>CM033627.1:25124755-26383150 GCA_019453435.1 Rhinogobius similis | reverse complement strand
ACAGCCTTGTCAGTGCTCTTGTCTGTGCTAAACCACGTTTCGACTGGCCCAGATCTCCCAGACAGGTTCACTTTGCAGAACCTCGAAATGATTCTGTTGATGGTGGACTGCGTTTCCAGCAGTTCTGGCTCGCAAAGTCCTAGCAGCTGATGCATAACTAATGTTTTCTTAATCAATCAAATCTAAACTGGTGCTGTGAGATGTGGCTAAAACCTAGAGGAGGGAACTCAACTTATGGTTTATTGTCAGTTTTATCTGCATTTATTTCACTTCTCTGAGCCACCACACAGAATTTTCACATCTCTTTATTGGGTTTGGATAGTGATAGATGCATTGTGTACTGAAAATATAATATCTGCGGAAACAGCTGATTCTAATGTGCACAGTACACACACACAGTAGCTTTGTTTTTCTAATTTTGCCAGCTCAACAACTAAAGTTATCATCACTGGAAATATGGTGGTTTAGTTCAAGATCAAGTCAGCGTTTGGTGAGGATGTACAGTGTTATTTTGTTTTTATGTCTGTGTTTTGGCACTTTGTATTCACTTGAGTCTGCATTCTCTCGTGTCCAATCATCTTGCAGTGCAGTGTTCTGGGAGCTGAAAGCGAACCAGACCCTTGTGGAAGCTAGTTCCGGCCCCCTTTGGGCTCCTCCAATACAACAGTGAGTTTCACTTATGAAAATGGAAACACTTTCAGACCTGATAAACTCCTAAGTGAACCGTATAAATGCGACTCTAGAGTTTGTGTTTTGGGGTAAATGCTAAACGAGGACCTAACAAAACTAGAAAGTGTAAATAATAGTTGAGCCAGCACATGTAAACTTACAACTTACTTCAAGCTGAGGTTATTTCACTTTTGTCTTGTAAAAAAGTAGGCCTATATTTAGTTCCTCCTCCTCCTCACATTGCATTATTCATTCACTCAACATTCAATGATTCTAAACTACTATTGCTAATGTTTGTTAGCTTTACCTTCTAACAGACGTTAGCATGCTAACACTCTGGGTTCAGAAACTTGTGAAAAGAGCTTTTAAACTCATTGTGGTGAATATTTTTTGATGATGGGACTGCCTAAGGCAAGTGAACAATACATGTGACTGCTGTAAAGAGTTTAAAATGAACTAGTTCTTCAAAACAATAAAAATCAGGTACAGGGCCTTTAATTCAACAAAATACAGACACGAAAAAAACCTGTGACATTAGAGGAGTTTTGCACTGTACAGGGTGCTTTCTTGGTGATTTCCTTAGTGTGACGTCATCATTTACAATCAGGAAGTATAATTAAAAGCTTACAAATTTGCTAAACTAGACTAAAATTTGTGAAGATTTGAGCAGAATTTGAAATATATTTATCTTAACTCCATTTTATGCGAAGTCCAACCTATCATAGGCGCTTTAACTGCTCCGGCATCAGGTCTTTCACTCCTATTAAATCACTCCATTTAAATCTGCATTATATACAGTAAAAACACAACACCCACCGTCTGACCTGTCCAATTTCATGCTTGGTTGCGCTCCAACCCGTAGCCTTTCCCCACACCCTGAATGCTTTAATTAGCCGCTCCAAATTCAATTAGACCTTCAATGGCACTATGGGCTGAGGTGGAAAATTCAATTTATTTCAAGCAACTGGATACCCATTTTACTGCACGTGGAACCAGATGGCCTGCCCCCTGCGTGTGTGCTGTATGTGTTTACGAGCAATTCATCCGGCATCATTACATTATCTTAAACGTACCATTAACTGTGGAGAAATGGCAATTAGCTGCTGCGTTAACTGCTGCTACATGTGGCTGCTTGCGTGTACGTGTGGCTTTGCAGGTCCCTGGGAATAGCAAAACACTTCTTGTTCCCCCAATTGAAAACTTCACAATAGTTCGTCATTTAAAATTCAGGAACAGGAACCTTTGTAATAGCTAGGGTTTGCACAACACCGCACTTAAAAACGCTAAGCCGCCCGGTAGGCTAACGAGCACAGGGCTGACATTCCATCAGAGTGGAGAATGAACTTGTATTAATCAAACCTTTTGCGATTCTCCGGCGCTCATTAGGCCTGGCTTTTTTTTTTTGGAAATGCTGGCACGGGACACAAAGAGACAAAAAGGCCCGATCCTTAGCTGCACTGTTTTCCCCTTCCTCAGTCTTTCGCTCTGACAAAGTATGGCTGGGTTGAATAGCGGAGTCTACACAGAGGGTTTGAATGGAGGAAGGCCGAGGAGAAGCAGAGGGGGCTCACTCATGCAGAGCGCTCCCAGCCAACTCTATACCTGCTCGGGAGAAAGGGCCGGCACAGCTGCTGGCTCTAAAGCCCCTTTCCCTCCGCTTGAATAGAGAGTTTGTGAAAAGATCCCCTGAATGCACGGGACAGGGGAGTGAGGGATGGAAGTCGGTGGAGATAGAAGAGGAAGCAGAAAGAAGAGAGAGGGACCGGGAGAGAAAGTGCGGGGTGGGGGGGGTGTTTTTGCATAAGCCCATCGTTGTGCCCCCGCTGTGTGCTCTCAGGGTTAGCGCGGGCCGGAGAAGAAGAGCAGCTTGCTTTAATCAATCATAAAGGAAATTAGCATGTTATAATGAAGTGCGCTGAGAGGTCTATTATTCGGGGAGGTTCAAAGCGGAGGGCTGACTTCGGAGCGGAGCGTGGATTCGAGCGACGGGCCAGATCCAGCTTGGCAGGGCCTCCGCCGCAGCTCAAAGACGGAATAAGTGCAGTAAAGAGTTTGAAAAGCGATCAGAGGGGACCGCGGTAATGGTATGCGCGCTGTGGGTCGTCCCGAGTTTGTCCAAAAATGTTGTAAGAGAATGTGAAAACAACTGTCCAATGGTTTGAAATGTAAAAGAATGTAAAAGAAAAATGTCTATCAAACAGGAACAAACATTTTCACAGCTCAGTGATGTGGTGACTGCTTCTATCTAAAGACTGGTGTCCTCAGCGTGACTTTTTTTTATAACATTGATAGATGTCGCACTTAAAGATGTGAAGAATTTAAAGTTACAAGACAGCACACACTAACTAACTAATTATAGAGCTATCAGTTGGGTCTACAACCGAAGTTTCTCTAAGTGAATATCAGGTTCTAGGCTCAATGTGAGTCACCGAGTTGTCCCGGTAAGCGGAGGTTAGCGCTGCATGCTAGACGTAATTTTGCATTTCTAAAAGTTACTAAATGAAAGGGAAATTGGGAAATACGGTCCTGGTTTATGGCATACCTCTTCGGTTGTCACTCAGAGCAGCGCTGATGTTGCTGTTGGTCACATGTTTGATAGAGATTGATGGTAGCAACAGCGAGAGGAGGACTCACTCTCCAACCAAGATCCAAAAACATCAGACATGCTCGACGTACAGTAAATTGTAGCTCATCTCGTACGCGGTTCTAAGCTTATTCTTTTCCCTGGTCTCACTGCGAGGCTTAAAACCCATAATTTTGAGCCACCATCCGAAATCTTTTGTCGAGATGGCCAAAATACTGCAGTGGACTCCCATCTTTACAAAAAAATCGTGAACATTAATTAATTAATTATTGAACATTAACAACACTAATTCTGTTTTTCCCGTTTCACAACAAGTAAAAATCAGGTACTGCCTCTTTAAGTGCATATAGACATGTAATAACACAATATTGTAATTACTTGGCACTTAGGGTATACTTTGCTGCCTCTTGGCCAGGATTCCCTTAAAAAATGTTTTAATCGTTTCATAGAGTGATACATAGAGTGTTTCTTTTGGGTTACATGTATATTACAGGTTGATAATCTGAACATTATGTCTGGGTTACACAATGTTGTTTCACAGTGTGTTCGAGATGCAAGTGATTATAATGTATTGCAGAGTAATTTACAATGTAATTTGCGTAAAGTGTAATTTACATAAAGCCTTTTGGGTTATAGACCTTGTTCTGTTTTATTTCATTAAAAAGCAAAAAGTCTATTTACGTAAAAGCCGCTTTCAGGTTCCTTTTCTTTTCATGTCTTTTCTTTCTTCAGAGCTTTGTGGCCTCCCTCCTTGCGCTGTCTGATGTCGCTTTCCTCACTGCTTTTGACCCCCAACTTCCTGCGGCTCTGTGCTGATGTTAATGGGATAATCGCTGCCAGGTTACACACACTCAAAAGCCTCGGTGCTCAGGGCAATTCAGAGGAGGAAAATCACAACCCCTATTTTCTTTGCAGAATATAAATGGGATGACAGATCTGAGGAGTTTCGTCTGGCGATAAAGTGTCATCCAAAATGATCTGTCGAGTTGAAAGTATGATATTTATGTGCGCTAGTTTATTTCAAAACAACGTGAGGATGCCGTTTGGACTACTTAACAGATGTTCTTTGATACTAATGTTTATCTGGCACTGTACAGCTGAAGAGACAGGACCGAATGTGCAATGGAAAGGTAACATCAGAGCCTCAGTGATTTCTCCTCATGAGCAGTGGAGATAAAGAGCAGCGTGAAAGAACAGCCAGGAACAGTCAGGGTGTTTTGCTCCCGCTGAAAAAGTTCCAAGTTTAGAAAGTTCAGTTTAATACGCAATTTTGAACAATTACCTTTAGTTACAGGAATCATAGTTGTATTAAATGTCTGTCCACAAGGTTTGTTTACATTAAGATGATGGGCGCAGGGGCGTAGCACTGAAATTTTGAGCTCCCGGTACAAACCCCCTCGTGTGGGCCCCTTATAAAAAATGTGTATTATTCATTTATCCCAACAAATTTGGTTGTTATTGTTATATTTTTTCATTCACTATTGCTAGAATACGTACCCTTTGGTTTTTACATACACCTAACAATAACTCGCTAATGTTGTTACTGACTTATGTTATGATACACTATTTATATTTGCAAAAGCTACCACACCAATTTCAAAAACATCTCGAAATGTATACTATAAGAAAATACACTAACTGCAAATTAAGATCAGTAGTTTTATTTGTTAACTACTTGGCTAAAATGTGAGCAATGATTTTCCTCTTTTCTTAAAGGGGTGATGGGGTCCTTGGATCTCATGCATAATTGTATTTAGCGTATTTAGTCTCTCAAGGACTTTACTCAACCACATTGCATTTTATTCCAACAAAAATAAAATAAAATAAAGTATAAAAACTGAGGAAAAAAAACATACCACATACTTTTGAGGGCCCCTCTCTGCTCTGGGCCCCCGGGAAACCAGTAAGCCCCCCCCCCAGTCTGATGCCCCTGTTGCATTGTACACAATGATCAACAACATTTAACATATCTCCATGGATACAAGCAGATAAAATAAAACATCAGTACTTGAATAAATCCAAGTAAAAGCCGAATCGTGGAACATTACGCTACAACATCAACATGAAGGAAAACTAAAGCTGAAGTTAGTGCGCATTTAAAAATTGGATATGGAAATGTTGTTTAAAATTTCAAAGTAAAGCCAAAGATATTATGAAGAAGATCAGCAGAGACAGAGCTGGAGAAAGCGGGACAGTCCTGGTCACAAGTAAAGCAAAGAGGCCCAAGACTGATGCGTTTGGAGATCTGCGTGGAGGCCTTGTGTGCTTGCTCTCATGACAAGGACTAATGAAGGTGATGAATAGTAGATGACCAAATACGCAGCAGAGATAATTGGCACAGAATGTAGACCAGAATGAAGGGAAATTTTGATTTAGTTTGTTGTTTAGATGTCTTTCTAACCCCTTCATTCAGATTTACTCGTATTACTCATTGATTCCCCTGAAAATAGAAAAATAATGCATGTTGTTGTGTTGTTGTCGTGCTCTTGAGACATGTCAACTTCTACATCATGTATACGCTTATCTTCAACGTTTTTTATTTCACTGTATTTTGAATTTAAGGCGAAACACTACTGGAAAAACTCGTGTTTTTATTTTTTTCATTATTTGTTTTTTGGCCAGTTTTCTCTCTAAACACAGGCTTTCATGTGGAAACAACAAACGTGTCCAATCTGCTCCCAAAGATGTTTTATGACTTAATGTAATCCACTTCATTCATAGATTTCTCTAGGACACTGTAACGTCAAAGGCCGTTTTCTTTTCTCCAACAAAGACATTAAGATTAGCACCTAAACACTAAAAACTTAACAAGATTTTGATGGAAAGTACGGAAGGTTGTTGACATCTAATTGTAAGCCAGATTTCTTAAAGTTTTAAGTCAAAAAAATGAGGCAAAAATTTTAATTTTTAGGCCAATTTTCAATAGCATCTATCTATAACAATTTTGCCCGTTTTTACACATAAAATGCCTTATTTATATATGACAACATTAAATGATGAAAAACATAATACATGTAATACATTTTTATCTTACATTTATGTCAGTAAACCACAGGAGAAGTTCAGAATGGATATCTTTAAATGTAAAGATTATTTCCTATTCACCTGCCGCGTCTTGCCTGAACACACTGACAAGACTTACTTTGCATTGTACCATTTCATTTCCAAGAAGTGTCCCTTCATAGAGAGCTGTAAAACATGTACCCAGCACTCCATATAAAAAAGAAAAACAAATCAAGTTTCATTTATACAAGTAATTCAAATCAAACTTAATGGAGCGTACAGGGTTGTCAGGTGATGACAGTGTCTGCTTTAACCTTAAAATAACCAGTAGTTTTGAGCCCAAAGGATTACTGGTCCTTCTGTGGTTTATGCCGTTGCAACAAGCAACAGATGTGCAGCCGTGTTGAAAAGAATCAGCATAAAATCCAATTAATATCAGGGCACAAACACAACATTTACGCCAACGTAGCTGCCGTGAATTATCTACTACCGTTCACTCGCATTTCCGTTCAGATTGCGGCACAAAGATCGATTTGACCGTCTTGTCTGGGCCTGACAATGTGATTTGTTTTAGCATCAAAGGCCCGTTACACACGTGGGCCGTGCGCGGATACACACATGTGCTTCCTTGTGTGTGAATTGGTCTTGCATATTTAGTACGGGCACCTCGGGCAGTTTGAAGGCCCTGGCGTGACGAGGCAGAAGCAGAGCATTTCCGCATGTCTAACTCTAACCAGACTCGGGCAATTCCTTCATCATTTGTCCTGGTTTGTGGCTTTAAATTGGCTTGTTTTGGAATGCCTGCTTTATGACAGCTGAAGGAGCTTACTAGACGATAACTTCTTACTCATACAATGGAATAAAATAAGAATGTTGCTTGCGAGCTACCGTGAGGTCAATAAAAGGTTATAATGAATATATTATAATTACAGTTGGAATGATAATGTGTACTTTGCAAGCATTAAAGTCAGGTTAGACTACACATTTTAATAAAACGCAGTAAACATGATTACATTGAAGATTTTGCTTTTTTGTCCCAGTTTATAATTGTACTTCTTGGCAAATACTGTATGACATAGAGGTAACAACTTTTACCAAGCAACCATTTTGAAAACAAGGGCCAAAATCCACGACATATATGTATACCTGATTATACCTTTCATTTTGTTGAATGACTTTAAACTGTCAGAATAATGTGTCAGTTGTTTTCTTTCTTTTAACTTTTATTTTACAAGATTTCTTCACAAACTGCAACTTTACAATTGTTAAATTATGCTAACTATTTACCACAGGTGCTATTCACCTTATACCGCCCCGCCCGCTTTTGCCTCTTTTTGCCACAGATCCGCCCTCTTGTTGTAAATGCACGGTTCATGTAAATGGCGAAAAATGGAAAAGTCTCAGCGTTAAAACATTATATAAAGTAGACTGATTTGTCTAAAAGTCAGCAACGATTTCCTGGGCAGCCTGAAAACAACGTTTTAGTCCGTGTAGAACTTAATTTCTCTTGAGCTCGTCTGCCCCATGTAAACCACGCTCACACACACACACACGCACACACACACATGCACGCTTACACTCTCTAAGATACATGAGCCTGAGTACAGATAAACTAGTTGAAGAAGCACCATCAGAGGAGCTGTCGGCAGCCACAGGACACAGATTCAGAGCCCAAAACCTCCGCCCATGAGCCAGGGCCCAGCAGCCACAGACGACCGCCGCTCCCGGTACAGAGGGCCCCTCAGAGGAAACACTGGAGGGCCTAAAATGAATAAAAGATAATAAATAAATAAATAAATAAATATGGGGAAATAAATAAATGGGTAGAAAAAGAGTAAAACTAATTAAATATTTATAAAATAGTGACCCTAAAATAAGTGAACACAATAAATAGGTAGAATAAATAAATGATGTCAGTAAGATTTAACAAATTAAATTATAAATTTTAAAATCAAAAGCCATCCCAGTCTCCAGAAAAATAAGTACATAATTAATATTTTTGTAATTCCATTTACCTAGTTATTGTACGTTTTTGTTGTCTGTGATAACGTACACATTTTAAGTTTTTGCAAATTATGTTACATAAGAATGTCAATCAAAAACGTACACATGTTAGAGTTAATCAATAATAAACCCCAACGTAGACTCTAACTCTAATTTACAAAACATAAAATGTGTACGTTTTCCACAAACATACTTGACAACAAAAACGTACCATAGCTATGTAAATGCAAAAATGTAAATTATGTACATATTTTTCTGGAGACTAGGTTGGTCGTGTAGACTTTGAGAGGACTGCTCTAGATGTTATGCTGACCTCACTGATCTTGATGCAGCTAAAACCCCCCTTGTGTTGATACTGCAGTGAAGTGCAGAGTCTGTCCTTGAGCAAAAAGGGGAAAAGGCCCTGACACCTGCAGTGAGCCTCCAAGTTAAACACTATAGCTGAATAAAACATGACCATAACAGGAAGTGTGCAGTGTAAATGGAATTGGGGGACCTCTCCTGGCAGTCGCTGAGGGGCCAGATTGATAGTCTTGGATAAGGCTCTCTCATCTCAGATTCCATCTTGGACAACACTGGGAAAGGGCTTCCTTGACTTGGAATGTCACATTTAGTTTGGTCTAATTCTATAAGAGCGTGTGGGTTTGTGCTGATCACTTGCTGCTGCAGGTTCCTATAGATGTGCATGCGTGCTGTATAAGGTTTCCTCTCATGACCGGTGTGTTATGTGTGCAGAGATGCGAGCATGCATGAATGCAAACATGAAGGCATGTGAATGAGCCTTCAGCCAGTGATGCATACACAGACACATTCTCAGGTGTGAGTTTGTGTGTGTGCAAGTCCACACGCACCTCCTGTGAGACACATACAGGTGTTACTTTGGTCTTTCAGTGTCTTTGTTTTCCTTTCTCCTAATTGTTTTTGTTCAACATTGCAGTTTTCGCCAACTTAGCAAAAACAAACCCTGTGCACTTCACACCCCTTTGTGTTCTACTTTTCTCTGTGTTGTGACAACCTAAAGGAGCTGTGCTTTTTCAGAGACAGTCTCTCCAACTCTAACATAAATAGATCATAATTTTACATTTGTTCATTGTAAACTGCAATATTCATTTAAAATGATTTTGGAATTGAAACAGGTCCATTGACTTCCAGTTCAAAACTGTAGAACCAATAAGCCCCGCCTCTTCATCATGACATTTTACTGTAACAAACAACAGATTATCATTTACATGTTTTTATTTTTAATGTCATTGGATGTGTACGACGGAGTATAAGGGCCATTTGGGGGAAAAAAATAAAAATGCGGACATTACGAGAATAAACTCGTAAAATTTCGACATTAAACTCGTAATTGTATGACTTTTTCTGGATTCGACTTTATTCTCATACATTTACGAGAATAAAGTCGTAATATTATTACGAGAATAAAGTCGTAATATTACGAGATTAAAAATTGTAATATTACGAGAATAAAGTCGTAATATTACGAGATAAAAAGTCGTAATATTACGAGATTAAAAATTGTAATATTACGAGATTAAAAGTCGTAATATTACGAGAATACAGTCGAAAATGTGTATGAAGCCAGTACCTGTGTTATGGAGATATGGAGCATTTTGTGCGGTTATACTTTGAACTAGGGTTTACACACGAAGAAATACTGTGTCTTTTAGCACAGCATCACCACATTTTCGTTTGTTTAAGGACGTTGAAGCGACAATGCAGACGTTTGGGTTTGTTTCGTCGGAAGAACCAATCAGGTTTGGAAGTAATAGGTTCTGTTGGTAATATTACGAGATTAAAAGTCGTAATATTACGACTTTTTAATCTCGTAATATTACGACTTTATTCTCGTAATATTACGACTTTTAATCTCGTAATATTAAGAGATTAAAAGTCGTAATATTACGACTTTATTCTCGTAATATTACGACTTTTAATCTCGTAAATGTATGAGAATAAAGTCGAAGCCAGAAAAAGTCATACAATTACGAGTTTAATGTCGAAATGTTACGAGTTTATTCTCGTAATGTCCGCATTTTTTTTTTTCAGTTGGCCCTTATACTCCGTCGTAGATGTGAATTGGGGATTGGTGAAAACAAGAATTTTCTGAGCTCTAGAGCGTCAGTTACAGTACTCCAACATGCATGAATCAATAAAAATACAAGTTTGAGTAAGCTAATGATGAGTAAACACTGTAAATATTGGTTAAAGCTCATTAAAGTTGATTTTGCATGTGTCCCCTTTAAAAACAATGCTTCCCTTCAGAAGGACGGAGCTCATATCAGTCAGCTTTGCATGGCAAATTAATGATCATACCCTGCATCCCTTTTTAATTCAAAGCACATACGAGCCGGTCTCATCTTGTCAACATTTGAAATTCTGTGTATCCAATGACATCAGGATCAGATGTATGAAGCGCGCTCTTAAACCAGTGTAGCAGCAGAAGTTTAATATAATTGGAATGCAGAGAGGACGGCCCGGATCAAACGCTGCCTGTGCACCTGGGTCAAACGCTTACACAACTCTGACACCTGCGTGGCCCGGGCTTATGCAGCCTGTTATTGTGCATGCACCTGTCCACCATTTGCACATTCAGAACTGAAAGGAATTTGTTCAGATTCAGTATTTTTTATTTTGTAAGGTTGTTTCTATATTCATGGTAGTTATGAGATATGTAGAGTTAAAGTTGTGACTACTTGCATAACAGAAATATAATTATATATATGGGATACATTTCACAAGTGGTTGTTTTGGGAAGCAGTCATTTGGAGATAGAACCTAATAATTTTGAAAATGCAGTGAAAAAGCTTCTTTTTTTTTTTTTTAAGCATGCTTTATCAAACAACAATTTTAGAATACTATGTACATTTAAACGTCAAATTTTAAATAGTTAAATAAGCGATATTTAACTATGATGGCTGAATAACAATAAAACATTGAACATTATCCAGATAGTTTAGAAAAACTTAGAAATGAATTAGCTTTGGGATCTATTTTTGCCTTCTAGACTTCCTACTATTATAATAGCCCTTATTAGTTTATCATTTAATATCAATTCATTTATTAAGTTTGTTAACTTGTTCAAAATGTATTAAAATGAGTAAGATTAAAACTTAGAATTTGAATTGAGTTTATGTTTGTCATTCAGAATGTCTCAAAAAAAGTCATCTACTAACATAAAGATTGATGTGAAATATGGGCTGGAATCTCAACGTTCCAAAGTAGTTGAATGTGTTTGGTCAATTTGAATTTATTCTGAGTTTTAAATTCAGGCAGATACAACCTTATAACACCAAGTAAATCTTTGAAATTGAAACTGAAATTGTTTTTGCTCATAAAACATACAAAAAGACATACAGAGTACAGAAGTGCAGGGGTGTAGCACCACATTCTGGGTCCCATGTACAAACCCACCCAATAGGCCCCTAATACATCATTTTGTACAGGATTTATTTATTCCAGCAAATTTTTGTCATGTTTTTTTTTTAGTTCCATAATTGCTAGAATATACACCCTATGGTTCATGCACTCAACATAACTCGCTAATTTATAGTCTATAGCTGTGAAGCTACCGGATTATATAGTATTATGATACAGGACTGTTTAGTATTTCCTATTCACCTTATTCCGGAAGTTGCCGTACGCGCCGTCGTCTTGTTTCCGTTGTATTAGTTTACACGGGACAGACGAGCTCAACAGAAAATAAGTTCTACAGAGACTAAAAAGCCGTTTTCAGGCCGCCCAGGAAATCGGTGCATTGTTGACTTGTTGTTGCTCGTGTTCATTAAACATTTTACATAAATCAACCTACTTTATGTAACATTTTAGCGGCAAGACTTTTCAATCGTTCGTCATTAGCTTTAACGGAGTTCTCGTCAAACGGAAGTGCGTTTACAACAAAAGTGCGTATCTGTGGCAAAAAGAGGCAAAAGTGGGCGGGGCAGAATAAGGTGAATAAGTACTAGATCAAAGATACAAAGAAGACACAAAGATCTCAAAAAGTATTATTACTATAAGAAAATACACTAACTGCAAATTGTAATTACCTATTTTATTTGCAAACATCTTGTCTTATATGCCAGTAATGACTTTCCTCTTTTTTAAAGGGGCCATGGGGGTTCACAGATGTCATGAACGATTGTGTTTAGTCTCTCAACGACTTTACTCAACTACAATCTACAACAGAAACAGATGAAAGTGTAGAAAAATGCAACTGAGAAAAAAACAAAACACCACATTCTTTTGAGGGCCCCTCCCTGCCCTGGGCCCCGGGGAAACCAGCACCCTTTAGTCCCCCATCCCGACGCCCCTGCAGAAACCATCCAGGAACAGAAACATAGGAATAACACCTCCGAAAGAACCATATAAATCTACGGAGACGACATATATATATTTGGTGGCTAGCGGCCGACATCACTTCCAAAATGCGACGTGGCCTGCCCTTACCGCTGCAGAATCATTCGCAGGCACTGACACCCGCGACGAGCCGTGAAGTTCCTGTCGGGCCGTCGGGAAGTTCCACAGGGTCTTCTCTGGTTCAGCCTGGGACCTTTTGATTTTCCCTCCAGCAGATTTGCTTTTTTCAGTCACCTGGCAACACGCGAGCCAACTGCATCTCAGCCGCCTGGTTTCAATCAACCTGCAACGCACTGGCTCTCCGGGTCAGCACGCTCCTATCTGCTCCACAGGCCCGAGAGCCGCAGCTGCAAACACTGTTGTGGTTACCAAACAACACATGCATACTGTCTATTTGCGGCCAACATTCGGTATTTGCTGGAGCCTTTTTCACCTTTAACTTGATTTTTCTAGCTGGATTTGTAATGGTTTTGTGTAACTGCCCTTAATGGGTGCTGTGAAGTTGTCGGGTGCATTTGGGAACAGTGCGGCTCTTTCGCAGCTGCACCGCGATGCACGGACAGATGGGAAATAAGCCATCATTACCGACCATTGCTCGTTTATCTTTAAACGGGTGCATTTAAACGCAATTATCTCCATTGCAGCGGCTATTGAGATGGGACAACACTGAACATCTGGGCAGTGCATGTGGGATGTATGTGCAGATCATGTTGGGCCTTCAGAACGTTACATTTCAACCAGGCAAGAAACACTAACGGCGTTATTCTGGCTGTAAGGCGAGACACTGCAGGTGAACAGGAATGAATCTTAAATTTGAACATCAATTTGAAGCTTCTACTGTGTTTTATGTGTAAAAATTGACAAAATTGCTAATTTTTGGGACATTTAAATCTGAAAAATTGACAGAACCATATTAGTTCCATTAAAATATACTGGGATTAGGAACTGGGACTAGACTGGGAACTAGATTTGACCGAACATTTGCCTAAAAATGCATATTTCGTCAAATTTTTTACACTTAAAACTTGAATGAATCAGGTTTAGGATTACAGATCAACAAATCCTTCAGTACATTCTGTCAAATGTTTTCTAAGTACAAGATAGTAAGGAAAATACATTTAATGAAAATGTCCTTTGAAGATACTTTATGATCTTTAGGAGCAGATTGGAAAGCCTGTATGTCGAGAGAGCAAACTGACAAAAATAAAACGTTTTGCCAGTAAAGCCTTAAAAGATGTTGGTAGTTCATGTTTCAACTTTATTTTCTCAGTCTAGAAAAAAGTATCTTCCACCTCTTCTTGCAAGAGTGGGAAGTAGACATTTAAGAGCTTTTAACCACCATGTTAAAAAAAAAAAAAAAAAAAAAAAAAGATTACAGAGCAAAAAATAATAATAATTTCCAGATGAGTTAGTCTTAATTTCAGATGTTTTGACCAGTATTTGGTTAAAGGACCTAGGTTATTGTATTAGTTTCAAAATGTTTCAGACTTGTTACAATACTTTACTTCTTACTTCAAGCCAAATTATTTACCAATGGGTTTCGAAAATGTTCATTATCCCACAGTTTTTTAACCTTTAAGGCAAATTCTTCAGAAAGGAACCAGTGAAATATTCTACATCAAACAAGCAATTCAATCTCATCTACTCAAAAATATTCAAATCCAGATTGAAATTGTGAATTCAAGACTTTTAAACAAGACTTGATATTTGTTTTGCAGTGTAGCTGTAGTTTAATGACAAACTGTAAAAACAATCACTTGTTTAAAGGTGTTTTTACTTATATTTCTTCTTGTTTCAATCTCTTTCATTTCATTCATCATTTCATTATTTTGTCCACTAGACAATCAAACAAACTGAGACAACAAAAATGTGTCCGTGACCAGGTAACCGAGCTTATATTTACTCTCTTTCATGAGCATTATAACTGATGGCTTTTATTACGCTGGTTTTGTGTAACGTGTGTATGAAGCAAACTAAAACACAGGTGTTATGTCACTTATAGTCATTTGAGAGAGAAACAATGTGAAACCAGGGACTATAGACCTGAAGAGAAAGAGAGAGGCTGAGGTGGTCAGGGGCGTAGCAACACATTCTGGGCCCCAGGTACAAACCTTCTCGGTGGGCCCCTGATGCATAAATTTAGCTTTTATTCTCATTTTTTATTTCCTTTTGCTATGGTTTCTGCTTACACTGGTAACACTTTATAATAACTGCACTCATGCCTTAATAAAGCATGAACAAAGAGTTCATAATCAACAACACATTTTTTTTAAGGCTAACAAATATTCTGACCCTAATTTCTAACCCTAACCTTGATTAAGTACTTATTAAGCCTGAATCATGTTTAATAAACTCTATATTCATTATGAATTAAGTCTTTATTAATGCTTTATTAAGGCAAAATAAGATGTAGTTATTACAAAGTGGTACCCTTACACTTATATAACTAAATAACTCAAATTTATAAACATCTTTTATAGCACCTAGCTTATATTATGATACAGTATTGTTTTTCTTTGCTGTAACTACTAGACATATTTCTCGAAACGTAATATTACTTTAAGAAATGACACCAACTGCAAATCATTATCACCAGTTTTATTTCTGAACAACTTTTTTTGCTTTGGTGGGGCCCTCAGATCTCATGCATAATTGTTTTTAGTCTCTCATGGACTTAACTCAACCACAATGCATTTTATTACAACAAAAACAGATACAATCGTAGAAAAACGCAACAGTGAAAAAACATCACAGGTTTTTGAGGGCCTTTCCCTGCCCTGGGCCCCGAGGTTAACAGTACCATTTACCCCCCCTGTCCAACACCCCTGGAGGTGGCTACAGATTCTTCAGCTGTAATAGATATAGAAGCTGCGCGTGAATAAACGGATTGAAGGATGATTGGCTGAAAGAAAAATGACACAGGTTGTGATTGGCTGACAACAGACAAGACAAGAAATCAGAACAAGGGAAGAAGTCCGGATTTTTCTTCTTCTCTCCATCATAAAATATAACAGATGTTTCATGCGCGTTTCCCATTTTTACAACTCTGAAATCACCCAAGTTCCTTCCAGATAATGATTGTGATGCACTGTCATGTTCGACATTAGACCATTACTTTATGCTTGTTAGCTGGCAGCCCGCTTTTTGAAGAGAGTCTGTGTCGAGTTATGCATTAAACAGCTTTCCACATACATTTGCAGCTGATAGTCCGTGGCAACAGACAGTGGAAAATCTGTAAAGAGACGGCAGAGTTCAGTCCGTAAGCACAAAGGATTTCTACCACAAAACAGGTAAATCAGCAAAAATAATGCACAAAGTAAATAGATTTATTCAATGTAAGCTGAAATTATATGTAAATGATGTTTGTTTATCTCATCTAGCTTGCATTTATTCAATTACAGGTGTTTTATTGCTCAAAAATACAACACTTGAGCGCCTCTACACAGATATGACTTATACCTTGGCCTGTAACGTGACAATTTGAATGCAATGCTGTGAAACATTCCAGGCAAAGTAATAACATGTTCGTGGAGACGAGCAGGTGGCGAACACTCCAGCAAAAATGTAAGTGTACCTTGAACGTAATTATCTGTATTCCCAATGACAGAGCAGTAGTACATTTACTTGTGTATATTTCTGATCATTTTCTTACTTTTGATTTTCAGTATTAGATTTTATTGTGTTATTGAACTTGTGCAGCACTTTGGGGCAGTGTATCTGTGTATAAATGTGCCATAGAAATAAATTTGACCTTTGACACCATATTTTTACTCTACAATAATATTTCATTTAAAGTAATTACTCTTTTGGTGCAAAAATGAAGATTAAAAATTAAAAATAACTGACCAAAAGCCAATGCACTCTGATGGATTAATTAAAAAGCCTTTACTAAAACATGGCTTTATTTAATTAAAAACCACCAACACGTTTCAACTCTGTCAGCACAAGATCCTGCCTCTAATATTGAAAATACATAATAAAACAAAGACTGTTTTGTGCACGTGAGAAAACCTATATACACAAATATATACAATAGAGTAATGCAATAATAGAGTTGTAAGAGACAGTGAGCACAAACATTTACAACTGGATCAGTGACCTTATAGTCCATTGTTTAAAACATATAAGATTTCACCAAAAACGTATTTCACAAAAAAGGTGAAAAGTCCGTTTCATCGTTTACACCTGGCCACGATGTTGCCATTTAACAGTACTCTTATTTGAGTGAAAGTTTAGGTCACTCTTCTCATGTGAGTCCATAACTGACAAATGTGTTTTATGTTTACAATATTTACTGATTTGAACATTTGTCTTTCCTGCACCGCTCCTTCCAATATTGTTTTTTTGTTTTTATGGTTTGTCCTTTGAAAGTGTCAGATTTTGTGCTTTAGTGTATACATATTTCAAACAGACCCTTTAAAATGTGATGTAATCAAAGTTCCAACATAGAGGAAAATGAAGTTGACTGTAGTACATTTTCAATAGTTTAAATATTAATGGTTTTAAAGTTTTTTTGGTTGTGAAAAAAGTAACAAGTTTGAATTCCCAGGGTAGAAAAGTCAGTTTTTTTTGCTTTACTATTACAAACGATAGAAGAAAAAATATTTTCTAGCCGTAAAATTGTATTTGAGCTTCACAAAAATATATATTATGGTAATAATATATCTGTAGATAAAATGAAAAACTATTGTAGGCTAAACATTTCTGTGAGTATTTACCCTGTCAAAGCTAAAAATCAGGATGTTGCCTTCATCAAAAATGCAAATGACATAAACAAATAATAATGCGTTTGAACAAGGCTCTGATATCGCTCATGTTTATCTGAGTGTTTTTCATTTCACAAAATCATCTCAGTTTTTAATATTTTGTTCTGCTCTGCGGTTAATCCCAGTTCAATCCCCATTGAAACCACATCATAGTCCACTTCGCTTTTGCCTCCATTCCAGAATTCAGAATGTTTTTAGTTACAAACTCTGAATTGTTCTTTTATAAAGCAGTTACGTCCACTCCCACTGTTAATCTTACATGAGTAATAGTTTACCCAAATTCTTGTGTACGTGAGTCATTTCTTGGACTTCTATTGTTGAGTAATATTATTTCAAGTAATGTTACGCTTACTTGAACCTCCTTTTCGGCTACTTTGCCCTTCTATTTCCAAAGAGAAGTTGCTCTGGTTAGACAACGCAATCATAAGAAGAACACATTTTGACTGAAACAAGTGAAATTGAAACCACTATTCCTGCTGCAACAAAGAAAAAAAACAAAATATCAAAGATTAGGTTTGATATTTTTGTACAATATACATAAACTTGTTCAAATCATGACACAATTTGACAAATATTTCTTTTGACAAAATGGACTGGAATGCACTTTGAAAAATATTCTTGTGTAATTCCAGTGGTGGAAAATAATGAAGTACAAAAGTAAAATTATTGGACAATTTGTAGGTATCTGAACTTTACTTAAAGTCTATGTGACACGTTAAACTACACATGATTATATTTGAGTTTTGACTAAACATGTTGCCTTTTTGTCCCCAGTTTGACAGTTTTCGTTAAGTTTATAACGTCACTTCCTGGTTGGACATGAGCGCAAATATGACATAGATGGAGGTAATTTAGAGGTAAAACTGTTACCTAGCAACCATTTAGAAAACAAGAGCAAAAACAATATAACTTACACAATAGTAATGATTTGATAATAATACCTGATATTAATGAAATTTTAAACTGTCAAAAAATGTGTCAATTGTCTGTACATTGTCTCTGCATTTACAATGGCACGTCACCTTTTGATGACATCACAGAGGGATTCTGTTTTAGAACTCAGTACTACTTGTAATTTTAAACTTTTTTTTTTTTTTTAATGTCTTCACAAAGTGCAGCTTCACAAATGTAAAACTATGCTAAATATTTACCACAGGTGCCCTCCCACCAAACTAAGTCATAATTAGAAAAACATTGAAAACCTGCTGACTTTTCGGATACTTTTTTCTTCTGCTTCACATTTGAGAGCAGGTGTCTACACTTTCTACTCCACAACATTTTTGAAACGGGCTAAAAAGTCAAAAGTACTTTCTGCACATTTAGACATTCTGCCTGAGGGTGTTGGTTCAAGTCCCTGTTTTGAGCAAACAAAAATATACATAAAATGTCTTTTACTCTAAAAGTACAATTTTAAACACGTACTTCAATACTTTTACTTAAAATGCCTATGATAGGTTCGATTACTCACTTGACTAAAATGCAGTTACCGGTTTAGCAATTTTTTAGGTTTTTCAATTTTACTTCCTGGTCGTAAATAATTACATTGTTCATTTTCTACTGCTTGTTCCCGTTAGGGGTTGCGAAAAATCAAGACATCACACTGAAAAAATACCAAGCAACCGTCCTGTACACTCAGGAAAAACTCATCTAATGTCACATAATCTTTTATTTGACAAATGAAAATACATGTGGACACCTTTGTTTTGTTAAATTAATGTTTAAAGTGTCAAAAAAGTTGTGTAAATTATGCATAACTTTTGCCTCCCTAGTGTGATGTCATCAATTTGTTTACTTCCTTTAACTTTCCACAGAATTTTTTTTCCCATTTTTCTCCATAAACGACTTGATTGGTGTAAAACTATCATTTGTATTTACAACAGGTATCAATACACCAAATAAAGTCAAAATTAGAAAATATGATAAAAACCTGTCCACGCTCTTTAAGTAGATTTTTGCATGTGCTAGTCTTACTTTTATTTAAATTTAAATTTTAGTCCTTTTACTCCTTTAGTAACAAAATTAAGTACATCTTCCACCACATTAACCACTTTAAATATCACATTAACCACCAAATATCTCAGTCCAGTGAAAACACATTTAAAATTCACCCTGAGAAGACTCTTGGCCGATGGACAATCAGGCTGCATTGTGCTGATATGAATGACTACACACCAGCTGAATAGACCTGAGAGGAGGAATGTGTGTGCGCTCTGTGATTTGTCCCAAACTCTATGGTGCGTGCGGGACAAAGGAGAGGAGCAGGGCAGTCCCAGGGCCATTGTGGTGCAGGTGCAGCCTGAGTGCCTCCCGCCAGAGGAGAACTGAACTATTCAAACAAAAACAAACACAGAGCCGAGGCCGGTGGGGCAGCAGTTTACCGCCACTTCTCACACAGACGCGCAACTGACAATAACGCGGCCCCTAGAAAGCCTGGAGGGTTTGAAGAAAGAAAGAAGAGAAACGCTCATTGGATTTTCTTCAACAAGTTCCATTTGGTTTGCGATTTATGGTTTGAAAGCCGGAATCTATTCGTAGGGCGAAGTCCATGGGATTAAGACTGAAATATCAACTGTTAATTACACGCAGTAATCACACTACATTTCAGAGCAAATTTGCACTTTGTGGGTGATTAAAACAAAATTGTAATATTATTTTTTTTAAATATGTAAAAGAAGAAGACAAATGACAAAACAAGTGAGGCGTAACATTAACGAAATTAACATGGAAACACAATAGACATTTCAACATTGTTCCGTCACCACTTTATCCTTCACTTCTATCCTCCCCAGCATCTTACAATCAATCAATCCAACTTTATTTATAAAACAAAGTGCTTCACTTTTCACACCCAGCATTGCCCATCCTTCAACTTTTTCAGTGTAGGTGTTTCTTCCACATTTTCAAAATCAGCCGGGCGTCGCTCTGAACACAGGTCTGCTCATAAGACTCTTGTCCCATGTCCTCCAGCAGACACAGCCTGGGGGACTGGGGTCACATGGTAACCAGCCCTGCAGCTAAGCCCGACACTGTCCTCCATATGAGAGCTTTTTATTTTCTTTTTTTGTGAAGTGAATTGTAACCAGAAACAAGTAGAAAGTGCAATTTAGGTTTTATTTCTTCAAACTGAGTCATTGTAGTTTGTCATGGGCCAGTAGTAACCATTTGAAGTGCAATTTCTGTTCAACATCATTCATCTGGCAAACAACTATGGACTATTACTACAACAACTGACTTTTCCTACTACTGTGATAAACCTGTACTGCCACAAACACATTTCTTGTTTTCTTTGGATTCTTATACTATTAATACTGTCAGGAGCGTAGCAACAAATTCTGGGCCCCAGGTACAAATCTTCTCGCTGGGCCCCTAATACACAATTTTGTTTATGATTTATTTATCCCATGCAAACTATGGCTTCTATATTGCACCTAACAATAACTCACACATGTATTGACATCCTCTGTAGCTTATATTATGATAAAGTGCTGTTCATTTTTACAATATATAACCAGACCAATTTTACTTCTCAAAAAGGAATTTCTAGATAAATTTCTTGTCAAATAGTCTAGTCAGACGTTTTGACTAGTTAAGATTAGTTAAGATAATTAATTTGATGGAACTAGATTATTTTACTTGTTTTAAATGGTTTGTGACTTGTTCTAATACATAACTTCTTCAAGTCAAATTATCTGCCAGTGGGTTGAGAGAATTCTACTTACCCCATTTATTTTGTTATTTTAAGCAGAATCATTGCATAATCTGTCAGAAATACCTTGAAACCAGTGAAATATTCTGCTTCACATCAGCAATTAAATCTCAACAAGTCAAAACTACTCAAATCCTGACAAAAAAGTTAAAATCAAGTCATTTTAAACTAAGCTAGATATACATTTTTGCTATGTACAATAAGAAAACACATTAACTGCAAATTAAAATCACTAGGTTTATTTGTTAACATCTTGGCCAGCATGTGAACCATGGTTTTCCTCCTAAAGGGTTGATTGGGCCCTCAGATGTCACGCGTAATTATATTTAGTCTTGCGAGGACAACCACAATGCAGTTTATTACAACAAGAATAAATTTAATTGTAGAAAAATGCAACTGAGAAAAAAAACATCAAATGCTTATGAGGGCCATGAAACCAGCACCCTACTTCCCCAGTCCGATGCCCCTGATTACTGTACATCACAATACTTTGGAGACAGTAGCCGGCCAACATGTGCGTCCGAAAGTCACATTCTCAGTTTTCCCGTAGAATAAAAAAATCACAATTTTGAAAGACTGTCAGGAGCTAATGTGTGGTAACATGAGCAGAAGATTAATTTCAGTTTTCAATTATGTTTTTTTAAAATGCATAATTGGCTTGCCTTCTTTCTTGCATTAAACACTTATTATTGGAACTCTTCTTCAACTATACAAGAAAAATGAATGGGAAAATGACTTTCAATGGGCTCCATACCACTTTGCTACCAAAAATGCTTCTTTGTAACACTTTAACATTCTGCTAAGATAGAAAAAAATGCTTCTTTTTTTACAAAACATGACCATACTATTGATCTGCACTTCACTTCCACCTTCACTGCCTCCACTTGAGCGCTGTCTCTGTGTCCCATGAGGAATTCTTCATATCCAGCCTCGGGTGCTATTTTTCTTCTTACGGGTGAGACGTTTGGAGAGGCACGCTTCCCCTCCACCCAGGGCTCACCTGTTGAGCCCTGACAACCCAAAACAAATGGCTTCCAGGGCCGTTGACGGTTGGCCTTTGACCCCGGGGCTTTGAGTGGCGCTGCGGGGAGGGGCTGCTGCAGAAGCCTCACTGGGTCAGGTCCATCTTTTCCCCCCGGAGCGGATAAAGCGCTTAGCTGTTTAACACCTGTGGCTCCACGCTCTGAGCCCCGACACGACTGCTCAGATCTTCCACACATCCTCACATGACAGCTCTCGTTTGTCATGGCTCGTTCTGGACACCTGAAAGCACCGGCGCTCTGGCACATTCATTCACTCACAGATAAATGTTTCCATCCTTTTCGGTGTGTCTAGTGTGTGAGCGTTGGGCCCTTTTTTTTTTTAATGTGCAGACTGTAAAAACTCTCCCCATGCACGTTGTTCTGGCTGCTTATGAGCCATCCAGGGGTTATTTTATGTTGTAAATATATTTTCATTGCCTTTTGTTCTAATCTAAAGAGGTTTGTACATTTGCATTTTATTTTGGTAAACCGAAGTAGCGCTGTATCTCACTTCCTGTTTTGCGCTGTACCAGAGTAGAAGTCACGTTTTACCACGTTGTATCCTGAGAGCCAGCACAGCCTGTATGTTGGTAAAAAAAAAAAATATATATATATAATTTACAACTGTGCACTGAAAACTAAGCAGTTATATGTTGATACATTATCAGTTGTCAGAGAAATGTCGCTAATTTACGTGTTTAACATTGTTAGCGCCGTATGCTAACTAGCGCCGCATGCTAGCGCTAGCATTAGCATGTTAGTTTGTTTTTATATATGTTGTACATCTGTTTAAAATGAGTTCTGTGATTTCATAGTACTTTTATGCATTTAAAAACGTTGTACATATATCAACTCATACACACTATTTTGTGTTTCTTTACAGTTTTACCACACATCCAAAAACACACATCCATGTTCATCCAATGAATAAAACTTCATAACAGAACAAGTGTGGTTATTGGATTGGTTATCTGCCTGCCTGCACACGGGGAAGCACCGAGGGCAGAACACACGTTGAAGAAGTAAATGTGTGCACAACCTTTTCAAACAGACTCAAACTAGTACGTAGATAAGTGTGTTCAAATTAAAAACATCAAATTGAGACTAAACTATAACTAAACTGCTGGGGCTGGAACAGGACCAATCCAAGTCTACATCAGGACTGCACTGGGCAAGTGAACACAGTCTGAATTGGGCAGGCATGCCACCTGCATTTTTGGAGATGGAAAGTTAAAAACAAACTTTGGAACATTCTCCTTGGAGATATAGTAGGTCAGTTTTATGCATTCATTGTGTTTAGAAAGTTCAAGGCAAAGTAAAAACACCTGAAGACAAGAAGATGGTGTGCCCTTTATTTACATTTTTGGCACGGTGGGGCTTTTACTGTGGAATTTTAGTTGAATATTGAGTGTATACAATAATGCTACTCTGTTTTAGGATCACATTTGGTAAATAAATTGTCTAGTTAAAAACAGTTAAAGTGGGACTAAGCACATAAACACACAGCCACAGTTGAAACAAGCTGCCTAGAGGACTAAAAAGGAGAGTAAAGAAGGAAGCGGGGCCTGGGGGATTAAAGTTTTCTTTTTTTTTTCTTCTATTTTTTTTGTAGAATATATACACACTGTTGCGTAACAGCAGACATTCATTTCTCAGTTATAGGAAAAAAGAAGAAAACTGAAAAGCGGAGAAACTTTACATATCACGAATACCTACTTGTATATGTTAGTTATTGTTTTTATTTGGTAAATTCTTGACCAAGTCTAGTTGTTTATTTCAGTTTGTAATAGCAATTGGTTTGGATTGGGTTGAGGAGAATGAACCTGTTCATTTTCTATTTTTTATTTTGATGAGTAAAATTTTGATGACGATTGAGAGAGGTATTGGTCCTTGCTTTTCCAGACGGTGAGAGGACATTGGTAGAACAGGTGAGGGATATTTTCAGGGTGTAGTTGGCAAAAGGGACTGATTGGTGAGGTAAATAGAATGAAGAAGTTTCATGGATTTTATTTGAAATGATACCATCCCCAATTCCAATTTAAATTACAAGTTATTATTTGACAGCAAATAGCATATTGAATGATCTTTTAAACTGTCAGAAAAATGTGTTGTTGCGTTTGCGTTTAAATGGTCCCTTTCAATGTTGATGACACAGACGGAGGGATTCCTTTTTAGAACTCAGCACTACTTCCAGTAACTTTGTACTATTTATCACAGTTGTCCTGCCACCAAATGAAGTTATAATTAGAAAACTGGGAGTCATAGACGGACAAACTTAAAGGTCCCATAACATGCAAAATCGACTTTTCAGAGGTTTTAACCTTCCTACAGTGCTATTTGGGCCTCGTATGTTGTGCCCAAAGTGGTTTTTTGATTGATTCCCGCATGCTTTCGCTAGAGAACTGTCTTTTTTGTCCCCCTCGGCTGAGCAGGCAGACGGGGGCTCATCCCATGGATGACGCGGTGTTTAAGCCATGCCTCCGGGAAGCGCGCAGCCGCAGAATAAAAACAGCTAATGCTAATGCTACACAGTAATTACACGATGGATACGACAGATCGAAGATTTAGCTTGTTATTTACCAAACGGCAACGTCCGTCGTCGAGGCCCTGGAGCACGTCAAACTCCAGGTCAGATCCAGGACGTAGGACTCAGCACGACGCACCGTCAGGACGGATAAAAGTTATTCCCGTGTTTGTGTATCGCTGTTTACCGGAGCACACGGCGCATGCGCACTATCTCCGCTCTAGGCTTCGGCACGAGTTGGGCGGGGGAGGCGCGCGAGTTGGGCGGGGGAGGCAGTCTGCTCTCTATTCGGGGGGTCAGATCTCAGAGTGAGCCGTTTGCTTTTGCAAGGAGGGGGGGCCAGTCCAAGAGATGGGTGTTTTTTGGAAACTGTTATGTTATGGATATTGCACAACGCAAAATTTTATCAACAAAGCCCTTAAAATAGACTGTGTAAAGGGCAAAATAGCAGAATATGGGACCTTTAAGAAATAAAAAAGGGATTCAATGGGGGGACATGACCTTTCATTTTTTGATGGGTTGCCTTTATTTCTTTTGCCACTCACTCTCCTGTCTTGTTCTGTGTTTTCTGTATGTTTATGTCCATAATGTAAAAGATAAGAAGAAGAACTAAAGCCACTAAAGTACCAGTTAGCTAAAAAAAAAATAAAGTAGAAAGAAGCTGATTTAGTGTCTAGCCCCGCCCCCATTTGGCCAGCAGAAACATAATTTCCAATACACTCATGTTTCAAATCCCCTCGTAACTCTTTAGTCCACTTTTTACCAGTGTACAAAGAGAAGACATACACTCAGAGACAGAAATAATGTAGAATGTTCTGCCAGTTCTCGGGAACGGGGGGATTTGGGTTAGGTGAGTGGATCTTTTACAGCCACTAAATAAAGATCTTTGGCGAGAAGTCTTTCTTCTCCTCTGTCATGTCGCAGCTCATCATTAAGCACTAAATAAATGACTCTACATCTTTACTCCGGGCCAATTTGTTGCTCATATTCACCCACAGTGTCTCATTGTAAACAGTTTGAGTCTGACCTCAGTGTTAAAATAAACCGTCAACGCTGGAAGTCTTTATCATTGCAAGCAACCTTTAGAATGACTTTCCAATCGCATCACTCCGGAGAAGAAAGGGACAAAGGAGCACAGTTCTAAAGTGGATAAACAATGAAAATAAGTGACTCAGAAGTGTTATTGAACTTCGTGAAATGAACACAAAGCTCAGGAGCGCTCTACCATCCGATTGGTTACGACAAGTCAACACAAATCAGTCCCGTATTTGCCTAGATCAGCTTTGCAATTTCGCCTCGGACCAAGCCCCAGTGAAACTCGGCTCCGGCATACCTCCGAAAGCACGCAACGGCTTGTACGCAGCAGATGCAGATGTACCGGAGCAGTACGATCCAAGAGTCTTCTGCCAAGGGCCTCAGCGCACCCCAGCAGCACCTGCCTGAGCTCCGGGAGGGAGAGAGAGAGAGGGGAGGGAGAGTCATGTCTTGGCTCCTCCAGCTCTGATCACGATGAAGGACCAGGAGCGTTAGGTCATCCCTCGCTTCTGCTGGCGTCTGCAGCTGCTGCTCTCCACCGGTGGAGACATGTCCACATATGGAGGTCCTCACAGCTCCGAGGAATCTTACACAACGGTTTGATTTGATATTGGAACGTTAACTGATGACTAAGGAGGTCAGGTTGTGTAACTTTTTGAAGAATACGTCGGGGTTTCGAGCACCGTTGTTGCCAGTTTGATTTACACTTACTTTCTTCCTCGTGTAAATGTTTATTTCAAATGAAAATGTGCATTCTTTATGTTTCTTTATATTTTTTGGTCTGTTTGCTTTGTAGGGCAGTGTACAAAGAGAATTGGGGCTGAACAGCAGAGAGGACATTCAGCAAATTGTCAAAGCCAGGAATCAAGATCCAGATGGTAATGTTAAAAGACCCATATTATTCAAATTGACCTTTTGACTGTTTTAGCATGATTCCCTCATCAAAAACACACCTGTAGTTGTATTTAGCTTCATTCAGGCTGGCTACACAAATCCTGTTTAGAAAGTCCTCTCCTCTTTGAGCCTCAGAAAATACATTCCATTCTGAATTTCCCCGACCTGTGACGTCATAGAGCTCTGAGATCTTTGGCGCTGTTTATGTCCGTAAATCATCGCCAGACACGTTCTGAGCATCTCAACCATCAAAACATGATCATTTCAAGTGCATGCCTAGGTTGGAGGCAAGCTAGGTTTATTTATTTCACCTACAGTATGTAATTCACTCATTGTCAGTTCTTGGAATGGATTTTTTTTTTTTAATTCTAAAACATTTGTCAAAGTAAAGACAAAACAGAGCATGTGTAAAGGCCAATGACAATACAATCATGCATAATGTATGTCCTATAATTAACTTATACTGTATGTAAAAGTGTGCATCTCCTTCAATCAACAATCTGAGCCTGAACAGAATACTATTATGATTATTATGACTTATGCCTATCTATAATTTCACACATATAGAAACAACAGCTTTATGCAATTTGCAATTGCCAAGAATCAGTTTACTCAAATATTAAATAAGGTTTCCAAAATCCCCTCTGTTTTTATTTACTTATTTATTCTGTCAACAAAATGAAGCAAGAAATTTAACCCTGGCTCTTTTCATCGTTCAGATTTGTGCAATATTGAATTACTTGAGGAAAAACTTGCATTACAGTTTCTTCTTACTTTTCTATGAGTGAACTACTGACAAAGTTTCAAATTTATACCTTTATTTTTTCTCCCTCTACTCACCTGTAGTGTCTCATAATCATTTCTTTTGGACTGACTTCTTTTTCCTTCTGCTTGTGTAACATTCCCTTCACTAATAACTGTGGGCCCTCCACCTCTGCTTTCCCTCCCACCGCTGCATGTCAGGAGGTGCCGCGTTCGGCGCAGGAGACGGAGTATTTTGAGAGTGTATTGTGAGTACAGCAGGTCAATAAATATTTCATGTCGGTGCCACCTCTGCACAGCGCCCAACACTGTCCTGACCTTCAGACACCCAGGCCGGATGAATTATTGAGAGGCGAGCTGTCAGTCAGGAGCTCCGGGCCTGCTCCGCGTGGGACTGACTCTGATCACATCTCGCTCAGATGTCAATCGCCAGACCACCACCTGCTGAACGGACACGCGGAGATCGAAGGCTCAGTGTGAGCTCAGCAGATACGCTTTGTCTTTGGGGAGAAATGGAACAGGAGAAGGGAAGAGCGCTCAAACGTGCACAAGTGTACGTGACAAAACATTAACGTCAACGGGATTTATAGCGTGGACGTGTTTGCATAATGTTTTAAGGAACTGTATGTGATATTTTGAGGTAAACATGTTCAAATCACAATCAGAAAAAGGTTTATTGCCATTGTCAGTGAACAAAATTTGCAAACTAGGAACTTGCATCGAATAAAATAGAAGCGAAACATATAAAAGAAGGGATGCATAAAATTAAGAATTAGCTATATATTATACACAAAATTTACTGTTGGCTAGACAGTAGTGCAAATTTGGCAGTGCAAATAGCTGCTTTTATTATATGCTTGTTAAAGTGACAGGTTATAAATCAATGTAGCATTTATTGATAACAAATGTAATCTTGATTTATTCTCAATTAAAGAATTGGAGTTCTGGAGGTTCTGAGCTGGACATGAGCCATGACATGAGAGAAGAAGAAGCCCTTAAATGTGTCCTCTATCTGCAGGTTAAAACACTGGAAACACAGGGTCATGACTGGAGTTCATCTGGTAAATGGTAAGTCCTGGATTGGCAATTTTGTAAAACAAGGCTGGTAAAGCTTTTTGTCTTTGCGTTGAATCGTGTCAAAGTGGTGGCCCGTTCCACACAGACGCAAAGGTCCTCTGAAACTTTGATTTTCAACCTGTGCGCTGGGGAACACTAGTGTGCCTTGAGGTTTTGCCAGATGTGCCTTGAAAACATGTCAGAATTGTGGATTTAAATGAATAATTTACAAATTTAGAGTGTTCTGAGCAACTTCTTTACAAAAAATGAAATATAAACAGCCACCATTGCCTAATTTAAAGAACCAGACACAACGGCATAGACGATATCTGCAACGTAAATAACAAGTTTTTGTTGTTTTTCTAAATGGTGTGATTTGGTATTGTTTTTTTTTTTTTTTGTTAATATATATTTTCAACCATAATAGTGTGCCGTGTGCCAAAAAAGGTTGAAAAACACTGCTCTAAAAAATCTGGCCCTCGAACAATTAAGTTGTCTTGATGAAACATTTAAAAATATAATAACATTTAAAAGAAGCCAGAAGAGAAGTTGTGAGTGCAACACTTTTTGAGAGAAATATTTCTAGGTGCTTTGTCAGTACAGAAAGTGTCAGCAGCAGCAGCAGCAGCAGCAGCAGCAGAAGCAGCAGAAGCAGCAGCAGCAGTAGCAGCAGCAGAAGCAGCAGCAGCAGTAGCAGCAGCAGCAGCAGCAGAAGCAGCAGCAGCAGCAGTAGCAGCAGCAGCAGCAGAAGCAGCAGCAGCAGTAGCAGCAGAAGCAGCAGCAGAAGCAGCAGCAGTAGTAGCAGCAGCAGAAGCAGCAGCAGCAGAAGCAGCAGCAGTAGCGATCAGAGAGACAATAGCTACAAAACAGCTTCTGTATCTTTGAGTCAGCAGAATGTGTCACTGAGGAGTTAATAAATAATGCACTTTAAGATTATTTTGAGTTTACTAATAAAATTATATTAAGACTAATCACAGTAGCGATGTTGGAAGAGGACATCTGTTCCTCTTGCCGCTTCATTCTCGGTTGCTGTTTGATGTGACCTGGTCCAGACGTGCAGTAGTCTGGGGACAGCAGACAGTCTGACCTGCTAATCTCTGTTTGGGTGGAGCTCTTCACATTTAGATCCTCAGCTGTTAGAGATGTCTGTGTGTGTGCTCTTCTCTCCCAATAACAAGCAGTGTGTGAGGGCAAACTGATGACCAAGAGATCATGGCTCAGTGCGGGGTGTGTCCCGTTTTGTGTCGTTGCCCGATGAATTGTTAACAATCTGCCCGGTGTCAGTGGAGACTAATCTTAGTACCTGAAACGAGGCTCTGTTGTGATAGAAGAACCAATAGGACTACTTTCATCTCATTTTGATTGTAAATTTAGTGTTTGCTTTATTTGGAAATACATTAAGCCTCAGGTTTTGAAGATTTGGAACGATGTCTTCACTGATCTGATCACTTTCTGCCATTCTATAGCCTGACACCAACTAATTCTTTAGTGGGATGCGGGAAAACAGCACACAGAAATGTCTTTTCCTTCTATTGTCATCATCAGTAATTAAAGTAAAGAGATTACACATATACTCTGGTACCAACCTTTCAGTGACCTTCTACATGACAAACCAAGGATTTTTAGATCAATAAGATCTTTAATCTTCAAGATGTTTCACTTCAAAACCAGATCATTTGTGTGTTTGCTGTTGCCTTTATCATCTTGTCCTGCAGTCTATCGTTTGCTCTCTCATTTGGTTGCATTTTGAGGAATAACTGAAAGGTAATGATAGTTTGTCTCACTGAACTGGTCACAATTGGTCTCACTGGTGATACATTTCACATTCATCACGTGGCTTCCTACAAAACTCACTTTTTCATCTGCATTTTCGATTATACTTAAAGCCTTACAAATGACATTGAGTTTCATCATTTCGAAAACAGAACATATTCATTAAATAAGGGAACAACTTTCTACATAACGCCACGTGCGAGTCCAAACATCCGTCTTCGTCATCTGTTCAGGAGCGCTCCCGCTTTCTGTTGACAGACGGTTTCATCTGTGATAAGCACAAACAGCACAGGGGCAATTCATTTTCCCTGTGAGTAAGTTAAACGCTGGCAGCCCACTTAATCAGATCTCCTGGGGGGCTTATTGCTTTAATGCACCGTGTGAGTGACAGGTGACATTGGTCTTGCTCAGACGCACGTGCCCCGGAGAAGAGGCTGTTGGGTATTGTCGGTACACGGCGGATTGTCCCTGGCTGTCACTGCGTGGGTAAAGACGTTCTCCTGACACACGGCATTAGCAAACGGAGGACTGACGCTTATGGATGAGCTTCAGAACAGAACATGACAAGATATAGAATACAAAAGCGAATGCAGTGTCCTTGTGCGTGAATCAATTTACATAATCGGCTGGTGTACTTCTATATTCTATTGATAAAGCAGCATGTTTACCGCATCTGTTAAAGGAGACGTATCATGATTTTTGTCATGTATTGAACTATAACATAAGTCGATCCTCATTTTACATTTTGTTCATTGTAAACTGCAGAATTGCTCTAAAACGTCTTCGTCGATGTAAACCCTCATTCGTCCAGGTGTGGTCCATCGTAAAACGTCTTGATAAGAGGAACATGCTCATTGACTTCTTGTTCAAAATGGTACAACTGATAAGCCCCGCCTCCTCATTGTGACATTTCACCGCAAAGAGAAGAATTTATCATATTTGTTTTTTGAAAAGTGACCACGAGACATCTCAGAACTCTGCATGTATCAATATGAATTATAATTTTTCAAATGATCACTGCTAAATACAGGGATGTGGGCGGGGATAGGGGGAAGGTGAAAATAGGATGGATTCAAGCTTTCGTTGCAGAACTGCAGGATTACGTAAACATGCTTGAATCAAACTAAATACAAGTTTGAGTAATGATGAGGAAACACTGTGTAACAAAGTTAAAAGCTCATTAAAGTTGATTTTGCACGTGTCCCTTTAAAAGTACAGTGAATGCTACTTCTTCCTGCAACGAAAACTACCACTTGTACTTAAACCCTCACTTCAGCTGTGGATTTGATTAAATTCCTAAACCTGGCGACCTCTAATGTTCACCCAGCCTCTGTGAGGGTTTTCTCTTATGTTTTTAATCAAACTTTAGTGAAGATTCCACTTACTGCTACCACCACCACCACGAAGAACGACAGACAACGAGGGAGGGATGATAGCAGACGGCAACAGAAGCAGAATGACTTTTATTCCTCCCCAGAGGGTCATTATTATTTTTTTTTACTGACATGTAGACATCCCGCGGAAGAGTAAGAGTTATCAAAAATAAAGAACTTAAAAAAATAATATTAGCATGACAGGAAAAAAAAGGCAATGATGGAAGACAATGACCGACAATATACAGTCGTGGGGGTAACGCTGGGGGAAACTCTTTCAACATAAAACTAAACTTTTTCCTTCTTCTAATATATCCCTGGTGAATGTTGTGTATTTTAAGCACAACAAATTTTTACTCGAGTCTTAACAAAGGTTGACGTTGCGTTATGTCAGAAAAATAAACTGATTGCTCTGATTTTAAAATACAGCAGACGGCCGTAGCGTCGCGGTAGCATTTAGACCGAAACTGTAGCATTCTTGGATACAAATTAGGACTGCATGTCTTTGTGTCTTCATGTTGCAATATTACTCTTTGACTCCGCGTTTCCTCGGATGCCGACAGCCAGCGGCACCTGCAGGGGTACGCCTTGAATTTACGAATGCATCTCTTATTCGTGGAGCAGCGCAACAAGAACTACATACCGAACTGTTCCCCTGAATAACGTTGCTTTTTAGTCAGGCAGGGCTGTAGAAATGAAACGTCTTTGTTTCTGACACACTTGGACAGGAGTCAGGACCTACGTGACGCGCCGACGCTTTACTTCCCCCTTTCATGAGCTTGTTTCTGTCAAACGTGTGATTTTTCCGGTGGAGACTTTTGACGCACAGAGCACCCACTCTTCCCGTTGTCACCTCAGACATCAGTTTCACAATAATGACTCATAATAAAACAAAAGCGCACTCTCAATAAACCCTCATCAAGTCTTCTCTCTTTCTTAGTCACTGTATCAGACGGTATACTGCCCTGTGTAATAAAATCGTTTAATCACCAACACAAAGCAAGAGCACAAACAACAACTACCATTTCCACTATTTCCTGCTACCTTTATTACTATTCAACTAGATTGCACCTAAACAACTTTGGTTAATCCTACTGAACCTACAGTACCGTTGGAATTTGTGTTTGTATGGGAGATCAGCCTTTTGTTATGTATTTTATTACTGCTTTAAAGGTCCCATAACATGCAAAATCGACTTTTCAGAGGTTTTAACCTTCCTACAGTGCTATTTGGGCCTCGTATGTGTGCCCAAAGTGGTTTTTTGATTGATTCCCGCATGTTTTCGCTAGAGAACTGTCTTTGTTGTCCCCCTCGGCTGAGCAGGCAGACGGGGCTCATCCCATGGATGACGCGGCTTCCCATGGATGACGCGGTGTTTAAGCCATGCCTCCGGGAAGCGCGCAGCCGCAGAATAAAAACAGCTAATGCTAATGCTACACAGTAATTACACGATGGATACGACAGATCGAAGAGTTAGCTTGTTATTTACCAAATGGCAACGTCCATCGTCGAGGTACTGCATGATCGTCAAACTCCAGGTCAGATCCAGGACGTAGGACTCAGCACGACGCACCGTCAGGACGGATAAAAGGTTTATTCCCGTGTTTGTGTATCGCTGTTTACCGGAGCACACGGCGCATGCGCACTATCTCCGCTCTAGGCTTCGGCACGAGTTGGGCGGGGAGGCGCGAGTTGGGCGGAGAGCAGCCTGCTCTCTGTTCGGGGGGGTCAGATCTCAGAGTGAGACGTTTGCTTTTGCAAGGAGGGGGGCCAGTCCAAGAAATGGGTGTTTTTTGGAAACTGTTATGTTATGGATATTGCACAACGCAAAATTTTATCAACAAAGCCCTTAGAATAGACTGTGTAAAGGGCAAAATAGCAGAATATGGGACCTTTAATGTCGCTACTTGAGTGCTCTTGATTTTTGTGCAATGTAAAATAAACACGAGCATTTGCGGAGTAAATCCTGCTGTGAGAAGACTGCAGATTAACATTCGTGCATGGGGCAAATGACTTGACATGAAAGCCTATCACACAGAGAATTGGCCACATTATGTATTCTCCTGTTGGCCTTTGAGTGATTCAGCCAGCATCAGTGTTATTGCTCCCAATGGACACTGGTCTGTTTATTTCATACGCAGGGGCCCCAGAACACTCTTTGCTATCTCTGCTATGAGCGTCAGGGGAGGCATTGGACTCAAGGCTTGGCTTCTTATAGGTTTCCGAAGCACAAAGCCAGGGCCTGCGGATGACTCTCTGCCTGGTATTGCAATGGCTTTTCCAGTCAGTTTGTTCAGTACGCACAGTTTGAATGGAGGAAAGCAATTGTCAGCAACTTTTGGACAATGCATCTGCAGAAGCCCGTGCCTGTGTTGGACATTGTTTCTGTCTGGCAGAGTGAAGGGGTGGGAAAGTAACACTCTTATCAATTATTTGAACATGTTAAATGTTTTCCCTTTCCTATGAAATCGATTTGTTGTTATCTGTTGGTAATTTATCTTAAAAGGTTATTATGGTAGTGGTAGCGATAGAAGCTGTAGAAAATAAAAAACGTTAACATGGTAACACTGGAAGACAGCAGGAGTTATATAATAGTGCAGAGGTCACTTTTAATGTTATAGTAGCAATGATGAAAGTGGTCTTAATCATGATTATTTTATGTTTTTATATGCCTGTAGTGTCATTTCATTGCATCTTTTCTTTTTCTGTAGCACTTTTTTTATTTTGTGTATGAACTTGCCTTGCCTTAAAACTTAGTGGCAAATGTACCACAATCACTTGTCCATTTGAGTGTTAATTTGTTTTAGAAGTCTCTGAACATATTTTGAAGTCCTTCCTCCATTTCTAAAACCTTTTTATGAAGAGTGACCATGGTGACACCTTGCAGTGGCGGATGTGTGCCTGATTGAGGTTCCAGGTTCTGTTTGTATCTACACGTTGGATTGCTAAATGGTGTTTTATGCTAAAACTAGAACAAACATCATTTTAACTTTTCAAGTACAGATGAATGGCTCGGTAAACCAATGACACGTCTGCGGACCATTAGGTTTTGGCCGCCGCTTTAGTGAACTTTTCCCCACTTCCACCTGGCTTGGTTGACGGGTGTCTCAGCCACCACAGGCCCTTGGGACGAGGTGCTGAGCAGAGTGGACCAGCACACAGTGTGATGTGCATGTGTGTGAGTGTGTATGTGTTTGTGTGTGCACAGGAGACAGCTGCCCAGCTCATCTTCCCCTCACGGCCTGCCTCATTTATAATTAACCCAGCTGACCAGGTGGCTATGTCCCTCTGTCCCTGCCAAGGCATGCTTCGCCGTGACCTCTGCCCTTCTATCAGACATTCCTTGGCTTGTGTTTAGCGCTCATGTACTGCTTGGATGACCAGACCCCCCCGACAGTGCACTCGGATACTGTTCCCTGGAGCGATGCACTGCGGCTGTGGAATGAAATATTACACAGGTGATAAAGGGAGAGATTTGGGACTAGCACAAGAAGGCAGTGAGAACGCCACAATGAGTCAGGCACATGTCGGACTTTGATTTGCTTCTCGTTTCCATATTTAATCCATCACACCAAAGTGGCTCAGAAAAAATGTTGAAGGTTCAGTCGAGGACAATTAAAAGCAGAAGCAAGTTCTCAAGTCAGTGTTCATAGGCTATGCATATGGGAGATTTGTATATTTAGAATATGGCATTCAATAACACTGAATAACGTCACACTTCCCCAAGATGAGTCCAGGATGACTTACACAATATAAAAATATACAGTATAAAAATATATTTACAGCAAATAGAAAAAAGAAAAGACTGTTAAAACTGAGTTAAAAACACACAAAGCACCAAATGACTCTGTTTTGTTTCTATAGTCCCGGTACCTTTTTGACCCTGTCTGTTATTGCCACAACATAACTGATTCTCTGTTGTTTCTGACTTTGGATATTGGTTCAGCTATTCTGAGTGGTGCACAACAGTTAGCGGGCCACACTTTCTTGATGCCCTTCTTTCGTCGCCCTCATAATAGCGGCTGAGGGCAGGAGAGAGACCCAAGGTTAGCGAACAAGGCAGATCCGGTTACTGTTGTGTAACGGCAATACCTCCAGGCTTCCTGTGCACATGTTCGGGGTAACGCTCATGTCCTGGTGATTGGGTGGGCCATTAGAGCACATAAGACAAGTGAAACTCAACCTCCGTCAGATTTCCTCTCTCTGCAGCACACGTCAGAGCTAAACCTACATAATGACTTGTTAAGGAGCGGGTCATTTAACACAATCACCAGTGGTTCGATGGATCTAGTCCCCGACACTGAGCGCTGCAGTGCAAACTCCCTCCAGTTTACATGTACACATAGCCAAGAGTCACATTAAGGTGACAAGTTATGGCATTTTCTATTCAAAACATTATATTTGACCAGTATAGTATCAACCAAGCGCAGGTGAGTTGAGCTGATCAGGGTATGTTCATTGTGTGGTGGAAGAGACAGATATATAATTCTGTGTGCTCCCTCTCATTGTGAAGGCCAGGGCCACAGCATCTTCTCCCTTCAGCACCCTGCGCCCTCACTCGCACCTCACCAACTCTGTTTGCTTTGGCAGCCACAGAACATCCGTCAAAGCACCTGCCAGTGCTGCTCGTGGCGTGCCTGCACCCGTACCCCTCCGGCGTGCTAAAGGGTCAGCCACGTGTCCCTGGCACCCTCTAAATGGGTGACAATACCACTGTCCTCACCCGTTGGGATTAGGCTACAGTGAGTCCACTGCCAGGCTGGGTCGGGGAGCAGAGCTGCTGAAGACTTTCAAACAGGGGAAACAGGTGTCCCTGAGGCCCTTGCACATGCCAAAAACATTACTCTAAACCTTCAAAACCCCTCAGTGGAAGAGGAGAAGGCATCACAGGAAGGACACAAAAGGAAAAAATAGACCGTTGTTTCATTTAAAAAAAATACTTGTGCCACTTGGTTTTGGAAACTTTGTTTTTTTGAATTTCCTCATTTGAGTATTTACATTTTTAATTAAAAAGTGTTGAGCATCTTACTTTTGCAGTAATTAATAACAAATTCTAACTTTCTGTTCCTGTGCCATAGTGCCATTATGTTGTCATCTATGGAAATTATTGCTCTGTTCATTGACGGTCATAGAAACTATGAACCACAATGAACATTTCTGCTCTTGCAGTCATTCGTGTATCGTCCAAAGGCATCAATTTGACTTAATTGCTTTCCTTCAAGTCTAATGCATCCTGTTACTATTAGTTGTAGGGATCCATAAAGTGTTGAAATTGAAAAAGCTGTGTGGTCTGTCTATTTAAAGTCCCTCAGAGCGTCCCAGAGAAGAGACATACGGGAAATCATGGGTTGAAGTTAGGTTAAAACGACTGGCATTTCCTGACACCTACATCGGAACCACTTTTGTCCAGGTACCCATTCACTGAAGTACAGGAAAACAGCTACAACTAGGCCACAGCGGAGAGGAGAGAGTCGGCCTTTGTTCTCAGTTGTCTGTGATACACTGATAGCATCGTGCTGACCTCCCCTCCCCACCTCTCCTCTCTCCCCTAGTGCGCTCGCTGGCTGTTAAAGGCCTCTTTGAGAATAACACTGTCAACCTTTTGGCTGTCAGTTAGCAAGAGGAGCTATGCCGAGAGGGGCGCAGATCGTGCTGTGATAGATGAGGCAGGTAATGGGCGACAAACTCTTTTTGGGAACTCCATTTGGTAAGATTTGCATTTCCGATAGCAGGTCACAATGAAAAGCCTTGGAGAGTTGACACGCTGAGTGGAATGCTTGCCCAGACTGCGGCTCAGATGCATATCGTGGTTGTTGACGGCGCTACAATAACTTCTGTTAGGACAATACGGAAGTGGATCTCCGCTGTCTGACCTCCCATAGGGCTGATTAGCTCTCCAGACTGTGCTACAGTCAACGTATCTTTGCCTGGTCCTTTTATCATGTGAGAACACCTCCACTGTGAAAGGCGGCTAGCTCCATCTGACAATCCAATCTACTAGGCCAGCAGTAACATAATATCCCTCTTCTAATAGGGGCTTTTTACTCACTGTCCCCTTTCGTATCCTTTCGTTGTTGTGGCAAGGTTCTCGCGGAAAGGGGTGAAGGTTAGCGTGGCAGCTTTCATTAGAATTGCAAATCAGAGTGAGTGGATGCCCGATCTGATAAGGAGCGGCGCAGGGAACAATGGGGCAGAGCCGGAGAGAGGAGAGTGTTTGGGGTTTGCCTGGGTCGCCTGGATCTCAGAGGGACCAGGAGGAGCTCAGTTAACACCATCGCACTCCTGGGACAGTCACTGGACTCCTCGGTATATGACCCCTCAGCCCCCCGACCAGCCACACGCAGTACAGTTTTCACTTTTACGGTTTTATGGTCCTTATTGGTTGCTATTTTCACAGTTAAAGTGCGTATGCCAGGTCGAATGAATCATGTAACTAAAATGCAGTTAAGATATAAAAAATATTTCAAATTTCGCTAAAATTCTTCAAGATATAAAAAAAGCAGAACTAAGTAACTTTTTGTTTCTTCCTTTTTATTGAAATAAGGAAATGCAATCACATATAGAAACATTTCATATAGCCAAATATAAAAAAGAGAGCCAAGGTGTCTCAGGAGAGTTGTTTTCAGGTCGCCATCAGGAAAGTTGCAAGTCTGATTTTCCACGCACAACGAGGGCTTCAAACGCCCCAAAAATACATTTGCAACCACCACACGGACTTACAAAGACTTTTAATATGGTAAAACGTGTTACTTAGTTCTATTTTAAGTTTTCTGTTTCACTTCCTGGTTGTAATGACATCACACAGGATAATGACCGAGCAACCATCCTGTACACTGGGCCAAAACTAATCTACTGTCATATTTTTATTTGACAATTAAAAATACATGTGAACTCATTTATTTTGTTAAATTAACATTTAAAGGATTTTTAAAAAGTTTATTTTTGGTAAATTATGCATTAACTTGGATGGAACGAGTCAAAGTATCCCTAGTGCGATGTCATCAATTTATTTTTACTTCCTGTAATTTTCAACAGATTTTTAAATTTTACTCCACTTTCAACAACTTCATTGGTGTAAAACTATGATTTATATTCACAACAGGTGAATACACCAAATGAAGTCCAAAATAGAATATTATAAAAACCTATCATACGCACTTCAAAGGTGCTGTAGCTGATTTTTACTGTCTTAAATTGTGAAAAACATAACTAACTCACTTACCTTGTGGATCTGGAGCATTCTAAATATTCACCATGATGAGTTAAACAGCACTTTTCACAATTTTCTAAGCCCAGAACAAGTTTTGCCGTAAAGCAAACAAACATTAGCATGGCGTACTTCTTGCTTTGCGGAAAATAAAACACTCCATAACGCGATGAAGAAAAGGCACTGTGGTCTCATTTTGACCTGAGTGGAGGCTTTTACGATATATGTAATGGGACACAATCGATTTTGCTTTATTTATTTATTAATTACAAGAAAATAATTGGAAATACAGTACCTTTAAAACACTGGCATCCCAAGAGTTCACGGAAAGAGTTATGGTCTGATTTTAAAAAAATGAAAATATATAAATAAATAACAGCAATATGATACACTTATACCACTTTGTATAATATCATTTCTCTACAACATTAACAGTCTGAATATTTTCGCTTTCGGTTCATGTTCTGTAGAAAAGTCCCATGTAGCATAATGGAATGGAGGACACACTGAAGGCACAAAGTGGTTTGACTTCATCACAGGTCGCTAGCTGTTAGTGATGGTAAAGTTCTTTAATAGTTTGATCGTTAAAATTAACGGTGCATTTTATTGCCTGCTCTCACCCACGTGTGCCGTATAAGAGTAACAATGGATGTCCAGGTCATGGTATGCTTTCCGGCTTTAAAAATGATCGGATAAATTGTCAATTCAAAATGCATGTTGTGATTTTTTAAAAAGTAATGCTGTAATCATTTAGACAAAAAACTGTGTATGGAAAATTTTGTCGACAATTAATTTCCTCCAAGATGTCTAAAAATGTATAATATTTGGAGAATATTTAACACTATTCTTGCTTTTAATTGTGTGCTAAATTCTTTGCAATAAAAATGACGGCGCATAACTGGGCTAAATCTCACTTGAACACGCATCAGACGCACACACGCACAAGCACACGCACACACACACACACACACACACACACACACACACACACACACACACACACACACACACACACACACACACACACACGGCGGAATCCTTCCTCACACCCACAGGACCAGCTGTGTCCTAAAGCTGTCAGTGCCAGCAGCTGGACTTTACAATTCTCTCCTCTCAGTGAAATACCACACCAGGTTCCTGCACAAAAACCCAAACCAGCCCAGAGGATTTGTGTGCTATGTTTGCACACTAAGCTTTAGAACAACAAATAATCACAGGATATGTGGCGCAAACAGCTGCAAGCATTCAAGCATTCAATTCAGGCCCAAATCTTTCCAAGCAAAGTTCTTTCAGCCAGATCATCCTCTATTGCAATCAACACACTCCCTAAGGTGGAGGTGTTGAGAATCATCAGTTTCATCGCTGGTTGGCACAGCAGAGCAGCAAGCAGCAACAAGATTGGCTGTAGTCTGTGTTTTTTTTACCCAGAGTGCACCTGGGTCTGTTTGAGAAAGGACAGGACAGGCCGGAATGAAGGCACAGCTAAGTCAATAGGCGCAAAATGGCTAAAACAAACATTCGCCTGTGCCCTTGTGTCACTTACATTTCCTCATTGCAGGTTTTCTTCAGTACATTTATCTTGTACAATACAACAGGAATCCTCCTAAACCTCCCTTTTAGAACTGAACCTTCAGGTCCAAGGTGACCTATTATGTTGGGATGATGATATCTAATGATCACGAACAGATGTTGTTTGAATGAAATAAAAGCTCTATTTATTAAACTTTGATTAAAAAATGCTTATACCTTTAAGTAAACAAATAAATCTATTTACTGTACATTGAAAGGGTACTAAAATGTTTGTGAGATTGTCTGACAAACAAGTCCCTCCTTTGGTAGGTAAGGTTTCAAAGTCATCGGGACACTGGTTTTAAAACAGAATATGACCTTTGACATCGACTAGTCGCTCCTTTCTGTTTGAATGAAAAAGGGTCTGAAACCAGACACAAATCAACCAAACCAAACAAGCATCAGTTGTATCACAGCCGCCTCATTGTTGCGCGTGTGGACATTGTGCGAAAATCCTTGTATTATGAATGGTCAATATTAACACAAAATATGTCCATATTACCTGCTACACTGGTTTGTCAATACCCGTCCTTGTCAGATCTCGGATGCTAAGCAGGTCTGGGCCTTGGATGGAGACCACTGGAGCACCAGGTGCCACAGGGAGGCGAGTGGAGGATATGCAGTTGTGTCCTTTGGCAAGACACTTCACCCACATATGTGTGGGTGTATATGTGAATGATTGGTGATGGTGTGAGGGGCCAAAGACGCAGATCGACAGCCTTGCTACTGTCAGTCTGCCCCAGGACAGACTGGCTTACCACCACTGAGTGCAGTGTAGGCTTCAACAAGTCACTTCAGAATCTCTGTGGAGCTACTAGTGTAGCCATATCTGCCCTGGGTAGTGAGGGCGAGGCTGCCCCACTGTACCATCTGCCCCCTCGACCACCACCCGTCTCTCACCCGTCATATTCATGCAGATAAGTGATCAGTCTTGCCCAGCAGTACACAGCAGCTTGCACCACTGTGATATCCATATTCTCAGCGGTCTTCTAACCAGGCCCGACCCAGCTTTTAGTGTCCCAGATCAGATCATTCACATTAAAATGATCCAATAATTGTGACTGTATGTAAATCATCAGTTAATGGCCCACATACTTTAATTCCCCTCTCCACTGTTTATTACAATATGTCTAAAATGTGACCCAATGACAAAGACCCATTAGGTGTGTTTCTAAATGAATACATGTGGTTAATGCTCTCCCAGTTTATGCACTTGCCTTTATGGGGAGGCACTTGGCTAAATTCTCCTTAGTCGTGGATCAGGTTTACAGTTGCGCCTGGATGCATGCAGTGTATTCCCCTCTCACACAGATGAACATGGTGACAGTGCACCTGGCCTCCTCTGCTCCCAGCGGCCTAGTCTTCTCACGACACACAAGCGCTGGAAGCACCTGTTAGTCAGGCCCCAGGCAGCACATGTTCCACTGCATTCCTCCCTCCACAAGCATGACTATCCACCAAGACGAGGAAATCCCTGCTACAAAACCAGCTTGTTGTTTCTAATGCCTTTTCAATGTACACTGTCAATTTGTCATGCTCTCCAGTCACATACTTCTAACTAGGTCCCCAAAGTCCAAGGACAGTCATTTAGTTTGAAATTTCCACCTCAAACGATATGTGTATTAAAAACAATAAAATGTATTTTATAATTTACTTCAGCTTTGTGAACGTGACAACCATTTCAGTGCACTGTAAAACTCCTTCACACATTTTACCCGGTTTTATGAGATCACGAACCTTCAACCATAGCTGAGTGAGTGGCATCATGTAAGTTACACAACATCAGAAAAACAGGTGGAAAGTAAAATAAGAAAACTAAAATGATAGGATAATAAACAACTATTGTCTTTTGATTTAAGCCAACTAATTACAGTATTTAAGTTCTCCAAACAGACACACAGTATCTTATTCTAATGCATTAATATTGTGGAGAACAGGGCTGGTTTTCACAATAAATGGTGGGTCAGTTGTAATAATGTGCTGATATACACCTTGTCTTTTAATCAGTAGCTTTGTAAAGCCTATATCTACAACACCTCAGTTTTGCAGCTTAATGTTAAAATTAATGTTAAAATCAAACAACTGCTTGCACAAATTCATTGTTGGCAAATGTTGGTACTTATTTCATTGGTTTATCTAAAAAAACAAACAAGTTCCAGTCATTTTAAAAAGCATGATTTGGCATCAAATGTCATTAATAACAACAGGGAAAACCACAGCAACTGACCTTGACCGAGGACAATTTGTTTTCTTTAACAGCTAATAGCGTTTTATAACAAGAAGATAGACATATGGCTCTGTTACCTATTTCAAGCCAAGGGTTCAAGCTTTTATTTAATATATGTATGGCGTTTGTGGGATGTTCTGCTGATGAGCAAAGTGCTCTTGAGTAAAAAGTGTGTCAATCTCTCCCACATGTACATTCTTCCTTCCACAGTCACAGGCGTTCTATCATTGCCTGCTTGTTTGACCTTTATTTCTGGAACTGTTTGTTGGGCAAGACACAAGACACTGAATTGGTTAATTAGCTTATATCAAATTGATAATATATTTTTTTTAAAAGTATTGTCATTTCCACAAAGATTTAAGTGTTCAATTTCCAGTCTGATACATGGTACTGGTCCCAAAGCTCAGAGATAAAGGCCTCATTGTGGAGAAGCAGGTTGGGAATGCAGCGCTTGTTTGCTGACAGACTAAAGTGTCCAAATGAAGAGGTGAACAAGTGGAGGACTTCTTGACTTTTCCGCTCACACGTGAAGATATACCTGACAGAGAGGAGGGCTGCCACAGGAGCCCTGTCGACAGAATGACTGAACAGAACCAAGGGGCCTGAGATAGCTCTGGTGACAGCGTGAAGGATGAGACGAGAAAGTCAGAGCGCTCTAAACTGGCTGAAGACAAGACCGGACAGAAAAGAGAAGAATGGCTATTTATATAGACATCTCCACACATGATTTCCCAGGCCCAAATGTGTCCATGCAGCTGCAATGGACACAATTAGTGAAGTCTGGTCGCCATGGCAATGTGCTGTTTTCACCCAAGCCCCAAAACTTCCCACAATAGTGTCCAGTAATGTGAACAAAGGAAAGGAAAGTCACAACAAAAGCCTTTAGAGCTTAAGTTGTTTTCCCCTTGCTTTTCTTTACCCCAAAGAGCCCCGTTTCATCACACCATCCAACTGAAGTTAGAAAAGCTGTCCAGGGTGCACCTGCCATACTCGCACAGCAACTGGATTTGAAGTTGCCAGTTCTTACTAAAAGGAACTCCTGTACATTTGAAGGTTCCAGCGTCTCCTTAAATGAACCTGTTCTACTTTTGTCAAAATTGATTTATTCATGTTCTGGTTCCTGGCTCTGTACGCTCCAAAAAAATGTTTTAAGAATTTGCTGCAAATTTGAAGATTTTAAGGATCTGAGTAAAAAATATAAATTTCAAAGATTAACTTATGGTTAAAGGTCCCATATTCTGCTATTTTGCCCTTTACACAGTCTATTTTAAGGGCTTTGTTGATAAAATTTTGCGTTGTGCGATATCCATAACATAACAGTTTCCAAAAAACACCCATTTCTTGGACTGGACCCCCTCCTTGCAAAAGCAAACGGCTCACTCTGAGATCTGACCCCCCCGAACAGAGAGCAGGCTGCCTCCCCCGCCCAACTCGCGCGCCTCCCCCGCCCAACTCGTGCCGAAGCCTAGAGCGGAGATAGTGCGCATGCGCTGTGTGCTCCGGTAAACAGCGATACACCAACACGTGAATAAACCTTTTAACCGTCCTGACGGGTGCGTCGTGCTGAGTCCTACGCCCTGGATCTGACCTGGAGTTTGACGTGCTCCAGTACCTGACGACGGACGTTGCCGCTTGGTAAATAACAAGCTAACTCTTCTATCTGTCGTATCCATCGTGTAATTACTGTGTAGCATTAGCATTAGCTGTTTTTATTCTGCGGCTGCGCGCTTCCTGGAGGCGTGGCTTAAACACTGCGTCATCCTTGTGAAGCGTGTCATCCATGGGATGAGCCCCCGTCTGCTGCTCAGCCGAGGGGGACGGAAAAGACAGTTCTCTAGCGAAAACATGCGGGAATCAATCAAAAAACCACTTTGGGCACACATACGAGGCCCAAATAGCACTGTAGGAAGGTTAAAACCTCTGAAAAGTCGATTTTGCATGTTATGGGACCTTTAAGGTCCACTTATTGTCTCCGTAGGGAAATTTGTCCTCTGCATTCGACCCATCCTCATGGCAGAGTGGCCGTCACAGTGCTGCGCCCGGGGCCCATCTCCAGATCTTTGTGCTGGGCTTAGGCAGGACGACCGTAGCTGGAGGATTTTACCTACTAGACATGATTTGGGTCGATGGGAGAAACCGGAGCACCCTGCAACCTTCTTGCTGTGAGTGCTAGTTTTAAGGTTCTATCTTATAGAGCCAATCAGAACAGAATATATTTAAATTGACCAATTACATTCAACAGCAAAATGCATAGCTGTTTGGTCAGCTGACCACGGAAACATTACTGCTTGTTTTTAGCATGTTTTGTAGACAACTTTATAATTCAAAATTAACATTACACTTGCAGAATAATACCATATGCAAATGACAATTTCCCATAACACCTACTTATAGAAGAAAAAAATATATAATCAATACATAAATTAATCACTTTGTCAATTCAGACCCACCAATGGTGTGATTTTATTTTTGCTATACAAGTGGTCAAAATAAATATCTACATATCTTACAACTAGCTGATCACAGATTGGACCTTATAATTCTAAAGGGCACTTTCCCGTTTTTTGTTTTTTTTTTCTTGCACAAACAATGGGCCTACCTGCAGGCCAGAGTAAATCATAAAATACAATTTGTAAATGTAATTGTTAATTTATCCAGGAGTGATCCGTTGTAGAAAAGGTTTCAAAAGTAGATAAAATCATGAACAAAAACAAAAGCAGCAACAAGTGTATCTGTATCTGTAACTGTATCAAGTGCAGTGAAAAAGGAAGCAGTTTGTAACTAGCTAAAACTGTTACATTTACAATTAAAATTTAAGACATGATCAGAACAGTTTACAAGGAAATGGTCAACAAAACTCAAAATATAGATTAGGATGTGTTAATGAATAGCAGTCACAGTCAAGTGTTTTGATTTCTGGAGAAAGAGCCAAAAAAAAGCAAGTACCAATCAAACAAAACAAAACATTTTTAAAATTCATATGGAACAGCAATAACAGCAGTGAGAGAGAGGGAAAGCTGGGTTCAAACTGCCAACTTTATAAGCTGGATGACCATTAGACCCCGTGAACTTCCACAGATTTTCAAACACACCACATTTTATTTATCAGGAACATAACTTTTTTTTTTTTTTTTAAATAAAACCTCACAAACTAAGGAATATTCAAACTTCACACCGTTCCCCTGACTTATTCCTGCTATTAGGCCATGTGCTCTGGTACGGAAGTGTGACCTGTCTCGTGCATGTGCAGTTTGTGAGTTTGTGCACCATTTTGTGTCCGGCGTACAGAGCCCATCTGTTTGGTGGCCGGACACGCTCTGGGAAAAGTGTGTGCAGGCGAAGAATTCACACACTGCACAAAGCTCCAATTATGGGCCCCCTCTCAGAGCCGGGGGAGAGGGGCGCTCGGGGTATAATAGGGGCTTGTCCATCTCAGGAGGGGGTATGATGACTTCCTTACCTCGCACCTCGCCCTCCTTTCTCCTGCCTGTCTCCCCACAAACAAACAGTATGTGTGTGTCAACAAGGACAGAGCGCCAGGGACATTCCTCTGCGCCCAACAGATTTCCACTTTCCTCGTGTAAATGGACGGAAGAAAACACCTTCACCTGTACTGATGAACCATAACTGACCCATTTTATGAATCCAGAAAACTCTGACCTGTTACTGTACTGAATGACCCAATAATAATGACAATTTAGTTTATACTACTTTTGTTAACATTGTCAGCGTAATCCTTTTGAATATTTGAAAAATACTACAAATATAAAATGTATTTGCAATTAAACATGACATGGTAAAATAAGTCTTTGGGTCAGGACTCAAATGTGGGACACCAAAGATTCTCAGGAGTCACCAGGGATTTTTAGAAAAGTGGTCCAAACCAGATCCCTGTGATTTTAAAGAACATTAATCGCTTCTGTAAAGTATTCTATTGTCTTTATAAGGCAGAAAATAATATATTTCCTTATAAACCTTTCCAGTAGTGACATGTTTAGAACAGCTGCACACTATATGCCATTCATTTTAGTGAAGTAGCAAAGAAAAACTGTAATTTTGTAGTTTGTAGAGAGCGCAGACACATGGTTCTTGTTTATATGTTAACTATTTACCAAAGAGTAATAGTAAGTAATATGTAAGTTAACTTTTCACTGTAGGATTTGTGGAGCTTAGTGGAAAAAACAACCAACATTGTTCTTGTCAATCTGTTGTAGTCCACTGTGTTTTGGTACATTATTGTCCACAATAATGTCAGATTTAAGAGATGTTTATTACAGTGATGTTAACTGCTCTAACTGCTAACGGTAACAATCTGCAAAAAACACATACGTGGTCATGTATTTGTTAATCGCCGAAACAGCCAGGGATTTTGAGTTTGGAGGCTGACAGCAACTGTCCCATTAAAAATGCAACGTTTTGTTATGGTATTTCTAGCACTGTTAATAAATTAGCAGGAGTGTATTTATGGGCCTATCGCAGTGGGCCCTCACTACATGGCAAATGCACAGCACAGGGTTTCTGAGAGCCACTGGGCACTGAGTAACCCTCACCCTCTGACGCCTCTGTAAACCAGCATTATACTCCATCTAAACCTTCTGTTGTCAAACTCTAGCAACATTTACGCAGCCGTTTTTAAACTTGGTTCCTTTTAAAGTAATTATCATTCAAATATTTAATTATCTAGGCCCATTGTTTCCTCACTCTGCGGCGTTAAGGTTCCACACAGACATGGCAGCTGTTCTGTGTCTCTGTTTTGTTTTGCCCGAGGACACACCCGCATTACAAACTGAGAAGAACTGGATTCATTTGTGCAATTCAACCATCAACCACCAAGTTCCTGCTCTTACGTACCTGAGCAAGACACTTACAGAACCCCTGGCGTCAAAACAGCTTTCGCCTCCAGTGTAACACAACAGATTAGATTAGCTTTCAGACGGAGAAAGTCCCGGCACTTCTCAAACACCAGCGCGGGCTCAGCTGGTGCCAACTCCAATTTTTTATCAACAACTTGAACACACGCCTTTGTTAAGTTTCTGTTTGATCTCTGTTTGTCGCTGAGTATTTTTTTATATCGACAAAATGTCAAGCTGCTGACTGTGTGGCTTTGGCGGCATGCTACTGTGGCGATTGGGTGTCTAGACGCTCTTTTATCTTGTGCGTCTTGAAGTGGCAACGGCAATGTGTACTGTTATATTACGAGGCATGGTACAGACCTCTTGAAACAGAACATCAGCAAGACACATTGGGACATTATTAAGAGTAGTTTGCCTTTCTCTAGTTGTTTTGCATTGGGAAAAAGCTAAACAGTTGAGAGCCAAGTTATTTTGTGGAACCTCTACAGCACAAATTCTTTCATGTTACAAAAAAGTAATGAAAATCTACCGACAATTGCAAAGAAAATGTTAACACGATAAATATTGAGTCCCAAAAAATACAGTTCCATCTTTCATTTATTGAACGATAAGTCGAGTTAGTAATAATTGTGACAGGTCCAATCAGATCTAAATCAAGAACAAAGGATAACGAGGAACGCTTTGTGGACCTCCAGGGAGTAAGTAGAGAAAAGTTAAAAGACGTGCTCTTTGGTAAAGGGAATGTAGATGTATAAAAAAAAACAAAAAAAAACCAAGGCACTCTATAAATTTGAAATGTCCTTATTAGTTATGGCAGTGGTTTCTAAGCTATTTTTCCTTGAAGATCCCCTGAGACTTGTGGGACCACCCCCAGTCCAGAGGTGTGATCCCGACAAACGCATTACATGATGAAAACTATTATGAGAAGCATTTGTTCCAAACAAATAAACAGCAATTGTGGGTTTTTTTTATGTTTCCACACTTAATTTCCAATCATTTGTTTGGGATTTTGACTATTTCTTTTACACATATTATTACTTTATGACCTGACCCACTGACCAGACAAAGCTCTGGGGACCCCCTGAAATCTCAGACGCCCCCAGGTAGGAACCACTGAGTTATGGCATGTCTCTAACACATTTCAGCCTACTGGCCTTCATCAGGGGGACAAACAGATTAAAAAAAAATACCATGTGATGCTCTAGACCAGTGGTTCCCAAAGTGGGGGTCGGGACCCCCCGGGGGGTCGCGAGGGATGACCTGGGGGTCGCGAGATGATTTCAAGATCTATTTCGAATAAATATGACACTGTATATGCTCTATTTCAATTATATTTCAAATTATAAACAGTATTTCTTGGGAAATAGGGTCTAATAAGCAATAATCTATTCAAATAACCAATATTAAACCTGATTTAACGTGCTTTATTGGCACTGAAAATTATTTTTAATTTCACTTTGGGGGTCCCAAGTCAGTTGCTGGGCTATTTTGGGGGTCCCGGCCAGAAAAGTTTGGGAACCCCTGCTCTAGACTAGTGTTCCACCAATGGGGCGTCTCCACTTGAAGAGGGTGGTGTGTAGGAAGTGAACCTATGTGTGACTGGAAAACACAACAAGATGGTGGTGTTAACCCCAATAGAGAGAAATAATCAAAATCAATTCAATCTAATACTGATGTGTCGCAACATATGACACATATATACCTGTGGCCCATTGAGGCAACTGTTTTTTTGGGCGCTACAAAAATACATTGAATTGAATTGAAAAATTGACTATTGTTCATCCCTTTTTGAAATACTGGATTGTCTCAGTTAATGTAGTGGCTTTGAACATTTCCAAACGATTCCTGTCACTTCCTGCTGCACCTGTGACGCATCGAGCAGCACAGGACCTGCGCAGCGATAGTAAAGCGACATATGTCAGTACATCTGCACCACTCAGTGTAAGAAAATGCGTGTGCGTGCGTCTGTGTGCACGAGGAGCTCATGTGACGCTCCAGAATCAACAACTGGTGGGGGGGGCGGCGAGGCGTGATCAGCGACCAGCACCGTCAGCCCGAACACTGGACAAATACGAAAGAAAATATGTCGGAATCGTGCGCAGGAACCAGGGCGGTTTGGCTCTCGAGTGAGAATTTGAGACGTGGTAAAGACAGGCAATAAAAGGCATTTGGTTGCCATCTGTCTGTGCCGCCTCAGTGTCAAACAGTTGGCTGTCAGGCCCCTGCCCCGGATAAGCACACGAGCAGGATAACCATTAGTGCAAGGGCCCAGCGTTCACTAGCCAGAGCCCTTTGTCGTTTTGTTTTGTTTTTTAATGAAATGCTGCAAAAAAGGTGTTAGAGTTCCATCTTAGTCGTCAGAAGTATCAAAAATCTGATATTAATTGATACTAGTATTGAAACTAGATACTCTTTTGGACAAGTATCAATACTAAAAAAGGACCAAACAGGACCAAATTTAACTTTTCCTGAACAGTTTTAGATTGAGCTTGAGCTTTATCAGAACTAACTTATATTGTGCAATACAAGAGATTTGAAATCGTTGTGGTACTGAGCCTATTCCCTAACACCAAAATCAAGTTCGTATTGTATGTTTTGATGATGAAAGTGCGACTATTAAAGGCTTCTGTCTCACTGAAATTGAACACAATGCATTTTACCATATTCCAGTTTTCTTTTTTTTTTTGTTATTTGAAACCATTAGGCATGGGACGATATTGCAGTTTTGCGTCACGGTTATCACAGCCAAAACAAGTGCGATTAACGATTATATCACGGTAATTATTAAACTAGCTGAAATGTCATCGTTATTAATAATTGTAAATTTAATATTGTGACTACGTTCTCCATGTTTAACCATCTATTCAAGCATCGTACTTTGTTATGAATGAAAACAATCAAACAAAACAGTTGGCACAAAGCATTGAGATAATGTCTGGCAGACTGTATATCGCTCGGCATATTTGTCCCACTTAAAAACAATACCTGGCAAATATTTTCAGATTAACAGTGAAGGTCATTTTTTTTCCCCATTTAATAAACGTTCATTGTTCTTTGAGCCCAGTCCTTGACATTTCTTTGTGATAGCCTTTTTCCTACTACTACAGGTAAAAGGTAAATGGTTTCCATTGCAGTACTTCCTGTTTTCCCACTCTCCATTTGTCATAAAAATACCCTTCTTTTCCTCACTTTATAAAAATATTGAAAGCGGCTGTTAAGATTAGTAATACATTTATAGTTGAGGTATTATTCCTCTTCTTCGCCTTTGTTTCTGACATATTTTGACAGGTGATTTACTATATAATTGACTCAATTAGTCTTCAACAAATATGAGCAGCGCTAACCAGTTTTTCCAGTCTAAGTCAGTAAATGTCAGATGTGAATGTCGGCACTTTCCTTGTCAGTCAATGGAGTGTTTGTTTGCCAGGCAGAAGTCAACAGTTGCATGTGTTACATTGAATTTGTTTTGTTAAGAAATGTTCCAATCCTCCTATAATGTACAAACAAACAAACAAAAATAAGCTCATTTTACAATCACTGATCGTTCTATTGCTACATAGTGACACCTCATCAGGAGAACATGTAAGTGCCAAGACGTCAAAGACAAAAACTAACATCTTACCTTTTAATTATTATTTTCTGAGGCATGTGCGTCTAACTAAATGTTGTATTTTGTATAAATTGTGTGAAGAGTAGTCACAATAGTATAATTTCAAAACCAATTTTGAATCTAAAGAAATTGTTCGATACGCGATCTTTTTGCAATGCCACTATTACACTTTTTCCCAACACAAAACAATGGAAGTAATATAAATGTTTTTACCTGTTCTGCCTTAGATCCAGATGGTCTAATTTTGTCCTATTCCTGTGATCTTTTTTCAGTATCAAAGCTTGGTCAAGTGAGTATCTAGTTTCAAGTTTTTGGACAACTCTAGCTCACGCAATATTTTAAAGGATTGTCGATGATCAGATTTAATCGTGTTCTTATGAGCGCGGGCGACTGGGTCATAGGAGCGCCGCTGACAGACGGACTGAGGACACTTCTCCCTGCACGCTTCCCAAACGTCTCCGGCTACACTTAAGCCACCCGCCGGGATTTAGAGCTTATTACTTTGAGTTGCCTGCGCAGTCTCAGAGGTCATCTGTCAGAGGTGAGCACAGAACAGCATCACCGGGCAATGGACAGACCGTGACTGTTGTTTTAGTCAAGTCAAGTGATAAGATGTGTGACTGGTAATGTGGAAAAAACAGAACATGCAGTTATGAAGGTTGCTTTAATAACGGAGAAAGGAAAACTGAATTCTGTGGTCCAAACATTTTGATCAGCTAAAATTTCCTTTCCATCCATTGTGAATGATGTGTTTATGGAATCATTTGGGTTCACCCCCCACCTCCCCATCTGCGTGCAACCTGCATGATACAGAAGTGCTCATAGTGACTAAAGCTGCAAAGAATGGTGCACAAAGTAACTTTATTGCTTTGCCTTGAATGTTCCCTAGCGTGGCATTCAACTTATCCATCTCCCTGGAGACAAAGAGGTGACACCGCAGGCCAAGTTACAGATCAGATCTGTGAACAAGCGACCACACTCACAGTAAGAATGCATGTTTTGCAATGTATTTTAGCACATGATTGAAAAACTTTGCATGGACAAATGCAGGTGGCAGACTCTCCACCAGAAAAGTTACACACTGCACCTTTAAAGTAATAGTATTATTTAATAGTACTATTTAATAGTAATCGTACTTAACCTCTGGTGGTGGTGTGTCACTGGCATGATTCCATGGAAATAGAAAGTTAAAACTATACTTTTTACATGGAGATATACATGTTTTATGTCATACTAAGAAATATTATAATGAAACTAACCAGATTTCCATTCAAACAAGCCGGAGAAGACTATTCCAGGCCACGTACGTCAGGTTCATGGAGTTGCAAGCACATTTCAAAGTTTTTAAGTGCAATAAAAATATCCAAACTATAATAAATAACAACATGCTTTTACTTTAGGCCATTTTTCCTAAATGTTGCGCACAGGGGTTTTAAATAAAAATATGTTTAATCGCTTTCAACACTATCTACCTGGCCTGTACTCTTAATAGTCTGGTTTGATTGACCAAATGCACTTCTAAAACATTATGTTCAGTGTTCACAGTAAGTTACAGAGACTGCTTTTTTTTTTAATTTCAGGTTGATTGATATTATTTTGGAACGCAGTTTTGACTACTCAGATAACATACTGTCTCCCCTCCCTTCTGGCAGCCATAATGAGAAGTGCAGTGTACAGTAGTGCTTTGCCTTGTCGGGGGTCCAAGCTGTAGGACGTCTCTTATTGTGGGTCCTGTGAAGGTCAAGGGTGACACCTGTTTCCTGTCTCATCTCCCAAACTTACGTCCAGTCTGTGGTGAGCTGGGGGGTCCGAGCCCTCTCCACGGGGAAGCACAAAACCTCCTGTGTCTGCTTCCTGCCCTGAGCAAGAGAAGAAAAAATACCAAGAAAGCCAAGTTTGTATATCGGGGCGGGACATTCATTTCCGAGGTGAAAGGGAAGGCATGCATGTCTTTGAACAAAAACTGGACTTGTTCTTGTTTCAAGTCCTGTTCCAACAGCACACTCCACTTCTGGCCAGACTCAAGAAAGATCGAGTAGTCCAGCCAAATAATAAAGCTGCTTTTGTCAAGCTACAAGCAGAGGTGGAAGAAGAAAGAATGCAGGTAAAGTATTAGCTCACTCAAGAGCAAGTGAACGATGACAACATAGTAACTGTAGAAAGAAAAAAGTGAAGTAACTCAACTGTCCCACAATTGTCCCTATTATAAAAACAATAACACTGAATACCTGCATTAAAATGTGTTTTGCAACATATTCTGTTACATGGTCTGATCTGAGCACAGTATTCTGACCACTTTTACAGTATAATGTGTAAAGCAATATAATGGAGCATTAAAACAGCTTCATTTTTGTTGTTCTGTGCATTACACAATAATTCATTGCTGATTTGAGAAGAAAATAATTGCTTTTTTTTTTTTTTTTTTTTACATTAGCACTTTTGAAGCCTAACTTGTGTAATCCAAAACAGCAATGTATTACTTTGAAAAAAATAACATGCCTTCTTTCAATCGCCGTCTCCAATGCCTTCTACTGATTTAGTCGTCCTGATATATAATGCACGGACACAAAAGACAATGCAAAAGATTTTAAAAAAGCCACATTTCAAACGCACAGAGTGAAAAAGTTCCTCTCCCGTACCATTATATGACTGCAGCTCCAGCGTGTGCATGCATTCAGGGGCTACATCTGCAAGACCGCGCATGCCTGCACGCTTTACACAGGAAATATCGGACAGAGCCTGCCCCCTTGTGGAGGAAAGTGGAGAGAGCTTTTAATGGAGAGGATTCACGCACAGTAGGGGAAGATAGGAGAGTGCCAGAAGAACCTTGGAATTAATATGAACAACAAGAACTGTTCAAACAAGCACATTCGCAACTGAATTCAAAGTCCTAAAAAATATCCAACTCTCGATTGAAAAGCTGTCTGGAATGTGGTGAAATCTTGAATTGAAGTCTGTGATTGATCCCTCAAAATACTGTCTAAACAATAGAACAGAATAATTTCATTGTAAGATAATACACCGTATCTAGTCTCCAGATGTACAGACAAAGAAAAACCTGTACATTCTGTGGTGCAACAAATTAAGTTCCAACACGTTTATTTTTTAACTGTTCATTCTCAAAAGAAATCTGGAACAAACTAGATACTTCTTTTTTTAAAACAAACAAACAATGTGATAGTCCATCTGCAAAGTCAAGATGTAATGACCTTTTGTAACCACAAGGAACACATCGTAGGTAGTATTTGGAAAGTTCCATATTCTCAAAGAAATTATAATTTTATATGTTGAAATAAAACAAATAGCCTATTATGAGTCTCTTAAAAAGGCAGTTTTTTGTCATGATTTAATTTCTGTTTTGTAAATTTCCTATTGTTCTTTGCTTCAGCCAAAAGTTGGAATTCTGTATTCATTGTATATTTATGTCACAGGCTAACTGTTAACTGTACGTATTTTATGAATAAATTATAAATAATAATTGTGTTTTAGTTCATATTTTAACCATAATAATGCTGGTAATGAACTTGATTTTTTTAGCCAATGGCTGTTGTCATGAAAAGTGACACATCACTTTATTTTTTTATTAGTTTGTGAAGCAGAGCACAAAAGCCTAAAGTATCTGAAGTGAGCAGCAGGTGGCGTCAGTGTGCACAAGGAATGTCTCTTTCTCTCTTTCTCTCTCTCTCTCTCTCTCTCTCTCTCTCTCTCTCTCTCTCTCTCTCTCTTTCTCTCTCTTTTGTAATTTAATTATCGTTTAATTTAATGATGTCTCAGTCAGTTCACAAACACGCTTCAGTTGTTCAAATTCCAACTAGTCTTTAATTGAATTTGCACAAAATTTTAAGTGCTCATCTGCAGTCTTCCCCAAATTTGACCCAACACATTGGAACTTATTGATCCCGAGAACGTCTCATTTGTCAAAGCCGGATGACAGAAAGTATTTTATCTCTTTACACATTAATCCATCTTACCACGTCAGCCCATTGGAAAGTGTAATTAACAATGATGAGATAACTGTATTGATTAAAATCCAAAACTGTGCAGTCTTAAAATGTCTTAGCTCATCCACTCAAGAAATACAGCAGGTGATGTAAGGCAATACACCACGATGTATTTGAACTTTTCAATCCTGGGAGACTATTGGGGATGCATAAAAATGTCTGCTTTACCTTTGACCCAAGTTGATTCACCGGAATCAACGTCTGTCTTCTGGACTGACTTCTATTTTCAGCGAAGGGAAAACGTATTATAAAATGTGAAAATGACAAATGCAGTCATATTTGTGGTGCCACTCAAACAGGGGATTCTGTGAGGGATTGTGGCTTTATCAGTTTAAATGTAAGTGACACTGTATGAGAAATGTAGATGACCATTTGTGTGGGGAAAGGCAATAAACAGGAAAAATACCAAAGATGCAATAAGTATAGGCTCATATACCAGTTTACCTCAAAGTGCTGACGACTAATTTGACTAAAACACGGTTAAGATCATCACATTTAAGATTTTTCTTAAAGTGCCTATGACAGGTTGGACTACTCATTTCATTTAAATGCAGTTCAAATAAATACATTTCAAATTTTGCTAAAATACTTTGCAAATTTTATCCAGGTTTTGCAATTTTTAAGGTTTTGTATTTTACTTCCTGGTTGTAAATGATGACATCACATTAGGAAATTACCTAACAACCAAACTGTTCATTGGGACACATTCATTTAATGTCACAGATTGTTTAAATTTTACAAATAAAAATACATGTGAACACCTTTTTTGTGGAATTAATGTATAAAAAAGTAGTGTCTTTTGTGTAAATTATGCATAACCTTTGTCTCCCTGGTGTGATGTCATCTGTTTACTTCCTGTAACTCTCTGTAGCTTTTTTAACTTTTCTTCATAAAACTGCTACTTGATAGGTGTGAAACTAAAATTTATATTCACAACAGGTATTAATACACTAAATAAACACAAAGGTAATTTTTTACGTTTATAATTTTACTTCCTGGTTGGAAACTATGACATCATGATCATGATTCGTCACCTTGCAACCATTTGCCCATTTGTTTTATTTGACAAATGAATATACTTGAAAACACCTTTATTTTGTTGAATTAATGTTTAAAGGGTCAGTAAAATATTTTTCTTGTAAATTGAGCAAAACCTTTGTGTGAATCTCCACAGTGTGATGTAATCAATTTAGTACTCTGCTTTGCTTACTGTCGTGTTCTTTATTTACTTCAACTTTTCCTCCCAAACTGCTGCTCTTATATTTACAACTAGTATCATCTCCCCAAATTAAGTCAAAACTAGATCATATAAAAGCCTGTCATATGCACTTTAAGAACAGAAGTAAAAGTACTCTACATAATTAACATTTTTAGGTATCTGTACTATACTTAAGTAACTTTTACCCTGTATACTTTTAACTTTTTGAGAGCAGGTATCTGTATTACTCCATTACATTTCTTTAACAGGGCTAACATGACACAGTTATTTGCTTACCCTTTTTTTTTTTTTTTTTTAAGGCTAACGGGTTATTTCTTGGCCCCAACTTTGAGCAAACCAAACTATACAAATACAAATAGGAAGTTGAATCAGTCTTTTCCATCAAACAAAAATTGTAATTAAAAAAAAATAAATAAATAAATAAAAGGTCTGTACTTTTGATACTTTAACAGTTCTCAAAATCTGTCTGAAATTCTCTAAAAGTAAATTTTTTAATGGGTGAGTATCTCAAAACACTAACTTAAGTAGATGTCACACTTTTACTTTAAATTCTTGCTCCTGTATGTGTACAGTTACGGAATACGCTTCCAACAAGCACTGACCAATCAAGAAGCCATGTACTGTAAGAAATCCATTTCCCTAAATTCCTCACAAACATTCTAATATGAGTTAAGAGCAAAAAGCCATCATAGGTTTTTACTTTTCGGCATAACAGTTTGTATATTGGAACCATTTACATTTTGAGACTGCTGGAAATGGTGTAGAGGCAATCACTTCTTCATCATTCTGACTTCTGTGACTGTATATATCTCTTTGGCGAATACACAAACGACACGACATTGCGGTGTCCATCGGCCTGTCCATCGGCCCTTCACAGTCGCTTCACAAACGGTCGAGGTCACCATCGCTTAACACGACATACATCCCATCACGCAGGGACGCCTTTTCTCGCTTGTTAAAATAACCCAACGCGTAATGAATTCTCCAATACTGTCACTTCTCTGTTCTCGGGGCTCAATTTTCCATGCTATCTGTGAGCAGTGGACATCAAATAGTGCGCAGGGCCCCAGTGCCGGATTAGAGGGCTTGTTCCTTTCTAATAGGCCCTTGACCTTCGCAGTTCCCTCCTTTTAGCCTGAGCTCCGAGCCCCGTGCTCTTATGATGCAAATTTCACGTCATCAAACGGCACACTGATCAAAGGTCAGCCCTCCTTTGTGTAGGTGCTTGATATCAAAATTTCTATTTCATCTCCTGCTGTCGGGAGCGGTTAGTGTTGAGGAGCCTGGTTAGTGAGCGCGAGATGGAGAGAGGTAATGAGAGCGACGGTCCGATCAAGAGTGGAGATGTTGGAATGGTATGAAAAGGTGATTTAAAAGCTGTTTTCTGTGATTTTTATGTCGATTAAACACTTATGGTTAGAGCAGAAGATACACAAGTCCAGGGTAGAAGTAAGATTTAGGCATTTGGCAGCTCTAAACCTTTTTTATCAAAGGTGGTGGACCAGGAAGAAAAAAGTGACCCAGGATCTCCAGAGATACGTCTTTTTATTCATCAGGATTTACACGGTTGTTTTTCAAATGTGAATGGGGGTTTGAGTTTCCTCTCTCAAGAAAATTTGCAATTTCTGGAATTCTGGTGCCTTAGATGTAAATTTCAACACTTGACTTGGATACACAAAATATTAGGGCTGTAATCCTGTAGTCCTTTAGTCGATTAATTGGTCAATGGTGTCTTAGTCGGCCAACATTTTTATTAGTCGACTAATTCTTTTATCTTTAGCTGATGATTTTGGAGTGAATCATGAGTTTAATCTAGTTATACATCTCTGATTTGTTTATTTTCTGTATGAAGAGTTGTTTTTGAATGAGCTCCTGTGCAGTTGCGGTCATTTGAGTGCAGTTTGGGTCAGATTCATGACGATACTTACATAGTTTTGATATGTTTTCGCCACACCCCCTTTTAGTCAACTAATCGGCCAATAGGACTTGTCTTTAGTCGACGAAGAATTTCCACAGCCCACGAAATATCTTTGGCAGATTGTTGTATATTCTACCAGGTCTTGTGGAGCATACTTGTACATGGATACATTTTTACCAAGTTCACCAAGAATATTTGACAAATCAAATCATATTTCCTGTAAAACACTGCACTACTTTACTGTGAAACTGAGAGAAAAGCAGCTGTTTCAGAGCGTCAGGGATGATCGGGAATGGCATCTTATTGGGGTACAGTGGGGGCCCAAGGCAATTGGAGCCTATCCATAGGGCTGTAGTCGTTCAGTCAATTAATCGGTCGATGGAGTCTTAGTCGACCAAAAACTTTAATTAGTCGACTGATCTTTTTTTGTTTTTCTTTGGATTCAATGGATTTATATAACAAAGAAAGCAACACAAGAAATGAGTTTGCTAAAGATTTTGTAGTCCATCATATAAATACTATGTTTCATGGTACTTTTGTGTGTAAACAGTAGTTTTTCGATGTTTTTCCTGTGCATTTTTGATCTTTTGAGTGCAGTTTGGGTCAGATACATGGAGATACTGCAGACGTTTTGAGGTATTTTTGCCACACCCCCTTTTAGTCGGTCGATGGGGCAGGTTTTTAGTCGACCAAGAATTTCTTTAGTCGACTACAGCCCCACCTGTCGTTATTGATAAGATGAGAAAGTGGAATGATGAATGCACAAATGAAGAGTTAGTAGTTGTAGAGTATCCGGTGTAAGATGACAGGTGTTTGAGAACTATGTAAAGAACATGTCCATCAGGTTTTACTTTGAGATAAACTATACATGTGCCGTGCCCTAACAGTCACACAGGAGCTCCTCCCTGTGCCCTCGTCTTCAGGAAAAACTTTGGACAGAGATCCTTTTTCTGCATCTATACATGATTCTGGAATGTTGTCCCCTTTAGTTATAAGGGTTTAGGGTGTGGTTATATGAGGATAAACAGGAAGGAACACTTTTAACTGAGTCAGGCCTTATTATTTTCATCTTTTCCTCTCAAAAAACGAATTGAAATGCAGGGTACTAAACTGATGTTGAGGGCAGGATTCCAAAAGCATGAAGTGGTCAATATTTCGGGCACATAGGAACATAAAAGGCAGAGATCTGACACAAACCCTTAAATTAAGGACACACGCAAAAAAAAGTTTAAATCTATGCAAAAAAGTTGGAAGATATTATGAACATTTTACAGTAATACAAGTTGTTTTGGAAATATTCAAAACTAGAACCAATGAACCGAGACTTCCGTTAAGTCACCGCGCGTTTTTGTCAATATCGTCCACCCATAACGTCAAGCGTGTTTCCCTTGGACTTGCAGAAGAGCTAACGGCTAATCAAAGCAAACGTGCGTCATGTGATCGTGTAATACAAGGTGTGCCGGTCTAATATCTGGCACCGCATCCTCGTGTAATCCCTCACTCGTCCAGACAGGCCACTCAATAAACTCCTCTCCTCGATGAGTTGGCCCGGAGAAATGAAATGCCATCGGGCGCCAGGCTCTGGGAGTTCGGCCTCAAAGCGGAGGATGGTTATCATGCGACGAGGTGCTACAGAGAAGGAGCGGCTCATGCAAATGTGTGAAGAGGCCGCGGCATAAATCTCTATACGGCATGAGTAAGTGAGGCCATGTGTGGAGGGTACGGCCTGTCAATCACAAGAGCTCCCAGGGTTAAAGGCTGCAATTTATACGCCTCTCCCTTCCTGGATCAGTATGGAAACTAGGTTAATGTTTGAGAAGAAAAGGGGAAGAATAAGTTTTGTATTCTGTTTTTTTTCCTTCGAACTCTCTCTGAATGTTGTTGTTCTGTGAAAAAAAACAGTTTGATGTAATTGCAAACGGGATTATTCTCAAATAGGGATGAGAGAAAAGCCATTGCTAGCCATTTGGGAGCCCTGAAATGGTCTTTGGTGCCCCATCCACCCAACACCCTTCGAAAGCGCAAAGAATACTAACGGCTTTAAAGTCTATGTGACAGGTTAGACTGCACATTTCACTAAAACGTAAGGAACATTTATTATATTTAAGATTGTATAAAACCTTTTGGCAATTTGTTCCCAGTTTTTGTAAAGTTTATAATGTCACTTCCTGGTTGGACATGGGCAGCAAATATGATATATGCAGAGGTAATACCACAACTGTTACCTAGCAACCATTTTGTTTAAAAGGGCCAAAACCCATATAAATTGCACAACAGACAATAAATCATACCTGATAACGCCTTTATTTTGTTGAATGATGTCAGAAAAATGTGTCAGTCGTGTGTGAATTGTCCCTGTGTTTTCGATGACGCGGCGCTTTTTGATGACATCACAGAGGGATTCCGTTTTAGACCACAGATCTACTTCCTGTCATTTTAAACTTTTATTTTTTCCAAATTTCCGCACAAACTGCAAACTTGGCTAATGTAAAACTGGGATAAATATTTACCACAGGTGCCCTCCCACCAAACTAAGTCATAATTAGACAAACATGAGAACCTGTCATATAGACTTTAAAGGCTGAAATAAAAATTAGCCTTTTTTATGATTATTGTTTTGCATAAATCACTTTTCTGATTGGGTTCTATCCTCCCCAAGAAGCTTTAGACAACAATCCAGTAATTTCCTTTACTCTGGTGCATTTTCGATTCAATATTATATTAACAACATTACCAGAAGCGGGTAGTACTCATTTTACAGTTACATGCATATGACAGGTTTTTATGATTTTCTAATTTTGACTTTATTTGGTGTATTCATACCTGTTGTGAATATAAATCATAGTTTTACACCAATCAAGTAGCTGAAAGTGTAGTAAAATTTAAAAACCTGTTGAAAATTACAGGAAGTAAAAACAAATTGATGACGTCACAATAGGGATACTCAGACTAATTTCATCCAAGTTAATGCATAATTTAGCCAAAGAACTTTTAAAAAATCCTTAAACATTAATTAAACAAAATAAAGGTGTTTGTGTATATTTTTAATTGTCAAAAAAAAAAAAAAAATACATCAGATGAGTTTTGGCCCAGTGTATACAGGTCATTTCCTAGTGTGATGTCATCATCTTACAACCAGGAAGTAAAATTGCAAACATAAAAAATAGCTACTGAAATAAAATGTGCAGTGAATTTGAACTAAAAAAAAAAAAAAAAAAATATTAACTGCATTTTAGTTAAGTGAGTAGTCCAACCTATCGTAGGCACTTAACTTTTTTAAGACATTATGCTTCTTGCTTCTTTGAGTACATTTCTGACACTATTTTTGCTCCTACATATTACTAATATTTTTCTCTTACTTAACTTAAAGTGTTGGTTCCTCTTCTGCAAATAACACATTTAAATGATTTGAATGTTTGTGTTTCTTTCCCACTCCTTCAGATATTATTTGTTTTTTTCTAATTTGTATGTATATATCCTTTGGAAAATACCAGATTTTGTGGTTTATTCAATGCTTTGTTGCCCCAGTTAACCTCCAGACAGTTACTCTTACTTGAATATTAGTTTCCCCAAATACTTTAATAATAATTTTTTAGACTTACTTGAGTAATTTCACTTTTACTTGAGTCGTATTATTTTAAAATAGGCTTACTCTTACTTGAGGAGAATTTTTGTGTACTCTACTCATCTCCGCTCAGGCCCCCGGCAGTCCCTGAATGTCCCTGCTCAGCCCCTGCTCTAGTGCTCACTGCTCCTCGATCTGTGCTGAGGACAGACGCTCCAGAAAACACTACAGGCTGCAGACTATTTTTCAGGACTGAGCCGTCTGTGTCTTTGCAGCTTCCACAGGCTCCTTTATTTCACATCCTAAAATAAAATGCAAAATCACATTATCCCACACAGATAAAATACTGGACCTGAGGGGCTCATCTGTCATGCACTCCTGTTTACAGATGCTAGGTGGCAATGTTGGTCTGCCATTGAGACAATACTGTGCTAAATGTTTTCCAAATGGCAGAGTTGAAGAGAAAATATTCTCCTCTGATTGACCGTTGATGTTTTACGAAATGCTTCAGCTTTTACAAGGGTGTTTCGTCATCAAGATAATCCCCCAAATTTTTGAGATATTCATTTTTTCATGACATATTTTAAAAAATGAACGAATCCTTTTTTACTTCTACATCTACAACTTGACTTATGTATCAAACAGGGGTCCACCTCAGCCATATCAGTCATTTTTGGTATCAGCAGCAAATGTTAAGTTCATTTCAAAGGCTGCAAACACAGCGTCAAAGGGCTTTTATGTCATTGTATGTCATTCACAGACCACCAAAGGACCATCTCTGTTACTGCGGCTGTGACACTGACCCGCTGCTGTATTCTCCAACAATATTTCCTCTCATGTCTGAGGATATACAGTAACTTGTGTTTTGTAAAATCAAATGAATGCCAACGGCCTGTAGATCAGAGTCCATGGGTCAGATGGGGTCAAAGGTGACAGCCCGGTGTATTCCTCTGCTCCCACTCACTGCCCCCCTCTGGCACATCTGAGGTCAGTGTGGTTGACTCTCTGTGAGCTCTCTCATTAGTATTCTGGAGAGGTGGATGGCACACGTCCAGTTTGTGCGTGCCATGTGGTGTGCGGTGTAGAAAGTTCACATAAATAAACAGTAACCATCGCTGGAAACTCACTGTAGATTTCACATGCATTTGCTTAAACAAGGACACCAAATGTGGCAATGTCCCAATAATGAATTTGATTTATTTATCACTTTTTGGTCATTCAAAGAAAATTCGCTCCGATCACTGAATGCGGTCGCCCCTCATTTGACTTCTCGCTTGGCGCTGGGTTACCTCTGTGATTCTCTGAGTGAGTGACAGGTGGTTTTAACCAATCAGGCTAAAGCGTGAACTTCCAGAAACAGCAGCAGTAAATACAGGCCTCAATAAGAAAAAAATGATTTGCGATCAAATCAAAATTGTGATCTGGCTATAGTTAAATTAAATAATTGCTAACTATTGAAATAAAGAAAAAGAGGATTCTGCTTAGGTGTCTATTCTAACTTTAATCAATGTCCAGTGGTGGAACTAGTGCCATTGTTCTGCAAACCAAGCTTCATAAAATCCAAAACATGAAGCTGTACAAGTGGAACTTATAAGTCAGCATTAAAAAGACTCTGCTTTGGGATGCATAGTATTTCTGCACACTGATCACACTAGAATGACTATGATTGCCTTGGAGTGAGACCAGCATTCATGAATCCAAATATTTCAGCTGGTGTCAGCAGGTACCGCTGCATCCAACCGAGTTTCTTTCCACATGAGGTGCACTGATGTATAAGCAGTCGTTCTAAGGCAGCATATTCACTGATATCCAAATGGAAATGGAAGAGCAGAAGCCCTGAACTGAAGAGCCATACACAAGCAGAAAGCCACTGTCTGGAATCTGCACTGATATTGTGTGGAATCCTCTTCACAGACTCTGATTAAGTGCTAAAGTTGCATTTCTCCTCGGTCCTGTGGCCAGAGGAGCAGCATGATTGCCTTTGTGTGCTACATTACACTGACATGATGGAGAATACTCTCCTGGGGTTTGGAATAATGTGAGAGGAAAGTGGAGAGAAGGGAATAGCCCGTCCTGGACCACTCTGTTGGGACCCTGGAATTCTATGTGTAGGAATCGGATTTGGTGATAGATCTCTGTGCGCCACCGACTCAATATTGATGACAGAAAGGGCATGAGCACTGTGCATATAAAAGCCCACACCAGGAAGTTCTCTAATCCAAGACTCCTCCCTGCTGTGTGTCCCATATCAGCCCACCTTCCCCCTCTGACTGAGAGGGAGCACTGGTCTATGACCATGCCAAACCATTCAACTGGAAAAGAGGCTTTGAGCTAAACTTAAACTGGACAAAACATGTCCTTTCACTAATAAGCAGACAGTAAAACAAATGCATCATAAAGAAAGTCTGCCTTTTCCCAATCAGACTTTTCTTACAAAGCCACCAAAGAATGGAATGGGCTGCCAGACAATCTCAAGAATTTGGCCGATTTCTACCACTTCTTTCGGGCCGTCAAAAACTGGATTCTGGAGCACCAAACTTGCTCACACTAACAATACCAAGCGGGTATCTTGCCATCAGATGTTACCCTTGTGGGTATCACCTGATGGCCACCAGATTACCAGACCAATAGTGTAAAAATATTACCTCGTTCATTGACAATACCATCAGGTATACAGCTATCAGATGTTACCCTCGTGGGTATCATCTGATAGCTGTATTTATGCATTTTAAATACTATTGCATGCTGCACTTCAATTATACCAGGTACTGTTAAATGTTGTAAATATGTATTTTTATGTTGTTTGCTTTTACTTGTCAAGGACTACAGATGGAAATTAGCATTTTGGTGCAGCCATCTTTTAAATGTAACTGCACACTGTCCTTTAAATAAATTAAATTAAAATTAAAATTAAAATTAAAATTAAAATAAAATAAAATAAAATAAAATAAAATAAAATAAAATTAAATTAAATTAAATTAAATTAAATTAAATTAAAATTAAATTAAGTGGAAGTGGAGAAATACGTGGCAGAGCTTCATACTTAGCATTTTTCTAAAATTTAATTTCTTCTCATTCAAAGTAAAGTTGAACCATTTCAGTGTTTTAACAGTTACATTACAAGTTATATCCAACCTGCTGTTTGCACATTTCTTCAACAAAGTCATAGAAAAGAAATCAAATAAAAATGGCTGTGACACACGTGTCACTATGGGACTTTTGACTTCAAAAACCCAACGTGTCATATACATCAGATTGTTGATCATTGACCAGCTATCAATATGAGCAGCTCGTTACTTTAGCTGATTTAATTACATTCAATCTAAGGAGCTAAATTACCTTTCTTTTGGATAGAATGTGTCTTTTTAAAACATCTATGCTCTCTTTTAGTACGTTGATATACATTTTACAACCATTAACTTCAACAGGTGACGTGGTAAAAACGAATAGAATTGTTTTCTTAGGTGAGTTTCATTGCCATAGCATAATTTTGAAAGATAAAAACAGATCTTTTTTTAGTAGAGAGGCCAGTGTTGTCTGGTGTCTTTGGCGCTCTCAGTCGTGACTTCAAACCTGGTGCTGAGCTGCAGGAGTTTTGTTCCTACTACACTTCTGTCATATCCTTTTGCCAAGTCCACAACATATTTTGTGTTCAACGTCTACAGTAAATTGATATTTATTGTTTAAAAACCTGTCTAATATGATGCATTTTCAATCATTTATTTTTTCTTAATCAATATACAGTTTATTAAAACCAATGAGATAAAAAACGGTAACCTTATTGTTTGAATGGAAATCCAAATATCATAACATTTTTGTAATTGAATCGTATTTATAACAAAAATTACTTTCAGGTTACTATATTTTCAAATTAGGACAACTTTTACTACTTGCAGTCCAATTGGGACATGCTGTTTGTAAATGTATTTATTTATTTTTTACAATAGGGGGCGGTATTTTGGAGGAATCAAAATCCAATAAAAAAAACTATGGGTGGAATTTAAAAACATAAAAATACCAAAAATGTGTTATTTGGGGTCCATTTTATATTTATATTTATAATTTTTGTTATGCTCCCCATTATTTTCCTTCAAGGATTTAGGGGTCCGGGTTCTTATGGTTTAAAGGGGGACCTGGACCATATTGTTCATGTGTTTTACAGAAAACACATGTATATGTATTTAGCCAGTTAGAGTGACTTTCTAGCAACAAGGTATTTATCAATATAGTTGTATTAACTTTTGCTAAATCTGGTAATACACCTGTTTAGGTGATACTCATAGACTCATAGACATAGACTGGAGTATATTCATAAGTACCTCCCATTGTGCTCCTATTTGTCTCCTCCTGAGTGGCAGACGGTGCAGCACTCATGGCTCTTCGCAACATCTGCAGGCATCCCTCTACAGGTCTCCAGATGCACTTAATTGCCTCCATCTTTGTCAAAAACACACATTTAAACTGCAATCACACCCCCTGCCTCGTTTTCTCATGTGTGCCATCTAATGAAATTCACTTGTGCACTCCTGTCAATGTGTGACATTAAAATAGACATATTTTTTTTCACAAAAGTAAATAAAGCTGATTCACAACAATTAAACAACTGGTTTTTTTAACGGCAATGGTACAAAATTGTATATTTTTTTCTTTAACAAAAATCATTGATAAAAGTGGTTTGCCCTTATACCAATAACAAGAGCCGAATTAGTCCTGGCTCAAGGCTGCAGCACCTGAGTCTGTCCTGTCACTGAGAACTAGCTCCTGTAGGGGACGCTTTTCACAGAGCACACGGGACCTGGGTCAATGATCACTCATTGACCGGGTCCTGGTCCAGTCCAAACTGTCAAGATACCAGAGTTTGTTTTAAGTGATTCTTGTCATTATTTTGATTGTAAGATCTTGTGGGTTATTCTGAACCCAGATGGAGATGAGATGAAAGCAGATGATTCTGTCTCTGAGTACAATGTGCTCCTTTATGCCTCAGTAAACCAGGACACACGCCAGGGCCATTAAAGGGGAATTAATAAAAATTACTAAAGAAACACTAAAAAACCCATAGGCCATAAGTCTTTTTCGCCATGGGTTACTTTGAGTTTCTGACCTGGACACAAAACACAATGGTGTAGCTTGACCAAACCATGAGTGTAAAGTATCCCCAAAGTGACAAAAAATATATATATACAAGGGCCCATTTGACTGTTATAATATAGTTAAATAAGTATAGTGATAGACAGTGATAGGGCTCTCTGTTTATGGATCTTGCAAACATGAGGCTTTTATTGTTTTATTGAGATCTCCATTAGCTGGACATTTAATGGCAACTAGTCTTCCCGGGGTCCTCCTTAAAATTGATGAATTATTGTAAAGGCTGAAAAGCGAACAGAAAAAAAAGAAAACATATCCAACTTGTAAGTTGGCTTAATGGCGTCACCTGCTTGTCTCTGTGGCAGACAATTAAAGTTAGTGCATCGTTAAACAGCCCTATATTGGCCTCGCTGATTGATGTCTGATGTCAACGTTTCCTTTCATAATATAATGACTGAAACGAGCAGCCCCACAATCGAACAAGACGAACATTAGCTGTGATTACCTGTAGAGACTGACTGACCATAGATCCGTGCTCGAGATTTCTCACTACTATATTCATTTTAGGCAAGTATTCATTTACTTTCATGTCCATCGCCCATTTTTCTGTTCTTCAGATGTATTAACTTGATTGGTTGTTATTTCTGAGCGGCGCTGGTGATTGGCTATTCCTTGTTTCCGGGGGCTCCTCTGCTTTCACTGACGTCTCTCGGTCTGCCCCAAGACAGACTGGAGAGAATGGCTGCCAGTGGAGGTTAGCTAAAATCATTGTTTTTTTTTACACCGGGTTGACTTAAATCGTGTATTCAATGTAGTTTTTCGTTGTTATATAATACTATCCATGCCACTAGGACAACCGTGACATGTTCTTTTCGTTTTAAACCGAGTTGAGCTCTAAACGACAAGTAAAATTGTTGGTAATCGTTAGCCATTTAAGCAGCTACTGTTAGCTCTTTGGCTAACTTTACACCGGTTAGCCATAGCTTCTAGTGCACAGCTGATTGTGTAAACATTTCTTTGATAGTCTGTGCGGCGATTAAATAGGCTTGACATTAGGTTAAAGTCTCTCGTTCCACAATTTTAGTCTGTAATCTAAGCTTTGTATCCACGTAATGTGATCTCCGATGCATAAAATATTTTTTAAAGTCGCATCACAGAGTGGATAAGATCTCTTACTAGCATTAGCTCGCTGCCCAGGTCTCTGCTAAAAGTTTAGCACTAATGCTGCTCGTTTAAAAACAAGACCCACTCCATTTCATCGACATCAAATGGCAGACAACTAATTAACAGTATTGTGTACCATATGTGCTGAAACCGCGTCGTGTTATGCTCAAAAACAGAGGTTCACGTTGACTTGGAAAACCGAGCTGGAACAATCAGTATTAGCAGGCTAGCAGCTACCACCTGGCGAGAGACACTAGTTTTGTTCTTATCGCTTGTGTGAAGTCGTGTCAGACTCGACTGGTCACATTTGTATGCAATATAGCCTTGCTCATTGTTTTCAACACATTTTCTTGATTTTGTGGAAGTTTAGTAAATGACATGTGTTATTAGAAGTGAATGCTTAAGTGTCAAAAATGTTCTGCTTTGTCTGACATGTTGCCACTTCACATAGTTTTCACCCCATTCAACATTATAGGGAATGTGTTTTGTATGATTGACTTTTGTGAGCTTTAAACCATGTTATAACAGTGTTCTCTTATCATTAACTTACTAAAAGTCTTATTGTCTTTGGTTTATGCATGTTTGATTTATCTTATATCTATGTTTTCCTGCATTTTAGGCTTGTGAGCCAAAAAGAAATTCAGTTTTCACCTACCTCCTATTCCTGCCCACTTCTCTGTACTTGCTCACTATTAGTCCAAAAAGTAAAACTCTGAGGTAACACGTAAGGTTACAAAAATTAGGCCTGTCACATTTACAGATTTTGAAGTATGATAAATTGCTACTGAAAAATAACACAATAATATTGAAACTGAATTGAAACTACAACTGATGCAGTAAATCTAAAGCAGAATAACCTTTTTTCCCCAAGGGAACTGTGTTGTAAAAAATGAGGCAGGAATACATTAATGGCTTGATTTTAAAAACTTAGTAGTAGTATCTCTAATTTGTCTTAGATGTTAATCATTCAGCAAACTACTGTCCAAATGTTCACATATAGCTCTAATACAACAAAAAAAGAACAAATCCTTACTAGTCCAAAGAAAGGCACATGCGATAAGTTTTGATTCTAAAAAAAAATTGTTCTTTCTTTCATATATTGAATGATAAGTTGATATAATAATTATGGTGACAGGCCTATAAAAATGTCACAATGTTGCTTGTTGTGGGGAAATATCACTGACAAGGCGAGGCTTAATTCTGCAGAACAGGAAGTCAATGGACCTGTTTCTATGATTGAGTCGTTTAAGATTAACATTGCGGCTTACAATGAACAAAATGTAAATTGTGATCTACGCTTGTTATAGTTAAATACTAAATACCAGGCAAAAGTATCATATGTCTTCTTTAACTAGTGTCTCCTTCTCTTTATTTTCAGAGGTAGGGAAGCTGTTACAAGTACAAAATGGAACACCACCAAGCACCAACTACAACGGGGTAGATGCTATCCACGCCTGTAACATCCTTCAGCAGCTCAAAGCCTTGTACGATGAAGCACAGCTCACAGACATTGTAGTAGAAGTGGACCATGGCAAGACCTTTTCATGTCATCGAAATGTTCTTGCAGCAATCAGCCCATACTTTAGGTACAGTATTTAACGTATGATGTGTATTTGACATCTGTAAATTATTGTTCTTGTGAAAAGGGAGCCAATATGATTCATAGTACCTTTTCAAAAAGCTTCAAGTTATGCTATGAATATCAAGATTGGTTAACTGAGAATTGTGATTATTCAGGTTTGCATTCTGTTCTTATTCAAGCTAGTCATATACTTGAAGGGTGCATAGTATTTTGAATTAAGGATTTCAATGTTGTTTCGTATGATGTCAATAATTGTGAACAATAGTTAAATTGGAATGTTTCTTCTTCCAATAATCGTAACGCTAACATTTGAAGTCGTGCCTATATACCAACTACACTTGCAATGGGATGGTATTGAATTGATAATTACATTAATAAAGCAATACAACTATATTGGGTTCAAGAGTGCTGAAAAATTGGAACCGTTGCCCTAGCAATTTAGTATTCAAAATAAAATATATCGTACGCTCAAAAATACTCAAAATGTCGTCTGTAAGCAGGAAGCTGAGACACATGAATATCCTTTAGCATTTTATATTAATTCATCATCATTAATAAGTAATGGCCTTCAGTTTATTTTTATTAATTTGCTATAATAGGACCTTTATATCTACATAAATATTCATAGACTGCAGTGTAAATGATCCCCCCAAAATCTAGTTCTCAGATTAAGTTAAGGTGCAATAAACAGTTTTCCCGTGTCGAGGAAAACGGGAAATTGTGTTCAAGACAGTCTTATAGACCCTTTAAAAGTTTGTAAAGAATAATGTTCTAAAATCCGGAATGGAGGCAACTGAAATTCAGAAACTGAATTTAGCCTCAGAATATCACAAAATAGAATAAACCATGACATTATGACAAATACTGGAAGAAATGTTGACCCCTTGATATTTTTTGTTTGATCTAAAGATATATTTCATACTTCACCATAACTTTTTTGTGAAGCTCAAATACAATTTTGAGCTTTTTTGAGGGGGGGGGGGGATTATACGCTGGGAATTCAAAATTTTTGCTTATTTTTTGTTATACAGATGAAAAGCATTTAGATCTTTTGTCAGTTTTTAATTCAAAACATGTCAGAGTTTTCTTAATTTTGCCCCAGTCGCCTTCATTCTGGAATTGTTAACATTCTGATGACATAACATTTTAAACGGTGTACAGTAATGCTGTATAACATTACAATGTAACATATTACTTGATGTTAAGTTTACCCTGCACAAATGACTCATAACTGAACGCCTAGTTGTAAGATTTAAGATAGAAATAGTTATTTAATGTTAAGTATAATAAAACTCTATTGTGACTATATTTTAATCATCAAAATGTCTGTTATTCCACCATCAGGTCCATGTTCACCAGTGGCCTTACAGAAAGCAGCCAGCGTGAAGTCCGCATTGTTGGAGTGGAATCAGAATCCATGCATCTGGTCCTGGACTATGCCTACACCTCCAGGGTCACACTTTCTGAGTCCAACGTCCAGGCTCTGTTCACTGCAGCCAGCATTTTCCAGATCCCAGCCCTGCAGGACCAGTGTGCCCAGTTCATGATCAGCCGACTGGACCCTCAGAACTGTATAGGGGTCTATATGTTCGCTGATGCATACGGACACCAGGAGCTTCGCGAGCGATCCCAAGATTATATCCGCAAGAAGGTCAGTCAGACAGACAAGTAATGTAGGGCTTATTATAAACAAGTCATTGATTTGACTTTTCATTCCTGCGCTTAAACAAATGTTTATCTATAAAGGGTGCAACTTGCACAATCAGAGTATTGTGTTTTAAAAGCATCATTACTTATTTGTTGGCTCAGCTTGTAACATGTAGTATTACCAGCACCTCCACCCATTCATATTAACAACATCAGTAACATATTCACTTAGATTACACTTAACTAAGGTTTGGAAAATATATAATTGTGAATTTTCTTACATCAGGACTCAACACTAGACATTTAAAACATTTCCCCCCTTTCTTTCTTAAATCTGACTTCTTGATATATATTTTTTCAGTTCTTGTGTGTATCCCGAGAGCAGGAGTTCCTCCAAATGACCAAGGAGCAGTTAGTGAGCATTTTGAACAATGACGACCTAAATGTGGAAAAGGAAGAGCATGTGTACGATAGCATCGTGCGCTGGCTGGAACATGATCTGTCCGGCCGTGAAGCCCACCTGACGGAGGTTTTTTCTCAGTGCATCCGTCTACCGCTCCTTGACGATGCCTTCCTCAATCGAATACCCGCCCCCTTCGCTTGTGCCCTGTCCATCTCCAAGGACCCAGCTGAGGCTAAAGCACGTCTCACTGGCACCAACGGCTGCCCTCAGCGCCTGGGGATGACTGCGTCTGAGATGGTCATTTGTTTCGATGCCGCTCATAAACACTCAGGGAAGAAGCAGACAGTGCCTTGCCTGGACACTGCCGCAGGAAGAGTGTTCAAACTCTGCAAACCGCCGAACGATCTGCGAGAGGTTGGCATCCTTGTGTCGCCGGAGAATGACATCTACATCGCTGGAGGCTACAGGCCAAGCAACAGTGAGGTGTCCATAGACCATCGAGCGGAGAGCGACTTCTGGCAGTACGAGCACGCAGGCAACAGGTGGCTTCCACGTGCTCCTCTGCTCAGAGCGAGGATTGGCTGTAGACTAGTTCACTGCTGCGGGAAACTTTATGCACTGGGAGGACGCGTGTATGAAGGCGACGGACGCAATGCACTAAAGTCAGTGGAGTGCTATGACGCAAGGGACAACTGTTGGACAGCAGTCAGTCCTATGCCCGTAGCCATGGAGTTTCACAGTGCCGTGGAGTACAAAGACCGCATATATGTTCTCCAAGGTGAGTGGGCTAGGGACTCGGATCATGTCTAGAGGAATGAAAATAAAGACCCTTTTGCCCTTCAGAGTCAGACTACAGTGTCAATGTGTGCAAACTTAATTTAGGACCATAATTTCTGTATGTTGTGTAAGGATTAATTCCGCTGAGGAGAATCTGCCATTATGCTAAATATTATAGAGGGATCAACGTTGAACTTTTACTTTTGCTTACAGTGTTAATGTGAACTGTATTGCTGTATTCTCCAATTTCCTTTTTTTAAAGTTCCGATAGGGTTCATTTCTAAATGAAAATGTTATTATGCTATGCTATTATGTTTTTTTTTGAAAAACTTGTTGTTAGATTTGATGATGGTAAAATTATTTCTACCTCCCACAGGTGAATATTTCTTCTATTTCGATCCCCGAAAAGACTATTGGAGCCACCTCCCATCCATGTGTGTCCCCCGAAGCCAGGGCCTGGCTGCCTTGTACAAGAACTGCATCTACTACATCGCTGGCATCTGCCGAAACCATCAGCGCACCTTCACCGTGGAGGTCTATGACATCGAGAAGAACACCTGGAGCCGTAAGAGGGACCTGCCTTTTGACCAAGCCACAAGCCCGTACATCAAGGCCATGCTGCTCCAAGGCAAGCTTCACTTGTTTGTGCGAGCCACGCAGGTTATGGTGGAAAAGCATGTGTTTCGCACCAGCCGCAAGAACTCCCTTTACCAGTACGACGACGAGGCCGACGCATGGACCAAAGTGTACGAGACACCGGACCGCCTCTGGGATCTGGGCCGTCATTTTGAGTGCGTGGTGGCCAAACTCTACCCACAGTGTCTGCAGAAGGTGCTTTGATGAAGGGGAGTAGCTGCGGCAGAGGGAGTAATCTGATCGTGCCTGCCCTGTGCCTGGTGTTTCCTTGGGTGTCCACCACAAGGACTTTTTTCTTGTTAGGTCTTGCATTGTTCAATGTTTGGTTCCAAGTGATCAAATATGGGGTGCTTTTTAAAAATTGCAGTATTTTTTTGTCCAACAGCACCAACACGATGCTAACAAAACCGTACAATGAATCATAAGTGCAATTATACTATATTTTGCTTAATGTTGAGCCATTCTATTTTTGTTTCAGATTCATATAGCTATAGGAAATTTACAAACGATAAGCATGCAAGTGAGCGTCATTGAGGGCAAATTAAAAGTTCCCTCTGGAGCTGTGGATTTTACATGTCCAGATCGCTATATAAATAACTATATAAAGTCTATATTCATACGGGTAAGGTGAGAACCGTAGCTTAGTAGATTTGGCTCAAAAACGTGTGTGCATTTTCCTTGTTTAGTCTTTCTGCAGCTCATTTTATAGATTTTTAATTTGATGTGTGCTGGACATTTGCATTACTGTTTTTGAACCTTGTATAATACTTTTATGGCCCTCATTTGTCATTGTGTCAAACAACACCCCTTTGTGTTGCTCCAAAGCTACTTTTAAGTTTAGCGTTTTAGTTGCATGGGGCCTCATGCTTTAGGTTGGCATCCATTTTGTGTCGCGTGAACATACCTTGTGAAATTGATAGTGAACACTCACTCTCCACATTGGAGAAATAAGGAGTTAAATTGTGGCAACACTAAGTGGAAAGTTGAGACCAACTAACAGGCTTACCTCAGAAGTCTCAGATATTTGACAAAGACAAAAGGGACATGTAGGCAAGTGTGTGCTATAGTAAGCTCTATTGAGTTTATTTGAATCTTATTGGCCAAAACAAGCTTCTTGTTTTGGTACATCTGGACAAATTGTTTTGTGGTAGCAATAACTTAAACTAACAGAACTGTGATTAGGCTATATATTATTACCTTAGTAAAGTGCATTAATTGTGTGAGAATCGTCAACATTCATACATTTAGCTGTTGCTTGGGTGCAGACTTGAAGTGATCCGTAATTCAGCGCTGATCATATGGGATGCCAATGTGCCTGTGGCTTGTAAGGAGGCATCAGAATCAATAACTGTTTCTCCTGATGAAGAAAAGTCTTAATCAGCTTTGCACTGAATCACTCTCCACTTCAGTGGTCCTTCACTGCAAACCTTAGAGAGACGAGCGCCCTCCTCAACATGCTACAGACTATAGACCAGTGAGTGAGGGTGACCTGGCCTGTGTCCACTTCATCACACGGCCACCAATGCGTCTCTTCATGACATCACACGAGGACACAACTGGTGCTGCTTTTTTATTTTGTGACAATCTCTTGTATAGAAGTAATCCCACCACTGAGTGGCGTTCCTTGTGTGACATTTTCAGTGGCGTCAATGTCCTCATGCAAGTTCCTGTGTCATCTTTGCACTACATATTTCCATCCTTGTTATCTTAAAGAAGTTTACCCCTCGATAAAAGGTTCTCCGATAGCAATCATCTAAGGGATTTGTATGGAAATGCTAACATTTAGTAAAGACTCGTTCAAACTTCTCCGAGAGAAGAACCAATGCTATTTTTAAATTGACCTTTGGCTTGGACAGTGCCCTAACAATAGTCCACATCAAGAATAAGCAAAGGTTTGAGCTTCATCCACATGTCTACAGACTTGGAGAACCAGAAAGACAAACTCTCAGGATCTACTGATACACAGTACTGTATTTAAATGTTTTGTTATGTGTAATTTACTGTACTATAGTTTTGCTGTACTTGCACAGTTTTCTAAACTCTTCACTTTCTTTTATAACTTGAAAAATAGATGTGACTTCTTTGTTGTCTTCAGTGGCTGTTTTCTTTTGAGTTATGTTAGTGTTTCTTCCCCTATAAGAATGATTATTCACTCAAGTTATGCATTTTGATTTTTTTCCTCTGTAGAATAGAATTTTATTTAACAACTCTAAAAAAGAAATACACATTACACTGCTTCATGTTGTCTACTCCCCACACCAGTCACGTTGTACAACAAGCTAACAAAAGACTGTGTTCAATATTCTGTGGTCTCAAGATCCAAGGCATTACAGTTCATTTTCTTGCCATCCATTTTCATCATTTATAGGTGCTGTTGCATTGTGCCAGCAATGCGTTACATTTCTTTCCTATGCTTTACTTTGCTTGGTTTGGTTTGTCTGGGTTATGGAATTTAATGGTGGTTGAGCTCAACTGTGAAATTCACATTGCACATAATTTGAAAATAAAATAACGGATTATAATACTCTGTGTCTATCTTTTCAAGTGTTTGGTTGTTAGAAAACATTTGCACGCACGCTTTGAGAGTCCTCCTGACTGGTGCAGCCAACTAGCACTTCGGGCTAACTGAGAGCACGTGATCCATCGTCAATAATACTGAGTCTAAAGTGTGTCCCCGACCCAAATTCAGTACAGGCAAGACGGGACGGAGAGCACACTGGAAGGTAGGATCTCCACAAAAACCTTGTTTAACCCATCATAAAGACACTGACTTTACGCACGGAACCAAACCAAACTGATTCTTTGTACCAACACTGTCCACGTGGGCTGTGCGAGTTTGCCTTTGTTATTCATTCTGCCGCTCCATGTAAACTGTAGAGTACAACAGGAAGTCACACCGTTAAATTCTTTTCCTTCTTGTTTGTGGACAGTTCATTTGGGCCCGTTTTAAGTTACGATGTTGTGATTGTACAGCCCTCTTCTGTAAGCGGTATCTGTTCAATAGTTGATCTTAAGTCAATATTATTCTCTTCTCAACACATGGCAATGATGAAGGGTCTGTAAATGTACTATAACACATGTGCCCCATTTAGCTTCGACGTGCTGGAGGTAGAGGCCTATTATAAGGCTATTATTCACACCCATCATTCGTCTTAACGGTGGCGAGAAAACGCACGCACGCGCACACACGCACGCGCGCGCGAGCACACACACACACACACACACACACACACACTTTTTTTAAAATAAAAATGTGATGGAGAGTCCACCACCTGCTTGTCTCCATGGAGATGTTAACGCTTTACCTGCAATATTCCACTCTATGCTAGTTCTAGGTTAAAACAAAAATCACCTGTTGCGTAAATGCAAGCTAGATTAATGCCATCTGTGGAACATTCCTGGCAAAGCAATGACAGAAAAAAGAGGTTACACAGTAGGCTACATCTTCAAAACAGAAAAATGTGAGATTTTTGATTGTAATTATATTCAATAAAGGCAGACACATGCACATCATTTTTACAGCAATGAAAAGAACCCTATACCTGACCCACTTCACCTCATGTGTGCACTTTGTTTTGACCAGGATCATGACTGTGGTGGCAGACAAGGCTCCCAAGCCTTTAGATGGAGGCTGGGGATGGATGGTTGTGCTTGCGGCACACATTTCTATTGGATTTGCTTACTCCACACCAAAGGTTCTTTCCATCTTCTTTAAGGAGATCCAGAATGACTTGAAGAGCAGCTCCAGTGAAATTGCATGGATCTCCTCCATAATGCTAGCTGCAATGTATGCTGGAGGTAGGAATTTAAGATCAACCTAATTGAAAAGTGACTAATGATATTTGCAGATCTCCACAAAATGTGTAACACCCTTAAACTACTGCTGCCATGTCTCTTCTCATGTTCACATCCATCACAAAGCATTCCAGGACAGCTTGTGTTAAATCATTGTTCTAATTGATAAAGTGACTTCACATGACAGACTGTAACCAAATAAGCAGTCTGCTCACTTGACCTCAATTACAGTTACTTTTCTTAGAACCTGAGCTAAAGTTATGAAACTCCCCAGGCTTATACTTCTAAAGGCAAAATCATTTTTTTAGAATCCAGCCTGGGAAGGTCAGCTCCATACTGGACCCTGGCTTGCTGAATTGGCATGATTTAAATTCACTTTTTCTCTAATTTCTTGACAACATGTATGTCTAAACAAAGGTTCCACTTAGAATGTGCATATTTTTTCTGTGGCTGCTTTCAAGGTTGTGGGACAAAAGGGAGTGTGGGCTCACCTGACTTGGAGGGGCCCTACATAGTGAAATATTCCCTTCCACTGTGGCTCAGGCAGAAGGCTTTATCATATTGTCCTTGGCCAGGATTCAGCAATGTCACCCAGTAGAGGAGAGAGGCAGGGGGGATATATCAGAGGGGCCCACTGCACTGGGCTCTGACACTGTAGACCCCCTGGGAGCGGCATGACAGCCCTTTCAGAAAACCTCTGACTCAAGAAGTCCCAATGATAAAGTTCTAATGGAAGTAGAAATGGTTGCAGTGTTGGAGATGCCCTCCAGTGACTGAACCATAGACCGGAGGATGATCTATCTGTAACACATGCAGGTCAAAAGTTAAAGGGGAGGTTGTGTGTAGTTTTATTTACTGAGAGAAGAACTTAGCCTTGCCTGTTATGCAATGAAACTATTGTGAGTAGCTATTGATGCAGCATGCTCCAAAAGAATTGACAGACTTGATAAGTGACCACTGAGCCTGACACAAAACACTAGCTTGTTCTGTCAGGCATTAATAAAGTTAATCTAATACTCTTGATTACTATTTCACAATTCTATCACACTGGTCCAGACTCTTTTTCTTCCCTTTTCCTTCTTGCAGGACCTGTAAGCAGTGCATTGGTCAATCGCTATGGTAGCCGGTCCGTAGTCATGCTTGGTGGACTGATGTGTGGGATGTCCATGGTCGCTGCTTCTTTTGGGAGCTCCATCGTTTACCTCTACCTGTGCATTGGTGTTGTAGGCGGTATGTTGACAACAGTATCTATGCATACATACAAACAAATGACAAATCCCCTGTAATAAGTGAGGGATTTGCTTTGACAATATGGATTTCAGGCTTGTTTCTTGGTGCAGCATTCCCACTGGCCTTTGTCGTTCTCTTCGGGGATTGGCTTTGGCAGCTTGGTCTTTTGCACTTCTCAGTAGGATGTGTGTGTTGCCAGATCTGATTCCCCTCACTGGGTGGCTCATCCAGACCCAGGGCATCTGCCCCAGCACCTGGGGTGCACTTTGAGCACCAGGGGAACCATAAGCAGGACAGTAATTAAGACAAAACTGTCCCCTATCCCAGAGAGCATGGTCTTCAGTGGCCCTCTGTTCTCTCCCGTAGGCCTCCATCATGCATGTCACATGGGGGCTCATTGCCACCCTGCTAGGCTCATTACCCTGTCAAGGACTGCTGGAAGGATTAATAGTCTCAGAGAGTGGCTGGGCCATGTGTGGTGCCCGAGGGCACGAGTGTGCCCTGCTCAGTTCCCCTGTGCCCTACACGTCTGACATACAGCCATAGCACACTACTATCTGCAATCACTACTAAAACATGATTGGAAAATATAAACTATCCTAAGCATTTGAACCCAGAACACCTTACCATTGTTTACTCATTTGTAGAAATCCCATAACAGCATCACATGCATGAGAAATGTCATCTAAATGCTTGCCTGTCTTCCCTTAAAGGGAACTCTCTCTCTTGGGCATGGAAAACTAATGGGAAGGCTGTAACCCTCATTTCAGTCAAATGACCAATTCTGGACAGACACATCCACAAATTAAAAAAATAAGACAAAATTTGTTAAAACATTTATGATTATTTTTATCCACCAGGATTTAATATTCCAGAGATCCCCTTTTTAGTTATATTGGCTTTAACTTTCAATCGTAAGACTCAACAAATCCTCAATTTACTGTTTGTCAGTCAATGTATAACAACAGCAGCTTTACTCCTATTTATTTACCCCCCAAAAGTCCCAAGATTACACATCAGGTTTTCTTTCTATGTATCACTTGCCGTTTGCTGATTTTCTGACTGCAGTGCCAACTTCCCAAGAAGCTTCTACTCCAGGTTCAAAAACAACAGTTCATCATCAATTTTAATTGAGGGACATTTTAGTTTTTTAGGGAAAATCAGCTGTAAAAATTTGTTTCAGGGGTTGTCATCTGGACGCTGTATTTAAAAATCAAGTTGAAATGTCTTGATTTTCAAAACAGCTCCCGGATGTCAACCCCTGAAACCTTTTCTACAGTGGAACACTCCTAGACGAATGAGGGATTACATTGACTGTAAAAATAAGTGTTAAGTTTTGTAGTTTAGTCTTAGTTTATTATTATATTTTGCTGTATACAATGTTTATCATTTCCCTGTTTTATGAAAAGTGGTTTATCTCTGTGTTTACCTGCAGGTTGTGGACTTGCCTTAAACCTAAATGCATCACTCACCATCATCAGCAAGTATTTCCTCGTCAGACGTCCTTTGGCCAACGGACTTGCTATGGCAGGGAGCCCAGTGTTCCTCTGCTGCCTGGCTCCTCTCAACCAACTCCTCTTGGAAAGATTTGGCTGGAGAGGCAGTCTTCTCATTCTTGGGGCGCTGATGCTAAACTGTTGTGTAGCCGGGGCCTTGATGAGACCTGTAAACCAGCTCACTGCAACTCAGAAGAAACCAGAGGAGCAGGCCGTCGGAAACACCAGCATCAAAGACAGCTGTGTGCAAAATATGAAGACGTTCTTAGACTTGACCTTCTTTAAGGACAGAGGCTTTGTCATCTACCTCATAGGAAACATCATGTTCATCTTTGGAGCCTATGCACCCATTGTGTTTCTGCCAGCCTATGCAGTTAGTCAGGGTGTAGATGAGTACTATGCAGCCTATCTGCTCTCTGTTATGGGCTTTGTGGACATGTTCATTCGTCCAGGCACAGGTCTAATCGCCAATTCCAAGTGGATCCGTCCTAGAGTCCAGTACTTCTTCAGCTTTGCCATGGTGTTCACTGGCATATGTCACTTGATGTGTCCACTGATCACGAGCTACTCTGTGCTTGTGGTTTATGCTGTGTTTTTTGGGGTGGGCTTTGGCATGGTGTTTGCGCTCATATTTGAGTGTCTTATGGACCTTATGGGAAACGAGCGCTTCCCCAGTGCTGTTGGACTGGTCACAATCATCGAGTGTCTTCCTATGTTACTGGGACCTCCTGCAGCAGGTAAGGCGCTTCAGTTGTCACTAAGAACAGAACAAAATGCCATATGTGAAGGGCACAATGATCAACAGGTTCCCCTTTTTAGACGCAACATAATAATAAAAATCAATTAATGAATGAAATGTAATTTTATAGAAATACTTACTTTAATAAACAAAAAGATTGTGATAAAAAATGAAAAAAAAAAAAGTTGAAATAGTTGCAAATAGTTGAATCTAAACATACATTTTGTCCTTTTGAAAATCTCCAGAAATAGCCAGCCTTTTAAGCCATGTATTGCTAGAAATACTTTCTTTGATCATAGCTTTAAAGTTCTCAATGTCTTGAGTGTAATTTGCCTCCATCTGTGTGCCACTGTGTTTGGAGCAATGCTGTTTAGTCTGTCCTATTGTCCTGTTGGTGCTGATGTTTTTTATCAGCAAATTATGATAAGTTAGGCTGCACACTTGGTCTGGCACGGTCCTGTTCTGAGGCACTTATTTAAAGGCATAAGCATGTGTGGCCCTGCATATCTACCACTCTCCTCCAGAGGGCACAATCATTATAACTCCCAAAGTAGTGTGCTTGTTACTGCTCCCCAAACCTTCAGGTCAATCCAATTAGGAGGAAGTGAGGTAAGCGAGTGTAATTAGCCTTTAGCTTTGGGTGTTTAATGACGCTTAGTTCAAACCTGCTTCATTAAAGGGCTGTACCTGGGCCATAATTAATCTGTGAATACATTAAAATAGTAGCAACTTTGCCAGATGGACATAATTATCAGCAAGCCAATCAATGGCCTCTTAATGAGGGTGGTGGTCATTGACGTACAATCACCAGATGAGTCCTATCAATCAGACAGCGTGGACAGCAGTACAGAGGCCATCCCTTATGCAAAGTGACCCAATGAATAGAGTTACTACTTTTATTGTATCATGTATCATCAAGTGCTGTTCTTAGGTTATGTAAACAGTTTAAGTCTTGAAAACAAAACTCACATACCACTGATTAACAGAAATGACCACTCAAGAAAAAAAAAACTAAATATAGTAATAATGTTTTCATTTTTGTCAACATTTATACTTAAATATTAAATACATAAAAATGCATGCTTTATGTCAAGTAAAATCCACACTAAAACAATTCTCCTTCACCACTGTTCATACTGATGTGTGGTTAGTTTGAAAAGGGAAAAAAAAAAAAACATTACACGGGGTAAAAAGTAAATCTAAATCCATTAAAACCATACTAAGCTGCCACTGTAAATTAGTACATTGTAATAAAACTTTACAATACATTATTAAAATCAGAACATTGCGTGAGATATCAGTTTTGACCTGACGTAGTAAAATTTATACAAGGGTTAATAAGGGTCGCAGGAACTGTAATATCGCACAGGGCATCTGATACAGCTTGCACTAGCTTAAAAAAAAGGTTATCTGAAGCACATTTGTCACTTTCTGCAGCCTTGGCTCTGATATTTATGGCTGTAAAAATGGGCCTCCCTCTGATTCGTTTTGGTAGGAGCTATCCAAATTGCCTTTGCCGAGGACCAGGCAGAGCCAAGTGGGGTGAACATCCCTCTATCATTTCTGACATGGCTCATCTGAAAGTGGCCACCATTCACTCTATCTCACACTACACACACATGCACACACACACGCACACACACACACACACACAGAGCTTAATGGCAATTAGTGGGTGAAAGTAATTATAAAATGTATAAAAGGTAGACAGAAAATACACCAACTGCACCCAAGAAAGGAAAGAGTATTTTAAAGACTAAAATTCCTGAAAATTCCTATTAAATGAAACGACAATTTTAGACGTAATTGGTATGTTGCAGTCAAACCGCTCTGGTAAACGCAAACACATGAAGGTCGTTCCCACTCACTCACGGTGCGTCTCCTCTTCGTGTCCTCACAGGTTTCCTCGTGGATATCTACGGCGATTACAAGTATCTGTTCTTGATGTGCGGAGCAGTGATCGTAACTGGCGGCGTATTTCTCTTCATCATGAACATCTACCACTACCACATGCTGGGGAAAGAAAGGACTGGTGCGGACACAGAACCGAGCAAACAGAGCAGCACCGTGGACCAAGGACAAGCAAACGTCTCGGCGGTGGAGATGCAAGCCAGTCCTGAGACGGAACCAAGTCAAACAAAAGGATGACGAAGCCAAGCGCTACAAGTTTGAACGGTATATGGTGTTTCGCCAATACATTTGGGGGACGTTTTTATTTAATTTTGAACGTTACTGGTTTTAAGAGACAATTTTAACATAGATTTTTCTCTTTTTTTTTTGTTATAAGTGTTATCTGGTGAAAACAGTTTGTCACTTTAGCATTTAGTCACCTGTGGGCTTTACCCTTTACCCTACTCTGAATTACAGACTACTGTTTACATTGCATAGCCCACACATGTGAATGTTAGTCGTGCAAAAGTGCACAGCAGTCAGATTGAATGGTTGAATGTGATTATTGTGTGTAGACTACAGACTGTATTTGTGTTCCTGGCAGATGTTCAATGAAGGTTTACATACATCTACCAGGATTAAGTAACTTGATTTAACTCAGGGGTCAAACACAAGTATTGTATGACATTTTTGTGACCAAGCGTGTCTTATAAATATGCAGCAATATCATCATGCCACCATTTATATTAAACTTATTGATTTCGGTACATTTTTTCTCCAATGGAGTCTCATGTCTTACTGTTGTTGAGTTGGCTGACCTTTCATATTAAGTGTTTAAAAATACGTGTATACATGAAAATACAAATACCTCTTGTTACTGTAATGGAGTACTTTTTGAGTATATTTCTAAACACGGGTTTGTAACTGAGTACATTTTTTGTCTGTAATTGTAATAAGTAACGTTTAAAAATCATGTGTACAGCACAATCTTTTCATGCACGTCTGTCTCACCTCTGCTTCTTTCCACACTTACACTCAAAACAACACTGTATCTTCTGCTCTGATTGGACAGAGCTCAGAGAATATGTGAATAAATGATTGAGCCAGAATAAAGCTGAGCGATATGGTGATAAAAATCAACTGTTTTTTTTGTGTGTGTGAAATCGCCAAATTGTGAGTTACTGATTTTCTGTTTGGTGCAGCTCTAAAATACTCAGTGAGAGACAAGTTTGATTTAACTAATTATAATAAAGTGTTATCTAGATCCAAGAAACACGTGATATACATTTTTGGAATATCGCCCACCCCTAATCCAAAAATGTATTAAAAGTAGTAAACTTGAGATTTATTTTTCTTATGTATATATATATATATATATATATATCGAATTGGAATTAGAAAAGAGGGGAGTGGGTTTGGAAATGTCAGCCGCTGAGGGCATGAGCACCTAATGAAGCTGAGCCTGGCTGTTCCAGGCTAATGCTCCGATCAGCATGCTGCCGGTCCTGAGATTAGGCGCACACGTGCAAACTCTGCATACACAACTGCATCATCTGAATTTGTCCCTGCGCCAATGCATGGACTTGACAAGGTGGATATTTCCCCCAGAGAGAAAAGGCTACGATGGCGCTGACCACCAAACTGTTCATCATGGTAATATTTCTGCTTGCTTACCTGGGGCGCATGTGCAGCACAGCCCTGTCCCTCCACTAGTGTCCTCTGTGCTCAATGGTAGAACGACTTTTGGGTCTCAGGAGCGTCATCAGAGTGAATGGGTGACTAAGCAGAGAGTCAAAAGGTATGGCCAAATGAAAACAAAGATAAAATGGTTAGCAGCACATCATTTCTCACATTTTAGAGCAACTTTACAAACTATCTGGGGTCTGTTTCGCTTCATCATGCCTGTTTGTGCCCTAATCCTGTCACAACTGTATGAACTGACTTAATCCCGTACTATGTGGGCCACTGAAGCTGTTTCTGAAGCCTTTGGAAGACAAACAAACAGCCAAACTCTGGAGTTTTTGGCCTGATTTACTCTAATTATCAGTGGCAAGCTCTGTATAAAGGAAAATCAGATTTCAAATCCCAAATATGGAATGTACAAGGTGGTGTTTGGAGCAATGGTCTGATTAATTTGGGCATTTGTTGGGTTTTGAAAATGTCTTTTTAAAAGCTGTAGATAAGTTAACAAAAAACAAATTATAAGAAAAAAAAAAAAAAAAACTATATGAATTGCCTGTTATTATTTTTTCAATTTTAGGATTTTTTTTGTCAATACATACTTACCCTGATTCACCCCAGAATGGCTGATTTGACTGGAAATGAGTGAGTTACAGCTGTCTTGTTATTTATTGTTGTTTGAAAAAGGAATAAATAGAAAGAAGAAATTCCCACAGGTAGGCCCAGCTCAGCTTTATTAACTAGTGAACATTGTATTTTTTAATCAATTTTTACCATAATTCTAGCTTCATGTGCACTCATTTGTAACATTTCTTTGTTTTTGTTTTTCACTATGTTAGGTGTAAAGGGTCAAATCAATCCTGTAAACATATTCAGGACATTCTGTTCTCTTGTCATTCCCAAACGTATCACACCAACCACCTTTGAAAATGTCCACCAGATCAGAACCAAAAACAAACAAACAACAAACAAATAATTCTGTGTTAACTGCAGCGGTCTTCACGTACCACCGGAAGCAGCCTTTGTACCACAGCTTGAGAACCTCTGGTCTAACCCACCCACCGAGAGTACAGGGAACAGAAAGGGATTTTTCTACTGCAAGTTTTCAAATGAATAACTCCAACAGTACGGTGATGCTCGCCGCTCCCCTCCTGGTTTACACGACGATCAGGATAGATTGCTTTGTGAGAGCACTAATTGACAGTTCTCACTTAACCGACAGCTCTTGTTCTACATGGGTTTAGTGAGTGGGTGTGTGAGAGTAATTTATGAACACAAGAAGCATCAGTTTGTCAGGCGAGAGACTACCGCTGATTAGCTGGTGACAGTACCCTCTCTGAAAGAAACTCAGGCTCAAAGACCGCAACAATATCACCAGAAAAATATTGACCAGCATGTTTTAGGGGAGTTCAGATTAGATAGGGGATAAAAAAGAAAGATTTAACACAAATATGTCACTTCTGCAATATTGATAATAAGGCCACATGATAAAAATGATGTAAGGCACCCTTTGGAACGCTTTTAAAGACATTTTGAAACAACTTTCTCTCTCTCTTTTGACTGTCAAAGGACACAATCAACTTTAGTGGGCTTTTAAATACTTAGTGGGCCTTGTTAAATTGATATTTCTTCATCATTAGTTTACTCAAAGTTGAATTTTGATAGATTCATGCATGTTGGAGTACTCCTGTATAGTCCTGCAACTGAGGCTCAAGGGATGAAAAATCCCATTCTCACCAGCCCCTTATTCCCGCCCATGTTCCAGTTGTGATTATTTAACAAATTAAAATTCCCAGTGATACATAGGGTTAAAAAAAAATGTCAAAAACGAAAATATGTAAATGACAATCCACTGCTAGCTATGGTGAAACCTCACTATGAAGAGTTAGCATTAGTTCTGTAGTTTTAAACAGAAGTCAATGGACCCGTTTCTATTATAAAACCGTTTTAGATTGATATTGTGGTTTACAATGAACAAAATGGGATCTACTTCTGTTATCAATTGCATATTTTCCCAATTTCACTTCCTGTAGTGCCAGTAACAAGTCATTTGTGAAGATGGAACACAACAGTGGACCAAGGCAGCGTCCTTGGGGGATCCCACGGTTCACTGACGCTGTTACTGAAAAACTGCAAATAAAATATATGCACTGACCTATTTGACAAGTAGTGTTGTATCAATTTAAGTGAAGCTTGTTGAAAACCAAAGAGCTCTGTTTTTTATCGGAGCAAACTGTGATTGCCCATCTCTCTACTGTTCATCAACCACCGGTGCATGAGAGTCAATAGTGAGTAAACAACTGAAATGTGTAAAAGCCTGCTAAAGTCTGATAACAAATCTACAACTATGCTAAATATTTTGTTTGTACTTGACATCTAAAAAAAAGGAAACCAAGTAAACAGTTGAAGAAAACCAGTTAAACAACAGAACACTGCAGCCACGCTCACATTAATCACTGATACAGACTTTGGGATCACACACAGTTAAAGTGTCCTTTATCTCCAATTGCCCGTTAACAAACAAGCTAGCTTCCATGGACAAAAAATAGGCCAAAGACAAACACACATTTTATCAGTTGTGTTGTTTTCAATTCTGCCACTCAAGTTGGAATGTTGAGGAGCATTTTTTAAATAAAACAAAGTCTCTCCATAACCTCCATAATAGACGAGAGTGCTAATAATGATACAGACGCAAAGAAGCTTTCTATGCTCTATAAAAAAGGGTAGAAAGTTAACAATGTCAAAAAAGAAATCAAAAGTGCAAAAACTAAAGCAAGGAGACCATTGTATCTCGGGGTGTTAAAGCAAAACCTTTTCCATCCATCATTTCTGTCTTTGTCCCATCGACGGAGTGCGGAACGTAATGAAAGTAATTTAATGTACATCTATAATTAATATGCTGGCCGTGCGCAGTGTGCCGGGGTCGAGCTGGTGATGGAGTGTGTTTATTATGTGTGTGTGAAGGTCTGCCATAATGGGGCATTGGGCCACCACAAACTAATGCTCCCCCCACCGCACACAGGAACTATATCGGGCACTTCTGCTTTCTGCGCTCCCATAGGTCCCACCGTGAACTGATTCTGTGTTATTTCTTGACTGTAGCTGTCCCTCCGAAGGAAAATGGCATTCAAAATTGCAGTACATAGCAGCGCCTCGGGCCATTGTTCTCCCTCTACGTGTCCACTGCAAACTCCACCTCGCCACGTGGTTTTATTTAATACAATATTCTCCGCTCTTCGAAGGAAAGCACTTGAGGAATTCCGTTCTTTTGGTCTTTTTTTCTGAGGGCCGGCAGCTCGGGCACAAACAGAGTTCAAACCCAGTGCCCTCAGTGCTGTCTTCTTTTGAAAGTGTCTGCTCTTTGAATAGTGTGCGTTTGAAGAGAATGCCCTCTGCATTTCTTCTTCACAGTCACTCACATGATTATCATTTACGCACACTGGGACTGGCTCATGCCTCCAGCACTCAGCATGTTTAAGTCATGTTATTAACAAAAAGGACACAACAGCTCCTTTTATTTGTCTTTATACATTTTGGACTTTGTAAATCAAGTTGATTTATGATAAAATAAAGATGTCAGGAACATGACCACAGCTGGATTTAAAAATAATAAAAAAATACTATGTCACCGTTTTCCATGTATTTTTGTTTATTGTTCAAATAGCTAAAGATACATAAATTCAATAGACTTATTTGAACAATAAACGAAAATACAAAACTTTGGAAAACGGTGACATAGTATATGTCACAAATACATGACATGAGGTGACACACCTCATGTCATGTATTTGTGCAGTGTCAATATTTGTATTTTCTTTTATTTTTTGAGTGCCTCTTCTGTTCTACAGCAAACCTGTCCTGTCCTGTTTGCTCTTCAAAAACATGTTTATATTCAGTATTGTGTACAAACACTCCACAAATAGCTTCAGGGTCAATTTTTAAGATTCTTTTACTGTTTTTTAAATGTCTTAATGGTTTTGGGTCTTTCAGAACTGGTTTTACCCAATGAACCCTGCGCTCCTCCGGCCCCTAGTCATTCAGTCAGTACACACACCTCAGGGCTGCAGAGAACGGTCATGTTTTTAAGAACAGGCTCAACACCCATCTTTTTAGCTTAGCTTTTGATTAACATTTACTATTTATTCTGTATTTATTGTATTTATTTAACTTATTAGTTATTATTGTTATTTATTTTAGGTTTTAGTCTTGATGTTTCTACTTTAAACTTTTTACTTATGTCTTTGTACTCATTTACTTGAATCCATCATTTATTTTAGGCTCTTCAGTGTGAGGTCGGCTGTGGCTGCTGGGCCCTGGCTCATGGGCCGCTGGTGGAGGTTTGGTGTGGGCCTCATCTCTCCTCTGGGCCCTGAGTCTGTGTCCTGTGGTTGTGGCCTCTGATGGTGCCTCCTCAACTGGTCTATCTGCACTCAGCCTCATGTATTTTAGAGCGTGCTTTTGTGTGTGTGTGTGTGTGTGTGTGTGCGTGTGCGTGTGTGTGTGTGTGTGTGTGTGAGAGAGAGTGTCTACAGGGGTTTGGTTGTGTGGGTCTGGTGGTCGTGGGGTGGTTGGGTGGGATGTGGTCATGTGTGGGAATGATTTTAATTCATTGTAAAGCACTTTGTGTCACATCTTTGTATGAAAAGCGCTTTATAAATAAAGTTTGATTTTATTTGATTTGAAATAAAAACAGAAATTGATGGATAAAGATGAATTGAAAGAACTAGCTTCAGACCATGCCTCCAGAGTCATTGAAACAATTTGTCTTTCCAAAGTTATTAAAACAATGGCGATTTCTTTTATTTATTAAAACACATACTTCGTCTTTCCAGAGTCACTTTTTCGGAGGGAGGGGTTTGGGTTTTTTGTCTTTTTTTTTTCTTTTCTCTCTCTAAAGTTTGGCTAGTGGGTGGTGGTAGGGGGGGTCCCTGACCTACATACCCAAGGAGCCACAGATCAAGTATTTAAAGTTATTAAGACATCTCCATTAATTAAAAACTACTAATATTATTTTGTTTGTAGCTATCTCTCTCCCCTTTATTTATTTATCTATTTTTATATACATATATATATATATATATATATATATATATATATATATATATATATATATATATATATATATTTTTTTTTTTTTTTTTATTAATTTAAATTTATATTTCTGCCCCCTCTCTCTTTTTCCCATTGTTACCAGCACCCCCCATCCCCTGCTGTGGCTGTGTAACCTGTGTCTCCATGTATATGTGTATGTCTCGTTTGTGCATAGTATGTTATATTGTCACTTGTCTCGCTGTCTAGTTTTGTTATATGTACAAATTTGTATATTATATATCACCATAATTGTAAATATGCACGTGTCAGCAAATAAAAAAAAAAAAAAAAAAAAAAAAAAAAACACTTTTTATTATTTTAAGAGTCATTAAAACAATTACTTTGTCTTTCCAGAGTCATTAAAACACTTTTTTGTCTTTCCAGAGTCATTAAAACACTTTTTCGTCTTTCCAGAGTCATTAAAACACTCCTTTGTCTTTCCAGAGTCATTAAAACACTCTCTCGTCTTTCCAGAGTCATTAAAACACTTATTTCGTCTTTCCAGAGTCATTAAAACACTCTTTCGTCTTTCCAGAGTCATTAAAACACGTCCTTCGTCTGTGACTTTTGGTACTTTCTCTTTTTATGCAAAAGTCTCAAACAACATCTTGCTCAGCTCCAGTAATCAAAAGCACTTTGTTTTTTCTCGGTCTCCTGCCCAGTTGCCCGCCTCGGCCTGGTGCACACACTGTCAGCAGATGTGGCGAGGGTCGGCAGGTGCCAGTCTGGGGGCCACATGTCTGATTCTAATGGGCAGCATATGGAGGTGCTGACTGATGACAGGGAAGGGGCCACTGACAGGTGCTGAGCTGTCTGTTCGTTTGACCTCTGCACCTCCCCCTGGCTCAAGCAGAGGACACCTTTCATTCAACTCTGCTTCCACAAACTCCCAGGTCTGCATTCATGATGGGGAAACAATACATCAAGGAGAACTGTTTATTTGGGGGGGGTTTTGTGGACCGTTCAGGCTGTGTTTACCTTCCAAGGCGATCTGAAGTGTCATATTTAAACTGCTTTTGGTGCATTTGGTGAGGTGAGACAACTTTGCAATTGTTTTATAGATAGACAGACAGACAGACAGATAGACAGACAGATAGATAGAGTAAAGCAAAGGCCTTTCAGCTCAGTTCTGTGTTGATTCTGTGTGATTCTAAAATACAAATGCCCTGTGATCTCAAACAGTGAATACTTAATCTGAAGTTCACAATACATATTAAATAATCAGGCAAAATACCAATGAGCGCCTTAAATATAAACAAAAAGCAGTGTTCTTCTCTTCTTACAGCTAACGACTGCCGTCCGACTTTAGAATATAACTGACAGCGGTGAGTTCTGTGTCCTTCTCCTGTAATAAATCTTAATGCTGAGTAAAAAAATGAGTTCAGAGGTTTTAAGACTGTTCCTGTGGAATGCATGTAAATAATATCACCATAATCCAACACTGAGAGAAGTGTAGCTTGGATTAACTGTTTTCTACAAATAAGATGGATACACTTTTTATTTCTAAAGAAGAATGACAATCTGACTTTAAGATCATTTAAGTTTGCCGTCATGTCTAATCATGTCTAATGATGGACAAAATTTAGGCCTAAATAATTAATTTCTTTGGCCAAAAAATAGGAATCTACATTCACCACTGCATTTAAAAAGTGTTAAGTTTTGTTTAAGACTATTGCATACATTTTCTGATCTCACCATATCATCTGGGAAGCACATGGAATAATTACGCGACCCACAGCTTGAGAACAACTGCTGTGCAAAGCCCTTTGACACAACTGTTTTTTCCATTTGGGTTAAACAAATAGTAATTATGTGTACCACTTTGGAAGGTGCAGTGATTGGAATTAAAATAGATAGATAAAATATATATTATATAATAATATAGACAGAGCACACAAACGTCTTCTGGTGGCACATGGACTCCTCTTCAGCTGTAATGCTTAATTTAGAGTACCTTTTATATACCATATCTTTTGCTCTTTCTTTAATCAATTTCTTGTTAAAACTACTGTAGCAACGGTGCATTTCTACTTAAGACCTGGTTTATCCCTAATTTAGACCTGAAATACTCTCGTTATAAGCCTAATTTAGATTTGGTGGTACTCAGAAAGACAAATCTTTTCTTTGGTGGTACTTGGGGTAAAAAGTTTGAGAACCGCTGGATTAATCCAAACAGAGCACATATGGAAGAGTTTATCATTTATTAAATGAAGAAGAGATAATGTTTTTATGATACATGTCTCTTTTTACAAGTTTTCCATGGTGTAGGGCAATCTTAGTAATCACTTCCGTCTGTCACTCAACGGACTCAGATGATGACGGACCCAGATTGCACTCTGCGCTCGCTCACAGTCTTGCACTAAACTTTGGCTCTACACAGCAGCGTGCTCTGCAACTCCCCTCAAAACACTCTTTATCCCTCTGCTCTCGAGTGGGCATCCAAACACATGTTCTTTATTTCTGCTGCTTTTGCTTCTGTGCTTTTCTTTCCCCCATTCACTGCTTCTTGAGCGTGCACTGAATAGAAGTGTAACCTTGTTAGTTATCCTCCAAAACTAGTCTGAACTACTGTAGATTATGTGAATATGACCCAAAAAAGTGAGAAAAAAGAGAAAATATTAACTGTAGCCTAAATGCAAATAGTTTATACACTGTGTGGCCAAAAAAAAGCTCACGCGCTCTATTTGGTTGGACCGAAATATTGTTTGATTAATGAAAGCTGGAACAATACTTTTTGGGCTCACTATTTATCATGTGTAAATTTTCTTTGCACCAACAGGAAACTTTTTCTTATTCATTAGAAATATGTTGAAATTTAGATAAATATACATAAGAAACATATTCAACTCATAAATTATACTCATTAACTACTTAACTTCTTCTTGCAGCTTATGATTTTTACAATGCGGTTCATTCGGAATAGGGTTTGCGTTGATTTTCGTGTGTTAAAATGTCAATACTATCGTTTATCGTGATATTTTCTGGAACAAAATATAGCAAAATGAAGTATCGTGACAGGCCAACAGATAGCGACTGTTTGTTTTTTGGCCAGGCAGTGTGTATTATACAAAAATTCATAGTTCAGGAACAGTGGTTTTCTGAGGAGGAACCAAACTGAAGTATTTTTTTAGTTCCCAAGTTTGTCTAGTTACCTATATAAACTAAATAATGGTAAAAATGAATCAGGTCCGTCCCCCCACAACACGCTGATATCCCAAAGTGTACCACCGAGGAAGATGACTCAGGGCATCAGGAGTTATGTGGAAACTCACACTTGCAATAAGGTCACAGTGGAGGTGTTTAATTAAAGGGCCGTTGCCATCCCTAGGGACTTTTCATTTGCTCGATACGGCACACAGGGCATCAGCAGCGCTCATACCTCAACGTGCGAGACGAGGCCCAAACAATCTGGAAACTCAGGAGGTGATGATGGAAAAGACTTTATTACATGCAAATTTGATGCTGATTCCAATGATTTACACAGCTCCATGAATCCACGTTGGAGAAATGCATACATGAGCCCTTGAAAGCAGCTCTTCTTCTTTAAAAGTGCACTTAAAGGTGGGGTACAATTTTCACATCGCGAAACCAGAAGGACGCTTTTAAATCTGTGTAACTCAACCCGAGCTCTCACGAACCCTTTGGCACGTCGTTATTGATCAAATGCATCATTTTTGGGCTCGTGCGTGGCTTTAAAACGGCTTTTTTCAGACGGCAAAGTGAAACTGGAGTGGTCCGCCCAAGCACAGCCAATCAGAGCGCTGTTTTCAGCTCTTGATCTTGTCAAGAGCTGAAACACTTTATTACTAGATGCAAGCAGCGTCTAATTTTTGTCTCAAAGTGCTTCTTTTCCAATATACTCTTATGTGGAAAATACAAAATTTTCCCCTTGACAAAAAAAAAAAAGTTGGGTACTCCAGCTTTAAGTTTTGTAGCATACTCCATTGTTTTGCCTGGATTTTCCACTGTATGGTATTAAGCATAATATATTTCCATGGAAACACGCAGGTGATGTCACGAAGCTAAGTTACAAGTGAGACCTGTGGAAAGAGAACCCAACTCAGTGAGCAATTTATTTGGTATTTTTGAACAAGAAAAACCCATGTAAGTGAATAAATCCTGGACAGGTATGTTTAATGCCATACTGTGGAACATTCAAAGCAAAGCAAGTGACAAGCAAGTGCTGGACCCTCAACCAGAAAAGCTACGCAGTGCACCTTTAACTCAAAATAAACTCAGCTTTTCCCTTTTGAGTATTTTATGTTAAATCAACTTACTTAGCCTGTATGTTTGAATAGATCACTTAAAAAACAAACAAAAAATTGCTTTGGATCAACATAAAATGATTAAATGGAACATGTATTTGAGAGTTTGGGTCAGAATTTCAACAAAACAGAACTTTTATCTTTATTTTATTTACTCAATGGTGCAAATATTACTGGAGGACACTGTACACGAGAAGGTCAGAAAAGACGTCTTGGCGGCACAGAAACAAAGGCGGTGGAGTCCGCCTGAGCTCACTTCCTTTTCTCACCACCTCGCTGAGATTTCTGGGGCACTCACCAGCCCACCGCCCGGTCACTTTGGCCGGCACAAAGAGGTGGCATCTGCCGGTTGCTGACGGAGTACGCCTGAGCCAGTTGGACGTGGCGCTTTAGCGTAGCTGTCAGCGTGTGCGTGGGGTGCCAGATCCATTAGCACACGCCAGCCTCCGAACGGCCACGCGGCTAAACCGGTACATGCCAGCGCATCATTAGCCGGAGCAGGAAAAGCAGAAGACAGGGACTTGCACGGGAGGAGAGCAGACGTATCTTTTAGCATGCGGCTAATGGCTGGCGGTATGTGGGAGGTGACTGCCTGTTAGAGGAGGCAATAGATACAAAATAAACCCACTGGCAAAAAGAATACAAAGGGTACACAGACGCCATTCTTTTAAAAGTAGATGTACAGTAGATCATTATTGTGTTTCCCAGCTATACATGGGTAAAAATAGGCTGTAGTTTTGCACAAAGGTTAAAGGTCACACCATCTGGTCGTCAGGGCCCAGCTGCTCTGATGTCACTGACACCAGCAAGCAACAAATAAGTACATATTATGTGGAAGTCAGTCTATAGTTTATCTCTCATAGTCAAGTTTATAATTCTCTTGAGATTAAACTGTCTTTATAAATGTTTAATCGTAGGCTTTGTGAGATCAAATGGGAAAACTTCGAGATGTCAAAATTATGTTGAGTAGCTGTTTTAGGCTTTATACTGCAGACATTTTTTTTTTTTAATTCTGATTCATATTCTGAAATATAGGGATAGTTATATGAGGTTACATTTTGTCCAAAGATAACAAAACATTTCTAGAAAGATAATTATACAGTTATATTACAAAGATTTTACAGTGTACTTCAGGTGGATAATTTCTGGCAGAATTGAACTGAATGAAAAAAAAAAAAAAACATAATATATAGCCAATTGCTTTTATTTCACAGGTTAGGAGTCACAGTAGAAGTAGATTGAGAAATCTGGCTTTTGAAAAATCTGAATGTTAATTTTATGGCCATTTAAAAACAGACCCTTGCAAAAAAAAAAAAAATCAGGAATTTTGCTCTCGTAAATATCTTAGGTTTTCCACTTCACACTCCCACTTTTGTAAATAAGTCTTTTCACGGTTTACCTGAGGTGTACTTTAGCTGCAAAATAATATGAAAAATGCTCTGCACATGTAAGAGTAGATTAAAACAATAATCTACGTTATTTTATGGCAGTGCACTTCCCTCTGTTTGCGGTGCCCTTTGTCTGTGTGGGGCGGCGGGGGGCTAAACTGCGTTCTTGGTTGCGGGTGGCCCACATTGAAGCGTGTGATTGATTACCCTACATTTTCATCCCGGCACTCCGGAGCCCGGGACGGTAAGTGGGGCGCTGCTTTGTATTATTATTTATTTATTTATATAGCCCGTATTTCTTGCTGTATGTTCTCTTTTGCTTCAGTTACAGATGATTTAAGGAAGCAATTTTAAAGCCAGAGAGAAGGGCCAGCATTCCAGAACGTTTCTAATTATAATAATCACCAGCAGAGGTCAGTGTTGCTCCATTTATGAACACCTTCTCAGCCGAATTTTTTTTTTTATGTACAATCCACCTGTTTTCCCTCCCATTCCATTCTCACAGCTGAACATTGCAAGTGAATGTGTGTGTGTGTGTGTGTGTGCGGGCGCGGCCTTTACATTTTTATCTCTCGCATTGTGTCGTTAGTTTCCCACTTAGAACCACCGTGCGCTAATTGCATTTGACTCCACTTAATCTAATGGCTTTACAAACAATGGAACATAAAGGACTTGCTCTGAGCAGAGGAAATCCAATGAGGGGAATGAATAGTGTTGTGTGCGCGAGTTGCTAACAGGATATTGACACAGATTAAGAGCTACACACCAACGGGACGGGAAGAGATTAAAATTCCACCATCAAAGCATCCCTCCCATCCCATATCGATCGGCCGATGTGTTGTTGTCACCGTTTAGATTTGATTACCGCTGACACGTACGCGAGGGGCCCGAGAGCGCGAAACACAAGGCTGGTAATGGCGGGCGATGCAGTGTGCATATCAAATATAGCGTGAATCCTGCCGGAGTAATTAATATCGCTGTGTGGTTATGAGTTTCCTGGCATAAACGGCCAATCGGATTTGCATGGCTTGTGCGGCGGTAATTAAGATGAAGCATCGGGGAGAGCGTTACACGGGTGTTGCAGATAATTTGGACCCCCGTGTGTCGCTTGTCTAGGGGGACTTCTTTCTTTAGTCACAGCTATCTTAAATGTTTGTAGAGCAAAACAACACACAACAAAAGCAGGATATCTGGTTCAGTTGAAATGACTTAATTCAAATGAGTTACTTCAGCTTATTCTTGTAGTTTTATTTTTTGAGTGCTTGAGATTTAATCAGGCTCAGTGGTGGACCTAGGAATTTGGGGGCCCAGGGCAAAATGAAGTACAGGCCCCTTCTTATCAAGTGTGATTTTCTATAACTTTTCTGTTGTGTTTCTTGAATTGTTCTTGAAAGGAAGCTTTTTTTTCCTTTTTCTTACGTGTGGTGATCGGACAGGTTCATAAAGTTGGGGTGGTAAGGACTATAGAAAAACTATACTATAGGAAAATTCAAATTCTATAGTTAAATTCAAATTCATATGTGCAGCAGTTTACATGTTCTAAACAACTATAAACACTGGGTCTGGAGGTCATTCCCCAGAAGAATATTTAAGAAATCAGACCATATTCCCCATTTGTTGGTGCATTTTGAACATGTTCAACTGATTTAAACACATGGTATTCATTTGTGTAATTTTACAATGTTATATTTCATTTGCTATTTAGCTTTTTCAGGGGGTCGGTGGCACAATTACTATATTTAACAATCTCAAACGATTAAGTTGGTCTTTTGTCTACTGTGATATTTAAAGAAAAGCAACTGTTTCAGAGCCTTGTGTCTGTGATGATCAGGAAGGGCATCTTATTGGGGCCCCTTCAGGTTCGGGTCCCACCACTGATACTTAACTTATTTTGACTTCTTTAGGAACTCTCTTTTTTAGTATCCAACTAAAATTTAGCTCCATTTGGCACCAATACTTTTCTTTCTGTGTGCCCATGTGGCCATTCCCAGTTTGTCTTCTATGTGTTAGATATGTCTAACACATAGAGAGGAGCAATTATAAACTAGAATTGTGGCTGTATGTTTACACAATTATGCAGTATATATTTCGTTAAAAAAGTTATTTAGTGAACATTACTTTCATGTAGGCTTAGGTCTTCTTCTGACCCGCACTTCTCTTATTATGTAGTTTCCTGTGAAGTGGGGAGTCCATATATATAACACACAACAGAGAGAGAGAGCACAAATGAAAAAAATAAAAACGGTTAACAAAAGATATTCAAAGAAGGTATGGCACATATTGAAAAACGTAGCCCCATTCAGTCCAGTGTCCATCTTCAAATTAAGTCTGAATGTCATCTTTTCCACTTGTCTTATATCCACAATGTCACTCCAGTCTTTGATATTGCTTTGGTTTGTGGTCTTTTTCCCCGTACCTCCAAATGTATCCATTTATTGAGTCCATGGCCAGAGTTTTGAAGCCCAGATACAAAGTTCAGTGGAGCCAAAATATAGATTTTACATTCATTTCAATGGAAAATTATAGAGAAGTCTATGTGCTAAAATATAATATGAAGTAGGTTGATTTGTGCAAAATGTTCAATGCTAAGTTCATCTTCTTAATAGTCAATAATGCACTCCTCTCTCGATGGCCTTAACGGGTTTGTAGTTTGTACTGAACTTACTTACTCTCAGATCAGCACAACTGGAAAATAGGGCACGTGGAAACCTGAATAATGTGGATAAAATAAATGAATTGTTGGACCTTGCTATGATTTTAAACTTTCAATATCTGTATTAAAAATCCCCATCCCTTATCTATACTTTCAAAAATGAATGAAGGTTCTGAAGTCAATTTATTCAAACTCAGATGTTCTTTATATCGTTAGCCTCGTAGCATATTAGCCAAAGTCGTATTTCAAGGTTTCCGGGAAAATAGCAAAAACACTTATCATAGATTTACAGACGGAAAGTGTTTTTATTGCTTGTAAAAATCTTTCTGGTTGACCGAGGATTGAGCCCGTGACACTAATAGATGCTGCACCGTCAGGAGGCAAAAAAAACATATCTGGCCCAAAAACAACTTAGGCCGTTCTGTTGACATTTGCCTTTTATACGCGGCACGTGTATCCTCTGCTCTGTTTCAGCCGCCTCGCTGTAAAATGCTTTTCACAGCTCTTGATTCTCACATGTTCCTCAGCCTTTAGACATCTTGAAGCGATGCGTGTCCCCCACCAGAGGGATTTTTCTTTTTTTTACCGTCTCTCTGCTCTGTCCCATTTGACACTGGATTGTATTTCCTGTGTGCTATTGGCCTCAATCCTCAGGGGGGTTCACGGCGGTTTTTCAAAAATCATCCATCAGAAAGCTGTCAGTGTAGTTTGGGATCAACGGCTGTCGTCAGGTGCGGCCACATTCTGACCTTGTGGAAGGTAAAGCACACCGCGCACGGCTCTTCAAACATGCCACACACACACGCACACACACACACACACACACACACACACAAAACACACACACACACACACACACACGCACACGGGGAGGATCTAATTCAATTCTTATCTGGTACTATTTTAAGATAACAGTTGTCTAACCAAACTGAAATATTACCAAAGTGGATGAGTCGGTCTCCTGGGTATTTTATTTTTCCTCCCGAAACATATATTGTTGCTGTGGTGGAAAACTGGTGCTTTTGAAGTTTTCTTTTGAATTGAAATTTTAAAAGTTCAGTGATGAATGCTCAGATGCAGACTAATAAATAAGATAATACAGTTTTATTTTTCAACACATAAAAAAGAATGAGAAAGATACATGCCTTGTCTTCCCGATAGATATTCATTATTGCTTCTGGTAACACTTTATAATAACTACACTTATTCCTGATTTAGTAAAGTACGAACAAAGAGTTAATTCATAGTGAGGTTTAGTAACTACTAACAATACTATACACCTAATTCCTAACCCTAACCTTAATTAAGTATAATTACTACGCCTGAATCATTCTTAATAAACTAAATGTTCATCACAAATTTCGTCTTTGTTCATGCTTTGTTAAGGCTAATTGAGGTGTAGTTCAAACCCATTTTGGTTACACTTTATAATACCTGCATTTTTATAAGCCTTAATTAAAGCATGAACAAAGACTTAAAGCTGGTGTACCTGCAAAAGAAGGAATATTGCATTATATAAACCAAAAATCGATCAATCAATAAAGTAGGTTTTTAAATCTGTCTATAGTTCCTCGCTCTCACAAACTCTTTGGCACACCGTCAATATCCACATGCATCCATTCATTTTAGGCGCGTTTTAAATGAGCTTAAGTGAAACTGGGGTGGACCGCCCGGGCGCAGCCAATCGGAGCGCTGCTTTCAGCTCTTACTCCTGGCTTGACGAGAAATAAAATGCGTTATAATTAGCCGTAGACAATGTGCAGCGGTCTTATTTGTGGCGCTAAGTCCTGCTTTTACAAGATATTCTTTGGGGGAATAGGTAACATTTACAAAAAAAGTCAGGTACACCAGCTTTAATTCATAATGAACAAATCATTTTTAGAATTGTTCAGAGTTGGTAATTATTTCAATACCCTGACCATGACGCCTAACCAACTGTTGACGAAGCTTAAATCCTAACTATTTGCTCATTATGAATTAAGTCTTTGTTCAGTTTATAAAGGCTAATTATTTTATAGTTATTATAAGTGATACCCTTTTCTTTCTTATTATTCCATAAAGCGTTGACAAGTTTGCCTTTTCTTATTAACTTTACTTGAGCACCAACACATTTCAGTTTAGTATTTTTCCTTCTCTTACATCCAGCACGTCATAAAACAACTTTCATTTCATTTTAGGAAATGACTGTTCCCAATCCTCTGGCTGTATGAATAAGCACACGGCTGTATTTATTCACTGAAAGGATCAAATGCCCTCAGCGTCACGGAACCATAATCGTGTGCATCATCTGCAGCTAATCCCACCGCACAGCCATATTTAAAAGTGCAGATAAAATATGAGTCGGTGTGGCGCGTGTGAAAGGTGCGCCTGCCCCGCGGTGATACTGATGCCTCTCTGTCCTCCTGCATATGAGATGAGTGATGGCGGGCTGTGGGGGCTCTTCCCTCACTCCGTGTCAGTTCCAGGCCACAGGGTCTCGGGGGGGTTCCTGGTACGGTCCCCACGCTGCAGCCCCCGGAACCCCCAGGCCTACGACACGCACATAACGCATCGGCACTGTCACCGCCGCGGCTTATTTTAGAGCGGCCTTCATGGCTCGGCTACGGGAGGGAAAAAAAGATCAGTTTTATGTAAATGGTGTTAATAAATATGTGTGTAGGGGGGTAAAGAGGGGAGAATTCCCAGAGCCAGAAGGCGCCAGAGCAACGCTGACAGTCGACAGATGAAGGAAGTGAAGCCAAGTGTTACGGTCCAGAAAGCACGGACAAAAAGAGGTTACGGCAAAAAAAAGTGGTGCCAACTTTTTTGTTTGGTCATGTTTTTATGCATTCTTGTGCTTATGTTGGGTACATTTCTGAGACATGACAAAATGACATGTAAAAGTAAATAATCGATGCAAGAAAAAGTAAAAATATACCCTGAAATGTACTTATAGTTTAAAAGTATAACTATTTAAGACATGTTTTGAGAACTATAGTGATCTGGATTTTATTTTGTTAATCAGAATCAATTTCAATGTCTGTCTTTATTTCTTGGGATTTAAACTCCAGCTATGAGCATGCTAAAAATAACCCACAATAGCATTGGTCCTGATTCACTTGACAGCTGACGTCATACAAACATGATTACTGTTTACTTCGTAATCTCAATTGTATCTGAATTGTACGTATTTCTTCATAAGGCTTTTCTCAGTGATTCACAAAAAGACGTTTAGTAATTCCAAGTTTGTGGCGCTGTGAGATGAGGCTAAAGTAGAGGTAACAAGACACAACATCCTAGTTATTGTCAGCTTTTTCTACTTTTTGTATCACGTATCTGGGCATCTACACCACGTTTCAATCTCTCTTTATGATATATGTTTTGTTTGGATAATGTTAGATGCATTACGCACTGGAAATGTAATATTTACGGTCTTGATGAGGGTGCCGTGCTTTATAAAAATGCATTTTCATTTTTCACAAGATGAAGTCAGCCTTTTGTGACTATGACTTTTTTTTTTTTTTTGCCATTTTCTTCTCACCTGAGTCTGCGTTCTCTCTTGTCCAATCGCCTCACTCTAAACCGGTCCATGGTCCAAAGCAAGCCCGCTCACACTGGGAGCTACACCCCTTGCGGCCCCCTTCAGTCTCCTCAAACGGGGTGGTACAGTTCACTTTTGTGCAGTCGAAACACCACGGACTGTGCCAATCTGTGCCGGTCATATGGAAACACTCATCTTTCTTTATGAACCGTTTAAAAAATATCGTGGGAGTAGAAAGTACAGAAATTTGCTCTCAAATAGTGAAGAAAAGCCAAAAGTATCCACTGTAAAAGTTACTACAGTAAAGTACAGACACCTAAAACATTTGACTGAGCCGATATCACAGCGACAGTTTGATTTTCCTGGTATTAACTTTATAAATCTAAGGCGACGACAGACTTGAAAGGAGTTATTTGGTGGTAATTCTTGCGTCAGTCCATTTTTTTTTTCTGCCTGGAATTCCTCCAGATGGAAAGATGAAAGTGGCATTGTGACCATGACATTTCACACTCTTTGATGGTTGATAGGATTTGCCATAGGACTTATCGAACAAAACTATTTCAAAAAGTGTGAAACAGTCTGACATTTACCCATCCTGATTTCTGTCACGATGATCTCACACCAGAAAGTCGGTGGTTGAATCCTCCTCAAAATGTCATTGTGTCCACGGGCAATACTTGTTTATGTTTATGCGGGTTTGAGAAGCCGTCGGCGAAGAATCCCTGTTATATCTATATTTTCTTAGTCAGTTCACGTCCAGAATTGGTTGTGAAGTCAGAGAAAATTAAGTGCGAAATGTATAAAATATTGCAATTGTCTGGTGTAGTGTAATTTAAATACGGTATTTTCTTCACTTCTGCTCTGGGGTACAGTAATTGTCTTTTCTTTTCAGCGCAAACTGAGAATCTAACACAGTTTCTATTTGTCCAATTTAGCCCCCGCTGCTGCTTTCTAATGGGCCTTTCTGCTGAGCTAATCTCCTCCATTTCCAGCAGCACCTGGCTCCCTGTCACTGAGATGGAGAGTGCGAGCGCGGGCTCCACACTCATGCGGCGCTGGGGCCTTTGTCTTTCTCTGGGTCTCTCTTCAGAGTGCTCTTTTAGTCGTTTAGAAGTAATATATAGGTTATAGTGTAACTAAGGAACTCTCTTTTTCCTTTCCTGATCGCTAGAATGCTTACAGTTCTGAATTCGATAAACAAAAATGTAGACTTCAACGTGTAAGTAGGAAACCTTTTGTGCCCACTATATATTAAACAACATGAGCTGCAATTCAAACGATATTGATTAAAATATATTATGTTGTCTTTTATAAACACTCATGCATTTATTCATTATTACTACAATTCACAATGGTTAAAAGATCGCAGGTTAAAGGAGACATACTATGCAAAATCGACTTTTAAGAGCTTTTACCATGTTGTAACTGATAGTTTAACCTCATCTTTGTCTTACTTAGAGTTATGTTTCGATTCATTGGTGCATGTCTGAGTAAATGTCCTGCATAGGCTCCAGTCACCCGCGACCCCTAACGGGAATAAGCGGTAGAAAATGAATGAATGAATGTCTAGAAAATGTATCTTTAGCTACAGCTCTGTGCTTGAAAATGTGAAATGTTCAGACTCTGAGTCATACACCAATGTTAGTAAAATGTCACAACAGTTTTTCTAAAGTAAAAACACCATTAATGACAACGCAGCAGCAGAGAATCAGAATCTGCAGTTTTTAACAGGAAGTCAATGGGTCCATTTCGATTACTAAGTTGTTTTAGATCAATATTTAGATCTTTATTTATCACATGTACCTTTTTGTTGAAGAAGTGAGGGAATTGTTGTTATTTTGATCATCATCATGTGAGCTGGAGATTTTTTTTTTTTTTTTAAACCGCAGCTCATGTTTTTAGCGACATCTTTCAAACGGGTTTTCCTCCTATTATTATTTATCATGATTTTGATTTTGTTTTTTTGGTAGCAATATATTGTAGTTACTTCAAAAATTGTTATCTATTACTTAATCTATTACTCAAAGGGGACGTATTATGCAAAATCAACTTAAATGTGCTTTTAACAATATTCAGTGGACTCAAAGTTGTATTTTGATTGACTCCTGCATATTTGAATAATCTTGTTGTCCTCCAACTGAGATTCAAGCACTCCTGTTTTCACCTACCCCCTATCCCCGCCCCCGATGAAGAAAAATACAAATTCTGAGTGATACATGTGGTTCTAAAATGCTGCGTAACAACTTGTTACGGTGAAATGTCACTATGAAGAGGCGGGGTTTATCAGTTCTTCAGTTTTAAACAGGAAGTCAATGAAGCTGTTTATTTTACTTAGTTGTTTTAGATCAATATTGCAGTTTACAATGTACAAAATGTTAAATAATGATCTCCTAATGATGTAGTTAAATGCCAAGTACTAAGTTTTTAGATATTAAGAACCTTCCAACTCACTTGGAAATATTTGCAGTTAATGTTGATGTTTCCTGATTTTTACTCTAGTGAGAGATACTTTCTGTGTGTTGAAGGTGCAACCATTTTAAAATAAAACTAAATTTTTTACTTGGAAAAAAGGATAGTAAACATTGAAATGTAATTTACAGTAACAGTAAAAATAGTAGTTGTGTTTTTGTTTCATTTGTAGTTAGTTAGTTACTTGTAGTACAGTACTAGTATACTAGTAGTATCAGTACTTTTACATTGTTACAGTTCACTGTTTTTGATGCACGGTCTTACAATCACAGCCCTAATGATTTACTTTACTTTACTAAAATGTTTTACTTACTTTACTAAAAAAAGAAATCTTAGAAATTCCTGAAAAAACAGTATAACATGTCCTCATTAATAAAAAGTACCTACATAGCATAATGTAAAAAGAATAAATATAAATATAATTGATTTGAACTGAATGGTGAGTTAATATCCTTATGTCACATGTCAGACAAAACCAGAAAAAGGGGCGACCTGCAGTATTAATCTGCACATTTTGTAGGATTGCAGTAGTGACTGTATTCTTAACGATTTGTCATTGCCACCGAGACGTACAAGTTCTGAAATAAACACTTTCTCCATCTGCAGCAGAAAACAACCAGAAAACCACAACAAAATCAATCTGAGCCTGTCGCGGTTTTGTTTTGGTTACTGCTTGGCAACGCGAGCGCCTGTAAAAGCTCAATGGATAATCCCATCTGCTCACACGGTGCAAATTGTGTTTATTTGAGAGGCAGCCATGAACTCCCATCTTACTACATCTTGGATTACACATTTGAGCGTGTTTGAGCTGCAGTTTTGTCGGTGTAATTTGGACACGTTGTCGCGGCGCACCTTATTTCCCTAGACTTGCAAAGACAAAGATGTAGCTTGGCACATGTTCCAACCTCGCAGCCCATGTGTTGATTATGAATACACACATATGCTCCCTGTCTGCCTGGATCAACAAGACGCAGGCTGCTCACATGCTAGTACTAATCATTGCAACGCTAGCACCGGCTCTCCAGGGGGATGCAAGCCAAACTCTACATTTCAAAACACACTTGTGGACATAATGCTATCAGCAGCCTCGAAAGTAAACGATGAGATGGGGAGGACACACAAACGCGGGCCTGCTGCCTGTCAGTGTTTTGAGATTCAGGGGAAACAGAAACGGCGGAAACTCGTATTCGCTCGAGCTGTAAACAAATACCGCGGAGCATATGTATCTGTGTGATTGGATGTGTTTTTTTAAATGCCTTGATTTGAGACCGGATTGACGTTTTTGCAGGAGAACGGGAGAGAGGGCGATGGAGCGGAAACAAACTTAACAATTGTGCATGCAACGGCAGCAAGTAGTCATTTCAATCAAGTTGAAATTGCAGCTTATTCTGTACGTGGAAAACAGTAATGTATACAATTATTTAAAGGAGACCTATTATGCAAAACTGACCTTTAGAAATTGTAATTGTTCCCGCTTCTCATTAAACCATTTGAAGTTGTATTTGGAGTGATTAATGCATATTTGAGTAATCTTTATTCCCTTAAGAACAAGAACCCATTGCTCCGTCAGTTCAGGTCTTCACCACCCCCACTTATATTTACTTATTTCGTTCATCAATTTGATATTTTATGGTTTTGCTTTTATTTTACGGCGACGCATTCGGCAGTGTCACGTAACCATTTTGGCACAAATGATAAAAATTCTGTTAACTGCAGCTCTCCAAAGGCAACGGAAAATAATGCGGCCGGCACAAATTAGCCCTACGGTTTTCAATGCTGAAGTAAGCGGACTTTACAGTGCATGTTTCATTCAGCTGCTCTGGGGCAGACTGATGTACGCGAGGCTGTCAAACTGTGCCTCCGACCGCCAACAAACACAAACACAGGATTCATGGGCAATGTAGGTTGAAGGTTTACTCTACCGTTTCCCATCCAAGCATTAACCAGGCCCTGACGTGCTTAGATCAGGCGTTGACAAGCAGGTATGACCACATAAGTGTTGTAAAGCCTGCAGTCATCATAACTCTAGTCCATTAGGGCCTTGATTTTCAACCAGTGTGCCGAGGAACACTAGTGTGCCTTGAGCATATGCCACGTGTTCCCTGAAAAAATGCCAGATTTGGATTTAATTGATTACATTACTATGTTGGAGTGTCTTGAGCAACAACCGAATAAGAGCAAAAGAAAACCAAAACAATCATCATTGCAAAGTCTAAAGAACCAGACTCAATGGCACTTGCAAGGGCAATATTTGCTAAATTAAATAATACTTTTTCCCTAAATAGTGTGATTTGCTATTCACATTTTAGTAGGTGATGTGCCGTAGAAAATTTTCGACAAGAAAAGTGTGCCGCGGTTTAAAAAAGGTTGAAAAACACTGCATTAGGGCCTTATTATGTGTAAAACTCATTTAGTATCTTAAGAAATACAGGGGATAAGTAAAATGTTTGTATAGTGTTTAACCGTACATGCCTTTTGCATTACAGGTCAGATGTTGCACATGCGTTATTGGTCAAGAAAGTCACAATTTGATAATGTTCCACAGTCTTTCAGTCCTATTGCATATGTGTGGGAATACAGCCCAAATTATTCATTTAGCATGTTTTGCATTTTAATTAGCATGATTTAGATTTTTGGTTTCATGTTTTTTGTTTATTACACTGTATGTTGTGGTATATTTTTTATATGTACTTTATAGTTCTTGTGGATAATTTTGATCTGTTTCTATGATATGTATGTGCTTGCTTTTACTTAATGCTCTTGGATGGTTCAAATATAGTGACTTGTCATGTATGCATTATGCCCCAGACTGAACTGTCAAAATTCTGGGAAATGGCCATATCACTGTTGTTTATTTGTCTAGTCTTATGTTTTAGACGTCTAAAGTACAACGGACCAGAGGTCCATTTAGACTGCTACGTATATTGCATTATACCATGTTTGCTTTTCAAATGACGTCGAGGAATGGTATAAATATGCTTCACATGTTAAATGCATTCAGACTCTCTCATGCCTCTATCCAAACTTCAATAAAATCACTAAGAGCGCATCGTCTCCAGTCTCTCTTTTCACAGGGCCACATCCACATTCTCTTAATGTACCTTTTATGTATACGTATGTGTATTATGTGTACTCATATGTACTTTGAGGGCCAGAACGTTTAGTCATTTTCAGAAAAGATTTTAATAGAACTTTTTTGATTGTAACTTTTAACACTCTATTCCCAGTAAATTCACTGAATCATTTGATTCTCTTTTTTAATGCACCGCTCATCCCTTGGTTTTTACCTGTGGTTTTAAATTGGACTCTAATTCCTGATGGCGTTGCTAGGTTTTTTAATTAAAATTAACTAAATGGATTTTAGACACAGCTTTAGCCTTTTGATGGGCTCTCTCGGCCACATACAGTATCTTGTGACATTCATTCATTATAGTAAACACAGGAGAGACTTACAGAGACATTCAGTTTTAAGGATGAGCAATGGATAGTTTATTATTGAATAGAAAAACTTTGCAATAACAAGAGAGTATCGTAGATTTGTTTGGCAAATCCCAAACACGGGAAGTGGTGTAGAGGTGAGGAGGCTGTTTTTTTGTTTTGTTATTTTTGTCAGTTTCATTTATACATGGAATTAAATGCTAAATAATTCATAAGAAACATTTTAATCACACCTTACGGCACTGATCCAAAACACCAAGGACTAGTTCTCTGCCTGGATTTAACTTTTTCCCCCAATATTAATGTTTGCACTGCAGGAAAAGTGTAATAAGTTGTGAACCTCCCAGTGCAGTAGCATAGGAGCCTCATATTCAATCATCTTCATCCTGTCGGCAGAAAGATAAAGAGTTGCCTCGGAGCGAGTCGTGACGGTCGGAGGTGAGTTTCACACATAGACGAATAGTGTCCACAATCCCTCTCACACTCTTCACCGGGGTATCCGCCAGAGACCGCCCGGGTACAGGAGTGGACGCCTGAAGTGCCCTTGGTGTGAACTTCAGGTCTTGTCTCATTGTGGACAGATAGAACACAAATTATTAGCACCTTTGTTCTTCCAGTCGTGCCCCTCTGCTGCCCTGTCGCCCCAGCGCTGAGGTCAGATCCTGGTCCTGCTGTCCCTGAGGAGGAGGAGCCAGAGTATGGAGGTGGTTATGGTTTAAAGAATGCAGATCTGCTCATGGAGACACACAGGCACGAGCAAAAAGGGATGGTACAATAAACAATAATACCGTATATTGTGAAAAAAAGGTTGAACAATTAATAGATAATGGCCAACGAAGATAATCGCCGTGATACCACCAGATGCAAAAAAAGCTACTTACTACTACAATTTTCAACCAGTGTGTCTTCAGGGATTGCTTGGTGTGCCTTGGAACATTCTAATTTGGATTTACACATGGATTAAATTGAATATTTTACCATTTTGGACTGTCCTGAACATATTTCTATACTAAAAAACAAAGCAAAACAGTCGCAAATACCAAATTTAAGCAACCAGACACTGGCAGAATCATTAATAGCCATATTATAACAGATTTTTCAGTGTGCTGTGGTATCTTTTCAACCAAAAAAGTGTGTTGTAACTCAAAAAAGGTTGAAAAACACTGACTTACTGTATACATGATGTTTTCTTCTAGATAGTTTTAGTTTTCACTTATGAAGTACAATACTATAACACGTTTTTAAACGTGCAACTTATTCAACATATTCAAATTATATTTTTTCATATCCATTATATTTTTAGACTGTCAGCAGTTTGGATAATTTATAATTGTGACATAAAATTTTAACATCTTCCCATGTATAATCAAATGAAGAGACATTCATTTATTTGTAAAATGCTCGTCAACATTCCGACTTGAGTGGCAGAATTAAGGCAGGAAAACTGATCAAATGTATTGGTTTGCTTTGCTTTGGTCTAATTTTTGTCCATGGATGTTTTGTTTTAATCAAATTAACTATATTATTGCTGCCACTGTGCAGAACGTGACTTGTTTTCTAATGACAGTTGGAGAATTAGGACACTTCAACTCAACAGAACAGTTCATTTCTTCATATTTTCATAATCTTATTTAAGGACAGAAATGTAATGAGTTCAACTGTGTGTGATCCCAAAGTCTGTCTCAGAGATAAATGTAAGCGTAGTCTGCCGTGTGCTTGTTGTTTATCTGGTTTTCTGCAACTGATTACTTGATTTTCTTTCTTTCTTTCTTTTTTAGATATGTTTTAGATGTTAGCAGAGTTGTAGACTTTTATATTTGTTATCAGACTTAAGCAGCTTAGTTTTAGTTATGTTTTGAGCTTCTACAGGAGAAAATGTCATTATACCATTGACTCTCTAATTTTTCCACTCACTGCTAAAATTCAGATACAATTTCCCTCATACGCAGTTATAATAGGTGTCTAACAATTTCTTTTTTGGAAAAGGCCCTGAAGACTTCCCTGGCTTTGTTGTTGTGAAAGTTGTGTACCGATACCGTTACATCTTGTTGCAGCAGCTGTGAAATATGTGCCGTTTGTGTGTGGTTGCTCGCACAGTCAGAGCCCGACCAGACTGGAGCCGCTTCAGAGACTTGGGACCTGCCCTCAAACTCTCCTCTTCCTCCGGCTTTGATTTCCAATATGTCTCTCCTCACCGCAGATGGCTCTAGAAACATGTACGCACTCCATGGTGCTAGTGAGGCCCCTGGGTCCTGAGAGGGGGAAATATATAGTAGGTAATGTAAAATTTGATTGGACTCTGATGGGCAAGATAATTTGAAAAGGAATCATGATTATGGCTGAAGATTTATCACCACTTTTTGTTTCATCTCCTCCTTTAACTTTGCATATTGGAGATCACTTTTTATAAGCATTTGTAGCACAGAATGTAATTGTTTTGCTTCAAATAAACGATGTCTGGGTTAGGGCAGTTTGTCCAGACTCGTCCTGAGGAAAGTTGTGAGGTGCAGAAACTTACACAGCCAGAAGAGAGCTTACTGGTTATGGAGCTCCACGAGAAGCTGTGTATGCGGACCAAGTTTGAAAATCATGGAAGAACCAAGAGAGACTGATAAAAGAAAAAGACTTACAAAAGGAGTTAAAAAGTCACCATCACGGTCCCAAAGAAAGAAAAACTGCTAAAGGGGCAAATCCTGGCACATAAAGATATAAGCTACAACAAATAGTGTGGTGGAAAAAAGTGGTAGAGCTGAAAAACAAAGACAGCAGAAGAAGGGAAATCAATTTCAACAACAGGCACTGAAGCTGTTGGGGAAATTACCAACAAGGAGAACTGTCAGCAGACCACAAGGGTGCAGGAACTCTTCTCAAAACTCCACTCATCACGGCAGGAGGTGTGTTTCTGACAAGGAAGACCGAGGACTTGGAGCTTGCTCTCAAGAAGAGCTAAAAACAAACGACACCGCCCGCCACGTACTTGAAAAGTTCGAGATTACGGTGGACATGTGGATTCCGCCCAGGAAACATGGTCGAGACACACGCAACTTTACTTGAGCCACCCACTTGATCACAAAACCAAGCCTGCTGAACTTTTCCTCTCGGTTGGGGGGGAAACTGCGGCCTCACTGTGCCAGATGGTTCACTGCGATAGGAAAGTGCAGACGTGAGGAGCGGGGCCACACCACCCTCGTGTCCCCCGTGAGGCTCTCGGTTTGACTGTATGGGAGCCTGAGTTAATCCTCGTGTTGGTGACAGCTGGGGTTTTGGCTCAGTCTTTACCGCTGCTGAGATTGGCATTGTGCTTGACTCTGCTGCGCGGTATGCCACAGAGAAGCACATTGTAAATTCACACCTGTACAGCGCTGCCAGTGGGACGCGGGGTGGGACGGGGCTCAGCGGGGAGGAGATAGACTCCACCTGAGAGTGCATTCATTAAAAGAGCTGACGCCAAACATTTCAAAGAGATCTCCAACTGTACACAAGATTGCTACAACAATGCCGGAATGTGGATAACCTGCAGCTACGAGGCAGGAAGCCGGAGTCATACAAGTTTAATGCGTGTTTAAAGGTGCACCGTGTAACTTTTCTGACGAGGGTACAGCACCTGCTCGTGTCATTGCTTTGCCTAATGTTTGACTTTTGAGCAATAAAAAACACCTGCAACTGAATAAATACAAGGTAGAACAGTTCAATGCCATGCGGTGGAACATTTCAGGCAAAGTAACATCTCCAGAGACTGATAGCGTACCCTCCATCAGAAAAGTTACACAGTGCAGCTTTATAACGTAATCATTTTATATTTAAAATTGAAGAGGGAATTATTTGAGTGAAAAAAATGTTCTTTGTAGTGCATTTTACCTCCCTGTAATTTTTCTATTGGTTCAGTATTGTAAAAAATAAGGAAACAACGTAGGTATACTTTGCAAAATACTTGTTATTGGATTTATTAAGACTAAAGAAACACCAGTACATGATATTGGGATACTTGTTTTGGATCTCTGAATTCACAAGAAAAATAAATACCAGTCGTATTCGAGAGATTGGAGACCTTTTTTCCAGGGCAGAATAGTAGGCGCAGCGTTCCAAGCACAGATACCACGACTTCCCTCACTCCTCTGGAGGGGGTTCTCGAAGTGTTCCAGAGCCAGCTGAGAGAGAGTCCCTCCAGGCTTGCCAAGGTTTTCCCAGGGGTCTCTCGGATAAACGCAACAGATGGTTTTGGATGTGCGCTACAAACAGTGGGGGGATTGTTCCTTCGCTGTTGCTGCTGCGAAACTGTGGAACTGTCAATGTTTAAGACAAGGTTAAAGAATTATCTGTTCGGACAAGCTTTTAACACCGAGCACTGTGCCACTTTTAAGTTTTTCAAGTTGTAAATTACTTCGGTCGCCTCTGTGTTGTTGTCTTGTAGCTTTTGATAATTACATATCTATAGGATGGAGTCGCGGTTGTTTTTTTACCATCCCAATGTTCTGTTCTCTTAAACTTTTGGACTCTTGATGGCAGAGGGCCCGACTCAGATGAGAAATGTCACATCGGCCGGTCTTGGGACATTGAAAGCAGAACTGCTCCTCTCCTCTGCTCATCTATCATTGTGAAGCCAACTGCGCACCAGCATTACCAGAGCAACCCAGAGTAGGACATGAACTGACACCAAGAAAAATTAGATCAACTCTGCCTGGCACATACGGTCATGTCACATCCCAATGTCGTGTCATTCGCTCATGGAATAAATGCCATAATGCGCCCTCTTCTATTTTTGAAGTGGTTACCGTTCCCTCTAGATCTTTAAACTTGGCAATCCTTGGGTGTTGTGTTGATGTGTGTTGGCTTTGCGTTCAGTTGGAGATTTCTCACGATGATGAAAATGATGGATGCGTTTTTTTGTCTGCGATGGCGTGTGCATCCGTTGGGACAGTAGCTGCCTCACAGATTAAGCTGCTCTTCACCCTCGCTCTCTGGAGGATTCCGTACCAGGATCTAGCCCACTGCACCTCCCCAAGCAGGACAAGAACTCTCAAGGGACTGCAGGCCAGCCCACCCCACAGCTCAGCACATTAAGCAAAATAGTATTTATGTTGTGGAAATGGACAGATATTATTCAGTGAATATAATTTACAGATTTTAAATTCTGTTTATAATGGAGATTGGAACATCTCTGCCCTGGACTCTACCTCTGGCTTAAATTTATCTTTGAGGGTTGCATGTATTTCAATACATTAAGTATTCTTTTGATAGAAAATGTTAATTATTTTTCATGGAATGTAACTAACCATTTTATTGTGGATATCCAAAACTAAAATTTAAAAAGAATGTTTAAATTGGCATTGGGCTGACATTTTTTATTTTTCCGTAAATACAGTACATTCCAAACATATGAAACAAAGCACCCCCTGCCGCCTGGTGGTCCTTGGTGGCCCTGAAATCCCTGTCATCAGGATGTCTGCCGATGTCCTTCCACTGCTGAAATGAGGGGATTCTCTACAATTATCAACTAATCTCAAAATTGTCTGCCTTGGCTGAGTTGTTAGATTTGTTAATGAGTGAACAATTAAAAAACGTTCTTGTTTGTCACAGTGTTTAATCTGATGCTCAGTGTGGATTTAGGAGATTCCACATCTGCTGCTCTTAAAGTTTTAAATGATTTTGAATGTATGGACAAGAGGAAACACTGTGCAGCCCGATTTGACCTCGCAAAAGCATATGACACAGTAGATCACACTGTACTGAAGGAAAGATTGAGAAATGCTGGTCTTTCACAACATGATGTTGTGTTGACTTGAAAATGATCAAACCACAAATAGGACGCATTGTGTGTAAGTAGAGGGATTTTCCTCGAGTCTTTTTAAGGTGTCCATGGGTCTGCCCCAAGGATTTATCCTTGACCCACTTTTGTTTATTCTTTACATTCACAGTGCAAAACGACATGTGTCTTTTTGCAAAATGCCATTTTTATGCCAATGATACCGTCCTCTGCACTGGAGCCTCTCCAGCTGAGGCCCTTGATAAATTGCTGCAAGCTTTTATTGCTCTTCAGATATACGTTTGAAACTTAAATGCTGTTATTTTGAGAATAACCCAATTTTCCTCAAATCACTACCTTACAAGGTTCAATTACTGAGCAGGTCTCAAAATGAATTTCTTTCTTTCACCCCACAAATTCAGCAGTTGGTGAAAAAACTGAAGTGTGCTCAACATATTTTATGTTTCCTCTACAATACACAGCCTGGGTCAACCAATACTGCCACTGGGTAGACTATTCATCAAAAAACCAAGGAATGAACACATTTAAAGTGTTTATAATGTGCAACATTTCATTGGAAAATTCATAATGTGTAAACTTTGACTTAAGTTTCACATTTTTGACGTCACATGTTGACTCTATCCTGAACGAGGTTACCACGAACATGGTCTTCCTGGAATCCAGGACTCTCATATATACACTTTAATGTTGATGCTTCTAGTTTTGAACATATCGTCCATTCACTGCTAAAAATAGATGAAAACCGATGACAACAACAAACAGCAACATCAGGCAAAAACCGCCAGAGTCCACAGGATGCACAGTAACACATCAATATCCCTGTACCACATCATGGGATCTGTGACCACTTTAGAGAGCAGTTTGTGTCTCGGCTGACACACACGTCCCAGAATGTGAGTGTGTGTGTGACAGTGGATCAATAGCTGTGTTTGTGGCGGCGCTCCCCCAGGACAGAAGCACTATATGAAAAGGCAGCGGTGATATCTGCTCAAGGCCCTTCAGAACATTCCCATTGAGTTTAGCCCCAGAGCCAAGGTTAAAGGCAGAAGAGACGCCATGGATCCTGCACAGCCCCCGGGACAGAGCCCTCAGACTGGAGACTGTCTGTGTCAGCTGGGAATGCTCTGCAGACAAGGGCTGGTCAAGACCTTTAATATTACATAAAGACAACTTTGGAAGAAAAAAATATACTGCTATTACTACTATATTTTGATTTACTTTTTAAATGGAAAAATGACAAAACAATATGAGAACATTTTACAACATTTGCCTTTCTTTGCCTTGAGGTGCGATGTTTGATCTGGATTTGGAGCACGTACAGTTGTGTCTCTGCAGCTCCTACATACAATTTTATACATTTTGTTTTTAATGAATTATGCACCGTTATATAATAGAGACAAATTTTAGGGAGACAAAAAAGGTTGGGAACCACTGTAGTAGGGCATGGTGCTTCAGTATTTAACATTGTTCTGCCTGTTATAGTTTTACGTCTCCATACCTCGCTGTTATTGCATTTTGTAGCAATAATTGGACACAACTGTGATTATATAAAACAAAGAGATTTGACTTAAGATGGCTGTTGCATATCTAATACAAGTGCAACAATCCTGCTGTTAATATGAATGAGATTTAATTTGACTGTGATGTGGAGTCTGGGCAGTGTTAACCCCAGTGAATTATCCCGACTTCATTTCCATGTGAACACCTCTTTATTGCTTTTACTAACATTAATAGCTCCTCCGAGGCAGAGGCAATAACCACGGGGCCATAACACTGTTAAATCATGCATTAAGCAGCAGAGAGGATAAGACTGTTATCCTACCACAGGGTTTAAGAAGATGTATTCAAAAATCGATTTAAGGTTGTTGTATAACTTGAATACTACAGTGTGAATAAACTAACCCCTGTAAGCAGCCCGCAGGACACTACACCATCACATTCTAGTGATGGTTTAGTTTTATTTAATTACTTTCAGGCACAACCTCAATATGCAGACACACACGGGCCGCACTCTTACAGCTCCTCCATACATTCCTCCACTGAAGCTCCGCCCCACACTCAACGCCAAAATGCATCGAGACTTTCCTCGACAAGCCATCATCGCTGGACAACTGATGGCATACTAATCAGCACCGTGCCGGCTGAATTATTCATGCATCTTAATTAGGGTGAGATTTCCCATTAGGCTTTAGATGTGACAGAGGAGTATGGCTTATAGTTTATGGTGGACCTGTGAGTGTGCGTGTGTGAGTGTGTGTACGTAAACTGAAACGAGGTGGTGTACTCATATGGAAAGGACGTATGCCAAGAAAGAAACGGAAATACTAGTAAAGTCAATCTATCTATCTATCCATTCTGATCTCAGATAGGTTGCGTTCATGTTCTACAAAGTGTTGATGTCATAACCTCAGACCTTTCGAACCACTGATTGCATTGGACTTTACCATGAAATATCTCAAAGGCTATTTCACAAATGTTGAACCTGATGATTTCTCTTAGTAACTAGACATAAAAACTCCCTAGTTTAGCTGCCCATCATCTGTAATAAATATAATTGGCTGATGCAATGTTGAGATGTCAAGTGAACGCACCCTATTGTCAGATTTATATTGTGTGATTTTCTGTCCCTACGGAGAACCCAAAGCGCGTCACATCATGGAGCCGTTGACACCCTGCAATGACGAGGGCAGTGTTATTGTTGGTCGGGAAAGTACATGTTATTGAACGCACACAGTATGATATAAATGCTGTAAATGTGCTGGATTGTTGCCTTGGGCTTATTTCCATCCAACAAGGACAGAACTGAATTTTCCATTCAATTTATTTTTGTAGAGCCCAAAATCACAACAGCAGTCAACTCACGGGGCTTTACAAAATTGTTCGTTTAACCACCAGAAGGGTAGAAATTCAAGCAATGATAGGTAGATTAACCAGCATTCACAGGAAATATTTAAATCGATTACTTTTTTATTCTCAAGTGTTTTAAACCACAACCTTTGAGTTAGTGTTCAAGCGTCTCCTCCAACTAAGGGTTGGCACAGTGGCTGCCCACTGCTCCTCACAGTTTGGGTACTCTGTGTGACATTGGTTTGAAGGATGGGTCAAATGCATTGTACTGTTTTCTCAAAAAGGATCAATTAATAAGTACACCTTAACATTAGAGCATGAATGGAAGGTAGATGCACTTCCTCTTGGACAAGCTCCTGGCTCATAGATAGGAGAAGGCTCCCACAGTGCAGTGCAGTGTTGTGGTCTCTTTTGATCTAAAGTTATTGCTCAAGCAGCACTGAAGCATCACTTGCGTAACGTTCATCTTGTCCTCCTTTACAATATCGTATTTCTTTTTGTCAGACAAATTTAGTTCGGTGTATTTACTTTGACATGCTTCAGCTGCTATCTGCGAGCCGTCTTCAAAACTTCAGAACCGGCACTGGTGTCAGTGATGTGCCATATATCTGTTGTCACGTCCTGTGGTGTAAACAGCCTGATGGGAGTCAGGTCATTCTACAGGTATCCATCCGCAGTTTACGTTGTTGGAGTTTTACATGTAAGATATTTAGTTATAAAGTCAAACGGAATGTTGGCATTGGAAACAGTTTACAGTGCCTCATTAACTCAGTCCAGTCCAGTATTCATGAATAATAAAAAATAAAACATGATAGCGATGAGCTGACTGACGGCCACAGCTTCTCCAACAACTAGTATTTCCCTTTGAGTAATACTTTTCTCTGCCTGTAAGCACGTCTAGTACGCTTTTGTTCTTGAAGTGAAAATGCAAGTGGGCCAAACGGTATTCCTGGTAACACTCCGACATTAGACCACTTTGTCACGGCGGTATGTTGCAGCACTCCCACTTCAGAATGCATGAATACTAACCACCAGCTGCTCCTTCACCAAGCTGCAGGGGAACGCACAGGTCGAGCTGGCCTTTCGGCGAGGTTCACTGCTCAGCTAATGTGCTAAAGCGAAGACAGTGGTCAACCGCGCATCGTACTCATACTTTCTTTCACCTTCTCTTTCGAATAACTCCGCAAGCTCAGCCAATCCATCTGCCGCAGTTTAGTGGGGAAATTAGGCGCTCAATGTAGCATATTTGTTTAAGTAATTGGAAAGTAATTAATAACCTGGAAATCTAATCATGCGCACAGCCATTTCTCTTCTGTAAACCATTCGGAGGTAATGTAAGCAGCTGCCGAATTAAACCGAGATGTCTCCTCAGCACATTTTGGTGCAGCTGCCGCCGGCGTAATATCCAGCGGTGGGGTAAATAGCGCAATCAAATGTTGGTTCATAGCGGTACATGACATCACGCAGCGGGCAGCTCATTGCACGCCCCGGAAGGCTGCACGGAGACTGGAAACGTGCACCCGGAAAGGACAAGGTTGAAACTGGAGCTGGGAGGATTAGGCCAACATTAAAGCATCCTCTAATTACGCTGCTCCAACATTGTGTTTTTATAAATATTTGATGAAATGTCATAGACTGCTGTGAGGTGAGGAGGGGAGGAGGGCGGGAGGAAGAGGAGAGGAGACGTTCACACTTTCCTTTTTCTCAAACGCAGATGACTTAATTTTGGCGCTTAGTTGTGTTAGAAAACATGTTGAAGTTGTAAATGTGTTTGATAGAATAATCAAGCTGCTGGCACGTACTCTCTATTCTAATTTCAAGTTTGGATAAATTGAGGATTATTTTTGTTCTGGCATAAAAATAAAACAGTAACATGGCAAAACTGATGTGCAAATCACTGCGCATCTGAAAAGCCTGACCCAAGAGTAAATATAGTTAATGTTAAATAGTGATATCAACATGTCCATACTGACTGAGGTCGCGAAAAGTATTGATTCCCATGCAAAAATATCAATACTTGAGATTTCTAAAAAATGCATCTTATGTGTACATCGTTTATATTTTAGTTTATCTGCACATACAGTTTATTTTTATATATATTTTTAGAACAAACATAATGGTGAAAAAATAAAGGTAATTCAGGGATTTCAATGTATTTTAATGCAAAACTCATTGCTATTTTGCATCAGATCAATATCGTAACACTGCCATAGTAAGTTGGTGGAAAATCAAAACAAAAATAACAGGTATCGTCCATCGCTAAAGCTTAAACGCTGTATAATCCAAATTCAGTTGCATTTGCATGGTGGTAAATTATATTATATATTATATTATATATTCCATAAGGGGTTCTAGAAGGATATCTGCTTTCTCCTTGAACCCTTCATGGAATATATAACTTTGTTTGGGTGGGTAGTGCTCTTTTACATTTACTTGAGTAATTTTTAAATAAAATTGTATGTCTCAGAGGACTTGTGTAAACAGTTTGACAGAGAGTGCAACAGAGTCTGTGAATGTTAATGTCTGTGAAGTTAAAAATCAGGCTCTTCGAGGATAAGTGGGAAAAGTCGCAAACTGCAGAGAGAGGAGATCCGAGGCACTCTGATATCAGTAAAAATTATTTATCATCACAGGGACCTACTGACACGTTTCAACCTTGTGTGAACATTTTGGTTACAACAAGTGACAAAAGCTTCATGAAATTTAAGGTTCATTATACTATACTACTTCTTCGGGTATTTTAAAAGTACAATATTTTGTCTTACCAATTACATTAACTTTTAAATTAGATACGTTCGACAGTTACTTTACAATTACTCTTAAGGTGGGGGTACCTAATTTTAAAGATGGAAGTAGGTATCTAAACTTTTCTCTCATTCCTAGCTCACAGTTTTTGAATCGTTTTTTTCAGACACAAAAGTGATGCAGCAGTATACACCCTGCACAGCCAATCAGCTCTCATCCCAAAGTGTGATAGTGACTCACAAGGCTCATTGTTGCAAGTTAGAAAACTTGTACTTGTACAAATGATAAGGAATGAAAAGGTTGGGTACCCAGCTATAAGTAGTATAATAATAATAATAAGTATAAGTAGGTCTTGGACTGCTTCTTTGTGCATATATTTTAGTAACAACATTTAGATTTATTTACCACCTGCTTATTTATTTAGCAGTGACAGCGCATATTATTGAGCACTTGAAAACAAATACATGCATTGTCCAGATCGTAGTGTAATTGCTAATTTCCATCTGGCGAGAGAAACTGTCCAAATTTACCAATAAATAAACACCAAAAAGCATTGGAATTTATTTATGTGGCTATTTCCATTTCCTTTCTGTGGATGTGAGAGGTCTTGTTCCTTCTTCCTAATCCTTCACCAAATCCCCTGGGACTTTCACGTGGTTAATTAGGAAGCAGATACAAGCTGTTTCATGGTTTCATATCTCTGCATAATGTTTTTTCCTGAGAACTGTTTATCTCTTTCACACACACACACACATATCCCACGTGGGGCCCCGAGCAGCTGCTGTGCCGGTGCTCGGGGACACCTGCCTGCCGACCATAGCCCGGCGCAGATAGACTTCTTTTAAGTGTCCTTGAAGGGGAGTTTGAAGGGCGCACGATCCAGGTGGAGGGAGACAGGAGGGATGTCCCAGGCCGCTGCCACCACTTTGAGGCTCCACTAAGACGGCACGCTGACAGCTGTTACGCCGAGCAAAACTGCTGCTTCACCGCTTTGAGCAGAGGGAGGGAAACGCATGGAGAGCAGTAGAGAGGGCAGGCTGGCTAATCCCAGTGTGTGATGGGGAAGTAAAAGTTACCAGATTCATTAAACATGTAAAAAAAACAACAGAACGGGTTCATTTAAATGCCTTATCTCTCCTCTGTCAGTGTGCTGTGTATGCAGGTGACGCTCGGCTCCTGCTACAGCTCCTCTGATGGTCTTTTCTCAACTGGTTCATCTGTACACCGCCTGTACTTTTAAAGTGTGTGTGTGAGGGGGTGCATTTGACAACCTGGAGAAACTCAAATAAAGATGATATTTAGTTGGAATATAATGAATGAAACGCAATACAACTAGAATGATATAATGATATTTATTGATAAACATATTAGACGTTTAGACCCTGGCAAGGAAAGATGAGCGATGTGCAGAAAGTGTGGAGCAGGATATGACAGGAATATTCCTCCCAGAGCCTAGACACTGATGCTGGTGGAAACAAAAAAAAAAAAAAACTGAAAGAAAGTGAGAAATATGATGCTGAGGTGCAGAGGTGGTGCTGGGGTGGAGGAGGGCTGTGTGAGCCCAACTGAGCAGTGGAAATCTCAGCTCGGCGTATCAGAGCTAAGCAGGGAGGTAAAGGCAGGTTGTGTAGCTGAGACAGTTATATTTAGTTATAGTTTTCCAGGCTGAAACATTTTATGCATGAAAGGTTGTAAAGACATTTTGATTGATTCTGAGCATGAGAATTATACACTGCGATGAGTTTATAAGCGCTTTTCACAGTTTTCAGAACCCAGAGCGGTGCCATCATGGTGGCCCTAACAAAGCATATCATTGTATATCAGCACACTTCCTGCTTTGTGGAAAATGCTCTATAATTAGACGTTGTTTTGACCCTAAGCGCTGCTTTTACAATATATCGGCACTGAGGTAAGACAGAAAAGAACATCCTTCAACAGTGCAGCTGGTTCAGAAGCAATGAGCTGCTGCAGCACAGGGCAGGCACCCAGCTTTTGAGCTCAGCTTGGGCAGGACCATCTTAGCTGGAGGATTTTTGTCCTGTGGTGCATGTTTTGGGTTAATGACAGAAACCAGAAAGCCTGGAGGAAATCACAGGCGGGGTGGAAAAAGAGTCCTGTCCAAGGACCTAACAACAGCATGTAGCTGGGATCAAACTTACAATCTTACAGGTAAGACTCTTCATTCATCATTTGCAGATATTGTTTTTTGGGGGAAGCAAGTCATTAATCATTAATCAGATGCTATGAGGTATCACTTTTTTGCTGCTGAAATACAATATCGACAAAGAAACTGCAGACGGTCTATTCATCGACTTAAAATGCAGTCTTAAATCCTAATGATTGATATACAGCTCCTCATCCCTCTGCCCCTCATTCATCTTCACTGGGATAATTGGACAGACGACCACACGATGGACACGCACACACCCCTCCCGTGTGCCCAATCACAGCTCCATTTGCATGAAGAGCCCCACGATTCCACCTCAATAAGACGCTGCCGCTGTGAAAAATGAGTTTTTAATCTCCGCCTGAAGATGAGTTTCTGACCCGCACCTGTTTGTTTCCACACTTTCTTTTCCCTGTCACACTAAAGTAACCCGTGGATAAATCTACAGAGGCGGAATTGCTTCTGTAAGTACTGTCATTGTGCATTCATTAGTAGCCCCATATCTGACATGGCAGGGAAATGGTTGGAGGCAGAAAGGGCACTGGTCGACTTCTAACAGGCAATCAGACTCACAGAGAGCAATGTGTGAGGCCCAGCTAGAGGTCTAAGGATTTATTCTACCTCTATTGCCCTCTATTGACCCGGGTAATGGAGGATTTTACAAGTGGAAGTGTTTGAAATATCCTGTAGGTGTAGGTAATGTCTGTGTTCATTCAGGAAAGTGTTTCCTGCCCCTCATGCAGTCTGCTCAGGAACATCTGGATGAGAAATGCAGCTTTACATTACAAATCCATTTTCGTTTTATGGTACTGCTAAAATAGTCATTAAGATTAACATTCCATCTAAATGTGACCAGTCGAGTGGGAGGTATGATGTATACATTATCCTGACAAAAACAACACCACCCTGGGAATTTTGCCTGGAGAATATTACAAATAGCTTTGAGGCGCAAGTACATTGAGCGAGGCGTGACGTTCCATTTTCATACGTTAACATTTATTTACTTTGCAAGAAGGACTTCATGTTATGTCTTTCATGTTAATAATTTCCTTCAGTTCACTTTTAGTAAACCTCAGATGTTTAGTACATTTTAGACACGTTAGCAGGTTTAATTTTACACAGTTCTTTCAGTTCCTTTCGTTGATAGCAACATAGAAACTCATAAACAGGAGAAAGGCCAGGCAAAGGTCAAAGGCAAGACCGTGCAAGAAGTGCCCATAGCGTTGAACCCCGGAGCCTAAACAGGGAAGAAAGTAAACTTACTCTTACGTTTAGTTACCGATTGCTAACCATAGTTGAGGAGCAAAACGTTCCGCGCGTTTACAGCAAGCCCTCGCTCTCTACGACGGACCAGCCCAGTCACCAGCTTCAACGGAGGACCCGGTGTGGGACACGACCGATCCGACCACCGGCTGCAGAGAAGGACCAGGACTGTTAGCAGACAACACACAGCGCGTTGGGGCCCCATAACGGTGGTGCGACGCGGGGCTGTTTGCGCTACACAGAAGATCTATTCAGATTTACTGTGCTAAATCATATCAGTATCTGTACCTGACAAGCAGAAGACAGGCCGCGGGCGCGACCGAGCGTGACCTGTCGGCACAGTCCACCAAACAGGAAGACGAGCGTATCGGAGACAGAGAAAGAGTGAGTGGTGTGGGGAACTTTTATAGTCGGGGTGGTGCCACTTACTGGTTGCAAACCCATACTGTCTCATAGAAATAAAACAAACAAACAAATAAATAAAAGGAAGACAATAGAGCCTCTTAAGATCTTTATTAAGATCCTTTATGTCCACGAAGAATGCTACGACCCGCTTATAGTCAAATCATTCTGGGAAGAATCAGGATCACTTTGTACTCCAAACCCATGGATAAAAAATAAGCCTAACATTCACAACATTTCAATAAACCTTAAAGAGGTACAGCCTGGACTTTTTGTATGGATTTTTAAAAATGAAACAAATGCCACATCTACTGTCCATATCTCAACAATAGATTTGCTCCTCTTCATTTACGGAAATACTGTTTTTTGGTCTACAGGGAATATGACATAAGAAGAAGAAGAAGAAGAAGAAAAATTTTTATTTATAGAGCGCTTTTCCACCTAATAGGCACCCAAAGCGCCTATTATAAGTTACATAAGTGACAGAATCAGAATTACTTTTATTCACCTCCAGAGGAAAACTCTTTGTTGTTACAGGCATGCATTCAACTGACAAAAGAAATGGTTATAAAGAGCCAAACAAACCTAAAAGTAGATATTAGTGTCGGTACAATAAACATCTTATCAGCCAAAACCTGAATTAAAAAATGAATACATTTACATTAACTCAACTTTTAAATATATTTTTGAAAAATACATGCTTTGCGATTAATAAAAATGATAAGCGCATTCTCACTAAAGACAGTTTAAACAACAAATGCTGGATGTTTACAATTAGCGGCTGCAGAGTACATTCATCTATGCAAATGGATGGCAGTGCTCAGACGTGCTGAGCGGCTGTTTACGCTCGTGAAGAAAGCAATCGGCCTTCTTCTCTTAGCTGAAAGAGAACACGCACACAAGCGCATTCCCCACGTAAATAAACGGGAGCAGATGTCCAAACATGCGCCTCGTACCATTACCTCCAAGTCACATTGTGCCCACCTTTCTCCCCGTGTTCATTTGGCGTGTCTATAGACGGCTGTGCGGAAGCAGCCTTCATCTCACCATTACCACTCTGCCTACGGTGACGCTAAAATCAGAGGTGACAGGCCACTTTTCCCGGCTCTGAGCGCGAAACGTCCTGCGAGTGTGCGATGTGAGCCGCGGAGCTTGATGGCGATAACATGAGACACAAGTATGAGACTGGAGAAGAGCAGAGGAAAATCACTGTTCGCTGCCAAAGTCACCTTTAGCAGCTCACGCACTTTTTGCTAAGCTGAACTACCTAGTTTTCACACTTGCAGTGGAAGGGGGAAGTATTTTAAACCTGTCGAACTCATCCCAAGCGCTCACAAATTAGCACATCGTTAATGCATTTGTTTCTGGGCAGGTGCATGGATTTAGAACAGTTTTATTTCAGGTGCCAAAGTAAAACAAAAAAAACCCCCGAGAGATCAGATCACTCAAGCACAGCCAACCAGAACGCTGCTTTTGGATCTTGGGTTGGAGATAAAACTTATTATTAGATGCAGACCCTGCGCAGTGGTCTCATTTTGTCAACTATTTGCTTTTACACTCATTCAGGGACAACCTATAATTTTTTTTTTTTTTAAGTTGGCCATGCCACCTTTAAGGCGAGACACTACAGGCAAAACTCTTTTTTTTGTTTTTTGGTTAGTTTGCTCTCTCAACATATCGACTTTCATGTGGAAACAACAAACTTGTCCAATCTGCTCTTAAAAATGTTTTATTCTTCTATTTAATCCACTTTATCCATAGATGTCTCTGGGACATTGTAACTTCAAAGGCCGTTTTCTTAAAATGCATTTTTCTCTCCTACAGACATAAGGATCACCATTTAAAGTAGATCCCACACAAACCAAACTTTACAATGTTGAACTCAACAAGATTTTGAGGAAACGTACTGAAGGATTTTTTGATATCTAATTCTAAAACTGATTTATGGAAGTTTTAAGTTAAAAAAAATTGGCAAAATTTGAATTTTTAGGACAATTTTCAGTCTAATCTAGTTTTCTTAAAAACTAAATAAGATATCCAAAATCCCCTCTTTTTTATAACTAATATGTGTACAAAATTGACCAAGAAATTTAAACCTGGTTCTGTCCATTTTTTTGTTTTATATGTCCCAAATGTGTGTATTTTTGGCCATTTTTACACATAAAATGCCTTATTTCTACATGAAAACATGACATGATGAAAATGTTGTAATGCATTTTTTATTACACGTATGTGAGTGAACTACAGATGTTTCAAATTGAATCTTTTCCATTTCAATTGTAGTAAGTTTGGAGCTTTTACATCTCAACTTTTGCAGCACTGATTGAGACTTTTTAATCACTGTAAAGATCCTCTCAACTGTGATTGACCAATTAGTCCTTTTCCAGGTTGATTGACCCAGTACTTGGAGAGCCAGCATTAGGCTGTTGCCATTTAGTGAATAATGTTCATTCGATTCTGAATAAAACGTCTGGAATTGTAGTTTATTTTATTTATCTACATTTCATCCTCTCTCTCTAGAACTACATGTTGTAATCCATGAAGCTCCTTCGTAAACCATCACCATACATGTTCTAATTATATCAGTTTGAAAATATACTTTTTGCACTGTTCTGTTAAGTGTTTACAACTGTAGCTTAAAGGAGACACATTATTCAAATAATCTTTAATGAACTTTCAAATACATGCTGCTCGGAACTGTTTTTCCAAAAAGCTGTTCTTGAACCCTTTGGAGCACAAACTATTGGCTGAACACTTTGTGAAGCTGAGACTCTGTAGTTTTGGCCTCTGCTGTCTGATTTACTCTGATTACACTTGGAAAATGTCAGACCTTAAAGTCCACCTAAATATTTTTTGTTAAATATATGAAGAAGTGTCTGTAGATATTGCCTGATAGACACTACTTTTAGCTTTTGTTGGTTTTGACAATTTCTCTTTCAAAGCTGAAGCTAATTTAACAAAAAATTAGTTTTAGGGACTTGTAATAAAGTAAAAAAAAGTCCATATAAAAGTCCTATTAATTTTTTTGAGTTCTAGTGTAACTTTTAAATTTGTGCTTTTGGAATAGAAACTGACTCTAATTCATTGCAGAATGTTTGATTTGACTGAAAATAAGCGGGTTACAGCTTTCTTTTCAAATTGAACATGTCCAGCAGCTTGATAGTTTCCTTATATTAAATGGTGGCTAAAAAGGAATAAATAAATAAATAATCTAGCGTCCCGCCGGTGGGATGCCAGAATAACAACTGGTTTAACCTCGTCAACGGCGCTTCTTCATCTTTAGTTTACTCAAAGTTGCATTTTGATTGGTTCCTGCATTCTTGAGTAATTCTTTATTGTCCGGCAACGATTCCCGTTCAGAAAAGTCCTGTTTTCAGCCACCCCCTATCCCCCCCCACAACTTGTACTCAGTTACGATTATTTGAAAATGGTTCTCAAAAGTCACGTCGTCACTTTTCATGAATAAAAGCAAATAAATGACACTCTGCAGCTTGTTACAGCGAAATGTCACTATGAAGAGGCGGGGCTTATCAGTTCTGCAGTTTTGAACGGGAAGTCAATGGATCTGTTTCTAATACTGAGCGGTTTTAGATCAATATTGCGTTGGACAAAATGTAAAGTTATAGTTCAATGAAAAGTCCCTGCTTGATACGTCTCCTTTAAAGATCTTTTTTTTTCTTCAGCGACACAGGTCTTGCACTCTTTTTTTTGTTGTTGTTGAAGTATTTCCAAGAGTCGAACCCCAAAAATCCTGCTGCTGCTGCTGCTGCAAAAAGCCTTGAAACAATTTGTACAATTTTTACCTACCACCTTTCGCGCACATATCCCAAGTGTGCCGACGCTCCTGGAGGACACTTGCTGATTAGATGCTGATTGACACGAGGAGCAAATTAAGCTTTTGATGGATGTGACGAACGAGAGCAAGATGGATTATGTACCGGCGAAGTCCAACACGGAAAGACTCGACGGGAGAGACGAGCGGGAAGATAAATTGGCGAAGTATGGCTCCCAAATTTCAGAGAGAAGATGAGGATTAGCAAAGTGAAGTTGATGAATTCCTTTAGGCCACCAACTTTTCATAAACACCTTTGGCGCTACAGAGACGCCCTGCATTGTTATTGATTGAGAGATGTCTGCGAAGAACAGATTGTCACGGTAAAATAAGACACCGCCAGTGCATTCTCCGACTTTTAAAACCTTCCTCTCGTCCGCTCAATGTTTCGAGACAGCCCCAGGATATTCAAATCAATAGCGAGGCCTTCAATTATGCACACACAGAGATGGAAGTTTTATTACAGTGAATTCAAGGCCAAAGGAGAGACGGTGGAAGCAAAATATGACACTTTTTCAAAACCAGAGTTGTTTTTCTTTTCCCGCACAAAAGCTGTCAAAACGCGGTGTCGGGAGGTGACAGTGACGCCGGCTGCGAGGTGAAGCGAGTTTGGCGCCAACAAGAAGGAGTGTTTTTATATAGAACGCCTGAACATATGGGTAGCAGCTTTTCTCCCCCCGATGTTGACAGAAAAGTGTGAAGAGGTGAGAATGGAAGAAGACATTTTGTACTCTGTCAAGTCTCATGTTGTAATCTAAATGTGTAATGTTATACGTAGAGCTTTCGGAAAGTGCTGCAATCCGTTCCTTTTGCTGGTTGAGATGTGTTTAAGAAAAACAATAGCTTTGCAATGCAGTTATGTAATCGAATTCATCCGTTGAATTTGGATTAATTAAAGGCGCACTATGTAACATTTCAGGTGGAGGTTCTGCTCGTCTCCATGATGTGAAGGATTTGGCTAGAAAAGTCCATCGTTAAACTTGTATCTCCATGGGAACAAGCAAGTCAGAGGTCAGTGCCAATACCAAAAAAACCCCAACAACTTTTAATTATAATTGATAAATTGCCATATATTCTGATTAATGCTATGTTGTGGATCTTCAATTGGCGAATACTGTTCCTCTGAGCAAATTCTGTTCAAATTCATCGCAAAATTTTGCAAAATATTTGTAATTGTACAGATCTAAATAAGATAAGACACCCCAGGAAAAAAAAAAAACTATTTAGAGATACATTTCTAACATAAATATAAGAAAAAGAGATATGTTTTTTGTTACATAATGTTTTCATATACAAATACAAAGATTTCATGTGTAAAAGTGGCAAAATATTTTAACCATAGCAACATATAAATCTGAAATATGGATAGAGGTTAAAATAATGCAAAAAATGTACAGAGCGGATTGTAGATTTCTTATTCAGTTTTTGAGGAAAATAGATCTAGCTGGGAAAAAAAAAAAAAAATGGCCACATGTTTTAAAGTAAAATTTTAATGAATCAAGCTTGGAATTATATTTCAACAAATCCCTCAGTACGATCCGTCAAAATCTTGTTAAGTACACGTTTGTAATGTTATAGGTGCTACTTTAAAGTGGGACATGTATGACAGGTTTTTATGATTTTATTTTTTAAATCTTGGCTTTATTTGGTGGATTAATACCTGTTGTAATGACAGTTTAAACCAATCAGGTTCCTTTTTGTGGAGAAAAATGTAAAAATCTGTTGAAAATGACATGACACTAGGAAGACAAAGGTTATAGGATAAAAAAAGAAAGACGTCCCCATATATTTTTTGACCCAGTACAGTTTGGGTGCTTCTTAATGTGATGTCATCATTTACAACCAGGATGTAAAAATAAAGACATAAAAGAAAAATGCTAAACTGGGGTAAAATGCGTAAAGAATTTTAGTAAAATTTGAAATATATTTATCGTAACTTTTACATATATTATCGAACATTTTAGTTCAATGGGCAGTCCAAGCTGTCATTGGCTCTTTTAGGAGTGATCATAATGTCTGTACGAGAGGGAAAAAAATGCATTTGGAGAAGTCTGAATCTCCCATTTAAAAACAAATGCAAGTGGATTAAACATCTTTAGGTTCAGATTGGACTGTGTTGTTTCTACGTGAAAGCTCTAATATTGATAGAACAAACTAACAAAACAATTGAAATAAATACATCGTTTTTCCTTACCTTAATAAAATCTAAATCCAAAACCAAAAAGCTATACATTTACAATAACTGGCACAAAGAAGCACAAACACAGCAGCATGTTTAAAATCCAGAGCCCATTAGACCAGATCAGTCTTCTGTTTGGACACTCAATTTAGCTTCAGCCAAATTCATTAAAGACGCAGCGCATCGCTCCGTGCAATTTACGCCCGTGCCGCCGTTTTTATGAACCAATACATTCCGCTCCGTCTTTACAATAGGACCGTGAACGTCCCATCCTTCCAGAGCGGAGACAGGCCTGACCCGGTTGTCTGGAAGCATCTCCCTCCCCTTCTGCACTTAGACCCTCTCGGCAGCTTCATAAAGTGGCAATTACCGTTTGACATCAATTCGCGAGCAGTTTGAGGAAGCAAAACAGACAATTACAAAGACAAATAGCGCGGCGATGCCAGGGAGAAAAATACAACTCCAATGGCATAATAATTCAGCTTAATTAAACCGGGCGGCCATTTTACTTCCCGCCTCCCCCTCCTCGCTCCACCTGCCCAAGTGTAAAAGCAGAGAAGTCTCCAAGCTGACCTCCAAAAGCTCATCTATATTTATATGAAGGAGCGGCGCTAATTTTGCCCGGTAAATCAGTGTGCACATTTCGTCGTGACCTCTAGCTCCGCTCTGAATTAAACAATATTAGGGGCCTGAGAAGCTGTGCCTTAACAAGCTCTAAATTCCTCCGTCCAATCCATCAGCGGAGAGATTCCTGACACACGGAGGGGGAGAGCATGAAATAAGGCAATTATTGAACCCTTCAGCCCATTTTTACGCCGCGCCAACTCAGGGAACAGCGCGGCCACAGAGCGAGACACCTCTGAGTGTGCGCTTTTTCGATGACTTCTGCTGATAAGGGAAAGAACTCGGTGTCCAACGTTGGAAAAGTGAAAGGTATCTGGCGCTCGGCTTACAATCAAAGTCAAACGCATTAACGAGGGAAATGAGTCAAGTTCGCGGGATAAACTTGTCCATGGAAACTTGTTGCGACTAGCCTGATTTTTTATCTTTTGGAGCGCTCATAATCAGAGTGGCCACGGTGGACTTGGCGCGCGTTGAAATTGGCAATGTCTTTGTGAGATTTGGACCAGGCGAGGTTCAGTTTATTTTTGTGAATTGTTGCCTCGCACGGCTTTCCAAAAAGTTTGAAAATCAGACAATGAAACAGTCATCGGGCAGTAATGGAGAGGTAGATTATGCAAAGTTCACAAGAATTAAAGGACATGTTATGAGAAATTGACGGTTTTAAGGTTTTGACGGTGTTCTAACATTGTTCCCGCATAAAAAATAAAAATAAAAAAAACATACCTGGAGTTGCGTTTAGCTTCATTCCCGCTAGTTTGATGAATCTTAGTTGGGAAATCCTCTTCAAAAAGCGACAAAAACACATCTTTTTAATCGTTTTTAAGTCCAAAAATCATCAACAGTGACCACCCACAACTTTGTTTCAGAAGTAAATGTCTCATTCACTTTTCCCTTAGACTTTTTGGAGAAAATGAATTACAAAACGTTTGAAAGCTTACTCGGGACTATTCAGCTATGTGTTAACCAATGACTTCAAGACCTAAAGTTTTATCTAAAGTCTGTTTCTGAAACTTAATCAACTGCCATGTTATTTAAACTCTTATTTAAACGCACCCTTCATCCATAAGATTGTGGGTTCTGATTCTGTTACTGGGCTCTTTTCTAAGATGATAAGAATTATTATTACAGAAAAAACACACATATATATTTTGATCACTTTTTATTGTCAAATGATGTTTCCACACAAACTCTATCCTGTACATTCACCATTATAAAAACTTTAAAGTACAATTATTTTTCTTTTATAGGAAACTATTGCTACTTTTATTTATATTATGTGTTTATATATATATATGTATGTATTTATAAGTGTTGCCTTGGTATTGTTGGCACATTTCCATGAAGAAGCTCATAATACATGATTTACAAAAAGCACCATCTGAGCGCACACAGAAGGCAACGTTTTTGGATAACATGAAGTCACAGAAAGGCTTCTCGTTGATGTCGGGCAACTTAAACACATTTGGCTCGAAATGAATAAAATATGTCTTATTACATATTGAATAATAATCAAATAAAACAATCTGTCAAAGGCAATAACAATAAGGATCTTCGCTTGAATGGAATGCACAAGTGTAAGGTCACAGAGTTTTACCTCATGATTCTAACACCTCCAAGGGCACAAAGAGCTCCTCATATAACATTTGGCTGTTTGAAAAGAGCTGCTCGGTGATGATCTGGTTTCATCAGCACAAACTAGACAAACTAGTGATGTGGATGTGGAGGGGTTACTTCCTGATAGCGGCCACGGCTTTCTTAGCGGCATCATCCAGGTTGTCTGCGGCCGTGATGGGCAAACCGCTCTCGGACAGGATCCTTTTGGCTTCGTGAACGTTGGTTCCTAAAAAAAATGAGATAAGCTTGTCAACAATCATAACCAACAGGAAAAGGTCAGTTTATAAAGGTTTTTTAATGGGTGCGCAATACGTGAATGTCATTGAACCAGTTTGACAATTCGAAGAAGAAATGGGCAGTTTTAGTAACCCGAAAACGGCATTTTTTTGTAAAAGTATTGCAATAATTCCTGAATAACAGAATCCAACTTGTACGCTGGATTTTAAACTGGAATTGTGGAAGACATATTTATAAACTAGGATGAACTAACATTATTCACAAAGGTCCAGAAATAGAGTACCGTCTAATAAAACATCACTTTTTTCCATTTTTATCTTCAATCCGATCTTTTTTGTTGCTTTTTTTGTAGTAACAATACATGGCATACTTGATATTCAAACGCATATAGGGCTGCAGTCGACGCAAGAAACTCTTGGTCGACTAAAGACATGTTCTATTGACCGTTGAATCGATTAAAAGGGTTTGTGGAAATAGCAATCAAGTATCTCCATGTATCTGACGTAAACTGCACAAGAATTCAGGCAAAAATAACTGTTTATATAGAAAAGTAATACTAAACAATGTATTTTTGTTAGACATAGTCAAGTTTTATGTATTTCTGTTGTCTGTGTCTCTTAAAACCCTGTCTGAAGTGTCCTTGAGTGTCAAGAACGGTGCTCTTGAATAAAATGAACAATGATTATTATTTAAATTACATTAAACTCATGATTCACTCGAAAATCTTCAGCTAACTCATTCCATATCCTCTCCTTTTTCCTGTTGTCCCACATAAATCCTTTTAATCTAAAGAAAATAATAAGTCTACTAATAAATTGTTGGTCAGCTAAAACACCATCGACCGATTACTCGATTAAGCGACAAAAGGACTACAGGAAATCTTCAAAACAACATTCCCAACAGTATCTACATTTGGATATACCGGCCACGTCTAACCCAGATGTACTTGTGGCTCATGCTCAGCACAGCACAGACTGCACGCTGTAAAAACAGAACTCCATCAGGGTGATCAATGGTCTCTGCTGACAGACGGGTGCAGTTCTGGGCGGCAAACTCGGCCCATTGATCCGAAAGAACATCCTGTTGTGAACAAGGTCAAGAGGCCTGTTGCCGTGAGTGCGGGAGAAGCAGGTGCTGGGTGATACGCCGGCACCCATGGGTGAGCAGAGACCGAGCGAACAGCCTCCAGAGACCGAGGCACGGTGAGCGACTGCGCACAGTTGGCACGACATGAACAGAAAGAGGGAAAAGTCAGACAGAAGATTGGCTGACTGGCAAAAGGTCAAAACAATCAACATTTCAAACTAAAAAAAAGCTATTCATTATGCAGGATTCAAACTGGAAAGGACACACGATGTGAAGTCACAGGCAATCATTAACTTAAAAGTAAAATCCCATTGTTTGCCACACAATCCTTACTTTAAGCCAATTTGTTTGCTATTTTTTATTTTTATGAAGAGTCTATAAACAGATTTTTTTGTAGAATAAGGTACAAAAGTAAATATGTCAGAGGTCCAGTTGAAAAAAACAAAACAAAAACACGGTCTCTTTTATTTCAGTTGCATATTCTACAGTATAAAGCATTGTTTTTCAGCTTTTTTTTTAATCACAACACACTTTTTGGTTGAGAAGAAACCACGGCGCACAACCCACTAAAACATAACTAAAAGGTCAGATTTGGTAAACAAAATATGGTATATTTTGGTACATAACGTAATAAAATCTGTGCCACTGTGTCTGGTTCTTTAAACCTTGACAAGGGTGATTGTTTTGTGTTTTCTTAAATCTCTAAATTGGTTAATGATTCAATTAAATCCATGTTTGAATCCGTCAACTCAAATTGGACATTTTTTCAAGGTACAACTGGCACACTAGTGTTCCGTGGCACACTGGTTGAAAATCAAGGGCATAAATAAATATTTTTTACAATATCAGACTAAGAAAACTATTATTCCCCTCAAAGAGAATTAATTGCAGCCACCAGGCAAAAACAAACACATAAGAACACATGTATTCGCCATGACAGTCCATATTCAGGGTAGGTAAAAGAATTAAAAGAACAAAAGGATAATCCTCGAGAAAACCTCAGACAGAGTTCAAGTTTATAATCGTGGAAGGAATAAAAGACGTAGAATAGAAATAAGTTCTGATCAGGAGCATGTGACAGCACCAACCTGAGCGTTTCTGGGTAAAACCTGAAGATAAAATGGGCCTCTGGTTTAGCTCCATCATTCTGCAGAGGTCTAGCAATATCCCAAATAATTACTAGCTCAGATACGTATGGTTTAAAACTGTATTGCTTGTTTAAAAGTTGATTATGTTAAAATTGAAACTGAAAAAAATATTGTCTGTTCAACTTCCCATGGATCCAATGTTATATGTATTAGGAACATCTTCGAACAAAGAATGTGAAAAAGATCAACAGTATATTCTCCGAATCTCTGAAAAACTATAACTGTTAATTGGAGGAATCCTTCTCCACCAACAAGGACAGAATGGACACAAAGACTAAAACAAATCTACATCATGCAACAGCTGACAGACAAACTTCCAATGAAAATGACTTGCGATGTATCTACATAACTGTTAACTTAATAACCTTTTGTCAAGGATTGTTCTGAATGTTTATTTTCATATCTGATTTTAATAAACTAAAAAAGTTGATTATGCTGATTATTAAGTTGAAATGTGTGGCGCTTTGAGGAACAAAATGAATTCTTAAATCTTAATCCAGACCAGAATCCACCTTTCCGTGAGTGTTAATGTACGAAATCAAAGTGACACCGACGCAAACATATGCTCTTTTTAACCCCGCAGCTTTCGGCGTGTGCGGATCCGTCAGGCACCGCGACCTCTGCGCTCCCGCCTGTTGTGTAATTAAGAAGCTTTGATACGCGGACGCTCTGGAGGCCTGGACGCTCTGATCGATACACCTTTTATGAGGAATTCTATTACCGGCCCACTTAACGCCTAATATTTCATCTCTTTTGTCCGGCTAATAATAAGTCATTCCAAACACATTTCAGCAGCCGCGCACAACAAACAATCAATTGCGCCGTGTCATTAATTAGGATAAGGACAGGAAGAAGAGCCCTCATACATGGGGGGATAGAGTGTCTCCGTGCACTTGTCAGGCAGAGGATAAAATGCAGCTTCGAATCAATATATTGTTGACCTGGGACACACCTGCAGAGTTACGGTTACAGTTTACACCAAGCCGTTTGAACTAACTTGAAGCGAAACAAACTTCTAACAGCAGAAGATAAAGCTCAGGAAGTAACCGTATGCGCCGCGATACATTATTCAAAAGACATCATGGAAAACAAATAGGCCCGTGTTGGTAAAAAGACAACAGTTTCGTATACATATTCATAAGTTTTGATAATGAGGTGAGCAGTGTTCTAGTCTTTGTTTACTCCTGCAAAATAACGGGTGGAGGTGTTTGCTGCTAAACCACGGCTAAATAAAAGAGTTTGTTTAGGTTAGAAGCGGGGTAGAATGGAGTATTGATGTTTGGTTCCTGTATTTGTTAATTATATGTCTATATGTTGTGACTTTAGCGCCTGCAATTACAATTGTCCTTAAGCGATGTTACTTCAAAATATTCACACAATCTGGATGTTGCTTTCAGGTTTTGTTGTTCGCCACCTGGTTAAAAAAGAAAAAAAAGAAAAAGTAAAATGCTAGATATTGTGATTTCTTAATCCAACACATACATTTTACTCACGTATTCATAAATAGTTAAATAGTGTTGTTACAATAGTAAAAGTTCAAACTCGATTTTGATACTTTGAAAACGACTGCTCTTTTTTCAAGTCAAAGTCAAATTTTAATACATAATACTTACATACTTACTTACTTAATACATGATACTTTCTTTTTGTTACTCTTAAACTTGTTCTGCTATAACTGAAGATCATTCTAAAACTCTTCAGGAAAGGCCAGATTTTGTCCTGTTTATTGGATTCTTTTAGTATCAGTACTAGTCTTAATATTAATTAGTATCTTATTTTCTGAACTTTCATTCTTTAACTTTAATTAAATCACCAATAACCCTACAGTTTAACAGGTAACTCTAACTGATTACATTTTTTTAGCCTTAATAAAGCATTAACAGAGACTTAACTCAATAATAATGCAACTATAATCAAACAGTTTAATAAGGATGATCAGGGCTCAGTAACTAACCAATTCATATCCAAACTCTTAACTCCTAACCCCTTAAATACTCTTATTAAACTTGTTGATCAAGTCTAGTGATGCTCATGTGTGATTTCTCTTCTCCCTCTGTTCCCGTGTGCGAGGGGTGAGGTGCAGTTCCAGCGTGAGCAGCAGGGAGCACTGATGGCCCACAGCAGTCAGCACCACGGACAGCGCCCTCTCTCTGGCGCGCCGCAGCAGAGCGTGTGCACCTGCTGCCACTAGGTGCTGCCAGAGACCTACTCACCAGCTGGACCGGCTCTGTGCACGGGCGCCTTCACTCAGATCGTCCATACAGTGCAGAGAGTGACAGCAGGAAGTGAGAAAGGTAATACAAGAGGGTTGAATACACAGAAGATGAAAAGTGTGGCATGTTTTGTTGCTTATTCATGTAGATAAAAAATGAAAAACAAAAGAATCAAGCACGTTTAGGTTAGTAATGATGAGTTTAAGCTACAATAAAGGGTGATTAATGTAATAGTAATAGGCTGAACAATAGTTTGTGACTCAAAGGACGATAAATGATGTGATTATTTGATTGGGGTTAGGGTTGTGACAGATAATTGTATATATTATAAAACGACATAATCAGTGATTAACATTTTAATTGCCAGTGAGAACAGGCATTACCAACTTGGGGTCTAAAGATTCTCAACTGTCTCCAGGGGTTCTCAGAAAAGAGGTCCAAACTAGATTGTGTGATTTTTTTTTTTTAAAAGGAGGGGTATATTTTAATACGTTTATGGTTCTATAACAACTTTATCAACAAGAAGATAATAATATGCTTGCTTATAAGACAGCAGCTTCTCATGCAGAATAAGGATGGTAGGGTCAACAGGGTATACACATGTAAAATAAGGGTTTGTGGGAAAAAAGTCTGGGAACCAATAATCTAAGGATTATCCAGATTAACACTGGTTTTTGGTATTGGTCAAGAGTGGAATCTGTCATACTTTCTATTTTACTTTTTACTGTTTATACTTTTTTATTTTTTTTATCTTTTCAAGTTTAAGCTTGTTTGGTCCAAAGGAATTACAGTTAATTTGTAATTTACAGGGGACAATTCACTTTTAAGAGCTTTTAACCATGTTATACAGTGTTCCCTCATCGTCATCTTTTCACAAAGTTGTGTTTCGATTGATTCTCACATATTTATTTGTAAGTAATCCTGCGTTGTCCTACATTTGAGGCTTGCCCTGTATTTCTTTACATTTACTCAAAAATGTTATACTCTGAGTCAAACATGTAGAGTTAAACAACATCACAGACATTTTCAACTAGAAAACAAAAGGAAATGCGCTGCTTGTTACGGTGAAATGTCAGTATGAAGAGGCGGGGCTTGTCAGTTCTGCAGTTTTGAACAGGAAGTCAATGGACCTGCTTCTATTATTAAACCGTTCAGATCAATATTGCAGTCTACAGTGAACAAAATGATCCACGTGTGTTAAAGTTTAATTCTAACTACCAGAAACAACGCCTATGTTAAAGTTAAATAAACAGTTTGTGGTGTCCAGCATCAAAATACACTTAACATTTAGACATTAGTCATAACAATTATTCCACGACATTAATTAATCTGCGCACATAGAACTACAATAAACAAACTTTTCACACTCTGCACTAGTTCACTTATTGGCCACACACACTGCACTGGCCTGTTTCATTAACAAGACAAGCCCACTCTATGCAAAACAACAAAGGAACAAATAATGTGTGGTGTGTTACCGCTTGACCATACGATTCCGCTCTTCTTCTGTCCCAATTAGCAGGTTTTCTGGTGAGTATTGTGAAAATGCCAGATTAAACCGTGAGTCAATTAGCGGACACAGTATTTCAGAGGATAATAAGACTCGGGGTTTTGCCAAAGGGCGGTGCCACCAGAGTTTTGCGAGTTATTTATTTTGACCACAGTCAGCTTTAGTGGAGAACAACCTGACCACTACTAGATGTTTTTGTTTTTTGTTTTTACTTCGCACATAGATCACGCGTACAAATGAGTTCATTTGCATATCACTTGGAATCAATTATTTGTCAGAGAAATCCGCCAAAACCGTGCGAGTGAATAAATGTTCGGAATTAATTGAGATATTTCACCATTCCATGAACAGTTAGTGCAAGTTGTGTTTGATTGCAGTGCCACAGGACAAAACAATCATTAAAAGGCTTTGCTAATGAAAAGCTGGAAGAATTTTGAGTATTTGAAAATCTATTGATGAAGATAGCAAAAAGAGAGAAAGAAAGAAAGGCGCAGTGTGTGTTCCTAAACAGATTCTGAATGGGTTCAACTTGTTGGTCTTAAAATGACAATGAGACGGGTCATGATTCTGTTGAAAAGCTAAGCTAAAATGTATCTACTGTCAGATTTCTAAGTGTGAACAGTGTCAAGAAAAAAGAAAAGAAAATGATACAAATTGATATATTTCTTAGTTTTAGAAACAAGCTTGAAGGTTTTGCATTGTGACAACACTGGAGCACAACTCTTGTTTTACTGTCCCGACTTTTATGCAGTGGTAAATGTAGACAAATTTCTGCTTAAAGTAAAATATGAGCCCATTCTGTCCAGTGCAATGAACGTTACATGCTTCTAACGTGAAGGCAGGGGGTAGTAATGTTTCCATGCCGTTCATCACAGCTTTATGTTTGTAAAAGTTGAGGAATGGTTCAGTAAATCAATGGAGTGAGGGGAGTGGTTTGATGGTTATTGCCATGTTTCTTGGACCCCGAGGCCTCTTCAAGTGTGCCTTTTACTACACGGTTTTACTGAGAACATGTGACTTGTAAAGGCAGGCTGAGAGTGGAAACATTTTGCAATTACAGTACAGTTTATTTTTGCAACCTTTTTTGTTATGTTGGAAGTCAGTAGATTTTGATGTGTTTCTGGGTTGAATAATTTCTTAATATTTATGTTCTCTTTTGCCTTGCAGGTCACCTTGCTAACTGTGACAACATGTATCACTTTTACTGGATGGTGCTTTAACACTCCTTACATTTATTGCAGCTTTTCTATTACCAATAAACGAGGTAGTCTGGAGTTCTGATCCCCTCCTCACAGCCATGAATTCAAACATGTTTGTTAACCTGACCAGACTACAATTTACAAAGTTTTGTTCTTGTTGAGTAGTACTGTTTATACTTTACTTAATTTTCAGTAATTTGGCTCTTTTAGAGACAAGCTTTAAAACATTGCTCTCTTCAGACAAAGTACTTTCCCATCTTTAAAGGACATATATTCTGCTAAAGTGACTTCTTTGGGCTTTTAACCATGTTCTAACAATGTTTAGTCAACAACAACATACCTGGAGTAGCATTTTGAGGAATGTTCATTAGAAAATCCTCCCCCCCTCCGAGCGTCAAAAACACTTCCTGCTGAACTCCTTGATCTGGGACATATTTTCAGATCATCTACATCATTTATCGGAGAATCTTCCATTGTTTTAAGTCCTTAAATCATCGTCAGACTCGTTCTGAGCATTTCTGCCGCCTAAACACGATAACTGCTGCTGCTATCTTGATAATAGCGTGTGGCATTCGCTTCAAGAGAAAATATAGCTTAGCTCTTGGCACCATCTACTAGCTGGATGCAGTGTCTTTCCAGACTGCTGAGAAAAATTAATTAATTATTCCATAATAAACTTTTTTTTGTTTCAACATGAGACACATGAGATGGCATATTAGAGGTACTCAAGAGCATGTTTAAAGGCTAATAACAATACAAAAAATGCATAATATTTTTCCTTTAAAGTGACAGTGGAGAGGCCTCTTCTGATGAAGAGCAATTTCAATTGTAACTATTTGAACACTTGCAAACCGCTGTCTATACGGTTTTGCTGAGGACACAACTTTATGTCTCCAGATGAAACTAGACCATTGGATGCTCTTTTTAACTGCCTTTTAGATATGTTAAGAAGAGCAAAAAGATATCAAGTCCTGCACCGTAGAAAACATTCTACAGCTTAACCAGGGATAAAACTGAAGTTTTAGTCATCGGTCCTGAAGCCCAGAGAGAGAAAATCCAAGCAATGTCTTTGAATACATCACCGCAATTGAAAAACCTGGGTATTACTTCTGACTGTGGGATGACTTTTTTCCTCTTGTCACAATGTCAAATTTTAGTGTCACATTTTTATGATTATTCACGCTTACTGACACCATGACAAACAACTGTGAAATCCTTAATTTAACTTCCATTCTCTTCATCCCTAGTCCATTACATTCCTCATGTTTATGACCGGGTAATCAAACTTTCTGAACATCCAGAGAAAAAAAAACACTAAACATTTAAGTTTACTTTTTAAGGATTTAATTTAAACCACTTCAAAACTTAATACCACCTCTGTTTAGTCCTTATAAAATTGTGAGCTGAATAATCACAATAATTGTTATTATCATTCTTGACATCCCTGATTGTCAGCACTTTTAGCGTGACTCTGCTAATTACCCATATAATGGGGCAGGAAATAAAAGTTGACAGCACTGTTAGTCACCAGCACTGTTGTGAGTACAGACAAATAAAGAAGGAAATATGGATTGTAATAACTTTGTGTTGCATTCTTTTTGAAAAGAGCTTTATAAATACAGTTTTGATTGAGTCTGATTGATTGGTGCAACATGTTGTTCCGGTAAAAACCTATGAAAGTGTTCACTGACAATGGCAACTTTTTTTCTGGTTTCACACTGTGTTCTTCAGTGGAGGTATTTGTGTGTTGATTGTTCATGTGTGGCATTCAGTTCTCATTAGCAACTAAAGCATAGTGAACATGGTAGGCAGGTGATTGCATAGCTGAAATAGCAGGCAACTATTCATTTAAACATTTACCTAAAATTGGAAACAAAACAATGCCAGAAAGAGCAAAAGAGGAGCTAATCATTCAGCCACTGCGCATTTCATAATAACTAACATAATAATTTCAATAACAATTAAGATAATGACTATAATTTCTCTGCACTCACACTGAGAAGAAGTTCAGGCTGCAACAAATAAATACAACATTTAACACTGCGAGCGTTTGGACTTAGGAATTTCTCGCTTTCCTCCAATGTAATCAACACAGGCCTTTTAAACAAGTTCTCCCAATTAAAAGTGTGCCAGTTAATCCACTCTGATCCGTGTCGAGGAGCGGGGGCGGCCTTGTCTCGCCCCCGCGGTCAGCCTCGCGAGCAGGGCTGATTGATTCTGAACCAATCTTCTCCACACGACTGCTGCCCAGTATGTAATGACCCGCGGCTAAAGCTAGGATTTGAACCGACGCGCTGAAACACGAGCGGCAGCCACCTTCTAGGCTCGCCGAGTTTGGCAGCGGCAGTTAGGTGGAAGTACAGTGTCGTATTTGAAACGAACGGCGGATAATTGTGAGACGGTTTGTATTTGTTGGTGCAGTAATTATTGTTAGATTTTAGGACGGCAAAGGAGTTTTCATAACACGTGAAAGTGAAAAAGCAGGACTACTGTTTGCTGGTGGATGAAAAACATATTAAGCAAGTAAAACGTCTTACAATATGGCAGTAAAGGAGATATTGTCAAGTAAATTCATAATGAGTTGTGTGAGATTTATCGCATCAATATTAACAACACATTTTAAGTATTAACCCATAGTACAAGCCTAAAGGATTGCACAATTTATCGGAATCAAATCGAAATTGTAATTTGAATGAACCCAATTAGCAAATCGCAAAGGCTGCACTTTTTGAAGTATCATAATCTCCTCCTCAAACGACAACATGTCTCGTTTTATTCTGTATAAGATCTGCCAACCCCAGATGTGTGATTCTAAGTTTTTCAGTTTGTAAGACTCGATCTTTATGTTATCTGAATGCGTTTCAAATGTCAACTTTGAACAGAATACTATTGTTAAAACGTAAATCGCAAATCTAATCACAATTGCAAGACTGGTCAGAAAAATCCTAATCAGATAGTTTTCCCAGATCGTGCAGCCCTGCTTTGAAAGTCAGTTACTAAATTAGACAAAGTTGCCAAAGCTGTCCAAGAGAAATCCAACCACATATGGTCATTGTCCATTTGCCAGTAACATCCCTGGTTTAGCTTTCAAAAATCACTCAGGTTAGGGTTAATATGCTATGTAGGTTAATAAAATGCATTTATATATCGACTTTATTCTGTAATTCCACGAACGCATGAACGTTTTGCATAGAACTGCCGGTCTCAACACCTTAAACATTATCTATGGGGTTCAAAATGATAAGAATTAGGACTGTTGCCATAGCAATTACCAATTCCAAACAAACTACTCTATCTTTTGAACGGCAACAGGAAGCTCAAACCCATAAATACAGACTGCAAAGCCATTTCAAGCAACGAGAAAGCGAGCATTGGTGCATCGTTGACTAAGCACTAATCCATCACTTTATTTAATAGTAAATGGTGAGACTTTCCTCTAGTTCTCCATTTAAATGAATAGAACAGCAGTGCGAGTCAGTAACAGTCAGAAGGATGTCACAAAATTTTAGCAAGTACGATAATTGTGAGAAGAAACATCCTGAAATTCTTAATTTGCTTTCATTCACAAGTCTAATAGATTACCATTCCTCACTACTATTATGAAATCAAACTTTATGCATGAAAAGTGATATTGTCCCATAAACAAAAGTAGTTAGACTTTTTTGGAGAATACATTGAACTGCAATGACTCACTGTTGCCGTCTACGAGTCTCACAATTAGGGCGGGGCAATATGGGGATAAAAACCTGAATCCTGAGCTCATCTCTGTGACAATCTGCTATATTGTGATTCACTCTTTACTGCATTTTCATTTAATGCAGCAGTCTGATGAAACACAGACACTTTTTCCCACCCACTTCTCCCATTGTTTGGGCTCAGCCATAATCACAGTAGTCAATTATTTTTATTATTGTGACCGAATTATTGAATAAGCTTGACATCCCTAGTCAGACGTAAAGGTGGGCAGAGTGGGATCATGTGAAAAGCAAGAAGAATTCCATCTTTTGACGACACACGACCAAACCTATGCCCACTTTGACACATTTGGCTAACTTTTAGACTCCAGCACCCAGGACTTCCAGCTCCACAGTGTCTACACACAGCGGGGGGCTGGAAACAGCTTACACTGCACGACCTACAAAGCACATTAACAAACTGCGAGGACAGAGTGTACGGCACACTACGGGCGACATACACACATATACAGTAGCAGTGTTCCTCCGCCTGGCAGGATCTTGACAATTAAGCTAACCACCAACTGGCCCCGCGCCACCAGGAGTCACTGGTGGCAGGGCGCACACACGCGGAGGCGCCGGTTTCGTTAGCATATAGAGGTGAGAGGTGAGCCAATCAGGGCTGTCTCTGCTGTTATTCTGGCTGCTGCTAATGACTAGAGCGTCACAATGTGACACGTATGAGGAATGCACTGCTGTCCTTACTGGGACACTGGGCCACAATGAAGATGGATCGGCTCAGGAGACCAGCGCGACTATAATAGAAATTTTCATGCAACTTTGAAACAAGGTGCTGAAGTCGTGCTTAAAAAACTGTAATAAATCTTAATTTGTTAATAGGAGGCTAATAACAGTTTTCGTGTTATAGCCTGTACCCGATTTGTTCTATTTTCAAACTGTGAAAAACAGATATAGTTCATTCTAAACTGTTAGCAACAATTCCAATTCAGTCCTCAATGTTTTAACGTATTCCGAACATCAGTGTGTCTGCACGATGAATTCAGAAACATGTCTCACAACTTTCAAGTGCAAGGCGAGTTTTAGTGAAATAGAACTGCTATAAACAATTGCTAACAGCACTCTTGCACTTCTTTTGGGTTTAACTTTATTGATTTATATATCGCATTTCATGTGACCAGCTCCGACAGCAAAATTACAATTCAGATGTTGAAGTCAGTATGACACATTTCACCAAATGCGATCCCTCATTCGTCCAGGAGTGTTTCATCGTATAAAAGGTTTCAGAGGTTGTTATCCGGGCGCAGTTTTGAAAATCAAGACGTTTCGACTTCCATCCAGAAGTCATTTTCAAATAGTGAATATGATTATATGTACGACTCTACAAACATTTTACCTATTTATCCCCGTTTGACAGTTTTTGGAATGTTTAGAATGTTACTTCCTGGTTTGACAAGGGAAAATATGTCATAGGTAGATGAAATTCCACAGCTGTTACCTAGCAACCATTTTGAAAACAAGGGCCAAAATCCATATAAATTACACAATATTTATGATTTGACAATGTTGTTGGATGATGGTTTAAACTGTCAGAAAATGTTGTCAGTTGTGTGTAAATCGTCTCTGTGTTTTCAATAGTACGTCCCTTTTTGATGGCGTCACAGAGGGATTCAGTTTTAGAACTAAGCACCACTTCCTGTAATTTTAAACTTTTATTTTTCCAAATTTCTTCACAAACTACAACTTCTCAGATGTAAAACTACAAAAAATAATTGCAACAGGTGCTATCCCATCAAACTTTGTCATAAATAGAACATTTTGAGAACCTGTCATATAGACTTTAAACACCTGTGAAAATCTACCTTTTAAGTTGTTTATAGTGGAAGGGCATTCCATAGTTTGGGCCCACAGTGACTAAACGCACCATGAGCAGATTTAGAGTTTGATCTGAGGGCTGTAAGAATACTCTTTTGATGGATGGTACGGTATTCAACCAGAATGTCTTTGAAGTAAGTGTTGAGCACTTTGGATCATTCTGAGATATGGCTAAAGATACTGAGCTTATAGATTCCTGCTTTGAATCCATTAGCTCTAGTTTTCTTACCTTCGAGCCTGACCACCAGCGGCACCTTGAGCTCCAGCTCTCGACAGGCCTTGGTAATGCCGTTAGCAATGATGGCACAGTTCACAATTCCTCCGAAGATGTTGACTAGGATGGCTTCAACCTAAGAGAGAAGAATGAAGGATTAGGTCAACAAATAGTACACATTTGGGATAATATAGGGATTAATGGAAAGTACAAGGAAATACCCAGATACTACCCTCTATTAATAAATACTTAAACTACTATTGGAAGTATCTAAAGTAAGTAAAGGGAGAAATAAACTGGGTATTGAGTATCATGGTTTTCTTTAGAATCAAAATTGAGTTTGAAATGTTCATATTGTAACGTTTAAAAGGTCTTCTTAATCTCCAAAAAACATCTTAAATCTTTGTGTTGGGTCTGAATCAAAGTGGTGAATGTGGTGCGAAAGAAAAACTGAGCTCTAACTGCAGTGCGGATCCTTTCTTTCGTGTTAACCTTCGTACTGCGACCACACTAGTATCAGATCATAACGCACACAAACAGCAGCACATGTAGATCAGAATGCATTTCCTTTTTGTTCTTTACCATTGTGTTCAAAAACAATTTTGAAAGTATATATCGAGTGGTAAAGGAAGCCGGCTGTCACGTTTCTGTATGTGCTTTTTCACAATGTAAGCACTTGGTAATTAGCTTGCTCAGTGGAAAGTAGACTGAGCGCACACAGGATTAATCCCCCATGTTTGTTTATAATCACTGCTAATCTGTGAGCGGCGATTTGGATGAGCAGCCCATGGGTGGGTGTGTGTGCGTGTACGTGTGTGTGTTTTCTATGTGGTAATGGTGTTTACAGGGACCACAGATCAAGGACTTGGACAGCTATCAGAGCAAAAACCATGGCACTGTCGCCTCAGAGCAAGCCAAGTGTCTTCTTATGAGAACCAATTGGTGGAACTTACACAAATGAAACTTGTTTTTCTTGGACACCCTGAATTAGAATGGGTCCTCCCTGGGTGCACCATGGGGGTTGATTCCAGGGGCTCCCCAGAGGATATGGAGACAAAGGAAAATATATGCAGAAGTTTTTATTATTGATTATTGATTATTTTTGATTGATTTCTGCATTGAATTGTGATGTCCTGCACTTTAGGCTCAAGTGCTCAGGGAATTCAAGTTTTCACCTACCCCCTACCCCCGCCCACAAGTCTACTACTTAGTCATGATTATTTAGCAAACTCCATTCATACACGGTTAAAACATCTTTCCAACCATTTTTCAACTGTATATTTCCTAAACAAATACAAAACTATTCTATTCAATTTCTTGTCATGGAAAGTGCAAGAAAGAGTGGAAACAAAGCTGATTCTGTGTCCACTCCTAACACCATAACGTTAGATTTAAACTAAATGAAAAATGTAAAAGACTCTGTGCCTCTCAAACTGCGCATCAAGCTGTGTTCTCACACTGCCAGCCTCAGGGCCTGTCTGTACACTTAATAGTACATTTACATTAACCTTGGTCAGCTGCAATCATTTCTCAGCAAGACTATTTTAATACACTCTAGTCCACTGTGGCCCTACAGCTGCAGAACTGCTGGGATTAAACATTAGTGCGGTGCATACTGTTAAGTATACACAGACTGGGACTGAAATTTGACGCTATAGCTCTTTCTCTTGTTTTAAGCCTCATTTGAATGCTTCACTAGTTTGGCATTTTAGCTTCTTTGTAATTTATTTTCTTATGTGGACGTATATTGGAATTAGTGTTGTCATAAAACAAACATTTCAAACTCGATTCAATACGAAGGCAAAGCATATACTTGATTCTCGATATTGATTTCGATACCACAAGGATAATTACAAATGCTCTTTTTTAGGTCAAGGTTTTAGACAATAGACCCGGCATTTTCAACACTAAATAATAGTGCTTTCTTTATTAAACATTGCGGACTCATACTAGTTCTGATAAAGCTCAATATCATTCTAAAACTTTACACAAAAGGTCAGATTTTCTGCTGTAGAAGGTATCTTTTTAGTATCAGTACTTGCTCAAAGTATCTAGTATCAAGAGTATCTAGTTTTAGTATGGTTTCGTGGAGGTTTTGATAATTTTAACGACCCTAATTAGCATACAGTGAAATACCAGTACAGTAATAAGGTTTCTCGAATAATGAATTATTTACAGCCTTTAAACATGGATTGAGATTTTTCTTAAAGAAAAAGTGGAGGAAAAAATATGTGCACAGACAAAACAAAGCATGAGTGAATAATTAATGCACCGAACTGAGAAGCAAAAAGTCGATGTAATTATTATTAATTACATAATTATGAGGACTTCAGCAAGGCAAGAAGCAGCAGTATTGTCTGTCCATTTTTGCTGATGATTTAAGAAAGATAAACACAAATCATTCTGCAGCTAGATATTTATGCAAGAAAACTGTAACGCAATTCATTATATTATTGAAATGAGAACGCCTGATTTCCAAAGCAGTTTTGAGAAAGCACATGTGTGGTGTTCCTGGGCCCACTCTCAAAATCTATATTCACTGTGGAATATTCAAATACACGTAAAAGTGAGAATGTGGGCACATTACAATATATATGTGCATTCTGAATAAGCAATGTACTTCTAAACCTGAGTCTATACATTCCTCCAGCCCTATCCTGCCTACATAAACACTATTCACTGCACACAAACACGGCACACAGATGGCACTGGGGGGCAGTAGAGGTTCAGAGGCCTCGTGAAGCCGCACAGGGGAAGTCTCTATTCTCTCTCTATCTGCAGCCCATTTTTCAACTCTGCCTCTTTTGGGAAGAACCATATTTCTTCCATTCATGCGTCTCCTATTGACAGCCATGTATATTAATGATACATAGGACATGATTTATGCTGCTTGGCACAAAAGTAAATGCAGTTTATAGAAATATGGATGTAGCTAGGAGTTGCACTTTGCCGTAAGTTTGTCTTTTTGTAATTTTTCTGGTTGTGCTTTGCATGCACTACAGCAACCATTGTGGGCTGCATCAGAAAAAAAGTCTTGAGCTCTAGCTAAGGATGGACTACAGCCAAAAATAAGAAGTTTATCATAAAACTATTGTTGAAAAAAGACAGTTAATCAAATATTAAAAGAATACGTTTACAATATTTAGCCTCTATAACTGTAGGGAAACTTTTGAATTGAGAGTCCTTCCATGGGGTATTGCAGTGACTTTCCATGTAGAAGACAGGGTTTTGCTCTCAGAAGGGTATAAACGTTGCAGTTTCAGTGCAGGATTGAAAAAAGAAAAAGTGTGTAAGAAGAGCATCTGGAAAACAATTACATCTGGACTTAAATTTCTACAGAGATGCTTCGTTTTTGTTCTTAGGTAATAATATAAACACAGAATTTCTGCGCAAAATGTCTGTGGTTCAATGGAGGGGGTGAAAAATAGGAGCTAAATTTAGGTCCTGGCATGATGCCCTTTGCAATCAAAAGTCCAACTCGGCTCAGCTCCATTGAGGCGTTGAGTGTTTCGGAAATCCTATCTTCAGGTATGAAATGGCAGTGCACACTCCAATCCGTCTAAAATCTCCAGCATCACACTGGGGAGAGTTGCAGCGCCGAGCACAGCCGCTCTCCTTAAAGGTATTCATTTCAGGTAAGTTGGCAGCAGGGTGGATTTCTTTCATCAGAGCTCAGCATAAAGGCATCCGCCATAATGTAGCAGCTCACGCTTTTCACAGGATCTCTGTGCAGCAATATGGCATGAGCCGCTGCCTTATGTGAGCCACTCAAATGATTCCCATTTCACAGAATAGGATCACTGCTGCTGGCAGTGCGAGCCCCACAAGGCTTTTTGTGTCAGAGGCAAAACGCACCTTTTCTGTCTGCTTTTATGAACTCCACCAGCACCTTTAGGAGAAAGAAATGAGACTCAGATGTGCAATTTGAATATTTAATCTAAAATTAAAAAGGACATATTTTGACTGTACTATACTAATTCACCATATACTATAGAAATAAGTTAGCCCGGTACCAGTTAGATGAACTCGATTTTGATGCATCATTGATTTAAACGATTTAAACACACAATCTGTGGTTATAAAAGTAATGTCCTGTCTTTTATTACAGCACAGTAGCCAAGAGTTGCTCTTATGTGGCCAGTTATTGAGTCTTTTGATAACTAAAAATACTTGACAGAGTTTTCCAGTGTACAATACAACGAAAAGGCTTATGGCGAGCAAGGTTAAATAGGTATTTTCATTCTCAATAGGGGTCAGAGGTGGATGAAACCACAGCACATTGGACCTTGGAGGTGGTATTGTGAAATGTGAGATTTTTAGAGCTAAAAGGGACACAGTACTTTCATATGTCCTTATGCATTTGAACTTAGTAACAAATAAGCTTCTTTAATAGCTTCAGGGGTTGGCTTTTGTGTCTCGCAATACTTCACAGTAGCCATTCAGATAATAAGAAAGATAGGAGCCACAGTGAAAATAATAATAATAAAAAAAAGGGCAACCCTCACCCTAGTCAATCAAACTAACTGCAAGTCCAGTCTGGGATCAAACCCATGACTTTCCTGCAGAGAGGTGGGATTCACTGCAAAACACTGACACTGTGCACCTTCAAATAAAGTGACTTTAGAGTTTTTAAGCTTTAAGATGTTGCACTTGATGATTCATCCCAGTGAAAAACATTGTATTCTTCATCATTCTGCACACAGCCTATCCTTGGCTGGTGTGAATTATCACTCAGCTACACATTTCCATGCCCACACCCCTGTTCGGCACAGCTAATCTCTGCAGGAGAGAAGAAAAGGCAAAGCATCTTGTTTTTCTTTGTTAGCGGAGCGCCGATAGGAGTAGAAAAAAGCCCTGGTTGGAGATGGGTGCTGTGGCCTATTAAGGCCTATTGTTCTGTCTTATCTGGAGGAGACAGCCTCTACTATCGCCGCCCGCTTTGGCAATCCTTGCTTATTTGTGTGATCTGCTGGGGACTCTGCCCTGGGGATACAGGTTAACATGCACAAGTTATAAATTAGGCCGGCCTTACAGTGCCAATTATTGGCTTAATAACTCTGAGTCATCAAGCCTACGTTTTATAGGTTTCAGGTGATGAAGTGGTTAGAGCTACTTCCACTGCATGTCCAGGTTGTCATGGGTCTCTAAAACATAGATATCTAGATGCTCCGTCCTCGTTCTCTGCCTATGGAGCGTGTTGTGATGGAACACATGCAATGACAGGACGAGCCTTCTCCGACTGGAACCCACACATTTACAGGTCACCAAAAGTCATGTTTCACTCATCACGTTTTAGAAATGGTAAGAACAGAGTCGGGTGCACGGTGGCAGAGCGGCTAGAGCTTCTGCCTCTCAATAAGGAGATCGTGGGTTCGAATCCCAGACCACCCTAACATCGTGGTTTCGAATTCTGAACCACCCTAACATCACACGATCTCTCTGGGTGGAGTCTGCATGTCCTCCCCGTGTTACCGTGGGTTCTCTCCGGGTTCTCCGGCTTCTTCCCACCGTCCAAAGACATGACTGTGTAGGTTAATTGACAACTCTAAATTGTCCATAGTGAATGAATGTGAGAGTGAATGGTTGTCTGTCCTTGTCTGTCTCTCTGTGTTAGCCCTGCGACGAGTTGGCCACTGTCCAGGGTGTACCCCGCCTAAGGCCCAAAGTCACCGGGATAGGCTCCAGTCACCCGCGACCCCTAATGGGAATAAGCGGTAGAAAATGAATGAATGAATGAAGAACAGAGTCTGTGTTAAGGCATTAGTTTTGATTTTGCATGTTAAAATATATATTAGTTTAGTTCATTACAATTACTATATATATCCAGTTCAGCTGTAATGTGCCCTATAGCCCTGAACACTAACAACACAAAACAGCTTGTCAAAATGTATTTAACAAATTATTCATGAAATAATGAGGACTAAACTTAGTAGTAATAAGACTTTTCTGCCCCTTAGCTATTTAGAATAATAAAATAAAACCTAACAATGTTTATTTTATCGTTTTCAGTGTTCAGTTTTCATTTGTTCGCTACTGGTTTAGCTAAACTATTGCAACAGTTAATTATAGGGGTGAAACGAGACATGAGATGAGATGAGACAGGTCACGAGCCTGATGAACTGCTTTTCTTTGGTAAGTTGTCTGCATCACAAATGAAATATGGAACTGAATAATCTCTTAAATGATTATTCGTCCAGGAAGGTTACTGCACTCTTCAGTAGTTGCACTGCTAAAACAATGCATTAAATAATTCTCGCAATATTTCTCTGTGGCATTTCGATCTCGACCCACCAGTAGTTAATTACTGTACAGAACCTTAGATTATGACCTTCTCAACATTGTTTATAGTATTGAAAAGGCCCAGAAAATAAAATAATTGAAAATAAGGTAAAAATGTATTGCTTAGGGTCTCATATTGGTATGACAAATCCTTTCTGTTACTTACGTTGCTATTGACAACCATTTAAGTGGCTTCTATTAATTCTATGGATGTGTCCGACTGTCTGTGCTGTTCCTAAATTTAATCTTTGCAGCGTTAGGGGTATACAAATGTCCAGCAGGTAAAAAAAGTAGTGCACTCAAAATTTCAGACACCTTGTGAAGTCAAAACAGGCCACAATGCATTGCAAGAGTTGGCGAAACAACAGCGGACAGCGACGGGTCACAACACAACCACCCTTGATAAACTATAAAGTCGCTAGCGTTTACCTTTTTTGAACTGTTAAAAGATCATGTCCAGTCCGTTTGATGTTTAGCGTGAGATCCGTGTTGCATAAGAGTAAGACGTTAGCGATTAAGGTGTACGTTTGGATGCAGCCGATGTCTCTAAATGCTACCTCCATCATCCAAATCATACATATAGGAAAAAAAATGCATAGTTATTATTTTAAAATCTTTATCCAGACATAACCTCCCCGATATTTTCTGACTGCTAACTAAGACAGTCTGTTTAAATCTATTATCTTTCCTCTGCATGGCGAGAAAAGTGCAGAATACCGGCATAAACAGGAAAAGAAAGCCCCGTCTACAAAAATAAGCAAATTCTGCCTTGTTACAGAGAAAATGATAAACATCAACATCTGTGACAAACGCACATTCAGACTTCAGACGGAGCCAGGCAATTCCAAAAAGTCATTTCATTCCTTCAGAGGCTCGTACGGCGTAATTGTGCCTCACTTCACAGCTGAATGATAAGTCTTGCATGGTTTTCGGGTGGAGCAAGATTCTGCGAGAGTGACGCGTAAACAGAGACAGGAAAACAAAGGCAAACCGTAATCACCTTCAGCTTAATTATGTGATGAAGTTTGGAAGGGCATCTGGATTAACCACAATTGAATCCAAATAGCATTTATCAAATTGCAAATGGTTAACTTGTTTTGGGTAAAAGATAGGGATGGGTAATACATTGCTAACAGCGGTATCGGCGATATTGGGGGATATTTTTAATCTATCTGCAAAACGTCCTGTAGCCAGTATTTCCAGACTCCTTTTCTAATGTAAATAGAGCAATGAAGCCAAAGAGATGGCTGTATATTTACACAATAATCATAAAAAACTTCAACAAATTATATTATTCATTTAGTTATACCTAAAGTGCATATGAATGAATGTATAAATTTTAGTTTTTCACAAATCAAACAGCCATTTGTGGAGAAAAATTTAAAAATATGTTGAAAATACAGTAAGTAAACAAATTGATGACGTCACACTAGGAAGACAAAGGTTATACATAATTTACACAAAAGAAACTTTTGACCCTTTATACATGAATTCAAGAAAATAAAGGCGTTTACATGTATTTCTATTTGTAAAATAAACTAATCAGACATCAGATGAGTTTTGGCCCGGTTTATAGAATGGTTGCTATGGTAATTTCCTAGTGTTACTATTTACAACCAGGAAGTAAAACAAAAAACCTAAAAAAAATTGCTAAACTGCGTAAAGTATTTTAACAAAATTTAAAATGTATTTATCTTAACTGCATTTTTGTGGAATGGGTAGTCCAACCTGTCATGGGCACTTTAAGATAAGATATGGGAGATATTAAGAGATTTGTGGGACTTGCTATGAATTTTAAAACCACTATCGCCAATATGGTAACATTTATGTTCCAATTGTACATGGTCCCTTTTTAAAATAAATAAATAAAATAAATATGACTGTTGGTGTTTTTCTTAGTCCTGTAGATATTTTTATTTTGACGTCAACCTGCCAAGAGACTAAAGATGGAAATTAGCCACGTTTATTAAAATTGTGACATATTTACATGCATAATGATTGTACCTGATTTCTACTGTTGTGAAACGTGAAAAACAGAACTAGTTACATGATTTTTTTTGCATGTAATAATCCCAAATCTGTTTTTCCACAGCACAGGTATATTGTAAAAGCATCTATCTGAAAGTGAGAGCGCATAGTTTTATTCTGAGAGAAGCAGGAAGTGCACGATTAGCATGCTAATGTACGTTAGCTCTACCTGTGACGGTACGTGACACTCTGAGCTCAGAAACTTGTGCAAGTGCTTATAAACTCATCGTGGAATATTTAGGAAAATAGTACAGTAAAAATCAGATACATCGTCTTTAATTAAAGTCCATTTTATCTTATTTAATTCTTAATTTTATGCATGGCTCTTTTTTATGTACATATCTTACTACTATTTTATTCATTGTTTTATGTCGCAACTTATGTCAAAACAAGTTCCTATGTTTGTGAATCACTGACAATGGAAATAAATAGTGATTTTGATGAAAGATATACCATGTGTTCTACAGTTCTACAAATATCTACAAATATTCATTATTGGCCACTATGGCAAAATAAATCAGATATCGGCTGGAAAAAAGTCTATAATTGTACCATCCTAGAATGTCCAATCATCCAGTAAAAGTGTTAACATTATAGTTTAGTCCAGTGATTCCCAACCAAGGGTACGGGGACCCCAAGGGGCAGTTACCAGGGGGTACTTGGAATGGTTTCAGGTTTTAAAAGAAGATGAAATGTGCTTTACCTGAATTAAAAAGGGTTATTAGTTGTAAATGTAGCATCTTTTTGGAGAATCTTGAACCATAAATCAAATAGAAAATAAATAGATAATAGTAATAATTGACAATATGCGGCTACTAAACCCATTTATTTGCTAGAAACTCAAGTTAAGAGGTACTTTAAGTGTGAGACAAAGCTTAGGGGGTACTCTGGACAAAAAAGATTGGGAACCACTGGTTTAGTCTACAGACCTGTCCAGAGAATCACAGGATTCTTATATCAGTTTGGCAGTTCATATTTCAATCCTTTCTCAAATGAATTCACCACTGTATCTTCAAAAATCCACTGTGAACTGCATCTCCATTTGAAAACGTACATTACAATACTTCCAAAAAAAAAAAAAAAAGCATATGATTCCCCCCAAAAATCGCGCGTCCCCAGTGTTTAGCACGTGGACCCTATTCTCTGAGCGTGTAAGAAAAGGCTGAAAGGGTGAGCGAGGGAACAGAGCTGGAGTCAGACAGTGAGGGAGGTGTGGCGCTGGCTCCCATTGTAGGCTTGGAGGGGCCCTGGCAAAGAGGGATAAGAGGGAAATAATTATCCGGCGTGCTGAAGCATGACAGGCCCTTCTTGGTTCTGCTGAGAGACAGACAGCGTCATGTCACGGAGCGTCCGTGTCCCCGGCACATACACCTCCTGAATGATGACAATCTGCACTTTCACTTCGGGGTTCGGAGACCAGCACTGTCTCTCCGCCTGATCGATGCCCGGAGACGGTGCTCTCCACCTGAGAGCGGAACAGCTCCACACGGCGCTTCTGCTTAAACATTTGATCTAAGTGTAGACGTGGGCAATATCGTGAAATCTGGATAATATTGTTAATGTTGTTTTGAAGATAAATATGCAGAATGTTGAGTATTTCTTTTAAGATAAACATGCAACAAAAGAGCTAAGTTAAGTTAAGGGTGCTACTCATTTTGTCCGGCCCATTTCTTTAAGTTTTGCATGTAAGTTAATCAGTTTTGGCTTTTTTTCTCTGTTTTTTCAATGCACACAAAGGAAATTAACACGTGTATAACAAAACATGTAATTGCAACATTTTTCGGTGAGAAATGGTGCATTTTCTGGAGAAAAAATAAATCCAGGGGTGCAAACACTTGACCATGACTACATTCTTAGTTAGACAGTTGAGTTTTGTATTTTAGTGCATAATAATACAAACATAGCTCCAATTGTCCAGGTTTCTCGTGGCAGAAAAGCACTGTGTCACGTCTCCCCAGAACGCAGCCGAGTCAACGCAGAAAGATATTTTTTCTTGCCGTAAGTGGTTGGAAATGCACTCAAAGTAAGTCTAGCTGAGAAACCAATTTGGGCAAGTTCAGGCAAAAAAGGCCATCTGAGCTGTTGTTATTCCTCCATCATAACATGCAGCAGCTTTCCAAGAGGCAACTTTTGCTTCATTAAAATGAACCAGTACAGAGTCTCGATATAGAAATGATATAAAAGAACAAAGAATAGAAATGAATGGAAACAAGAACACCAATCACAGGTGCCAAGATTTACAAGTTCTTTTCAACGGCAAAATTAACACAAAAATGATTAATCCATGTATGGGAACAGCTGTCTGTAGACATGTTTAGCAGAGGGCTGGAAACTTATACAAACATTAGCTCTTATTGGTTCACCACTGTTTCAGATGATGACAAGTGCCTGTTTAACTGCATATTGTGGCTGTATCTTTAGGCAAGACACTTCACCCACCATTCCCAGTATGAAAGTGATGTGTGTGAGTCATGGAGTGGTGTGATGGACATAGACCCTTCCAGTGTTTATGAACAAAACATTGCGTTTCAGAGCCTGGCACTAGTCCATGTTTTAGCTCCAATGCATTTTCAATGGGGGACATAGCATTAGCGTCCAAACATCACAAACTATGAAGAACCAGGGCGGTTTTCTCGACTGACACACGTGAGTAACACCAGAGCCTCAGTAGAAAATGGCCACATGTAGTGTTTTGAAAAGTTTGATACCGTAAGCCATTAGCGTCTAAATTAGTATGCTGGATAACAACCCCGTCATTCATAAACATTTCTTAAATCTATCGTTATTCTGAACAATAATGCAACAAAAACATAGCGGGTGACAACAGTTTGACACGTTTCACCAAGTGCCACAACTCTTACAGTTTCAAGCGAACTTTAGAAACTAGAAGATGAAGTTTTTTGACAGTTATCCCTTGTTGGTAAATGTAAGAAACATATTAACAACAACCTGTGTAGAATGTAAAACACAAGAACCAGGATGCACAAGAAACCTGGTTCATTGTATGAATTCATTTTGACATGCGTCACTCTTGGAAGGGTTGATTGCAATGTTTCATTTTCTTGGATGGAACATTTAAAAACGGATGCTTTAATAACATCTGACTCATAAGTCAAGTAATAATATAACCATAATAACAATGATAATAATGAAATGGCTTTATATCATGTTTTTTAAAACACCCAAAGCACTTAATATTGTGTTATTCATTCACTCTACACTCTCTGAAATCTACACTGTAGTTGCAAACTACTATTGTAACCACAGCTGCTGACAGTTTGCTAAAATCTATCAGAAATAAAATTATGCTTAAATATTTTTTCTGTGGGAAATGGGGGTCAGGAGTAGTTGCGAGACATTCACCAAAAATAGAGCTCACAGCGCTGAAACCGACACAGAGCCTGACATATGTGCAGACGACTATACACTATTTGAGGTGTAGAGAATAACTAGTCAAAAGCGGATCTAGACATCCAACAACCTAAACATTTTTACATGCATCATCAATTTGGCCCGATTGCTGGATGTCAGTGCAATCTAGTTACTGGCCACAGCCCATTGACATTCCCATTACTATTATGTTACCACCATTAAGATCCATGTAACGGCCAACAATTAGCTAATTAATAAGGTGTGTAAGTGCAGTTCATGTGACGTAAAGCACTAGAACACAAGCAATAGTGCGTGCCGAGCTTTAGGATGTAGGACTGGTCACCTGCTGCTCACCTCAGGGAGAGCAACACACACACAGCACACAGTTTGAACCTATAACAGACACTCACAGCTCCAGTTTGCTGTGAGGAGGAGGCCACAATTGGAGCCAGTGTGGGGCCAAGGATATTATTCATCCCCAGAGGGTGTCGTGTCAGCACTGACAGGCAGACATAAATATTCCTCAACCTCCTCACTGCAGGTTAATGGCTGTCCATCAGGCACCAATGAGACACGCAACTGCACACACAAACAGTGTGCGGCAATTTTCAACGAAATCCAAGGTCGTTTATGAAAATGGAAATAAGACAGTAATCATTCTGCACTCATGGTATGGTTGTTGTGTAGTATTTGTGCACATTTGTACACAGCAAAACACGCTATTTGTACTCACAGACCAGTCACTCATGTTTCTAAGTTTCAATTTCTTCTAATTTAAGAATGATCCTAAGCACGCGATACAATCTGATCCATATATTTCTACTAAAGGGGCAGCCCAGCCATTTTACTGTAAAATGGACCATACGTATAGGAGTTTGAAATGGGCATACTAATCACTGCTGAGACTGAGTACAACAAGCTACCAGATAAATTTAAAAGAGCCAACATTTTCAGCTTTGTTTCTAATGTGCTTGGCCAATTCTAATTAATTTATTCTAATATATGCACACAGAAGGTCAATTATCCAAATGATTCCAGTTCACACTGCACCTGATCTTGGGAGCCAATGAGCCGTCGAAAGGGCAGATGGGTGTGCTTTGCAAGGCAAATCATTGCCCTCGAGTTTCTCTTCGCCACCTCCCCACCATTAGCATGTCTAAATATGCTGGACACATTAGACACCACTCCACAAGTGGACAAACACTGTAGCATGGAGCACATGTAGGGTCAGGGCCACCAGAGTAGGCGGACAAGCCAGATCCTGTTCTGATCATAGGGCTTCATTCAGGTAGTCGTGAAGCCTTTTGTCTCTCTGTAAGAGGGGTTCTATTCTTTGTCTGCATTTCCCTGTGTTGGGCAAAAAAAGGAGAAAAGAAAAAGTAATTAAATACAGAACAATAAAATGCATAAACATGTATGTAAAATTAAAAAGCAAACAAGATTGCCAATAAAAAAGTGATAATTATGTGCCTCATAATACACACTCCATATATTGAGGTGAGGTGTTGGTAACTTGTTGCATTCTGTCTTTTCCGCGACTTCAAGTTCCTTGTTAGTGTTACATACTTGATAATTTACCCCTCCAAATGCCAATTAAACGTTACTAAGCCATGCAGTGCAACATTTTGAGTACATGCGAACGAACTCTTAACCTTGAGACCACGACAATGAGTGAGTGCTAATAATCTAAGGAGAGATTTCAAAATAGTCTGACAGCTACTTGCGAAAACAACGGTCTCTATGTTTTAACCTTTAGTTCAATTTCTCAGCCGTTCTTGATGCCAAATGCCGGTCTGCAACAGTGATTTCTAAACATGATGACTGCTGTAAAGCCACTCAACGTTGAATATATGAGTAATTCTGAAATTATAGAGGAGGCATAATTCACCCGTCTATCTTCGCTCGCGTCCTGGGGGCCTTGTAAGGTTAGGGCGATTGTGCTAAACTGTCAGAAACACACCAAGCACGTCTAAACAGATGGGCATAATCAGACCGCAATTTTCCAACAGCCACACATGAATACATATGCTGATTGGCCAAGTTAGCACTCCTCTATGTACTCCGTGGTAAGAGCTGGTACATAACCTTACTTTTTTTTTTTGCCCGTCTCGTCAAATCCCGGAATAGCCTGGGCTGGTATGCAAATGAGGAGGTATTTGAGTTGAGGAAAAGGGGCGCGGGGTGAGGCGGGATGTGGGAGGTTAGCTAAGTCTGACATTGCAGACTTGAGATGGAGCTCTGGAGAATAGCAAAGCATATCAATTAGCCATTAAGGGTTTGCACAGGTATTAGAGGGATCAGAGAACCCAATAAAGGCCTCCAGAGGAAAAGGAAGCGCCTGCGTGGGTTTTCAATCAATGCAGGTCCCATTCAGGGGCACGGGCAGAGTCAAAAGGCTGACAAATAAGGTGACCTGTGAACTGCTGCTATAGAGAAAAACTATTACTTACATACAACTGCATGTGTTAAGTAATTCACACTTGTAATTAACACTTCTGATAGGTGTAGGAGGAAGTATTCCGCAGAGAGAGAAATGCTTTGACTAAATGTAATTTCAAGGCGGGACTAATTGGTGCAGAGTAAACCAATCAGAGGGATGTGAGCTCTTCATTTTCAATGGACATATTTGATTACTTCTAAATCCAAGGCAGCGGATTGTTATTTATGCATTTTTATTTTTGAAAAGTGGCTGTGTGACATTTTAGAACCCCGCATGTATTACTTGGAGTCTTCATTTTTAAATATTTGTAAATAAGGACAAGGATGTGGGTGGGGATAGAGGGTGGGTGAAAACAGGATTTTTCTGAGTACTCAAGCCACAGTTGTAGGACAAGGATGACTCAAAGATGCCTGAATCAATCAAAATACAATTTCAATGATGAGGAAACACTGTTGTACCAAGATTAAAAGTTAATTCAAGTTTATTTAGCATAAAACAATGTCCCTTTTAATTAAGAAAATATAAAAAGATAAATTTGTTGCAAATTATCAATTTGATGTGGTCACCATTATAGTTTGTGGTTCAGACAGTGATCTACGACATCACTAAACCCCGCCCCCTAACCACAGTAAATCTAGTTTTGTTGTTTTCTATATCAGACAATAGGTATAACAGAAGAAGCAACAAAACTATTCTAATTAAGAAGACAAGATTTATTAATTACAAATCAAACCTGTATCAGGAAATAGACTGACTTGCACTATAACAAAACGATGAGAAAGTCTTTTGGCAACTCAGGCTAGTGGTTTTGACCACATGCATGCTGATACTACATCTCACCATTTTGTGTTTCTTAGTCTCTGTGTTACAAATGTTAACACATTTAGGGATGGGTGATGCCATAAAACGTATATCACAATTGTATTGGAGCCAGATCATAATTCACACACTTAGTACATTTTTATTACATTTATGAGGTAACCAAAGTAAGTTGCCTCTATTAAAAGTTCACATCTTACTCTAATTTGTAAATCTACCAGTGTTTGAGCATACAGAGCAGCATTTAACAGAAGTTACACTACAAGCCTCCGCCAAAATGGATCCTCCAAGTTCATTTTACCTTGACTTTACAACTACCCAAAGGTACTACAAGGACTTCCTGTAAGATGTTTCACAGTTGTTTGAGCAGGCAAAAGACATGATGATTTTATATCTCTGAAGTGTGTTGGTTTGTTCAAAGCCGCAGTAAAGTCCTCTCATCCCCAGTGGCACTGTTAGGCATGTTCCACCAGGCTGCTGAGTGGCACATCCAATATGGAGTTAGATTTCAGGGTTACACAAGCGAGCACAGCCATTTTCCGCCCGCTTTTGGTGTCTTAATGCTCGCAGCGCACTTTGATGGGATGGAAATGATGGAATGATTATGTATAACAGCTATATACCACATAGATATTCAATTCCATTTGTATTCAAGGTGCTTTTGGGGAGTAATGCAGGAGCTACATCATGTCATCTGTCAAGTCCTGCAATTCAGAAAGTAATAGTTTCAAATAAACTTTTAAAGTAATGCTAACTTTGGTCAATTCTTCAAAGCAGTGAAAAGATCCACAAGTTAGACCTGCTGCAGACATGTTTAGTGTTCGCCATGATTTGTACTTGGGGAGCATGATGGCATAATGATTAGCAAGATCATATCACAGCAAGAAGCTTTGCTGTTGATTGCCTTTCTGTGAGTTTCCTCCAGGTTTTCCAGTGCAACCCATTTATCGAAAACAAACTAAATTGGCTTATGTATTCCAGTACAAATTCTTTGCGTGTGTTAATGTGTTAATGCGCAATGCACTGTAGAGGCCCACTTCTTCTGACAAGTTTGATTAGAAGAAGTGGGCCTAGAAGTTTTATTTTGTTGCTATATTTTGAGTGAAGTTGATAGAAACGGAAAGGTCAAATGTAAACCATTATTGCATTATTGTATGGTGGAGTTAGCAGCCCCTGCAGTGTGAATAAGGGCTGTATATTGTAAGAGATATCAATATCGCAATATCAATATCAATATAGAAAGACGATAAATATTTTAACATAAAGTTCTCCAACTGACAGAAATGTACTGTTTTTGGAAAGTAAAAGCTACTTTTTATTCCTCATTATGCATGAAGACCTCCTTTGGTCTTGTTTTGATGTTTAGTCTTTCTTAACTTGTGTTGGAGTGTTGGATAAAATAGCATTTCTCCCTCTGCCAGTCAAAACACCAGCTCAGCGCTTGTTATCTTGGCCTACATCATCAGAGGTACATTATTCCCTATAACGGAATAACTAGACTGGAATACGCATACAATTACAATGTCTTAGGGTTCATGCTTCTGATGGAAATAAACTTCTCCTGCGTAAGAAATCCAGCCTCATGCCTCTTCTTTCAACTACTGAGCAACAAGTTTGACTAATGATTTAAGATATGTACATTTATCATATAGAATAATACATGGAAACTATTCCTGTGACTGTGCAGCAAACACACACCCAGAAGCCTTGTAGGAGTCCAAACACTCAGGGGGGTCTCAAATCTCACTTCTCATTTATTCTGCCAGTGGCTGCAGTAAAAGTGCACCTAATTCATTCTCCTTCAGTCCATATACGGTGGCAGCAGGACCTTTCAAATGGTCAGTGCCACCCTCCCACTGCAGATCAACTCTTTCAGCTTCTTGAGAATAAACAGGCGCACTCCATCAACACAGTGTCCCATATTGCAGTCAGCTACTCCCTGGCCCTGCCGCCTGTGCTGCCCCTGTGTGCGTGCATGTGTGGCAGAACGGAATGGAAGTCTTCTTTGGCAAGATGAGCTCCAGTGATTACAGGCCGAGACAGTTTTCTAATTATTCTGTCAAACATCAATCGTGTGGGCTGATGCGGCCCGTCCTGTGGCCTGATGGACAATGTAATCACTGCTCCGCGCCCGCTGCAGAGCCCCTACTCCTCATGTGCCATGCCTTTTCCACGCCTGAGCATTCCCACCCTCGCCTTTATCTCGCCTCTCAACATGTCTGACGCACTCATCCTGTCAACGTCACACATCACACTGCATTTTCTACCATAATCCAGCTATGGGAAGTAAATGCAAAAGTTTATTTATTTATTTTTTTTATAATTGTGTACATATTGTCAAAGTCAAAACGTCACTCAATACACCCAAAGTCTATTTACAAATATTTAGGCTCGAGGTGAAGATGCAAATATATATTTAAGAATTCTGCCTCGTTCTGTAAATAGAGCCATAAATCTCCATTTACTACAACAAAATGTGCTTAATGTACGATCTGATTCTGTAAATGTGAACAGTGAGATTAAATTAAATGAGAAAAAGAAAGAGCATTACTTGGAGTAAAGGACCACACATTAAAATGGTTGTTGATGGTACAAATGTTGTGTTTTGTGCTGCTTTAAATAAATGTCATCTAGAACATCCCCAAAAGGTTGTTGTCTAGGCAACCGCTAAGTTCTCCCCATTACCTATGTGAACGAAGAGCTGCAGTGTGAGGAATCAAAGAAATGAAAGAGCTTTCAGTGAAATGATTTGTAGGATTCAACTTTTCATTTCATTTTATTACTTTTCATTAGGTAATACAATTTATTCAATCAATTTAATATTGTAAAAGATCAAATTAAGGCATTTTGAGTGTAACAGGTGGGAGGACATTTGTGTCAATGAATAAATGGTGGATAGTGTCTCTAAATGGCCACCACTATTGTTTTATGTATTTGTTTGTGACCATATTACTAGTTCAGTTTCAGTCAGCACTGGGCCATATTAAATTGCTCATATAAATTTGGAATGTCACAATATCATTTTGTGCACACGACAGACAATTTCCCTCACAGTTGTGAAGGGAGGCAGACAGAGGCTGAAACTGAGTGCAACTGATTAGAAACAAGCCCTCCCTGTGGAGGCTCTGCAGGGCTGGCCGAAAAATGTATGTCATGATCTTTTTGGAGTCTGATCAAATTTTGATTTTATCATGTTACAGTTAGAGGTGGAAGATATATTTGATGAAAATTAATTTAAAATGGTTAAATTAACATGAAACATGTAACCTGCCAAACAAGAGTATATTTCTGCACTTTTGTGGTTGATTTTAAGGTCCATTCATGTTTTGTGTCACACTTGAACCTAAACCAAGACATTTACATACACATTTTAGCACAGTCAATAGAAAAGTACTGAATAACTTTATGTTGATTTTTACCAAAATGGCAGATTGTCACAGGAATGAGATCAAAATTTGATTTTTATCACCATATTGCCCAGCCCAACTCTACAGAACCTAAAACCTCTAGCCCAACTTATAACTATGACTTAAAACTTAAAAAACCTAATTTCCTCATGCTGCTATTTTACGATTCAGTAAATGGATGGGGGACACTTGACTAGAGGGCTTGTTGAGGAAAAAGGATCACTCAACAAGTGGAAATTAAACAAACACAAGACTAAGTTTATTTTTGACAATAAGGGAGGAGGGAAAAAACAGCAACAGAAATTTAGCTAAATTCTCACGCGTATAAGCCCAACATGTACTTTATGTTCAGTTTAGGGGTCAAAAAGTGTACTTAATTTCAATGAAAGAAACAAACTGTCAACATGTAAAGAGTATTTTTGCAATCTGTAACACAAAGGCATCTATAGTTCTGTATGTATACATTTTTACTATAATATATGTATTACTGTTATCATTACTATCGTTTTTGTTTAACTTATTTTATTATTTTTTTCTATTAAAGGCCTGCAATGTGCTCCTCATCCCCGTGATTATTATTTGAAAACATCAACGACAACAAAAACTGGTCACGAGAAAAGCCGCCATCAGTGTTGGGTTAAGACAGTGGCAGACATTGACTGAGACAGAAACTGCGCCCCACATCACAGCGGCTCACAGAACAAGGCAGCCGCCGACAGTCGTGTCAGTTTGGACAGTGTATTCACTACTCCACTAGATCATATAACACAATACTCAACTCGTGACAACATGCTGCCATTCATGAAGGAAATCACACCTAAAAGGAGGCAGGGAATGATGCCTGCGAGAAGTGAGAAGCTCGAAATAGCAGCGAGGGAAAATGTTGGTTTGGATGGGATTATTGTAAAAAGTGTAAAATGACAAAGATATGAAATGTTATGGCAACTCACGCAGAAAAAAGACGTTTATTTTGCCTTCCAATTCCAAATCGGTAATTTGTTATGTAGGAACCTGTGATAATCATGTGCAATATAATTTAACATACTATTAATACACTTTTACCTCACTATAAGAGTGTGCACTTTATACTTTATATTGTATTTTTATTACCATGTTTAGTAATTATTTATCCTATTTATATTGCATGCGCCTATTTCATTCATTCCTGTTCTAAACTGTGTGTTGCAACATTGAAATTTCCCCATTGTGGGACAACTAAAGGATCTCTTATCTTATGTTATCTTAGGAATGTACTCAATGCAATGTACTAAACTAGATGCGAGTCATATATCAATGTGAATGCTGTTTTTAATATGTTCAAAATGGGAATATCGGGTGCATTATGTGGGTCATTTACGGTCCTTTCACCTTTGTCTGACACTTAAACCTTAACTAATGCATTCAAATACATGATTTAGCACGTTTATGATTGCCAAAATATCACGGGATTCTAATTATTGGGGGACTAAAAACATAACCGTGACAAAATTGAAATAAATCCTCTTTTCCTCTCATTCAAAACAGTTTCCAGAAATGCCCACGTAGAAACCTCATCGGAAAAGATACAGCTCCTGCAAAGACAATCAACTGATGAAAAGTGACACACATAAAATGGCTGATCGACAAAACACTTTAGCGTGTCTCTCAAAATACGAATTCGCAAAATCTTGACATGCACTCGAGGAAGCTTCTGAAGAGAGCGATCATTGAAAGCGTAAATGTATTGGAGATTGCATGTGTTATTTCCCAACACAGCTTGAATAAAATAAGCTATTTATTATTACTATTATACACACCAAGGTTTAGTTTCCCGTTGTGAGTGGTCTTTCACTTGTGAGACAGTGTTCTCTTAAGCATTCTCACTGCATACACTTGAGCTTTAAGGGGAGCAACAAAGCGGCAGGGTTGTGACAAACGGAAGAGAAAAAAGGCAAAATGGAGAAAAAAGCTCGGTCGGTGAACCCAACAGAAAGCTCGAGGGCTTGGGCAGCGGAGAGGAGGCCAACAGGGTCTGGGTGCGACCACAATCAGGAGGTTAATGTGAGCTGTGAGCAGCCCGGAGCTTTGTTGGAACAGACAAAAGCCTGGACACGAGCCTAAACTCTAAATATAGTAAAATGCTCTCCTCAAACAAAGATACAAAGTAGCAGAGAATGAAAAAAGAGAGAGTACATGTTACCCTCGCAACATCTGTTTTGTTTATGCTTTAAAAAAATATATTATTCACATTTTATGCACTCCGTAATCTCCATTAATGTTTCCGTTTTGAGGTTGCAGACCGATCCTGTTGCTGGGAGCCAGGGCAACATGACAGGATTTTCTTCACTGACAAATACAAATACAGTGCATCCATTAATCTAGCCAGCATCTGGGCTATAACCCTGAAAACTAAAACTAAATAACAAACCTGTATTTTTTATCTTTATAGGATGTTACCGCTGACATATACAGTGCAATAAAAACCCAGCAAAGACTGATCTATAGCTAGTTGGTAAGCATGTTGGTGAGGTTCACGATAGTGTGCAATAGATTTAAATATTTTTGGGGGTCAAAATGGCTACGTGACACGGCCAGATTCAACATGTGTCACTGCTGAAGAAAACAAAATTGCAGAATGAAGTAAGTACAGGCAGTGGGTGTTTATTGGAGGGGAATCTGGGGGTCAGCGAAATGTGTCGGGGCAATGGCATCTTGTCCGTAGGAGAATAAAGATCACTCAACCATGCGTGAATCACTCTAAATACAACGTCAAGTACAAGTACAAGTGCAAGTACAACTTCAAAGTCGATATTTCAGAACAGGTCTCCTTTAAGTGATGCCATGAAGTGTATTTCTTCAATGTGAGACCAATAAAGCACTATGTAATCTCACCATACCATACCAGCGTTATTTACAAAGCAAACTTCACAGCCGACAAAGTGCTGTACATAAAAAATAGAATCGACAAAGAGCAAATAGTATTAAAAGGAACAATAAGACGTTAGCATTAAAACCAAGAGAAAAAAGGTGGTTTAAAAACATGGGACAGCTACAATAAAGCAATGTCCCCATGAAGCTTGTGTTTTGTCTTAGGGACAGCAAGCTGAAGCTTATCTGCAGACCTTAGAATTCGAGAGGGAGCATAATGTTGGATCAGATCTGTGTGTATGTAAGTATGAGGGAGCTAAATGTTCAAACATGAAGTCAAAAGAAAAATTAAATAAAATACATTTAAAATCAACTATAAAACACATTGAAAGTCAATGAAGGGAAGCTAGAATTGGTGAGATGCTCTCACATTTTCGTGTTCCAATAAAGAGTCGGGCCACATAGTTTTGGACACGCTGCAATCGAGAAAGTGCATTTTGGCTAACAAAAGCATAAAGTGCACTCCAATAGTCCAGTCTGGTTGTTACAAAGGCATGTATTACTGTTTCTGCTGAAAAAATGGGCTTCATTTTGGCCAGTTGTTTAAAAATCTATATGACAGGTTAGACGTAGTGAATATGATTGTATTTAAGATTTTACTAAACATTTTGCCTATTTGTCAGTTTGACATTTTGTGTAAAGTTTATAATGTGTGTTACCTAGCAACCATTTTGAAAACAAGGGCCAAAATCCATATAAATTACACAATGTTTTTTTTTTGTTTGACAAATAATAAAACCTGATGACACCGTTATTTAGTTGAATGACTCAGTTGAGTGTTAACTGTCTGTTTATTTTTAATTGTACGTCACATTTTGGTGACATCACAGTGGGGTTCTATTTTAGAACTCAGCACTACTTCCTGTAATTTTAAACTTTTATTTATCAAAATTTCTTCTGGAACTGCAACTTCAAAATGTAAAACTATGCTAAATATTTTCCTCCCACCAAACTAAGCCATGATTTGAATATAACCAGAACCTGACATATTCACCTTATTCCGGAAGTTGCCGTCTTGTTTCTGTTGTATTAGTTTACATGGAGCAGACGAGCTCAACAGAAAATAAGTTCTACATGGACTAAAAAGCCGTTTTCAGGCCGCCCAGGAAATCGGTGCGTTGTTGACTTGTTGTTGCTCGTGTTCATTAAACATTTTACACAAATCAACCTACTTTATGTAACATTTTAGCGTCAAGACTTTTCAATCGTTCGTCATTAGCTTTAAGAGTTCTCGTCAAACGGAAGTGCGTTTACAACAAAAGTGTGTATCTGTGGCAAAAAGCGGCAAAAGTGGGCGCGGCAGAATAAGGTGAATAGACTTTAAGCTGGAAAAACTAGACCTTACTGCAGCACTGATTCTTGATATCTTAATCTCATATAAACGGTCTTTGTTTGTGTAGTATATTCATTGGATACATTTTCACATTTGACACCTAGACATAACACATTATCATCTTTTTTATTTTTGTTTATTAAAAACAAGCCTATTTAAAGCCACCCATCTGTAAATGATCTTTGGTGTGACTGGCATTCACCAAACAAACCAATTAAAAAGACTTCGTGTTCCTTTGATATTCTTTGCTGATAACTGCGGAAGGGAAACAACGTGTGAAGAAAAACAGGTGGTCAAAGTTCAAGTTTGAGCAAACAATAATATTTTGTAAGTTTCTCAAAGGATTGGCAGCGATAATTTGTCTTGTTTATGAAAAAAAATGATAAAAGTGAAATGTTTTGCAGAGAACTTAAAAGGCACCAAAATTCTCCACTTTTGAAACAACATCCCATTAAGTCTATTTACACTTAACAATCTCCGATGCCTTTTGCGTTACTCCAACCAAACACGAAAATATAAAAGGCCTTTCTGCATCTTCGGCCACTTGGCAGTTCGCGGGGCATGTCTTCTACGCGGCTAATTAATTTACGACAACATCAAACAGCTCTCCGTGCTATTAACCCGTGTTTCAATGTTGCCGCCGTAACCCTCGCAAGCAAATTCATAAATATCTCTGACATTAATAAGCTCCGAGGACAGGAAAGGGCAGTGCGTTCTTGCCATACACGCCTCGGAGAACACCAACGATCTCATCAACGGTTTGACATGATCGTCGCTCGGAGGGGAGAGGATTGAGGGGATATGGTACGGGTGGACAGTCCCAGAGTTGGACATGTCGGCCTGTGATGCTCCTTTTTCCCTCATGCCTCCTGCACGGACAGATGGATGTGGAGAAAAATCTAATTGGTGGCAAAAGGCGGGCGATGGCAGATGGTTTACATGGACTGAAACTGAAATTAGAAAAAAAAGTGAGGAAAAAAAAGGCTTGCGTGATGACAACACTGGCTGGCAGCAAATGCGCCACATATAAGCTGAGGCATTATGTCGAGTTCACGATCCATGACGACGCCGAAGCCATGTGTGAACTCTGAACACGGTACATTTCTCGCTCGCTAGGCATGGGATTCATGACCACAGGCGCAGAGTGGTTAACCATGCTGCAAATTGTATGTTTATATTGTTTCTTTGTTTGCTGTGGGTTGTCAGATACAAGCAGATAGGCGTGAGAGACCGGGATGGGGTCGTTAAAGCCTTGTATGCACTTCAAAGCCTCGATCTGGAACATAAAGCCCTTTAGAGTTTGACGAAAAGAATAAGCCTTAGTCAAGAAACACATTAGATTAGACAGGGAGCAGTTAGTTGCAGGGTTAACACTTATTTATTTTTTTAACTGCGAAAGGAGGAGGTAGGTATTTTATTGGTCCCATCTCTTACAAACCCTTTGGTGCGTCAGTAGCATTCACATAAATGGATTTTCAACGTTTGCACAACTTTAGAACAGTTTTTTTTTGTCAAATGAAGAAGGGGTGCAATGCCAAAGCTTGATCATGGCTCATGAACCTTTCTTAAAGGACAGATATTATACAAGGTATACTCTATTGTCCCCATAGGGAAATATTATGTACTGTTATTGTAAAGATACTTGAGTATGTTTAAATGCTCAAGTATCTTTACTAATATAACTTTATCACTGCCTTGGGAGAACGCCTATTAACTTAACTGTGGCTCCATCTACTGGTTGTAGAGCCAATTACACAAATTTGTATATCCACATTTTGTAATTGTAGCAGTCTGAGCTGTGACACAGTTGTAGTGATCGTGTTTAGAAATGTTCAGCAAAAATGATTAGAGTGAGTTTGGCAATGATTTATGGACTTAAAAAAGCCGAAGATTCTCGGATAAGTGATGTCAGTTATCGAAAAAGATCACATATCGAAGGAATTCATAACGGTTGTATTTGATGGTCGGAGAGGGAGAAGATTTTCAAACCAGGATTCGTCAAACAAGTGTGAATGAAGGTAAATACTACTCCAATGTTAGAACATGGCTAAAAGCACAAAAAAGTCCATTTTGCATAATATTTGTCCTTTAAGGTTAAGGTACACTTTATTGTGCCCACAGGGAAATTTGTCCTCTGGATTTGACCCATCCTTCAGTGCTGTTGGGGCAACCTGTCAGGAGCTGTGGTTGCAGCAGTGCAGCACCCAGAGACCCGTTCCCAAATCTTGAGCAAAGCCATTTATTGGTTTGCGATTTATAAAGTACTTAACTATTCAATGCCATCATCGCGCAGATTTACGTGCTACAATTGCAAAATCTTCAATAGGGGAAAGACCAAAAAAAACTAATTTATCAGAATAATGTCCTTCACCTAGACACGTTGACCACTACAACTCATGCAGTCCTTCTTTTCTGTATTCTTCCTCAGAAATGGAACTCAAATACTAGAATGTAAGGGTTACATTAACTGGATATCAATGTTCATAGATAACAAGTATCCCTCTCACCAGAATGGAGTTATAAAATGTCAAGAGGACTTGGATAACTCTCGGCAGCAGCACTTTTCTATGTGATGCCATGATGAACAGTTGGATGTGGGTGCCAACTTTCAGACACTTTGTTATGAAGTGAAACATTGGCAAGACAGCTGCGTGACAGCAGCATGGAAAGCTGAAGGCTGCTCCGGAGTCTGGAGGAGGTTTATGCCGTTTCCTGTTTGGGAGCATAAGTAGCACCTCATGCACTAAAGAGAGACATTTTTAGCTGGAAAGAAACATTTTAGTTTGTAAATTATAGGATTAAAAAGTGTTCACCTGTCAGTGACAATAGTGCTCCAAATTTAGACTAGCAAAAAAAAAAAAAAAAAAAAGTTATGCAAAGCAAGTTGTGCCATGGACAAAATGAGCAGAAGGGGATTCAGACAAGCACCTGTGTAAAAAGCACATATTATTCATTTATTTAACCTTTATTTAACCAGGAAAATAATCCTTTTCCTTCAGAGCAATTATGCATAATTTGTATTGTTACTGGCTTTTGCACATGATCTTGAGTACCTTTGCTTTGGTATTTCCTGATTTTGAACTTAATACGCATTTCCTATACATAGGGATTATTTTAAATTGATGTTCCCTCATCTGGATTTGGTGTTAGCACAAATATCCACTGACAACAGCGGGGAAAAAAGCTGCCTATTTTAGGAGCAAAGCTGGCAATTTAATAACAGAAATGTTCAGAACAAGTCTGGTGAGCGTAAACAGCAGAGTAGATCTCTAGATTTTCACCTTTGACAGAGGATGGAGGTGTTTTCAGAGTGCTCAGAAAGAGAGGAGCCCATAAACAGGATTAATGAAACAAGCATGAAGCTAAATACAACTCCAGGTAGGTTTTTGATGATTTGTTTAAAAGCACAAAAAGTACATTTTGTATAATATGTGTCCTTTGCCTACCATTCCTTATTTTATTCTATGTGAAATGAGGCGTGGGACCGAGATGTATACATGCCCTGCTCGACATTAACTCACATATGTGTCCTGCAACCAGGTGCAGAACAACAAAAATGAAGCCACTCCTTTAAAAAGGCAGGAGAAAAAAACAAGCTCGCGGCTGCTTCTCCCATCTTTCCCCAGCCCGACTTCACAAGGTCGCTCAATCACTCGCAGCTCCTCTCCCTGTAGCTTCCGAAGGCCCTATCTGATCGCTGGCTGCTTCCCCCGGCCCCATAGTGCGAACCAGGTGCGGCGATGACAAAGCGCTCCTGGCAGCAATAAGAGAACAGAGAGAACAGAGCTCAATTAGCCCAAGCTCCAATCCCGGATCCTCTATTGATTTCCCGCAGATGAAGAATGGCAGACAGGAGAAAGCTCAATCAGATGCGCCCATGGGAACCGTCTCCCTCTATACGTGTTAAGAGTCAGCGGGGGACAAATTGGTGCTGTGGCAAGGTGCTGGGGGTGAGGAGCATATGTTGGGAATCTATAGTCGTTATGCATACATGATGGTTAAGTAATAGTGTTGTCTACAGATGGAAAATGACATTCGTCTTTAAAGTCTTTAAAGGCACGCTGAGTGTCCAAACCCCTGATCAAACGCAGTAGGAGACAGACAAGCATTAGTTCCCTGAAGGGCAAATCAATCTGACAAGCCCCACTGGACACCTCAGGACAATTCTATCACTTCCTCAAATTAACCTTCACAAGATGCATGGGAAGTAGAAAGCACAGTGCCCGACAAACCTGCCTCTTCGCTTAGCCATCGGCAAAAGTGGAGATTTAGGATAAAAATCTATGCGGCATCCTTTTTGGTATGATTTGGTTTGTAGTTTATTGGTCTCTATAAACCCCCCAAAAATTCAAATTTAGCAAAGATGGAACTACAGCAAGGTGGTAGTAGTATGTATGTATGCATGTTTTTTTTTAGATTCGACCAAATGGCTGTGCTTATGACTGAAATTATTTTATCTGCACTCTTCTTTTAAAGTAAATGTTGTAATGACTATTGATGTTTTTATCTCTTTGTATTGTGATTTTAACAAATCACTTTGCTTTGTGTATGAATTGTGCACCACAAATAAACATACCTTTCCCAAAATGAAAGAGGCGTAATTTCCTCATGATTGTGATAAAGAAACTGTAACGGAGACAGGGGTTTACTAATACATGTGTGTGTTTATTATGCTGCTTTCAAAAAGTAGAATGTTCATGTGATGGTGTCATAGCCTCAGATGGAGGGCAAGAGCCATTTTTCAAGAATGAACTTTGTCATGAAATCTCTCAAAGGTAAATTCACAAATGTTGAACCTGATGATTTCTCTTAGAGACTAGGCCTAAAAACTCATTATAGTACAACAAAAATCTGCATTTTTAAGTAATTTTAGCTGCCCACCATCTGTATTAAATATCATTGGCTGATGGAATGTTGTGACGTGAACGCAACCTATTAATAAATAGGTTATTATTTTATGAAGCGGTTGAAAAAAAGTATTTCTTTTCAACTGCTTGGTAATATGATAATGTATTATCAAATAAAGGTTTAAGAGTGTATGTGCTAAATCAGGGGTGTCCAAACTATGGCCGGGGGGCCAAATGCAGTCCTTAGGACACTTTTTTTTTTTGACATTTTGGCTCAAATAAGCAATAGCAATACTTTTTACAAAAACTAGAAAAATGAAAATCAGCTACAATAACCTAAATGACAAACATGATGCGAGACAGACCTAACATTAATGTTCCAAGCCTTATTATAGCTGTGGTGGTTAATCAAAACGACCTCAATTGAAACATTTTGAATAATTCACTTCATTGACATGTCGTCTGTAGCCGACTGCTCTGGATGCGTTTCAGAATGTGGCTCTCTGTGAATGAAGTTTGGACACACCTTCACAGCACAATATTGAACTTTTTTTATGATCAGGATGCCCAGGTACCGAACATAGGACCTTCTTGCTGTGAGGTGAGAACGCTAACCGCTGCACCACCGTGCCGCGTATTGAATGAGGTATGATCATGTTCACAGTAGAACTGTGTTACTGAATGGTCTCATTTCAGGCAAGTCTTTCTGACAAACAGACTTCTGAGTTCAAGGAGCATAAAGGTCACCCGCCCTCGCTCCACTGATCACCCTCTAATCAACGCTTAACAGCTTTTCAGCCATCGTGCTGCATCTCACAGGCTTTGAATGCCCAGCCTTGAGCGGGGAGCACATTCAAACACACAAACAACAAATAGATTTCATCAGGCTCACGTTGAATATATTTCAAGGTCTAGCTTGGGGTTAGAGTTCAGTCCATGAGTTTCCCACATTGCTGCATGGACCTTTAATGTATTATAGAGCTGAAAAGTCCCATGGTACACAGACCAGAAACAAATCTATTGCTAAATGCACTGTAAGCAAATCTCCAAGAAAACCATTACATGAGCCAGAGCCATTTCCCTGTAATGGCAGAGGAATCCAATGACCTCCACTGAATATACAGAGTTACATGAGTCACGGTGGCCTTAGTGTACATGAATGTATTCTTGACTCACAAAAAACACGATTTCCCTTTCTTATATAGTGTTTTTTGTACGTATGGTCGCCCTAGTGTGAGAACGCTATTGGTTGGACGGAGTACTTGTCCCTCCACGACCGGGCCTCTGTTGCGTTCATAGGTAATATTTAGCGCACTGGGAATAAAAGTCTATTACAGCCCTCGCTTGCCTTCTCCTCTCTCTCCTGGTCTCTGTGGCTTTGCGTTGCTTGTGTTTATAACACAGGGGACCACCATCTCCCACAGGTTCTCAGCTTCAGGCGATGAGGTGGTGTTGTGTCCCGCTGAAACAAACACACAATAGGGTTTTTCGCTTTGCGGGTTGCTTTTGTGATTAAGAGTTGCCAGGTCCCAATGGAAATGCAGCAATGTCGTGGCCTAAAACAAATTGGATTGCATATTGCGTTTTTCCCCCTCTCTTTAGTTTTCATAGTTGAACTGCAATCAAAGAGGACTTTGCAGTTTTATAATTAGTAATTAATGGAGACAGCATCCTTCAAACTGAATGTTAAAATTATGTTGTCAAGAAGGACACTTCCCTCAGTTTGTGTAAAGACAATGACTGCATTTCAATCACATTATTTTTACGCCGTGTAAGTAAAAGGTGCATTTAGAACACTTAATCCACATAACAAAAATGTATACGCTTGCTTCAAATGGATTTTGTTTCATGCGCATTAACAGCTGAAGCAACGTTTGGAAGCTGGAAACACATTTTACCGCATAAACTTATGAAGCACATATTAAAACCCAGGGGAACGTCAGATTACATAGCCTAATTTACCCGCACCGAAATGGATACAGGTGATGAACAAAGCCAAAATAACCCAATTTTTCAGGTTGTATCTAAAGCATTATAAAAGTCTTAACAGTCTGCTAAAGTTTGGACATGACGAAAAAGTAGAAGAGTGAAAGCAACATCAACCAGACTGCAATCAGTGGGCAACTTTGATGGGAACAGAACTAAAACCGCATTTCTTTACTTATATCATCATATTTTGTGCAAACATAGTTAATCTGGCGTGAGTCGGTCAGTCTATCCCAGGACAGCTGTGGCTTCAGACGTAGCTTATCACTGCAGAGTAAGGAGTGAATGAATTATGCATTATGAAGCGCTTTGACTATCTTGAAATGCACTATATAAATCCAAGACATTATTATAATTAACACTATGAATACACACATGCAGCACATATTCATGCAGGTGTACAACAAAGTATGCAAGTTGTAAGTTCATGTGAGTCTTCTGCTCACCTGCACCCGTCCGCGAGCGCAGGCTTTGGGGCACTAACATACATGAAGAAGCACATTAGACATGGCTCAGACACTACCTCAGGGGGATGAGAACAGAGGGGCCCAGACTACTGCTGCCCATGAAACGGAAAGAGCTTCTCACATTCACTTTAACAGGATTTAGCCACATGAAAAGATATAGGAAAAAAGGAGAGGTGCAGAAAAAAGAAAGGATCATAAGGGGACTTGGTAGACTGGGGCTTCACTATGAAGTTGTCTGGAAAGGTTATTTGTTGGAGAGAAATGGGACCATAGGCAGTAGAGGATTTAACGATGGTGAGCGTAGATGTAAAGGTCCAGGAAGCTTTGACCCAGTAAAATCCTTTTCCACAGTGCCACAGTGAATCATCTACCTCCATTGTACTAGATTCTATGCATCATAATCGCTTTTAAAACATCTATATATAGATATTTTCACATCTTTTTTCCTGTAAACTCTAGTCATCCTGCATATCACAAAAAAGAAAATCTAAAAGCACGTAACATGCGCTCATGCATCTTTCGTTACTGTATCTAGAACAGCTTCAAATCATCCCTCTTGTTTTCACCTCCAAACTAGACCTCTTCACCCATCACACTCACTCTGAACTGTTGACTGCATGCTAACCAATCTGCATCTTTTCTTCTTCCTAACTCATCGTGTCTCACACGTGTGTGTTACCGTAACCCCTTACGCCAACTTGTACATGTGTAAACTGCAGTAAACAGGAAAACAATCCTTGATGTTAACCCGCCTCCATCCTGAACTCTAACTTTCTTTTTTTCTTCCACAGCTTTAGAGGGAGATGTTGCTTTGCCAAGAATATTCAACAGTATGACATTAAACTTACCTTTTTTTTTATTTATTCAATTACTCTACTGCAAAACTAATAAACAACCCAAGAGACATTTTGGGCAACTGAATAGCACTGTACATTTTGCAGTCTCTAGGGATGTCAAGATTATTCTGTTAATCGATAATAATCATCATTCAGTTCACAACATATCAATATCGTAGCTTTTTCATTCAGAAAGTTTGTAATCCATTAAACATTGAAAAAAGGCATATGCCAGTTTTAATTCCATTGTCAGTGAACAAAATTCACTTGTAAGATTAAAACATGGATAATAATATTCATAATTAAGGATTTCAAAGTTGTTTGGTAAAAGTGCCAACAACAAATAATCGTAAAATCATAATGTTTCTTCTTACAATAATCGTAATACTATAATTTGATATCGTGAAATAGCACTCTCGCGCACAAAGTTCCTAAATGACAAGAGATTATTATCAGGTAACTCTGCTGTTTATGAAGAACATCAAAGAACGTCACAAGGGAGAGTGTGATGTGGCAAACAAGACAGAGATTAAAAGTGGGGCACAGGTGATTCAAAGCATCACATTCACTGAGCTGGAAAGAGAAGACTTAAACATTTAGCTGTAGGACAGTGACAGGAGCTCTTTGGGACATGCATGATCGTTTCATTCGAACCAACCAACACAGCAAAGAGTCTTCATAAGGCAAACTGTGCATTAATCATTTACACGCAGAGAGACAAGGGAGCTGCTTTCCAAGAGATCACACATGTTCTGCTTTTCAATCAAAGTTATGCAACCGCGTTAACATGCATTTTACCACAATTTTAAGAAGTTGGCGGTTAGGAGTTGTTTATTTTTGAGTTAAACTTTTTCTCTATTTTTGTCATAAGAAAGTCATCACAAGCGGAATCCTTCTATGCTAAATAAATGACTCTGAAATGAAATTTAAGAGTGGGGTGGGTGTAAACTTTGGCAAACTCACGGCCAGGAGTAAGATCAAAAAGAACATTTGTGAGCTGATCTGAAGACGATGACACGAGTCATGCTCCTGAGCTGTGCCAGGAGAAGTGAGACTTGAATATTTTCATATCCTGGGTGAAAAAAGTTGAGAACTATTCACCTTATTCCGGAAGTTGCCGTACGCGCCGCAGTCTTGTTTCCGTTGTATTAGTTTACATGGAGCAGACGAGCTCAACAGAAAAAAAGTTCTACACGGACTAAAAAGCCGTTTTCAGGCCGCCCAGGAAATCTGTGCGTTGTTGACTTGTTGTTGCTCGTGTTCATTAAACATTTTACATAAATCAATCTACTTTATGTAACATTTTAGCAGCAAGACTTTTCCCTTATTACATCTCGTCAAACTGAAGTGCATTTACAACAAAAGTGCGTATCTGTGGCAAAAAACGGCAAAAGTGGGCGGGGCAGAATAAGGCGAATACTCTAATCCCTTGATTTTCAACCAGTGTGCCGGGGAACACTAGTGCGCCTTCATGTATTGCCAGGTGTGCCTTGAAAAAATGTCCAATTTTGATTTACAAATGAATTGAATTGGAAAAGTTACCATTTTTAAGTGTCCTAAACATACTTCTGCACCAAAAAAGAAAGCAAAAACAATCATCATCAACAGCACAGACATTATTTGGCACGTTATGTATCAATTTTTTTTAACTAAAAGGTCTGATTTGGTAATGTTTTGTAGGTTGTGTGTCGTGTAACCTTTTCAACCAAAGTAAGTGCGCCGCGACTCAAAAAAGGTTGAAAAACACTGCTCTAATCTATACTATTTACTACTTAACATTGTATCAAAACTGGAAACTCCTTTGAGCAGGCATCTGTACTTAAAGACAAAACCTATTCCGTTTCTATTAGACTAGTTTTGATACAGATGATGATTAAAAACAAAACTGTTTCAGTTTCTAGACAAACTATAATTATTTCATGCTGTAAACTATATTTTATTTACAGTAGCATCAACAGCAGAGAATCAACTTTTTCCTTGGCATTAAAATCAAGATGAGATTGTGATTTTTGATTCGTGACAACACCATCTTGAAGTAGCAATACAATCCTGGGAGAACCTAATATTTTATTCATTCTAACATTGGCACACCTTGGTCTTGACAAGTAATTATTCATAAGGGGCGATACACCACATTGAGTAAAAAGTCCTCATGTTGTACCTTATAAAAATTACAGGAAAAAAGCCCTGAGCCCTGAGAACAAAATGGATGAAGGTTGGACAAAGCATCCATCTGCCACTCGCTTTATGGCCTGGGCACAAAGCAATAATAAGGTTATTTGGCTGTTGGTATTTGCTGCCTGCTCTGGCTCTGTGCCTACAGGTGCCTGTGGGGGAAACCTCAATAAATTCAGCCAGTCTGTGAACAAACTGTTCTATACGTGGATATTAAGAAAGCCTGGCTATTTATTTTACCACGGAAAATAAATATGTCGTCGCTTTAAGAAGCCGGGGGCCAAATTCAAACAACGCTGAATGCTTTTGGACCCAGTTGAGCTCCGCGTGCAATACACAGTGACTCATGATTCATCTTTCTTCCAATCATTTCCACTTCCTGTATTGTGGTACTCAGACAGAGAGCTTTTCTCATCTGCACTCTCTTCATTTCTCCCTCAGAATATAAGATAATGAACGGCAATATTGAACACAAACAGAAAAAAGGAAGCTTTGTCATCTTGGGCTCTCTGTCCTTTTCCATGACAGCACTTCACTAGCGCCACTCTCGGTACAATTCGCCATTGACTTCAAAAGCTCCGAGATGGAAAGAAGAGTGGCAAACAAAAGCGTAAAAAAAAAGACTCCGGAAGACGGAACGGCACTCATACCCATTTTAACCCAAATGTATGACGTCATTAGTGCTGGATATTACCTGCCGCATTGGTCGCAGCGGGCGCATAAATCACCACAAGGTCCCCAATGAAAAGCCTGTATTCATGTATGCAGGTGAACATTACCAGCTCCCCCTCCAGCCCATATTGAACTTATTTCTTCGAACGTGGCAAAGGAGGAAATAAGCCTCCTTAATGGCGTGTGGTGAGAGACGCATTACAACGCCAACTGGAATAGGCACACTTTTCATTTTCTCAAAGTAAAAAAAAAAAATTATGATGTGTGAAGCAAGTAAAGCAGGAGCAAAACCTCCACGGAGAGTTTCATATTTGAAGACGGAGACTTTGTACGATTTGAAGAGGGAAAAAAAAAAACACTTCTGTGACAACTTATTGACACGCTGAATCAATAATTGTTCACCTTGTTGCCTTCTTGCAGCATATGGCATGATTATAATTTCAATTTTTGCCCATTTTTAACTTTAGTGGTGGTAATTTGTGCGTGGAAAAAAGCCAAATGCAAATGAGCTGCGCCTTCTCGCTTCTTATTGTGAAATGATTAACATTCCCTTCACAGATCAGAGCAGGTTTCTCAGCTCCCTTGGTTGAAATGCTAATATGCTTCCAACCCAGTTTAATGTCAATCCTATTCTACTTTATTCCCCCTGTTAGGGAGGAGCTGGCTGTCTCCATTTCCATACATAGCAGCATGAACAGGCAGAGGGCTTTCTAACCCATCTGGATCGAGGGAATCTAACCAAGCCTGAGAAGAAGAGAAGAAGGAACGGGAGGAGGGCCAAGGAGGAGACTAGTGTCCATGTAGGGATTCTGAAAGCCTCACTGAAATGAATACAGACTTTGCCTCCTGATGTTGCTTGTGAAAAACAGTTCAATAAAAGTAGATGGTGCCCTGTTTGAGTTTAAAGCGACATCTTTCTTTCTCCCATATTGATCACAACTCTCTTTTTATTTCCCGTATTTATTCTCATTTTTTTAGTCCAGCCAGTCCGCATCACGCGGGACTAAATAGTCTCTACACATAGTGGAAATCTGAGCGCAGCGATGCGTCACCTGCTGTGCCAGTGTGCCAGAGTTTTTACTATTCATCTATAAAAGTGTGAAACAGCATGGGGCACAAACTGTTGCAAAAATGCTGCCATTTCCGGGCTCTTACGGAAAATGGGTAATGAAAAGCTCAGCTAGGACTATTGACATGGAATAAAACAGTTTGAGCCGGGATGAAAATACATCTGAATACATCAATAATTGTCATATTAGGGTAGATATTTGTATAGGTCTAAAACAAAGTCTGCGTGTGGTAAGATACAAAAACTGCAGGAATCTTTTCAAAACCAAAGTTGAATGAAGTGAAAACGTTCTTAGCACACATTCTTGGAATAAATCAGGTTTCTCCTTGATTTATAGTTTTTGCATGGTGGTACAAACATGGGATAAACATGTACAAACGAGGCACATTTGAGATGGGGCACTTTGCTTCAAGATCCACAACAAGTATGGAAATGGATTTGCCAACATTTAGTCCATGTACCAGTGCTTTCAAGAAAGAAATACGTCATTGTATTATTGTGCACTGTCATAAATGTAGATAAGGTGATTATATTTCTAATGGAATGGATTGAAATTAGAAATTATGTAAACACAAATTATGTATTAAGCATAGCTCAAAGCATATGAGTAGGGGTAGGCGATACTGGCAAAAGTATCCCAATTATGATATTCAATCCAGACGGTATTCCCTGAACAGAATTGTGCGTGTCTTTAAATGTATTAGTTGAGATTTAATTATCAAACAAATGTGAATGTCTAAACAATGTATCACAAAAGTGCAGAAATATCAGCTTGAACATTTAAACTTTTTTTTTTTTTAAATATATATTTTTTAAACTTTTTTTTTTACAGTCAATGGTATAGTCTATATTCAAATTTTGTATATCTTCCAAAATGTTGATATATTTCCCTCCTCTAGTATGATGATGATATTATTATAAAGGCATGCACTCTTTATACATTTAATGTCACTTTGATAACACCAAATAGTAAACTGAGTTGAGTGAAAACAGCTTTGGCATATTGTGCAACAGTTGTTGTTTTTTAAATTCATTTCAAGCTATACACTCAAAAGTTTCACTGATCTATACATGTGCAAAGGCATGTGGTACAACCATCATGGTAAAATAAGCAGACTCCAGACACAGTCGTTACAGCAGCTGACATGGGAAACTGGGATCCTGTAACAAACTGTTAACTTTTATGTTAGCCCCAACTGTTGCAATCACGCTGAAACTCCACAATGCAATCATTTTACAAATAATTGCAGCCTGAAGTGAAAATGACATTCCAAACATCCAAAGGCAGTCTGATGGAGCTGGATGCGAGGCAGCAGAGACACAGCATCGGCCCCAGTGCTATCGTCACAAGGCTTGCTTTGTTTAGTTTGGACTTATTAGCTTTCTGCACACAGAGCCAAATGACTTGTAAAACACCCGGAGCTGCTGCCACTCACAGAGCAGAGTCTTTGGTAGGATGGCTTTCATTTAAGTCTGTGTATGTGCTTATTATTTTGCTCTCACATTAATATGCATACGAATACGCCTGTCACCACACGTGTAATAATGAGTCCTGAAAGACCCGTGTTTATTGCACAGTACAGAGGGGCAATTCATCATGGCGGTGAGACAGAAAATGATGGTGCATAATCGTCCTGCCTCCGAGTGTGTTTTTGAGGCAGACATGGACATATGCCAGAGTCCCCGAGTCTAATGAGGGCTGTTGTGTCCCTCACTGAGCGTTAGGCAGAGACGGCGCTTTATGACAAGAAACATGACTGCAATACCGATGATAATTTCACAGCTGAATCTAGCAAAAAGTGTCTCTAATGACACATGTGACTACGAGTACTGTAGCACTGTCATACCTTTGGATCTGCTGTGAGTAGTTTGAACGCCTCGTAGACCTGTCTCTCTTTGACTCCTCCCCCCAAGTCCAGGAAGTTGGCTGGTTTTCCTCCATGCAGGTCAATGATGTCACAAGTTGCCATGGCTAATCCTGCTCCATTCACTGCAAGAAAAAAGAAAAAAATCCCTATGAAGGTTCAGTGCTGTTCTCCAAGTAAAAACACATATACTTTCCAGTGTTGTTATTAACATATTTGTGTCTATAGGTATTAAAATATATTGACAGAATAAAGGAAATATGTCTGCAGTTTTGGACAGAATAGAACTATATGTGCATAATACACCAGATAGAATGTGTCTGATTATTTTACAATAATCAAAAACAAGATTGGAAATAGTGTTCTGCATGTAGCTTAGTGTTTAAGCAAATACACAAACGCACATTTATTATATCTAGAAGATATTTTGACAACTAAAGCAAGTTTGAAGTCCTTGAGACAACCAAAACCACTGAAGGCCTTATAAAGAAAACATTAAAACAGTGAAGAAAAGACTAAGTAGCGCGCCCCCATGTCTCTAGTATCCCATTGAAAACCAAAGAAATGTAAAGTGCGCTGCCTCTTCTCTCTTTGTGAAATTGTGTATGCATCAACAGAAAATATTCTAATCAGAAACATTGAGTGTTTCAGGTTGGGCAACACAGAGAAAATCTGATTAAGGCTCCACTCAGAACTTCACAGAAAGAGCACTGATTAAAAGAGGTTCTGCTGCGCCTTTTTGCCGGGCTATGTCATCATTTAGCCAAGCTTCAGACCGGCTCTCCCGCTGAGATGTGTACACGCCAATCTCGCAAAAATGTCTTTGCTCATTTGGTTTAGCCCGAATGAACTTGTGTCCTGGAAAAGCTCCCGACTGAGGTCTCAATAAGAGGGAAATTTGCTCTAACAGCTGCCATTTCTTTGGTGCATGGACCTCTCGCGGAAACAGCACAGCCTGAAAAACTGGAGTTACTTTAAGAGCGACTTAAAAAGTGCGAAAGTGTCAGATGTAGTTGGGGGTAGCAGACATCTAATATGTTTATGAGAAGAAATGCAGTAAAGAGCAAAAGCACCTGTTAGTGTTGCAATACACTGTAAAAGCTTTGATTTATGACAAGAGAGAGGCCTTTAATGAGAATGCTAACAATCTGGCTCACTGGAGACTTTCTGGGCGGATTATAGTTAATTAGAACGCATTGGTTACAGGAGAAATCCTTCTGGAGTCTTCTGAAAGCGACTTGCAATGAGGACTGGAAGAGTGCCCAGCTGCTTTTATGTCTACTAAGTTTTAACTGTACCCTTAACTTATAGTGCCAAAGTGAATTGTTAACTAAAGCATTGCAAAATTATAGGTGGGGCCATTATCAATAATTTTCTTAAAAAAAAAAAAAAAAAAAAAAAGTAGTATATATATTTTTTTCTTTGTAAATTTACAAAAAAAAAAAAATTAAATCACAGCACATGACAGTGAGAGAGAGAGAACAAATGAAAGACAACAAAAGCTATCCACTGAAGTGCACACATTGTCCAACATAAACGTCCCACTTGGTCAATTTTCAAATTTAGTCCAAATGTCAATTTTTCCATCGTCCATGTTAGTCCTGTCCTTGATCGTTGGTTCAGTTTGTGTCATCCATTTTTTTGTGATGATGGCCTTTTTCTCTGCTGCCAAAAGCATATTTCCAATGTATCCATTTAGTGTTTCCATGAAAGGAGTTTTGAAACCCAGATACAAAGTTCTGAAGTCAAAAGGGATTTTCAAGATGGACTATTATTAGAAAAGGAGTTGCTATAGGTATAAGTGCAGCCTATCCAAGTGCAAGCCACAGATGGAACAGGTCTAGTCTCGGGTTTAAGTTGGGAGTTGTTTTTCGTAGCACATTTAAATAATAACCAAAACTAATTCTTATAATGCGCCTACATGCTCTCTCTTAGGGAAATCCACACAGGTTTTCATCCACCTTCTTACCAAAGCAGGCGATGTTTCCGTCGAGCCCGATATACTTGAGATCCCACTTGGCTGCGTGCATCTCGGTGGGGTCGCTCTCACTCATGTCGTCCATGGCGAACACTGCCTTCTGACGGAACTCTGCGTTGTCGTCAAAGTTGATTTTGGCATCAAAGCAAACCACTAGGGCAAAGGTAGGAAGGGTTGAGAGGATGACACAGAGAGTTAGAGAGATAGACAGCAAAACAAGAGAGACCTGTGTGGGAGTGGAGAGGGAATCAGAATATAAACTAGCTTTGTAAAACGATGTGCACAGAACTTTAACCTTACTGTAATGACCGGAATAAAATTCAGTTTTAGATGGTCTTTTTCAAGTTTATTTCAAAAGTTTGTCATTGCCAAATTTGTGTGTGAGAAATCATGTGTGAGTGAGTGTAGAGAATCTTATACACTCATTTTTTTTGCTCGCTTACTGCCCTTATTACTATTAGATACCCATACCTTGTAACAGCAATATCAGCAACTACAGAACAAGCTAATTTTTCATGCACACGCACATTTGACTCATGTTCTTTGGAGATAAAGGGACTTTCTTTAGATTATACTGCACCTCTCTGTACACTGCAAAGAGACTCAAAGTGGGATACAGGCTGTTGTTAAAAAGATCCAGATGGACCAGTGCCAGTGAACAGTTTGTGTCCTCTTGAGTTAACGCACTAGCAGTCTTTTAATTGAATGTTAAAAAAATATATAATAATAAATAATGTGTGTGCCTTTTGAATAATTTAATGATAATAATACAGATATGGTGAATTATACACAAATATTGTATGCATGAATACAGTGCTATATTTTGTAATGGAAACACTGGTACAGTCTATAGTTTTTTTTTTGTCTGTTTTTACTATTGACCATAAGTCTGCAATAAAGAAATCTATGTATCTATCTATAGCACATGGTCACAGCAAGAAATATCAAATATGTATTCCGCTTCGTGATGAATTAAGCATACTGTTTTAAAGCGTCACAAAAATCTTAATGGAGAGATGCTTTCAAATGTGGTACAATTTTCACTTGCAGCTTAGAAAAGCAGCTCATCTGACTGAGGCAGACTAGACTGTAGACATGTTAAAATCTATTCTGTTTTTGTTCATTTGCTTACATTTCTCTCGGGAGTCAAGTTATTTTTGGTAGACATTCAACAGACTCGCTTTTCGAAGAAATACTGTCTTCGAAACAATTTAATAGATTTTGCCTCATGTGGTATGAGCTAAAATATTTTGTAGAAAAGAGTGTGAAAACAAATTGAAGTGAATGCGGAACAGGAGAGCTGTTCAGACACTGAGGTTCATACATTAAGAATGATCTTCTGTCTACAGGATGTCGCCTAATCTGCCTCACACAGCCCATCACCTTTACCACATCCAGAGGAAAATAAGGTTCAGTGCAAGTTCAACACATGCTGCATCACCACAGCCACTGTGCACTTCATCGTTATCGCCATCGCTCTCTTTTTTGTCTGAATGATTGACACGTGAAAGCCCCTTCTGACCTTCTCTTGAGTCATGGTCAGGTAATTGTTGTATCCAGTGAAAAGGCTTTTATGCATAATTATGAATAAAACAGAAAGAACACTCCAATTTAGACATGTATTGAAATAAGCAATGTTAGTGGTTTATGACAAAAAATGGTTTATTCCTAAAATACAAATTTCTGTTCTATGGAGATGATGCTGTGAGTTGTAAATTGCCTGACCTGTTTGTCTGAATGAACAAGTACATTTAGTGTTAACAATTTGTCCTAATCTAATTTTGCATCTTACCAACAAATGTGTCTTACATGTAAAAAAATCAACATATCTACCATCTTTGTCTTTTAAGTCACTGCGCAAAGAGAGATTTTAGGATGCGAAAGCGCAATCATGATGCAGTATGAGCTGAGTCATAGTATGCTCTGCATGTAAACGGACTGACAGTCCAATCAATGATTGAACGATACAATTGTCAATGAGTACTGCAAATAGTTTCTCTGACAGTCTATGTGGAAAAATTACATAATAATAATAATAATACATGTGCAATAATAATACATATGGTCAAATAACACAAATAATAAAAACCTTTCTGATTCTGAGTCTGACATAATCAAGAGTCAGAAGAGACAGAAGCACAAACAGACGTTAGTGCATGTACCTTGTCCTTCGGGAGTCTCTCCAAAAGGATTGACTTCGACTTGTGTGGCGTCGACTTTCAGGAACAAATCATAGAGCCTCTTAATCTGATCTGCAGCCTGTGGAGCCACAGAGGACAGTCATTACCTTCTAAAAACACTGTCCCAACCAAGCTCTGTCAAGTACACTTACACAAAACAAGTCCGAACACATAATTTCAGTACAATTGTAGCTGTAGAGTACATTTAATATTTATGCCAATGTCTCTTTTCATCATGAAATGAAGTCCTGTGCTACGGTTAACCCTGTAATTAGATAAGCCCCCTTTTATGGATGCAGTAAAAATTCATGACTGCGGCTTTTCTTCTGGGAACCGAGACTCATTACACCTATTAGGATGTATTTCTTATGTCACAAATCTAAGCTAATCTGATTTCTCAGACAGCGGAGACAGTGACAAGGAAAAACAATGCTTTGAAACTCACTAAATCCCTTTTGCTTGCAACAGTCAGCATTACATACATTATTAGAGAGAGAGTGACATGTTAACAATCAGAGAAGGAGAAAGATGTCTTTTTTTGTCTAATTGAATTGTACGCTTACTGTTTATGTGATAAACTAATAAATAAAAGGAGTTGCTCTGTTGCATTGTCATTTATTTTATGGACTATGACCCGTATGGCTAGAATCATTGTAACAAATTAGTATCATTAATGTTTGTGCTCCCAGCCTCTGTGAGTCACTGCCAGAAATAACAATAGACCACCTGGCAATGTATGACTATAATGACACTCGACAATATTCTACAGCTGAAGTAATGATGAGCAAACCGTGTGTGTGGGACTGAGCATATGCCCCTCTATGTATATGTGTGCACAGCCTACTCTTTGCAATTTAACTAGAAAAGCCTTTGTGCCATTACCTGTCGTTGCAGAGGTCCTTTGAAACCCAAATTAGCTGCCATGCGGAGTGCCTGCTCGTCCTGAACTCCTTGAAATATATCTATGACTTCCTACAAAAGAGGCAGTCGGAAAAGAAATGATGAGGAGATACTGGCAAAAGAAAGAGCAAACAATGGACAGTAATAAACTGTTATGCTGACAGAATACAATGTGAAGTACTGATAAGAAAGTAGTGTAGCCAAAGCCAATAATAAAAGAACTACGCAAAAGGAAGTAACACTAGAAAATAATAAAATGTAAAAAATATATATATTTCAGAGCAAATGGCAAGTTGGAAACAATAAGTAAGCCAGGTACTGCATGTTGACCATACAATCTGCAATACACTACGATAGCTATCAATGCACATGTCTTTACAATCTGTGTTAACATCTGCAGTCTAGAAAAGGGACGATAAAACAAGCCGGGGGATGCTGGTTAAATCTCCATCTGTAAGGCTTAACTGGTACATCTGTTAACAATGACAAGGAACTGCTTTTATCCCAGAGCATTCTGGGAGTTAAACCAAAACTAAGACAAACAAATGCCAATCACATTTCTATTCATTTGTTCTATGCTTTAATATGCTTTGTATGCTTTAATATAGTCATGTTTCAGCCTAGAAATTAAGTATTTGTTTGTCTTTTTTTTTTTTACATTTGTACAGACACCTTACAAACATTGGAATTCCATGACTCAGAGAAAAATGCATTTAATCAAAATCATATTGCAAATTAAGTTAGTAAATTGTGTGTGTTATTAGACAGTAAATATAAGTCGAAACATTTAAGTAATAAACTCGATGTTTTTTTTTCTTTTTTAATGACAATAAACTAAGCTTTAAAAATATAAAGTCTGGTGAAGAAAACTAAAGTAATTTATAACAACTAAGCAACAGAGTTGGTACTGTATGTGTAAAAAAAACAAAAGAAAAGTACTACTACTGTACCTTGAAGATAAGTTCTGGGGTTTTAGCAGCCACTTCTTCAATGTCCACACCTCCCTGGGGACTTCCCACCATCACCGGCCCGTTACAGGAGCGGTCCATCAAAATGGCAAAGTAGGTCTCTCTGCTAATGTCCAGGGCCTCGGCTACCATCACCTGGGCGTGACCATTAACACAGAGAGGCGGAAGAAAACGGGGTCAGCCCATAGACTATGCGGACATGAAACAACAGTGTACAGCAGCCACATCTGTTTTCAACGACTGCTGAAGTATAATTAACACGAGCGGCACGGGTGTGACACTTCACTAATGAAAGTTAAATAGCAGTCTGACCACCGTGTCACGAGATAACAAGCCTGACTGACAGAATGTGTGATGCCTGCCTCTGAGACCATTTGGTACACACAGAATAAGAGACATGTTAGCTAACAAAGCAAGCCTAAGCTGAACGGGACAGATAAGCCGACTGAGGAAGCAAGCAGAAGCCTCAATTGGGAAGAAAATACTCTGACAGAAAGTCCTTGTTGTGCGGTTAATGGTAAAGATAGAGCTTGCTTGAACATGGATGTGTCTTGTGTTCTCTATCACCCTGTCAGTGAGGATGGATTGCTGTCTCTCAACTCAAGAGTGGCAAACTAGCTGAATACTATCCAATATTAAAGTTGCATAACTAAACTTTGAAACCACGAAAGGAGGAAGCATATATTTAAATCTAGGGTCAGACCGTTTGCTGGGTGATATTATCAGCCGCTCGCTAAAATCTTGCCAAAATTCAACTAGGCATTTTATAGCTTGTATTAAGGCAAAAATCGGTCCAATTTATCGGCATATTAATGTACAGAATCAACATTTTTCTGTGGAGTAGTTTGTCTGTGATGCCATAGTGCACCTGCATGCTGACCAGAGTGACCGTCCCGTTTGCAGCAGTGTGCGCAGATCATATGACTCTGACTGAGGCCACGCTGGATTTAAATGCTATGAACTAAGCTCCCAACTCAAGAAAGTTAACTTCAGCAGAAATCATTTACAATGATTAACACCAGCAACAAAATAGGGCTTATTTTTTATCAAAGTGTCAGCGTGGAGAAGAGAGAATTGTGGCCATAAATAGAGCCCCGAACCGCTGCTGCTCTCAATATACTGGATTATACTCTCACAACGGACAATCGTTTGGAGTCAGGACTAAAAGGAATATAATTTGTGAAGATTAATTGAGATCTGAGAGGTAGCCTATCTGAGCGGTGTGTCGTAAACATGTCCGTTTTGACGCTAATTTTATTTCTTTAAAGTGGTTGTATGCGTGTTTACTGGAACCATCTGGAGTTGTAAAAAGAGGCATATGCATATTAATTAATGTACACATATTAATTACTGTTGCACACGCATATTAATTAGCTCTTCTTTTGGGGTCATTCACTTCAGTAGTAGGGTAAACTGGTCTATTAAAACGAGTGTCATGCTAAAATACTTTTGGTCCTTCAAATAGACTGTTAAGAGGCAGAAAAACAGTAGTGTAGCCTAAATAAACCCAACATCGAAACTAATACAGCTGCCTAGTAACAAATTATTACCACATCAATAAATATATCAGCAATTATATAGCCTATCGGCCAACCCTCTTTTTAGTGGTATTGGTATCAGTTCAAAATTCTTAGGCACATCGCTAATATTCATATGGATGATTTTTTTGGGCACGTGCACAGTAGAGAGAGAAAGAGTGAGCTGCTGCTTTCAGGCTTTAGTTCTGGGTTTACAATTAATATTTTATTACCAAGTTTAGTTTCGGAGGTCAAAAACTTCCATAAATGTCCATAAGCAAAGACAATATAAAAAGTAAACAAAAAGGAACAACCTGATAAGCCGCTATTGGTAAAATACTCTTAACATTATAAAAAGTATAGTTTATGTTTGAATCTACACTCAAATTATTATTTAGAATCTTAAAATCTTCATTACAGATTCATCCAACATGCTTAGTGGTCTGATTTGATTACAAAATGCTGTTTTTACAATATTGCCGGCTTTGTGAGCGGAAAAAATGTTGATATTATCATTTACAAGAATAAGGTCATGTACTCCAGCTAGAAGACACTTAAGCTATAAGGCACTTAAGTTACTCCATTTGACTTTTGATTTTTATCACATTGTAATAGTTTCAAACATATCCTTTGCCCCAACTTCTCAACTTATTTCCAAACCAGCAGCCTTGCAGCAAATTAAGTTTCTGGGAAGAGCAGTGCTGTTACCTTCTGTACTTGAGCGATGGGTGGATGTGTGATGCAAGCTTCGCTGACATATTGACACCAAAGATCAGCCTGTTGGTGCCCTACACAAGTCACAAGTCAACTGTTGTCATTACATCAAAAACTTGTGCAGAGCCCATTTGGTGCTGTGTCTTTTTGCACTCAAGACTAAATGCAAATACAATTCGTATTTTGTTTGTTTGCAGTTCCTTCTGCCTCTGAGACTTTCATTTGGAACTCGGAAATGTCCCTGGTGACTTTTTGAAAACTGACAAGTGCAGCAGATTTGATTCTTGCTAAACACAGCTGTAGGAGAAGAGGTGGGAGTTCGCAGGCTGAAGGCTTCATCAGCTGGAAATGTTTTTTGAGAAGGTAGATACTGTATGCGGTGTGCCAGAACAGAAAATAAGATTCCTGCTTGTTAGTGGCACACAGAAACAGTTGTTTACCCAACACTTTAAATTCACACTGGGCCTCGTTCAATTTATGCAATGAGCCATAACACCAGCAAGTAAAAAAGCCAGCGTAAACAAGAGCGGACAGCCACTACATATTTTAACCTACCAAAACAAAGCACAGATTCAAACTGCTTTCACAGTCATTAAACTCATACAACAGTATTATTGAACTCAAATAACCTTGTAATGAGGTGAGAATGAGGGAAAACTCTTAAGTGTCTTACCGTTTTGACTTTGACTCCTTCCTTAGGTGTCTGCTTGGTGGTCAGATTGAAGCCCAGCATCTTGTTAGCCAGCTCACCAACCACAGCAGGGCTGGAACAAAGAGGTCAAAGATTTATACAAAAGTTCAATACAATACAATACAATTATTATTATTAAGTGAAAAGGAGTAGCAATCACAGCACTGTTATGCCACATTCATTTTGTAGCTAAAAATGTGTTCAGTTCAAAATGTTAAGACATGATGTGAACCCAACCCATTACACACAGAAAAAGTAGAGGGAAAAGATGGATACCATACACATACATGGTAAGTTTTAGAGCAGATGATGAGTGTTAACTTCAGCATTTTTGGGGCATTGTAACATATTCTGACAAAGTAGCTCTTTCAAAAACACTCTGGTACAAGTACACATCACTGTGAATGAAGCGCTCCCTATTATGGCTCTTTAAAGGCATGCTGCATACCAGCGCCCTTCTGGAAGCCTGCTCCGCTTTTAGAAGTGAATACAAATGAATCCAGGGGTTGTGCTCATCCTTTGATAGATGAGAGGAAGGTGAACCGTGCACTCGTGTCACTGTCTGGGGACGATGAACTTCAGCATGTCTCACTTTGAAAAAGTTCCCTTCTTTTCCCAACCAAAGTAGGGTGACGATGATACATGTCCAGAACAACTGTCATAAATCACTATTCGGCCCTAAAGGTAGCAATAAATGATCTATACCACAGAATTCAGACAAAAATGCTGCAAGAACAGAAAAGTGAATTTAATGTATTTGAGTACTATTGACTTAAAAATATCTATTGTGAACTCTAATTGTGTGTATCCCCGCTTTGTAAAAATAAACCTTAGCAGCGACACCAAATCCCAAACAGCATGGGATTTGGAAAATTTAGCACAGGGTGCATAATACTTCAGCCAAACTCAAAATCCTCTTTTTAATTGAGGCAGTTGCACAAGATGAGACAGTGAAAAAATGGTTTATTTGCAGCACAAATAATCCCAACTGTGCTTTAGTGCCTCGGGAACATCTTCAGAGAGCTCTTTGTGCTTGCTCACTCAAAAAGTCGATGTCACCAGAAGAAAATGGATCTTCCTTGAACAGTAAAACAGTGTGAAATACTTACGGTGTGTTACTTACTCTTTAGTTAAGTGCACTCCACCTTTAAGGCCACTGTCAAACACGCCCTTGCCCCGACCGCCAGCTAAGATCTGAGCCTTCAGAACGATCTCCCTGGCATCTGAAAAAGAGGCAAGTTCAGATAATGTGGCTCAGCACCTTAAATTGGAGCCCTGAGTCTAACATTTAACAACCCATTGGACTTAGAGAAGAGGCAGGGGAGAAGCCTCTGGGAACAGAAACGGGGGAGAAAAGAACTGCAGTCAGCTGCTTTTTGGGGCATTTTTTTTATTACATGAACAGCTCCATGATTTATCACATTATCCTTGTAGGTAGTTATATTGCCCATGTTTACTTGCACATGGGAGAGAACCAAACTTACACCACCAATATATTTAATAGCTGCAACAATAAATGCTTATAATCATAATTTAATTTTGAAATATGTATGCATCCAAGCTAGAGCAAGGTAAAGTGTTTACTTGGAGAGTTAGCTGGAGATTTGGGAATGAATCATACTACCTTTTTACATATGAAGACTACCTCTCTGTATGCAATGCATAGTTATTATTACATGTTGTGAATGTAGTTTGGGTCAGATAAATAGTCACATCAAATATAGAATTATTTTATGAGCTTCACAAGTCTATTTTAGTAGATGTACAGAGCCTGGCTTTCGTCAACCAAGAATGACCTTTAATCGACTACAACCTTCAAATATTCGGGGGTGCATGCAAAACTTTAAAACTACTTTATTCAGATGGTGAAGTGAAGACTACCTTTACGCAGCCGATTCGCTCTCAGTCGGCTCTTCCGGGTTTGCAATCAATAAAATACTTGAGGACTGATAGTGTGCAGAGTTCGGATTTTGTCTCAAATGGCTGCTTTTCCAGTATTCCAATATATTTAATTGTGGGAAAACTGCACTTACTGGATCCATATTTAAATCAGAATGTGCACACTTTCTACCCTCAATTTAACATACAACATATACAAGCCGTTTTAAATCAATAACTGATTTTCGTACTCGCCTGTAACCTAAATGCATCAATCCAGTTTCCCCTTTGCTGTCAGTAACACCTTGAAGAAAAATCTCGCATAAAGAACGGCCCTATGCTGTCCACTCATCACCAACCAACAATCAGTGTGTAGCCAAATGGACTGAGGGCCCTTGATCGAAGCCAGTATGCAGGCTGTTATTATGGAGGAGGGGAGTGGAGTCGGTGACAGGTGGGTGCCATCAGGCTAAAAAGTGGGAGGCAGTGCAGAAGTGGAGGGGAAGTGTTCTGTGTGCAGTGACTGGAGAGACACCTTGACCTTGGTTGATGAAGACGTACTCCCCTTCGAAAAGAAAAAGAAAAAAAAAATGAACAGGCAAAAGTCTAGACAGCAAACTCCGAAAAAGCCTATGACAGGGCAGCCGGGATTAAAATAGAGCAGTATTAGCTCGAGAGAGTCGAGAAGCTAAGCAGTAAATGAGCAGAAAGGTGCGCTCATATGCAAAAGGGGCTTTGAAAGGAGTCATAAATGAATAAATATGTTAATAAAAACTGCTACGGTGCAAAATTAAAACGAGTTCAAAGCGAGATGGAATAAAGTGCCCCGCGGGCAAGTGCAGCAGAGAGACAGCCCACAGGAAAGCTTCTTTTTTTTTTTTTTTTCTTTAAAAGAAAACGAAACAAGTTAAGGAACAAAGATGTGCATCCCATTGTGAGGTGTGGAGAGAGGTAGGAGCAGTGGCACGTTGTTGAGAACATCGAAAAAACACAAGAAAGTTAGAGATATTAAAAAGGTGTGTAATAAGCAATCAGTGGTAATGAGGTGAAGCGAGGCAGGTGTTTGGCACTGCTGCTAACCTGCTTATTATGCCATGCACAACAAGTCATTGTAGCAGTATCAGCAATTATGAATGGCCACTGAAGGATTAACGGGCATAATACAGGAGGAACTTCACCAAAGCCGAAGCAAAATGAGAAGAGTGCAAGATAAAAAGATGTAAAATGAAGATATAGTGCATTACAAAGAAAGGGACTGTTCTGGCGGTAAAACCAATCCCGCGAGGATCACATGTGCAGAGACGCTGCGTTTTCTTTTGAAATACATGGAGAGGATAATGATGTCCTCAAAGATCACAGGGAACATGGAGCATGGTAAAGAGCAGGGTGACCATTATCTGCTGCAGTGACAGACACGAGAGGCCTCCCAACGCTCGCACAAAGGTTGGTCTCTAATGAGAGTGGAGCAGAAAAAAAGCACTACTATATGTAAAACCAGAAGAGGGGGACAGCTTTCATGTCGAGCCGCGACACAGGGTGAAACAAGAGGAGAGAAGGGCACACGTCTCTGCAGAGTACCAAGTGTATTATGGATAATCTGTGCTGTGTAAACCTGGAGATCGCTCAAATGTTTTGTTTTATGCTGATGTGCGTGCGGTTTGGGATAGGAAGACAAAGAAAGAGATAAACAAATAGATGGGAACAATTATGGACAACAGCTGAACTGCAACACAAGAAATTCACAGTCTTACAAGAGAAAAGAACCTGGGATTTATACATCTAACATGCCACTCTAAAGATAAACATGGTTGCGATGCATATCTATATTAAAATTGTAATGTTCGTTGTTTGTTGTTAGTTGTTTTCTGCTCTTCTTTATAAAGTTTGGGGTCTCAATGGGCCATAGGTAAGCTAACAACAACAAACAAAAGAGATGTATCAATGCAGTTTTTGTTCAGATGCATTAGGCCTATATTGTTTTTCAGACTTGATCAATAGAACTATGATGTTGCCTTTCAATGTGTGGCTTTTTAATAGAAAATAAAAGATATCTGCCCCAGTCATTGGTTGTACTATATCATCGCTGCTCTGTTTTTTTTTGTGTTTACATAGCAAAATTGGCCTTAGAAATTGGCCTTGAAAATCGGCATCAGCCAAAGATAAACCCATATCGGTCAACCATAAATAGCTTAGTAGTAATGACGAGTTATATTTAGATATTATTTTTTTGCACATCATTTCTGGGTTCTGTTGGGATCGGTTCAAAGATATGCTACAGAGGAAAAGCAGCAGTTTTCATCTCCATTTATTTGCTGCATCTTGGGGACCAGAGCAGAGAGATTAACCACGACTCCAATCACATCACACTCAATCGCAGTAATGCGGTCATCATCCTCGGGGCATGCACATTTCCCTGTAATGAGAGCAAATCATCTCTCAGTCCTGCTTGCCAGTGACAGCAGCTGGCAGAGGCGACCTGGACCCACTCTGGCCATCTTTCTTTATGGAAGGCCTATTACTTTCCTTTCTTCATTTTTATTAATCCACGGGTGGCTAGCAGCAGCCTTAGTGAGCACTCTGATATTTAATTAAGACTTTGAGCATGTGCCATGAGGGGGAGGCTGGCTGGTAAGGGACACGTGCAGGCAGAGTGCCAAATCCAGAGAGGGTTGGATAGGCTATCTGCTGGATCAGATCAGGCGGCCCTCCCCAATGAACATATGCGCTGTAATGAATGTAACCCAGTGGCTACGGGGGAGACTAATCAAACTCTGGGGAGGGAAGACACACCCAATCACACATGAACAATGACTGCCGACAGCACTAAACATATGCACCAACTAAGAGCTATTTAAACTATCAGAATGCATTAGAAAATATTACACTTGCTAATGGAGGAACATTTTTGCTATGTCAAAATTACAAGCTAAACTATAGATGCAATTACAAGTCTACAATATGCTTTTTTGTTTTATCATACAATATATGTTGCATATGTATTTACAAAAAAAAATCCATACAGAATCATTGTTTTGTGTTTTTAGACATGTACAAAGGTGGAACCAAGTTTTTATTTATCAAGTGTCAAGTAATACTCAAGTTTTTGGCCTCACGTCCAACTCAAGTCTCAAGTTCAAGTCTCTGCTTTGAGTTTCAAGTCCTTTCAAGTCATTGTACCATATTGCCAAATACAGCTCATATTTGTTTTTTGCAATTCATGTCTTTTTGTAAATTCTCATACTTAAAAAAGTCCTGGTAACTAAAAGAAAAGTGGGGATGGACATGTTCAAGCTTGTTTCTATAAAAATACTCTTTTTTTCTACGAGGAGGAGCAGCAAGTAGTCTCAAGTCACAAGGCTCCAAGTCAAGTAATTGTTCGAGTCCCAAGTCTAAAACCATTTTATCAAGTCAAGTCTCAAGTCCTCTAAAGAGTGAGTCAAGTCCGACTCAAGTCCAAGTCACAACTTTCAAGTCCCCACCTCTGGATACATTTCTTAAATAAAAAATAACAACAGCTACTGCTAGTATATCATGTTTTAAAGCGGTTATTGACTGCAAAATAATTAGGAGACCTCTAGCACCTGACAGAGCTGCATCAATAGCTCATTTAGAATGGGAACAATAAGCCATCACCTCATGTAGGCAACTCAGGGCATTAATGAAGAACAAAATGTTTTAAAGTGGCAGGTCAAGCGCTTCAGAGAAACTAGAAGTGTGTTCTTTGTCTTGGGGTCAGGTTTGGTCGGCTGGGGCTCAACGCTGGTGTTAGTCTTTAATGACCCATTGTGCCTGTAAACCTGTGTGTCTTTGTGTGATGTTGTTTTTACAGTCTCCCTGAGCCTCGTATTATCTCGCACATGTGCAGATTTCCATAAACACTATTTTCTTATTCTAGCAAACACATAAAGGTCACAGAGAAAATAGCTTTTCAGTCAGTGAAGTGAAGGCAGGTGAACCAAGGAGAAGCAGGGAGAATAACACACTTTACGTCAACTTTGACTTATGATGCCTTTGCTATATCCAAATGTGTATGACTTGCTCAGTTGAGTTTGAAAAGTCAACAAACATTGATAAAGCGATGCATCATAAAATCTGGCTGCAGGTCTGACAAGAGCCATAGCTGCTTGGTGGAACGGGACAAAAGGGGTTTAGACTCCAAACAGCACATCCACAAATGAAAGGTAACCCGTTTCCACTTCAACTAAAGGTTTCATTACCATCCATCCATCTCGTCCGGTTAAGCCCACTGCAGCTGCGCGTCTGTCTAATGATGCGTTTTCGGTGCCACTTACTGAAGGAGAAGGCACTGGTCCCGGCGTGGCGGTGGCACCTCTGGGTGACACCTCCAGTCAGCAGCGCGCATGACGGCTCAGGCCTCATTAGAGCGGCACCCAGACACAAGGCACACACTAATGACATCCTGAGGTGGCCCCGATCCCCTCCGCTGACAGAGAGGTGAAGCTCAAGCCTCTGCTCCACACAAACACAGGGGTAATGCTATAATAATGGCCCTATGGATGGACTGAAGGCGGCTAAACAACAACAACAGTCCTATGGCTCTGTAGACAGACGTTTTGTAAGAGATGAACACCATAATAGATTGTCGGCACACGCGTGTCAAAAGTCACAAACACATGTCTCCAAAAAGTTGACCTGCAGTTTACAACTTGTACCATTTACTCTTGACTAATTGGTATTAACAGTTGAGGCTTTTAAACATACACTAACAGGTCAGCCGGTTTCTCTGACCAAAACCAGTAGATTTTATTATTTTATGTGAGGCTGTCAAGTAACTTAAATTTCAAAAGTGCTAATCAGCAGCTACGGCAAGAACTCAAGCATGACTAATCTAGGTTTAGAGTCAGGGCCGGCCCATGGCATAAACAAACAATCCAAGCAAATGTTTAGGGCCGCAACCAATAGGGGGCCACACTCTGGTGGGCTGGATCCGGAACAGAGAGAGATCGTTAACGCAACAAGTTAACATTTAAAAAATATATACAAGTATGTTGCACTCCAAAATTCTCTTATCGTTAAATGCAGCATGAAAATAATCATAATTTCTTGTGTGGCCTGCTCGTGAGGGTCATTAGAACGTTACATCTAAAATGCACCTGAATGACATGACGTGATATATTCAAAGGTTCTCGATGATGAATGTGGTCTGCTCGACTAGATAAAAATCCAGAATCACTTTTTTCTGCTCAGTCCGCTGCTGTTTGCTTGTCTTTATTTCATTATGTTCCATTATTATTGTTATAAACAGTGAGTCGTTTGGTGGGCCACAAACAAAGTCTTGTTTTAGGGCCTCCAAATAGAGCAGGCCCTTTTTAGAGTTTAAAAAAAATGCTGAATTGTGCAGAGTTGGTCAAAGTACTGCTTTTCATTATTTGAGTAAAAGTAAAAATAGGCCTGTTCATATATTACTACAAAGCAAGCAAAAATAGCTCAGTCCAATACTTAAGCTAAAGTTCTGAAGTATTTAAATTGATCATTTTGTGGCATCGATAAAAATAAAATAAAGTTGGCTCGTTCTAAACACAAGATGCAAATTGTATTTCGATCGTGTCCTGTTCAGTCCAGGCTTTAAAATTAGTATAATGTTGTAAAGAGACAATGAAAAAGGAATTCAGTTAGTCAAGATTTTATGTATCTACTATTTCCGAAACAAAAGCAAGAATAAGCCAACTCAAAGCTTGTTAACGACTCCTAAAATAGATTAAAGGCTGATCAGTGGCATCTCACCCATAACCTGTGCGCCTCCTTTGTTGTGAGTCTAACTGCTCTCCTGCACAAATCGAGTCTCTGGAGTGAATGTCAGGAGACTTTAAATGGGACAAAAGACGTGGAAATCTACTCCAAAGTATTTTGTAATGGGAGCTTTTTTCTTTCTTAGTAATGTAGTGGAGTAGAAATTATTGCAAACCCAACAATTTCGAACATGAACTGCTGTCAGATGGATTTTGTTGAACACCAACCATCCTGCCTGCCAGTAAAATACGTTTTCATTAACTTCATAGACAGAGTGCTATACGGTGCCATTTCTAATCGTGCATAATAAAGTTCAGACAAAGGTTCATGTCTGACTAAACAAACATGGCAAATACCACTTTCAGATTTGTCAAATACTTCCAGACGAGCTTTCACCAACTCTCAGGCAAAGAACCATGATAACAAAATAATAGGCTCGCTGTAAACTCGTGGCACATTAGTATCATCCCGTCCTAATACCATCCAGCGGCCTGCAGAGTAATGCCATGTTGCAGCCACCACATGAATAGGTTAGGGTGCGTAATGAGAAGGTGGAAACACTAAGCAGCTTACAGAAATCAGCTCTTTGAGAGACGGGGAGACTTAGCCTGGAAAGCCTATTTACAGCTGTTAAGACAATTTTCAGATGCATGGCTTTTCTGTAAGCAAACAAACGAGTCAAAAGTCCACCGACATGGGGGCGATGGGAAGTCACAGACGAGTCAGAGCTTTTGACCCCTTTTGCTTACATTTATCAAACTAGACCAAGCTTCTCATTAGATACAAATTGAATTGAAGTTAGGGTTCTGGTTATGAAGATCTAACCCATCATAAATCTCCTTATGTAATTCTATTATAGTCCTGCTACTTTAAGTGCAATGACATATTTGCACTTAAAGTAACTAAGTGCAAACAAAGCTGTGTTTCTCTTTTTATTTTTCGCCCAAACAGCCTTCTCTGTGAGGGGTACTAGTCTGTGAAACATGCTCCCTGTCCATTTAAAATGAGCCAGAAACCTAAGCAAAAAACAAAATCTTAGATGTGCCCGCAGCAACACTGCACTCATGTTTCTAATACATCTCTTTGTGTGCAAAGTTGTACATGTCTCTGTATTGTCTGTTTTTTACGCTGCGATTAACTCTGGCTATAAGCACTGTGATGCATGCATCGAGCTGCTGTGCTACAGTCAGTCAATGCTTTTGTATTTGTCCCTATTCAAATAAACCATCATGATTTGGGTGAGAATTATAAATCATTGTTTTACAACAGTGAAGTGAAGAAATGTTGAAAAAAGTTGAAAATTGTGAAAAGTAAGTTCCTAGCATAAAGAAGACATATTACCCTTGATTTACACCAAAGCAGTTCCAGCACGTAAGCGCAGCATGCACGTAGTAATCACTTCTAATAATAACCGGCCGGATATCTAAACCAGCAATATCACACATACAGCATCAACAGCGCATCTCCAGGCTTTTTAGAAAGAGAAACATTGCAAAAAGGCACATAAAATAAACAGCTGATGTCCTCTAAAATACGTTCTAAAAAACAAAAAAAATATGACACTCATGTAAACAACTTGCATCCTGATCATGTCCAGGACAAGGATGAAATTAGAGAAGAATATAATATGCTTTACAACATCAAATATACAAGAACAACTTAAGAGGGAGAAGCCAGGGTGTGAAATAGCCAGCCTGCGATTAACTCTTTGAAAAGTATCATTCCTTGAGTCAACTTTTGTAAAGTTTGAAGACCTACTTCATCCAACCAGCATTTGTAAGGAATGTGGTCATACTTGCTTGCTAATGCTCGGAACCTAAGCAGATCAGGGCCTGGTCAGTACTCGGACGGGAAATGTGGATGTGTCCTTAGGCAAGACTCTTCACCTACATTGCCTAATCTGAAAGTTGTGCCTGCATGTGTGATCGGTGATGGTCGGAGCGGTTGATGACGCAGATTAGCAGCCTTGCTTCCGTCAGTCTGCCCCAGAGCAGCTGCGGCTACAACAGTAGTAGTATAATTATGATAAGTTTTATTATGATAATTAGTGTCATATGCACTTTAATGCCTTAGGTGAGGTTAGCTCATAGTGGTCAGCAGCTGAATGACTCTGAGATAAACAGCTATTCCCACTAAGACATTGCAATTCTTCTACACAAGCCTAAGTGGCATTTACACCCCGCCGCTTAGTCTCTTTTGTGTCCATCAGTGTTCGACTGTGTCTGTATCAATAAATCTGACAGTTCCTCCCATTCTCACAACTATTTGCTCAGTGTTATCTTGGCAGAGTGATGAGACATAACATCTATCTTTTTCAGAGAGAACGACCAGTTAGCAAAGAGGTTGGAAGAAGAAATAGTTGGCCTCTCAGCAGACGTCAGTATGTACAAACTGCAGATTAGTGTTGTCATTTAAAATACTAACATTTCAACAACTCAATTTTGATACTGAGGAATCTAGATATCACTTTTGATACCTCAATGATAATCAAAAGGTTTTCTTTTTAGGTCAAGGTTTTAGACACAAAATTGAGAAAATATTAGTACTTTCTTTGTTACCATGTGGTCATGTGTGGCTTTTTTTTTTTTAAACATTAAGGCATTTGAACAGAATTAACTGACCAGTAGCTGCCATAATGTCAATAGAAAAAGAGGCATTCAGGAACAAACAGAACACAAAGTTACATAACATAAAATGATTTAACTTTATATCCAAGTGAATAAGGATCAAGCTTTTATAATTTCCAAATCATAATGTATTTCAATATGCCTAAAGTAGGAGACAAAGAGTGTGTGTGTGTGTGTGGGTGTGTGCGTGTGTGTGTGTGTGTGTGTGTGTGTGCGTGCGTGTGTGTGTGTGTTTTATAGCATTAGTGCATCACATCTGACTGATATGATAACTATCACTTGACTTGATAGTGTAAAAGCTACAATCTGGGCACCAAGACCACAAGACTGTAGCAGAACCATAAAGAAGAGTCCCCCATCTGCTGCCCAGAATGTGTAATCACTAGAAAAAGTGCTGCACAGTGTTGTTAATCTGTTAGCTGTTTGGAATGTGAAAGGCCAGTAAATTTGAGATTTTGACTGAAGATATAATGATGCAGTTTAATGTGCATATGACAGATTCAACTACACATTTCACTAAAATGTAGTGAACATAGATTTGCTTGAGATTTTATAAAACATTTTGATTATTTCCCCCCAGTTTGACATTTTTTGTTCAATTTAATATTTTACTTCCTGGTTAGACATGGCCAGCAAGTATGACATGGGTACATGTAATTCTATAACTGTTACCTAGCAACCACAACAAGGACAAGACTCATATATTACACGATATTTATGAATTTGACAATAAATAAAACCTGATGACACCTTTCTTTTGTTGAATGATTGTTTAAACTGTCAATAATTTGGGTAAATGTGTCGGTTGCATGATATTTATTTTTCAAAATGTCTTCACAAACTGCAACTTCACAGGTTAAAAAAAAACAAAAAAAGCTGTGATAAATATTTAACAAAAGGGACAAATCCACCACACAAAGTCATAATATGAAAAGAATCTGTCATATAGACTTTAAGTACATCCTGAAATGTTCTCATCTAAAATATACATGTTTCCTACGTCATTTGATGTCATTTTGTATGCGTCAAAATGATTATCCAACGATTAAATTAGATGATAATGAACTAAAGATTCGATTAGCTGAGATTAACTGATTCACTTGTTTCGAGCAAAATAACACGATGCATAAGAGACATACCATCTCAAACTGATTGTATATTTGAGCGTTTCGATTTTTCAACCTGCAGATAAACACAGCTTAAAGAGGAGCATCTTATCTCTCCCCACTTCAGACAAAGCCGAGAGCGCGGAGGCCTGTGCTTAAGCCACCTCCACTCTGCGCTAACTGCTACTGTCAGCGCCTTTCACCAGAGACCTGCCTCATTGTCTGAGGGAAGGAGATGAAAGTGGTCTTAAAAGGCTCTTGAAGTGTTGAGGAGCACGTGGCAGCTCCGGCGGGGACGGCGCGAGAGCTCGGGAGCGCGGGGAGCCGAGACCCAGCCAGGAGAGATGTCCCATGATCCAAACCGTAACTCTGTTTGACACAGGGAAATATTTATGTATCCTCGAACCATAAGGAGGCAGTTCCCGGAAATCCAACATCAGAGAGTCATGACTTTTGAATGAAAGATAATAATGCATGATTCAGGTGTCAGATTTTATATTTTAAGACTTTATTTTAATGCTTTAATGTCAGGCATTTTGTGAAGTGAGCACAACGTATGTGCTTTGTTATCCATCCGATCAGATTCAAATTCCGGTTTGATCTCTTGGCTAGAGCTTTTGTTTTTGGGTTAGAGTGTTTGCTGCAATTAAACTGAATAAGGGGAAATAATATGCTGAATCTGACTTACTTTGAGGGCAAAATTTATAAGCGACCTGTGGCAAAATACATGAACATTAACCACATAATTTACATAAGATGGGGAGTTTTAGACAATGTATGTGTTTGAATGTGTTCTCAATCTTGACAGACATGCAAATATTATGAGACCTTGGAAAACTATGTGAAAAATAATCACTGGAAATAAGTGGCGACTGTGTCAAGAGGGGCTTGTTCCTAGAAAGCAAATGTGACGATAACAATTGTGTTTACAACGGAACAATGTACTTTGGTGACACATAATACAAGGTAAGTGATCCTCGAAGAATCTAATTTCAACAGAAACAAAAATATTAAATTATTCCCACTACTTTTTTCTTCACCTTCTGGCGACATCAACAAGGGACAGTAACTACATTTATTTTGCAGAGCTTTTGCAGGGAGAAAATGTTAGTGAAGGCAGCTTTTACCAGGTCTGTCTCATAAAAAATCTACAGTTTTACAAAACTAAAATGACAAATTTAAACTATAAAAGATTTCAAGACTTTGGCAGATTGATATTGTACTCTGAAATGAGTTCTACACATTATCTAGAATGGCTTCCATAGATATGTTCCAATTGGCATGTTTCAATAATAAAACAATATTGATTTTGGCTACATTAATGTGTAGCATCTTCAGTTTCTTATGTCTGGAACCCTGTTATCAAGTATTAATACAATTATTTTATAGCAGGGGTGGCCAACCAGAGACGCATTTTTTACTGTGTTACCACAAAGAGCCACATCATAAATCTGGGCACACAAGAACATCACCCCATCCCTTCCACACACACACGCACAGGACACACATCCTGTGTTCTCGTACAGTGTTTCCCCCAGGTTTACCCGTTTGGGGAGACGGGTGTTGACCGTGTAGGAAAATATACACTCCTTGCTCAACACCAAAAAGATGGATGGAAAACTGAAAACAATTCAGTTGTACAAGTTAACATTTAGTCGGTGTCATCATCTTCACTTGAATATTAAAACCATAAATTTAACCATGGACATTGAAAGAGATTGACCGATATGTTTTTTTTTTTTCTTTCCTTAATTTCAGAGGAACCGATGACCCTATAAACTGGCATGAAACTCAGATACTGAGTGTATTATCAGGAATATAATCTATAGTGATACATTTCCCCAGTCCTGTTTCACAATAAATCATTGTGGTTTGAGTGGTTCCTTATTTGTATGAACTGAAGCTAATGTCACACTAAAGACTGATTTACACTGACATCAGTGCGTTTGTTGTACGATTATAAAGTGTTAAAAAGTAGGGCTGTCAAAGTTAACGCAATAACTCATGCAATGAAATCATAGAAAACTGACAAACTGACACGGATTAATCACATGGTTTGATTTGACGTAAGTAACAGGAGCAGCTGTAATCCCGCAGTTCATTTTACACATAATCCTCACATGGAAAAGCGCAGATCACTCAGTGGCTGATGTTTACAAGGTGTGGAGCAAAACCGAACCGCTGCTCTGTGCTGCACAACAAACCTAAGATCTTATGCTCAACGGTGTGTGCTCAATGACGTATCACTTCACCAAACTATTCCATCTATCACCGTAAAGCTCAGTTACCCATGTGACTATAGTTCTATGAGTGTATGAAACCACTAAACCTGCTGGTTGGTCATGTGGCCTAGATTTACCTGAAACATGTAGCCACACAGATTTAACATGACATGCAATGCCTACACTATTACATTATTATATTTTCTTGAGAAAATGTTACTAATTATAGACATAAATACTGACATTTTAATAATGACATGTCAAAGAGCATGCAATGAAATTAATCGTGCTTAATCACAGTTATAAAGAGTGATTCATCTGATTTTTTTTTATTGTTTGACAGCATATTTGCATCAATCATCAACATATCTGTGGCAAAAATGTGCAAGGGGCCTTGTTTTAACAAGTACTGTAGTGGCATGAATTAACCTGAAATAGTGTACACTCAGACAATAAACAAATATGGGGAAACTGTCCATTTTTTATCACACTCGATGCCGACCAAACAACTGGCCAAAACTGTATTTGTTTCTCGTGGCATTTATAGAATAAAGTAAAGCCAGCACACGCCTTGTCTTTTTACTTCACGACACGACTGTGGATGCACTTGTTGAATAGTGAGAGGAGTAAGCACGATGGCTCTACAGATGTGTGAAGAACAACAGAGAATAGAAGAGCGGAGGAGAGGACTGAAGGAGAGGAGACTAGCCAGCTGAGACTTCTCCCTGTACTTCTGAGAGCCTTTCACAGCACAGGTGCAAGATGCAAACTCTGAACACAATCATGTTTCATTTAGTCGACATATGCATTTTTTTTCCAAAAGCAATTGCACAATCATGATTCAAAAATCTAGCAGATGTTATGTAACCCTGACACAATTGGAATGCATGAAATGGCCAAACAGTTTGTGCAAATGAAGCGTGGGCTGTTCCATCGTCAGCGTATGCTCTGAACTGTAATTTATATAGAATCAGAAGTATAGTAAACACATACAAAAGAATAGACGCTTCATAACCAAAAGAATAATAACTACAGCAGATAAAAATATTTGTTTTGCTTTGTCGAAAACGTCCTGTTTATTCTCTGCTTAAAAAAAATGCCTCCAGTCTGTTTAAATGTGCTGCAAGACCTGCTGAAGGAGACAAAGATGGTGTCAGATAAGCAGACACTATAATGTATTTCAATGTCCCCCTCACACACACACACACCTCCACCGAACTCCAAATATGCAAAAAAAACCTGCAAACGCACATTCATCCGCTTCATCAAAGAGCTGGCGAATGTCAAGGTAGCACAATATTATTCAGCGAGCCGGCATATCAAACTAACTACTCCGCTAATAAGGACACATGAGATTTGACAGCGGTGCATATAAGCACAGTTTAAGAGGGAATATTCATGGCGGTAAAATAAATTAAAATGATATTCTACCGCAGTTAATTGTCATTCCGGCAGGCAAGACAATAAAATATTATAAAGAAATTGATGGGAACTTTTCAAACTGGAACAAGACAAAACTCAGCAGATGGGTGCGGCGTGATGAAAATTGGACACAAATCGAACAGCAGCAGGAAGGAACTGCTTGTACCTAGTAGTAATTAGCGAACTAAAATGTTTACACCCAGGATTGCTGGAGCTGGTGTGAGCCGAATGTTTACACTAAGCCTGCATATTTTAAGTCAGTCTTAAATAACAGTGGTACAGGAGATGGAAATACACTATAGCGTGGTTGTCCGTTTACAACAGGGACACATGTAAGTATACAGTTTTAAAGCCTTGTACGTGACTTTTTTTCCTTAAAGTTCAGGAATTCCATGCAGTAGGGCTTAAATCGACTAAAGAAATTGTAAAGGATGCATAAAAAGAAAGTCAGGGCAATTTAGCAGATTTACAAGGCCTTGTGTTGACAAGAGAAGTGGATTTGTGTAACTAAACCGAGTTATGCCTCACATTAATTAGACTGTTAATTATTAATATATTAATTAAGAGAGAGAGAGAGAGAGTAGTTTGCAGAGAAACTATCACAATTGCTTTTTGAAAACACTGTTTGCATAATTGACCGTTTAATGAAATCACAAACTAAAGATGAAGCAGTGGTTTTGGGTGTTTATTATATTGATTTGAGTGAATTGGCCTGCTATGTGTAACAGATTCACGTTTAGGGTACAACATTTGTTCACGGTTTTATCAAGATCACATCAGTTTGATTGTCACAAAACATTATGTACAGGGAAATATAATAAAGTGTATTACTCATAAACATCTCCCGAGACTGACATTGATGATATTAGAAGGTAGAAAGTAAATCAGATGTCAGGATTTTGTGGATTTAGGGCACAATCTACGCAATCTATTCTCTTTGAAGGCACACAAGCACGTAAGGGTTGCTCATGTTTAATCTGATTAGCTTTTAAGATGTATTGTTATTTATGGTTTCATTTAATGCCAAAGATAATACCGCTGTTTCTTCCTTTTCGTAGTGGGTGCAGGAGCTATGCACTGTATATCTGCTCAAAACTGCACTCATGTGAGTTCTTGCAAAAACAATTACGTATAGGGATGTAACAATATCCAAATTACTCCGTATGAAATATTCACAATATACATCTCACAGTATGATATACATTGTGGTTTTCTGAGGGGCTAACAGAATATGCTAGATTTGTTTTTCTTTAAAAATCTCTTAATAAGCCTTTAGTCCAAATAATTATTGTCATATTCCAGAGATTTGAAAGATAAAAATGCTAAAAAACAATCCTGTCTTTGTGTTGCCTGCACTGAAATGGAGCAAAGGATTTTGGCTGTTCCCACATTTATTAATTTTTTTACTGCAACATTCATTTAAGCAAAGGACCCTGTAATTTGATGTGACTGTGACGTCCCACAATATTGTTGTGAGACTTTTGGTGATACAATATTAAAATATTGCGGTTATTGTTACATCCCTAATTATTTATACAAAACAGTACAAGAAAATAGTGTATTTATAATGTAAAAAAGAACTCATGATTTACTCTCAAATCTTCAAATAGCTCATGCGATGTTTTTTTTTTTTTTTCTTAATCCTTAAAGGAAAAATGTTATGCATGTTTCATATTGTTATTAGCCAGCAGATGGCACCTACCACTACACACACTTTAGTTATGTTAGCACTTTAACCCCGGGCTCACACCGCACAGTCCAGTTGCAGTGCAGTGACCGCAGCCTTTCCGTAGCTTTAAAAGTGCGAGAGGAGCCGGTGATGCCGGTGGAGGTGCTGCGGAGCTCTGGATCCTTTCCGTTGGATTGAATATTCACCGGACTGCCACAGCCCACGTTGTCAAAATCAGACAAGACGAACAGGAAATTCTACGAGTGCGAGTGAAATGCATCAGGTGGTTTTTCAAAATCAAACCAATGATTTCACTCTACAACGATTTACCTCAGCGCTGTAAACATTAGGTTATAATCGATGATACGGGGTCACATGTGTGTTATTGAGACCATCAGGAGGATAATAGGAGGATAACGTCAAAAAGGAAAAGGCCTGGCATGAAATAGAGTAAGTAAGTTCTTGGAGAGGATGGTGAGGTCATGTACTTATAATCTTAATTAATAACTTATAACGTGAACTCCCAAACTGAGCACGAACCCCTGTGAACTCATGGACTTACGTTGTCACAGCAACAGCACCGCAGTGCTCCGCTTTCCGTGTGAGTGGCACACTGCAACCAGACCGCTCCAACATAGCAACCGCAGCTGGACTATGTGCAGAAATGCTTAGAATGATTTAAGAACTTAAAATAGCAGAATATTCTCAGATAAGTGACGAATATGATCTGAAAATCATCATTGAGCGAGGGAGTTCAGCAGGAAGTGTTTTTGATGGTCGGAGAAGATTTTCTAATGAACATTCCTCAAAACAGCGTGAATGCAGCTGAATGCAATTTAAGTATGTTTTTTATGACAAAATGTTGTTAAAACATGGATAAAAGCTAAAAAAAAAAGTCACGGTGTAGGAGATTATGTGTCCTTTAAATAAAAATAATTAGCTAACAAATACAAATTTAGGTTCACTAAGACACCATCTACCAAATAATCGACTAAACGATAAAGGACCTATAGCAATGCGAAGACGCATTTTGTCAATCCATTAATTCTATTAATTCTTCTACCCTTGACAATACCAGAGGGTGTTGCTCAAAACGTTTCATGTATAGCTCCTGTGAGACGTTGTGACTTTGATGAAAGCAAACTAAATGCACATTATGGTCCATATGTTTCGGTGAGTCCTGTTACTGTTCCAAAAGCATGAAGATTGGTAAATCAGATTTCCTGGTGTTTTTAACTACGTGGCTTCCATTTATCTCAGACTCAACATGTGGCCAAAGCCAAAGCACAGTTTTCTTCCATTGCTGCTGTGTCAATGAGTCATTGCTGGGTGAAGGCAGGAGGCCTGACAGACATGAAGGTCCCTTGCTTTGTGGAAAAGGAGGTAAAATAAGCTTTTGATTTAGAATTCAGTTGGAAAATCCATCAAGATTTGTACAACAGATGCATCTGTCAGCCGGGCTGCAACACAATTGTGGTGAAATATATTGTTGTGGCCAGGCAAGTATTTTACTGGGTGAATAAACTGACGTGCTTGTGCTGGGCCCTGCTTATCTTTAAAGAAAGGAAAACATCAAATCTATATTCATTATTTGTAACATGCTGGAGTTCGATGTAGAAATTGGTATGCAGGATCATAAAGTACATAAAGTAGAAAGATCAGGATTTGAAAAGTATTTTAACGATGATTTGAGCCATGTTTAGTTTTTGATGAATTCATTTTTCCAACGGTTGGTTTTTTCCCTCCATTTGTTTGAGTTGATGATGAACACAGCAAAGAAAGATCCAAATTGTATTCTTAAACATTACTAGTTGCTGTAAACGTCTTAATCGCCATGTCAAAGCAATTGGTAAATAGGAAGAAAATTTGACTGCATGCACGAACTGGTTTTGCGTGACCCTGATCCTTTCAAAAACATATGTGTAGAGCTTAGATTGATGTGCAGAAGATTTATCTAAAGTAAATGCAAATCTCTGTGCTAATCCCACTTTTCTTTTGTCAAAGTGGGTATTAAAAATCCACAGTTTTGTTTGTATTCTTCATGGTAACAGGATAGATTATCAAAACATGTCTTCTCCTGGATAAGCCGATTACATTTGTCTTTTGTCATTACTGCACAATATTATACACTACTATGGGGTATATGGAACTCTATTTTCTGTTAGTTTTGCTAATCATCTCTCAGGCTTGGGACAAACTGGGCACAACCTTTCACTCGAAGACAAATATAAATTGACAAAAAATGTCTGTGTATTTGGCTGGTGGGAGGCAGATGGTGCACAAAACAAACTGAAATTAGAATCTGTTGCTTGTAAAGCTAATAAAAAATGTTGTATGACTAGTGGGAAAAAAAAGAAAACATTCTCAGAGTAAAATACAAGTTTTTCAGAAACCTTGTGGAGTGAGCATTTAAAAGTTTGGACAGATAATTCCTCACGCCGTTCACACGGTATGGGGCTATAGAAATCAAAGTCTACTTTCCCACAATCCATTAGCTGGATGTGAGTCACCCATCTGCTAAAGTAAAACCGTTGTCATTTTAACGGGAATCAATGGTCTGTATCACATTTTTATTATTTATATATCTTAGTGCATATTTTGATTTGCAGGGATTTGTCCTCAGGCTGTAATAGTCCAAATCAATCAGTGCTCACTTAAGCAGAGTTGAAACACTCAGCCAGAGAGAGGAGCTTCTGTACGGTGCGGCCGCAATTGAACTGTCAACTTAACCACTTCATGGTTAAGTGAGTGCAGCGGAGAGAATACCGGCTGATGTGCATGTGCCCAACGCATGTCACTCATCTGCGCCTGTAATCCCACGCTCCAGTGCCTTATTCTGTTGTGTACCAAAGCAACTCCGCACTCACAGCAGGATATCAGCACCAAGCAGCAATCCATTTGCCCCAGACATGCAGTATATAGAGAGACCGACCGTTCAAATACTGCAGACAAATACAAAGAAATAAAACAAAAATATAAAAAAAGTCTTGATAATGAGCAGTGTATTCTAAGGGAAAGTAGTGTTAAGAGCAAATAAACGCTCAAATAAACAATTTCAAATACTGCCTGTGTAACTAGGCCTGTCATGATAACACATTTCGACATGATATATTGCTACCGAAAAAATATCACGATTAACAATAATAATGACTAGTACTTTGCCACTGACACGATAACCTTAAAGCAGGATTATCCCAGTAAACCCTAGATAGAATATTGTCAAAATCATGAATTGCAACAAATAAATATCAGATATAAACACTTACGCTCTTAGTGTTATCTATAAAGAGTCATAAATGTGCCCTATTCCAAACTGTGCAGCTAAAATAGTTTTATATTACAGAAAAATAACAATAATTTCCACACTATTGCAAAGGCCAAAAACAGATCGCCCCATCTGTCATGTGCTGTATTGATATAGTAAGTATTGTGACACGCCTACGTGTAACTGCCTATGTGAAATTTCCTGTCATGGTAACTCATTTGTGTGATACAAACTACTTTATATAGAATAAGTCATTCTAAATGTGAAATATTGTTAAAAACTTGAGCTACAATAAATAACTAGAAGGATTGAATGTTTTTAAGTAAATTGGTGCCGATTATGAGTCATAAAAGTTGCTTATTTCACTCTCTTGAATCCAAATCTTATCAAAAACAAAAGAAAAAGTACTCCGAAGTGCATATAAAAAGGTAAACACGATAAATATTGAGCCCCAACAATAATTACTGTTAGGCCAAAGGGAAACTACGTATGAAAATATACCGCCATAGTCTTAAACTAGCAAAGATAACCTTGAAAAACCTTCACGAAAACAAGCCGGTGACATTTAACCTATAGCCAAACCTCTACATGTTATGTATGTGGAGCCTTCTTGCTTTGCCTTGAACCGTAATATCAACACTGGAAATATATTGTCTTCATTGTAACCTGGTCCATGGAAAGCTGAGCCCGAGGCGCAGAGCCCAGAGGCAGCAGCCAGAATGGCACCTCGCTGGCTGACAACCAACCTGGACGCTCTATCAGACAGCCTGGACTGCAGCTGCGAGGACACTGAATAAAATATAAAGTAAAGAGTGGTTTGGTGCGTGGGAAGAAGATAGAACAGGAAAGGTAAAGCGGTATATAAAACGCAATAGTAGGTACATTTTGGCAAGAAAAAACGGATAACTAAAAGAATAATACAACACAATAATTAGGTCAGATTGTTTTGGTGCATGTCCAAGAGAAAGTGTATCATTAAATTCTAATCCATGGGTTTTGAAAGTAACTGTTGTATTTGGAAGACAAAGTACTAGGGCTGCGCAAATAATCAAAATCACAATTTGAATGGACAGAGTTAGTAAATTGCAAGGGCTGCAATCTATGAAGTGCAATCAATAACAACAACATCCTTTTTTATTCTGCATAAAAACTGCTAACCTTGTAGTTTAGATTTGTTAAAAAAAAGTTCTGAAGTGGCAAAAACACAAATAAAAGCAACAAAAACGCAACTAAAGGTGACAAAAGTGCGACTAAAAGTGACTAAACCACGTCAAAGTGAAAAAAATGTCACTCACAGCGACAAAAAAGGTGATGAAAAGTGGAAAAAAGTGCAACTATGAATGACAAAAACATGACAAAAAGCGACAAAACGCTCTGAAACGAGATTCCTTTAATAGTTTGTCAGTTCTTATTTCAGTCTCAGAACTTGCATTATATTTTGCCCAAATAACTACAATATCTTTTGTACAAATATGAAAACATGCAAACATTCAAACTGAAAATGAGTGGATGTGAAACTAATTATTTCGGTTGACTGCAAAGAGGAAAAACGGAACAGGCAACACTGTTTAGATGTGAAAGCCCAGGCTTCCATGCATAAGAAAAACAACATAAAGAAGACGCAATTTAACATGATAAACTTCAGCTTCTATTAGCCACAGTTGTTTGCCCAGGCTGTAACTGAACTACCGTGCAGCAGAAATAACACCATTAAGGTGTCACACTACGTTACAGCTCTACAATTATACAGTAATTACAGCAAATTACTGCACACGGAATGAATGAATGAATTTTCAATAATAGTCACAGTAACATAAAAAGAAAATGATTGGTGTTGAATACCATGAAGTATCCATTAAGTGGAACTGCAATGTACAGAACTTCACATTATTAACAAATTAACACTTTAATTATTCTGCAAAAGAAAAAAAAAAAAGGGGGAAAAAAACTACATTCATATAAACTGTATTGTGTGTAATGAAAAATGGTGCATATATTTTATTCTGTTTTATAGCTTTAGATTTAGATTCTTGCCCACAGGTAAGATGTATGGTCGTCCTGCAGTCACGCTTTGATCCATGGACTCACCTCAGCAGTAGGTGGAGCCCCAGTAGTCATTTTAATGAAGTATTTATATGAGTAACATTAGTATTTAGTTTCCTCTTTACCTTTTCTTGGGGATTAAAGTAAAGTAATTGTGAATGAGACCAAATTTAAACGATGTTTAAACCTAAACATTGTTCATGACGGCCATAAAAGATCCAGACAGTTGAAAGACAAGAAACAAGATGACAGTGCGATCTCACATAGAGCCAGAGAGAAAAGTATACCTCCAGGCAGCACCTACAGCAGTTCTATGTTAATCAGCAGACTATATATATATGCTGAATCTCACATGGAGACGCTTTACTTTCTGTAATACTGCCAATTCAGTTTTCGTTTAGACAAGAAGTCTTCATTTTGTATTAAAGCGACACCACATAACTTTCTGAGTGTAGCATGAAAATGGAAATGAAATTTTTTAAACTGTATTAAAAATCATTAGGAAAACAAATATGAATAAAATACTGTTCACTATTTTACTCTTAAAACCCACTCTGCTAAATGACAACTGATAAACCGTCCAAAAGAAAGTCTATTAGCCACAAGGCACAGGAGAAGTGGGCAAAAGTGCAGTCCAGTGGGCTCTTTTTCTCTGTCCATTAGGAAATATTGGAAAAAAAAAAATCTAGATTTATATTTATAATTTGTACCTCATGCCACTTTATCTTGGTGCATAATTGTGTGAAGTCAGTTGCTACATGTGTAATTTTGCTTTCAGACAGTTTCAATATGCATAAAACAAACATGTTTAAATATGAGTTACTATGAACCAGGTGAAAGGATTGTTACAAAGACAAGAGTCCTAGCAGATGAAAAGATAACCTGCCAGTCCACTACAGACACTACGCGGCCCTATACTTACTCAGTCTCTTTGCTGCTTGAAGAGCCTCAGAAGCGGTGTCGGCCACATAGAAGCGCTGGACGGTCACACCGCTGTCTTGCATCAGCTTCTTGCTCTGATACTCTTGCAGATTCAGCCATCTCCTGGGACTCAACCAGGTACTCTGAAAAGACCAGGCAATATGTTCAAGTTGAGAGGATTAGACTGATAAGAAAACCATCTTGTGAGTCATGTCAAGACTAAAGATTTTATTCCTCTCTTCACACGCCTCAGCCATCTCCTGAAGTACAAGAGAACAACTCATTGCCGCAACCATTTTGGTCAGATATCGAAGTGTGATTTTTCTGACAAACACTGCGAATAGATTTGCAATTTATGTTTTGGATTCGGGTTAAAAGTGCACACTGACAAATATATCCAGGAATATTACTAGTCGACTAAAGACCTGGCCTATTAACCGATTAGTCGACTAAAAGCCTGTGTGGTAAAAATATATAAAACTATAAAGTATCTGACCCAAACCGCACTCAAAAGACCACAACTGCAGAGGAGTTCATGTTTAATTTGTACAGAGAAGTACAAGGAAACAGTGTATTTATGTTAGACTCAAAAATCTTCAGCTGACTCACTCCATATCTACTAATTTTTGCAATATATATAATAATCAACTACGACAATGGTTCCCATCCTTTTTTGTCTCGAGTACCCCCTAAACTTTGTCTCACACTCAAAGTACAAACTTCAGTTTATGGCAAATAAATGGGTTTATTAGTCACATAGTATCAATTATTACCATTCTGTTTTTATTTTAATCATACTTTTGGTTCAAGATGCTCCAAAAAGATGCAAAATTTACACCTAATAACATGTTTTTGTTCAGAAAAAAGTACATTTAATTTTCTTTTAAAACCTGAAACAATTGTACGTACCCCCTGGTAACTGCTCATGTACCCCCAAGGGTCCCCGTACCCCAGGTTGGGAAACACTGAACTACAACACCATTGACCCATCGACTAAACGACTAAAGGATCACAGCCCAAAACATTCCCATTTGAGCGAGGACTGAAGCATATAACATATAGAACTGTAGAGGTAAACTTTAGGGTTAGCAGATTTTAGACAGAACAAGGATATTTAGTTGTTTGCAAAGGACTTAAACTGTGACCTGCGACCATTCAAATTGAGCTTTCGATTAGATTTCAATATTCAGCGTGTTGCAGCCTTGACGCTCACCCCTCCTCTGGCTGTAATGAGGCACGCAGCCAGTCGGGCCTAAGCTGCAGGACGGCTGAGCGGCGCTTTGCCCCATCAGCAGACAAAGGCCCTGCCGGCTCCAGCTGTTGTTGCTATTAAAAAGAAATTGGCTTTTTAATGTAACCGAGCAGTGCAGGCTGTGTCGGAGTAAAAATCCAGCGCGCGTGGGAGTGAGAGTGTGCGTGCCTGTGTATGCAAATGTTTTCATAGGAAAGATCTTCGGGGAGTCGTTAAGGAGAGAAAGGCCATTAAAGTAAAGGGAAAACAAGGACTGTGAGGTAAATTATGGTTGGGCATGTAAATGATGCTTTCTTGTGAGTATTTCCTAAGCCGGTGGATATTAAACACAATGATAATGTCAGGACTGCACTGTGCTAAAGACGCTGCCAGAGTTTACTCGCAAACATAAGAACTACGCGACTAAATTGCCCGACAATTTGTAAGTTGTTTTGTAACTGTGAATATTGTTTAATTAGATTGTGTGCAAATCTCATTTAAATGCTGTGGTACAGAGCCGTCAGCGTTGCAGTTCATTTTTAGCGCAGCAGGATGAGTGAATCAGTTTTCGAAAAGACTGATTCACGCAGGCATTTATGGTATTGATATTTACATCATGACTTTAAAGAACTTCCTGTAAACTTGTATTAGTCACGTTCCCAGGATGCATTTTTTTCAATATGGACTAGTGTAGTGCAAGTGTGATTACTACCGGCGATAGTGTTCAATCAAATATTCTAACAATTGTCTTTCAACATTAATTACATGAACATAGACAAATCCCACTTTTACTCAGTGCATAACCCAAAAAATGATATTCCTTCAGTCTAAAATCTGCTCCAAACTACATGCTTTTATCGACAGTGGATTGGCACTAGAATGTTGATTAAAACTTGATCGATGACCCCCTGAACCCCTAATCGTAGACCAATCCTACGGTGTTAAAAACAAAACTCCAGGCTGCTGTGTTCTTCTTTTGGGAAAAAGTAAAATGTGGTATTTTTGTCAATAAAGCCAAAATCCAGGGCAAAAACGTTTTAACCTGCGCTTTAACCACATGATCAACATTCTGCTCTTAGTGGCAAAACAAATTCTTTCAGCAGTAACCTGTGGCTCCAATTTTTTCAGCTCTTGAACATGGAGAAAGTACACTCATGTGGAGACAAACACAACAGTCAAGATATGAAGCACATCTCAGCGGTGCACCACACCTTGAAATGGAGTTTTTGAAGAACTAAAAAAGTCACAGTTGTGTAAAAGGTTTCCTTGGGTAATAATTAATTGAAACATGTTGTTCTTTGGACGTTTGTGAAGCAAACCTTTGTTTGGGCCTCATAAAATGTATTTCTAAAGAGATAGACAAATATTTGTCCAGTGAAGTACATTTGCACTTGTTTATTTGTCATTAGACTAGCAGCTTTCACATCAGATTTCATTACTCACCACAGACACTTAAACATAGGGCTGGGCGATATTGACAAAAAATGTTATCGGATTAAAAAAGTTAAAAATGAAAACTATATGTACTATATACTACTATAAAAATATCTGTCAAATTAATCACAAAAGTTGCAAAAATGTCTAGGCCAGTCACGATAATTACGACTTATTGTTCAATATACAGTATAGAGCAATATATTTGGGGCTCAATATATATATATATTTTTTATTAAATTTGAACTTTGAAAACTTTTATGACTCATTATTGACCCCAACTAATTGTTTCCTTCTACAATTTTTCTATAGCAGCTCCTGTTTTTAACAATATTGTACTGTTTTGGGGATTCACCTACTGTCAGAGGGATAAAGGATTTTTAATATCATTTATCGAGATATTTTCTGTAGCAATTTATCACACATTAAAATCACATTTATGCATTCACTTAAAAAAAAAAAAAATCAGCTCTTTCTGTAGCATTTTATAAAACCTTAAAACGATATACTCAATATTTAAATTTTGCATATCTTCAAAACAACATTCTTATGCCCACCTCTACTCAAACAGCTTTTGCCACTCACCGCTGAAACTCTAAATGTTGTGACGTCGTGTGCATCCCTTAAAACACTGTACCGTATGTTGAATACATTAAAGTGTTAATTATGTATGTACAAAAAGAGCAAGTCAGTTTAGTGACATACTTTAGTGGCTACTATCACGGTATCACATCTTTTGTCCACGGACACTAAGGTGTCAGAGCACTACATCTTTTCTCCATTCTGGCTGTCAGGAGGCTTGATCTGAGCCAAAATGCTGTTCATTGGAACATTCGTGAATACAGTAATCAAGGGCATCTGCGGGCCATCTAAGTACACCACTCTGCTCTCTGTATGTGTCAGTTACAGCACATGCCACAATGACTCCAGTCGACGTTTACAGACAGCAGTGTTGAAGTAAAGCTAGCGGCACACAGAGTTCAGAGACAGGTCAGCACCACAAAAACAGCTGCAAAGCAATGTGTTAGAAAACATTATGCACATTTTGAGTTTTGTTTTACATTTTTCTGCTCTTATGTACGCCGTTAACAAAATGCCTTTTCTTCTTTGTCAAGTGTCTTTCCTGTTTCTGTGCAAAAACACTTATAGTAATTACAGTTACATGTATGCAGGGGGTACAGACTAATCTAAGTACTTGAACGAGGCCTGTCTAAGGCAAAAGGCAAAAGGCAAGTTCGTACATTGTGAATTTTCTTCACTGACCATGGCAATAAAACTTTTTCTGATTTTGATTTTGAAGAGCAGTACACAAGGGAACAATCAAGTGCATTGAGGGTGACGCACACAAAATATTTAACTGCGTCGTCTTCCTTTATTACACCTTTATTACAGCTGATGCACCTTGATTCACACATTGCGCACTGATTCACTTTTATACCTTTGAGCAGTGCTTGCATCATATGAAATCTAAAACACTGCCTGGAAGATTAGAAAAGTGGTAAACTTTAAAGAAATCCAGTACACATTTTGGTGGTCAGCAAAAGTTGGACAATCTTAAGTTCACAAAAAGTCTCTTCTTTTCCACTCGCTGGCTTTCTCTACATTTTACTTCAGCCGAGTGTATCCGCGAGCTTTAACAAGACTGGCTTTGGGAGGACTTTTCTCTGTCTCGTGGACTCATTTGACTGCTGTCAGGTAGCTTCAGGGCAGGTCTCTGCTGCCCCCTTAAACACATCCACTTCCCGGGCCGCTCAGCCTGTTTGCCTTTGGGAGGATCAGCTCTGCCGTCTGGGTGCGTGCCTCCATCTGTCAGTCTTTGTCTGCCTCTATATTTGACTACACAAAATGAGAGTCTGTCACAGGACTGGATGACTTTTCTTTAAAATGACAACTGCAGGTTTCAGGTGATCAAGCAGTCACACATTTTTGACAGAAGAAACATGACAATATGATTCAGTTTTGCATCTTGACAAGCCTTCAGTCTGCAAGATGTTCCTATACTTAAGTCAACAACAAATCAGATAAAATTATATGTGTATTTAATCTTGTGAGTCTGTCACAATAACTCATTTTGAAGTGCGATATATAGATTGTTACTGCGTTACTATGACCATGTTACAAAAAAGGAAAACCCCAATAAACCCTTTTTGAAATGTATATTATCGTTAAAAACATGAGCCACAATAAATAAATAGAAGAATGAAATACTTTAGTAGTTGGTTCGTATTTGTAACTAGTCAGTGAAGTGACTTATTCGACCATCTACACCTCAAATCTTATTATGAAACTAAAAATATCAAAACTTTTTGGGCTAGTGCAAAGACAAGGTACACTACTATTATTTACTGAACAATAAGTTTCTATACTAATGATTGTGACAGACTTACTTCTATGGGTATGTTGTTGAGATATGTGTATAATTATAATGACAACAATTCGTCAACTGGTACAGACCCTTACAACTAAACATTGGAAGTTAGATTTCTGCTGCAGGATCTTGAAGGTGTGTCCGACTAAACACTGTGTTCACCTTGCCTTGGTTGCCATGATGTGACGTCAGTGGTTAAAGATGCTGAATGACACACAGTTGATGAAGAGTAAAAGACTGTCAAATTAAAGAACAAAAGTACCGGTATGTCTACAAAGCCTTGTCTCAGGGGATATCTCTGGTAACTCCTAAAGATTCAGCTCCAGTCAAAGCTTTTAAATGTTAATTTTTATCATTGTCTTAAGAACACATATGTTTCTACGCTAACAACAGTCTTTTCTGAAAAGTGCAATAATGTGAACTTTTTTCAGATCATTTAGACAGAGCGTGCATGTCCAGCATTAATTAATTCCCTTGCTGCCTAAAGAGTCAGATAAGAAACGGTGAAAGGAGCGGTGCAGACTTCCTAAAATAACTCAAGCTGCTGCAGGAGAAGTCATGGGGCTGCCGGTGCCCCTGCAGGCACTGACAGTTACCTCCAGCTAAACACCAGAGAATGGAAAAGAACCGCGAGCGCTTTTTGTACACTGTACACTCCACAGATAAACTCAACCACACAGGCTTCTGTCTTTTAAAGGGCACCACACACAATTGGTCAACATCAGTGTATCCGCTGTCTACTGTCTAGAGGTGGGCGATGTTGACAGTTATCTTAATGTTTTGGTTTTTTTTTTCTTATCTTGATAACATTAGTCAGAGGATATTTTCATAAAGCATCAGAAAGGGCTAAAATGTGTCTGTAAAAGTCATATAGAGGTGCAAGTATCGCACGAAACAAGAATGGACCAGAAAATGAATCACATTTTAGATTGTGACATTTTTAAATTCTAATTCTGGCCATATATACATTTTGAATATATCTTTGACCACTTCCATCTACCCTCCATATTAACAAATAAGTAAAAATGTCTTGTTCACATTTGTATTTTTACTGAAAAAAACAACAACAAAAAACAAATTCTGAACATGTTTAAGTTTGCTGACATTTACACTCCTTTTAATGAGCACGGTGATAACACAAAGACCTTAACGGGTCTCCACTCACAGAGAAACAACCACAAAGAAAAAATGTTGTGCATATTTATACTCTGTCTGCTGTAACATTAAAGATCATTCATTCATTCATTTTCTACCGCTTATTCCCGTTAGGGGTCGCGGGTGACTGGAGCCTATCCCAGTGACTTTGGGCCTTAGGCGGGGTACACCCTGGACAGTGGCCAACTCGTCGCAGGGCTGACACAGAGACAGACAAGGACAGACAACCATTCATTCTCACATTCATACACTACGGGCAATTTAGAGTTGTCAATTAACCTACACAGTCATGTCTTTGGACGGTGGGAGGAGCCGGAGAACCCGGAGAGAACCCACGGTAACACGGGGAGGACATGCAGACTCCACCCAGAGAGATCGTGTGATGTTAGGGTGGTTCGGAATTCGAAACCACGATGTTGGGGTGGTCTGGGATTCGAACCCACGATCTCCTTATTGAGAGGCAGAAGCTCTAGCCGCTCTGCCACCGTGCACCCCACATTAAAGATCACAGTCAGACTATTCTTACCTACTGTAGTACCATACCACTGGGAATCAGAGCTATGAAACAACGTTCATTCGAAGGAGAACTCTGTGTATTCTTCCTGTAGGGTTTGACGGGTGATGAATAAGCTACATATTTGCCTTGAAAGACAGAGGTAAGTGGCGGCTGGCAGTACAGCAGCGAGGGAGGAAAGCAGCTGGCACACAGGCACTCCCAGGAGGGCCTCTCTCTACAGTAATTATCATCAGCGGCACTCCAGAGACAACAGAGTCTACAAGCACAGCTCTACTTAAGCCTAATACACTGCCAGGCTCAGAGACAAGGGGGCAGACTGCTGAGGAGACATGGCACAAACAGTGGTGTGCCCCAACATGGGAGCAGGACGGGCGGGGTAAGCGTACAGAAGAAGCATTACACACAAAAGCACTTCATTAGCAAGGACCACGCCACAATGAGATGTGCAATACAATGATTATTAATGAAAGGAAGCGGGTGATTCGAAGTAGCTCGAAGTAGCTCGTAGATGATGGCTGGGTGATGAGACTCAGTGTGGGGGCTCCGTCTCGGTGATCTGCCCAGCCGATTCGGGACCCCCCCTTTAGTGAACTGGACGCTGAAAGAGAAAGCATATGACATAGAAGGGGAGGGTGGGTCGAGAGAATAGCGGCAAACGGTGATTGAGGCATAGGCTGGTATATGAAGGCTTCTGGGAGTTAGAGGTGTGCCCAGGGACGCGATGGGGGCGTGGTCCTGCTCACGAACCTCAGTTAACATATTAACTACATTTCATTAGCAAGGACCACGCCACAATGAGATGTGCAATACAATGATTATTAATGAAAGGAAGCGGGTGATTCGAAGTAGCTCGAAGTAGCTCGTAGATGATGGCTGGGTGATGAGACTCAGTGTGGGGGCTCCGTCTCGGTGATCTGCCCAGCCGATTCGGGACCCCCAAAGAATGAATTATGAAATCGAGGAATGAGCCTGATGGAGATCGCTGATGTCGTGACGTATATAATCACGGTACACATGGGAAGACCAGCGCTCAAGGGCTTGTTATTTTATGATCCAGAATGCCTGCTCGAGCTGCAGGGGACGAGCGCCCGATGCGGAAGGAGTGAATCGAATAGTTTCCTGATAGGTCGGAGGAGAGAAGGATCCTGCAGAAGTGTATGGTAAACCAGAATCGAGACGCCATTTTTCCCTTTTCAGAGAGAAAGAGGGAATCATTAGGAGAGCATTGTAGGCATGATGAGAGGTCACGTATTTGGTTAGTGGTTCGAAGGGCTGAGGATGGAGTTGAGGCGAAATAAATAGATCATGATGGACATCCGTAGCTGATCAGTTTGCTCCTGCGAAGTGTGAATCTGGCGAGTCTTGGCTGTGGGTGACGAAGTCCGATAACTGGGGATGAATAGTTGGATAGAATTTGCTGAGGTTGAAGCGGATTCCGAGCAGCGGAGGACTCCAAAGAAGGCGAGCAGGACCATGCACTCGATGGTTAGATCGAGCATGGGAGAGATGTAGGCAGCACGAAGTGTAAGAATGCAACGTTTGAGACGGTCGGAGGTGAGGCAGACACTTTGGAGAAGTGCGGGTTCAGACTTGGGTAACCCTTTTAGTAACAATGGAGCGTGGCGTGAGACAGTTGCCAGTTTGAATAGGAGGTTAATTCCTGCCAAGTAGGTCTGGATTGAGGTGGTGTGGATGTTACGTGAGGAGTGAGCGAAGGTGATGAAATTGCAGATGGTGAAAACATTGAATGATGTAGCCGAGCGATAAAGCTGAAGGCATGATAGGAAACGATTCTATCTGCGAGATAAGCGAAAAGTGAATGAGGGGCGAGACCGAGAAGGATGGCCTGCCATGATGTTACCGTGAGATCAGCGAGGCCTGGATCTATGGGAAGATCGTGGCTGAAAATGGTGGGACCGGCGTGGAGTTGCCGTCGGAGTTTGGAGCTAAGCTTCTGAACGTTTGTTAATGATGTCGACCACTGCAGTGTTGTCAGAATGTATCGAGATGCACCCTCTGGACCATTCATGACCCCAAAAAGAGCTGCAATAACAATGGGGTAAATCTCAAAGAGAGCTGAACAACCAACGTGCTGGAGCGCGAGGAACTTTAAAGGCCATGTGGAGCGAACCATTGGCCTTGGTAAAGCCCCCGAACCGACTGACGGGGCAGCATCTGTGTAGAGCCGAATGACTTCAGGAGAAGAGGTGAATTTGTCGTAAAAGAATGAAATCCTGTTCCAGGAGTCCAAGAAATGTTTCCGGACATGCATTCGGTTGCAGGGGCGTCAAGGTTCACTCTATCGTGGAGTGAGGGAATAGAAGCAGCTTCCGTGAGGACGCTAGACAGAAAAGGTTTCCCTTGAGGAATGATGCGAATAGCGTAGTTCAGATGACGAGGAGTCGCCTCTTAGTACATCAGTCTGCCAAGCTGAAGGTGGACAAGAGCGGGGAGATACGAAGAACTTCTCAGAAGGGAGGGATGCCTGGAATGAAATGGAATCGAGTGTAATACAGTGTAAAACCAATGCTGAGGTTCTGCGGAACCGAATTCTGGGCAGCGTGCCCGTGCCCGCCGGGGAGGCGGGGGGTATGGAAGGGGGAGGGGGGGACTATGGAAAGCAATGCTGAGGTTCTGCGGAACCCGAATTCTGGGCAGCGTGCCCGTGCCCGCCAGGGAGGCGGGGGGTATGGAAGGGGAGGATATCGGAAAAGCAATGCCGAGGTTCTGCGGAACCCAAATTCTGGGCAGCGTGCCCGCCGGGGAGGCGGGGGGAATATTGAAAAGCAATGCCGAGGTTCTGCGGAACCCGAATTCTGGGCAGCGTGCCCGTGCCCGCCAGGGAGGCGGGGGGTATGGAAGGGGAGGATATCGGAAAAGCAATGCCGAGGTTCTGCGGAACCCAAATTCTGGGCAGCGTGCCCGCCGGGGAGGCGGGGGGAATATTGAAAAGCAATGCCGAGGTTCTGCGGAACCCGAATTCTGGGCAGCGTGCCGTGCCCGCCAGGAGGCGGGGGTATGGAAGGGGAGGGGACTATGGAAAGCAATGCTGAGGTTCTGCGGAACCCGAATTCTGGGCAGCGTGCCCGTGCCCGCCAGGGAGGCGGGGGGTATGGAAGGGGGGGATATCGGAAAAGCAATGCCGAGGTACTGCGGAACCCAAATTCTGGGCAGCGTGCCCGCCGGGGAGGCGGGGGGAATATTGAAAAGCAATGCCGAGGTTCTGCGGAACCCGAATTCTGGGCAGCGTGCCCGTGCCCGCCAGGGAGGCGGGGGGTATGGAAGGGGGGGATATCGGAAAAGCAATGCCGAGGTACTGCGGAACCCAAATTCTGGGCAGCGTGCCCGCCGGGGAGGCGGGGGGAATATTGAAAAGCAATGCCGAGGTTCTGCGGAACCCGAATTCTGGGCAGCGTGCCCGTGCCCGCCAGGGAGGCGGGGTATGGAAGGGGATGGCGTCAGCGCGCGCCGCCTGTCGGGGAACCTGGACGTGAAGCGCTGTTGGAGAGCGCGGCAGGAGGCGTTAGATGAATACAACTGAAAAGCCTAGATTTATTATCGTAACGACTGAAGGCTACTTTCATCCTTCTAAGCTCGCTCTGCAGGCTAGCCACGGTCCACACCGAATGTCGAGCATAAGCGAAGCCGGGTGCCGAGGCGGCCGTGCGAGGCGAAGCCAGTGCGGAGGCGAAGCCAGTGCGAGAAGCGAGGCGGGGCGCCAGGGGCGTCGTGGAGCGGTTGGCGACAAGGGGGCGTGCGTGGAGCGGTTGGCGACGAGCCCTGAGACTGATGGGCGACTGGCTGGTGCTCGGAGGGAGCGTTGATTCGGACGGCGGCGGTGATGCCCGGCAGTGGAGGCCCTGGAAGTCGAGGCTCTTGGCGAAGGCGGGATGTCTTCTGCACGGTTCACAGCGTGAACCACGACCGCCCGGCGGGACGGCGGTCGCGGCTGCTCCTCGGGCTACCGCGAACCGTGACGGAGCAGCTTGGAACATGGTACCTGGAGTACCATGGAGAAAATGGAAAACCACTGCTGAGGTTCTGCGGAGAGGGACAGTGTGGCGCTGCAGGACACAGAAGGAGGACGGTGTGGCGCTGCAGGACACAGAGTAGGGACAGTGTGACGCTGCAGGACACAGAGGAGGGACAGGGTGACGCTGCAGGACACAGAGGAGGGACAGTGTGACGCTGCAGGACACAGTGGAGGGACAGTGTGACGCTGCAGGACACAGAGGAGGTACAGGGTGACGATGCAGGACCCATAGGAGGGACAGGGTGACGCTGCAGGACACAGAGGAGGGACAGGGTGACGCTGCAGGACACAGAGGAGGACCGGGGTGACGCTCCAGGCCACAGAGGAGGGACGGTGTGGCGCTTTGCAGGACACAGTGGAGGGACCGTGTGTCGCTGCAGGACAGAGGGAGGAGACGGTGTGGCCTTTGCAGGACACAGAGGAGGGACAGGGTGACGCTGCAGGACACAGAGGAGGACGGTGTGACGCTGCAGGACACAGAGGAGGACAGTGTGGCGCTGCAGGACACAGAGGAGGGGCAGCGAAATTAGCAGAAAATTGCGGCAATGGCGGGTTAGACTGGCTGGGAATAGGGAGAGAAAGAGAGGAACAATCCACATTAGAACCATTGGATGCCTGTCCAACCTGGCTGAGCGCCGAAGAACGGATGAGACAACACATTGATATTAGAACTGGAGGGAGCAGACGCGGGCGGTAATACTACCTGGCTCCCGCTGCGAGGAGCTGCAGCACCAGCTTGAAGTTGCGCCGAGGCAGGTGGGCCGGATGGCGTCAGCTTGCACGCCTGTCGGGAAACCGGACGCGAGCGCTGTTGGAGAGCGGGAGCAGGAGCATGGGATGAATGCAACTGAAAAACCCTAGATTAATGTTGTAACGACCGAAGGCTACTTCATCCTTCTATGCTCGCTCTGCGGGCTAGCCACGGTCCCCACCGTATGTCGAGCAGCCCGATCCCGGGAGGCGGCCCAGTGCCGGAGGCAAGCCCGGTGCCGGAGGGCGAAGCCCGGTGCCGGAGGGCGAAGCCCGGGTGCCGGAGGGCGGCCCGGTGCCGGAGGGCGGCCCGGGTGCCGGAGGGCGAAGCCCGGGTGCCGGAGGCGAAGCCCGGTGCCGGAGGGCGAAGCCCGGGTGCCGGGAAACGAGGAGCGGGGCGCCGAGGGGACGCGGCGTGGAGCCGGTTGACGACGAGCCCTGATGACGGGCGAGTGGCGGGTGCTCTGAGGGAGCGCTGATTCGACGGCGCGGCGGTGCACGCGAGCCGGAGGCCCTAGAAGTGAGGCTTGGCGAAGGCGGGATGACTTCTGGGCTGTCTTCTGCCCGGTTCACGGCGTGAACCACGGAGCGCACGGCGGGACGATGATGTTGGCCGCTCCTTTGGCAAGCGGAGCACCGGGAAGTGGAGGAGGCCGGAGAAGGGCCGAACAGGTCAGAGTCGGAATCTGAGAGATTAATGTTTAATTCTGCATCCATGATGCTGTCTCCCTATCTCTGTCGAGAGAATAGCGGCAAACGGTGATTGAGGCATAGGCTGGTATATGAAGGCTTCTGGGAGTTAGAGGTGTGCCCAGGGACGCGATGGGGGCGTGGTCCTGCTCACGAACCTCAGTTAACATATTAACTACATTTAAGATCTTTTTTTCAGGATGCATTTAAAGTGACAAGAAGTGAGGCCCAGCGGAAGTGTTGACATCGGTAACAGCGATCAAGCGCATTAATACAAATAAAAGCTGAGTTCGTCTACAGTCGCCAAGCGCCGCAACCCAGAAGACCAGCTACAGAATAAAAAGGAATCGCGCAAGGGTTGAATGTGACCTCTGAAGAATGTAGAAGGTTTAATTCTGTGCAAAATGTGCGTTTGAACTAGTTAACAGGAAAGTTGAAATGAGGCACAGGAGAGAACGTCTGAAGAAGTGCAGAGGAGACACTTTGTCTGCGGAAGAGCTGTGCTTTGAGCAGGCTCCGAGCCAGAATCTTGACATTCATCGACACATCCCCAAATGTCACAGCGACACAATAGGTGCGCGCAACAGTTTAAAGTAGAATCTGATTAGGTTGATTGAACTCTCAGGAATCTTTCAATCCCCATTACACATCTGGAAGCTATTGCGTTGTTTATTTGTAGAACTCCTGCAGACATAAGTAGATGTCCTCGATAGAATGCATGCTGGTTTTGTGGTGTGGAGGAAACGTGCATCATCCCAAAACATGCGCATCTATCCCTCAGGTAGGTATGTGACCAAGAGCTGCAGATGTGTTCAAGGGCATTGCGGTCAACCGGCTCCTGATAGGTCACAAAAAAAAAAAAGAGGCAGTTGTATACCAGAGCAGCTTGAAGGACAGGCCTGGTGTACATAAAACAGCTGTTCCCAGAGCGCCTCAGCATTTCTTTGGCCTGTCCATATGGTATTCAGCTCAACAGCACTGCTCCTCATGGGATGCTCAAAGTGTGGACTCTCATATTTGGGGAAAAGGATGAACAATGTCACAGCTCAGTTGTCGGGAGAAGAGTTATCATCGTGAGCGGATGTCTGATGTGGCACTTCGCAAAGTCATCCCCAAAGATGCCATGTGTTTGTGTGGGGTTTGTCCTTGTGTACAGTTTAAGGAGTTTATTGGGGCTGAAATGAACGAATATTGTGGTAATCGATGGATATGAGATTTTTTCTAAATTTGACACAGATAAAGCTGGAGGGAAGCTGTTTGAGGATGTACTGGTGGAGAAGGAATGAATGATGAAAGGGTGTTTTAACAAAAAACACAAAATTTACACATTTACCATGTCGTTTTTGTAAGATTCCTGCTCTGTCTGAGTAATAAAACCTTTTTCATTTTTTGGAGTATATAGACTGGTTTGCGATTATTCAATATTGATTTAATTTCTATAATTCATTAGATCTCAGATGAGTTGATCACTAAAGTCTTCATTTACAGAGGATTGCAGTATCATCTTGAATCAGGCTTTGAGCACTAGCAGTCTGTGTGTGTTTTTAATGTATAAAAGTAATTTATTACCATTTTATCACTGAAATTAATAAAATAATATACCAGTGAAATAAATGCAGGTTAGTAAATGTAGTCATTTATTCTGTCCTTGCTGCACTGTGCACAGTATAGCTATAGCCACTTATTTATATAATATTATACACACTTACATTTCTTTTCTGCAATTTATTCTGTACTTAAGACTTGTGTTTTTTGGAGTTTGCTTGTTAGATTTAAGTTATATATATTTTTTATCCAGATTTTTATTCTCTTGCTGTTCTTGAACTGTGTGGTGTTATAGTGAGTAAAAAAAATACATTTGTTGGGATAATTATTTATTATTTTATGCAGTCAGGTTGAACATATTATATTTTAAAGGTGTAATAAAACGGTGTCAAACTACAGTATTTAAAAAAATAATAATAATAAATGTGCAGATTGAAAGTGTGTTGCGCGGCATGGGCTGATGGTACTTCACACTTCTTAATAAAGTGTCAGGAGCTTCCTGAGGCAAAGCTCTGTAGCTCACATCACATAGTAGACTCCCAGATGTCGAATGAGGTTAAAATCATCATTACTTGTCATGGCTGGACCCTAACCCCTTTGAAACGACACTGGCTTATTAGCTACGACAAATGGCGGCGGAGTTAATTAAATGTTTAAGAAATTAGCAGATTGCCAGTTCGCCAACTCTATGTAATTGATTTGTTCCAGTTCAGGTTAAGAGCTGGCCTCTTTTCCTTTTCAAAGCTCAGTGTAGAACTATGCATAGTCCAGTTATATGAGCGCAGAGCAGAGAGCACACACACTGATCCTAATTGAACTCAAGTGGTATTTTACTAATGAGGTGGCAGCTGCAACTCTTAAATGCACAGTGTTGAGATTAGACCGGCACGGCGTAGTAAACCGTGAAAGAGATGATGCAACTTCTTAGAAATACACAATTTGACATGGATTTAGGGCAAAACAGGCTCAAGTACGCGTGTGTTCACTACAAGTCAGCCATGTAGGAGCATGCCTCATATTGAGACAGAAACAGAATATTATAGACCATTGACCATTTCATCAAAGACCATGTCTCAGTCTTGGGATTTTTCATCATCTGATGTCAAATAAAACATTTTAGGTGAGAGATGAAGACAAAGTTTAATATTTGGTATGAGTGAATTAAAAGTTTTCAGGTGGAACGTCTGAGACGTTCTTTATGGAGATGTTGTTGTTGCTGGTTTGAAAATGGCCCAAAACGTCTCTATGGAGACAAGCAGGTGACTCCCCCAAACCAATTTTAATAAATAATTAAATAATAATTAATAATAATAATTTAATAATTGAAATTGAGGAACATTCCAGGAATTTCCAGGAAAGACAAATGGGTGATGGACGAGAAAACCTATCTCTATGGCTCCAGGTACGCTTAAAGCTAAGGAGGGGCTAAGCACCAGAGTGAGATGACTGGACAAGAGAGAACACACTAAACTCTGACTTAATTTCACCGAACATTGACTTTATCTTGTGGTAAACGATAGTATTCCGTTCTATTTAGTTTGGTTTTATCTGTTTTATTTTCCTTCTGCTGGTCGGTTGCATGTCTGTAATGAATTTCCCCCTGGGGATGAATACTTCTGATTCTGATTACCACTGATGGTAACTTATATGTTGAACCCACATGCTTAGCAAAACAAAGCGCATGTTAGCAGAAGCAGTTTCCGGTTTATCGACGCACAGCAATCAAGTCAAGATCGAAAATATTATACTGTTTCTTACTCATAATATGTCTAGCATTAGCCAAAACCAGTGCATTAATTAAAGAGACGTTAAAATGCAGTGTAGAGGCGCAGAGAAGTGAAATAAATGCAGAAAAAGCCGACTACAAACCAGAAGTTATCTTCTTTACTCTAGCCTTAGCTGTGTCTTACAGCGACACAAACTCTTGCTAAACCTCTTTTTGTGAATTGCTGAGATCGACCTTTTGTTATGTTTGGGTGATGTGAGCTGCTTGGGTAACAGGCGACTCTGTCTGAGGGATCAGGGCCAGTCAAAATGTGGCTTTAATTTACTCCAAGTTGTGTTTGTTGGAAACGTAGATGAAACCATTTGTACAACGAGGAGATAAGAGGGACAGACCTTTATTTTAATCAACAACATCTATAATAATTAACATGTCAATGACTCATTTTAAATGCCATTGCTCAAAGGACGAGGGAATACACCGACAACATCCAACAGCAAGAGGCAAGGGAAAATGGAAGCAGAAGGCATTAAGAGCATGCACCTGGATTAATGTGATCTGCATCAAGTCTTTAGGCAGGGCAGGTCTAATCTCCAGCAGACAGGCTTAAAGAAGAAGACCGCAGTGTGGGGAGTCTACAGATAAGGATTTGACTAATTAGCATATAGTTAATTAGACGAGGTGAAGAGAGGGAGATCCACTGATGCCAGGTCAATATGAAAAGAAATACAGACAAATAACGCTAAAGAGACTTTTATTTGCAAGCAACATGGTCATAAATGATGTAAATTAATTTAGACTTTCTTTGTTACTATGTCGTCTTATACTAGTTCTTATAAAGCTGGAGATTATTTCAATACTACTTTTAGTATCAATTAGTATCTGATTTAATACAATAAGTGCGGAAATGAAGCCAGAGGCAGATCTGTGTATTTATTAGTGAGTGTTTGCCTTTGTGCATGGAATATAATTAGAAGTTGAAAAAGTTTTAATCTGCATGAATATTGTGAACAAAATGTATATTTAAATGGGGCTGTACAGGATTGTAACAGTTTTTAAACATGAAAAACAGAACTAGCTTGTTTTTATTTTAAGTCTTCACGGCAGTGATATGTGTCGCTCACTAATGCATTCCTAGTGTCCTGAATATTCAGTGAAAAGTTGTACCAGACATTACCAAAGTAACGGCGTAGTTCTGTTTTTCATGTTTCAAACCAGGTACAGTCCCTTTAAGTGTAAAAGGTAATACATGAAATGCAACAGCTCCAATACTCAACAAATAATAATAGTTTTGTTTATTTAATTTGACCATTTGCATGTGTTCTGTGTGTCTGCACGTGGTCTAAATTTCAGTCAGTGACCCAGTAACGTACAACTTCCTCGAATGACTCGTTCCAGTATTGACTGCTATCGAATCATCTTTTTTCAGCTCGTGGATTGGGACCGCTGTTCGTAAAACTACCCATTCTGCAAGATTACAGCAGAAGCACGACAGCACATACGACCAACATTATCTATACTTAGCAACACAAACTTTGCAAACTCGATCCGCCTTAGTGCAAAGCTACAGTAGAGTGTGATGTTGTTCTATCATAAGAGATGGATGAGGCTGTGCAGACACAGAGCCGTCTCGATGTACTGCACATTTGATGAATTACAGCTGTCGAAAGCTGGCATTGTTTTCTCTATTTACTTTACAAAAACACTCCCACTTCCCTCTCATTAGCAAGACCGCAACAGCAGCGCAACAGAGCTAATAGAAGTGCATTCACTCATTGTATTAACCATTCCAGAAGCTGCCAACACTTCCTAATGACTGCAGCCCTCCTAAATTATTGAAAAAGCCTAAGCACCTCAGCAGCTACAGAAATGACTATTAACCTTGGTGAAGCGGTATTCAAATCCAGTTAGAGCTAACTTGGTCCTGCAGTATCCCTCGCGGGGAGGAAATGTAAATGTGTTCTTGTGGAGACAGATGGGGAAGCCGTCCGCCGTTTGAAGTTCCAGCAGAGGAAGTGAGAGCGCGCAGAGACTTTCCAACCTGCCTCCCCCCTCCTCAGTAAAATATTCAGCACCACGCCTCATTTAGCAACCTTTCCTCCCCGTGTTTCACTTCAAACCATGTAGGGATTCGATACAGTTGGCCGCTTATACCAGGCTGGGACACCGCACCAAAAAAACACAAACTTAACAAACGTTTACAAATGTGCCACTGCAGAGAAAAAGTGAAAAACAGCCCGAGGATTTTATCGCTGTGCAGACAAGACTTCAGGAAAAGTGATTTATAAGAGAAGAGAAAAAAAGAAAAAAGAACAAAACAGAATCTGGTCCTTTTTAACAGCTACCTGCAGACGCTGGAGATGGTGAGGCACAGATATTGTTACAAATCAGTACAAATTGAATTTCTGTGCTCGGCTGATGTTCTGCCACTGTACATTTGAATCTATTGTGCAGAAACTGTCCGTCAGTCATTTAGAATCTGATAGTAACAGGCACAGAGTCTCCATGATACTCAAGATCCTCTTATCACCAGGACCAATGGGACGCAGGGGCGGAGCAAAGACATGCCGCACAGCCCAGGAACGGATACATTTTGCAAACAGAGGCACACCTAAAAAAACATTTGTGAAAGAAAATTTGAACTCCCGAATATGGGCTAGCACACTTTTCATGGACTGCAGTCTATTGCTATTAATAATTATTTTACACATATGGCTAAGAAATAAAGATAAGAACCATTATTTGAGCTATATTTTCTTAGAATAAAGCTTAAGTGCCAATAAATACAGAAATAGAAATTTCACAAACATATTCCTCTTCAATTCCATCCATCCACTTTATTTATAGAGCACATTTTGTAAACAAGACTGTTCCAAAAATGTTGTACAAGGTTGATTGAAAAAAAAATAAACAGAGAGAGAGAGAGAGAGAGTTAAAGAGAGTTTGTGTACCCTTCCGGACAAAGAGCACCTTATTCACCAAAATATCATGATATCTATTGTCAAAAGTCTCAAAATAATATTGTTAACCGTCAAAATATATCAAATACAAGCTCATCTTAAACACTGGGGAGGCTCTGCAGAGGCTCAAAACACTCATAATGAAAGAATCATGTGAAAAAGGGAACTATATCCGGCTCCTAGGCATGTCAAACTGGACAGGAAGGCGATAACCCTAATATTTATTGACAAATAATTAATACTGAGAGGAATCTAGACAGCAAACTCAGTATTAAATGTTTTTCAAAACTTAATTTGTTAAAATTTTTAATTCTTCCCCTGGAATTTTTACTTCACAACAAGTCCAGAAAGTGTCAGTGACATTGACTTCAACTATGAAATGTAAAATGTCAAGGCACAACAAATGCTCAATTTTCTGTCCCTCAGTCCATGTTTAACAGCTTTACTCCTATATTTACAGTATGAGGTGTAGGAAGCGCAATGTTCAAATAATTTGAAACTCTTCACACAGACAAAGAGTAACATACATTTTACTAAAGTAAAAGCGAGGATTGTTACATAAAACTTAATATTAATAATATTAAACTTAATAAGTAGATGTAAAATATATATATTTTTTTTTTTAAGCTGTAAATGTAGGGTAAATGTAACTAAATACAAACCACCTCAGCACAGGAGTAAACAGTGATGGTATTATGTGCAAAACAAAGGTAATCAGATGATGAGTTCAGGCACTAGACCTGAAAGTTCAAAGTACAAGATGTGTCTGTTTGAACTGCAATGACAACGCATGATTAGCTAATAACTAGTGTAAAAGACACAGGCCAGCTCAAATAAACGTGCATGGATATTAAAAACATATAGCAAGTATTGGCTTCTAAGTGTTTTAGGTGTATTAAATGGCAGGACAATATGTGCAGCTTCTATTTTAACAGGTCTGAATGCAATTATAAAAGCTTTATAGTTAACATTTGAGAATCAGTAAAGCTGGGAGAGAAGTCATACGGTTTTTGAGCCATGGATCTTCATATTTTAAACAGACATCGCAAAAAAAAAAACAACCTTGAACACTGTGAACTGTCGGGCTTCAAGTTAAACTTTGATCTGTCACTGCACTTTGCGTCAGCCATGCTAAGATGCTAACAAGATAAGTCAAATAAGAGCTCTTCTACGCAATGACAGCAGACCAAAAAACGCATGCACTGCCGAATGAGGCGGAAAAAGCGTCTCGCATTAAGATTACCTTTAGTTTGTCAAGTAGGACGTGTTTAGAGGTAGCTATCCTCAGTCCTCTTGCTGCAGCTTGTGATGCCATGGATGCGGCCATGTTGACACGGAGGAGGAGGGAGAGGAAATGACGTAAGGAAGCATGTGCAAGAGGAGAACGCCGCCGCGCATTGGTCTGCTGATTGTGTGGGCGGGACTTAGATATAAAAGGTCACAGTACTTACCATGATATCGCACATACTGTTTAAAAAAAATACACAAAAAAGTGCCAAAAATGTAACGACCACATATATATAGATATATAGATATATAGATAGATATATAGATAGATAGATGGATAATAGATATAGATATGACAGTATTTATTATTTTTTTTAAATATATAATAATGATCATAATCATAATATCAATAGTCACTAAATCAAACACACGTCCTCATCTGTGACCTGGGTAATGCTAAAGGCTCTAGTATCATGAAAATATTTTTTCATTAATGAAAAGTATGAAAAAGATGACAATGTAAAAGAAACCCCTTCTAGAAGCGTTGCCTCACCAGTATGGATCATGAGCCACAGGTAAACCCAAATCCAACACTTCACAAACATGAACAGGAACCCTCTACCGAGAAAAGTTCTTACAGGGGCTCTGTCCATGAGAAAAAAAAAAAAAACTGTCTCAACACCTCAAAGACCATGGAATGAACTCTGTTTCTGAGCGATAGGAAGACTTGACACCCGAAGCGCTTCACATTGTATTTATTTACTGTCATGTTATTTGTTTGTTTGTGTGTTTGCCTGTTTATTGTGTAAGGTCTGCTTGTAACTGCGTCTACCTTAAAAGTGCAGAATTACTGCAACACATGGGTGGTTGTTCCGAAGATGAAAGTAGACAATAAGTAGTAACAGTAGCAACAATAGCATCATCATCATAACAAATGACATTTTTTGCAAGGACCTGCACGTTTCATTATGTTTCTTTTATGTTTATGTGTGACCTTGTCGTGCACAAACAAGCCCCGAGTTCACTGGTAGCCTTTTGGTGGGGAGCGGAGATGGAGCGCGTGGGATTTGTGTGCCGATCTTGTCTGAATAGCTAAATAGCCCTCTCACTCTGCAGTCCTCCAGAGCCCTCATTACATGCATGCATCTTGAAAGGGCAGAGAGGGCAAAGTGATCATAAAGAGCAGTGATTATGACTGAGGCGGAGAGACAGGGACAAGAAAGTCACTCAGAAATCATAGATGTCAGCAGGCTGCCGGGAGGACACGGCTGAGCTAAAACATGGCAAAACAGGCTCTCTCTACATCCCTGTTACGCTCAAGTAGCTATAACGCCAATCTGCATATGAAAAGTTGTCTGAAAAATTTACAAAATGCACCACTTTAATGTCAGCGGGGAGAAGTTGCCTCATGTTTATTTGATACTTTGAAATACATCTTTTGGATAAGAGCTTTGGTATTCACTGATCCATACCAAGGCCTGCAAAAATATTCCTGGGAGTAACCTCTGTAAAGGCAAAATGAAGTGAAAAGTGATGCAGTCTTGGAATAACCCGAACATGAGCAAATCCCACATGTCGACTTTGTGTCATAAAAGAGTAGCATGTTTAACAGAGCAGGGGCAAAGATGATTCACTTGAACATTTCTTTGGTTCGTATACATGAAAAAAAGGATAACCAGATACAAAATGTCCTCAACACACTTCACAAGGTTCTGCATGGAATGTTCCCAACAGAATAAACTGTCCCTGTCTGCGGAAGCTAGTTGTTAAACACAATGAAAAGCAGTGGTGCTCCTTGTTCCTGATAACCATCTGCAGCCCAAAAACACATTTCATTCAGTCAGCTAAATTGCAGTGAACCAAATACAAACTAGAACTCGAGTTATTAATCAGGTTTGTTCTTTGTAATAAGAGACATGGACAGTGCAGGGCCTGGCCAGCCTTGCAGCCACACTGACAGTATCTCTGCCACTCGTCTGCCCCCGAGCCTCTATGCTCAGAGTATACCTGAAGTACAAAGCTTTGTACATGTAAAAGCAGTATCTTTTGTTCACAGGCATTTGTTAATTTAACGCTTGAGGGCAGATGCAGATTTACAAACGTTTTCTTGGGTGGAGGCAGGTGATACCTATTTTAATGTGAGGTCTGGTTTCCCATGGCAGAATCACATGCATTAATACAAAGACAGATTTCTTTCTAAATCAGAACATTCAGATCAATACATTTCCATCACATTTATCTTCGCACACAAAATCACAGAATTCTGTTGCAAAAGTATATCACCATGTCAAAGTGGTTCTTTTCTGGGAAATACTTGTTTTTACTAGTTACTCAGGTGTTAAAAACTGGGATACCTGTGGAATGTACTTTTGGCTGCGACAAAAAAGGAGATGTATGATGGAGATATAGCCGATTGTCAAAGACTGGACTAAAATAGTAATTGACTTTTATGAAAACGGAAATACTAACTTTTGCACTAAAATTGAAAATGTAAAATTTCACCTGATATTGGGGCAAATGTGGCAGTTAAAGCTCTTTTTGTTTGTCTTTTTGCTCTTTGTGCCCAGTTCTGTTTGTTTTCATTTTGCTTTGGTTTTGTATTATAAAATAAAAAATGAAAGAACTTATCTTGAATTTGGGGACACATAAAGACAATATTTAAAATAAACTGAATAAATCACGGCCAAGCACCAAAGTACATCTGACATGTTAGTGCCATATGAACCATCTCGCACTCTGAGGACTCAGGGACCGGCCTCCTGCTGGTGCCAGAGTCAGGACTAAACATGGAGAATCAGCGTTTCAGTTTTATGCAGCAAAAAACTGGAACAGTCTCCCCAAAGATGTGAGACAGGCCTCCACTCTGACAATGTTTAAATCCAGGCTAAAAACAGTTCTGTTCAGATGTGCATATGACTGAAAGATCTATCTGCACTCTTCTCTTTTAAAGCACTTTATTTTTAAATGATTCTGTGTGTCTTTTTGTGTTTTTTGACTTTAATGCAACTTTACCTGTTATGTAAAGCACTTTGAATTGCCTTGTGTATGAATTGTGCTCTACAAATAAACTTGCCTTGCCTAAACATTCTACATGCTTGCTTATTCTGTTCTGGAATTGTTTTGAAATTGACATTTATTACGTTGGAACAGGAGGAGTATTAAGTTAAAACAACTCCTTTCGGCTGTTGCTAACCTGAGTCAGATGACATGACGCACATCTGACCCTCTGATACATGGATCCCCGCGGCTGTTTTTTCCGTCCTTCTGCTCCCACACCGCTGCTTCTCCCTGGAGAGAGGTGAGCAAACGTGGAGGCAGAGCAACTAATTTGCGGTTTCCCTCAATAATCTATGGCGGGTTTCCACTCAGTGAGCTGCAACACGTCTGAATGTGAGAGGCAGAGTGAAAGCCACAGCTCCCAGCAGGCCAGGCTGTGTGGTCAGCCCTTAACCCGGCTCTCTGCGCACGGAGCAGCGGGGTGCTCGGCTAACAAACCACACTCACGGCTCCGAGGTTACTCCTTCAGGCATATGCTGTGGATTGTGTACTCCTGAACTGTATCCCTGCAACTTACTGTTCCTCTGACATGTCATTAAAGCCAGCACCTGGGCAACATGGTACAAACTATTTGAACACAAACAGTACTTATAATGATGATAGTTGAGGATAGTCAGAATCCAACTGATGCTCTCTGTGCATGACATTAATCCAACCAATTACATGAGTTATTTTGATATAAAACAGTAGTTCTCAAAGTACAAATGTGCAATTCAAATATAAGTTTAGACCCAATTTAATCCACATTTTGACCTCTTTTGGTTAGCCTTTTTTAGAACTATAGCTACTGTGCAGTGCCATTTAAAGGAGACATTTTATGCTTTTTTTTTTTTGAAGGAACTTACTATTGAACTATAACATAAGTATCATTATTTGTCATTTTGTTCATTGTAAACCTCAATATTGATCTAAGATGGCTTAATAATAGAAACAGATCAATTGACTTTCTTTTCAAAACTGAAGATCTTGCCTTCATAGTGACATTTCATTGTAACAAACTGCAGATTGTCATTTGTGTGTTTTTATTGTTAGAACCTAACACGTTTCATTCGAAGTCTTACTTTTTCAAATAATCACAACTAAGCACAGGAATTTGGGCAGGAATTGGAGGTAGGTGAAAACAGGACTTTTGTGAGCACTCAAGCGTCAGTTGCAGAACAATACAGGACTATTCAAACATGTAGGAATCCATCAAAATACAACTTTGTGTAAGCTAATGATGAGAAAGCACAGTAAAAAAAAAAGAAAAAACAGATAAAGTGGATTTAGCATAATATGTCACCTTTAAGATCTGGTTTAACTGTAGTTTAGACCTAGAATGCACAGAAGGCCACATTGTTAGTGTTACATGTGTTAGTCTGAAAAGTTTGAGAACCGCCGTTCCAAAACAAATGAGCGACCAAAAAGAAAAAAGAAAAAAATCAGACATTCTTGCTTTGATTTTGTTTAAAAACACATCAACGTACTGACACCTTGAAAAAAAAGAGTTGCATGTTTATAAAAGAACACATAACTGAAGTTGAATTAGTGCTTTATTCAAAAATTCTGCAGAGTTCTCTCCACTCCAGAGCATTTCTTAAAAGTCAATGAGACAATGACAGCACAGCTCATTCCATCTCATTAATGTGGCAGAGATCACAGGAATAGAAGAAGCCCATTCTGCAAGCATCAGGGAGACTTTTCCTCCTGGTCCGTCTCTCCGTCCATTTCACTCAAAGCGGTCAAGTTTAATGACCCTTTCTCTTTCGGAATGCAAATAGGTCTAATCCATTTCATTCCACTGGCGCGCACATTCTCTTAAAAATGCCCAAGACTTCCTGCCCAAAGAGCAAGTGAGTTTGACCTCAGTGAATATATGTATATGATGCCTCCGGGGCTGAAGAACTGGCGGCGCATGCAAGTTATAAAAGTAGCAGTGGAGTTATTACTGCGTCGTGATCCTTCCAAAGCTCCCTGGCTCTATTATACGTTTACATATAGATTTACGTTGCGGTATTGAGCTGGCGAACACTTTTGCTTTCCATCTGACAGAATATCAAATGAGTTGGATAGATGAGGAATTAATGCACTTAACTGCTGAGTCAACAGGCGAAGAATGGAGAAGCTTAGACGAGGAGACAGCTTGCAGGATGCCTGATGAGAAAATTAAAGAGGCGAGAACAACATGCTTATGGACTGCATATATCAAATGACAAAAAGGGGAGAAAATTGGGAAGGTCCGTCAAGGGGACAATGACAATCTGGACTCAACATCTTGGAAAATGGCAGACGGCAAACACAAATAGTCGTCATATTGTGCACAGCCTTTACTCCACAATGTTACGGCTCTGCATATGTATGAGGTCACACTATTCTTTCAGCGTTTGGGTGGATAAATAAAGTAAATTTTGTGTTTTTGCACTGTTGGAACCTTTTTCTTGGGACTTTTTTCAAGCTCTGCAAAAGGTTCCTACAGTGACGCCTCATTTATACCTAATACGCAGCGAGTCAACACATATTTTGAGCGAGTTGCAACCTTCTGCGATGTGTATTTGACCAACGCGGTGCGGGTTCACGTAACGGCACAGAAAATGACTTCTCTAATTGTACCTGGAATCCGCTCCAAACCTCTGCGGTGTACGGGAAATATTGACTCTTTGTGAATTCTTCCCGCAGACTCCGGCAGTGCTCCGACGTCAGTGTAACGGCACACGTTGGTTTTAATGACTTTGGAATTCCTGCGGGACTTGCGCGGATCCCAAACCGCTCAAGTCTTGCTCAAACGTAAGTCTGGACGGTTCTCGGATCGATGCGAGGGTAAGGTAGAATGTATAGTTATGGCAGCACAGGACTAACCATTAGTCTTTTCTTCGTAATTGTGTGGGAAAACTTACAAAGCAAATACAGAACGTGACCATGCCTTGTATCCTCTTAATATATAAGTAATTATTATTTTGATTCTGGTGCAATTAACACAGAAACACACATTCCTATTCTGTGCAAGACTTGGATACATGTACTTTTGAGTTTATGGCTCAAATCCTCATTTATTTTCTGGTGCACAACTCTCAGTGAAAAAGTTTGGAGTGGCCTGTATATAAACATTCCGCTTGCAGTAGCACGTCAGGGCATTTTCTCTCCCACTTTTATTTGGTATCACCTCGGCATCACCTGAAATAACTTTTACTTCCTCCACTATCAAATCCATAACAATCCCAGAAGTTAAGAGGCACTAAGGCTTGCCTTGTGTCTGCTCGGGCCGTCAGTTTTCGAGAGTGAATCAATACAATGACAGGAGCTGCCATGATGTAGCTATATCTCCACTCCCAGATGTCTGTCAGGCGCACTCAGCTGGAGGTCTTCCATTAATGTGCTGTGGAATAGAATAGTCCGGGCTTGGTGGATGCTGGGAGACAGATGTATCAGAGGGAGCTTGTGAAGTGCTGCCTCTTTGAGTGTGTGATGTTCCGCAGGGTTGTGCTGCCTCTCCCGGGATGGAAATAACCCGCTCAGATCAAAGCAGGGGCTACAGAATATTATGATATCATACCCAAGAAACGAATTGAGTAGATTGATATTTTAATTCTAAATTCATTAAAGGGGAAAAAGCGGCAACATTTGCAGAGTTGAACAGAGTACAGCTAAACGTCCAATGACCAAATATCAATGGGCCTTGCAGGTTTGCCAGGTGGTTGAAGATGGCTCGCAGTTAAGCAGCCGAAACATGTCATCAAGGTAAATACATCTCCTAATTTATTGTCTTTCAGAAGAACCTAAGTGTGGATATTGCCAGGTGTGCATATTGGAATGGCTTGGGCAAACCTCTGAACCAAAAGACACAAAACAACCACCAATTCAAAATCTGTAGCGCTAAACACAATGACACATAATTTACACTTTTTTTGGTGTAATTATTGTAATTCAACAATGTTTTAGTGGGTGGAGTGCCGCAACATCTTTTCAATTCAAAAAAGGTTGAAAAACACTGCTTTAGCCTCACAGCAAGATTATTAGATTTGTCAGTCAGGTGGTTTGTAAGTTGTATGTAAGTCTGCTTTTGATTTCCAACATTGACCAAGAGCCCTAGAAATTTCTACAAATGCAACTTCAACTGTCATATTGTGACATATCAAGATCTACCTGACTGTACAATAGGTCTAAAGAATCTGATGTAGTGTGTGAATGATATCACACCCAAAGGAGGATGGAAATGTGCTAAATTGAACCAAAACTGGGCAAATATTTGAAGAATTGGAAGGAGTGTGCACGCCGACAATGATGCCATAATGTAATACAGTTTGACAACCACTGATGTAGAGCTGCAGCGAATGATCATTTTGGTAATTGATTGCATTTGTCCATTAGTGTTTGGATTGCAGCAGGCTCGTGAATGTGTGACGTTTTTACAGGGCAAAAAAGAGCTAGACACATGAAATCCGAGAATATTCATGATGATGATGATGCATCCTACGTATATAGCGCTTTCCTGGACACTCAACGCTTCATATTGCATTAGTCTTTCACTCCACACTCGCTGGTGGCTGCCAATCTGCGCCATCGGCCCCTCCGACAACCATCATCATCAACACACACACCACTCTCACGCTAGGCAACATGGGTGAACGACATTTCCTCAGCCAGCGTCCCCACTGTGGAGAAAAAAGAAAAGAAAAAAAGTGGTTCAGCAAACGACATTGTATGCCCTGCCTCACAACAAACTTCTTTTTCCCTCAGTATGTCAGTTTTTGTTCGAAAGAAATACAAAATACCATAAATTACTAATCGCACACACACACACAAATATAATTAACGTAGACATGAGTTTGCTTCTGTTCATAAAACAAAACATAAAAGCCTATGAGGTGTGCGTGACTACATGTGGCAAAATCTCCAAACATTTACTTTAATATTAAAGTAAAGTTTAAAGATGCAGTGTTCCGTGCTACACCGGGGAGCTCCGCTTTTATAAACAAAACAGAAAGTCGTGCAGTGCTCCTTGAAAACACACTGACAGACACAAAGACACCCGAGCGCACACAAGTACACAGCGCAGGCCGGCAGAGCTCAGAAGTGCTTAGATGTGCATATGAAAAGAGCCAGATTCCTTCACAAGCCCCTCGGCACACGCTGTGCCACCTTCGCCACCAAAGGAGGCCGGGTCATCCTTCAAAACTTTCAGCTGCTCATCTTGTCCCTCTCATTCCCAGCACAGAGCAGCGCATCAGCAGCCTTTCTGTCCGTGACCTCCAAGAGCCAGCAGGACGCCACGCCTGCCCCAGACTTCACATGCACCAGCAGCGTGTGTGAGACTTAGAGGTGGACGGTCAGCGCTCAACCTCAGCAACACAAACATCATATCACAAAAGGAGCTGCCGGGCATACAATAAAAGATTTGTTTTTTGTGATATCTAGATTTGCCGGCTTTTTGAAATGCGTTCTTTCCATCCCGGGGCACAACATGAAAAATGCATGCAGGTGCGATGGTAGGAAATGTCAATAGAAGAATCAAAGCAATCAGTGTGTTGCTGAGGGGGATATTGGTGTGATAAATCATGTTCCTCCTGACGCGGGTCACCGAGGTGGGAGGGGGAGGATGCACGGGGAATATGGAGGTGCGTGGCGTGGTGCAGTGTGCTCAATTCTTTGCCTCGGGGAATCAGCTGAAGACGGGCTTTATTCAGAGGGTGATCCGCGGACGTGATGCAAAGTCATTTGTGACACACTGACCTTCAGGAGCCTGTGTGTGTTATTTCTGTGATTTAAGCCCCGCGACACTGCTCCACTCTGCAGGGAGCTGTGGTGTAGACACTCATGGACTTGGGATTAGAGCTCAATGACACATCGGAGTCTGAGCGCCAAGAGATTGTTAGTAGATGATGAGTTCAACGCGTAGATTTTTTTATCTTCTATAGTAAATGTGTTTTTGATGTATCCCAACTTGGCACAAATCATCCAAATTGTTTAACTCTTTCAAAAAATGCTGAATACTGTATGTGTTTCTGTCTGTTGTTAACCAATGAGGAGCTCAAAACTCTCAGCCACTTTGAACACCCCTGTGAGTTCCATTAAATGTCATTTTCCACATGGACTTTTCAAACAATTCTAATATAAACAGTTTAAAGGCACAATAGAGTCTTCTACCCACTCTCTTTCGAGCAATGTGCTTTTCTACCGTTTACAATATATGATTATGTAAATTCAGTTGTAATATATTCCTTAGCACAAACTCGAAATCCATCAATTAATACCCCAATCAATCAATGTGGTAACTATGGTTCTTAACATGATTGTTTTCGGTCAAAGAAATACATTTAAAACTTAAAGCCCAACCATGTAAGGTTTTAGTCAAAATAAACTGAACTAAAGTCAGTTTTTCCATTGTGGGTGTCTTTAAAGCACTAAAATAGTTTGAAAAATCTGCTGCCTTGGTTTTGGGTTTTCCATAAACTTGGCTGACATCTGCTTGTCTCCATGGAGATGTTCTTACTTTATCTAAAAAATTCCAAAAAAAAACAACTGATCTGTCTTCATGGGGAAATTTCTGAAGTTTGTGTTTAACTTTAATTCTCCATGGTATCATTCAGGTGGCATGCCCGCTACCAGGACTCTTGCACGGTGCTGCTTTAAAAATCTGCAAAATGTTTTACTAACTTTGCGGTTTATGAAGTTTAAGAAAAAAGTCTTTATATGGTCTTTATAACCACTTAGCTGATTAGCCTCGACGTGGCCTCGATGCAAGCTTTCAAATGTTTAATATTATTTTTGTTTTAAAGTATATGGAAAAATGTATGGGAAAGCAAGTGGGCGGTCACTGTTGAGCTCCATGTTATCAGTGAGTAAATCTGATGTTAATGAGGTTACAGCGGGTGCAGAGGAAGCGCAAATGTGCATGTCCCTCTGCTGCTGCTATATATATATATATATATATATATAGAGATAGATATATATTTTATATATTTATTTTAAATGAGATCTGTAATTGACTAACTAAGGTGTGATTAGTGTCTGGCTCCCTCAAATTTGAATCATTTGAATCATCATTTGAAGCTACATTGTGGTGTTTGTGAACATTTAAGCAGAAAAAGCCAGTCCTTTTGCGTGTTTATCTACAGTTCAGATGTGTACTGCAGCGCACTCGGACAGAGGGATGTGATGGAAAACAGGCGTTTAACCAGCGCTTCTGAAAACATGAATTTGGAGCCACGGATCGCGAGGATTTTATTACTGCCCAGGGATAACGGGACAGCACGGACACGCGCACTTTGGGGATGCCTGAGACCTGAGGGAGACGAGAAACAGGTGGACGAGTCGCATCTTTTCCCGTGTCATCAATACTCCGTTTTGAGTGCACCGTTTTCACTAAGGACATTAAAAGATCTGGGACAAACACCTGAAATCTTTTTGAGGGACAACTTCTGTGAACTGCTCCAGTTCAAAGCGACACAGATGAGAATCCAGGCAAGTGTCACAGGTAAAGTGTGTTTTTATAACCTCTCCCTCTGTCAAAACAACACTATTATTTTAGTAGTAGGCCAATTTGTAATTGTAAATGAACCATAAACAATCATTTGAAACCATTATTTGTTTATTAACCTTTATTTAACCAGGTAAGAACCCATTGAGATCTAAGCCTCTTTTTCAAGGGTGACCTTTAACGCCACACTTACATGTAAACTGCAATAGTCTGTTCTGCGCAAAAGTTTAACACCTGCTTTGAGGGCGTGCAAAATGTTCACGCAATTTTGCTCCCCCACAGTCTTGATAAATCAAACAGCGTCTGCAAATCATCGTCATTGCACTACCTCTAATTTAGCACGTTTTGCATATTCGTTAGCTCCATGTGCTAAATTTACACTGAAGACTAAGAGAGACGCAGATCTCAACTGCATTTGCTTTTGGTCCAACCCTTTTTGCACCTGTGCAATTGCTTAGTAAATCTGGACCTGACTGTGTTAAGACTTCGTGTGAAGTAAAAACGATGATCTGCCGTTTTGTTTCTCTGCACCGCATCAACAGAAACACCAGCATCTCAATCTCTCTTTTTGAAACCAGGGTCTAAATCCCAACTACATGCGCTAAAGGCTGGTGTATATACAGTTTAGTACTTTGTGACAGAACCATGTGAAATATTTTAACATACTGTCTAACAATATCAAACCAGTCATCTCAGCTAATACGTCTAAAGCGCGGCTAACGCTTCTTTTTAAGGTAGTGATGAATAACCTAGCGTGCATGTGGATGAGCAGCCAGTTGTTATCTGAGGTGCCATTAACCTTGTTTGTGTAGCAGCACCTCCAGTATCCAGAGCCCACCACGTGCATGATACTCCGGGGAGCCTGCACTAATTAACCTTGCAGAGACACCCACAGTAAAGAAGGGCCGGGGCCAGAATAATAAGGAGGCCCTCTGCCTGGCCATTAGCAGAAGATTAACACATCCAACTTCAAGTAGCTTTTTGACACAAAGCCAATACGTGCCCCCAGAGGTTCGAGGCAGCGTGTAACACAGATGTGACGTGTATGACGGGTTAATACATGATGGAGATTAAAAGTTTGTTTTCTATAATATGTGCTCACAAATGTACACAATTTATATTTATACATTTGTATTTAATATGATTTAAACAAAAGCCATTATTTGCTATTTTCACCTAAATAATTAATAAATATACATTCGTTTGAAAATAACATCTATAACATTCTCTCCTACTTTAAAAAAAAGTATTCACATGTTGTCATCATAGCAACAGATGTCCTTCAGGAAGAGTCCTTCATTGCAAATTGGTTTTATTTATAGGATCTGGCAATTCAAAATGAAAAGGAAAATTTAAATAACAAATTAAATTAAAACTACGTAACTGTTCAAATGCTCCTGTAAACTCAATTTTAGATTTGTACATGTATAATTCAAGTTTGAGGACACAGATAATGGCTCGGTTAGCTCAGTGTTAGCGTCACTACTTCCTGTCCAATTTTATCGTTACGCAGTTTTTGCAGAGAAACGCTGAAATGAATAAATACTTAAAGATCAATGAATAACATCAGGTTAGTATTTTTTTATATTTTGCATTTTAATTAAAGTCTGATTTATGTGAGAGAAATTTATCTAACGCACTGTGCACAGTTCAGTTTTCCGTTTATATATATATATATATATAATAACACATACAGATGGCATGTGTGGGATTTAAATCTTTTCTTGCTGTAAAATGTCCAGCTGTTTTTTTAAAGGTCATGCTGTTCATATTTCCAGTTCAATTCTTCAATAATGTTGGCAAATTCATGACAAACTTCCTCTCACTTAATACACCTCCAGGCAAAGTAAGATTCATTAAGTCCTTGACCCGAGCACACAGACTGTGGGTGACGCAAGTGAAAAATTGGTAAACAAAACAATGGTAATGTGCATGGCATAGCTAATGACTTAAAGTGCAATAAGGCTTTAAGACGTGAGAGTGAGGTGTTATTCCAAAGAATTCTCTGTAGTTAGAAAAGCACTCTGAATTCAACAATGAAATGACTGAAAGTTACAGTGGACACCAATTATTCTAGTCTATTCTACATTTTATTCTGAAAAGTGTAGACTTGATGGCTTGGAAATGTGACTTTATCAGTTGTCATAATGCTGTAGGTCCTGTATAAAATAGTTATATTGTAATCACTTTCAAGATAGATTTGTGAAAAATGGCATATACGTATAAGTAGGATTTCTATGGGGTTTTTCCGGCGTTCCCATGTTTGTCGTCAAATTAAGCCCTGAGTCTATCACTTTCTTTTTATGTGCAGGCGGATTTGGGAAAGAGACAAAAATCTTTATACGACTTAAAAACTGTCAGGACTGGTATAGAAAAGCAGCTTCATCTGACAGTGCTTGACATGCTGGGATTTGTGCCGGCAATTTCTCTATAAAAAATGCATACAAAGGTGGATGTCTCTCCTGGTCGGGATCGTGAAATGGCATCACATCACTTGTTCTGCCTCTGATCTGATCCCGGCTTTATCTGACTCCGGCGTTCCCCCTCCCCACAGCATTTTAACTTTATCTGCCAAAAACACCCGTGCGCCGTTTGGGCCATTGCCATCTCTGCATCGCTTCCCCAAACTTTGGCAGAGAATGGGAAACTTTCCTATTCACATCAAGGTGAAAAGTAAGAGAAGCAGAAACGGAAGGTAGTTTGCATCACGAGATAGAGCAATGTAGTGGATTATGAGTACAATTTCAAAAAAAAGAAATGTCGGGAGAGTCTCAATACTTTGGGTTTGGAGATTTTTTGTCAGTAAAATCTCAATACTTTGGGTACAATGGACATAAAGTTACAACAGAGACACTTTTTCGCCTGTACTTGGACTGGACTTTAGAAACCTCTTTGTGAAAAGGTTGAGGGTGAAGAGTGGGGAGAGACATTCTCAGAGCGGAAACAATCCCGCCACGTTGAGGCGGTCGTAAATACCAGTGTGCCGCAAATTAAAGTGCCTATGACAGGTTGGACTACTCATGTAACTAAAATACAGGTAAGATAAATATATTTAAAGTTTTGCTAAAAATAATTCTATATTTTATCATTTTTTGCAATTTTTTAAGTTTTGTAACATCACTTCCTGGGTGTAAATGATGACATCACACTAGGAAATTACTTTGCACACTGGGCTAAAACTCAGCTAATGTCCGAGATTTTGTTGTCTGACAAATAAAGATATATGCGAACATCTTTATTTTGTTGAATTGATGTTTCAAAGGTAAAATACTTTGTTTATTTTGGGTAAATTATGCATAAACTTTGGATGGAATGAGTCTCCCTAGTGTGATGTCGTCAGTTTGTCACTTCCTGTAAATTTAAACCAATTTTTCAACTTTTCTCCACAGACCATAACTTGATTGGTGTACAACAATATTTTTATGTACAATAGGTATTAATAAACCAAATAAAATCAAAATGACAAAATCATAAAAACCTGTCATACGCACTTTAAATGTTTGCGTTGCAGCAGCCAATAGCTTCATTTTATTATTTTGTCTGAAACGCATCTTCAATCAGAATAAAATAAAGAAAAACGCAACAAAACATTTTCATTAGATTAAAAAAAACATCTGGAAATAATCTGACGTCAACGCTAGTTTTTCTACAATGTTGTTATAACTTTTTGGTTGGAAACTATTTACAGTTTTAAAGGGGACGGACAGTATTATGCTAAATTAACTTTTGCAAGTGTTTGCTCATCATTATAGTTTAACAAAAACTGTATTTTGATGGATTAATTCATGCATTTTTGAGTTAATCCTGTATTGTCCTGCAACTGAGGCTTACGTGCTCAGAAAAGTCCTGTTTTCCCCTACCCCCTATTTCTATGCTATCCCTGTAGTTTGCTGGGATTGTCTGAAAAGTGAAGGCTTTGAGTGATATATGTAGAGTTCTAAAATGTCAGGCAGCCACATTTGGCATTTCAAACATAAAAATTACAGTCCGCTGCTTGTTACGGTAAAATGTCACAATGAAGAGGCGGGGCTTATCTGTGCAGTTCTGAACAGGAAGTCAATGAACCTGTTTCTAACTAAGCCGTTTTACATCAATGTTGCGATTTACAATGAACAAAATGTGAAATGATTACCTGCATATATTGTAGTTCAGTGTCTCCTTTAACAAAGAAAACCTGGGCCACATTCTTATATCTGCCCATGAATGCATTTAGGAACATTTCTTAACCTTTATTTAACCAGGTAAGATTGCATTGAGATCAACACCTCTTTTTCAAGGGTGACCTGGGACAAAGCGAATAAACATAACAGCAACAGAAAGTTTAAAAAAAATGTACATTTTAAGAGAAATTTAAGAAAGTAAGAACAAAATGTACATTTAAAGGCACTGACCATTTTTAAAAGATTGACACTCATGACATTGCTTGAACTGATTGCTCCGCCCACTTGCTCCCTTCTGACTCTGATTTTGAACTATGATAGAGGAACAACCCTCTGATGTACTCATAGTTGGTTGGCTTATATATAATTGTCATCATACAAAATGCAATTCCATTTTTGATACCAATTTATTATAACTATGCCTTAATAAAGCCTCAACAAATACTATAATTTCATAATGAACGAATAGTTTGAGGGATTCAATCAATCAATCAATCAATCAAAATGTATTTGTATAGCACTATTCATACACAAATTAGGGTTTAGGATTAGGGTTTAGAGTTATGGTATTAATTAAGTAGTAACGGAGCCTAAATCATTCTAGATTATTTGGTAATAATGCATTAAGTATTTGCTCTATGCTTTATTATTACATTTCTTTCCTTATCTTTCGTTTTTTTAACAATTACCGTAGATGCACAGAACACTGCAAGAAGTAAAGGGGGCTCCACTTTATAATACTACACCTTATTTTGCCTTAACAAAGCCTTAATTTATAATGAATATACAGTATGTATGGTTCAGGATTAGTAACTTCTTAATTAAGGTTGGAGTTAGGGTTGAGAATTAGGGTTAGAGTAATTTATTAGTTCCTTTAGCTTAGCTTGAATCATTGAAACTATTTGTTCTCTATGAATGAAGTCTTTGTTCAGGCTGTATTATTAAGACAGGAATACGTGTTAAAAGGGTGCTTTCCAGAACTAGAAGGGGAAAAAAGGTCCATTAACTATTAACTATACCTAGACTATCCTATTATATTCTTGAATCTTAAATCCTCTGTTTGTCCTTTCGCCCTGAGACACTTGTCGCTTCTGAAGGTGACTGTGTGAGAGTGTCACACTTGAATGAGAACAGTTCGGAGGTCAGAAATAAACAATGTAAGAATTATCACCTCTTCACCCCTCATTGATTCGTCCCATGGCCAGCGGGTTTTCACAACACTGCCTCGTCTCAGAATCACTGTTTGGACTGGCTTTGCTTTCGTGGATCTGGCGAAGGCGAGGGCCATGCTTACAGACCTTCTGCGCTTCATGCATAATGCTCTTTGTGTTTCCTGGAGGGGATGGATGGGTGACAGCGGGGACTGGGTGTCTTCCAGAATCTCAAACGGGTGACTCTCTCTCCCTTGTCCTCCTCTGCCTTTGATTCTATTGGATGGAAACAGGCTGGATCATTGATGTGGCCTTTTCCTGTGTGTGGCATGAGAACAAAGCATCGGTACTTCTTTAGCATGCCGCTGCCGTCTCCCACTCTTTCTATGTTTATCCTCTTCTCGGTCTCCATCTGTCTTTACCTCTCTTTTATCTCCGACGTTTAATGATTCCTTTCCCTGGAATGTCTGACCTGCGTTTTTACAGAGTTTCTTTTTTATCCACATCGCGACTGTTGTCAGAAGATTTATTCAGTTGATATAACCCTTTCAGCCAGTTTACATTACTGTAACTGTCACATCAAAGCACACACACAGACATTATTCAGCTAGAAGCGCTGCATTTCATAACCTAATATTAATATAACATTATATTTATTATTAAGTTCTTACTCGTGTTCCGTTCAGGAGTACCTTGCTTCTCCGGGGCCTTGGAGAGACTGCAGCTTAGACAGTGGCCAGTTGTAGTAACAATCTGCAAAGTATTTTCCTGCACTTTAGACCAAACAAGACAAAATGTGGACTTTGCTGAACAGTTTTAAAAGATCTTGAGCTTTGTCAGAAGTAGTACTAGCAGACATGGTTTAATAAAGGAGGCGCTGTCATTTTGGGTTCATTTATTTATTTGTTACCCTTTAATTTACGAGGTGTGAACCCACTGAGATCGAGACCTCCTTTTCAAGGGTGACCTGGGGCAAAGTGAAAACATCACACACATATTACATTTACACATGTAAGGTGAGACACTACAGGTGAATAGGAAATAATCTTTAAAGCTATTTATTTGAAACTTCTCCTGTAGTTTACTCACATAAATGTAATAAAAAATTATATAACAAGTTTTTCATCATGTAATGTTTTCATGTAAAAATAAGGCAATATGTGCGTAAAAACATCCAAAAATACACATATAAGCCTGACAAATGGACAGAACCAGGTTTATAGTTCTTGATTAATTTTGTACACATATTAGTTACAAAAAAAACATACAGCGGGGATTTTGGATCTGTTATATAATTTTTAAGTAAACTAGATTGGATTGAAAACTGTCCTAAAAATTCAAATTTTCCCTCATATTTTGACTGAAAACTCTTTCAGAATTAGATATCAAAAAACCCTTCTGTACTTTTTAATCAAAATCTTGTTGAGTCCAAGATAGTACAGTTTGGTGTGTATAGGAGCTACTTTAAGTGGTGATCTTTATGTCCTGAGGGGAGGAAAATGCATTTTAAGAAAACTGCCTTTGAAGTTCCTGTCCCATAACAATAAGTTGATTAAATGAATAAAAGATTTTAAAGAGCAAATTGGATAAGTTTGTTGTTTCCACATGAGAACGGATATGCTGAGAGAGCAAATTGAGCCAAAAAAAAACAAAACTTGCCTGTGGTGTCTCGCCTTAAGAGATTTTTTCAATAAAATAAAATAAAACTAAATCTACATTTAACAGCGCAGACATTTTTTGAAGGATTCCCTTTCTTTGTTTTTTAAAAATCAAGCCGAGACTCGTAAGTGAGACCAGGTGACGCAGGCTCAAATACAATCATTGTGGGTTGAAATGTCGATTGTGTCAAAAGAGCATTTTCAATTATCATTACGGTATTGAAATCAGTACTGAGAATCAAATATATTCCTTAGTGTCAAAATCAAATTTGACAAGTCAGCAAATGGACTGGCATGAGCACGTAAAAAGTGAGTTGCGCAGGTTGAGGCTGGAGTTTAAGTCACTGCAGCCATTCCACTCTGGTTTGTCTGGTTTTCCTGGTCTCCTGCAGGCTGGAGCTCCTGCCTTCAGTCCCACTATTTGAGGACCAGTTCTGCCACAAGACTCTCCCAGATCGTTGTTTCACAGTGCGGTAAAGCTATAGTTTATATGCCAGAGAGACATTTTCTTGTTGACGTTTTTGCATTCATTAAGACTTACCATTTTTTCCGTGTCTTAAGATACTTACCGGGACCTGCCTCTACTAACCTCCAGCCTCACCTCCAGGAATCCAAATAAACTCTGAAAACCTTTTTTCCCTCTCTACCTGTATTTTGGGTCCGTTCTTGTATTGAGTCAAACAGCGCAATGATACAGCAACATTACTTTAGAAGATTAAGAGTGTCCGAAGTCAGTCAAAATATAAGGCTGACGTTTTATAGAGCTAGTATTATATTGAGTCTTTATTAAGCTTCATCAATTAGTTAGACTGGTAAAACTCAAGCTGGTAACATCATGTGTGTGTCCACTCTGACCCGGTCTCTAAAGATCATTAACAATCGTGTGCTCAACAATCAGTACGAGCTCATGCAGTCTGGAAGGAGATATAGGATTCCCTTGTGTATAATGTATAAAATCTCATTCTTTCCTCCTACAAACAACATGGACTGACTGTGCAGTTTGTCAAGCCTGAGTGATTTGTACATTCTTATGTATTATGTTTTTTGTTTGTACAATGTCATGTCGTTTTTTTAGGTTGATGCTGCTGACCCTTGCACAAAGACAAATCTATAAAATGATAAAGAAACCTAAACCTTTCACTGCCACATAACTGTTCTCACAAGATAGCCCCACAAAAGTAAAACACAAGTAAAATAAAATAAATGTCCAGGTCTATAGATACCGTATGGTCCTGTTTTATTTTTTTTTTTCAATCCGTTTAATCGTGATATAATTATGTCCTTATGGTGGAAATGCCAGGGGAAGGTAATGCTTGGAATTTATAAGATGGCAGCTAAAGCGTTACGACATACGGCAGGTTATTATTATTGATATAGTATTCTAATCTACAAGCTATACAGTATTAATCAACATTTTGATAATAGTCGTTGACTGTTGAAAGAGAATAAATCACGCTGGCAATACATTCATAATAAAAGGAAAAGCAACATTGTTTTGAAACGAATGTGTTGAGTACAGCGAATGGAAACTGCAATTGTGCCGTTTAAAGCTCCCTATCAAATATGTTGTTCCCATTTTTCGGCTGACTTTATCCCTGCCAATAAGCCTGAGCTGATAGATCCGAGCAGCCACCCTAACACACCCCAGGGGCTGGTACTGGGCATGGGCCGCACTGAGAATAGATGTATACTTACAGTCCACTCCAGCGCAGTAGGAAACTCCCTGTAGTGCTTTATTATACCTCGCTCACATATCCAGGTCAGCCGCTGCAGCTACAGCCACAGTCCGCACCAGCACAGATTAGAAGAACATAAATCAGGGCCGCTGGTGAGAAATGGGCCCCTGGCGTAATGCACAGGCGATTATGAACTCAAATGTGCACTCTTTTCAATAAAGGCTTGAAGTATGGTCAGGCTTTGGAGAGCTGAAAGACACTTACGAGAACATTAACTAGACGTGTTCTCAAAGAGGTGAGGGCAGCTACCCATTCTAACTATTGTACTGCCAGGATTTATGGCACAAAATCACACGAAATTTAGAGTGAAAGGAATGGGCTTGGACGCGGTGAGGTTCATTATTATGTCAAACCGATTTGTCTCAGAATAAAATGAAAGCCTGTTGAAATGTTGAAAGGATGTTGAAACACATATACCTGGTAATGTCTCAGATTTATTCAAATATGTTTTACAACCTGAAAAGGTTTGCTTATGTCTCTGTGGGACGCGATGGTGTGAGTAGAGGCGAGTGAACAAAAGAAAAAGACATTATCACTGACACAGACTTTGAGACCACACACAACTGAACTGATCCCTCCTTAATTAGGATGTTTGCAGGTCAGTTAATTGTCGCGTGGCAGTCAAAGTGTCCTAAATCTCCAACTTTCATTAGCAAACATGCTAGCTAAGCATTTCCCAATCACAGCAACACTGAAGAAACTACTTTCAGTTTACATTTTACCGTAAACAAGTTCACTGGAGCAAAAAAAAAAGCTCCACGGATATAAACAAGGCCAAAAAATGCAAAGATACACATTTTCTCAGTTGTGCTGTTCATAATTCTGCCACTCAGTTGAAATGTTGAGGAGAATTTTGCTAATAATATTATGGTGGTGATACCCTCTATACTAAACTCATGAAGGTGTGGTCATTTTAAACCACTGTAAGCTCCACCTGTCTTTTTTCTCACTCAGTTGGTTTCACGTGGTTCTCATCCAACTCTACCACGTTGGTCCCTTCTCCCGCTCCGACACTGCACCATGACCATGATAAACAATAAAACTGGGATAGTCACAGTTGTTTCTATGGGTCTAAGCCAAATATGCTAATCAGACAAAAAGGTGTCCCTGGTTTTCACTCAATGCCTTTTATAAAACATGGATGATATATCCTTCAGTCAACTCTCATAGAGCTGCTTTTCCACTACACTGCACATAATGAACCCCATTAACCTGAACAAGAAGAGATGAAAGTCAGCTACAGCAACTCATTTTTAAAGGACAAATAAAATGCATTATTTATTTTTTGGCCTTGCATGCTTTTAAGTACCTTTACTTTGGCATTTGTAATGTTTTGTAACAAAAAAAGGTAAAAAAATCACGATCGAGCGACTGCCACTTCACACCTGAGGTCAACTGTGACATATTACAACAATGACAATCGATACAGAAAGTGGACCTGAGTGATTAACCTCCACATAAAAGATTTGTTACAGGTTAAATACAAAAATCATTTGTTAATTATCACGTTTGAGATGTTCATTTAATGTTTACATTTGTTTAGCTTACGGTTAGCACTAGATAAATTGTTTACATACGAGTTCATTCAGCTGGAACGCTTCGAGGTTGGAACTTGTATCTTTCAAGTGGGTAATAATTGACTTCCCAGCTGCCTGGAAGACATCACAAAACTGAGAAATCCAGTGTTTTTTCTAAAGCGGATTCATCAAACTGTTGTGAATGAAGCTACGTAGAACTCAAGGTATGTTTTTGATGCGGGAACAATTTTAGAACATGTTTAAAAGCTTAAAATCAGTTCAGCATAATAGTAGAAATTGGTACTTTCAAATGTAGAGTACTTTAAACTCATGCTTCTGGATTCAAAATGCAACAGCTTTTCTTTGCATTTTGGAATAGAAATTGGTATAGTGAGACTAAGGCCAGACTCAGAACATGCTAAATTATTATATCAACTGTCTTCTTCTTCTTCTGAGTTAAGAGTATATACTACTTGTTTTGGGACATACCAGTAAGTGCTGGGCTCATTACAGGTGAGTGTTGTGTTCCTCTTTGGGTTGGCGGCTAGGTGCCCCTCTCTGCAGCTGCTTCAGATAAAGTCTCCTGTGGTGAGTGAGAAGTCGTAGTCCAAGCACTTCCACCGGCAACAGACACAAAAAGTGGAGTGAAAAAAAAGACAACATCATTGGAGTTTCTTTGAGTTCATACGTGGTGCTTTTGAAAGAGTAAACTGCAGTGGAAATACGTGGAGAAACAGGCAAGCCTTTTCGCATTCCTCTTTCGACAGAGAGGTACTTGATTCGTGTATGGGAGTTTTCATGTTGAATGCAGCATGTAGGAGCGTAGAAATTCTTGAAATTGTGCAGCGTTTATGATTTGATCCAAAGCATAGTGCTGTATAGATGTTGTTAGATGTTTTGCCCACTGGATTGAATTTGAAACACATATCCATTTAGCTCTGCCTGCCCTCTCTTCATTTCGCATGCTTTGGTTAAGTCTCTAAATTGGACGGCTGCGTGGGTAATGTATTTTTGTCTTACTTCATGGATGTCTGGAGTTTTCTGTTATGATATGTGACAGGTTGACATTTTGCATGTTTTTCTTTGTTGTATTACTTAAACAGCTGGGTCTGGATACAGGGTTCAGGATGTTTGTTGTCCATTCAATTCCACAACAGGCATAACCCAAAACGGCACTAAATACCACAAGGTGACCAGACCATGTCTGTTTTTGCCTCTTTTGTAAAATGTGGGACCAACGGTGCTTTCATATGGTGTCGTCTAAACCGTAAATACGAGTTTCTGACCGGAAACTGCACATAAACACCACACCAAGTTGTTTTGTGGGAATTCTAGAATTCTAGAAAGCAGCATAAACACCTGAATTTCACCCACAGCCACAGCCCAAACTGCAGTTAGACCAAGCAGTGCCTTAAGCATCAATATAGCACTGTTTTTATCTGAGTGAGCCAATCATAGCAGAGGTGTGATGTCACAGACCTCAGCACACTCTCATGACTCACCAGGAACACTAAACAATCCAAAGCGTCACATATGGAGGGATTATTTGTTTATCAACAGGGTGGATTTGCATGCAGCCTGAGAGCAGAAAGAGCCGCGGCTGCCTGTGTTTCACGGTAAAGTAACAATGGACTTCCATTCATATCTGATCGACACACGTAGCCTTTATCCCCTTGCTGATAAGCTAACGCAAACAGGCTTACCAGATATGAAGTGATCGCTCTATATTGTTGCATTTTAATCATCTGCTTGTTCCAATACTAAAGACGTCTCCTGTTGGCCTTGAAAGGGGTGTGGGTTGATGGAATTCTGCAAAACGTGCAAGTTTTCTTGTTTTTATCAAAACGGTTTATGCAACCAACAGCAAAACAAGTCATGAGAGCATCTCTTTCTACAGACGACATGCACAATAGGGCAGAAAGTGACGTAGACTGATAATCCCTCTATAATGTTTAGTTCCATTAAAAGCCCTTCAGAACTCACCAGACCAAACCATCTTCCTGTCAGCATGCTTTTTTAGATAGATATCGTGGCTGAAACCTGGACAACCAAACAAAATAATCACATTACAATCTGAAATGTAATCATGAGCTGCAAATATAACAAAAAACAATCTAATTTCCATAGTTGTATCTGCCAGTTTTAAGAAAGATTTCAGTTTTGGCAGATGGAACGTGTTGTTGATCAGAATGAAAACATCTACCTTAGTGCACGACGTACCTGTAAAACTGTGAGCGCTGGCTGTCAGCCTGGGCCCCTGTGTGCCGATGAATCATTCGCTTTCTCCGCGCCGAACTGAGTTGCCTTGTTTGAAAGTCCTCCATATGAGGCAGATACAGAGTGTGTTTGTTTTGGCTGTAGCGTTCTCTTCACTAAACTTTCCTTACCAGTGACAAAGGCTCAGCAGAGGCCCACAGCACAGCAGTGGATACTGCCAAAGTTTGGTAAGTCATCCGGCTGTTCCTCACGACTCCCCTGTCTCTTTGTTTCTATCCCCTCTGACCACAGAAACAAGTTTGTGACGCCTTCAATGCATTTACTGTGTGGTAAAACAAATAACAGCTCTTCAAATTGATTCTATGTGATGGCTAAGAGAGGATAATCTTAAACAGTTGAGAAAGTTTTGGCATAAAAAAGGAAAAAAAAACAACAACAATGTCTCCCTTGTACATGTGTTTTCCTGATTCTGTAGCATTAATGTATTTATTTGTTTACATTCCTCCTGTTATAGGACAGGGGAAGTAACAAAAAACAAAATGTAAAATGGGTAAAATCAAGTCATAATTTGAACAGAAAGTAGAACAAAAAATAAAACAAAGAAAGGCTATGTACAAGTTAAATAGAGGTTAATAAAGGTTACATTAAAACCAAATAGTCCTAACACACATTAACAAAACAAAAGCCAAAGGTTAACCAACACAAAGCCAATACTGACTAGTCTTGGGGAAAATGAGTCACACGAGTAACGAGTGGATGAGGTAATGTAACTGTTTAATAAAACCTGAATGCCAAATTCAAATGTATGCACACAGTATATATCTGTATTTGTGCACAAAAGGAATTTTGTAAGTTCAAACACAAAAAAGTATAGCATTTCACCTTAGTAAATTAAAACTATAAAAATATGTGTGTTGATTTTTTTCTTGTGAATACAAAATCAGTTTTTGTGAGTGAGGGTTCTTCTTTGAGAACAAGAATTTCAGCAGTAACCCATAACTATCTCCATATTGGGGAGTCCACAAATTGTTATTGTTAATGAGGAGATAGAAAGTTTGCAGAATGATAATGCCAATAAAAAGTGAATGAAAGCCCTCAGTTGAGACTTGAGCACTGCTGGGAGACACCGCTGTAAAGATTGAGATTCATGTGGGCGTCGTGTGTTTAATGTTTTCTAATGGTGTTTACTGATTGCAGCAGCAGAATCCTCCAGGTGTGTAATTGGGATTCCATGGCTCTTCTGATTCCATGAGGAGAGTGTGTTCAACTCTGAGCGCAATCTATTTCACGTCTAATAAACGCCCACTGTGAGCCATGATAACCTGCTCCTGCTAAAGCTTTCAACCGTTCAAACCAAACTTGGATGCTGTGTAAAAACGAAAATAATACCACAATATATAGTGCTGGGAAGTAGCTATATACATGTGCCGAAAATATGGATTCAAAATATAGAGACTGCCCTAAAATCAAAGGAATGCATTGCGGTATTTGATCATGCAATTTGGAGAAACAAAGAAAATACCACTCTTATATTGTGTCCATGTGCGTTTGTTTTACCCTTTTATATTTAGTGAGGGATAAATAAATAAATGCAGAACAAACGGGGCAACAAACATACAGCTGTTTAAATTCTACGTCACATTGTTTCATTTAACGCCACTCAATGTGAAAGTATTCTAAGTATTCAGAACACAGTACACTGATTGGATCATGTAATGCAATATGTAATGTTCAGTACCACTTTATAATAATTACTACCTTGATTTGCCTTCACAAAGCATGAACAAGTCCTGGTTTAGCCCTAGTGTTGTCCTGGTTTAGACCCGGTTTATTCCTGGTTTAGACCTGGTTTAGTCCTGGTTTAGCCCTAGAGTTGTCCTGGTTTAGACCCGGTTTATTCCTGGTTTAGACCTGGTTTAGTCCTAGTTTAGCCCTGGCGTTGTCCTGGTTTATTCCTCATTTAGACCAGTTTAAGACTTGGTTTAGTCTTGGTTTAGACCTGGTTTAGTCTTGGTTTAGACCTGGTTTAGTCCTGGTTTAGCCCTAGAGTTGTCCTGGTTTAGACCCGGTTTATTCCTGGTTTAGACCTGGTTTAGTCCTGGTTTAGCCCTAGAGTTGTCCTGGTTTAGACCCGGTTTATTCCTGGTTTAGACCTGGTTTAGTCCTAGTTTAGCCCTGGCGTTGTCCTGGTTTATTCCTCATTTAGACCAGGTTTAAGACTTGGTTTAGTCCTGGTTTAGACCTGGTTTAGTCTTGGTTTAGACCTGGTTTAGTCCTGGTTTAGCCCTAGAGTTGTCCTGGTTTAGACCCGGTTTATTCCTGGTTTAGACCTGGTTTAGTCCTGGTTTAGTCCTAGTTTAGCCCTGGCGTTGTCCTGGTTTATTCCTCATTTAGACCAGGTTTAAGACTTGGTTTAGTCCTGGTTTAGACCTGGTTTAGTCTTGGTTTGACCTGGTCCAGTGCTGTATTGGCAGTTCTGCAGATGTTGTATAAGCCTTTAGTGTATTTTTTATTATTTTTTTCTATTTCAAAGCGTTGGGGTATCCAGCACATTTCCAGCCCCGAGGACAAAACCATCGGAAAAATCTGGCCCTCAGTAAAACAATATCGAATAGCCCTTTCATAAAGTGTTCCCTGATACTCCATTAACTCTTTGAGAGTAGAATTATTACCTATACGGCTTGTATAGATGAGAGAACGTAAGGGTTGATAAATAAAACAAATGAAATGGAAATAAGCAATTAAGTTAATTGGATGACATGATATAGGGGGTGTAAAAAATGTGATCTTAATCGGGTGTCTTTATAAACACTCAATGTCACTTTTTAATCTGAAACATTGTCTGATCAATGCAGATATTCATCATATACTGAATACCTGCATATGATAATTGCATGTACCATTTGAGGTCATTGATAAATCCTACAGATTATTACAGACATACAGTTAAAATCAGCCATCATATGCCACATTAGTGTCATGTATATCTTATCAAACAAATGAATTAATAGTGCGAAGCTACAGCAATCAATTATATTCTATGACACAAAAAGCTTACCTTGTTTTTAATAACAAGGTATGAAACGAAAAGAGCTGAGGCACTCTATTGATGAGCTTGCTTTTATTTTAATGACCTGATGAAGACTCCCATGGGATGAAAACATATGGGAGTCAAAGCTGTGTGTAAAATGGAAATAAAAGCAGTCTTAACAATCAGAATATCTTGGATCTCTTCTTATTCTCTTCTTTATACGTAAGGCTGGGTATTTTTGTGAAATCGTCACTTTTTCCACTCTTTTAATGCAGCTGTCTGTTCAAACACACTTTTTCTCCTGCTGTTTAACCTCTGTAAACCTCTGAACAGATGACTTTGTTCACCTCTTATAGGCTAGGGCTGCACAATTAGATGAAATCAACACAAAAGTTTAATGGAAGCAATTAGCAAATCATAAAGGCTGCAGTTTTTGAAGCGCAATGATTTCTACCACAGACAACAAAATGTCTTGTTTTGAATAAAAACGCTGCGACGCTGTAGTTTGGATTTGTACAAAAATGAGCGACAAAAGCATGACCAAAAGTGGTAAAAATGCGTTCAAAAGCGACAAAAAAGCGCCTACAAAGAACAAACATGACTCAATGCACCAAAACGTGACTAAAAGCGAAAAATCACAATAAGATTTTTCTCCGAAATCGTGGAGCTCTATTATAGGCAATAGAAAAATACAATGTGAACATGAATCATGATAAAATCGAAATCATGATCTGACGTTAATATATAAAGATAATAATTTTTGCCATATGGCCCAGCCCTATTTGTACGTGTATTTGCCAACTAGGGATCCTTGTGGCGATCAAGAATTCCTAGTAATATTTTTTGTTGTCTTTCCTTTTTTTTTGGGTAATGCTTGTAGAATAATAGTAATGTGAACAGACAAATAATTGTATGTGTAAAATGTAGACAGTATATATCCTTGTACTAAGATAATCCGAATTGGTTCCATCCGAGTCTGGTTCCCATTCATTTTTATTGAAACATCTGCGCCTGTTTCTCTGTAACTACTGCGGTCACACTCGTCATTCTGGCCTTAAAGTGTTCGCACTAAACAGCTCGACGTCATCCTGCTGTAATTATTTTGTTATCTTTTTTGTAAATAAAGATATGAACGGTAATAATAAAAAACAACATGGCTCCACATTACCCGCTAAAACTGCTACTGCGATTGGCTTCAAATGGTTCCCGCTGAACAGTATGGCATACCTCTGTCCTCTGATGTCTTTGTAAGATTCTGAGGGCCATGTGTGTTATTCCTTCTTGTTCACCATCTGATAAAAGGAAATAGTGAAGCTGCTGGGAATGTACATGAACAGAAAGCTCACCCACTCAACCCTCCCGATTACAGTCAAATCAAACACAAACATTCTGGGTTGAATCTGGGTCAATTTGTACTGCAACCCCACAAATTATTTTTAAAAAGGCTCTCAAATAATATATTTAATAGGACTTTTATATGGATTCCACCTGGATTTAAAAAAAAACTTTATTTCAAGTCCCTAAAAGTCATATAGTCAAATTAGCTTTGAACGAGGAATTATCAAAACCCAACAAATTCACTACCTAGAGTTAATCAGGCCCTGCCTAGCTATATTTCTTCATATATTTAACAAACAAAATCTAGGTGGAATTTAAACTCTGATTCCTCTTTGCAGAGCTTGTTTCCAAGTATAATTAGAGTAAATCAGACATCAGAGGCCAAAACTACAGAGTCTCAGCTTTTCAAAGACTCCAGCCAATAGTTTTTGCTCCAAAGGGTTCAGAAATAATTTGAAATGGGGCTCATTTTAGTCAGACGTTTTGGGAAAAACAGGCCAGAATGGTGAGGGGATATGTAACAGTCTACATTTAAATATCACAGCTTTCATAACTCAAACTACAAAAAAAAAGCATATTTTCTGGATTCGCAAATAATGGGATTTATGCTTTGTCCACAATGTAACGCTTTCAGCGGGAGGTCACCATCACTGTGCACCTTGTAAATCCCTGCCTTGTAGTGTTTTGTATGGGCACGGGCCAGTGGTCAGCAGTTGTGCTAAGTGACTGCAGTTCCTCGAGGCCCCACATTTCCTGCCCATGACAGCTCCTCTCACGGGACTGACACTCATTCTCAAGCTGATGGAGTGAGCGCAGAGCTTGGAACACACTTCTGTAAGGCCCACAATACACCAGGGTGCACAGAGGCAGCAGCTTCACCTCTGCCTGACCTTGTAGGAGCTGAGTTACTTTATGGGTGGATGCCAGTGCAGGAGGAGGGGGCTGTGCAGGAAAGGGCAGCCCCTCCAAACAGGCAGTGCGTCGGTGCAGGCACTGACTCGAGTCCGTCAGGGGACACAGGGATATCTGGTGCTCACAGGCGACTGGACATTGTAAATAAGCAGAGACTCAGGTGGAGGTGCTGCAGAGGTGTGGGGAATGAGAGTAAATAAATGTAATAAATAAATGGCCACATATTACATCTCAAGGATGTAATATGGAGGACCACAAAATCACTTTTAAAAGACATTCTGTGGGCACTTTGTCCCTATGTCAGTACCATGTGTTTTGAGAATGTTCAATTGGTAAAAGTAACACAAATTCCGTCCAATGCAAGAAGCCTCACATGGGCGCTCCTCTTATACAAATTAATAGGAAGTGGGTCCAATTCTGGGCCCCTAAGACACTGGGCCTGGGACAATTGACCGCTTTGTCCCCTCCACTTTCTCCCCTTGGTAAAAGATATTGGAGTTGCAATAGAGAGTGGTGTAAATTTGGCAGTGCAGAGAGAAAGCTGCTTTTATAATATTATTGTTGAAGTGGCAGGTGTTATAAAGTGTTCATGAGTCCAACAGCAGAAGGATAGAATTTTTTCTTGTGGTGGGAGGTTCTGGTCTGGATGGACCGTAGCCTCCTGCACGAGGGGAGAGGCTCAATAAGTCCATGTCCAGGGGAGAAGGGTCAGCTGTGATCCGACCTGCTTGTGCCCGAGTCCTGGAGACATACAGGTCCTGGACAGATGGAAGGCTGCAGCCGATCACCTTCTCAGCAGAGACACAATGCACTGTAGTCTGTGTTTGTTCCTGGCTGTGGTTCCTGTACCACACAGTGATGGAGGAGGTGAGGATGGACTCGATGATGGCCGTGTAGAACTGCACCATCATCTACGCTGCAGCTTGGATTTCCTCAGCTGCCGCAGGAAGTACATCGTCTGCTGGGCCTTCTTAATGATCACCTCCACTGTCTTCTGGGCGTTGAGTTTCAGGTTGTTGCCGTCAGGAAGGCAGGGATCCACCTACAGATGGAGTCAGGCACATTGAGCTGAGAGAGGACAAGCACCAACAATCAAGGACTGAAACAAAATTCTAATTAGGAAAATGGAAAAATCAAAATATTAAATGCAGATTGTCACGGGTTCATTTTTAAATGTAAAAATAAAAAAACGATGGCTCAGCCGTAAAGACGGATGTTTAGGTGATTTTATTTGCACCCAAAATCCCAAAACAGTGTAAAAACAGTGCCAAAATATTTACAGTGCAGGAAAAAGCCAAAAACAAAACAAAGTATGCATAAAACACAGGACACAGCAGGCAGCATCCGGGCCTAGGACACTTCACTCCCCCTAATGACCAGAGCCCCCCCCCTCCCCTGGGCAAACTAATTATCAAATGATGGGGTTTCTGGAGAAATTCAACAAATACAAACAAAATTACCAAATTCAAAAGGTACCAAAAAAATGAACCAAATAACCCTCCATATGGCTTTAACTTTAACTCAAAGGAAATAACAATGTACCAATAACTTTGAGTGGTCCAGTCCTCACACCGATATAAAAAAAAAAAAAAAAAAAAACACCAAACATTTTAACTTAATTTCAAAATGAACCTTAAACACCAGGAAAAATGTGCAGTATGTTATGTTTGTGTGTTTTTCGTCTTTTTTTGTTTTTTAAACTCTCTGCATCGTGTTCTGTGTACTGTGTTTTATGTTTTTAAATTTCAAACATTGACAGAAAAAAGGCATAAAATAAAGACTAGAGGTGGGCAATGTGTCAAAATTTAGACAATATCATGAATCTGAATTTGGAAGAGGCAACATTTGAATATCGAGTGTATCATTTATTGCAGACATTTCTGCTAAGAGATCTGATTTTAAACATTTACTAAATTTTCCAATGAGGGTACAAGATATTTCTGAGCTTTTTTGATGTAATTTCACAGATATTTCACATTTGTCTGATTTAAACCTTGACTAATATTTTTAAAAACATGTTTTAACACATTTCTGTTGGATTGACATAACATCATCTGACATTAGGACACTACCCAAAAACAAGCAAGATACAGAATGCATTTTGTCACCATCACCCAACCCATTAGACACATTATCTGGCCCTACATTTCTGACGTGCAAACTGTTTTTAGTTTCACTTTAGTCAAGTTCAAAATGGATATAATCAAAAAAGATAAAACAACATCAATGGAAGAACACATGTTTCTTCACGATAGTACAATCTGGTCATGGCTTTATCTGACTGATTTGTGTTTCTGAATATTACATCTGGATAAACACGTGCATATGTTTGTAGAAGCCGAGTGCCACATGAAGATGGATTGCACCATATGCCTCTTCATTCAGTCTTCATCGTACGTCTGACTCAGATTCATTACATCTGCGACATTTCATCACAGTTTCATTATCATTACACAGATGGTCAAATAAAGAGTTCATCAACCAGCACATTTTCTGGTATGTACAGTGTGTAAATAATTCTGTGCGAGAAATTCCGCCCACAACTGATTAATCTGCTTTATATACAGTACAAGAAATTAATCTTATTTTACACAGAAGAGGTGACAGTTGTGTAGAAGGGGATTCATTTTAACACAAAAGGGTTTTACTTTAAGTTCCAAAAATGTCAGTGATTTGCAAACAAGTAGAACAATTTCACATAGCAAAGATTTCAGATAGATGCGTTTGAGAATTGATGAGAAATTAGTACTGTTGCCATAGTGATCAACAAAATGTATCTTTTGAATGGACCAAAAAAAAAAGTCCTCAAAATGTTGCATAAAACAGGAAGCTGAAACCCAGAATTTACCCATCAAAACTACATAACTTTCGTGATAAAGAGTCTGCCGCCTGCTTGTCTCCATGGAGATGTCATTGCTTTGCCTGAAATGTTGCACAGTGTGACATTTAAGTTATCTCTGTTTATGGAAATAAGCTGTTGATGACACCGTTGATGTCATGAATTTAAGTTGCGCTTTAGAGACTCGTCGAAGCCTCAAAACGGACAGCACTTATTCATTCGCTTTGTAGCCGCATTTGCCCTGGGGTTGCCTGACGGAAACAAGGCTGCCAATCTGTTTTCAGCTGCTATCATGTATATCTGTCAAAGGGGTAGATCTCTGGAATAGTTGTAAAGATTTAGTTCAATTATGTGCCCCTCTCTTCAACTACTTCTACGACTCTGAATTCATTATTCTGAGTCTTAGTTTGTTCTTTCTACCGATTGCAAATGGTTTCACACTTGTAATACGACTGTGAGGTGTAAAGGGAACAGGCCAAAAAAGAATAAGCTTCAGCCTCCACCTTTTAGGCCTTTCTGCACATAAGGTAGGGTTGGGCGATACGGTGACAAAAGTCGAATCGTGAGCTCGTCCCTGTGACAATCTGCTATTTTTGCGGAATGGCTGTATCGTGATTCTGTAAGCCTCTGAGGAGATTTACCTCTTATAGGCTCGGGCTGCACAATTCAATGAAACCGACACAAAATCGCAATTTTGATGGATGGAATTAGCAAATCAGAAAGGCTGCAATGTTTGAAGTGCAATAATTTCATCCACAAACAACAAAATGTCTTGCTTTGATTTGAATAAAAACGGCTTATGTTGTAGTTTGGGCTTGTACAAAAAATGCATTCAAAAGTGTCAAAAACGCGTCTGCAAACAACAAATGCAACTCAGTGCACCGAAATATGACTTAAAGTGACAAAAACGTGACTAAAAACAATGCTAAAAACCACAAAGACATGACTTGACGCGACAAAGATGCGTTTAAATACAGCAAACACACCTGAACGTGACAAAAACACGATTAAAAGCGACAAAATTGTGTGTGTGTGTGAATTTGAACAGAATCCTTATTAAAACATAAATCACAAATCTAATCACAATCGCACTGGTCAGAAAATTCACAATATTTTTCCTAAATCGTGCACCTCTGTTAAAGACAACAGAAAAATACAAAGTGAACATGAATCGTGATCAAATTGAAATCATGATCTGGCCCCAAGAAAATCGTGATAATCATTTTTTGCCATATCGCCCAGTCCTAACGTAAGGTGTTATTGTCCCTGGAATAATGTACTGATATACCTCGGACAGAAATAAACTAACGTACAATTTAAAACCACTAAGCCGTAGTCACCCAGTGGATGCTTGGAGAGGCAACCCTTCTCAAGTTTTAAATGTAATACCCTATTTGTATGGGTTATACCTGGGGACGTCTGTAAAACTGGAAATAACCATGACGTCTGTGTGAGCGCTCACACAAAAAGCTGAATAATCCACTCCGTTTTCTCCACCAAGGTGAAATCCAAGTTAAATAAACCATGTGTGATTAATATTAATCCATAAACACTGCAGTGTCACGCAGGCTTGCTTAGTTTTTATGAGGTAAACATTATTATTGGAGTTTCTGCTAACTTTATTTCCACTCACAGACGTCACTGTTGTGAGGGCACAATCGCGTAGGAGCGAAGTAGATTAAAAAATAGGTATGAAACACGCCAGTTAACAGGGCAATATATATTCACTGTTAAGCATTTAGTGAAGTGTAGTTAATCAGTTAATCGATTCATTGTGAACCCCCACTTCATAGATTCAAGCAAGTCTCCCCACGGTCCCGGAATCAAACCCCAGACCATGTTCTCACCACTTTGCTACTACTTCCCCAACATTCTTTGGACTTAATGTACTCTCCTATGCAGAACACGTTTACATAGTCTTTTACTCTTGCCTTTTTAGTAGTTAATCTTACTTTCTGGTGCCTGGGGTGTTCTACAGAGAAGTGAAATGTTCAGCAGAAAAGCATAGGAGTCAGAACATTACACAAGGTTGTAGAAAGAGTCCGTTCCTCCAGGCACTGGCTAATGCTCTGACCCCTCTGTAAATCCATCAGTGCCATTGTGCTAATGAACTGATGTATGATTTAGAACTGTCTCTGAACTCATTTCCTGCCGCTATACAAAGTGCTGACGGAGGCCCTGTGCGTTCCCCCCTAAACCCTACTGTTATTGTGGCTATAAGCTGATTTGTGTTGCTCATTCACAAACCCTGATCCAGTCTGGCTGCCAGTTGATAACTTAGGTCAATGCCTATAGAAGAAAGGAGCGCTACTTTTAGGGGAAAATGCTATTATCGGAACTAATGAGGCCACTGAGCCCCCTGCTTAGAACCGCTGGCACAAAGTCTCCCATGTCAGATAAGGTTGCTTATTTGCAGCGACAACAAACTTGAACAACACTGGAATCAGCACAATTTCAAAAAGTCATGGTCAACAAAAACATGTGTAACTACCATTTTTTCTGTCATTATAAGGGGACTGTTTAAAATGCTTCAGCAAACATCTGAAAGTCAAAAAATAGTGCTGCAAAGTAATTAAGCTAAAACTATGCCAGCACCAATGCGTGCTGTTTTCAAAGGCAGAGGAGCTTCTATAAACATGTATTTCTTGTTTATGCAATTTTGTTTTTGAGACACCTAAGGCTAATTATTGATGGGATTTTTGTTTATATAACTTCTTTCTTTCTTTCTTTCTTTCTTTCTTTCTTTCTCTTTTTTCCAAATCAAGCTTGGACTGTTTAATGTAACTAACCTCCCCAATGATAACCGCGGTGTGTTGCGTGTGTCTGTGCATGTGATTGTGGGCTGTGGTGCTCCTGTGGCGTAACATTGTCAGGTTTAATACCTATGTGAGATTAACTCAGCACATGGTGACTAATGCATATCCTTAAATAAAGGACACACAGGGACACACTGCTCACTTCATGGTTAAAGGTGACATGAAAAAAAAAAAAAAACCTTTAAAGAGCTACCGTGTTACAGTAGTTTTCTCATTTACACACTCAAAGTTGTATTGAGTTATTCATGCACGTTTGAGTAATCTTTATTCTGGTGCAATGCCGTCAGCATGGTCAATGAGGGACTTTATACTGATGACATTTACAGTGACGTACAGGGGCAGGCAGAACTCAGCACCCAAATGTTCAACAGTCAGCTTATTGATTTTATTAAGTTTAGATCAATATTGTAATTTTAAAACGCTTTGTCGATTACAAAATCAGTGCATATTGTCCCTGTCAGTGTAAACACCTGCACACATGGATACTGTCCTCTCCACCCTCTGCTCTCTGTCATGGACCACCACTGATGTGCTGCAGCCTGAGGCCAGACTTTATAACAGGCCATTTGAAAAGTCACTGAGTCAGGCCTAATTAATGTTTTTATTCATCTTTTCTAGTATTAAAACAAAATGCCTAGTGTCTGTGTACACTGGTGTATGAATGTGTGTGTGAATGGATGAGTAAATGTGTGTTGGAGATGGTGTGAGTGTGTGAATGGATGAGTAAATGTGTGTTGGAGATGGTGTGAGTGTATGAATGTGTGAGACATTCCTTGATGTAAAACACTTTGAGTGCCTCAAAGGGGAAAAAATGCTATTTGTAACCATTTTCCAACTGCACTATCCACAGTGTGAGATTACACATATCTCTATGGAGAGAAGCAGGTGATGTCATCAGGCCAATTTACGGGTCACATCTGTGGAGGGGCGAGCCTGCTTACAGAAAGAATGTACAGTATGTCTATCAAGGTATTTGTCTCAATAAAAATGCCAGTAATTGAATAAATGCAAAACACAGCCCCTATATAGAGCAACTTTAAGTGTAATTAGACTTTTGCCAGCTTTCTCTGCAGCATACAGTAAATCAAACCGTTATTTCTATTAAATCGGCTATGAGGCACCCTGGAGTGTGCTTTAATGGATCCAACTGCAGACACGCTGAGGCCATAAATTCTTTAAAAACTTCCACATATGATCTAATATTGAGGCATGTCCTTCTCTAGTGATAGTTGTACATTTTTAGGCAGGGTCAATACTAAATTTTGGAGGACGCAACATTAGGTATTGATGTATTATATATTTTCAATGTCAATGCCTGTATGCCCATAACATGCTTGAGAAATGTCTCCTTTTCCAAACCCAGAAGCCTCCAAGTTAGACTCCGGCATTCAGTCAATGGCAAACTCTGGCTCAAGGGCAATATCAATAAATACAATTGTACAGTCTTACTAGGAAAGCATGCACAGACTTTCACATATTCGCCTCAGGTCTCTCACCGGGAGGTATTTTTCATTGATTGTTTGGTTTTCACCTACAGAACCGCTGTGATCAAAGTTAATGATGTGTGCCTCGCCGTTCCACACTATTAATTATTTTTAGAGTGTGGGTGGCAAGGTCAGCGTGTGAAATGGCACAGCTCCAGTTTGTTTGAGTGATTTCCCTAATAGATAGACCGGAGATGTTGTGAATTGCAATAGCGGCGCGTGTGAGAGGCTATTGCATAAACAAGGCGGACTGAGCGGCGGTGAGGGAGTGAGGCAATCCTGACTACATTTGCGGATGGTGGCAGATGCTTCAATGGCACAGACAAGACAGAGCTGCAGGGACAGACTATCGACAGGCCAGTGTTGACACGAGTTGAGATGGTGATTCTTCTCGCTATTCACGCCTTTGCACTTTCAACCTGACCGAATCTTCCACAAGTCGGGTTGTCGACACGCGCACGTGCACACACTCGGACCAGCGCTATATTCACCTGTGAAGAGAGACGCAGAATAGTTTGTCACGAATTCACCTACACAGCGCTTGCATGCCTTTGGTTGGTGGGAGGGAACGGGTGTAGAAGGTCAAAAGCAACCTTGACCGGATTAAAGACAGATAGCTTTTGGTCCAAATGTCGTCCCTGCACTAGGAGAGAACACGTGGTTACAGAAGCAGAAACCAGGTAGGTTGAAAGTTAGTCCTAGAGTAAAATTGCATGTAAAGAGGCTTGGATTTTGTGCTTATTGTGTTATTTCAGCTTTTTTTCCCCCCAAGGTTGATGTTAAGACATGGTTCTCGTTCATGTTTTTCTGGGGTCTGTGGTCAAACTACAAAAGAACAAGCATACAGAAACTCAACGTGGCATCTCCTTTCCATGAAATCTTTAAGGATTTCATGAGAAGGATGGAAATGTGCAAGTCACCTGTTTGTGTCAGCAGGATGTACAGATACCTCTGTCGACTAGATCAGAGGTTCCCAAACTTTTCTGGCCGGGACCCCCAAAATAGCCATGCAACCGACTCAGGACCCCCAAAGTGAAATGAAAATGACAGTAGCAATAATTTTAAGTGTCAAAGCATGTTAAGTCAGGTGTAATATTGGTTATTTGAATAATGTATTTTCTTATTGGACCCTATTTCACTTAAAGATACTGTTTTAAATAAAAAATAGAGCAAATACAATGTTCATATTAATTAAAATGAGATCTTGAAATCATCTCGCGACCCCAGCTCACCCCTCGCAACCCCCGAGGGGTCCTGACCCCCACTTTGGGAACCACTGGACTAGATGACTGTGAAACATTATTATGAGCCTGACTAATGTCAAACTCAGTACCACGCGGTACTGTGGAGACAATAGTACAGCTGTTTTTGGCATAAATTGTGGTGCATTGTGTTGGAGGAGTGGGTGTTCTAATTGTTCTGTCTTTTAACTCTCGATTATGAGTCTGTTAATAAGTTTGATGATGGGCTGAGGATGAAGAAGCTCAATTGGTGCATTTCACCGATGGACCCAATGGCAAACAGTCCAGTTCCAGCACTCGATAATCTCAACTGCCTGAGTACACTCGTGTATGAATGTGTGTGCGAGTGGGTATAGCTCCTTGATCTAAAAGTGCCCAATAACAATGGAAAGAGGCACAGTAGTGACACTGTTTACCCACTACATTTTTTGTTCTCGATCACATACAGTAGTACCTGTCCCAAAATCCTCTTGTCTAAATATGGGCCTTTTGAGTCATAAACTGGGTGTCCACTGCACGATGATCATGGTACAAATCTTTTGTCATGGGCTTGAAAAATTGTGTTGTTGGACGTCAGAGATTGTGGGTGAGACAGAGCAAGAGTAAAATTAACAACCATCATTCAACCAAAGATTATTGATATCAAGCAGTGTCTGATCATTTTAAATCCTGGTCGCAGACTGAGCCCTCCTTTTGCTGCCTCTGCAAGCAGTCTCTGACATGTGACCGTTAATAAACACATGCGCATGTCAAAGTAACACAAGGAGCCTGGCATTAAACGTGAACATCTCGTCATTTGCAAATTATTCAAGGTGTAAAACGATGTGTAGTGCTACAGACTCTGCTAACTAGCTTGACTACTATACTATATATACAAGTCTAGAACTTGATATTCGCTCAGACAACCCTCAGTCATTTGCTTGGAAAATCTAGAATGATATCTCTCAATATCACAAGACAGATTGATATCAGTCTGATCCCTGTATTCCTCTCTGCAAGTTCAGAAGGGTGTGACTGACAGGTGGATTAGCCAATCAGGGACACGCATTGTCCGTTCGCATTAGAACAAACATGACTGCATAGGAGGAAAAAAGAAACAAAAAAATATCACAGGGCTGAAAAACACCTCTGATTTTTGCAGAACGAATAAATAAAGCACAAACTTAATTAATCTGAGGTGAGAATATTTTTTGTTTTGTTTTGTTGAATGATAGATGACCAACAAGCTCCTTTGGTTCATATTTCTCACAGAAAAAAAAAACTGATTGCACTGTACTCTTTGAGTTTGACTCGAGATGCGGCAGAGGGGGTGACTCGACTTAGTTTTCATAAAGAATTGAAGAAGTGTGAATGCTGGATCCCAGGCAACTTGGACATAGCCCCGGCTGCTTATGCGAACCATCCTACAGTGAATGAAAGCCATTTAATGATTTTAAATATGTGACATCCAAAAATCGTATTGAACAAAAATAATAATAATGGCGTGGACACCAGGCTTTACACTTTTTGAAAACTCACCAGCAAAAAGAGGAAAATGCACTTGAGCAATAGACAATGGCTATAATTTCATGAGGAGGGTGGAGAGCGCCGTCTACCCATTGAGCTAACCTGATTACAGGCCTTCAATGAGCGCACAGTCTAATCTAAAAGCAACACCTGGAGTGCGCGGCAATGCAAAACAGACAGCATGCCAACGTCCTGGCACACCCCCGCCGTGAATGAAAGTGGGCTATTCACGTCTGTCTGACCTTGGGGAGGTGTTCACGCTGCTATCCCGTCTCAGAGAAACGCACGGAATACAGTCTTTTATTACGGAGTCAGTGTGAAATTTGTAATGTATGTTAATCCTTTTGGGATTGGGACACGGAGAGCCAGGTTCTGAAGGGACACAATGGTAGTTTAAAGAGGAAGACAGGGACAAGGAGAAGGACACTGAAGGAGACCATGCAAAGAATTGGAGAGTTCTTTGCACGGAATTCTGGGGATGTTTTACCTTATGCGAGGGGACTGTTATGTTCAAATTGACGAAATTGAAGTGCGAACAGAAGTTTTTGACCATTTCCGAGATTGTAAAACGGCTTTTTAGTCGAGTAGAACTTATTTTATGTTGAGCTCGTCTGCTCCATGTAAACTAACACAACAGGAACAAGACGGCGGCACGTACGGCAACTTCCGGAATAAGGTGAATAGTTAAAGTTAAATGTTACCAACAAAATGACATACGGAGTAAAGGACATAGTGTAAAAAAAACAGCCAAATAATGTCTGAAATGTTAATGCTTCACCAAATAGACGGAAATTATGACATTAAATGCAGGTGGACAAGTTTCAAATGTTTTTCATGATACGTTTTTAGCAACTGATGGGCCTGAAATGCTATACAACAAGGATTACATGACCAAAAACGGAACCTACATTTAGTCAAACTTAGTGCAACAAGCCAGTAAAATCCCACAATCATAGAATAAAGTTGCAGTCTGATTGTATGAAGTGGTCAGGCATTGGCGCCGAATTGCAGCCGCTCTAGGATCAGATGACGGTTGCTCCCTTGACCCGGGCCATGCTATCCTTTCCCCATGCTTCCTCAGTGATCAGCATGCTCCCTGTACCGCCGTGTTGCCTGCCTGCCAGCAAGACTGAGTGCCTGGATACTCTGTAATCTACGGCGGCCATGATGACTTTGAGGAGCTCGCTTCTTACCTTAGCGCTCCCTCTCACCTCCGCTGTAATACCGGAGCTGTCAGCGGGTAGAGTTATGCGCACGGCGACAAGAGGGCATTTTGTCACACCAATGAAAAGTGTGGAAAAGGAATGTGGGCAGCAGGGGACTATAAATGTGTTTTATGACAAAACAGAGAGCAGCACCTGTATGGAGCACATGCTTTTAATTAATGATGGCCCCACCTGAACCCCAAGTGCACATCCCAGAGGCGCATGCAGGAAATAGGCACTGGTTATCGTCAAATATTTTTTTAATATATGAGCCAGTGAGATGTTTCAATACGTATCGCTCAAAAGCAATATGACTGTAAAGACGTAAAGGAGTTTTTCTGAATTGAATTGAATTATTCAAATGTACTTGCTCAATGCTGTTGTGATAATACTTCTTATTGTACGCTCTATTTAACATTTTTGGCACCACTTTACTACTTAACTACACTTATCTATGCCTTATGAACAAAGACTTAATTTATTGCGAACAAATAGTTTACTAAGAATGGTTTAGACTAACTAAGTTGTTAGGGTCTGAAGTAAGGGTTAGGGTATTAATGAGGTAGTTACTAAACGTGAATCATTCTTAATAAGCTACATATTCTCTATGAATTAAGTCTTTCTTCATGCCTTCTCCAGACCAAGATCAAAAAAGTCACTGTAGCAGACTATATGTGTCCTTCAAAGCTTGAGTGCCCGACTTTATTCCTGTAAATGAGTACATTTAGTTTTTTCCCATGTTGTTGTGATGATGAAATCAGATCCTTGTGCGTTATCAACATTTAATAATAAAATATTATATTTTGTGTGAATCTGGACATAAGGGGCTAGGATTGACTGAACTGATAGTTCGTCCCCGTTTCACTTAGTTAAATATTAACGATGTGCCAAAGGTTTTGAATAGTAAGCTAGTTAGATAGATTTAAATCCCCCTTTGAAAATCAGGTGTCACATAAGCGCTATACAACAGATACATTTAAAGGCGCTGTACCTGATTTTGATTGTTTTTGAAACATGAAAAACAGAACTATTTTGTTTAAAATCTTTACAGCAGTCACATGTATCGCTCACTTGCCTAATGCAGTCCCAGCATCCATAATATTCACTGCAATGAGTTTATAAGCACTTTTCAAAAACTTTCTGAGCCCAGAGCAATTTTTGCCGGAATGCTAACAAACATTAACGTGCTAATGATGCATTTCCTGCTTCTCGTAGAATTAAACACTCTGCTTTTTTCAATTATATCTGTAATGGGGCAAAAGAGATTTTACATTAGTACATGCAAAAAAAAAAAAAAAAACTGTACATGAACTTGTTCTGTTTTCATTTCCAAACCGTAAAAATCAGGTACACCTTTGACTAATGACGGTGATTTTACGCAAAGAGTTTACGCAAAAATCGTACAGAAATTGGAATATTAGACTTTACAGTTGACCCTTCATTTTCTTTATTTGTTTTATCATCATCACAATACATTGTAAAAGTGACATCGGGTTATTATCATAAGCCTTGAGATGGACTGAGCAGCACTTGTCTAAAGCAATATGAAAAATACATTGACTCCAGGTAGAGGAAAAGTGCAGGCAGACATCAAAGCCCACGCACAAAAGACTGGGAGAGCAGCTGCATGAAAGATAGATGAGGCACTTAAAACCCAGATTAAAAAAGTATAGAGGAAAACAAAAAGGAATCTTTTATAAGTCATCAGAAAGAACACAGGACCTCTCGTCAAATATACATGGTGGTTTGGAGACCCGGGTTGACCAGTGTGCTACCTTTATGTTCCTGTGATGGGCTTTATGGAGGGTCATGCATAATGGAAACAGAGTATGGGAAGGTTTCTTTTTGCACTCTTTTATTCATACCCATGATTTGATCTCTGCACTCTGACCCTTTATAGTTAAAACACAGCTCAAGAGGAGACGTCATGTACTGAACCGCAGTACACACTGCGATATGACACACCTTTGTTCTATGCCTTATCATTTCTGATCACTGAGGTCAAAAATTGAGGCCTACTTGCAGGCCTGACAAACACTCCCACAGACTATTGACGCTCCCTTATTATAGTAAGAAGTATAAAATCATGAAATTCCAAGAAATCAATGAGTTATGTTAATAATGTATATTTTTTAATCATTCACAAAAAGCATCTTTGTGGAGTCCAAAGACATCAAATATATTGGAGAATGAGAAAAAAAATCAACACATTTAAACAAAGATGATCTTCAGAAGCTCATCAACTTTTTGTTGATCAAATATTTCCTTAAGGATCAGATTGTGTGGATGGATTAACAGAGAGCATTATATTTGCAAGCTAATGTCCCAGTCCTCTGCACACATACAACGTTCCTAAAGAGATAGGACACCCATGCACAAGATGAAGGGATCACTCCACTGTGCAGTAGTAGAGTAGAAAACGATGTGATGGAGCATTAGGAATCAAAGAATAAAACTTTTCAATGTGTCCCATGCTTGATGCCTGGCAATGTGGCCTCGCAGGAGGCCTGCTTTTGAAGATGTCTTTTGTATTCCTGATGCCTTTCTCTCAGACGAGGGTGTTCCATGAAGTGAGATTAAGCCAAAGCCTATATTATTTGGGCAGTTAAAGTCCTTAGATCTGTTCCACCCCCGTGGCTAACCAGAGGTGGCTTTGAGTAACAGCAACAAGCTCCCAGGTACTGGTCGGGATCAGCCTAACTGTCAGGATTAAGTAAGTTGTTGCTCCACATTTTGATCAAAAGTTTCAGCATAAACACACTCATACCTGTGTTAAACCACTTGTCTCTGTTTAAACACACACAAGACCTTTTGTCACATGTCCCCTGAGATTTTGAATGAGCACTTGAGGACCCTGACACTTTGGAAAGACATGTCTGTGGTAAAAAGCCTACACAGCCTACATTATTTATCACATGCTCATTCGTGATCCTACATTTTACCATACAGTCTTCAAATAAAACATGGGGTTATTTGAATGAGTTTAATCAATTATAAGGTTTTGTACACTTATGAAACAGGCTTTACACTGTGACCGTTAATGAAAAGGGTAAAGCTTTTTACTCCCAGACACAGAGGCTTAGGCTGCCACACATCATAAAAATGTATTGGCGATTTCTTACTCTGCTATAAACACGCAGCGAGCCTCCTCTCTCTGACTTGCGAGTGAGAAGAGGGGAGGCCTTGTCTTTTCTCTCGCCCCTCTGATCAGAATGAACTGAATACTTCTATTACAAATCCAACTTTTGTCCTTGCGCGCTCTGACTCTTCTCTGGTGTAATGTATTCAGATCACAAAAACCATCACGACAAGTGCATGTTTAAGCTCTTTCTCAGTGATGTCATTGTTGCATTGACCTGACCTTCCTAGATTCATGAACCGCAGATCTGATTTATCATTCATCAGACCCAATCTTATTTCTTTCATAGAATGATTTGAGGTTTAAGCTGGAGATGGAGCTAGTTTCAGCCCAGGATTTCAGAATAAGCTTCGACTTGTTAAGGGACTTTGATGTTGTCTAAAGTGATTGTGATTCCGCAGTCAGCATCAGAAGGAGCCTAAATGTTATTGTTTTTTTACTGTCACTTACACTTTTGTTTCTGTTTTTTACATACAAGTTATTCTATGCAAGATTCTGTAAATATGTTGATGGTGTGATGATTTAGCTTGAGAACAAATCTGTAAGAGATCAAATATAGAGATACAGATACGTGAAGGAGCGTAGAGCGTTTGTGTGTGAGAGTGAATGGCAGAGGTGAGGTTATGTCAGTCCACAGCGCTCACTCTGGGGGGCGGACTCCAGCAACTGATGACCTTTAGGTGGCTTTCATACCACACAACAGGATCCCTGCACATGGGGCATGTTTGAAAAGTCATCTTTGATTTAGAAAAAATATTGAAATGAATTTATACAACACTCATGTATGAATTGTGTTTATTATGTCCTAGTTGTAAAGGTAACGATGGAGTAACATGTGGAGAAATTAAAACTCAAAAGCACAAGTGAATTCTGTGAAGTGTATCTGATTTAAAATGGTTATTCAAATTATAAAACAGAGCATATTTCACTTACATTTCAAACTCCGCTAAACAGCCCAACATGAGGGGCTAGCCCAGGTGGCTTAGTGTGAGCGCCAGTACTTCCTGTCCAAAGCTAACACTGTGGAGTCCCATGGATGTATTAAAAGAACTGGATAAGGTACGCCCCCTCTGACTGTGGTCCCAGATTGATTTGTGGCCGTACGAGGTACTGCAGCCTCTTGGAACCAGCCTTTTTCTAAAATTGCACATTATAATTGCAGACAGTACTGAATTATTATCTGTATTTAAATAAAATAGAAGGAAATGTTCTTTTTTACCGTTTCTAAAATCACCGAAATTACCGTTTTTATATGAAGTGGGGGATTGTCGTCACGTGGCGCCCTAAAACAAAGATGGCAGCCATCGTTTCAGGAAGTAAAACAAAGATGTCAGCCATCGTATCAGGAAGTAAAACAAAGATGTCAGCCTTCGTATCAGGAAGTAAATGCGGAAGTAAGAAACTTTTTTGGGGTCATGCGCCAATGAGCACTCTCCATAGGGATAAACAGGACGGCCATCTTGGATTCATCTTCCAGGTTTTATTATAGTTCTATGTGGAGTCCCACCAAAATTAATAAATGGCCTACTTTAAGATCACACATGGACATCGAACTGCAGGTGGATGGCAAATGTCAATGTTAAAAACTTTATAAAAGGGCTGAATACTGAATACGTTTGTAAAGAGCGGCCTTTGTGGGCTAATGTGAATGCTAATGCTAATTTTGAGGGATTATAACTATTTATTTAAAAAAATAAATAAACTGAATGAATCCATAAATAAAAACAATCAGAGAGTCTTTATTTAAAATTTTAATTGGTTGTTTCTTTATAAAAGTTAGCATTAGCTGTGAGAAACTTTGTTAACTATCCAACTGCTGCGGTGCACAGAGCCCATTTAATAGATTTTTTTCTTTCATAATTTTACCAGACTGTCATCTAGTGTGCAGTGTTTCTGTGTGGGCGGATATTTATTTATTACTTTGTGAGGATTTAGTCACTCATTTTATCAGGCCCATATGCCACGAGTCCTTAAATAACAGATCAACGACCGGTTTAAAAGTTGAGATATGGGTTATGGTTGGTCAAGGAAATTAATGTTAGTGAATGTAATGACCCCAAAAAGTGTGGAAATTCAACAAGTGTGCGTGTGTTTGTATTGGAACAGAAAGGTGCCCATGAATATTAAGGAGTCATGAATGAAACGGCACAACCCATTGTTCTCCCCCTGTTCTTTTAAATGTCAGCTGAGCAAAAGCCACGTGAGGATGAAACAAAGGCACACGACAGAGGCCATTCTCAAAGCTTAATAAGGTACATTCAAATACATTTTAAATACTAAAGACTAAGAAGTACTGTGAACTGGATGCCTGGTATAAGGGCACAAGAATGATGAACAGTGAGCTACATGTCCTGGCCATACCACCTTAAGAACCCTCAACCTTGTCTGATCTGAGAGGCTAAGCAGGGTTGGTAATGGTTACTGTTTGGATGGGACGCAGTGGTTCTAGTGCATAATGCCTTTGTGTCTTTAGGAAAGGCACTTCATCCACCTTGGCTAGTATGTGTGTAGTGTAGTTTGTGTTACTTGTAGTCATTGAGTGATTGTTGGTGGACAAAAAAGAACATTTTAAACCATTTTAAAAAGCACAAATAAGCATATTGTCGGAAAAATTCTGACCTGGCAAACTTGGATTCAGGTGGTGATCAAAAGCCAAATATTTATGGGCAAATGTCATACGAATTCCATTTTGTATATAGTCATGTGTTTTGGTGCTGTGTATAATGACTTTAAGATTTTCTGTGCTGACTTTCAGGAACTTGCAATCTGATCTAACGCTACACTTCTTCTAGAAACTTCCAGTTGTTCTTCGCACTTGCTTTGGACCAGAGGAGACCGATTCTCCCTGGCTGTTACTCCTATGACTCTGAAATGATACTCTAATGATACTTTCAAAGACAAACTCCAAACTTTCTTATTTGGTCAAGCATTTTAGGGACTAATTTCATTGTCATATTGTCGTATGCGTATAACCTACTGTAAGCTGTGCGTTGTTTTTCTGTATTTTAATCTTTTGTTGCGAAGCACTTCCTTGTCTGTGAAAGGCGCTGTATAAATCCACATTGCTGCTTGCTTTTGTGCACGATTCATTCACTTCTCACACTGTGAATGGTTAAAGATGGTCTCAGCCTGCTGACCTTCGACGAGCAAGCGCTGAGTTGTCGGATAAACAATACAATGTAGAGTAGGCGACATATGTGTCACAAACGGAGCCTCTTTGTAATAAAATCTACTTCGCACTTCCTGCCTTTCGCATATAAAACAGAAATATGCATGTGTGATCAATCGGGCCAATGTGTAACAGCTGTTCTGCTACTGGGCTGGCACATTTTCTATGAGGATGAGCACAGAGTCTAACCTTTGAAACAAAAGCCTACTTGCTGTGCCTCGGGCTACATTTGCCACTTTGCTTCTTTTGTCAAAGCAGTAAGAAATCACACAAGAGAGACGTGCGCACAGATGAATAACACTGATGACAAGTCAAAACTCGCAGTCTGACAGCAGCCCAGGAACTCCAAGCTGTATATTTACATCCACATTTGCACATCAAACACACACTGGGTTTATTTAAAAGCTCCATGTTCTATACAGTTTTTTTCCCCCCTGCCAACAACGCCAAGTGGAGATGTCTCGCTCAATATAGAGGAAACAGCAGTAGCACAAAAACATGTCCAAACAAACTTGAGAAGAATTCGCATCCATATGTGCAAACAATGAGCTCAGTCAAGCTAATATTTAGCTGTTAACGCATATCTTTACACTGCCGGGGAGTAATGTGTTTTTAAGATCCACCAACTGCTGTTACTTTACAATGTGCTTAAACAGGCTGAGCTTGCGTTCACAAACACACACTAACCGCATATTTTCAAAGTAGCACGTATATCCATGTTTTAAATTTTGCATAGCACCAGCCAATTTATTTTCCCTCATAATTTAAATATATCAAGGTCAGACCGGGGATTTTGAAAGGTGATTAAATGAATTCCACATGCGTCATAAAGAATTTGTTTCTTTGGCCTTCGGTGCTGTGATATTGATTATGTTGTATGTTAACGGCAAAGTAGGAAATCGGGCATTTGAATTCTATGCCATAAATACAGCCAGGCAAATGGGAAATCACATGCTATTTCCCACTTTTCCCTGGCACATAAATAGACAATGTTACACAGGCAGAAGTAGGACTAAGATGAGATTTGCGCTAAAAACAGGAGGATTCAGACCAAGAGTGTCAAACCAATGCTAAGGACCGACATTTTGAATATATGTGAAATATTATGTGTGAACTCGGTTGAACTCACAAACCATGCTAGAAAACACAGTACTGTTATATTGCGTTTCTTGAAACTGTATTTAATCTGAAAGCAGGAAGTATTGGTGTATTTGCGTGAAACAAGTAACTGTATGTATGGAAATTGTAAGATATGGGTATTTACGTACAATTATGAAATGTTACTTTACAAATTTAAACTGATGCAAGGAAGAGTAGCTGATGCATTTCACTGCCAATGCGAATGGGGATTAAATAAACAAAAGCAATATATATTTCATGGAGCTATAGCTATGGACCGAAAGGCTGCAGACATTTTACACCCGTGCTACACACTTTACATACCTGCTACTAATCTTTTTTCAACAAACTCAGCAGAAAACCTTCTTAAGCAGTGTTTTGCAACCTTTTTTGAGTCGGACCATGGCACAATATTTGCTACAAAAACAATTAAATCAGACATTTTTTTTAAGTATACAGTGAGCCAAATAATGCACGTGCCACTGTCTGGTTCTTTAAATTTGGTAATAGTCATTTTGCGTTTTGCGTTCTGCTTGATGCAGTGGTTGGTCAGGTCATTCCATGAAATAAATTTGTAAATCTGTTATCTCAAATTGGACATTTTTTCCAAGACCTGACAAAATCTTTTTTCCTGAGGGTTGTTACTCTCCTCAAACTGCCCTGACACACAATTTACTAATCATACCTCACACATCCTCTAAGCTGCACTGAGAGACACAATAGCGCATGAAAATGTTTCTGCAGCTGAATTTGAATTTCCTTCAGGGTCAATAAAGCATCCATCTGTCTCTATCTAAATTTTTCTTACTCCAGCCAATCATCTAAAATAATGTGTGTGTTGTATTGTAATTGTTTCATCATGCACTCGTCACACAAATCACATCTAATAGAAACCTGGCAGTCTTTGTTTTCCTAATAGTATTCATGTATGTTAGTTACAGGAACAGAATCCTGGTGGCCATCGATCCTGTGCCAGTGCGCCAGGAGGCTGAAATGTCTTTATTGTATTTCACCTAAATAGCCCTTTCATCTTAGTTACAGTATCGACAGCGCACACAGAGAAAGGCCGTAAAGACTGGCTAACCCACTTTTGTTCTAGCTTTAGCTCATTTGGCTTAAGGAGCGCATTACAGATGGAGGTGTGTAAAACATGGTGAGTAAGTGTACTTTCAACACATGTAATCAAAAGTATTTAGTGAGAAGGTGAAGCACAGAGGAGATTTTGGCTCAATTGACGGAAATATTTATGGATGTTTGTTAAAAGAAATTCTTCTCACATACGCATTTCTTACTGTGCTCTCAAGATGAAAGTACATTTTTGACATTTCCAGTTTTTCAGCTGGTGTGTCAAGTGTCAAATGAATGCCCACCGGACCTTGAAAATAAGCTCATGAAAACATAATCAAAGTCTGATTGCATTAGGACTGTTCAGACAATTCTTGCTTCAGCTGTGGTTAAGATCGAAAGTTATCTGTAATTCTGAGTTTCAGACGACATTATTACTGTGCATTCCATTATGTTTAACATGGATTCAGGCAGTAGTTAATTTGTCGCACCAAATGTAAGGGAACAAAAATGGGGTTTGGGGCTGGTGTGCTCCTCATCATTGAGCATGAACAAAAGACGTGTGTTATGAAGTCTGTAATGACATTATTAATCATTCATTATTGGCGGTTCCAGTTATAGGATGGGGAATTTAGTGAGAAAGATTAGGGTCCCATAAGTTGGCTTGAAGGGACATCAAAATAGTTCAGAGTAGTTGGAAATTGAGCATTCTATGGTATGAAAAGTGCTTTTTAACTGTCAGATTGAAGATTTTTAACTATAATTACTGGGGTTATGACACAAAAAATTGCACAACATACCATCTTCACTGTCAGTATAAAGAAGCAAAAGTGCTTTTTTACACGCTGGCTTCAGAAAGTGGTGCTATTATTCAATGTCGATTGTTGTCTGTTAAAAGGACTTCGAGCCATAAGCTTAATATGACAAGACAGTGAACAAATACGGTAGGGTTCAACATTTTTTTGGAAGATAAGTTTGGATATGTCTTTCAAAAGCCCAGACTTGGCCATAGAGTCCTTGCACTCTGTCAGAAATGAAAGAAATCATCACATTCTAGAACATGAATGAAACAGCTCAGGAAAATGTATATTTTAGTGCATAAAATAAAAAAATAAACATAAAAAAGTGACACAAACGCACGCACATATTACATCAAAACTGAGGCTAAAACGGGACTAAACACCTGGACTGGAAAAGGCTAGAACAGAACCAAGCCAAATGTACATCAGGATTTAACTTATGTGTATGATAATTAAAAGCATTCTCCAGTTCCGCATCATTCCAGAAGAAGAAAACTATCAATACAGATCGATAAGGCTTTGAAAAACTTACATTAAAGTAAGCTATCATTCACTCTTGCAATGTATACAAAATAGTTAATATTATCTGCACACTTCCGTAAGAGTCTTATATAAAAGACAGTGGGTAGTTGGAAGAGGCAGAGCAAATTGAGTTTATTTATTGCAACACATCTAAATATATCTAGGCGAAGTGTTACCAAATATGCAGGACCTATTTATGTCAGGCAGCATCAGCACATCCCACTTCCAGACACAGAGAGAAGCTCATGACTTGGGCGCTCTGGCACAATGTCACACACATCTTAACCCCGCTTACATGCCTGGATTACACCTGTGGTTGGCGAATGGCTAGGAAACCAATGATTTAATAAACACACCGTAAATCGTAACAGTTCTTTGCCTCAAGCATCGCATCTCCTGTATACTTCACATTTTCTGTCTAGGTAGCAGAGACTAATGGTAGCAGAACAGAGGAGCGCAATGTTTTGTATGATGAAAAGCACTGTCTTCTAAATGATTTGATGATATTACTCATCCACACAAATAGGAAACTTTCTCTTGGCTGCTTTGATTAGTTGCTGTGCCGTAGAATAAAAGAGGGCTCATGCAGAGTTTGGTATCTGGTCTGTTTGAAAAGGCAATGCTGTGATGTTTACTGCAGCATTGACTTAGGTTTTCCCTCTGCCATTGGTAAATAAAGCCATTAACAGTCCAACGAGGTTCATTTGATCTTTTGATAATTTAGTATTTTAAAGGTTCTTATTTCAGAGCAGCGTTTGTTTATTTTTATCACTGTAAAAGAGAGAACCACATTACGGACTGGGACGGAGCAAACATCATTGGGACGGAGGGCAATAAACATTTTTGCTGGAGGCAGTTGAAATACGGCAACGTGCCCTGAGAACTATGAACTGGAACAAGGGGGCCTTTTTACTCTCACACACCTGGGACACGGTCCTGAAGAATTCTGACTGCAGATGGGGCTGCTGTCCTACCTCTACCAGTAGGAAAACTGTGCCAAAATCTGTATAGATCAGCTGACAAGACACGTCACAGCAACATCAAGTGACACGTGATTGCGAGTGAGCAGTTGAAACTGTCAGGTAAAAATAAAGAAACATTGGTCTGAAATAAGAACCTTTAAAATACTACAGCCATTAACGGCTTACCATCTCGCTAAGATGTGCCACAAGAGACCCAATGACACTGATTTGGTAAAATTCAAACTTGTTTTTTCGTCAAGAGATATTAGGGGGATATGCAGGATATGTCATTCACTCATTTAGCTGTGATGTGTATTCTGAAAATACGTCACACCTTACAGTTCAGAATTGTTCAAAATGTATCGCCAATAATAGTTTACAGAAAACAAATTCCTGTTTCATAAAGTCTTCAAGAAACTGCTGGAAATGTCTGGAGCTGGCTGGAACATGTTTATTTATTTTTGTATGAAGATTGTGTTTTTCTCAGCTCAAAAATGCAGCATGGCATTTTCACAAATTTGCCATGTCAGAGACTGCACACTCAGTCCTCGTGTAAACAAACGTCCCAGTGGAACAGAATCAGATCATTTCTGTTGAATACGAAACAAGCCTCTAAAACTTGGACTGCATGGTATAATTTTGTGCATAAACTCTTAGCACAGGTGGCATCGCTCAGTAGCCGTAACGCACCACAGATATGTCAACCTGTGCCGTAACTGCTGTTGGCAGCAGAAGGGTCCGGTTCCTCCCAGCAGGCTCCAGGGCCATCTGGTCCCCAGGGGGCGACAGTGATTGAAGTGGTAATTGGGGAAGTAATGCTTTACAGAAAGGAAATGACTTAGTGCTAGGCAGCCAGGCTCAAGGGTCTGCAGCCAGGATTCATCATTGTCTCCTTCTCTTTAGATCATTCACTGTATCTATGAAAGGCTGTTTCTGTCGTCCTGATGTTTAGCTGTGACGTGAATGCAATTATGCTGTAGTATTATGATCCAGAACAGACTAGTCCACAACCTATAATACATACAATTGCAATTATATGACTAACCTATTGGTGTAAATATCAAGGTTAGCTTACCTTACCTTAACCTTAAAGGTCTCCACATCAGAAGTCACATTTAGCCGTCACAGCCCTCTCTGTGTGCTGCTGCTGCTGCTTTTGCCGCTGCCCATGTCATCCTGTTTCTCTCTGTCTCCACTGTTTTTCTCCATGTGGCTTTGGGTCTCCCTTTCTCTAGTTTTCCCTCAGGTGCCCATCCTTATTCTGTTCTACGTTGGGTTATTGTACACTCAATTGTCCCTGTGGCAATCTGTTAGTAGCAGTGGGAATCTGGGACCCATCTTCAGATCTTAAGCCAGGCTTGGTCAGGAGTGGCTGACAATCCACTTCATATTTTGGGATGTACATTGTTTGTAATAATCCCCAATGATGTGACCAACTTTTAAATCATAATTGACTGGAGTTAAAAAAAACAAAAAACAGTTTACAACAAAACCATGCAGTGCCCATAAAAAGCCTTGACTTAAACAGCATGTATTTATTGAAGGCTATAAACCTGTGTGTGTCGCGAGATTTAAATGCTCCAGTCGATAAATGATTATGCTTAACTAACAGCTCAAAACTGGGCTGAACATGTGTTTATCTTTATAATATTTATGGCTACTGGCAAAAACACAGCATAAGTTGCTTTCTATTCATAGCCCTGTCTGCTGTGTTTTTGTTAAAAGGCGAGATATCAAAATCTTTGGAGCTTTGATTTATGCAGCACTAACACTTCAGAGAACAAAGCAGCTGTAGGCGAGCCAGAGGTTTGACGGCACAATGTATTCAGGCTGTGCGCTTGAAAAGGTCATTAATGATAGGCATGCACCCCTTCGGTTCAAACGCCGATATGCTTTTACGGGGCAGACGGACCTGCGGCGGTGCCCGCTGTGCCGCGCCCTCAGACCCCATGGGTGTCACTGTGCAAACAAGTGCAAACACCAGCGCACACATCAGCCCTCCGCCCAGCCAAGACACCGGGAGAACTGGGGGAGCAGGGGTACAAAGTGAACGGCGTGTGATGAGTTCAATATTAGGAAACTGCATGCCTGGAATGGTGCGTTTGAAAAGCATTGTAACACTCTGCTGTCTTCGTTTTCAAAGGGTAATTGGGGTTTAGTTGTTCATGAGAACTGAATCAAGAATCTGAATAACAGCGCTTCCTCTGCATCAAATTATAGACATTCTTCACAAAGCACAAAGCGTGACATGGCATTGTTTGTTATTTATCGTGATGGCAAAACTCGTTCTGACATCAGAGAGTTGTGAAAGCACTTTTAAACTCATCGCAGTGAATATTACTCCGAATGAATTATGTAAGTGTGCGATACATGTGGACTACAGTTTTAAATTAACAAGTTCTGTTTTTTACGTCCTTTAAGCGAATTTCTGATACAATGGTAAAGCGGTTATGCAAATGACACCACAGCTCTGTCAACAGTGAGTAATGAAATTTTCAGTTCAAAACATGACTAAAATGTGAAAGAGCTGCTACAATCTGAAAGCGAATGCAAAGTTCTTCTCTGCTAAATATTTGCTGTGTACCTGAAACCTAAGAAGAAAATCAACAGTTGAAGAAATTCAGAAAAACAGGAACACATTTATCACTGTTACAGATTTTGATACATAATAATAATATAAAAATATAGCCGCAAGCGGCAATGATCGGCCCTCGCCCGCGCCACGCCGCCGCCCCGCAACGCCAAAGGGGGGCGCTTACGCGCCCCAATTTCCCTCCTCATAAAATACTTGCTGCCGAATCCGTGGCACTACCGCGCCTCCTACTGCTCATATTTCATTGAAAATGTGTACAAATTGGTCAAAGTTTATGGCTGCGCCAAGACAAAGACCGTGATACTTGTGCTAAAATCCTGGATAACTTTAGATGGCCCACTCCTCAAGATCATTTTCACCAAATTTCAGGATGGTCGGGCTTACGCCGAGGAGGAGTCGTTAAAGTACAAAGTTTAATTTGAGCGACTTTGAGTTTTTCCCATAGGAATAACATGGGGTTTTTCTGTCTTTTGTAAAATGTTGGCAAAGTTTGCTGCCGCACAAGACGGAGACCATAATACCTATCTTAATAATTTGGATAACTTTTGGTGCCCCACTCCTCAGGATGATTGTCACCAAGTTTCTGATTGACGGGCTTACGCCCGAGGATGAGTTCGTTAAAAGTACAAAGTGAAATTTGAGAGATTTTGCGATTTTCCCATAGGAATAACATGGGGTTTTTCGGTCTTTTGTAAAATGTTTGCAAAATGTGCGGCTTTGCCGCATACGGAGACCGTAATACCTATCCTGATAATTTGGATAACTTTTGGTGCCCCACTCCTCAGGAAGATGTCCACCAAATTCAGGTTGGTTGAGACTTATGCCGAGAGGAGTTCGTTAAAATGCGAGTAAAAAAATATGCAAATTTTGATTTTCCCATAGGAATAACATGGGATGTTTTGGTCATTGGTACGGCTTTGCCGTACAAAATATGACATGAGTCTGATTGGCTTTTTGATCAGTAGGCCAAAATGGAATTTTGTGCAAAATTTCAAAAGTTCTAAAAACTAAATTTTTGCTCCCCATATAAAAGTTTGCTTTAATCTGTAGAGCGCTTACTTGAATTTAATTCTTTCACTTCTAGTAGGTTTCAGGCAAGGAGTTTAAAAACTGATTAAAATTTGATGCAATTAGGACTTTATAAGTGGAAATGGGAGCAAAATTTAAAAATTTGAAAATTTCAGGAATTCTGGCCAAATTTTGTGGGTTCTTCTCACGCAGACAGACAATCGTAAAAGTTAGGTTCATGATTTGGATAATTTTTGATGCCACACTCTCAACTTTGTTTTCACCAAATTTCAGCTTGTTAGGTTAAACGCCCTGGGAGGAGTTTCGTAGCACGAAGTTTAAAAAACGCTGAGTCAGGTTTGGCAGTTTTCATCCAATATGGCTGACAATTGGTTGGGCGACTGGCGTTACGTAATAATATTTTTGCTTCTCTTGTCACTATCTACCTCTCTGCCAAGTTTCATGATTCTATGATAAAAATTTTTTGGCACTTTTCCTATCCTGTAATGCATTTTTTGTACACTTGGGGGCGCTGACGCGCCATATTTTTGAATTTTGGAAATCGGAAATAGCCAGAATGTAGAGAGGCACGATTTTTAGAGGTGTGCAAATTTTCCTGAGACTTCGTCAATGTTCACTGGGTGAAAAACAGGGGGGTTGGTCCCAAGAAGAATAAGAAGAAGAAGAAGAAGAATATTCGATGCGAAAAACAATGTTTCCCCTTTTTTTATTTAGCAAACTATACATTTTCGGAGCGCACGCGCTTTCCTACGCTTTGCATATGGGTCCCTGGTCACTGGCGGACACTTTCGAGATTTTTAGTGGGCTCCGCCACTTTCTGTTTTTTGGCCCTATTTACAATAGTAATGTTCAGTTTTTACATTAAATTGTTATATGCACGAACGTGCATGAGTTGAGGAACGCATTAGTGATCCCGACTCAGCACACGAGCGCACGCTTTACTGCCGATTTCGCCGCACGGCTTCGCCCGTTACAATGATAATGTTCAATTTTCCCACTACTAATTGGTATGCACGGAACGTGCATGAGTTGGGAATCGTTAGTGAGTGTTTGGAGGCGGGCGGCGCTTACGCGCTGATTTCGTGCGCGCCGTGCGCATTTTCGCATCGTGCTTTGCGGCACTGCAAACCAATAGGCCTCTCTCGCCAGCTTGTGGCACTCGGGCCTAATAATAATAATAACGTTATATAATCATAATAAAAGAACATTGGTACATAACCTCTATAGTGTCACTTTACTTCAATTTGTTCAGTTTGACTATTTTGACCAATCCTTTCCTTTTGCTGTGGAAACCTATCCTTTCTTGAATTATACCGTGTTTTATGTGCATCCATTTGATTCTCTGTAATTGCGTTGCTATTTCTCACTATTAGGCTGAGAAATGCAATGCTCATGTCACAATTTGAGTGGTCAGACCATACCAAGGCTGTTGGTGCATTTTGGTTATGCTCTTGGAAACACTGTGGAATGGTGGTTGTCAGCTCTTTGACAATACAAACAGAACTATTTCAAGAACACTTCAGCACTTATTCAGGTGATGCATTCCTCTGGTGGCGCTGAAGGTGTCGAGGATGTGAGCAAATTCTGTGCTGACAACAGAATAAAAATGAGCAGCGAGCTGGGAAAATTCCAACTTAGAGGAAGACGAGGAAACTTTCTGCAAACAAAATGGAACAATTGGCTTGTTTATGTGAACAGGGCATTGACAGAAAATTTGCAGCTCTGTCATGTGTGCCGTTGTAAAATTTTCACTACGCAGTAAAATATAAAGATGTTTAAAACCACTTTACTTTCAACGTATTTTATCTATTTGCAAAGATTAATAATTACACATCTTCTGGTAAAAGTGATCATCAAGGCAAAGGTCAGGGACAGAGAACACCAGACAGCTGTGAACCTGGGGCTGCACCATTCAAATCCACTATTTCAATTACATGAAGGCAATTGTGTTTAATCTGGAAAGCAGGTTAATGAAACTAATTAGTCTTCACGGCAGGGGCCCTCTGGCACGTCAGATAATCGCCATGGGCTCCGATAGCACCAGTCAATTTGGAGCTTACTGCAGCGGAGCAGCAAAACAAACACTTGCTTATCTCTTATGCAGCCATTACACCTGGGCTTTACATCCAGCCGAGAGCCTCCTTTCACCTTTCCCACTGTTCTTGGCCATTTACATGAGCGATCCGCCGCATTACACTCACAACATCCACTCCATTTGCATTTGACTGAGCGCTCTGCCTGGAAAGTTTAATGTTTATCTGGAGTCAAAGCAGCCCTTAAGAAGCAAAGTCTGTTATCAGCTGAAAAGTGCATCACTTATGCGCACAAAGGCCTCCTCGGTGATTAAGTATCTGGAGAATATTCAAACTTTCTTAGTCTATGTAGTGTTGTTGAAAGAATAGTGCCATATTAATATGTTGTTTTTGAACTCCTTCCAAGCCCTACACGTGCAGGTCCTAAAATTAGCTGCTCCATGTTATATATCGCTTTATAGTAACTGTGAATTAACATAAAAAAGAAAGAACTCCTCAAATATGAGACCAAAAACTTAAATAGTAAAATGCGTATTGAAGCAACAGTGAAACAGTGTGAAGTTACATTGGAAGAAGAATTGGAAGTAGTTGGTATTGTTTCCATTGTGTTTCTTGAAAGCTACAGTTCACATAAACCTAACCACCCAAGGCCACAGTGTTCCATTTTCTCTTGTAATAAAAAGACATGTAACCAGAGAAGAGCAGTATTACACACACTTATGCCATATAACAACAGTATTACTCACATCTCTGTTTGACACCAGCCTATAATTATGAAGCTATCTTATTGTTTTAATTGTGTCCCAGACTAACTACACAACGTGTTTAACTTCTTATCATTATCCAACTTAAAAGATATTAAATTCTGGTTCCCATGGTAATTACTCCTATGTAAACTCAAGTACATGAACGCTCGTTGCAGTGTTGTAAGTCAAAAATTACAACCAGAAGCCATAGATTAACATGTAAAAAAAACAAATCAGCATTCACATTTAAAAAACAGAGGAGAAAGTAGACTGCAGACTTGTGGGAACTGTCCGTGGTGCTGAATAAGCCTCTCTGCTCTTTGCTCTAAAACGCACAAAGTCAGACCTTGACAGATTTTTTTTTTTCAGGCAGTTTGACTGAAGAAGATTTGAAGCTAAACTGAAAAGGTCAAATCTGTGGCAGCCGACCTCTCTCACGCATTGATCTGACAGAGCATCACCTTGGGTTTCTTGCTTAATACCCGCTATTGATTGACTGACCTTCATGTATATAAACGGATATAACTGTTATAGTGCGTTATGGATTATTTTCCACTTAAATCAGTTTGTTGGAGCTTTTTTAGAACAAGTCTTGCAAATCAATAGCTTTAAATGGTTTTGCAGTATTTATAGTTTACATTAATTAGAGCTGCATGATGAAACATTTCTGGTGGGGGGAGGGGGTGATGTTCCAAAGTAAATAATCAAAAGTTTTGTTAACACTTTATAATGAGTTAAGTTTTAGTGTTAATAAGGTATGAACAAAGACTTACATCATAATGAACAAATAGTTTACTAAGAATTATTCAAGCTTAGTAACTACTTAATTAATACCTCAAACTCTCTAGGTTGCGTTCTCATTCCAAAATTTGATGATGCGGCGGCTGCTCCAGTGACGACCCCCCCACCCCCATCTGTCTGGAGGATCGATCTCTACACTGGATGATCTATGCGCCACCCGCCTGAAGGAAATCCCTCAACCCTGGATTAGCCAAACCTCGTCTGCCTGGACGAACTCCCTCTTGAGTGGTTCTGGCTCCACAGTCCAAGTGGATGCGTCAGTCCTAGTTCAGCTGCAGCCTGTCCGTCTGTGGGAGTAGGATCTCTCCTTCACTGTGTGTAAGAGAATTTTTTATTAAGGGTTTGTCAAAATGACACATAAGACTATGCTTACGTGTGACATGCTGACTACCAGAATAGACAACTAGATGCTTAGTGCAAGCGATGTTGTTTTCAACCTTATATGGTGTTGTCTTTTCGACCTGTTTCCTATTTCTGTGATCAGCTGTTGTTTCTGACCTGCAAGGTCATGGGAGCAACATAGGTATGCTGACCTATACTTGTTTAAACTGTATAAAAGGCAGGGGAAGGGAGTTGGCAAGTTGGAAGAGGTTGTTGCTGGGACGAGCAGACGGAGGCGCCACTGCAGAGAGTTGAACAGAGCGTCACTTCTGCTGGTGGGACGAGCTGATGGAAAGCGCCACTCACCCTCTCCCCGTGCATCGTGCACGTAAAATAGCCTAAGGGCCAGTGTCTGATTACCTGTTTAATTCTCAGTCAGTAGAAGGTTGTTCTCTCAGACTGTCTAGGTCCAATTGTCTTTGTGATAATTCCCTGACAGAAATTGGTCCTTTCGAGCCGGATTCGGAGTTGGTGTTTCTGTGGAGGATAATCGACGACAGCTGAAGAATTTCTGCAGAGTAACGAGAAGACCACTTCTTTCCAAGTGGCCAGTTGATCCTCCTTATCCTCCGTGGCGACAAAACCTCCATCCAACCGGATTTATAAGAGCCAACCATACAGGTCAGACAGAAGTTAATTCAGTCAGAAGTTAACTTAGAGTATGAATGTCGCGACTTTGAATATCCCGAAAAGCGCTATATAAGTATAAAGCAATATTATTAATAAATAGATAAATAAATAGATAAATAAATAAGTAAATAAGAGAAATCCAGGCCTAGATGACATGTACGACAAAACAATACATGCTTTAGGCCCTGTGAGTGACATTAAGTTACTTCTATTTTAAAGAACAAACAGCCTTTACTGATATAGAAGTTCCTGAAAAAAAAAAAAGCTAATGTGCACACCCAGTGCCAGACACGTGTCAGTGGCCAGAAACCCCATAGACACGTGGGCTGACTTGGGCTACTATTTACATTTAGTAAAAAACATCTAAGAGTTGTAAACGAAGCAGTGAAAGGAGAGCACCAAATGTACCTAATCTAAATACATTGCTCAATTCTATTTCACCAGAAGAAAAGTTCTTCTCTGTCATTGACTTGAGCAATGCATTTTTCAGCATCCAATTGGATGAGGACTCAAGTGGGTGGTTTAGGTTTATCTACCAAGGTAAAAAAAAAAAAAGATTAGATTTAGATAAGATTATTACAAGGGTATTGTGAGAGTCCAACAATTTTAGCCAAGCCATTACTTCTATAATGGAAAAATTTACTCCGCTAAAAAGGAAGTTTGAAATATTGATATATGTAGATAACATATTAATAACAAATTCTAGTCAAAACGATTGTAAAATAGATACCATTGCAGCATTAAAGTTTCTCGCAGAAACAGGTGAAATGAAACTTACAGATAAAATTATATGGACTGCAGAAACAGATAAAGTTTTTGAAAAAGTACTTTTTTGATTGAACTTTTGAAACCAATTCAATTATCTAAGAGACTTGCAGTATGCAACTGTGAAGCGCATACCATGAAAAAAGACTCTTTCAAATGGAAACAGACTCATGGACGCAGCAGCAAAACAAGCTGCCACTGGTGCAGAGACATTGACTATAAATACATGTCCACAAGCACATGACGACATCCTACGATCAAGCCCAAGCGTTGGACCAAGAGAAACAACTTTGGCTACAAAAAGGAGCAAAAGAGATAGATGGACCTTTCTTTTTTTTTTTTTTTAGGCCCCGATAATAAACCATGGCTACCCAGATCCATGTTTAAATGGGCAGCTGAAATGACACACGGGCCGTGCCATGTGTCAACAGGAGGGATGAATAGACTGGTAGACAAATATTATAACACTTATGGTTTTAATACCTATTCAAATTTTTTTTTGTAGACAGTTTTTGACATGCATAAAACATACATGCATGTTCTTCCTGCAGACGGACAGACATTGAGTTCTTTTTGAATGTTGTATGGAAGGAAACAAGAAGAACACATAATCTGCCCGAAGGCAATTATTCCCCATTGCAGGTGATGAGACCAGGAGATATGGTGTTCATCAAAGTCATAAAAGAAAGAACTGGACCAGCCCTTGGTGGGAAGGGCCTCATCGAGTGCTGCTAACCACACCTACTGCTGTCAAAGTGGAAGGACGCTTCTTCTGGGTGCATCCATCACACTGAAAACTTCGAAAATTCTGACACCAGAATCATCGCAACGTTAGATTCTTCTAGACGCAGGACTTCTTTTGTATCCTGTGACGACAACGATGTTCTTACAGTAGCAAATACTGGGCATTGCGACGTGGAAAAAAGGTGTTTTTACAGTAATTTTTACTGGACACCCTACGTTGATCTACAATCAAGATGGAAGATGCTGATATGAAGAAACAGAGACATGAGAAAGACTATCTCATCAAAGAAGCCAACCTTCTCCACAGGCCGTGGACAAAAGAACTTTGGTCAAGAATCATGTTTAAGTTTCTATCCCTAGTGTTGGCTGTACTAATATTGTATTGTCTTTTCACTACTTGTATATTCCCTTGCTTACATTCAAAAGTTCAGAATATGGTTCAAGCTAATGTAATCAATACTCTGAACTCTGAGACCACGTATGTAAAATTACTCAGTATACAAGAATTTGGAGAAAATTATGATGGTTATGATGTTGACCAGCTTTGGAAAACTACAGAGTACAAATGTCGTGTTACAACTAAACCTATCTAGTAGAGCATTGTAATACTGATGTGAGAGAGACTTTGTAGAGTTTTTCTATGATTGTTTTTTTTATGTTTATTTTGACAAACAGGAGGGAAATGTAAGAGAATTTTTTATTAAGGGTTTGTCAAAATGACACATAAGACTATGCTTACGTGTGACATGCTGACTACCAGAATAGACAACTAGATGCTTAGTGCAAGCGATGTTGTTTTCAACCTTATATGGTGTTGTCTTTTCGACCTGTTTCCTATTTCTGTGATCAGCTGTTGTTTCTGACCTGCAAGGTCATGGGAGCAACATAGGTATGCTGACCTATACTTGTTTAAACTGTATAAAAGGCAGGGGAAGGGAGTTGGCAAGTTGGAAGAGGTTGTTGCTGGGACGAGCAGACGGAGGCGCCACTGCAGAGAGTTGAACAGAGCGTCACTTCTGCTGGTGGGACGAGCTGATGGAAAGCGCCACTCACCCTCTCCCCGTGCATCGTGCACGTAAAAAAAAGCCCATGGGCCAGTATCTGATTACCTGTTTAATTCTCAGTCAGTAGAAGGTTGTTCTCTCAGACTGTCTAGGTTCAATTGTCTTTGTGATAATTCCCTGACACTGTGGTTCTCCCCGAGGTTTCTACTTTTTCCCACAGGGTTTTTTGTAGTTTTTCCTCGCCGCGAAGGAGGGTCAAAGGACAGGGGCATTCTGGGACAGTTATCTGAACTGCTTTACCTGTGGCCCATCGAGGCAACTGTTGTTGTGAGTTTGGGCATTATAAAAATAAATTGATTTGATTTGATTTGATTTCAGTGGGCAAAGGCCTGTACATCTCTATTAGAAATGTACTGTTCTTGGAAGAAATATCCTAAATAGAAATCTCCAAAGATGAACCTCCTTTTTATTTATTGGGTATTGGCTCAATAAACCTACAATAATCATATATTTTCTTGTAGTCCTTTCAACTGAACACAATCTCATCTTTGGAGTTGACTAATGGCACCACTTTTTGAGGATATTGTGAAAAATGACTTCACATTTGTTCGATGAACTGTGCCAGTTTTTGTTTCATGTGGATAGGTCCAGAAATGACGGAAACAGAAATAATAAAATTCTGATTTGTCTCAAGCTCAATTTTAAACTATAAGCGTTATAGAATGTTGTGATCTCACATAAACACAAGATATTAAGTAGTTTCTAAGCCTGAAGCCATCTTAATAAACTATTTATTCATTCTACAGTAAATGAAGTATCTTTTAATGTTTTATTAATGTTAATTAAGGTGTGATTATTATAAAAATGGTGCTGAAGTATCTATCTTGAATTGGTTGTTCTTATTGTGATAAGACTCGCCTCTCCACAGAGCTGACCTGTAACTTGGCCTGGTGTCGTCACTTGCTTGTCAAAATAAGGAAAGATGCATTAAAATCTCAAAACAGATAAAAGCATAAATAGTCATTATAAAAATAACAAAAGAGAGGAGATAAAATCCTTTCAGTCACAGGCACAGCTAATCAGTCTGTTTCCTAGATTTGAACATTGTCAGAGGATGGTTGATATGGGACGAAGATGTCAATAACATCTCCAGGAGGAACAGGAGAGTTGAATAATGTAGAACTAGATTATGAATGCTGTATATTCCAAAAGTAAGATAACTTCCCAATTCCAAAGGGTCATTCTGAACATATTTCTTTGTTCTGTAAACAAATAATTAAGATGACAAAAGGTACAGTTTGTTGGTCTCAGAATCTAGAGGGACGACAAAGTTTGGTGGTGAAGTACAGGAGCCCCAACTAGGTCAGAACTATTCCTGGTCTCCTACCATATGCTGAAAGTTGCTCCAAAGTACTGGCAGCAGGGGGAGGGCGAATATCAATGTGGCTGCAAATTTATCAGCTCACAGGATGGCTAAACAAACCTCTAGGTGTTTGATGCATTTTAAGCAGCATCCGTGTCCAACAGCTGGCGAGTGATCCTGCTTTCCATCCCTGGGACCGACCTGGACCCACTACAGCAGACTGATGTATCCATCCCATGTATCTGCGTTAGAGCTATCAACCATAAGAGTCGGCAAGATGAAAGTGTTAGAGGTCCACAACGCGTCCCATGACAGATAGTTTAGGAAATAACTTACCATCAAGTGTGACAGAAGAGGAGTGGTTGGTTAATGGAGTTAAAAAGTGTTACGTTTTCAGAATCTGTTCTATTTGATCCTAGAAGTATTCCTATGACTGTCTGGAGCATGAGCGGGAAAAAGCTTAAAGTGCATATAACAGGTTGGACAACTAATTGAACTATAACACAATCTATTTAAATAAAATACCTTGGTGTCTTGATCGATGACACCCTCACTTTTAAACCACACATACTAACTAAACTAAAACTTAAACAGTTTTTTTTCTTCTTTCGTAATAAATTGTGTTTTTCTTTTGAGGTAAAAAAGCGCCTTGTCACAGTATCTTTTTTATCTGTGTTAGACTACAGTGATCTTTTTTATATGAATGCTTCTTGTACATGTCTTCAAGTGGTGGAGTCTGTTTATCGTGCCTCTTTAAGATTCATTACTAACTGTAGAGCCCTGACGCATCACTGTGATCTGTATTCACGAGTGGGATGGTCTTCTCTGGCCACTAGGAGGCAGGGACATTGGTACACTTTTATTTCCAAGGCAATGCTTGGATCACTGCCTACCTACATTTGTATTTTAATGGCACGGAGAAGTGTTGACTCTTACTCGATCAGCTGTTGCTCTCTGTTCCTTTCGCTCGCACAGAACTGGGGAAGAAAGCCTTTGTTCACTCAGCTCCTTTTGCTTTTGGAAATTGAGTTCTCTTCCTTAAATAAGTTTAAAATTAAGTTGAAAGCATTACAGACTGCGACAATAATGTGTAATTGTTTTTCATAACTTTTAATGTTGACGTAATTTAATGTAATTTAATGTTGTTTGTTGTAACTGTTTTTACTTTGCTGCCTCTTGGCCAGGACTCCCTTGTAAAAGAGGATTTTAATCTCAATGGGACTCTCCTGGTTAAATAAAGGTTAAATAAAAAAAATATATATACATAAAAAATAATAAAAAATCTAGTCATTTACTTTTGGTGAGGTTAAGTTGGAGGTTTATAATTTTAGATGTGACAAGCCATTTTTATTTTACGATGCAGTTCTGCCGATACATGATTAGTTGACTCCTAACTCTAACACTAAACTAAATTAACTGCTTGTAACTTTAACACTAACCCTAACCTATCTCTGATTGTTAAAAAAAACAAAAAAAAACTGCAAAATGTCCGTTGAATGTCAAAAGAATTCAATAAATAAGACATAAACAGGCAATTCCATAACTATTCCCTTGCAACCACATTGTTACCAAGAGGTACAACTCATTAAACAGTGAGAAAAATCTGTTCCATTTGCAAACATTCTTTGCACTGTCATATCCACTTCAACTCTGAAAATCATCTAAGGTCCATTGAAAACATGCTGAATGAAGCAGTTTTCAGTGTCTCAGTGGTTCTTTTACTTTTGTACAGTGTTTGTAAATAAAAGAAGACGGTTTTTGATCCCCGTTGGAAAATTTGTCTTCTGCATTTGACCTGTCCATTGGAACTGGTCAGGAATAGTGATCACAATGCAGCATCCAGGAACCCGTCTCCTCTGTTAAAATCAGCGTGGACTATGCCTTGAGGATTTGCATATCGTGCATGTTTTAGTTAAATGTGGAGAATGAAATGTACCCAGACCAGGAAGAACTCTTCACAGAAAGGCCAATGTACACTGGCAGATCCAAGAGCTCTTTTATTTAAGTAAGGTCAATCTGTGCACACTTAAAACTTTGATTGAAATCTGGCCTTGCACAGAACATTTTGAGCATATTTTCAAGGACTTGCTGTACTTTTATCTGTGTCTGAACCATAAATGCTCTCATTCTTTCATCTTTGCATGCTGCTTGATGTTATAGGAGAGTGGATTCTACGGCCAATTTAAAGGACAGACACAACACCCAACATCTAGTTTTATGCACTATTTTTATTTTATTTATTGGTTTATTTGGTCAGGACAATACTTGTTAATGAACATTCAACACACCTACTGTACATGTTTTTAGTGGTTTGGGAAACACCTGGAGGAAACCTACGTAGACACAGGGAGAACATGTAAACTCCGCACAGAAAAGCAAGGCAAGTTTATTTGCAGTGCATTTGTACACAAGGCAAAGTGCTTTACATGACAGGAAAAATTGCATATGCACATCCAAACAAACCTTTAGCCTGGATTGAACATTGTCAGAGTGGAGAAACGCTGATACCCCAGGTTTAGTCCTGACTCTGGCACCAGCAGGAGGCCCGTCCCTGATGTCCTCAGAATCCGAGATGATTCATATGGCACTAACATGTCGGAGATGTACTTTGGTGCTTCATGGAGAGACTTGAACACAAGCAGAGCTGCTTTAAAGTCTATTCTCTGAGCCTGAAGCCAGTGCAGAGACCTGAATGTCACCCAGGAGTCGAACCCGAGACCTTCTTACTGTGAAGTGGGAGCGCTAACTGCTGCACTACCATGCTGCATATAGACGCAATATTTCACGACAGCATGTACAGTATTGGAAACCAGCTTTTTTTGACTTTCTCAATCTACACTCATGTTGGATCTTTAATTAAGCTCATCATGGAATTTTCTTTCTTTTGGCTGTGTCACTAAGTACTGTTTAATGCCATGCTTTATGTTCACATTCATTTTAATACTATTCAGAGTGTGCTTTTAAGTGCGCTCTACCTGACGACGCCTCCAATCCCATTTTGTCATAAGAGAAATACCTTCCTTACCACTTAAAGTATAATAATATCGCCTCATTTCTGCTCAATTTGCAAATGATTATCGGCTAAGAAGCTTTCAATATTTCCACTGGAGAATATATCTTAAAGTTTCACGCATGGTTGGACATGCTAAATAGGTAAAGCTTGTTCAGTCAAAAACTAAATGGCAAGGACCAGCTAGAGAATCTTTTAGTTCCTTTTGGGTGATCCCTTTCTATCAGATGTCACTGCAGTGTAAGGTTGGGGCATTTTAGTTTTTTTTTTTAATGATAGATGGAGTTATGATGTTGATATTGAGACCAAAAGTGAACGGCAACAGAATCTGCTGTCTTGGTTTTCCCTGTTGAAAATATGAACAGTTTTATTGTGCTATACCAAAAAGTGGAAATAGTCCATCTCTTCTACTTGAATTTAATAATAATGTCGAACGAGTGAGCTCGAGTTTGAGATGGGTAGGGTAAAAAGTTCCATGGTGAAAGCTCAGTCCCCCAAAGTCCATTATTCGGCACAGTTATGCACGGTTATGTATGTTATGAGGTGGAGCCACACGTTGAAGTGCTGCAGGAAGTGATGCCAGTGGAATTTTTTAAAAACAAGAATGATGTAGCCAAAAATTTTGCAAAAGAACAATGAGTTCCCTTCTTTATCATTTACCTTTACTCTGCTTTTTCAACTGTCCAGTACATAAGCTATAAAACTGACTATTTATCATCAAGCTGTACAGTAACCATTGCAATCTGGATTTTGTTTACCGACTGTTTTACACATTCACAACACACTTGTCAATCAAACCTAAAAGACAAACTTGGAGCGGGGCTTTGAAAGTGTTTGGATTAATTCTTTGGCTTTTTCAGAGCACCTCCTGTCCTACATGTGCACAACCTGTCCCACACAAGCACATCCTGTCCTACATGTGCACAGCCTGCCCCACATGTGCACAACCTGCCCCACATGTGCACAACCTGCCCCACATGTGCGGGCTCAGAGTGAACCTCTTTTCCAACCAGACCAGCGTTCACTTCCTTGGCCCGATTCAGCGTTCGATTGTGTATTGACAATTACCCGATCTAACCGGGCTATCCAGGCAAATGGGTCCAAATTTGAATCAAGTGTAATGTGAATCCAGCCTTAAAACCATTACTAATTATATCTCTGTCAGTTAATCACTGGCCATGTGTTAGGATGTCCATAACAGCATTTTGAGCATTCTGGTGGCATAGGATTTTAAAAGGTCTATATTAACCTACCTTGTTGAAAATACTGTTCATTCTTTTAGCTCTCCAAAGCAGTCAGTGAGGGCTGTGAGGCATGAAGTGGCGTCTGCTCAGGTCTTTCATTATTCCACACGGTGAGCTCACATCTATCATTCTGTCCTGGTTTTACATGGGAACCCAGTGGTTGGATTAAAAAATGGGCTGCCGCCTCAGCGTCCTAAATTTCGGTGTGCTTGACAGCTTGATGCCATATTTACCGTGTGAGATATAATGGTGTGAGATGTGTCCATTAGAATAGATGAAGTGCTCTTTGATACGAGCCCTCTGCTGCTCACTACTGTCAGAGGAGCTCACGGGGGGTTTAAAGGTTCAGGTCTCACTGGGAACACTTTGACTAAGGAATGGAGTGTGTGTCGGTGTGATTCTAATGCTGGAGGTCAGGAGCAATCACCTTGTGTTGTGTTGTTTATATCGCCTCATGAACTTTTTCAAATGATCTTGTCAAGACATAAAGCTCTATGTGCTGTGGAGTGTATTTTTACTCATTACACTCATAAGCACATAAGAATGTCCCTTATGCCCTCACAAGAGCCGTTATAAAATACATGCCCCAATTTGGTGCTTCTACAAATGTGACAGCAATGTAATTACAGTTTTAGCAATCGTTTTGACTCACTTCTCCATTCAAAATTGACATTTGCAAAACAGCTCACACAAAACCCTGAAACAGAGTTTCAGTTTTCCTAAATAAAATGTTTTCCCAGCAAAACACAGTTTTACATTAAACTGTTCCTCAAAAGCAAACTCTCACACATTGGTCAGGTGTTTTTATGTGCTCTTTCATTCATGTAACACTTCAGCTCAGAAGCCTCAGTCCTGTCACTGACCAAAAGCTCTCACCGGTTTAGTGCTGTCTGCAGTTGGACTTCAGACTTTGCACATGTGAATTTGGGGCTGGATGTGTTGGGCTTAACCAATCAATATATTACATTTTTGAAGCAAAATACAATTTAAATACATGCATATGTTTTGACTTGTGGAATGGGTTGGATTTTATAAATTAAAACAATTATGCTGAAGAAAATTGAGAGATATCAGAAAAGTAAATACATCAACGCTGCTTTTGCGATACTTCAAATAGTTCTTGTAAATCAGACATTTTCACCAACATCACAGAGCATATCAGTCCATGAGATCATTGCCTCTATTTGATTTACTGGATGTTTGAAATCCTTTGCTGTTTGATTTTGGTGGTCACAAATAGTTGTTTTTTGCTGTTATGTTTGAGAATCTATATTGAAAGAGACTGTGTTTGGGCCAAAGTGCTTTACCACGAGTGAACTGACCAGTGGTACTGAAAAAAACACAAAGTGCACCTTTAAAGCAAGACGCATGAAAACTCTTTATTCAGCTTTAAGGTTTTAATCAGTTTTCTGTCTTAGATCAGAATTTTTGGTTTGGACATAAAGAAATTGTCCCATAAAAACAGAAAGATGCTTTATTATTTCTCTGAATCCACAGGCAAAGATGGCAGACTGTGATTGCCTGACAGTGGCCTGTGAAAAAAACTATTGAAATGAGAAAATACTTTTTTTTTTTCCCTTTTTTTATGCACACAGTCTCATGGAATAGAGAAGAAGAGTTTATGTGCAATCCTTCACTTATCTAGGTAGGATTTAATGGCCAAAGAAGGCTTAATTCTGTCAGTCGGACATTGTTGGACACTCATCCAACTAGCTTCTTCAGTTCTGACAGGATTCTGGTAAGTCACTGCCTTAAATACTGAACTTTTTTACACATGAGTACATGCCTTTTTATAATTGCTCTAGATACTTTCTAAATACATTCGTGTTTGGAGGGAACGTACAATTAATCTTAATTGTGAGACTGAAACTTTTTTGATTAATATGTGGCTGTGTATATTATCAAGGTCTTTTAACTCAGTCAGTGTGCCTCGGATCTTGGCCTATGCTTCACTTTTTTTTAAATACGGCAATTTTCTGTAATCAATTCATGTATATATTCATCCTCGACGAGCACCTGATCTTGTTTACTCATTTTTGCACCCAGTCAAGCACTCACTTTTTTCTTGTCTTGTACAATTACTCTTAGGTATCTCCTTTCTCACAAAGCATCACACAGCTTTGGTACAAAAAGTTTTGCAGGTGAACTTTACTTTTGTACTGGTCACCACTAGAGACCTCTCTGCTTCCAAACAGGTCTAACCTCCATCTCTTCTGGGATATTACCTGGGGAAGAATAAGTACATGGGCTGAGTGAAATAACAATGAAATAAGTGGTGGCTTCCAGGACTCCATTGTGCCAGCTGACAGTGACAGAAGCCCAGAGCCTTTCGTACGAGCCTAGCGTCTAATATCTCACCTGCTGCTGATGACTGCGCCCTTTCTTCCCCTTTTCCCCATTGTGTCCAATCCACAGATTCGATTTACAGGCCTTTAAAAATGATTCAAACTTTTATTGCACTGCTCACCGAACAGAACGCCACAGAAATGAAATATAGAAGGAACAAGGCAGAGGTATTTTATTTGAAAGTTATACTCGGTGTTAATGTCACAGCTGGTGGACAGAGAGCGGGGTCTTGTGTCTCTTGTTCTACACACACTTTAATGCGTTGTATTTGAAATGAAGGACGGCTGATCAACAATACAGAAATGAATATTTCTTTACATTATTTTGTCTCTCTTTTTTTTTTCGTTGGACAGCTAATTGTTGGAGCCATGCACAAATCAATCAATCCCACAACACTAAAACACAGAACTCGGCGTCATTTCATTTGAATGCACTTAAAACTATTAAAGAAATTGGACTGCGTTTAAAAAAGATTCGTTGTCAATTTGTCTTTCCCCCTAAACCAGTCCAACCCGTTCTGCCCAGTTTGCGTTCAAGAGAGTAAATCGATTCAAACAGCACGGCAATAAATACACAGATTTAGCTTTTATAAAATAACATGATGCCGTATACAAGAAAGCAAAAGTGAAAGTTAAGCGCAGGTTAGTTGAGATTTAATAACAAATTAATACAAATACGTTTTATAATAGGTTTTAACAAATGTTTACGATATCAAATGATGCTTCTAATTTATGCGGACACTGCAAGACTGTGACTGGATGTGGATTTTTCTTAAGCACGACACGCAGACGGGTGGATGTAAATTGCTGTTTGTTTATCTTCTGTTTAAGGTGACATATTGCTCTTTGTTTGAGCGCATCTAGATGACAAAACCACAGTGCTGTTTGTTTGGGAACACTATGTTAAAATGAGTTGTGTTTGTGCCATTCCTGTTGGTTGTTGCTAACCAGTTCAGGTTCCAGAAGTTTGTGCGTATGTTCTGCTATTTTTTTACGTGACATCTGAATACAGACGAGAAGAGGTCGAGACGATTTGGGTCTGGTGCTTTTGGGAGAATCGATCCACTCAATTGACCTGCCTGGGTGTACATGCACTTTGGACGATCATTATCAGCTGAACTAGTCAACTTATCTGATTTTCCTACTCTTTAAACGCACGTCTAATCATACATACCATAATGAAAATGTACTGTGTGCATTTTGAATATTCTTATAGAAATGTGTCCATGTTTTATACTTTTTACCAAATACCAAGCTCTCAATTTACTGAACAACAATTTATACCCTTCCAGATTCTGTTCCTTTATGTAATGCCAGAAAGAGTCCCTTTGAGATGGGAGCTTGGTTTTCTTGGGGGAGCTTGGATCACAGCTGCTGCTCCTTTACCTCTTCGTGAACCTTACCTTCAAAGTTCTATGGAAAGCCCATGTTAGACTGGAGATTACAAATGTTGGTTACACAGTCTCTATATTTAAGATCAAAACATTCTTAAGAATCTACAGCTTTAACTACGCTCCACTCCTACTTTCCTTATCAATAATGTGTAATATTTAGTTCACCTACAGTCTGTTCATTGCTGTTCACATGTTTTTCTCCTTCTCCATTTCCCTCGGGGAGTGGAGACGGTTTCAGACACTGAAAACTCCAGATGAACTGTTCCTCATCTGCCTGGAGGATGAGACACCTTCCTTTGGTCCTGAGTGGTTCTGGCTCCAAATGGATGGACCTTCTGCAGCTTGTACGTCTGTGGGAGTAGGATCTCTCATTCACTGTGGTTCTCCCTGAGGTTCCTACTTTTTTGTAGTTTTTTTGTTGTTTGTGGAGACAAAGGGTAAAGGATGGGGCATGCTCAGGGACAGTTATCCATTAGTTTAATTTTCTTGAACATTGTTTAATTACTCTGTTACCCATCCAGAAAACTGTTGTGATTTTGGGTGCTACAAAGATAAATTGTATTGAATTGAATTGAATTGAATTGAATTGAATTGAATTGTATGGATGGGACTTTATCCACTGAAGGCTATACATGACGAGAAATGTTACTATGACTACTACTACTCCTATTATGTGATTTCAAATGTAACCACAACTGTATTTGAAATATAGATTAAAATGTATCTTAAAACTAGCCACAAATAGGACTTCCACTATACGCTTGCTCTGTTATTTTATGTGCGGGAGGTGACAGAGGTTGTGTAAAAAGTGTGAGAATGTTCTCTAATGACATGTTGCATTATGTATATTTGGATAATTATTCCGCATTCAGACTGGGTAAATAGACTGGATATATTCCAAGAGCAGCAGACGGTGTTCAACCTTGCCCAGGGGCAGTGCATTATACATACAGTGGGTTGGACATGCATAAATGTATAGGGGCAAAGAGGTGGAAGTAAACTGTAAACACCCTTCACTGCTCCCATTGTGGCACTAGAAGTGAGCTAATTGATCTGGTTACATGAAGTGGAGGCACAGTTAAGCCACACACGGGACTCGGTCTTTGACCTAAATGTCACTTGGACAGGAGCACATGAAGCTGTACTGGAGAGGTAGAGGAACACGCGCAGGAGGACTGTCAGCCTGTGTTTCCTGGATTAGTGTTTGGGGGCTGTGGCGATGTGACTGAAGCTGTTTACAACCACAGAATGCTAATTAATTCCTTTGTGGTAACGCAAGAGGACATTATCAGAAATGTAGTTAAAGGGACTGTACCTCCGATCTTTCCAATCTTTCTCATACTGTAAACATTTCTGCACATTGAGATCTCCTTGAAATGTACAGTGAATTACAATAAAATGTATTCATTAATGATTGTACCTGATTTTTACTGTTTTGAAACGTGAAAAACAGAACTAGTTCAAGTACCTGATTTTTTTTGCATGTAATATAGTATCTGCCACAGTACAGATATATTTGAAAAACATCTATTCGAGTGAAAATGAGATGCACAACTCTATTTCTATTTATAGAGCGTTTTTTTCTACGAACAGCAGGTAGAGCGTCGTTACCATACAAATGTTTGTTAGCTTTACCCGGGATGGCAAACCTTGTGTTTATAAGCTCATTGCAGTGAATGTTTAGGATGCTGGGACTGCATTGGGTAAGTGAGCGATACATGTAACTGCTGTAAAGACTTTAAAATGAACCATTTCTGTGGTTCACGTTTCACAACAGTGAAAATTAAACATTTTAGATAAGTCCTGGGTGTTACGGCTTCGCGTGGAGGGACCCAAAAACGGACACTACGGCCAAATCAAAAGTAAAAATGTTTTATTAACTGTTGGAGGCAGATGAAGTGGAGCAGGGCTGGAGCAGGGCTGGTGCAGGGCTGGTGCAGGGCTGGAGCAGGGCTGGTGCAGGGCTGGTGCAGGGCTGGTGCAGGGCTGGTGCAGGGCTGGTGCAGGGCTGGTGCAGGGCTGGTGCAGGGCTGGTGCAGGGCTGGTGCAGGGCTGGTGCAGGGCTGGTGCAGGGCTGGTGCAGACGAAAAACAGGTAAGTACAAAATTCTTCTAAATCTCAGAAACCGAGTAGCCAAGAAGTTCACCGTGAGAAAGATGACAACAATCTGGCAGAGTCTTGCAGGAGAGCTGGATATTTGAAGGCTGCTTGATTGCAGATCGGCTACAGGTGCAGACTCCGCCCAAGCACACTCACACACCCAGGGAGAAGGAAAGGGAGGGGAGCACAAAGGAGGCAGGGCCATGCAGGACATGACACTGGGCCCTCTGACTCAAGGGGCGGGTAAAATTATTATCTCAATAACCATGTTCAGACATATTTTTCAGTGCATTAGGACAATGCTGTAATGTGTCTGTAAATGTCTTGTTGAGTTTCAAAGGTTCAAGTGAATGGACCATAAAATGAAGCACACAAGGGCGATTACACTATAGATGTTTTTGTTTCTTTTATGAGGTAATGTTTAATTATTTTAATCATGGATGATAAACTTGATCAATATACTCTGACCAACATGTTTTTTTCTGTCTTTATTGTTTAAAAAAGGAAAATTGGTACCACTTTATAATAACTAACTCTTAATTTGCCTTAACAAAGCAAGAACAAAAACCGAACAAGGGTTAGAGTAACAGTTAAATAGTTACTAAACCTGAATCATTCTTAATAAACTATTTCTTCGTTATGAATTAAGCATCTGTTCATGCTTTATTTAAGGTGGAAATAAGTGATCCCAAATAATCTTGTTATCCTTGACAAAGCTTTATACCCACTACTATTAACTGACATAAGCCACTCTTAAAGATACACAGTGTTTCCCTCAGATTCAAAGGAGCATAAATTGGCATTGTATGGGAATATGTATTATATGCTTTGTTATTTTGATGTCAAAATCATTCATTTACTAAAACAGTAAAGCAACGTGGACTTAATGTCTGGACTTGTTTTACCGCTTTAATAACCAGTCAATTGCCCGATAGTTGCTCATGAAAATACTTTTTACATCGATGCAGGAATTTTTACCGTTTCAGCAAAGTGAGTGCCCCAAAAGCATTTTATTGGGCTCTGTTTATGCACCTCTTGCTACGCCCCCATTTCCTTATATTTAGATTTGGTCTCACAGATTCCACCAGCTCCTTGAGGGTGTATTTTACAACTACAGAGAATGGTTAATTAGATGTATTGTTGTTCTACGGGATCGATGTGAGAGAGGAAGTTACTGAAAGTGGCCGCGGACTGTTTTCATTAAGTGTCCGTGGTCTTGTATCTTTTCTTTTACTGTTATTATCTTTACCGTCTTAAAACACATACAGTCTAGTCTCTTAAGGGCCTTCAACCTCGGCCACTTAAGATTCATCCCATTAAAGTCTGGGGCAGTCAATTTAGCAGCACGCTCTAATAGATGAGTCAGGAGCGGGACTTAGTGGGAGATTGCAGCTGATTATGCCCTTGTTCTGTTCATTTGCACAGACCCTGGTTAATTGACTCGGGAGCAGCGATCCATTGGACACACACTATCTGCTGCCAACCTCGGCCTGACCCGGCTCACGGCAGGGAACAGGAGAGCTGCTCTTGTTTAAACAAACTGTTTGTTTTCATCTGTGCCGCGCGCATGTTTGTGTGTGAGTAATACAGTCGGAGATAACAGAGGAGAGAGAGAAAAGAGGAAGCGTTGAGCGTGGTTATCTGAGAGGAGATAAAATGGAGGATAAGAAGAGAGCAGTGCTGAAAGGAGAGCTGGGTGCAAGGGATAGGGGGTGTTGTAATGTTTCAACAGATGACAGGGTTTAAAAGTCACACAAGGCTTACTACATAACAGGAGATAGTGTTTTTGGATGGGATGTGTTGAACGATTGTGCTAGCGTTACGAAAGTAGTATCCGTGGGTTTCAGAATGATTTTTTTTTTTTTTTTAATAGGAGCAAACATGAAATAGAGGCGGGAACTGAAACATAATTGACAACATGTTTAGGCAGTTTGCAAACAGCAAGTCAAATAAGTGATCATAACAAGAGTTTTTCGATGGCTCTAACAATGAAACGCATCTACAGTTTATAATGTAGAGGTTTTTGTTTTGTGTTTTAAGACATGTACAGCAAACGTCCAACAGCAAGGTACACTGATACTGTATGCCAATTAAGATATAGTTGTTCAGATGCACCTTGATATCTTTTTGTGACTGATCAAGGAAAAAACAGCTTTCTCAAAGAGTTTCGAATACATGTGTAAACCTGCAATTGTTCAGGGAATACAAATTCAAGGGCCAGAATGTTTTGGATTAGAAACCTAACTGGTCCCAGCCACAAACCAACTTCAGCTCCGCCAATAGACATGCCATACCTCATTTAAAGCCCAGCAGAGTTTGTTTGACGATCCACACGTGCATTTTTGATTGCCACGCAAATGTCATTAGCTCGCATAAGCCCAAAGCAGCCATTGAGGACATAAACTCAAACACAAACTCATTATTCTCAATGCTATCCACAACGAGCAAAACCTTTATTCTTAAGTCCAGAACCTCCAGAATTCAGTCTCTGTTTTACTGAGTATTTTACAATCCATACACTGACATTTAAACAGCAGTAGCGTCTTTAACGAAAGCTAATGGAGCCAGTCAGGGTCAAAGTTCAGGGCTTACAGTCCACAGCAGTATCCCATTCTGGCTAGATTCCTGTTTGGAGGCAGGTATATTATGATGTTATTAAAATGTTCATGGATAAATGCTAAATGGTCACATATTTATAAAGCGCTTTTCCACCTTCGAGGCACTCAAAGCGCGTTACATCAAGGAACCATTCACTCACACATTCACACACCAGAGTACGCAGACACTGGGGGCGAGGCGGGTGAAGTGTCTTGCCCAAGGACGCAACGGCCGTATTCACCTGTGGGAGCTATTGCACCGCCAGCCTGTGGGTCAGTGGATCTTACCACTCACCCAAGGATGTATATGTCAAGAGCGGGATTTTTCTCTTTATTGTAAAATAGTTTGCTGTTTCAGATTTATTGAATAAAGTTATATATTTTAAACAAAATGACTTTTAACCAGGGTAAAAAGTTAATGAACAGCAATGACATGCATTATTGTAAATCAAAAAAGTTACACTGTACACTATTATACTGTAACAGGGGCGCAAGGAAGTGAAACTAACTCGCTGCTGGAACAGTTCGATAGAATTTATTGACCAAAATTGTACAAAATAAACTCAACCCAAAAACAAGGGAAATGTGAAACTATGGAGACAAACTCAAGGTAAATCAGTCTGGAAAGTAGAGAAAAAGTGAACTAACGAGAAAAAGGGAAGGAGGGGCTTAAATACTAGTAGTAGGGGTAGTAGGAGGATAAGACACAAGCATTTGAGAGGGTCATATGATCACATAAGCCAAGAAACCAACTAGACAGGAGAAGGAACCTGGAACGAGACACGTTAGAACCAAAATAAAACAAGTACAACAACAAACATTAGCTATGAGGTGCTGGATGTGACATTAACCACGTTAACTAACCTCATAAATGGTGATCATTCATGCTAAAAAACAAAAGGCGAGTGAAAATTCCAAGTTCACATGGATCTGCTGTTTTATTACTTCACTTAAAGTAGCAACTACACACTCCTGACTTTCACCAGACAATCTTGTAATTAACAAGATTTTTTGGGATTGTTGATATCTAATTCTAAGCCTGACTTAGTAAAGTTTTAAGTCAAAGAGAAATGAGGCAAAATTGGAATTTTTCAGCCAATTTTCAGTCAGATCTAGTTTTTCTTGAAAATTAATATCCAATCTGTAATTTGTAGTCTGTCCATTTTTCAGATTGGATTGCCCCAAACATGTGCAATTTTGGCATTTTTTCACATTTCTTTATGAAAACATTACATGATGATAAACTTGAAATATGTTTTTTTCCTACATTTATGTGAATAAACTACAGGAGAAGTTTCAAATTGATATCTTTAAATTTAAGATTTTTTCCTATTCATCTGTAGTATCTCATCTAAACAAATTCAACATTGGTATTAGTATTGGCTTCTTAAAAAATCCGTAATGGTCGAGCCCTAGTTTATGTAGTTTACAAATTATCTTCTGTTCCTTATATCTATATAAAACATTGCTCTGAAAAACTTTGGTTACAATCAATGACACAGATATTTTGAGGATGGGGAGTGTTATGTCTCCTTTAAAGATCTTAAAAAAATACCTCCATTACTCAATTAATTGCTGCAGTTAGTGAACAAACCAGAAACAAAAATAACCCGCCCGTTTTCATCAGCATCTACGAACATCCTGTAGGTGCAATAAATCTAAAGTAAATGTTTTCAAAGCATCTCGACGAATACCTGACATCCAAAGCTTGTATTCTCCTGCGGGGTTAAAGTTCACCTGGCCCTTGCCCAACCGAGTCTTACAGAAGAAGACGTAACCATGGAGATGCAGACCGGAGTGGAGCGAGCCTGTATCATTACTCAGCCCTGGATAAACAAGCCAAACAATAACACATTGTGTACAGTGATACTGAGAAATGGCCCTGTCGATGTTCTTGTGCTGAGTCCAAATATTCCCCGCTACTTCTGAACACAAAGCATCTTTCTGAATGCGACTTGCGCACTCTTTTCTTTTTTGAAGGCAGCACATTGGATTTCACTCATAAATGTTTTAGGCACGCAGCAATATTCATGACCCATCCACTGTTATGGTAAATCTATAGAGGGACCATTAGGCTTGCATTAGTGAGTGAAGTATATTTGACCTAATCCTGGTACTCAGTGAGAAGTCAATAGCCTACATTAAGGGCTGCCTAAATAAAAATATGACCCCGGCATGTTTTCGCGGGTGCTATTTCTGTAGCACTTTCAAAAGCTCTTTCTCTCTCCCTCTCTCCATGTTCTTTTAATTGAAACATTCATAACAAGAAAGCGATTCCTCTGCGGCTTCGTCCACCGTAGCGCTGCGACGCACGCGGAGGCCGGAGACGGACTCGGACCGTAACGCCGTTCGCCGGGGTAAATGCGTCTGTCTGAATGACAAGTGCGCTCGTCGGGTCCTCATTGTGATCGCGTCTCCGAATGACCTTCTTATGTATGCGTTACTGTAGCTGCGATTGGATTTAGCATTGTCTTATCAAGTTTGTGTGTTGACAATTGCATGGGAGCACGGGGAAAAAAGTGCATTAGTGGCGCCACAGCGGAGTCTATGAAAACAAGCTAAAAGCCAGCTCGGCGTCCCACTGAGTGCACAACGGAAGGGTACAAAGGAAAGTTGTTGTGTTTTTTTCCTTTTTTGTTTGGTTCAAATGCCATGGGCCGCTTTATTCTTTCAATTATGCCACACAAAACAAAAGGTCAAATTTGCCCATTGACAAACAAAGGAGGAAGTCTTCTATTGTTGCGCGGGTAAAAAGCCAGTATAATCATGCGACCGTGGGCTAATGTAGTGTGTAGCGAGAGATAAAGAAATAACAGCCCTTTATGTCATGTGGTCAAACTCTCAGGCGGGTTTGAATGGGCTGACTGGGGGTAAGTGCGCATGAGGGAGCGGCACGTTACACCATCAGCCGTAAAACAGAAGGGTTTACTTCAATGGAATGAAATTAAATGTACTTAAAGGGGCGCCGTGGCAGGTTGGCTAGTGTTGGAATACATCTGGTGAAAGCTGTAGACGGAATTCATTCCTGTTAATTGATATAAGAGAAGGCGCGGTAAGATGAAGGAAAGTGTGACCATTTCAAAAGTAAATGGGAAAAACACTCCAAGGTGCAAACATATACAAGAAGAAGAATTTAGCTCAGTTTCTGACATAAAATGTACGCTATGTCTAAAGTATTTCGGGGGTTGTAATCCATTTTGTAATTTAATTATAAGAGGCACATATCATGGGGTAGCCTTATGTTTTTTGCTCTAGACCAGGGGTGTCCAAACTTTTTCCATCAAGGGCCACATATTGAAATATAGACCAAGCGGAGGGCCACAAATCAATCGTGAAACGTTAAAAAAAGCTGCATTTATCTGCATGCACATCTACATTCAGTCTCATTGTCTTAATATCAGGTCTGTGCTGCACCAAAATGTTAGTTATTTAGGTTGGAATTGTAGAAAATCTGAAATGTGCTGTAAATAGTACTTCTCAGGACAATGTGGGCCAGTTCACCAGGAAGCCTAAGGGCCAAGAAAAATTGGTCTGAGGGCCGCATTTGGCCCCTGGGCTTGAGTTTGGACATGCCTGCTCTAGATAGATCAATCGATCGATAGATAGAGAGAGAGATAGATACTTTATTCATCCTTGGCATGTCAATTAAAGTGTGTTTTACAGAGTGCAAAAAACAATACATTAGATTAAGAGTGTTGGTATACAAACATGAATACATAGTAGTATTAATTCAAAACATCCTGATCATCATTAATCATCATCTTCTACCTGCAAAATCTGTGTTAAGTCAACTCACAAGATATACACAGCAGGATTAAACAGCAAAACACTGTGAATGCTTTAACATTTAAGTGCATGTAGATAAGAGATTATTTTGGGATTCATTTTTTGTACATATGGCATTATTTTCAAATGCGAAACACACTGGTCATTGCTCTGCATTTTTAAAGAGGACATTATGCAAAACTTGAATGAGCCTTTAATCTTGTTACAACATTGTTTCCTCATATATTCACTCAAAGTTTTATTTTGATTATGCCTGTACTTAGATCTGATTATTTGAACAAATTAAGATTCAAAAATGAAGAGTCAAAAATTAAAAAATATAAACACGTAAACGACAGTCTGTTGCTTGTTACAGTGAAATGTCATGATGAAGAGGCGGGGCTTATCAGTTTTGCAGTTTTGAACAGGAAGTCAATAGATCTGTTTATGTTATTAAATCATTTTAGATGGTTATTGTTGTTTACAAAATGAAAAAAAAAAGTTGATCTACTTTTGCTATAGTTCAGTACCTTTTTTAAATTTAAATGTTCTTATTTAGTTGTTGTTGTTTTGTGTATTTTACTGTTATTTATGGTTCTATGTAATTGAGTGACTGCCTATGCATAGGCAGTCACTATTTGTTCCTGTATTTTCCTGTTTTTCGGCACGTTTCACAGGCCACAGTTTTTTGATTCTTTTAATTTTTTCTGCATTTTTCAATAGTTCCTAGTCTTCTAATGTCTGCTATTACTTTTGGTACATGTACCTTTTGTAGTTTTTTCATAATTTGCCGAGCAGTTTTTCCCTATCTTTTACAGTGGGAGCCTTTCTGTTGGTCCTCTACTCTGCTGTTTAAACTGTCATTGGCAGGTGCACGGTAGCAGAGCGGCTAGAGCTTCTGCCTCCCAATAAGTAGGTGTGGGTTCGAATCCCGGACCATACCAACATCACACGAATTCAATTGCGCAGTCACTCGCAATAGCTTCAGCTATTGCAACAGCATCTAGTTTACTAATCTTATTTTTTTTAATTTACAATTGGTTCTGGCTATGTAATTTATTATTTTTATAGAATTATTTTAATAAACTCTTTGTGCATTTGTGGTTTAACTGATTTATTTATTCATTTTTGTTGTTGTTTACTTAAATCAACCTTAGGCAACACTTTGAGAATAGACATGTTTATAAAATGTGCTCTATAAATAAAGTGGATGGATGGAAAATTTCAGTGGATGTAAACCATTTTTGGAGAATATTGCTGTTTTATTTTATTTTATTATAAGAATTTTGTGTGAATACGTCGATATTGCCCAATGAAACACACAGGCTGTCGCTTTGCATCTTAACCCGCTTTATTGGTTTCTCGCTGCTCCGCGAAGTCATTTGTCTACTACGGCTACAATTTAGCTCAAATTTAGAGATATTTTTGCCCCGTGACATTAACATGGAAATGGGATCAGTAGCCGACAGGTTAAGTGAGCGATCCCCTCAGCGCTGGGTGGGAAATGAGACTTTACGGCCCGCAAACAGCAAATAGACGGTGCGACTCTTCCCCCTCAATAAGTCAGGCCTGGCATGAATATAAATGAAGGATGTTGAAGAGCAGGGACCGGGCGCGCGCTGGATGGCTTTTTGCACCGCGGCCTTCAAAAGCTGTGTTCCCCTCCTAATGGGTTGAGCCTGACTGAATTCAATCATGTCCCCTGATATCTTCTGAAGAGGATGCAAATTGTCCATCAGCGCTGGCCCAGCCTTGCCCCGCTCCTCCGTGTCTCCCGCCACACTCATTCCTCCTGATTATTCGGTCATCTTTTACCACGCCGCCGCTTTGTTTCCCCCTGTTTTATCCGTCCCGTTTTCATGCTTCATCTACATCCACCCGCATCAAGTTCGGCTGAATAAAAGAAGCTTGTGCACTCTGAAATTTACTGCAGGTAATGTTAATGCGGGAGATATGGTTTGCGCGCAATTAGGCGTTTTTTTTTTCCCGCGGATTGTAACTCAGTGGAGCACAAAATGTGATTGAAAGTGACGTTCTTATTATTTGTCAGTATAATGCCTCAATAAACAATGAAAAGAACAGAATAATCCGGTAATGGTGTTGTTTTAGTGCGGGGATGACATGTTTTGATTAGAAAAGGTCAATGTATTTATTGGATTGGCTCATAATGCCATCATAATTCATTGGCTTCCTTTTAAAGCAATCAAACAATGAAAGTGGTGAAAGAGGGAGGCACAGTGGAGAGAAAATTAGCCATATTTTTGCGCTGAATGACAATTTAATCTACTCAGGGCTACAAGTGCATTCTGCTCCTTGTTAAAATGAGAAAAGGTGTTTAATGCAAATTGTGTAAAGCTAAAACAAAGAGGCTTGAGGTTTTGTGCGATAGTGCTTTTCTTTTTTTTTATTTATCCCATCAATCTTTGTTACACAGCCATTAAAAAAGTTAAGTAGAAAAAGACCAGAAAAAGAAAAAATGTTTATGTTGTTCTGTCACTCTCAATGATTAAAAAGATAGTTATAGTACAATTTGATGCTGAAAATGTCTGCACTTTTTGGGGAAAATACTGTGGCATCTTTCCCCTGTCCCAGTCAAACACTACCAGCTCTTTGTATCTTGGCCTATGTAATCAGAACTAGACTGGAACGCACACAGTCGCAATGCCTTGAGGGTTCATGTCTCCAGATCGAAATCAAATTTTCCTGCGTTAGAACTCCAGCCTCATCTTTCAAAACTCCTCCATTTGAATTTACTCTACTTACTTTACTTTTGAATACAAGCTTTTTTACTCGGTACACAGACAGAAGAGAGACATACGTTATGTGTTTTCGGCCTCTGCGACCACCACCAACCACTCACACTCTCAAAGCCATGCGATGTGGCTGGAGTGTCACAACAGCCGACCTTCAGGTTAGTGGACAAGGTACTGGTTATGTGTAGCGGTAAAAGTTTAAAAATGAGGTCCTGAGTACAGAAAATAGTCAGTGGTGGAAAGTGATTGAGTTGGAGGCAGCAGAAGCTCAGTTGGTAGAGTGTTTTTGTCTGATCTAAAAGTCGACGATTTGAATTCTGCTCTGGACATAAACGTCCTCGGTAGAACGGTCAGATCCGTTGGCCTACAGGTTGGCGATTTGATTGCAGCTCCCGTGGGTGATTGTACTTGGGCAAGACCCTTAACCCGCCTCATAAAAAGTAAAAGCACAGTACTTAAAGTGCCTCTGACAAGTTGGACCGCTCTTTTAACTAAAATGCAGTTAAGCTACATATATTTCAAATTATGCTAAAATCTTTACACATTTAACGCCAGTTTTGCAGTTTTTTAGGTTTTAATTTTACTTCCTAGTTGTAAATTATCAACACACTAGGAAATTACCACGGCAACCACCCTGTACACTGGACCAGAACTCATCTAATGTCACAGATTTTTTCATTTGACAAATGAAAATACATTTGAACACAAAAAGTAGTTTATTTTGTGTAAATTGTGTATAACCTTTGTCTCCCCAGTCTGATGTCATCCGTTTGTTTACTTCCTGTAATTTTCAACAACTTTTCTCCGCAAACAGCGACCTGATTGGTGCAAAATGCATATTAATACACTGAATAAAGTCAAAACTAGAAAATCATAAAAACCTGTCATATGCACTTTAAAGCAGAACTAAGTAAATTCAGTGGCAGAGCTCCCCCTGCAGGTCTCTTGTGAAAATACACTGCCAGTAAAAAGACACCAAAAGCTTTTTCATTTATTTTTTCCCTTCCCTTTTATTGAAATCAATTTTAAAAAATGATAAAAAAGAGAGGCAAGGTTTCTCATGGGAATCGTCTTCAGGTCGGCATCAGGAAATGTTGCGAGGCTGGTTTTCTGGGCAGAGATGGCAGGGGCTTCAAACGCAAATACATTTGCAACCACCACAAGGACTTAGTTCTACTTTAAGTAAAATGTTACTTTTTTTTTTTTAGGACTTTTTTGGAAATTGTATTTTTATTGTTTTTTGTAAGATACAACATAAAAAAGAACAAACAGAAAGGTGTCTGAACATTACTTAAGTCATTATTACAGTGGATGCTTTTTACTTTGAGAGCAGGTATCTGTACTTTCTAATCCGTTATATTTTAACTGAAACTGAAACTTTTTATTTGGTTTGAGAAGAAAATGTTTGCACATTCATGGTGACATCCTTTTGAGCAAAAACTATACACATAAAATCCACTTGAAAAATGGAGACATGGATTCAAATTGATTTTTGTTGACAAAATATCAGCACCATTTAACTCTGTGTGAAATACTTTTACTTACTCACTTTAACCGGGTACTTCATGACATAACTTTAAACTGTGTGCTTCTTCCACTACTGAAAATAGCCCATATATGTACAGTAGTTATGTAACAGAAACAAACCTGCAGAAAAGCTATTTGCTTCATGTTTGAGTAATATGTGAAGGCCACCTTGTACACCAGGGATGACAGCACTGACAGCAGGAAATGGTGTTGCGCTGATGTAAATGCTTGTGAAGTTGAGCTATATTTCATGCAATATGTAAAGGTGTATTTCATTTCATGTCATTGCTTTCAGGTAACATTTACAATACCACCTGAAACACATGAAGCTAAGCAGCAGGCGATCTATTCCATCTCTGCCACTGTTAGTCGGAATACAACAAGATGACAGCGAGGCCTGATAGATGAACGCGCCGCAATTAGCCATGATGAATCGCGCGGCTCTTTAGATCCTCTCTAAATAATTGATTTCAAAAAGCAAACATCAGACGTGGGCTTTCCAAAACTAGACGCATCCATGTCAGGTGGGTGATGCATGGAGACCTGGTTAAGAGCCCATTTCCCCGGGTTCCACAGGGAGAGAGACGAGGCCATGAGTAAATATAAGCACTACATGGCCGGAGGGCAGAGGCAAGAATCCCTGTTCTCTCTCCCCCCGTATGCCGCTCTTTGTCTCACTTCTTTTACGCAACTTGATGCATTCATTTTTTTTTTCTCCAGTGTTCCGCGCCGTAGCCCATCTTTCTCCCGCACGTCTCAATCTCTTTTCGTTTGGCGCCTTCTCAATCCTGCCTCTTTCATTGCCGCATGCCTGGCAGACAATCGCTGAAAGGAAGGTGGAATTGGATGCCTCCCTCTCAGAGCTTCCCTTTGAGACTTGAAAAAGGGATTTTGTTTTGCTGGAGTGAGTTGTTACTGCTCTCCGTCTCATCATCGTCCAAAACATCAACTGTCGGTCATGGTCAGCCCTCAAGAGTTCAAAGCAACGGACAATAAATGCATCTTCGCAACTTTCTGGAGGGCACATATGTCTGACTCTCATGTGAAGAGAAGTCATTCGAACTTATGTCATTCTTCTTTGTTTTGAATGTTAAAAGAGAAAAAACAACTGTAATTGTCCTGACATTAGTTAACGTTTTTGGAAGTGTGCTGCGAGCATGATCATGTTTGTCCATTTCCCTTCACGTTAAACACTGCTCTGGCCTCTGAACGTTTTGAATAGTGTAAAGTGAGTAATTAGGATGCTTGGAATGCATTAAAGGCCTCGTGTATCAAGCAATTGTTCACTAAACACGCCAAAGCTGGACGCAATCCTCACACTGACGCTAAAAAATGATTCGGCTCAGTTTTTGCTCCTTTGAGTGAATGAGCATGCAGACCGGGGTGTTTTCGCCAAAAAGTGTAACATCTGAGACGGAGGAAATGCAAAGGAAGTCCTTTTGGCTGCTGACTGATTCATCACAACTATAAGAGCTTAAACTTTCCGACAAACTTTTTGAAAAGGATAACAGATGCAGTCTGTGCACCAATAAATTTGTTGTGATTTTTTATTGAAAGGACCCACTTCCAAAGAACATATTTAGCCGTTTAGCACCTGGATTGACAAGTGAGCAATGAATTTGGACCACTGCAAACAGTTTATAAAGGTCTGTTTTTCACATTTCATTCTGAAGAGAAAAAAAACTCAGGTACAGTGCCTTTAACAAATACAATAATTCCATCAAACACCCACGAGCACAACAGTAAATGACCAAGATTGAGCTGCAAACCCACTGCTTCCCCAAATACGTACAATTCACTTTCTATAACCATGTCAAGGTAAGAAGTACTTTCTGTGGAACATTTCGGAAACAGCAACATCATGGAGACAAGCAGGTGGCAAAAAGTAACATAATGCATCTTTTAAGTCTCTATTTTGAAGCCCTTTTATTCTGCAAACTACTACTGGTTTCTACACTACATAGTGGTACCCCGGTTGTGATTAAATTGAGACTGTTATCAGTGACACTTAGTGAGTCACTCCAGCAGATGTGTGCTCTTTACTAGTGCACTCTGTCCAGCTGACTCATCCCAGGTTCTATACAGAGGTGCAGCTAAGGGCTACGTCACATCAAGAAAACAAATAATCCTTTGTGGGTAGTTGCAGTACATGGTGTTCTGTTTTGTAACGTGCCCTTAGGGGGGTAAAATAGAAAATAATATATATTAAAGTCACATCAGTCACGTCAGTCACGATTCATTCAACTAATCATGGCCTGCTGAGTTAGCCCACTTCTATTTCAATTTTTTTTTTTTGGCATTTATAAGTGATCATTGATATATTATTAATAATTATTGTTAACATGTCATAAAAGGTCCTGAATGGTAAGAAAAATAGAACTTCTGACTTGGTTGAAGCCATTAATTGCTACATGGTTCTGTCCAAGTGTTTTCTACGTTTCCTATTTGAAGCTCTGATGTATTGTTAATGCTCTCTTCTGACAAAATGCTGTTTTTGTAGGATTGCTGGACATCTCACCGTTTGCCCTTTCCTTTTAGCCACTATAGGCTTTAATGAGCAGATGTAAGCATGACATGAGATGAAAACCGGGGAGAGACATTCAGCAAAAATAAGTAAGTAATTGTTTGGCTTGTTGCTCAAAGAGTTCAATGGCAAACCAATCAAAACCATTTGTTCCCAACACGTGTCTCAAAGTCGATGTTGGTCTTGTTGGGACCATATGTTTCAATGACCATACCGTGTTGAGAATTGTTGCCATTGTGTCCTTTAGACACTTCATCCATCTTACCTGAATGTGGTGTGTGAGATTGGGGTTCTTTCGAAGCGGCCGATGACGCAGATTGGCAGCCTTGCTCCTGTCTATCTGCCTCAGCTGTGGCTACAAGAGCGGCTTACCATCACTGCGTATGGGGTTAATGAATATGTACTCAAAAGCACTTTGGGTGCCGTGAAAGGTGATTTATAAATCCATTGTATTATCACTATTCTGTCACTGGTAAATCGTCCTGTCAATCATGCTCATCAATCTCTGGGAGACAAGACAATGTCCCACAGTGTGCATCTTTTGAGAGACCCATTATTGAATACTTAAATAAATGTGTAGAACCAATTCTCACGGTTGAACCCATCTCCTCCTCTTATCTCCTTGTTGCCCTCTGAGTGATTGACAGGGCTCTTGACCCCCTGACAAAGCCGGGCAGGCAGCTCAAAGGTCATCAGGAAACATAATCCCTTTATGAATCTCCTCCGGTCAACCTCACGGCGGCTGAAGTAGAGGTCAGAGTGCAAGTGTCCCTGCTCTGACATTGGTTGAGGACTGTACCGTTCCACTCACCATCTTCCCTTCAGAACGCTCACATCTGCAGGGCTTTTGTGGTGGAATTGGTAGAGCGGCACTGTGGATGGATGTCTGGAAGGGTGCTGCTCCTCCCTCTGTCCCCCAGTCTTGTTTCTATCACTTGCACTTTTATCGGCGTCCACTTCCTCTCCGTTTACGAGCAGGAAATTGAATCTTGTTCGTGTGTGAGCTGTGTTTTAAAGACAGAGCGAGTCGGCACAGAGGATGTTGGTGAAAGGGATCGCGCCCCTTTGTACAGGTGAGAAAAAGGTCAAATCGAGTCAGCAGAGGAACTTCTAGCAGTGTTTTTTCACCTACATAGTTAACTTTTCAGATGGACATATAGTCTGTCAGTGAGTGCGCAGATAAGTGCCATCTGGGAAAAAAAAAAAGAAAAAACTAATGGCTAGAGGCTTGCAATTTACTCTTTGTTTAGCAGTGTTTTCAAAAGCCAGCTCAACTATACTGTACACATAATGATTTATATAAATGGGAAAAAAAGGGCTGCAGCTATTAATTTCCAAGATGAAAAGCAGCGATTATTTTTCCTCTTGGACAAGTAAAACAATTATTGAGACTTTTAAAATTCATTACCAATAAAATAAAGGTTTAAATATGGTGAATGAAAGATTCTAAACAGAGAATAATTACAAGTAAAGTGTACTGTTGATGGAAATCTGAAAGCGTTTATCGCATATTTGGCATTTTTATTTCACCATGACCCTTTCTTTATTATAAATTGTCTTTTTGTAGCATTTAGAGTCCAGATAATGACAACAATTACTTTTTATGGTCGACGATTCGTAATTAGTTGATTAATCACTGCAGCAAATTAACCGTGTATCATTAGTTCTGCTTGGATATCTCGTGCCTTTATTGAAGATTTAAAAAAGACAACAAGAATTCACTGTTGTATCATTTTCTGCATTACAATACATTTCACTCCTTAGACTATTTGCAATGCATAAAAACAGTTATGTGTTGTTCCAGAATTGCTTTTTATGCATTGGAATATCACGCCAGGACATTAAAACAACGTTAAGAAGGCATGTTGCGCAAATGCGAATCTCCCACAATGCCAGAAGTACTGTTTGCATGCATTTGATGTGAAAACCGTCCATAAAATAAAACATTTTTGACTCGATTCCTGGTGAGTAACACTGCCTCTAATTTCCCTTCCATCCGTTCTCCATCAGAATGCAGCGAGTCCCCAGTCTCATCAGGTTAATGGCGGAGTATTGAGCAAAGCATTTCAACAGGTGCTCTCCACGGCCCACTGTCCCCGCTCCAATTACAGCTGGAGGCAGAGGACATTTTTATTGGTCCGCGAGGGGACATTTCCATGGCCGACACCGTCTCCTGCAGTGGAGTCATCTCGTGCTCAATTACTCCTTCATTCTGAGCTGACAGGGGAAAGACGTGTCCCTCGGTGAAAGTGGCCAAAGAAGTGAGGAATTTCTGACCCACTTTAAACACAGACGCGCCGCAACTTTTTACCGGGGCGATAAACTGTATTTGACGAGTAAAACGTGTCATTTTCCCAGTGGGGTCGAGGGGACGCAGAGCTGAGTTGTGTTAAATTTTACATTTCAGGATTGCGTGTTTTAGTAGTTATTGTTATCTATTGAAGTTTGATGTGGAAGTGACTGTAGAGTACGTGCATGTCAGATCACCCCGAGTTGCAACAGAAGATACCACGTAACTTTTCCTGCTTGTTTCCATGGAGATGCTGTAAAGGTTATGCATTTGATGTCACGGTATTCTGAATTTTAACAATGAATGGTAAAAATATATGGAAGTCAATGGTGAGGGATGACGTTTTCTGTTGTAAAAGCTCAAAACACAACTAAAATGTGAAAAAGCTGCTAAAGCCCAATATGAGGCTAAATATTTAGTTTTGTACGTCATATTTAAAAAAAAAAGGAATTCATGTAAACAGTTGTGGAAAACCAGATAAACAACAGAACACTGCAGTCTACGCTCACATTTATCACTGAGACAGTTTGTGATCATTGTCTGTTGAACTGATTACTTAAATAAGATGTTTCTGAGTCCAGCTGTTGAGGAAATTAATTTTTGTGCAGTAGTAAATGTGTCCTAAATCTCCAACTGCAATTAAAACAATTTAGTTGAGATTTGCAAAGCCTGAGCTACAATGGAGAAATTACTGTCAGGTTACATTTTACTGAAAAAAGTTAATTTGAGCCAAACAAGTAACATTAAGACATTTTATTAACCTGGACAATGTTATTACATCTGTAAGTTATAAATCAACATTTTAATGTGAATTTCAATTTTTGTAGTCATTAGTTCTCTGTAGACATTAGCAAGGGTTAGGGTTGTGTAGGGTTAAATTAGCATAACTGTCGTAAAAACAATTTCCAAACACAGGGCACAGACATGTTGGATTGACTAACTCGGATAAACTCGGGGTTCTGACAGTGTGTCCGAACGTAGAAAAATCAGATCTCTGAGGGAATCTGAACACAGCATTCTTCTATTCAGTGCTACCAAAGTCGGAATGTTGAGGAGCATTTTTCACATAAATGAATCTCTCTGCGTAACCTTCAAAGCATTATTAAACATGTCTACCTAGCAAATATTCATAGCAAATATTTACATCTTTCTGTCATTACACTGAAATACAAACATTCTGTGAAAAGACTTGCCTCTCCACAGAGCTGTTGTAACTTGGTCTGGTACCGTCACCTCTTGCAGCGCCATATTGTGAGACATTCCAGGCAAAACAAAAACATCTCTTGGAGAGTAGCACTAAACTTAGATAGTCAGGGATGCCTAATTGAAAAAATAAAACGGACGGAAAAGGTCACATAGCGCACCTTTAACTACCATTACTCTGTTTAATTAATTACCAGTTGACTTTCATGTTTTGTGCACCTGTGTCATTCAGGCTTTAAACAAATCTCAATCAACTTCTATTGGATATATATTTGTAGTTATAGTATTTGTTGTGTAGAAGTTGTTTCAACACAGCTAAAACGGTGTTGCTTTTCAGGATTTTCCATATGCATGTTATGATTTTGAAAAAAACAAACAAAAAAAAAACGAAGCATGACATTTTTGTGGATGCGGCAGGATATATTGTGCAGCCAGCGATATCGTGGGTGCATCAGCATTCACACAAGGCTCTGATTTGAAATCTCATAAAACGTCCGCGAATGCTCTTGGAGGATGGGGGATTAGAAAAACGCATTAACATTTATTTTGAATACATAGATTTAGCATATTTTGACATGTACAATAAATCTCGGAGGAATTGGTCTATTACACACTTACTTTGTGTTTTAAATACTTGCACCACATGTCCATAAACCAGATGTTTTGGTAACGAAAGCGGAGTTGTAAATTTAACTCTGAATGGTATAAAACGCTGCTTGATTTTTACGCTATGTCTGCACTAAAAGCATTTAATAATGATGTTCTGGTATTGATCCACGCAGGTGTTCTGCACAGGCTGCTAAATCCTCATGCATTATGCATAGCAGCACGCCTCAAAGGAGATTTTAGGTGCATTTAATGGAGAAAAATTGAATAAGTTGGATTTTTAAATGAAGAATTAATGGGTGACTAGATGCGCATGAGACGGATTTGACTTTTACAATTAGTCCTATTAATTCTAGCACACATACATAATAAAATATCTACACAGCATTTGTTTCTGTGTTTTAACCCTCAAAAAGAATCTTCGTTTGACTTGATAAAGGCATTGAACACAACAGGAGCAAATGTCAAGGCAGCTCCAGTGTCGTGCTATGGAATGTGAGCGGCTTGTATAGACTAATGGGACGATAATGGGCAGTTTACTGAGGGAGAGTCACACCAAAGGATGGATCACATTTAAGCTAACCTCCTTAAAGGCATCGTTACCGCTCATAAAAACAGCCAATAATAAAACATAGCCCAATTACAGAGAAGTGCGCCAAAGATTAACGGGTTTCAATTAGCTTCTTAATGGAACCGAGAAAGCAATTACAAAATGTGACATCAAAATTATTTATGTCTTGGACTATTAAATAACAACTTGTGCCTCTGTGGAGCAGAATGTAGGTCTGTGTATTGTATTGTACCAACTATTAGACATTTATTATGCATTTTCATCTCAACACGATCTATCACACACATATTTACAATGCTGTTAATTGTGTAGTTGTAGCCGTTTTATTTCTTACATCTCACTTCAAGGCTAACTTTTTTCCTTGCAGTACAGTAAAATCCTTTATCGCCCACAGAATTGTAAAAGCAGCAATTTATGGAGGAAAAAACCTATGTGTTATACAGCTCTTTTCCAGTATAGTATCAAAAAGTTTTAAAGTACTACTGGTAAAAAAAAAAAAAAAAAAAGGTACAGAAAACTGGTACCCAGGGAATGTTTTCTTTCAATGAAAAGTTTTGATGCCTGGTGGGCCCTTGGAACGCGACAATTACATGGCAGTGTCACCACACATGAAAAACAAAACAGAATGAACAATATCCAATGGAATTAATGATCGATGTAGCTCTGGTTTGTCCGTCCACTCATTCAGAAATTCTTCGAAGCGTCCAAAACAGACAGCACACGAGTTGACACGTGCATTATGAATACACTTTAAATATTACACTAAAATGATGATTAATACTGCAATTGGTACAAACAACAGGTATATCAGCCCTCCATCACTATTTCCTGTCAGTCCAAGTCTGTGGTAAAATTGGCTTCTTTTTTTGAGTTGCCCAAAAGAGGCACAATCATTTTTGTTTTTGTTTGTGGCAATAAATTGCACCTCACAGTCTGAGGGTAAATAACATATACATTCATGCATATAAAGAGTCATGGCTTAATTCATCTTCCTCTCTCTTTCTTTGTTTGAGTAAAGGAGAAAATGGGTACAGTGCCTTAATGGTGATGGCAAATCCTAATACAAAAATATTTCTAGCATAGCTTTTCAGTCTTTGAGTCCATATTGTTGTTGGTTCAAACTGCATGTCACTTCAAGGAAATTCAAAGTCATAACCACAAAGCTTTGCAATATGTTTTCTGGTTAGCTTATGAAATATGTTTTTGCAATTCTACTGCACCAATTGGTTTGGTTTTGAAGTTAGGCCCGAGTCCCAGAAGGGTGTAGGGCCTATTGCTTCTGTAATGATGTCGCCAGGCCCCCCTGTCACCCCTGGTATTATGGGGGACATGCTATTTACTCTTGCTACGAGACAAGTACAAGTACAATATCTGTCATTGTGTCCTTGATCAAAACTTTTCACCCCACATTTCCTTTGTATTAATGTGATTTGAGAGTGATTGGTGACTGAATAAGTGTCTGATTTTGGTGTTCACAATATGTATATGATATTAAGCACTTTACTTTATTTACACAGAAACAGAGCAGTGTGCTATACCAAATCTGTTTGGTTGTTTCAAAAAAATTTCTTTTCAAAGGGTTGTTCATAACAAAACTTCTGTGTGCCACTCTTGACGTCTACCTCACTGCTGAACAGCCCTCGAGGCCAGAAATCCCCAAAGATTTGAGGAAGAAATTTGCGTAAGTGTAACCGCTAAAAGATGAAGTAACACCTATGCTTTGGAACGAACATCTCCTGTAAATTAAAGCGCACTGTCAAATGAACACAAATTATGTACATTGGTTTTAACAAGACATCACATTTAAATAAAACATGTGCTCTAAATGCTTTGAATGACTTTGCGCGACTTAGGAGAGATGCAGTAGGTGGAACACTGCAAATGATAACACACAATCACTTTTATAAGCACCATTTTTATCAAATCAAATCAAACTTTATTTATGAAGCGCTTTTCATGCACAAAATGTAACACAAAGTGCTTTACAGTGCATTAAAAAACATTCCCACATGCAGTTTCCCTCCCAACCTCCCCAACAACCACCTGACCCACAGAACCAAATCCCACCTGACCATACCCATACATTCACACATACACACACACACACACATGCACCCACACACACGCTCTAAGATACATGAGCCTGAGTACAGATAAACCAGTTGAAGAAGCACCATCAGAGGAGCTGTTGGCAGCCACAGGACACAGACTCAGGGCCCAGAGGAGAGATGAGGCACTCACCAAACCTCCACCAGGGGCCCATGAGCCAGAACCCAGCAGCCACAGCTGACCACAAAAATAGAGTTAAATTAGGACATAAATACATCTAAAATAGTAATGCTAAAATAAGGGAACGTAATAAATAGCAATAAACAACAAAAATAAATACACCAATTAAAAAGCCTTACACCTAAATATACACAATATTACAACACAATATAAATAACAGTATGTGCAAAGCTCTAGAAGCAGATTTTTACCCTCAAAAGATATAGATATACAATTCCTTATTTGCTCCGAATGTTTTTTTTAACCAAGATTTCATGCAAGAAGAAAAGAAAAATACTGCATACAAAACTAAAAGCAAGATAAGCATTTCATTTACAATATATAACCATCTGCGGCCAGTGGAAGATGTGACTTGTTCATTAAAATATCAGTCATTATTCCTAAAATGACGATCATTATCAGTAATAACTTGCAGATCATACCCACACAGAAAACGTGTTTACTCTTGCAATAAAACAACAGATACATGACATGGAGGTTCAGTGGTCGGTGTTGAGTGCTTGTACTGCAATAGGCAATGTTTTGTCCCCAGAGCTGCACATGTATTCATATCGTATGCATTATCTCCGCCCCCTGGCACTGCAGGGCCATTTAAGAAAAGATGCCACAGACTTTGAAACCTAAATGCCAACATTAAGTACGTTGCAGGAGAAGTACATGAAAATCACCAAGAAATTCCTTGAATTCCTTGAAGGTAATGCACTGATACTTACTTTTCTGACTGTGCCATAATGTTAAATTTTGCTGGATGTTATTTTGCAACAAACAATGTAATGTCTATTGTGTCTAGAGTAAAACAACATAATCGAATACACTTAACCTATTTAACATTGGGAAGTAATATTTTTATCCAAAGTTGCATTTTGCTGAAAAGTACTGTACCTATATGAGGTTTTGCCGAAAGTCTTCCTCATCAATCACTTTTGTTTCTTTTTACATCTTCAGACAAAAATATCCCCTGTGAGAAGGAGAGAAATCACGAGAGAGCATGAATCTGCTCGTCATCATCGCAGTCATTATGTCTTTGAGTACTGAGTACGAAAATACACATAATACCAGAATACCAGAATCAGAATCGGTTTATTGCCATTGTCAGTGATCAAAATTCACAAACATAGGAACTTGCTTCAGCATAAGGTGCAACATAAAACAATGAATAAAATATAATAAAAAATATAAAAGAGGCATGCATAAGATTAAGAATAAGATAAAATACACTAAAATAGACTAAGACTATATACAGAAATGTACAGTTGGCAGGGCGGTCACATGCACTGATTATGTCTTGTTCAGGTTCGAGCAATGGACATTTAAAGCCATTTGTTTTTAATAAGATAAACTAAAAATCTAATCAGAAATCAAGACAGATCAATATAAGAAGTATACATATTTTTCAATTTCTCATTTTTTCCCAGGTTCTACTCCATCGGTCCAATCTGCTGTGCTTCAAGCTGAAGATACAGGTATTTGTTTAGATACAGTGATTCCAGTGCTAGAACAGTCTATTGAGGCTGCCTCGATTTTCTCTGCCATAATACATACAAAAACATGGCAAACAATAAATAAATAAAATACTTTTTGCTTCACTGTTGTATTGCATTAAAGGAACTTTTTTGCAAGCATATTCTGCATGTGGCTTTGCTTAGAATGCTGCACAATATGGCATTAAACTTCATTGCCGTTATGCAATTACTCTTGTTTTTATCTTTAAAACATGCATTGTTACTCTGACTGGTGTTGCCTCTCCACAGATTTGACCAGTAACCTCACTTGGTAAATTGCTTGTAACAAACAGGTGGCTGATCCTCCCAAAGAAAAGTTATGCAGTATAGTGCACCTTAAAGTAAAACTCAAATATGAATTACCTGTGCCACAGTCTCAGCAAAAAAGTGGCTAAGACTGCTAATTTCTATGCTAATGTATTTGTATTTGTATTTGCATGCACACATTCATATGGTCTTTTTGTCTGCTCAGAGCTCACTTGTGGTCAGACTTCTGAACGTAGACTACACAGAATAGCGGGTGGCTCTTTCACATCTATGGAGTCACAGCCCTGGGTGGCAGCCATCTTTGGTCGTCATGGACATTTTTTTTTCTGTGGCGGCTCGCTCATGGTGCCTTGTTGGGTTCTCACAGCTGCACACTGCTTCGATGGGTAGTTTTCAGTTCCTCTTTTGATTTTATAGGGGTGACTTTAAACAATGCATACATTTTGGTAATTTTATTTTCGTTTAGGTTTGACCAAAGTGGAAAGGATTTGATAGTTTATCTGGGCAAGAGTGCAACTAAGGAAACCAGTGCTTCCAAGGAGCAGAAGTTTATGGTGGAAAAAATGGTCATGCATCGTAAATACAATGCCTCCAACTACAATAAGGATACAGGTAAGAAAGATGTGCACATTCAAATGAAAATGTTTTTGTTGATTATCCCGCAGTGTTCAATAGTGTTTTAAGCCAAAAAGGCAATTAGAATCTGTTGTATTTGAGTATTTACCTCACGCTTGTTACTCCTATGAATACTTGAAAACATTATTGTTCATTTTAGATGTACTATTTATTTTATTCTATTATTTCTTTTACTTTCAAATAGTTTTGTCAAGTTGGTCTTTGTGTTTTAGTACTTCTAAAGATAAAAAACTCCCGCCTTTTCTAACTCAACTGCCTGACGGATTTCAATGCAGCATTGCAAGATATGGCCAGGAACACCAAGGTAAGTTTCTCAACTCATTTAGCCCATCACTTATTGGCAAAAAGTTTACTCATACTATGTCTTCAGATGCTCGGGACCATTCAGTAATCCTTAAAGAGGGTCATGTAAACCTGCTGTCCCAATCAAAATGCAGGAGAAAATATTATCATGAATATACCATCACTAGGAACATGTTCTGTGCAGTAACCCATGATTGGAGTATTGATGCCTGCCAAGTAAGTTGGTTTTCCAGAAAAAAACAATAAATAAAAACATAAGCAATTTAAATGAACATATTATTCTCAACAGGGGACTCAGGTGGTCCTTTGGTCTGTCCTGTCCTGGTCCTGTTCGGTGTTGTCAGTTGGGGGGAAGGCTGCGCTCAAAGGAACAAACCAGGAGTGTACACCAAAGTCACCAACTATAATGGATGGATTTCGAGAAAGACAGGTCTATCCCAATACACAGCAGGGATAATGTATCCCATAAAATGAAGCTGTGGATGTGTACTCGAGTGAACAGCACCTATGCCAGGTCTCAGGGGTGTGAGTTTGAATCAGATATTATTTATTTATTTATTAATGAATAAAGCTGTGGAGGAAATAATGATTTACAAATGTGTTGTTTATTCATTAATTGAATTAATTTAATTTATTAGATGATGTGTCACAATTGATATTTTTGGTGCAACATTCTTTTCTAAATACAAACAGTTCATGCAAGTACGAGAACTTAATGTCATATAATAAATTTGAAATTACATATTTTTTACTTATTAGGCCCGAGTAGTGCCCCACCAGCCCAGTCCTTGCTGGGGCCTCTTGGCAAAGCCCATTGACTCACTGTTGACAAGAGTAGCGCAAAAAACACTAAACACACTCCTGGCATCAAGCTCTACTCAATAATAATGACAAACAATGAAGGGTCAGTGAACTAGATTGACATGAAAGTGAATGTCAAGCACACAAAATTCTATTTTGGCCTATCAAATAAAAAGTAATTCAGACCCATGTTCAAGTCATCCATCATCGTCCCTGTCCCCAAGAAGCCCTGGATCACTGAACCTAAAGACTTCAGGCCTGTGGCTCTGACGCCTGTCGTCATGAGGTCCTTTGAGCGCCTGGTCCTGCCTCTCCTCAAGTCCTTCACCTCCTCTGCCCTGGACCCACTGCAGTTCGCCTACAGAGCCAACAGATCTGTAGATGATGCCATCAACCTGGCCCTCTACTTCATCCTGCAGCATCTGGACTCCCCGGGAACCTACGCCAGGGTCTGTTTGTGGACTTCATCTCATTCATCTCATTCATCTCTTTCAACCCCATCCTCCCTGCTCTGCTCCAGGACAAGCTTTCTCAGCTCAACGTGCCTGACTCCATCTGCAGGTGGATCACTGACTTCCTGATGGACCGGAGGCAGTGTGTGCGGCTGAGGAAGAATGTCTCGGACACTCGGACTATCAGCACAGGAACTCCACAGGGCTGTGTACTTTCTCCTCTGCTCTTCTCCCTGTACACCAACTGCTGCACCTCCAGCCACGATTCAGTAAAACTGATCAAGTTTGTGGATGACACCACCCTCATTGGACTCATCTCGGATGGCGATGAGTCTGTCTACAGGAGGGAGGTGGACCGGCTGGTGTCCTGGTGTAGCGACAACAACCTTGAGCTCAACGCCCAAAAGACAGTGGAGATGATCGTGGACTTCAGGAAAGTCTCAGTCCCCCTGCCCCCCCTCGCCCTGACAGACTCTCCCATCGCCACCATGGACTCTTTCGCTTTCTCGCCACCACCATCACTCAAGACCTCAAGAGAGAGCCGACCATCAGCTCCATCATCAAGAAGGCCCAGCATAGGATGTACTTCCTGTGGCAGCTGAGGAAAGCCAAGCTGCCAGCACAGATGATGGTGCAGTTCTACACGGCCATCATCGAGTCCATCCTCACCTCCTCCATCACTGTGTGGTACAGGAGCCACAGCCAGGGACAAACACAGACTACAGCGCATTGTGTCTCTGCTGAGAAGGTGATCGACTGCAGCCTTCCATCTGTCCAGGACCTGTGTCTCCAGGACTCGGGGACGAGCAGGTAGGATCACAGCAGACCCTTCTCACCTGGACATGGACTATTTGAGCCACTCCCCTCGGGCAGGAGGCTACGGTCCATCCGGACCAGAACCTCCCGCCACAAGAACAGTCTCTTTCCCTCTGCCGTTGGACTCATGAACATTTTATAACACCTGCCACTTTAACAATATTTTATAAAAGAACTATCTATTTGCACTACCACATTGGCACAACTGCCAACTGTACATTTCTGTATATAGTCTTAGTCTATTTTATTTGATCTTATTCTTAATCCTATGCCATCATCTTCAATCCTATGCTATCTTTCATATATTTTATTATATTTTATTCATGTTTTATGTTGCACCTTATGCCGAAGCAAGTTCCTATGTTTGTGAATTTTGATCACTGACAATGGCAATAAACCAATTTTGATTCTGATCGTTTTATTTCTTATGCCGTAGCCGTACCGATGACAGACACCTCCCATGTTATTCCAATGGGCAAATTGCCATCACTGAAATTTGCAAATTTTTACACTTTTACAAATTCCTCCTGAGGCATTGGCCCTATCAAGTTAATATCTGGTGAAAATCATCTTGAGGAGTGGGGCATCAAAAGCTGACTGGTAATTTTGTGATTGATATTAAAGAGTACAAGCACTTCCAATATGTCGTTGTCTGTTTGGGAACAAAGCTCAAAGACACCACAGAGGCCCTGAAACATAAAGACTGAGCTGGTGGAGTGTGACGCACGGCCTGTGAGGACTGGTCGATGCTGCTCGTGGCTTTAACTTTTTCATGCTCTCTTTGTGAGATTAATTTTCTCTGACTCGTTACTGTGTTCCTGTTATTTGCAGGAATTCAGTTAAGTGAGGCGTGACTAAATACTGTGTCCTTGTGCAAGACACTTCATTCAGCTTGCCTTATTGCCATGGTTCTGTAATGAATGCTGCAGTAGCTATAGAAGAAGCCAATTGTAGGGAGTGAATGAACAATGGAAACACAGATCCAAGTCAAAATGTAATTATCTGGAATATAATAGACCTTCAGACCTGCATCTTATTCATCCATGCTATTTTCTTACAATGCAGCAATATCCATCCATTTCTGTGGACATGGAACACCTGTAACCAAACCGAAACGCATGCTCTAATAAATTTGACGTGAATGATGACTAGAGTTCAGCCTCCCTCCATTTCATTAATCATCCTCTTCCCATCACCGTCCGCTGCTGAGCAAGAGTTGCCAAGGCATTTTCTTCCAAATGAATTTTCTCTCTCACTGCCCTTAATCTCGGATTCTTGTTTGCTATTTCTTCTCTCCCTAGATCTGTTTTTTCAACCTTTCAGTCTGACACAATGCTTTTCCGAGACTGGGTTTACTAATGCAGCAACCTCTCTCATCTGATGAAGAAATGCTTTGCTAGAGCGAAAACTTGAAATGTAAGTGGATAGAATGTGGAATGTTTAAAAAAAAAAGAAAAAAGAAAATCAAAGACGTGACAGGGGTCTAATTTGGTATTTTTATACAGCTTGCAAGTACATATTGACGCTTGTTGGCTGCATTTAAAGGAAGAGTTTTATCAGCTGGAAAGAAAGAATGACATAAAGAGAGGGGAGGAAAATAGAGTGGTTTTGGCAAATGGTGCAGCTTGACTGGCTCGCCTCGATCCAAGCTCCATGTTGGCCCGTGATTGGCTGGTTGTGGTTGGGGCTTGGCACGGCCTGCGACAACAGCTGTTTGGAAATGATGGAGGCCCCCAAGTCAGGAAGACATGGGAGAGAGTGACATTCTGTGAAAATTTGTTTCACCCAGGCCATTTGCACAAAGCATAGAATCACAAGAAACATTAACTTGGAAAAAATGAAAGCACAACTGGACAAATTACAAATGTTGATTGAAATTGGATGCCTTCAATCTTCTCCACAGAGAGTGTTGTTTATGAGGCTGTTTCATTTCACGGCTTCAGCTGCGTCCAATGGGACGGATTGTCAAGGCTCTCAACAAAATGAATTTAGACCGTGAACAATAATTTGCGTGCTTACAAAAGAGAAGAATTGGTAATTACTCATAAATACTTTTAAGCCTTTTATTGGTAATATTGGAGAAAATGATGGATGAAATCCTCACCAGTGACTACAGCACACACAGTGTACCAGCCTCAAGCCTGAACAAAATAGGTTGTGTGGCAGGAAGTTGTAAAAAACTTGCTAAATTACACAAAGGGAGCAACTTGGAGGTGGGAGTAGCAAGGTGCAAGTCCATTTTGCAAGTCTCAAAAAAGTTCCAAGTCATTGGCTCACAAGTCCAGTCAGGGCCAAGTCTTTGCTTTGAGTTTCAAGTCCTTTAAAATCATTAAAACAAATGATCAAAAACAGCTCATATTTTTGTAATCTATATGCATTCTGTGAGTGGTTCTTATTTCAAAAATGTCCTGGTCACATCTAAGTATCAACTGTAGAGAGAAACTGTTTTAAAAACACTTTTTTTTTCAGAAGTCAGAAGTCTTGAGAGGTCTAACTGAACTCAAGTCCAATTCACACTTCACACTTGTAAGCCAATACCTCTGGGCCACAGGCTGGCGGTGCAATTCCGATATAATGTGACCATTTACCATTTTTACCATTTAACTTGGAGTCCCAAATACATATCACAAAACTGCAGATACATGAACCAAAATCGGAAACGTCCTTTCTTCCAGTCCTCTATGATTAAGTTAATGCTGAAAAGGCTTTGGAAACATGAATAGGGCACTGTCTACTCCTGATATCAATGCACTTTAGTCCAACAAAACCCATCCACAACGAACATGAAAAGGCTCGATTGGTGTCGAGGAGCACAAGGAAGGCCACTGAGCAAATGTCAATGTATGCCTATTCCCATATTGAGCCCTCTGAGCATACAATGGAGAAAATAGAACTCTACAGGCACAAACCTGAACCGGCGCTGAACCTCTCTCCCAGAATTGATGCCATCTACCGACTCAGCTCTCACAAAATGGATTCTTTTCATCATGTGGGAGGATTATATGATGTACAATGGAAAAAATAAAATAAATAACAGTAGACGTCTTGCTTTCCTGGCACACTCATTGATGATGAAAAAGCAGTGGAATGCACTACTGTTTTATCAATCATAACAAAAGTAGCAGAAGAAATAACCCCAAGGACAATGGCAGACTTAGAAATGTAGGGGCCGAGGGAAAATATAAGTCCAGGCCCCTTCTCATCAAGTGTGATTTTCTGTAACTTTTCTGTCGTGTTTGTTGAATTGTTCTTGAAAGAAAGCTTTTGGATTTTGCTGTTTTATTTATTTATTTTTGCATGTGGTGGCCCGACAGATTCATAGATTTGGGGTGGACTATTAGAAAAATCTAATTCATATGTGCAACCAGGGTTTAGTTAAATGTACTTAACAGCTCTAAACAGGGGGCTTGGGCGTCCTTCCCCAGAATAATATTTAAGATATCAGACCAAATTTCGTGTATGTTTTCATTTGTAATTTTATATTATGTTATTTTTCTATTCTATTTCTGTACAATCCCAGGCTAGTTTGTTGGTCTTTTTCTTGATTAAAAGTACACTGTACTACTTTGCTGTAATATTGGGGGCCCCTTCAGTTTGTGGGCTCAAAGCATGTGGCCTGTTCCCTAATTGTAAATCTGCCACTGCCTGTAGACCAAGACATTTTCTTGGTATTCGGGAAATCTGTGCTAAAATTATAAAACTCTGAGGTATGCTGGCATGTCTACGCGACTCTTTGTTACAATTTATATGCCACTGGCAGAAAAAAGTCCTTAAAGAAATGCAGTAAGAGATTGTGCATGCGCATTTTGTCGAATTCCACTGGCGCTGGTGAAAGCAGCTAAACTTTCGAACAACTGCTTCCTAAAAATGTGGAAGGAGATGACTCAAAGAGCAATTTACTCATGTTCTCTCACTCATTCCGAGACAGCTGAAGGCTACGTGTGCGATCCTGTGCTGCTCGGCACGGGGATGTGTGACAGTCTGGCTTATTAAATCACGCTGATAGAGAGTTGATGCAGAGGCAGAAGTGGGCAGTCCTGCTCCTAGACATGTGATCGCTCCCTCTCCTTACAGCTGGGCTACATTGTAATACACGCGCGCTGCCAGTTGCGCACACTGGCTCTGCCTTTTCCCACATCCACAGTCTCTGTACTTGGAGCGCCCGGCACAGACAGGGAGCTCGCACACACTGTCAGCGGCGGCAGTGGCGCTTTCTCAATGGGGAGACACAGCCAAGAGCACACACAGCGACCCTTCCACCGGAGCCTTCCGCTGCGCGCCTTCACCGCCAAGTGAAAAGAGCGCCCTGTCATTTCAGCAGACTTCTAGCGGAGGGAAATAAAGAAAACTGACTGCACTGAGAAGATTTAAGACATTTCCCCCCCCCTTCAGCAGCGACTTGAGCCGTGTCCCATCACCAGATCTCGTGACATCTTTTAAAAGGAATAATTGAAAAAAAGTACAGCATTGCAACCCGTTTTTACCCTGGATATTTTGGCTGTGAAGTGAACCCCGGTTTCGAAAATGGATGGATTTAGCGGTTAAGATTGATACAGCTGGAGAGGCAGGCGGTGACTGTGACAGCTCATTTTCCTCCTAAGCATCAGGTAAGTGGGCACTTTTGAGGAACACCTATGGAGTTTGGGGGGGAAAGGTGGGGTGGAGTTTTTCAGGATAAACACCGGTTCATGTGTTATAATGACAGCATTTTACAGCAGCACATTGAAAGAGAACAACGTGCGCTTTCTCTTCGTTGCATAAGTTGAGAAATAAAGGCTAAGATTGAGCTTGCACACAATTTTCTTCTAAACGGAGTCACTTTTTGTCATTTGGAACCTAATTGTTCACTTCTCACTTGAGGCGAAAGGACCTGTGACACTCGGTACGTGAATTTCTCCGACCATACTTTTGCTTCTGTGATCCAAATAAGCAATCCATCCACGTATTTTAATCATATCTTCCTGATTGCTGCTCGACTTCACACAGGAGCTTTGCGCATGTGGCACATTCGCAGCGAAACGCGAAGCCAGCGACAAGAAAGAGTTTGGAAGGCTGTCTCCAAAGCTGCCATCGTTTTGTCCAAATTGTAAAACTTGTCGTGTGAGTTTTAAGTGCGAAGCTTTGGAATTTATAGGAGCAAAAAAGGAAAACAAGAGTGCTGCGTCCCGTTTGTATCTACAGCCGCAGAAGCTACAACTAAAGAGCATAAATAATAAAAAGCTTAAGATTTCCTCTGCTTAAAATATCATGTTCTGAAAGAAGAGGACGTCATTACTGCTCAACAAGTAAATATGTTAATTAATCATGACTTGTAGTGGATAATAAGTAGACATGGGATTTACAATGCACCAATAATTATATGCTTAACTTTTGCAGAATTTAATTTCGGTTTCATTGTCGCCGAGGGCAGCAGCCTGCAATCAATCTTGCATAGAGATGATGGAATGACAATAAGTCAGTTTGAGGAACAAGCTGTGGGGCTGTACTTTATTCAGCTCGTACATCTCGTGACATTTAACTAAAGTTACATCCTTGGTTCTTGAATTAGGGAAGACACTGGATTTTGTCTCATAAACGACACTCTTTGCGGACAGAAAATGAACACTTGTCACATTTCTGTCTGAGTCTGAGTCTGATGACGAGGCAACTGACTTCAATCACTGATTTCCCGATTAGTGTGTCAGGTGATAGTTGTTGTGACAGTACCGATTATTAGGTTATTATCTTAAGATTTGCATTTTCACAGCGTTGTTTACATGTACGATTGATATTGCGCATGCGTTCACATTTTTATACATCTGGTTTGACATATAACAGTCCAAAACATGCACCCTCCAGCTATGGTAGGTCCAAAGATCTTTAGCTGGGTCCCTGGGCGTATCCGGGCAGGTTTACCCCCAGCGGCATTGAAGGATGGGTCAAATGCACAGGGCTAATTTCCCTGTGTGCACAATAAAGTGTACCTTAACCTTAACTCGAGGTTTCTCAAGCGGAATACAAGATTTGTCCATAGTGAACACTTATGACTTGACCATTTTAAAAGCACATATTTATGATTTTAACACTAAACTTAAGGAATAGGTTCGATACTTGATACTGATTTTGATATGAAAGTGATAGCAAACTGCATTTTTTAGACAGTATGCTTCTTTTTAAAGAACACGAAACAATTGTACTTTCTTCGTGTTACCAAGAAAGGTCACATTTTGTCGTATTCATGTGATTTTGAACGTATTAGTACTTGCTGAAATGAGTATGTGGCTTTGATACTAGTTGATCGATTAGTATCTGCTTTTCGATACCGTTGACAACACTATTTACTGTAAGTATAAAAGCCATACAGTAAAAAGAAACATCCACAGACATAAGAGTATTCATCTGCATCATCTTTTGTCCCACAGTTCGTCGCAGCAGTGTAAGAATAACACATTCAGCTCGATCTGCAGACATGACCTCTTTACGACCACATACATGTTTAACTGTGTGATAGGTAAACCCTCTCTGTCCCCCGCAGCTGTCCCGTGCCATGTCGTGGTTGTTGGCCGCGTGGTTTTGCCTGGGCTGGGTGCTCCTGTGCCAGGCCACCCTCTACCAGACCATCCAGCAGCACCACGTGGCCCGGCCTGGTCACACCGAGATCCTCACGCTGGGTAAGTCGGCGGTTGCTTTTTAGTTTGCTCCGCTTGTGTTTTAGCTCGCGCACCTCTCTCCACTGCTGCAGTGTGTCAGAATGATTTAGCACAGTAGTCCACCAGTAACATGGTGATTCATACCGCTCCCAGTTATACAAGATACAACTACTTCGCAGGCTTGTAATTTGCGTTTTTACAATGTATCAAGTATGACTAAATGAAATTCGCATGCGTTCGAAGCGTTTCTTTCAGGGCGTGCGTGGACAAAGAGCGCCCATTGATGTTATGTGCGAACGTGGGATATGTTGGTGCGTGGAGAAGGAATTGTAGCCCTGGATCTTGCAGGCAGACTGTTGGAAATAATGCAAGATGTAGGCATAAATCCCTATTACTGCACTGTGGTAGCCAGGGAAGCTTTGATCATTGTGGCTTAGGCGGAAATGACAATTACGATTCACCCCTTTTGCACTGGAAATGTTTGGCAATTAAGCTTGAAGCCTTGTGCACTGTGGGGGCAAATGGAGAATGCTATAGATGCTGAGGCGGATCTAATTCTGTGATTATGAAGAAAGCTTACCCGCGTTGCTTTTGGTGTATGTGGGTTTATGGCGAGGGGAAGGCAAAGGCTCTCTTAAGCTTCTAACAATGAGCATGTACGCAACTCCGGGAACCAGTGGGGCTTTGACTCGGAGCTAAGCACTTGTTAAACATTGATGCTATCTCTTTCTGAGTCTTTTCTGTGTTGCATGACAGAGAGTACAGGAAATAAGTGCAGCTACAGAAGATGCGGCATCTGATTTTCCAGGCTCGGGTTAGAACATTGATAACTTAAAGTAGCATGGCAGAGAATTGGATTACGTTGGAAAAGCTGACATGTAAAAAAAAAATCTTTGCTATAATAGAAAGTTCCCGAAGTGTTCCAGCGCCGTTAATTGGAAGGAGAGGGTGAGGGATGAGCGACAGAGAGCTGTGGATGAATTTTTTAAAGGCACGGCTTCTAGTTTTGCTGTTTTGTGACTGGTTGGCAAGTCGAGCTTGGTGCCAAAGATGTACAAGGAAGTGCAAGGCTCAGTAAGTGTCTTTTGAATAATGCAGCGATTCCAAAGGGGAGAACAGAGGGACAGAAAAACAGTCCCCCCCGCCCCACCGCTAACCATCACTTCGGGACGTATGAAGTACTGTCACCCATGGCTACGAGGGGTATTTTGGGTTCTGCTGTCATAAGGATCAGCCAACATGTTTACCCCGTTCAGCACATGCACATCAGAATAGCTCTTCTTCACTAAGGCCATTATAGTGTGGCGTTTTCATGGGGCCCTGGGGGATACTGGAGCTGCGTTCAGGACACATAAGGTCGGAGAGGAAGCAGTAAACATACACTGCAGATGTGATTGTATTACAGCGTTTATCTGTAACTTTTAAGATCCAATCGAATCACAGGGGGTAATGCAGAGAGCAGAGGTGCAAGTTATAGATACTGGATACTATTTTAAAGATATACATTTCATAAGATTAAAACCTCTTGTATGTTAACCTTTTCTTTTGCAATTTTCAACTCATATCAAACCTATTCTTATGCCTCGAATTTGTTAATTTTATGCTCAATCCTACACAGCCAGTGGCGTGAAAGCAACCTGTCAGAGTGAAAAACCCTCCTCTATATACAAGAACTTTCCATCATTGTTCAGGGTCTAAAAGCTTCTTTGTTGACTGCTTCTTAAGATTTTGGTTCACAAGTTACCCTACTTTAATCTGCAATAATGGATGTCTAGGGTCTTATGTGAAAGGATGATTGTGATAATTCAGAACTCAATAGAGTGGCACGATTTGGGAAAAAAATATCTAATTGTGATTTTTCTGACCAGTATTGTAATTAATTAGATTTGTTAGTCATGTTTTAATGATAGGATTCTGTTCAAAGTTCACATTTTAGACGCAAGCATTAGAATTGACAAAAAGACTGAAATATGAACTGACAAACTAAATAAAGAATCATGTATCTAAATGTTCTTTTTTTGGTTGCTTTTGTCACATTTTTGTTTGCTTTTAGTGTCATTTTTGTCTCTATTAGTAGCATTTTTGTCACTTGTAGTCAAGCGTTTCTCCCTTTTAGTCACATTTGTGTTGCTTTAGTTGCATTCTTGTCGCTTGTTTCAGAACGTGTTCAGAACAAATCAGTTTTTATGCAGAATAAATCAGGATATTTGTTGTTCGTGGAGGAAGTTATTGCACTTCAAAACTTGCAGCCTTTGCGATTTGCTAATTGTGTCCATTCAAATTGCAGTTTAGATTTGATTCCAATTAATTGTGCTGCTATACTATACAGTAATAATCGTGAAATTTAGTCATTTAGAAAGTTCGATTTCATAAAGCTGACACAAACTAGTAACATGTTAGACAGTCAGAATGAAAGAAATTGAAAGATTTCTCAGTTGGCTGGTCACGTTCTCATTGAATAATTGTGAATAATCGTTCAATTGTGAGGTTCTTTCTCACAATGATAGTAGCACTAACATTTAATAACGTGGCATTCCTACCTACAATGAGTTGCAGTAACATACCATAATCTATGGCTGCACAATTCATCGAAATCAAATCGAAATCTCAGTTTGAATGGATGGAGTTAACAAATCGTAAAGGCTTCAATTTTTAAAGTGCAATCATTTCCTCCACAAGCAACAAATATCTTGTTTTACGCTGCATGAAACTGCTAACCCTGTAGTTTACATTTGTTAAAACATTTTAATAAACAAGCAACAAAAACGCAACAAAAACGCGGCTAAAAGCGACACAAACACAACAACAAGTGACTAAAATGTGTCTAAAAGTTGAAAACATGTGATTACAGTGACATAAACACGACTAAAAGCCACACAAATACAGCTACAAACAACAAACACGTGACTAAAAGGGACAAAAGTGTGACTAAAAGTGTCAAAAATGTGGCTAAAAGTGACACGCTACAACCCAAAACAACTACAACTACAAAAAATGAAATCAACGATAACAAAAGCGACAAAAACATACTGAAACACCTTCCCTTGATTCAAATGTGACCTTTGATCAGAATCTTATTATAATCTAATTGCAAAATTGAAGAAGATGGGAAGTTAATGAAGTATCAATTTAAGTGCAATAACGTATCTTTTTGCAGCTCTACGATTGTGCAATTTACCGTATATCGTGTTTTTAAGAGGATTAGGCCGACATCAATCTTACTCACCCATAGCATGGCGTCAACCGATCTGACCAGAACAGCTTTCTTGGAATTGAAATGCTGTGATGAATATCTGAATTAGAATTGATTTTATAATTTGAGCAGCTCTCTGGTTTCATTGAGGCCAGAACCCTCAGATATAAATAGATAGAGCTATGTAGGACATGGCGGAAAAAAGAAAGAAATGTTTTGCTTTTAAAAAAAAAAATCTATTGGTTTTCATTCTTTGTTGTTTTCTATAATCAACTGTGTGGCTGTTTCAAATGGATAATAAAAAGATGAGCTGGAGCATCTGGCTTACAGTAAATTAAGTTGTAAAATGTGTGATGAAGCATGCTTTTTAAAATGGAAAAATTACTTCGAAATACTGCTTTCATTTATTCGCTCTGACGTGAAATAGATTGCGCCCTAAATTGTTTCACGACAAGAAATCCAGGCATCTACTCTGGCGATGCGAACAAGTGGCACGCTGTGAGGAAAAAAAAGGGGTGTTTTTAGTCAAACGCCGGTGGTTTGTAATAAAACCAGATTTGTGTTGCGGTTGGTTGGCGCGTCTCCCAGCTGCCTGTCAGAGGGTGCAGAAATGGTCCCGTGCAGATTAACATACGCTCAAGGGGGAATATACTTTCTGACGAGGAAATCTGTGAATCAACTGAAACGCGCTCTAGGTTCTGAGAAGAAAACTGTTCTGTCTGTTTGGGTAAGAAATTGCAGCAGAAATATTTGTGCAAATATTGTTCCAAGGCACTCTGTTAGCGTAAGAAAATTAAAAAGCCTTTATTACGGGTTCTAGGTGTTGCAGTGTCAGAAAAACGCAACTATATAAATAATAGTTCAACGCTGCTGTGTTAAAAGCAGTTCTGGATGACGTATTTAACCAATAACGGACATGTATCAATATATAGATACACATTTTGTTTTTATTTTCTTAAATGTCTTTTAATTTTATGAATGTTTTTTTTTTTAGGATTTTTGTGCTGCTATATTTTGCACTTTGCCATAGGTCAGCCTTGAAAAATGGGTCTTGATCTCAATGGGTTCTTACCTGGTTAACTAAAGGCTAACAATGAAATACATACATGAAAAAATATCAAAAATGAATAATATTGTTATGGTTATTTTGAAGATATGAAAAAGTAGAATATTGGATATATTGGATTGGATATATTGGATATATCAGATGGTTTTAAAGGGCCTTTACCTGATTTTTATTCACTCTAGTTAAGATCAATTCTCTTTACAATACACACTGTTTGATAAAAGCAACTTCATGGAAAGACATTGGGTTTGTAAATGTATAGTCTGTGCATATTTTAGGCTCACTTTGTTAGGAAAAAAACTTGTGCAGAAACGTTTGCCAGGGTCACCTCTTTTCAGCATCAGGCATATTGTCCACTATGAATCATGGGTAAATGGAGAAACTATATGTAAACAACTGCATAAGTCTGTTCCAGACAGTTGTTTCTTAGTCATTCTATGTGGGCGGGGTTAACAATAAAAAAAAAAACACGTTCCTCTCTCATGATTCAAAATCAGGTACAGGCCCTTTAAGTGACTACAAAGAGAGTTGATTAAAAGATGGTTTTGCAGAGCCTGCTTGTGTAGTCTCCCAAACAAAAGTATAAAATTGGGCAGCAGCAACAATGAATATAAAACAAAAAAAAAAAAAAAAAAAAAACAAGCCAGTGGCATTATCAAATTAAAATTTGAATAAACAATGTTGGATTTTCATCAATAATACACTTTATTGTTCTATCTTTCTCTATCAAGAAACCTTCAGTCATCATATTTGTACCTTTATTCGGCTGATAATGCATTTAAAAGTCTCAGTGTACAATAGAAATAATAGTTTGACTAGTCGTCTAATAAAATGATTAAAATCATTGTTTAACCCTAGTATAAAGTCATATTTCTGCCCTTTTATGGCTACTTTTACACTCTATTCATGTTATATGTTAGAGAATATAAGTGTTAAAGAATTGATATCGAAAAGAATCTAGACCCAGGCTCTCAGAAAACAGTGTTTTAAATAGTTAATGTTAATGTTGACAGTCATATAGAGGTGGACGATATGGCAAAAAATGAATATTACAATTTTGTTGGAGAAATTTTGATTGTATCAGTCTTGCACTTATTATTATTTACACCCTTTAAGAGGTCAATACTTCACTGTGATTGGTCAAATCCAGCTGTTCCTCACTGAAGCTAAACACTTGGAGAAATGGGCGGGAAAAAGAGTGCGTTTGAGCCGACAGCTGCGTTAAATAGAGAAATAGTGAATCACGATAGGACAGTATCACCAAAATAGCAGATTGCCCCAACCCTATAAGTCATACGTACTTTTACATTTTCGGTGACACTTTCTCCTTCATATTGTGCAGCCTTACACGTTGCGCTCGTTTTCAGTCCAGTGACAAATCGGTGCAGTCAAAACCGAAAGCGGAGATTGAGTCCCTCCAACTTGCTTCGTCAGATGGAAGCTTTTCTCTCCCCGTTTTTCTTTCCCCCACGAGCCTCCGCGTCTTCACATATAGCCCCCTTGCCCTCCTTGCGTCCCCGCTGCTGTGGCTGGATGATTGATGACGGCCTAAATTTCGGAGCCACCGATGCTAGTCTCTCAAGGAATAATCCCGAACGCTGACAGATGAGGCGAATGTGACATGACGAGCTGCCAGACTCTCCACCTGCCCCGCGTAGTCAACACGGCGGCCAGGCACGGGCGAGACACAAACCAGGGCATTTGTGACAGCAGACGGCGCCGGACGCAGGATCCAGTGGGTACAGGCTGCTCGCTACGGCCCTTTAGAAACATGCACCGTCGCACAGATTGCCGCCCCCGTTTCGCGACAAGGCAATCAAATCACAGCAGCTCGTTGATCAGTAATTGTCGTGTTAAGTAAATACATCTAGAATCATTTTAGGTTGAAGAATACATAAACAAAATGGCTGGATTAATATGACGGGGCGTGAGATTGCAGCACAAAGGAAAAGTTATGCGCCTGTTGTCAGAAGTTTTCAGATCAATTCCGATTCTGACATTTTGCTTAAAGGTGCATTTTCTGGAGATGGATTTTTGTTTTGCTGGGAATATTACATTGTATGGCATTAAAGGAAAACTGTTTTGCATTTTTCATATTGCTGTGAGCCTTTAAACATGCCCTAACCCTAACCCGTGCCTTAAATTTGCCTCTCATGTTCATTCTTCTTTATCCGTCACTATGAAATTACACTTACTGAGTGCATAAGACTAAAGAAGTTCTAAAATGAGACTAAAGTAGGTCTAAAATGAGACTAAAGCTGATCTAAAATGAGACTAAAGCAGCTCTAAAATTAGAATAAAGGTCCTCTAAAAGGAGAATAAAGCCGGTCTAAAATGAGAATAAAGTAGGTCTACAACAAGCCTAAAGGCAGGTCAAAATGAGAAAATACAGGTCTAAAATGACACTAAAATATATCTAAATAACCGTCTAAATGAGAATAGAGCAGGTCTAAAATGACACTAAAATAGATCTAAATAACCGTCTAAATGAGAATAGAGCAGGTCTAAAATGAGACTAAAGGCAGGTCAAAAATTAGACAAAACTAAATCTAAAATTAGACTAAAATGAGAATAAAGCTCATGGTCAACAATGGGCTAAAATGACAATAAAGCAGGTCAAAAATGAGACTAAAGGCAGGTCAAAAATGAAACTAAACCAGGTCTAAAATGAGACTCAAGCTGGTCTAAAATGTGGCTAAAGTGGGTCTAAAACGAGACTAATAATGGTCTCATTTTAGACCATTATTAGACTAAAATAGGAGTAAAGCAGGTCAAAAATAAGACTAAAACAGGTCTAAAATTATACTAAATAATGGATAAGGTAGTTCAAATAATCATTAACCTAAGGAGGACAAAAACAATAATAGAAAAAAACTCAAGGGCCCCACCTACCACCTGATGCACCTTGGCTCCGAAACCATAGTTTGAGAAGCAGTTCCGAAGTTCAGAAATGTTACAAAGAACACGTTTAATGTTTATAGTCAGTTCATATGACAGTAAGAAATCCATTACTTGACTAAAACGTGACCCAAATAAAACAACACTGGCTGCTTTCGCCCAGCTACGAATGACTCAGTAAGTCGTAATGTTTAATCTCAAATGATGGGACGGCTTTTAATAAACTTGCTCAATGTGCCATGATGTTTCTATGGCCTGGAAAAGTCTTTGAGGTGGAAGAATACATGTCATTATTGTGATTATCTGAGACACATCACACAGTCAAACAAGAGCATAATAAGCATTAATAGAGAGGGGGAATTATTGGCACTTTGGCCTTTATGTGCACAGCCTTATACGTTATGGTTATTATCATGATGAATAATTTAACGGCTCGTGTGTTTATTGATGAGAACTTTTAAGAGCGCAGCGTCGCAAGTAAAAGGACAACGTTGCAACATTGATCAAACATAACATTATGACCTCTGATTGGAGAAGTGGTTAACTGTGCACTGCATTTTTCTGTATTACTGTCCCCGATAGTGAGTGTGATTAGGGAGCAACGTTTGTACTTATTTGATATTAGAAAGTACAAATAATGCAGAACCAAATGATTAATATTAATACAATTGCAGTTCTTCTTCTTCTGTTGTGCCATCAATTGTTGTTCATACAGTTCTTGTCTTCTCACAACAATTCCAAGATCATGTGGGACCTTTCTGTTAGGAATTTTTTTCAGGGATTTATTATCAGCCTAAAACATACATAAATCATGAGTTGAGTGTAAATTCCAATGTTGATCTAAACCGTCTTAATAATGGAAACAGGTTTTTAAATTTTCAAATTGTAAACAACACACAAGACACAGACCAGGAACAGAGAGAAGACAACAAATAAAAAATGAAAATAAAAACAAACAACACTGAACATCTAAAATAAGTAAAAATATGGCACACCATAAACATAAATATCCCAAATGTTATTTTGTCAATTTTTTTTATGTCAGTCACACTACCAGTCCAGTCCTTAAAGCAGGACTAAGTAACTTCAGCGACAGGGCTCCTCCTGCAGGTCTCTTGTGAAAATACACTGCCAGTAAAAAGACTCAAACGCTTTTTTTTGCCCCCTTCATTATTATTGAACTAAGGAAGTACAATCACATCAAAAACATGTTATGTTGCCAAATATAAAAAAGAGAGCCAATGTTTCTGAGGAGAGTTGTCTTCGGGTCGGCGTTGGGAAATGTTACAAGGCTGGTTTTCTGCGCAGAGACAGTAGGGGAGAATTCGTCGATGTAAACCCTCATTCGTCCAGGTGTGGTCCATCGTAGGTGGTTCAGATGACGCCGTTTAAAGATCGAGACGCTTTGACTTTTATCCAAATTGACAATGACTTTTGGATAAAAGTCGAAACGTCTCGATCTTTAAACGGCGTCCGGATGACAACCTCTGAACCCCTTTCTACAAAGTAGGGGGAGACGTTGGGGGCTTTGAAATACATTTGCAACCACCACCGTTTAACAAGGTATTTAAAAAGGTAAAAATGTGACTTAATTTAATTTAACTTAATTAATCGAGCAGCCGGCGTGAACCATTTCTTTGTTATGACCTAAGAGTATGTTCCAAATGTATCCACCAACAGTGTCCACGGCAGGAGTCCCAAGGTCCAAATACATAGGTCTAAACTCAGGTTGGATGTGGATGCCAGAGACAGTCTGGAGTGCTTTGTTGAAACAGGTTGAATTCCTGTTAATTTCTTGCAAAACTGAGAAATCCTCTTCGCAGTGACATTTCATCTTAGCAAGCAGTGGATATCCATCGATGCGCTTTTCCTTTTTTGAAAAGTGTTTGTGACAACCTGGAAATGTGTACCACTTGAATGATCTCAAGTTTAGAGCAGTGAGCGGAGATAGGTGGTTGGTGAAAATGAGGATTTTTCGGAGCACTCAAGCCTAGACCTGTCACGATAACAAATTTTAGCGAAAATATCACGATGAACGATAGTATTGAAACTACTTTATGCCACTTAAAGCTGTAAAAATCCCAAACATAGTCAGTCTAAATGTGAACTATAGTTAAAAGCATGAACTACAATACATAATTAGCAGAAAGAAACACTTTTTCAGTAAGTAGGTGCTAATTATAAGTCATAAAAGTTACATATTTCACTCTCTGGAATAAAAATCGTATCAAAAACAAAGAAAAAATCCTCAAAAGTGCACGCAAAAGACAAACATGATAAATATTGAGGACCCTTCTTCTTCTGACGTACATCCTGGCTCAGATGTGGAATAAATGTCCTCGGGAACGGCCCAGATTTGTTGTGCCAGCGGCAGTGAAGGCAAGGTAAATAGTTTTTCTATAGAGACAATAAAGCATGCCTTACCGTAACCTTTTAGAGCTGTTTTGGAAGAGTGATTATATTATTCTCTTGATTAAAATTACCTTCAGTGGAGTGAGAAACCAAAACTAATTTTTCAAAGTGATCACACTTCTGATTATAAAAGTTGAGACCTGAGAAGGAAGAAAATGCACGCTGCCTTTCTTTTCATTAGTTAGGTGTGAAACCATCCATCCAGGCTGAATTCGCTAACATCCTTCTGTAGTTTTGTTTGTGGCTTGTTTACATCCCAATTAAACTGTGGGGACTAATTAGCCTGGGGATTGATGGCAAAAGCAAATGCAATTAAATTACAGTCACTTGAATGAATGTTGCCTCATGATCAAATTTGAAAAGTGGTTAAGGAGAGAGTTGAGTTGGTTAAATTGGCATAAAAAAAAGGCAGCTAAATGCTAAATTCCTCCATAGATTAATGCTGCGAAACATTCTAAACAGGTTTTAAAATTGAAGTGGAGGGCAGAAAGTTCTAACTCAGTGGGATAATTTGCCTTATTTTTAAACCTTCTATTGCGGACGTTGATGCTCGGTGATCGTGTTCATCGGCATGAATCAAAAACTTACACAAAGTTCTTCAATCAAGGTGAACATTCTTTTCACTATGGCATTATTCAGTCTCGTAGGCACAATTGTTGCCAGCTGAAATCGTTTTAATGCAGGGATCTCCAACCTTTTTCCCCCAGAGAGCTACTTTCACAAACAAAAATGGTAGAGGGCTTTTAGCGTTTGCAAGAAACTGAGTCAATATAACAGTGACGGCTATCCTCATGGGGGATAGGCCTACACACAAATAAACAAGTGCACAAATGTAGGCATCTGTGTAAAATAACAATCAATGTCACTTAATTTTGAACTGTTACAGTAATCATAGAAAAACTCAAACAAAGGTCAGTTAGGAGCAGTTTGAGGAGAGTAATAGCCCACATGACAAACGATCCTACCTTTACAATGGCAATATGTGCGTAATCAAATTGGAATTATTCAGCGTAATATATAGTTCATAAATCCTTTGGCGAGCTACTTGAAAAGGGGTGGAGAGCTACCAGGAGCTCCTGAGCTACAGGTTGGAGACCCCTGTTTTAATGCATAAAATTAACGTGGCAACTAGAGCTGCATGATTTGGGGATAATATCTAATTTTTGACAAATTGCGATTGCGATTAGATTTGTGATTTATGTTTTAATTACAGGATTCAAATTTTAAACACAACCAGGAGAATTGACAAAAAGACTGAAGTATATGGACTGCAAACCTTCACGTGTTTTTGGGACGTTTTTGTCTCTTTTGGTAGCGTTTTTGTAATTTGTAGTGTCATTTTTGTCACTTACAATCGTGTTTTTGTCACTTTTAGTCACAATTTGGTGCTAGTAGTCTCCTTTTTGTCGCTTTCAGTCATGTTTTTGTAGCTTTTAGTCATGCTATTGATGCTTTTAGATGCATTTTTTGCACTTTTACACTTGTTTTTGTTGCTATTAGACACATTTGTCGCTTGTAGTCGCATTTTTATCACCTTTTGTTATGTTTTTGGAGCTTGTTTCAGAACGGGTTTTAACAAATCTAAACTACAGGCCTTATGCAGGATAAACAGATTTTTTTATTGTTTGTGGAGGAAATTGTTGCACTTAAAAACATGCAGCCTTTGTGTTTTGCTAATTGCAACCATTTATATTGCTATTTTGATTCAATTTCAATTAACTGTGCAGCTCTAATGGCAAGTTTGTGGAACTCTTTCCAAAAACAATAAAGCTTATCACTTGTTGGCCATTCTGTATGGATAAGTTATTCCATCAACGTAAAATTGCCCTCATCCATACACCAGATTGTGCTCCCATGTTATGATAATCTTTCTCTAAACAGTCCAAACAGACTAGAACGGTTACAGATCCAGTAGACAAGCAGGTGTTGCATCCTTCCAGAAAAGTTATGTAAAGCACTTTTAAATCTTCTCTTTTCTGTTGTTTTGTTTTGGTCCGAAGTCTTTAATGGACATGACAGAGAAAATGGTCAAGGCCAGAGAACAAAACCCGCAACGCCGATGTGCCAATAACCCCACGACACCTTTAAATGTCCGTGTACTTACTCTTACCTGTCTCCCAGTTGTAAACTTCAGGAGCGCGATCCTAATGCGGCCCTCCACTTTGACATTGTCTCCGTTGCTCTAAGTGCGTGGTCATCGGCCGCTGTGTTTCTTCTCCTCACCTCTCCCCCCCTTTTCTCCCCCGTCTCCTCTTGTCTCTATCAGCCCTCAGACCATTTGTCATGGATCAGATGAGACAATTTGTCATGGATTAGTGCACTTAAATGTCTGTGCGATAGTGGAAGCAGTCAGTGGAAAAGCTTAGGAATCCCATTACACCGCGCTTTATGGCCGGCCAGAGGAAAGAGAGGGATTGAGCGTGAATTGGCACTCGTCTCCTGTTTCTTTACATTGGCCTCCACACTTAATCAGATATTCACTTAGAGGTGAGCCGCAGCACAAAGCCCAAGTTGTGTGGTTAATGTAGACTGGTTTTGCTTTTACCAGACGGCCCTCGGTTCGGATGCGCGCAGACGTTTTGTCCATTGGAGTTTTTAAAGGTGACATATTACACTAAATTGAGATTTTAACCTCAACATAACAGTGTTTCCTCATCATTAGTTTGCTCATAGTTGTGTTTTGATGGATTCATGCTTGTTTGAGTAATCCAGTATTGTCCTGCAAATGAGACTTTCCACCTACCCCTTATCCCCGCCCACATCCCTGCACTTATACTTGTACGGTTGATATTGTTACGGTGAAATGTCACTATCAGTTCTGCAGTTTTGAACAGGAACTCAATGGAGCCGTTTGCATTACTAAGCTATTTTAGATATTGTGGTTTACAATTAACAAAATGTAAAAAGATAATTTACTTGCGGTATACTTCAATAAAAAAGCCTAATATGTCACCTTTAAATACATTTCAACCAACAGAACTGTGCAGTTTTAGTAAAGTGTGACTAAGAGTGCTTTTGTTGTATTTGCTAAAGAAATATAAACATGATAATTAAAGGCATTTTGTTGGTAGTTTTTTCATTATAAAGACAACCATTATTAAACATCAGCATATATCCTAAACAATATTCACATAATCGATCGTGTAATCTATTGTTCACCTCTGGCTTGTGACCTTCTGGTGTATTACACAGACAAGACTATTTTCTCTTTGTACTGCAAACAATATGACGATTTAACAAGATTTACCAATAGTCCGTACTTTAAATTAAAATATGTAAAGTCATTTTTCCTTCTCGTGTCATAACCAGCTTACTTTATTCATACAAAACTACTACAGATGTTATTATTGGCCTGTCTATACAATATCAGCATCTTTATCTCTCCAAGGCCGCTGGAACACTTGATCCGTCTGCTCAGAGCCAGGTAATTGTGATGCGGCACAGCTTACTGCATGGCATCATTTAAAGCCTCCGTGGGGGACAAATGTTACTCACATAGCGTTTTGTTTGCGGAGGACTGCCCCAGCGACTCATTTCCCCACTGGCAGACAAACGGCTCTGTCTTAAGCATACGACTAATTTACTCGGCCAACCTTTTCATTTGGCTCCCACATAAAACAAAGCGGGCTGTTTGTCATGTAGGTGCTAGCGAGGTAATTATAATGTCATGTTGGCTTCGAAATGCAAGCAACATGTACGAGTGGGCACAGGGAGAACGGATTATTGAAATTGTGCATTCTGCAATTGGCTCGACTTAATCTTTGTTGTAAGGTCTTTGCATGGAGGAGTATTTTTCGTTTTTATAGTTACATTTGTTGGCTGATACATTGCATTTCGGTGTAAAGAAACATTGACCTATTTCCATATTAATATAGGGCGTTGCAGCTGAAAATGTCAAGATTTACCAGTTCATTTTAAAAGCATGTCTTGTATGGAATAAACAGAGCGAAAAGCAATTCTAGTCCATACCTGGCCAAATCCAAGAATGGAACTCGATAGTTTGTCTTATCTCTTCTAGTTTAAAGGGGCTGTACCTGATTTTTACTGTTAGGAAACAAGAAAAACAGAACTAGAACTTTGCGTGTAACAAAGTAAATTCTGTTTCGCCCTAGCACAGTAATGTAAAAGCATCTATATGAGACCACAGCGCCTCCTCTGCATCTATTTATAGAGTGTTTTGTTCAACGAGAAGCAGGAAGTGCGCGGTTAGCATACTAATGTTTGTTCATTTTACTCGTGAAAAGTGCTTATAAATATTTAGGATGCTGGGACTGCATTAGGAAAGTAAGCGATACATATGACTACATTCAAACTAGCTTCTAACTGCTTTTTTACGTTTCAAAACAATTAAAAACAGATGCAGCACCTTTAACTCTTATGCATCTAGAGGTGTGAAATTTTAGATTTGATTTGATCACAAGTCATCTAAACTGTATATCTTTATAGTGCCTTGAAGTAGTAACTAAAGTCATTTCCTTCTTCTGAAAGTTGACGTTTGGAAATTGGTTAAATTGACCTGTCAATCACTCAAAGGATTGCTGAGGCTGTCCAAACTGTATTAGCGTATAGAGCTGCATTCAAGAAAAAAATTGTTAATCACTATATGGCAATTTTACCAAAGTAGAAAACTGATGTTGTTGTATGTTTCTACGTGAAGCGACTAGTATTTACTTTTTGTACTTCGCCTTTTTATAAATGCAAGATTGGGTCACAAATGTTGCCTGAAAGGTGTTGGTTTTTGTAAACTAACGTCTCACAAAGCAGTCAGCGCAGATATCGGAGCTTTTGAGCATCTTTTTCATGACTTTACACAGACTTTTAACTGGCAAAGACCTTCATCAAAGTAAGCACTAAAAGCTCAGAATCACAGTAAAACATAATTCATATTTATTGCGGCACTATTAGCCATATTTCCGTTGTTAGAAGATTTCTTCGAGTTCATTATGTTTGACCCGTATGCTAATCACCAATACTAATCATTCATTAGCATTTTCTACATAACTTGCTACTACAAAGTCACATTTGCATTTTAAAATGAAATGTAGCTGTTGATTTGTATGATGTAATTTTTTGTTTTTATAAATGTCAGAACCACAGTAAAGATTTACACTGTTTGAATATTTAAGCAGTTTGTGCACATTTTCTTCGGAGTTTACATTTATTTCAGCGACCAGAACCAAGATGGCTGCATGTGGTGCACAGGTCACATGTCTGGCAGGAACCGATTGTCTCAGGAATTACATCACAAGTCGATTGCTCAGCCCTAATTGCATTATTAAGCCATCGTGTACTTTAAAAAAAATCTTCTGGTGTGTAAAAACTGCGTGCTGCAAGAAAGTTGCTCACTACTCCTGAATCGGAACTTTAAAGTGCCTTTACCCTTCCATTTGCGCTGAATTCATTTGAGCACTGTCAGTATACAAGATTTGAGCTGGCTTCCATTTGGTTTAAAATGTCAGCCACGTGTCAAAAAAAAAAAGAAGAAAAAAAAAAAGATGGAAAACCTGTCTGCATTTTCCAGCGGCGTTGCTCTGTCAGCATTAGCACAGGTCTATTTGTCTCGTGAACCCCGCTGCGCTTTAGTCCATATTGTATTGTTTTATCCCAGATGGCACTTCCCCCGATAATCACAGGGAGATTTCAATTTCGCTCTGTTGCTGCTCGGCTATTGTGCACTTAAAGATGTCAGTCACTAGCACTGTTAGCGCCCAGATTGGTGACAGACTGTTGAAAATAGAGCGGCACAATTAGTATCTGTCGACTGTGTCATGTATCTTCATTTGTGGTGTAGGCAGAGCTGGTGTCAGGCTGAATGCACATGGCCGGGTGCCCTGGGAGCCCGCTGTGTGCCAGCTCTGAGAGGATGAAGAATGAGGGGACACCTGGTCATCCCCGTCGCACTTCTAACAACCCTCACTGTCTCCAAGTTTACTTTGCTCGCACCTGATGCCACTGCCGGCCACTAACTATGTGTCTCTTATGTTTAGAGAAAGTGAATTTGTAGAGGTTAGGGTTGTCAAGAAAACAACAACACAGCGATAAGTGGATACCAAAACTAAAAGTGCTACTACTAAAACTGTATTTATATCAGTGCAATCCTTCATTTGTACAGGAATGGTAGAAAAGGTTTCAGAGGGAGTCTGCTTTTGAAACGTCCGACTGTCATCCGGAAATCAAAGGCAGGAGTGATCTTGGTCGAAATTGTAGCTTGTCAAACCAGTGACTTCGGATGGAAAATGGCTCTCTGTGTCCAGGTGACCTTTGAAACCTTCTAGTAGTGATACAAAAAAAAGAAAAAAAAAAAAATCTCCTATGTACTATATATATTTTTACAGTGATTTTCTTTTTTAACATTTTCTAAAAGCAAATATGTTTATTATTAGTAATTGGAGAAACACCTTCATCTAAATCTCTAAATCTCTTCTTGACCTTTAATTGTGAATCATGAAATATTTGCAGAATTGACAATTGTCATATGGCAATGGCAGCCATGAATTCAGAGCAAAGTCAGCATGTAATAGGCCATCTTCTAGTTTAATCACACTTTTTTTTTTGCCAGTAGCAGTAAGTTTAGAAGGACGTTTTATAACAAGAATATTATCACTTTACTTTTCCAAATAAGAAAATATAGTTTTGTAAATGAATTTGAAATATAAGACACTTTGCTGTTGTTTTGCTGTGCTGCCAGGTGATTCTCTTTTAAAGGGGCTGTACCTAATTTTTACTGTTTTTTTAACGTGAAAAACAGAGCTAGTTTGTTTTTACAGCAGTCACATGTATCGCTCACTTGCCTTATGCAGTCCAAGCATCCTAAAAATTCACGTGATTTCTGAGGCCAGAGCGAGTTTTACCGTCCCGTCAACATTAGCATGCTAATGGTGCACTTCCTTCTTCTCGTAGAATAAAAAAATGTATAAATAGATGCCGAAAAAGTGCTATAGTCTAATTTTCAGTCAAACAGATGCTTCTACAATATATGCGTGGCAAAATAGATTTTACTTTATGACATGCAAAAAAACGAATTCTGTTTTTCACGTTTCAAAGCAGTAAAAATCAGGCACAGCACCTTTAAAGCGTTTGATTTTTTTTAACCTACTTAGTAAGTTCCTTTTATTGTTATGCTTATATGTTTTCAGTATTGACACCAGAGACGTTACGTTAAGTTTGTGAGATAAGCTTCCATCCCTTATCACGTGAATTGTGTCTTTTCCAAAAAAACGTTGTCAGTGAGGATATATTACTGTGAAGCTGGCAGCGTGCTGTGTAGGATTTTCTCTCCCTCGTCTCACATCCCAGAGGTTTTAAGTGAAGTAAGATACAGAGCTTTTCCAACTAAAAAGACCTTTTGACCTGGCTTCTGTAAGTTTTGTGAACAGTAAGTAGAAAGCCAGGATAAACGCCTCGATGGAACTTGTTCAGTCTGGTCCCCGAAGGCTTCGGTGAAAACATGGCCAGCACTGCACAGAACCTCATATACGTTTTTATATTCAGACTGAAATGAAATATCTCTACTGTCTTATCGTATATTTGTTTGAAATCACTGCCACAGGGTCACATTTATTCTCTTTTGCTGTTTTTGATGGTTTCGTCTCTACATTTTTTCTCTGGATGTAACCTTTGTGCACTCTGTTCAGTAACAATATGTGTAAAAGATGAAGTTATGTACATTGCTGAACAAAATACTGTAGAAATGTCTTGTCAAGGATTCAGATCATTTCAATCTGTAGATTTGCTGATAAAAAAGCACAATATTAAACATTTTAACAATGTGTAAAACAATGTAAAGTATGACTCTTTATTATTGTTTGTTGTTAATCTGTTATTTGAGACTGCTATTGTTATTACAAGGCAAAATAATTACCACAACCAGCAATATATGAAACAATAAAAGGGAAAATATGATCAAATAATACAAAAAAATGTATGTTCTTTGTTGTTGCATGCTGATTTTAACTTTGTTCTGCACCTAATCATTTATTTAATTGTTCATTTGACCTTAAATGCATGTTACAAAACAGCTACACATGAAGAAATAAATAATAAATATACTTTTTTATTTTTTTAACAGCAAATACAGGCCTTTATCAGTGGTTGGCTGTTTTCTTTCTTGTTGTTTTCCCTTTTTTAATTTCAAACGTTAAAAGATAAACACATAAAACACAGAACAGGAAACACAAACCGAGATCAAAAACAAAAAACAAGTATCTCAAAAAAGAAAATAATAATAATAATTGAAAAGTTACGAGTCCGGTGTCCATTATGAGTCCAATTTCAAATGAAGTCTGAAGAAAATGTGTTTCTATTTGTCCAACGTCCATTACTCTGTCAGTCCAGTCTTCGATCGTTGGCTCAGTTTGTGTGCGTAATCTTTTTTTTTTGTCATAATGGCCTTTCCTGCCGCTGCCAATAACAGTCGTACGCACCAAAGATATCTGGGTTGGTCTTTTTCAAACAAAATGACATTGGAGCTTTGTTGCTTTGCTTTTGTCAACATTTGTCCTTATTGTTGATGCATTTGGCATTCAACGTGCACTTTTGAATAGATGTTGAGGCTGTTTTGCTGCACCGAAAACTTCTCTTAGTTCCTTGATGCTTAAAAGTTGAGCGTTACTTGTTTCTGTATAAGTCAGGTAAAGGACTGTAAAAGTCTGGGATCAAGGGCTTTACTTTGGAATGCGGAGAGAGACGTTGCGTCGCTGTGATGTTTCGCGCTGCACCTCCGGCTTGCCTTACTGTCTACGAGCTTTTAGTAATACTACATTGCACCACTTCCATCCCTTTGCAGTTTTTGCTGAGTGCAAGAGTCGTACAAAAGATACAGTCACGTTGCCTTTCAGACTCGCGAATCAAAGAGGCAAAATGGAAAGGCAAAAAAATGCTCTGAATGAATAAATAAATAATAGCGGCTTGTATGGGAGTTAGTCATTCTAACCTTTTGTGTGTTGTGTTTTGGACTTTTGTGTGGCATTAATGTCGGATATCTAAAAAGGGATCTGGCGTCAAGGATGAGAAAGCGGAATCATTTTTTTGCAGCGCCAGTCTGACAAAGGAGAAATGTCACAAACGCCACTCTTTAGCGACTAGCAATTTTTGTTAAAATGTGCAAATCTTCATCTGTGCCAAATTAAACCATGAGAATGATTCACTTTATCTTGTGTCTTCACCCTCTGTCACCTGACCTTTCATGATCCAACCCATCACAGCTCATAAGATTTTCATCCAATCTCCTCACAAACCATCTATTTTCCGACTCCCTTTCTCTTTCACAGCAGCTTTAGCGTCTTCTGTCCGTCCATCCCCATCCTCTTGTGTGGAAGAATAAATAGATAAGCCCAGTTAGAGACAAACAATCTAATTTTTTGTTTAAATCAGGTTTAACAAAAAGGATTCAGTTTAATGTCCCGAACGTTAACAATACAGACTTTTAACAATTTTCATCAAAAATAGCAAAACTTTTTCCAAACTCTGCTTTTACTGAGGATTAACTTTGGATCTCTGGATTAAAAAGACCCAAGCATATAATTGACAATTAGAGATGACTGAATCTTGATTTTAATGAAAGTCTGATTCATTGGAAGGCACTTCTGTAGAGGAAGTATTACCTATTGTCATTTATTAGTCATTCGTGTGATTCATACAGCTGCACAATTTGGGAAAAAGATCGTGACTGCAATTAGATTTGTGATTTATTTTTTAATACTAGCGTTCTGTTCACATTTTAAACACAACCAAGTGAATTGACAAAAAGATTGAAACATGAACTGACATAATAGACTCATGTGTTTCAGACTATTTGTGTCATTTTTTGTCACATTTTTGACATTTTTATTGTCTTTTTGGTCACTTTGTCAAGTTTTTGTCACTTATAGTCATGGTTTTGTCGCTTTTAGATGCGTTTTTGTCACATGTAGTCACTTTTTTGTCGCTTTTAATCACGCTTTGTGCTTTTAGACACGATTTTGTCAATTTTAGTTACCCATTGTTGCGTTTTTGTTGTTTTTCGTCGCGTTTCTGTCGCTTTTTCAAAACATGTTTTAACAGATCTAAACTACAGGGATAGCAGTTTTTATACAGAATAAAACAAGCTGTATTGCTATTTGTGGAGAGGAAATGATTGCATTTAAAAAATTGCAGCCTTTGCTACTTGTTATTTGCGTCCATTCAAATTGCGAGTTCAATTTGACTTTGATAAATTGTGCAGCTCTTGCAATTAATCTTATAAAGGCAATGTAGATGATACGTGTGATTTTGCTTCAATCAAAACACCAATCAGTCAAAACAATGCTTTTTTTAACATATCATTTTATACTTAGAACAATATTTAATTATGATGATTACAGTCCGGTTGATTGCACACACTTAAATCAATACAAATCAAGCATTTAATAAAGAAACTGACCTGATTGCAAGTTTATTCCTTCTCTTTTTGCAAGTTTATTCCTTCTCTTTTCAATGCAACTAAACTCGGCTTTGTGCTCCTTAACCCCACTTTCCGTTGTTTACTCACTTGAGAAATTCCCCTCGGATTAAACCAGACCACAGTTTCCCTCAACAGTGTGTCACCCCTCGCCGCTATTCACTCAAAGAACAAGCACCTGGAATTAACACGAGCACCACTTCACCTTTTGAATCGATGCAGTGAGATTCGGCAGATCCGGAGGAGACGAGGAGTCCTCCAGTCGGATTACAGATGTTATCTCGGCGCGTTTTGCCTCTCCCCCCGCGGGTAATGCTAGTCACGCTGGGGCTATCGGTGGCAGTGGCGGCAGACCCTCGTACCGCCTTAAAGGTTCTTGTGAACACGCTGCCGCATCCTGGGGTGAATTGGAAGCAATCTCATAAGTCCCCTCTCAAACGCGGCTGTCGGCGGATTGTAATGGATGTTCTGCACAGACGACGGAGGTAGTAAAACACACATGACGCAGAGTATAGGGTTATGATCATTCGATTGGATGCACGGTGGGCTGTGTCAAGTGGCAGTAGTAATGGAAGAATAAGGGGAATGATAGTGAATGTATTACCAATGATGATGAAGCAGAGTAGTGGTCTATTTTCAGTGAAGCAGTTGTGTTCGAGGAGTAAAAATTGATGGTAAAGCTGTATTGGTAAATTGTGGGTGTACTATGACTATTAGCGGTGAAACGATGCTTTAAAATGGGAATCTTGTCGACTAATTTCAGTGATAATGGGAGTCGTAGCAATAGGCCTGTCACGATAACAAATTTTGTTGTGCGATATACTTAGGCAGAAGCTACTTCTTAGCATGGCGACATTAACCCTCAAGTAGGATAATCCCAGTAAACCCTTTTCAAATTGTACAATATCATAAAAAAATATGAGCTGCATCAAATAAATAGTGGAATAAATAATCTATAAAACACAATCTTTGGAGTTACTTTTTCAACTCTCTACAGCACAGATCTTATTGTACTACAAATAAATAACAAAAAGGGCAAGAAAATAGTACACATGATAAATATTGAGCTCTTCAGCACATCGTTCCTTCTGTCTTTTATTGAAGGATATAGTAATTATCATGACAGGCTTACAGTAATAATGTGTAATAGCTATATACATTAATAATAGCTTAATTGTATAGGTTATGGCACACTTCATTGACCATATACTTGAAATTGTCAGGTGGAAGAAATTCTAAGGACGTAAAACTGCTAAAACATAATATTTCATGAAGAAAATTTCAAAAAATCATCCGCAAATGAAAAGCAAAACCAAACAAACTCACAGGACACAGATGTAGGACAATGACAGAATGGACCAACCAGACTAAATCCAAGCAAATTGCGTATTGTTTTTGTTAATTAGTGAATTTATTAGCTCCCACCTGTTTTATTACTACCACTGGTGCAAGGTCTGCTTCCACTAGGACTTTAAATGGAGCTTCCCCGCCTGGACTTTCCACGTTTTCCATGGCCTTTACAGTTTAGATTTTTGGGTCATTCTTTTGTTTTTCCTCAAATGACAGAAATGTGTCCTCTGTTTGACCCATCCTTCAGTGGTGCTGGGACAACAGGAGCAGTGGGTGCCACAGTGCAGTGCCTAGAGCCCCATCTCCAGATATTTTGCTAGGTTTAGCCTGGGCAGAGCTATATTTGACCTACTGTACATTTTTGGGTTGCTGAGGTGTCTGACACTGGGAGAAACAGTGCAAACAGCGCAGAGAAAGGCACGGGCATTGAACGTGTAACACTCTTGCTGTGAGGTGAGGGTGCTAACCACTCAGCCACCCCCACAGCAATGCTAGTTATTCAGTTGCTTGAAAAAATGTACTTATAGGGATGGGACAATATCTCGTGTCACTAGATCTCGCCAGAAAAATGTTTAATCGTGTGGTAAATTATCTAAATGAGATTTTTCCCCGTGTGTTTAAATTTGGCACAAACATAAAAAGCATTAAGCGCTGATGAGTTATATCCCTCGGAGAAGCCATCATGTAACGATGAACATGAATTTAGATGCAAAAGTGTGAGGCCAAAATTGCCAACTGAACTGCGCCATTTAAGTCTTGACCCTTTCTCGTGAAATATTCTTGTGTCTTGTCCCTCCCCTTGGGCCAAACCCTGGATTCATGGAAAGTGTTGGTTGTCGAGGCTGTTGTATTAATGCGTCCTTAGGCAAGACACTTAACAAAACACTCCAGTCACAGTAGAAACCATGAGACGAACTGTAACAAATCGCTCTCCCTTCTCAAATGACTTTTAGGGCCTTTGTAAATGTCGTACACACACTGACATTCAAGTTCATTCGGATCATAGTATTAAATGTTTCAAAAGAAGACTTCGAACTATACAATAAAAGTCGCCGCAGGCATATGTAGCGGGATTAACATTGATAGTGTAAAAGATTTAATAACCTCAGAGTAGTGACAAGCTAATCTGGTTAATCTCCTATTGTTATCCCTGCGCAGTGCTCAGCGTGCGTCTGCTTCTGCGGTTGAAGACAATTAGAAGGATGTTTACTGTGGGTGGTTTTCAAGCCGCCGTGCCAGTTGGAGAAATCCAGTTATGTGTTTGAACAGTACAAAGTCTGGCACGTCACTGTCACAGCAACTGTCCAGCCCAGGCTATCATCCATCATCGTTTACACATTACATCTTATTTCCAGGAAACGCGTCTCTCTGCTACGGTTCCAATGTTTTCCTGTGGACATTTGCATGGTTGGACGGATTTATCTGTTTGTCGACATCGTTGTGTTGCTGAGGATATGTGTGTGCAAACAATGGGGATGGAGGTGTCACCGAGAAGCAGCCAACCGGCTTATAGTGCCGCCACTGTCAGTAGAGCCACGCAGGACAGATGGCGCGTGTGTGATGGCGAGATGGGAGAGCGGCGGGCCAGCAGTGGTAAAAACAAACTGGTCTGGGCTCTTTGTGAGTGGACATTTGGACTGTTCGGACAATGGGTAACCTTTACAACAGCCTCGTAAAACATGGTGTTGCTGCCATTACATGATTTGAATGCAGAATCTTTTCGAAGGTGATAGAAGGTTACATTTTACTTTGAATAAATGGAGCTGCACAGAGTAGTTTTATTTGTTTGGCTGCTCTTCCCATAGCTTTAAATTTCCCAGAAGTTATGCTTGCCTAATTAGTATATATTATCCAACAATACTTAAATTGTCACATTTTTTAAACAATATGTCTTGAATGTTTCCATTATCCTTGGCATAAATTCACAATCTATGCCCATCGGTATTAAAGACATGCTTTGAGTTTGAGTCAAATTATCATTTCATGTTGTTTTGACAACTCTAAGAAATGTGTTCCAAGAAATGTAAATGGTAAAAACAAACTGGTCTGGGCTCTTTGTGAGTGGACATTTGGACTGTTCGGACAATGGGTAACCTTTACAACAGCCTCGTAAAACATGGTGTTGCTGCCATTACATGATTTGAATGCAGAATCTTTTCGAAGGTGATAGAAGGTTACATTTTACTTTGAATAAATGGAGCTGCACAGAGTAGTTTTATTTGTTTGGCTGCTCTTCCCATAGCTTTAAATTTCCCAGAAGTTATGCTTGCCTAATTAGTATATATTATCCAACAATACTTAAATTGTCACATTTTTTAAACAATATGTCTTGAATGTTTCCATTATCCTTGGCATAAATTCACAATCTATGCCCATCGGTATTAATGACATGCTTTGAGTTTGAGTCAAATTATCATTTCATGTTGTTTTGAAAACTCTAAGAAATGTGTTCCAAGAAATGTGTGCCAATAATTCCAATAATTGCTGTGTACATTTTTTTTTACTGGCAACTTTTTTATTAGACTTGCATTCAAATAGCGTTTTCTCAATTCAGAACGTAATCTTTTGGACAAAACATGAATGAAACTGTTCACACTGAAAGACATTTTCAGAGCAGCGATGGAGCCTTATCTGGTCACAGCTGCAAATTCATTTCTTAAAGGTTAGACATAAAGGGCGTGAATCTCCTCCTTCCTCCTCCCACTCAGCCGATTGGAGATTACATATTTCACCCTGAGCCACAAACACAGACCAATCTACTGTCTCAGTCAGATATTAGCTCAGTGTGATCGAGTGGATTTGACATATCATTGAACAACTTGCGTGCTTTCATGTTGAACGACTAGATGGCAAAAATAATAAATGTAACAGTGCAGTTCGATCACACTAAGAGCTGACTACGAGAGGCATTCAGCTGCACGAGGTAAAGAACAGACAGGATGTGTTCGGATGTTTACTCACTCTAGCTCAGCGGCGCCGTTCCATGGACGGACAAGCAGATGTTGTTTTGGTGCACTGTGTTAAAATGAAAGTAAAAACAATCGGAGGTTCAGTGTGTTCACTTGTGCTGTGGAGAGCAAATAACTTTTGACCGACACTTTTTCAGAGACGTCTGAAAATCAAATGCTCAACCTTAAGAGGACACAAATGAATGTTTCTTGGCGCCTCGTTCGCACCTTTTCAGTTCTTCAACCTTCATATAGACTGGGAGAAGAGAGGTCTGACCAGTTTTGGGGCAAAGACCAATCTGGTTGTTTAGTGTTCTGTTGTGCGTGTAAATGTAATGAGTGACATGTTGCAGTGCAGCATCGACTCCACATTCAAGTCTTAGCTGGAGTACCTATTTTCAGCATGTGAAATAAGGAAGTAGCTATTTAAACTTTTCTAACCCGTTGTAGCTCTCACAAACCCCTTTGCAGTTGGGCCTCTGACACAGCTTTAGCGCAGCTTTTTCAGACACAGACGTGAAGCAGGGGTATTATACGTGCACAACCAATCAGCTCTCATCCCAAAGTGTGATAGTGACTCACATGTTTGAAAAGATAAGATGTTTAATAATTAGATGAAGACAGCGTGTAGAGGTCTGATTTTCACATTTCTGCTTTTACAATACACTTTCTGGGACATAGACACGTTATACTTTGTTGTTCTAGCCTAGACAGTACATGTTTTAAACGAGAAAACTAGACTATCCGACACACACTGGGAGAATATGTATACTCTACATTTCATACCATTGTTAGCATGGCATATTATATTTGATTATACTGAAATAACAGTCCTACACTTACAAAGCACTGATATGGAGCACTTGAATACTACCTTGCATTGCCTGACATATACAGTCTAAAGCGCGCTGCATTGCCGTTGCTCAATAGAAAAGTAAGCACTGGGCCTTTTAGAGTGCGAGTGTGATAAGTATCCCATTAAGTACCTGATAGCATTCACTTTGTGTGGATCAGTGCGTCTTAAGTGGAGAAATGAATATTTGATGCTGCTGTTAGAGTGCTACAGACACTTCCTGTGAGACCGCACTTCCACAGAGCAAGTGGGGTATGGCCTTCCACTTTTTACTCATTTCTAGGACAATGTTTTGGTACTGCCGCACGCCACCGTATTCCTTCTTTGTGCTGGTCCCAAGTTTGAAATCTAGCTACTCAAAGTTTATGGGTTTTTTGTTAACAATTGCATACATTACAGCAATGAGCCCGGTGTCTTGAGGCTAGACCAAACCCTTTTGCGTCAGTACAAATTGCTTGTAAAATTCATGAACTCTTCAGAACTCCAATATATTCTTTGGGAAGTAAACATGGCATGTGTATGAAACAGAATGGATGGCAGTTTGGCGAGCCTGAAGGGAGTTTGTTCAACATTCAGTGATTATGTCTAATTCATTATCCTTTCCAATCGGAATGGAATATCATCAGTCTCATTAATAAAACAACAGTGCCGTTTGCAGTAGTCTGAACTGAAATTTGTGGGGCTTGAATAAATCAACACAGAGCAATGTTATATGGAGCGGCACCGTGTTGGCACATACTGGGTACACTTTGAAAACAGAATGCCTCTTTGAGAACGTGGCTCATTTTCTTTTCTTTTTCTACAACATACGACTTCCCCGACCGCTTTGCCGTCTACGGTCTCGATTTTGCGCACAGCTGCAGGCACTCCAGCAAAGCAATGTGTAGTTGTGTTTTCCACCATTACTCTTCACATAGTTGTAAAAGTGCTTCCAAATGCTGTCAGCTTCTCTTCTAAGACCCTACATCCACTGGAGTTGGTTGGTCTAAATCCAATTCATCAAGCCCTAATGGACTGCACAAATTGTCTTTCTACAGTCTTAACATGGGGAGTGGACTGTGTAAGCAGAAAGACGGGGAACATATGGCCCGTGGTGTTGAGTAATAACAGAACAAAAGTAGAGCATCTGCCTTGTATGTGACAATTCAGATGAAATACAGTATGAAAGCTGTTTGTTAACTATGTTCTCTTATTTGAAAACCTGTCCACACATACTGCAGACCATGGAGCAAGTCATTAACTTACATATAGATAGATAGATAGATAGATAGTGAATTGTTACCCTCTGTGGCTAAAAGTTTTGTTGTCGAATACCTATTTCAGCATTTCTCCTGACTTGACTGATTAGCAAAAATCAAGTTTATTTCACAGTTCCGACAGTTGAATATGATCAACAGTGACTAGCTACTCCAAGTGAGAGCTCACTAATTCACTCAGTGGCAACACTCACACTAGAGTTGTCGAAAATATCAAAAATCAAATTAAACTAGTCACACAATTGAGTAATTAAAAAAACAAAAAGACCAAAGTGACCTTTCTTGAACAACATTAGAACAATCCTGATGAGATCCTGATAAAATAAAGAAAGTACTGTTATATTTGTGTCGAAAACACAGTGTATTGTCTCAAATGAGTATTTTTCATATTGTAGTATCGAAATCGGTTTCATTAATTCATTAATTAATACTATATAGTATTGAAATCGAGTTTGAAATGTTAGTATCATAACACTAACTCACACACAAGATATATATGTTGCTGGCATCATTGTGTGATCTGAAAATTAGAGAAAGGTGTGATATGGAATGTAAAGTTGCTACTCAAGTAAAGTACGGTTACTTTAGAAAATATGTGCAGTTCTGTTATTCTTAAATTAAAGGTGCTGCACCTGATTGTTACTGTTTTAAGACTCAATTTATTTTGTTTTTGCATTTAATAAAGTAAAATCTGTTTTGCCCCATTACAGATTTATTGTAAAACCATCTATTTATTGAGCGTTTTATTCTATGAGAAGCAGGAAGTGCGCCATTAGCATGCTAGTGTTTGTTAGCTTTACCCGGGACAGCCAAACTCGCTCTGGGCTCAGAGACTCATGAAAATGCTTATAAACTCATCGCTGTGAATATTTAGGATGCTTGGACTGCGTAACTTAAAAGACTTAACAACTAGTTCTGTTTTTCACGTTTCAAAACTGTAAAAATCAACAGCGCCTTTAAACGATTATTATACAGAGAAGAGCAAGAAAATGTGTTGCTTTCAAGATAATCCGATCAAGTCCATCTTTTCGAAATGGACTTGGATCTGTGGCTTGATTCTGTGCTGTCGCTGAAGCTTGGCCTGACATGACTGCATTTCCATTAAGCGACTCCTGTGGGTTCAAATGTCCACGCTCTCTGCTCTCTCCGTGACCTTCCTTCACGCTCCGATCGCTCCCCACATCCTCTCCATCTCCCTCTCACACCTGTGCTCCTCCCCTCCGCTGACATAACAGAGGAGATCCACGAGTAATGATCTTTTTAAATGGCCCAACTTTAAAGGGGAAGTCGGGTGAACATGATCTATGCCGTCCAATCTTTGAATCGGGGAGCGATTTGGCTTTATTTCTGTCCCTCACCTTAGCGCACACTTTCACTCACCACTTGTCTTCTCCCCGGAGGAGCTGGAGTGTTATTTAGACTTCACATTGACAAGAGACCTCAAGCAAAGACTAAAATAAAGGTGTCTGCTGACAAAGGAGGATTTGGAGGTCATTTGAGCGAAAGAGAGTGAAAGCTAAGTTCGAGACGTGACATGGAGTGAACTAAGGAAAATAGTATGCTTTGATATTAGCCAGGTATGACATGGTATTAAAATGTAGTGATTATTGAATTATTATTTATCAATCACTATTACCAACTGAACACTTACTCTGTTGAATTCACAGTGTTTTAATATCAACTTTCTGAATTATAAAGACATGACATTTACCAAATAATCTTCACACCCTCATGCATAAGTATACTGTATTGAACTCATTAATTTGTCTTCTTGTCCTACAAGTTCTTATTCTAGAATGGGTGATCGCTACTTATATTCACTGGATAATTACACGTTATTGGTAGTTCAAATCCAATTTTTTACAGCCAGCCTTGCAGGGATCGTGGGCGTCGTATATCCCAGTTCTAACTTCCAGAATCAAACTTTTTTCTGGTTAATGAGTACAATTTTTTTTTGTATTTGACATTGTTCAATAATGATAATTATGCAGTTGAGAAAAATAAATATTTATTGACTTTTTTGACACAATAAATCACAAAATATGAATCAATAAATTTGAACACTAGAGGATTAAGAGGACAAGCACTGCAGAGTGTGAAAAGCTACTTGGATAATTGGAAGTAATGTGTGAAAATAGAAGATTATCAGTGTAAATGTCTAGATATTGTGTGCGGTGTACCACAAGGGTCTGTGCTAGGGCCAAAATTGTTTAACATTAATATTAATTTCATAAACATCTCATATTTCAAAAAAAGTAAATTAAAATGGAATATTGAAGGCAATGATGTTTATATTATAGATACTGTATCAAATTCTGTGTATAAAAGGATGTAGGTATATATTGTCAATAATAGAATCATTTTGAATGAAAATTAGGATTAAATATCTTCTTCCTACTTTTTTTTGAACATATAATAAAGTATTTTATCTTTCACCCACCCAAAAGTAAGAGCCAAAAGAAGCGCTCTGATTAGCTGAGCTTTGGCGGTCCACCCCAGCCTGACTTTGACTTTGAAAACATCTGTTGTAAAGCCGTCCACAGGCTCAAAAATTCATGCATACATGCAAACATGTGTCAAAGGATTTGTGAGAGGTAGGAACTAGATATATATCCATAGTTCCTCCTTTTGCGGTTTGAATATAAAGTACTTTAAGTTCTAATTCATTTTTACCATGGAAAAAAGTATAATGGAGAGTTTTGAAAGCTTGATGAGGTAGTCAGCAATTAATGACCGCAAAACAGGAAAAAACAAACAAAAAGCACCAATGTAATTAGAATTCTAAGCTTTTTGTTTAAATCTAAAGCAGGAAAACAAGTTATGTTGCCTGAATGAAGAGGCAAAAATGGTTCTGGTGCTTTAATATCAATTTTCAACATTACCATAACATATAATCACTCATATCTGGCTTGTGCAGTTGAGTTGCAGTCCGTAGTGCCTTTACAGGGATCACAGCGGTAAATGGTGTACAGTAGTCTATCAGAAGCTGTTTGACTCCAGGCCCCTGCTCTTCACTATAGCCCGGATCAAACACGGCTGCTCAGATCAGAAAGCCTGAACCCTCCACTGCAAAGGTCACGCTCCTCTCCATTATTCATCAGCCTGCCATGCTAAGGCCAGCCAGTGTTACGAATGTAAAGCACTGCGATTGTGAGATTGATTTAGAAAAACGTATAGTCCCATCGTTATTCTTTGTTTCTTCCCCCAGGGATCACAAACTTATCAGCTCACTTTTGCAAACCGATACTGTCGAGACATGGAATAAAAGGCAGATTCAATAAAAAAAGACAGTATTTCAGTCAGTTGTTTGGCTGTACGGAACGGAAAGATGCATTGGAATTTAAACACGACTCACTTGGATTATTCCATTGAATATTTGTCATATTTACTCATGGTTTACTTCTTGACCAGTGTTGATTTTGTCCTGGGCGCACAGACAAACATCATCATGCGACTGCTGTTGCTGATTTTGACTCTACAAACATACATCGAATTGAACTGAATGATGCAAACTACGCTTGAAAAGGAAGTTCCTGTTGAAAAGGAACACTATTTTCAGCAGTTATTTAGTAGTTTTTATTTATTGCTATTTTATGTTTTTGCTTTTGATGGATTATACTGGTTTTACAGTTTTAGACAAAACTGAGAATTTATTATTTTTTCTTTTCTTTTTTTATTATCCCCTGTCTCGGCGCAGCACTTTAGAAACTGCTTGTATAACTAAAGCGGATTTAAATGTAGAAGCACTAACACATGGACACAGTTATTCACTAATGTAAACTCATCAAGGGGATAAATAAGAGTCAACAATCTAACACACCCATGTCAATTAATGGTGGATCGAAGCCAAGAGAGTGAACATGTTGGACAGCCGGAGGATACAGCACCAAAATAGAAACACTTTTCAGTTAAACTACCCCCAAATGATAACATAAAATACTTTACGGCACTATAAATTGCTTGCAGGACAAAAATATCTTCAGTGGTGGAAGAAGTGCTCCATTCCGTTACTAGTAAAAGTACAAACACAGGAGCAATAAATTATAATTATAATTGTAAAAGTAAAAGTATCGCATAAAAAAAAAAAAAAAACACTTTAGAAAATGTGTGATACCACCTTATAATAACGACATTTATTCAGGCCTTAATGAAGACTTAATTCATAATGAACAGAAGAATGATTTAGGCTTAGTAACCACTTAATTACTAGGTTAGAGTTTGGGTATTAGTTATAAATTGTATGTTCACTATGAATTAAATCTTTGGTCATTCTTTATTAAGGTCCCAAAAAGTTTAGGTATCATAAAATGCTACCCAAAGTATTAAAGTACAAATGTAAAACTAACGAACACAGATTTTGAGAACTATTTAAGTGTCAAATCGTGACAAATTCTTCTGATTATTTGTCATCAGAAGCAATTTTACATCTGAAAATGTGCAGGATGTAACCATAAAAGTGCTAAAAATATAAATTCCTCAGCCATTTCAGCAAGTATAAACCAATTTGAAAGTATTTTAGTCCAGTTTAAAAATGTAGTGGAGTAAAAAGTATACCTGCCCCCAATTGCAGTGGAGTAAAAAGTGTACTCAATTAAAGATAGATACCTAAAAATGTTGTAACTTTAGACAGACACAGACAATGGGTTTCAGCTTCCCGTTATTAGGCGCTTTCACGGGTTCTTTTCACCATTCAAACGACATGATATTCTATTTTTTAATTGTTATTTTCTTCACTCTGAAATCCATCCCCACATTGTTCTGGCGCAGTGCTTTCTCAGCCGGCGTGAAGAGTGCGGTTGCAGCCGTAGGAGCACGCTGCACACCTGTAATCTCTGCAGACTCAAGCCGCAAAGCCACACTCTGGAGCTGGTGTCGAGGAAATGCATTTGCACTTTCACAGTCAAATCCCAGTACATCTGGGCCGTTGTTGTACATTCTGTTTGGTGATTGCGTTCCTCTCTGAACAAACATGCAGACACTTTTCTCCCTTGTTTGTATACTTTCCCGATGTGTAAAAGGCATGGCAGTAAATGAGTATGTATAACTGAACAGCAGCATTTAAAAAACTTCACTTGAAAGATGTTGGTATGCAATTTATGTTTTAGTCATTTAGTCTTTTTTTTCTTCATCACAAATATAATTTAGAGTATTGATAAAAGGGGTTGGAAAATACTGTTCTGTCACACTTGGATCACAGTTTCTGTTTGATTTTGATTTTCAGTTTGGTTTGATTTGGCTTGGAACAAATAAAAATGCTTTTTTAAATTAACACTTGTGTAAAACTTAAAGAAAAATATTGTGTTTTACTGTGAGTTGAGGCATGCCCCTTTCAAGTAGCTCCCCAAAGAATTTAGAAATTACACGAATACACTGAATAACTCAAATTTAATTTGTTACAGGCCTATTATTGGTGTAAATGTTGACACGATACTAAAATTCAAATTTGAACATTGATTATAAGGAATAGGCCTACTTGATATTGATTTTGATACCACATTGATAATAAAAATATGTTCTTTTTAAAAAAATATATAGTGTAGTTCTTACTCAGAGTAATACTATGTTCTTTATAATACCATGTGGTCTTAAACTAGTTGTGATAAAGCTGAAGATCATTATAAAACTTGTCAGAAAAGTCACATTTTGTTCTGTTTATGTGTTGTCTTTTTGATTTTGTTGTTTTTTTTTTTATCATCATTTTTAAACTTTTGATTAGTCTCTGATTTTTGATACTGTCGACAAGCCTAAAATGTATTAAAAGAAACTTTAGACGCCTAACTTTGTGCCTTGATGAATGGATCATGGTTAATATTTTATAGCATCTAACATATCCATCTAAGGCTTGTCGTAGCTGTCAACTAGTCTATTAACTTCATTTCTGGCAATCGCTGAAACGAGTTGCTCGCTGCCATTTTTGTTTTGTGAAAGTAGCTCTCTGGAGGAAAAAGGTTGAAGGCCCCTGCTCTATATTGTCTGAATAATGTCATCAGTAGATACATCATGATACTAAATTTAGTGATACAGTATCGATATCATGAACTGCTGGTTAGACTTATCACCATGAGTCATTTTTGGGTTCATTTTGTGACAGCGCTAAAGTATGTATTGGCTTGTTAAGAGAAACTAAACTTGTTTATGAAAAAACATCTGACCTTTTCAGTGCTTTGGTGATAAAAAAAAGGCATAGTTTCTTTTACGTTTGTACAGGTCTTGGTTTAACAAAGAAAAAACGTTGTTACTCTCAAAAAATAGTGATATATTGCAGAATATCATGAGCAATAGACTGATTATCATATGTATCACAGTATCATGATCATATCATATCGCGAGCAGTGTATCATGTGTCATAGAATCGCGAGGGACCCTGTGATTCCCAGCCCAGGGTTGTAAAACTATTCAATTTTGATGACATCGAAGTGGTAATACATACTTTTTTCTTTGCCATATCGCCCACGCTTACACTATTCTCACACCCTTCACATTGCACCAGCTCTGAACAATCTGCAATCTGGTGACCCATATAGTTGCGAATACATAAAAAAAGAACATCTAATTTCCCTCTCAACTTTCCCCTTTTTAAGCAGAGAGTTACTGTATCAGCAGAATTAGCGCGGCTCACCTCGCCGCCGCTGCAGCTTGAGTGTGTCAGAGCCTCGGGGGGTTAGTGCTTTGATCTAGTGCACAATACTTCGGTGTGTACGACGCCGCGCATACATACTCGCGCGCGGCAAATGAGCTCACGACGCCTCGATTAACAATTATACCTCCGCAGACTCCTGCACCCACCTTTGAAACATGCGGAGGCTTTTAGCGGTGATTAACGGAGGAAACCCCGAGCTGGTCTGGAGTGATAGGAGGAAGCGGCTCTTTAGTTAGAGGAAACCAATACTCCGAGTGTGGATAGGGGCTAATTGCGCATGAGGGTTAGCGAGAGAAGAGCCGGACTCGAAGGCTAAACAAAACGGTGCCGTGCGGGGCCAGAATAGCCGATTTCCCCGCCGCGTCAAGCCCACACACGGCAATTAGAATCTCTCCAGAGGATAAAGTGGGCTGCTATACATGTGTTCTTAAGGATATGTGTTTTTATGCTGCGAATCATCTGGGAATGTGGCCAGCTTGGGATTTGTAATGAAAGCGATAGCCTCTTCTTTGTTTGGGAGGGTTGATAGCCAATTCCTTGAACAGTTATGACCTTGTTCATGCACAACGGGATGTCTTTGCTTAAGTTTCTGTGTGATAAATGATGAAAAATACATTGTACTGTGTGAAGATAAACGTTGAGTTCATTGCTGCTGCGTTTGGTTTGGTTGCTCATTCTGAAATGTGGAAAGTGTACTACTACTCAGTTGTCATTTCCCAGCACAATTCCTGTTCTTTTTTGTTCAGATTTGTTTGATATATTTACTACATTACACATTTGGCTTCCCACAATTTTAACAATCATGCCCAGAATAAACTAAAGTATAACATAAATAAATAAGTAAACATTGCTGGAACATCTGCATTTATGTAAATCGGAGAGTGATTTTCCTCAATCATATATAGCCTGTGTACGCTTTTCTTGTTGTCTTCTGTTTCTATTGTGCTTTTATTTTATGTATGCATTTTTAATATGGTTTATTTTTATGTTTTTATCGCAGTATATGCGATGCGCTTGCATCTCCCCAAAACTGACTCATACTTGGCCTGGAGGAGCCTCCTTCTGCTTGTTTCCATGGAAATGTTACTTTAACTATAAAATTCTACATTCTGTTTTGCTGTCCATGAAGAATGTTCCGAAGTATGGTTTTAACCTTCTATTTCTATGGAATCATGCAGATGATATTCTACCTCCAGAAAGTTACACAGTGTCACTTTAAGATTCACTATTTGTTTCACTGTAATTTTATCGGTAATATTAGTTTTGTAATATTGGATTCATCTCAATCTTTGTACGTCAAAAGTTGGACATCATTAAGCCTTTGAGCTAGAGCTGCACAATTAATCGAAATTGAATTGAATTTGCAATTTTTAAGTATTAAAAAGTAAGTATTATCATTATCATTTTAAAGTCAAATTCTATGTGACATTTAGATGTCACATTTCACGAAAACGTAGTGAAGATGATTATATTTCTAACAATTTTCCCCGTGTAAAGTTTATAATGTTACTTCCGGGTTGGTCATGGACAGCAAATATGACAAACGTAGAGGTAATTCCACAACCGTTACCTAGCAACCGTTTTGAAAACAAGGGCCAAAATCCATACAGATGGACAAATTACGTTTATTATTTGACAAATAATAATACATGATAACACATTTATTTTGCTGAATAACCATTTAAACTGTCAGAAAGATGCTTCAGTTGAATGTTAACTGTACTGTAAAAATGTACGTCACTTTTTGATGACATCACAGAGGGATTCCATTTTAGAACTCGGCACTACTTCCTATATTTTTCAAACTTTTATTTTTCAAATTGAATTCACAAACTGCAACTTCAAACATGTAAAACTATGATGAATATTTAACACAGGTGCCTCCCGCCAAACTAAGTCCGTATTAGAGAAACATGAGAGCCTGTCATATAGATATAGTTAAGTAATTCCGATGAGATTATCTTTACCAAACTCCTCGCCACACATTTGCAATACTTTACGCCGCGGTTGTATAAATGCCTGTGTGTAGTGCTCACGCGTCCATGCTTGTTTACCAGACGCACTCCCGCACTTGTTGGTGGTCTCAGTCCTATGAAATATTAATAACTCCTCTCCCTTAATGATTCATAAATTGTATTCCAATAGTTGCCACTCCGCGTCTCCTCACGGCTTTCCACTCGCAATAATTGGAGCGACGCTTTTTATTTTCCCTTTTCTTTTTTTCATCAGCGAAGAGTGTGTCTGAAATAAAGATCACATTGTTGTTGTTTCTTATCCGTTCTCACATTTCTGCACGCAAGAGCTGTGGGATCGTAATGTCAGTAAACAAGAGTATTCATGAACAAATGCTCTCTCTGGGAACGTGCGTGTGTTCGCCCGTGTGTGCAGTTGGCTGGGAATCGTCTGCGCGCTGCCAGTAAAAGTGACACCTCCGAAAATATCAGCTTGAGATGGCAAACACGACGGCTTTATTTACTGTAACAAACTCCCACGTTATCAGCTTTTGACCCCTTTTTCTCGAATAAAGATACGGCGCGAGCAGACTCTAATGTGGACTAATCTAGAAGAAACACATTCGCCGCCATCGATTGAAGAGAGAGAATCGCCGCTTAAAACTAAACCAAAGAAAATAGGGTAGTCACTCCCCGGCGTGTTTATCGGCCCGGGTTGTAACAGTCAGCGGGGCTTTCTTTGGACTCAATAATGTTCTATGTGACAGCTCCGTTTATATCACAAGAGAGACTATTGAGGGAGGGGTCGAATGTCCTTGTTTACTTTTTCACATATCACTCTATTACTAAGACCAGAGGGACGGACAGTATTTAATTGTAATTTGAACCGATAGAAATGCCGTTACTTATAGATGATTGCTGTATGGGGAGTAATATGAGGAAACCACTTTAAGAAAATGATGTTTTTACTGCAGAAGGGGCACATTTTCCATTGAAATAAGATAAGTGTATGCAGTAGAACATTCATTCGTTCATGCATTATAACTTGTTGCACTTTTTGGAACAGATAAAAATACCCAGAATTTGTAGAGGCAGATTGAAGGAGAGCAGGGATGATAAAATGCAAAACACTTTTGAAATGTGCGCCCTGATGATACAGAAATTGAAAAATTTTTTTTTTTAATTGCTAAGGGTTGTGCACTAGGGATGCATGATATTGGATGTTTTGGAGATATGTGATAAGGCTGTTAATATTATTGCAATATTTGAATATACGTTTTGACACAACAATTACAGTTACTTTAAAACTAAATATATTAATGCCTTATTGAATTTGTCAAACCTAACCTGGCCTTGCAGTATTAATTCTCGTGATATTTGTGAGTTTACTAAACAAATATTTATTAACTCTTGAGAATCCATCTGGACGGTCTGCCGTTGCCAAACCCAACAGCAAGAAGTTATATTCTCCAGAACTAAACTGGGTCTGCCCCCAAAAGGAGGGGCCCTACTAAAACAAGCACAGCCCTTATTTAAAAGTCTGATAGTCACTCTTACACGCTGAAAGTAAACATTTCGATAGAAGTCTAAACGTCTGATTTAGAAAAATTTGTCCAGATGAAATTTACAGCCTCGAAATACCGTGCTCTATGCCTTGACGAAAGTGGGATTACATACATTATTGGCAAAATAAAATAGTGTTCTGGACAAAGGTTTTCAGAGTGAAGATGTTTCGCCGCTCATCCAGGTTCATCTGACAGAGAAATGGAGAGTTGTCCATTTGACACATTTTCATTTTCTTTTGCTATGAAACCTACCTGGACTACACAGACATACATCAACTATTGTTTATCTTAACTTTAACTGATTAGTAAAGCCAACTGCATAATATACTTAAAGATATGTTTTAATATAATTCTGTTGGATTGACATAATATCGTCTGATTATCATTATTGGGAAACTAAAAAAATAAATAAAAAATCCCAATATTCATTTAAACAAACAACAACACACAAGCAAATAAACAAACAAAAACCCACTTCATCAGCCAGGTCCATGAAGTCTTTGGTTTTGCAAGAACACACTTCATAAGTTGTATTGTTCTGGGAGAGATGCACAAAACAAACTAGAAACACAACGTTCCACACATTCCACACAATTCCACACAAAAGTACTATTTAGTTAACCCACTACTGTTACATGCAGTACCTGAAACCCATCTGTTCGTTTTTTTTCTACTGGGCACTTCTAGACCGAAACTAAAAACAACAGCTTGGACTAGGCCAAAGGTTTGGTTGGAAATAGTCAATAAAGTGAGTGCAGCTGGCTCCTCAATCAGGCCGAGCTTCACAAACTACTGCAAAGGTCAGCTCCTCAGAGGACCTACTGGAACGAGCTGCTGGAGATGTCGGTGCAGTGACAGGAAAGACCTTGTCCAACAATGACTAATGAACATTGATCCAACACATTATGGCCTCCACAACCTCCCGGAATTTATAAATCTTACCACAACAATAATGTAGCAGTAGGAACGGAAATTGGGAATGTCTGTTGCTTGTATTTAGGTCAGATTATGTCAAGTGTATTTATTTTCACTTTTAGAAATATTAATAGAATTCTCCCACATGTTACTTTTTCATTAAGTCACCCATGAAACCAGAAAGGTGCAACAATTAAGAAAAGCATTTTTTACCACCAGATCTTGTGTGTATTTAATTATCTTATTGTTTGTTTGTTTTTCTACCTGTGACTAATTAAATGTTCAAGCAAAATTAATCTAAAAGGAAAATTTTAAAGCTGCAAGGAAGACAACTTTTTGGCTCAATATTTACACATAAAGTGGAGCTTTTGGTTTGCTCCTCGCTAGAGCTGAAACAAGTCAATCGATCTAGATAATCATCAACTGATTTAGTAATCAGATAATATTGTCTGGACTATAAACAGATATAAAAACCAAAAAAATCGAATCTATACTGCCATTGCAATTACATTTGCGATCTTTAAGTGTAAAAAGTAGGATTCTGTTCAAAGGGCACATTGTGATCACCAACAGGAGCACCAACATTAAGGGAAAACTGAAATTTATGAACTTATAAACTAAAGCAAGAATCCAATGTATTTCGTAACATACTGGTAAGGGTTAAAACTACAGGTACAACAAGAGTTTTCTATAAAAAGATATTTCATTCTCTGTGGGGGACATTCTACTATCTAAAACATTACAGCCTTTGCAGGGATTTCAATTTCACGTGTGCAGCCCGACTCCAAAACATGTCATGTCCTGAGTGAAAAGGTTTTATGACTCATACAAAATCATAAAACATCAAAATGAGACGCAGGAAGCATTTACTTTTTTATATTTTTGTTGAGAAAAACCTATTTGTCTTTAAACATACTCCATTAGGATGTCCTCAAGTGGCATGGCTTTAGCTTGGTCCATGTCAAGTTCAGTAAAATATCATATTCAACAGAGTACACAAAAGAATATGCAATTAGCTAAATAATAGTTGTTCTCCTACTTCTCACAAACATGATTAATCACTAAGCTCGCACGTATTTTCATTAAAAGACGCTCAATACAAAAAACAGAAACAGGGAAAACATCTCTCACAGCGCGATGACGCTTATTGTGCATTTATTTGCCCGTCTTCGCTGGCGTCACAGTGACAAGTCTTCACACATGTTCCAGTTTCACTCTTACACAGATGCGATAACACTTGGATCTCGGGTAAAGCGGCGTGTTTGCCTCCTCCCGCTGCTGCCATCTTGACTGAGTGTTGTCTGAGTTGGTCTGTTTATTCACTCGCCTTGGGCTGTTCCTGCGCGGGCCTCGGCACACACTTCCACACGTCTCTCCCGCTGTTCCTGTCACTGCCTCCCGCCTCCGTCCGTGTCAATATGTCATATCTCGAGTGTGGCACAAGTACACGCTTTTGATTAGGTTGATGTCTTTTATGCTATGTATAGTAGCGGATTGAAAAGTACCAGCCGAGATGTCCTTCATGGGAACATTTAGAGCGAATGGTGTTTTTCATCTTGCTTTTAAAATAGCGGCGGCGGAAGAGCGGCGGCGATAGCTTAATGGTGAGGGATAGGCTGAGGTGTGGGCTTACACATACACGGGCAGCCCTCCGTCTCAGTTATCTCCTGTTTGCTCAATTTCAACCGTCTGCAGCGGCGCACCTGTGGTCTGCTCACGACTCTGCCGGTGGCACCCACGAGATAATAGCCAATCCCTCTCTTCTCACCTCCGAATCAGACGAGGCCAGAGTGTCTTGTGCTTTTGTTTAAGATTTCCAATGAACAAACCCCTGTCACCGTGGCGCCGACCCATTACAAAAGCAGACAGACGTTTATGAAAGGCCTCTCTGCTCGGCTAATGGCGCTCGGATGAAAAAAAACCCGCGTCTGTAGATGGAGGTCGTGTCATCGCAGCGTAGCACTTTGACCGTCGAATGCGTCACATCATGCGCCTCTGATGATAAAGACTATTGTGCAGTGATTACGGAGAAGTCGATAATTCAGGCGTCGCAGATAGGGGCATTACAAGGATGAATGGTCTCTAATAGGCGTGCTTTGTGCAAGGATCTGACACATCAACAGCGACCGCAATTGCACGTATGGCACTAACCAATACTTTTTTGTGTTTCGCTATTGTGGTCTTACTCGAAAGCCAGACTTCTTTATGTTTGCAGAGAAAGTCAAATGGGATTATCAGACTTGTCTCGGCGCTTATAGTCAATCAGTGTCTCGACCTCAAATATCTAACCATTTCTTTCAGCGCCGATCTTGTTTAATACTACATAGACAAGGAGGGCTTGTGTGAAATGAGGACAAGGATTCAGCTTTGAAGCGTTCAGACTTTAGCGTTCAATACACTACCAGACAGATAATGGGTTCACATGAAAGAAAACAAAAGTGCAAAACTTGTTGATATAGCTTTATAAGTTGATCTCACATACACTGTCAACAACAACACACAAAAAAAAGTTGCCACAGAAAATAAAGGTCACACGCTGTACACGCTGGACTACCTTTCGCTTTGATTCGCTGTGCCATTGCTTGTATATGCTTTTGCAGTGTCAAAAGATGTGTTTCCATCCAGTGTTGCATTACTTTTTCACCAAGATCTTGTTTGGAGAGTGTAGATTGGTTTCTACAATCTCTTTAGATGTTTTCTCTGCGTGATACCATTAGTTTGACCCCTCTCAAACAAACTGACATCTTTTCCATGACCTCGGAATTTGTCTTTCCACGTGTTGTTTCAGGAATGAGAAGCCAATTACCGCATCCGTTGGGTTTAAAGGTCCCATATTCTGCTATTTTGCCCTTTACACAGTCTATTCTAAGGGCTTTGTTGATAAAATTTTGCGTTGTGCAATATCCATAACATAACAGTTTCCAAAAAACACCCATTTCTTGGACTGGCCCCCCTCCTTGCAAAAGCAAACGGCTCACTCTGAGATCAGAGAGCAGGCTGCCTCCCCCGCCCAACTCGCGCGCCTCCCCCGCCCAACCCGTGACGAAGCCTAGAGCGGAGATAGTGCGCATGCGCTGTGTGCTCCGGTAAACAGCGATACACAAACACTGAATAAACCTTTTCTGGTCCTGACGGTGCGTCGTGCTGAGTCCTACGTCCTGGATCTGACCTGGAGTTTGACGTGCTCCAGTACCTCGACGACGGACGTTGCCGTTTGGTAAATAACAAGCTAACTCTTCGATCTGTCGTATCCATCGTGTAATTACTGTGTAGCATTAGCATTAGCTGTTTTTATTCTGCGCGCGCGCTTCCTGGAGGCGTGGCTTAAACACTGCGTCATCCTTGTGAAGCGCGTCATCCTTGTGAGGAGCCCCCGTCTGCTGCTCAGCCGAGGGGGACGGAAAAGACAGTTCTCTAGCGAAAACATGCGGGAATCAATCAAAAAAACACTTTGGGCACACATACGAGGCCCAAATAGCACTGTAGGAAGGTTAAAACCTCTGAAAAGTCGATTTTGCATGTTATGGGACCTTTAAGTACTGTGTTGCAGCTGAAAGATAACCACCCATGCAAGCAATGATCAAATAAGAGGCTTGTATTCTGTTTGTTGTCAGCTGTTTAAAAGACATATTTATAGTATTTTATTCTGACTGTGATACTGATATTCAATTTGAGCATTTTATTTTTACGTGTCGATAACTTTGTTTCTTCTGCTGGTTGATTGCATGTCTGTAAAGAAAACTATTTCTCCTTGTAGATGGATAAAAGTCATTCTGATTGTGATTTTCAATTTCATGACAAAGCCCACAAATATGTAGTCAAGTTCACAAATTAACTTTCGTTTTTGTAAAAATGAAAATAACGTGTTTTCACTGATAGAGTATCAAATCAAATCAAATCAAATCAATTTATTTTTATAATGCCCAAAATCACAACAACAGTTGCCTCGATGGGCCACAGGTAAAAGCAGTTCAGATAACTGTCCCAGAATGCCCCTGTCCTTTGACCCTCCTTCGCGGCGAGGAAAAACTACAAAACCCCATGGGAAAAAGTAGAAACCTCGGGAGAACCACAGTGAAGGAGAGATCCTACTCCCAATGGACGGACAGGCTGCAGATGAACTAGGACTGACGCATCCACTTGGACTGTGGAGCCAGAACCACTCAAGAGGGAGGTGGCTTTAAAGAGTTCCTCCAGGCGGACGAGGAGCAGTCCACCAGTGTAGAGAGATCCCTCCAGCAGGAGATGGAGTATCATTTTTTATACGATGTATGATAAATGTGAAAACAAACAATCCCATCTTTAGGTAAATTTCTCTTTTATATTTGTTTCCATTATCAATATATGGAAACATCCCTCGATATTCCAAACCAGTATTAGCACTGACCATATCTTTTAGCAATTTTAACCTCACAGAAATGACAGTGCCCTTTTCAAAGACTCATAGCAATATTAGTTCAATTATCAAGTTCAAAATATAGTTCAATTCAATGCATGTTTAGCTAGAAAACTTAAAAATAGGCTGCATATCCTCAAGTTTTCATTGTTTTCAAGTTCAAATCTGACATTATTTTTTAAAATATTCATCAACCCATGGACTTGGAGACGGATCAAAGACATTCAGACCAACCTAGCATACTATAACATCCCGAGGGGCCGCTCTTTCTGGTCAAAGAGTAAAAGAACCGCAGGTGAATCGTTAGAAACCCAAACCCTTAAAAACCCAGGCACAAATCGATGCGCCCGGCTGCCTATAAGGAACACTTCTACTTCCCGATCGTCGCGCTATCAACATTTCACATTGATGTGATGGCAGCAGAAAAACGCCCCGGGAAAACCGCTCTGCTCCTGTCCGTCATGAGCGAGACATTTAATCCGCCCTGGCCCCTCGGAGACCAAAACAAATACATTAGCTACATGCTCTCAGACACGCACTGGTGCAAATTGTGGCACCTACGAGGCCAGACTCCACCACACATTAGAAGCTTTGAGATCTTATCAAGTGATATCAGAAGGGGAACATCGTCTGTACTTTCACACCGTCTTCCGTGTCTGTTCACTCCAAAGGAATCTAATCGGAATGTGTAGCTGGCTCATAATGGCTTTTAATGTCTCCTGTTTCTGCTCTGCAAAGCACCCAATCATTGCTAACCTGCTTAACCCCCGCACCCCGGAAAAAGGTTGCCAGATTAAAGACGACTTTTATCCGTCTAGTAAAACGATGTTCGCTAAGTGGGAGGTTCAGGCCGGGTGCTGTCCTTCGCCATAGGTTGCTGTCTAACTAATGCTTCGAAATTATAAGAAAAATGTCAGTGGATGTGCTCGGAGGGGTTGTGAGGGGACGAACTTCATTTCTAATCTTGGAACTGTTTTGATTTGAAGTTACAAGTGAGCGAATTATCAAAACTATCAAAAGTATTGTGAATGTTGTTTGAATGTGTCTATGGGATTGATAAGTGATGACGCACCATATTTTCTTGCTTCCGGGACCTTTGCATCTGTCCGCTGATTATTTTCATGGAATAAAGTAAAATCCGTGTTGTACCAGCACAGATATAGCAAAAGCATCTGTCAGACCGTTGTATGTCGTCTGCGTCTAATTGTAGAGCGTTTTACTGTCCAAAAAAAATAGAAGTGCGCCGTTAGCTTTATTGTAACGGTAAACTCTGCTCTGAAAGTTGTGAAAGCGCTTACAAACTCATCCCAGTAAATAATTTGGATGTCATACTGAAAAAGGTGAGCAATAACTTTGGACAGTTTGTGGTGAACTAGCTCTGGTTTTCATGTTTTTTGTAACTAACAGTTAAACAGCAACTAACAGCTAACGTTAACTACATCGTAATGCAGATTTAAGACACCGTCTGCCTAATTCTTTCTTTTATATAACTTAACAGTACCGTATCTACAACACTTCTCTATCCAGGCCTTTGTTCAAGAGTAAAATTAGTTTTTAACGTTACCACTGTCTAAACAGCTGTTACCCAAACATAAACTCACCTTATCACTTCAAGCCGCTTTGTTTTTATTCTTATCCAACGGAATAATGAAAGAAAAGGTTGTCTGTCCTGTTTGTATTGATTGCTGATATATTTGAACTAACCTGAGCACAGACTGTGGCATAGTGTCAAAAACAAAACAAAATCAGTTGTGAAATTACAGTAGCACAGACACCGGAAGTGAGGAATACGCTGCCTGTGACGTCACACTTAATAATCCCATAGACCCTTTGAAGGTTTGTTAGCAAAAACATTGTAAAATCCGGAATGGAGGCAAAAGTAAAGTGAAACATATTGTGATTTCACCTGAGAAACTGGGATTAATCGTAGAATATCACAAAAAATGACAAATCCAGGTGGGTCTGGCAAATGAAATGTACTCGAGTGACACTTGCATTATTGGATTTAAGACATTTGTTTATTTATTAGGAGATTATAACAGACTCTTAGCATTTTTGATGAAGACAAAATCCTGATTCTTAGATTTTCCTGGAAAAATACTCACAGAAATGTTGAGCCCACAATAGTTTTTAATTTTATATGCAGATACATCACAGATTTGACCACAAATGATACTTTTTGTATAGTTCAAATATAATTTTGAGGCTAGAAAAGTGTATATTCTCTATCCTTTGTAAAAGAAAAGTAAACTAACTGACATTTCTAGCCTGGAAATTCAATATAATTGCTTACTTTTTATCACAAAAAACTTGAAATAATTACTCTTTAGATATGATGTCAGTTAATCATTGAAAGTGTATTATTGTCTACTTCATTTTTCCTCCAGTTGCCTGCAGTCGCGAATTCTGAACATTCGGATGACATAGAATTTTAAGGGGTTTATTAAGGGTGGGAGATATTGGCAAAAAAATAATATCATATATCATATATTAACTTTTTTTTGTATTTTTCTTACAGTATTTTCACAAGGCCATCAGACATGTGCTGAGGTTGTTTTGGTTGAGGTTCAACTATTGCACAGAAAAGGGCAGAAATAATACTATACACATTATACAAGATAATATAGTCCAATAGTAAATAATATAGCTCCAAAACAACAATTGTGAAATTATCAATATTTTGATATCTCTCCCACCGCTGGGTTTATAGTAAAAAAAATAAATAAAAATAAAAAAAATTATTTGCTAAATTATTTTTTTAAAAAAAAAAAAAAAAACTAAAACAGAAGTAGTAGTTTCAAATAAGGAAATGGCTTGCAAAAATATTGTTTTAGAATAAATTGAAGTAGCTTGAGGGTTGTAAGAGGCATGAAGTTGGAGTTCTAAAAAGTGTTCCAGTCTGGCTCTGCTTCTGTTGCAGGGAATAATGTGCCTCTAATGACGTAGGCCAAGATCACAGGAGCTGAGCTGGCACTGTCTGACTGGCGCAGAGGAGAAGTGCTATTCTCTCCCACAAATATCTTCTGATTGTTTTCTATTTTATACATTACTGATTTCTTACTGTTTCTCATACTTTTTCCCTTTCTGTTGAGGTGAGAAACTTCATCCACTGTTGACCTGGGGTAGATTGACAAAATAGTGTCTGCCTTTCTAAAAGTAGGCACTCACAGCCATTCATACAATCACACTGTTAGCGTCACTATGTGTACATCAGGCGTACTTTGGTGACCTTTCCTTGCTTCCTTTAATTGGCATGAGTTTGTTTTTGATGGCATAGACCCGCCATTCCAAACTCTGCAGTGTTGAGGCCCCCTTAACAACCCGACGATCCCTCGGGGCCCCCCATTAATAATTGGGTTAGGGTTAGGGTTCCCACTTTGGGAATCACTGGCATAGACCATATTTTAAAGGATCTCAACTGCAGCTCTTAAAGGGCTTTTCATGGGATTCCGCTGTATTTGAAACATTTTGATGACTGTTTCCAATTAAAAATAATTGTTCATATGGCAACAATCCTTGTTTTTCATCATTCCATGGAATCCTGCACTGGCCAGTATTTAAAAAGAGGACAGGCGCAAGCCTGTACAATAGGCCCTTTTCCTAAAACCAAGCAGCTCGTTCCGGTGGCCATAAAAAAATGCGGGGCTTCACTTCCTGCTCTATTCATTCTTTATGGAGAATTAGCCGAGTGCGGCTCAAATAAATCAGTAATCAATGAACACAAAGCGGACAGCGAGTAACAGCTGATAATCACTTGCAGCATGTTATGATCTACACGTACTGTATGAATACTTCACCAGGGGAAACCTGTGTTTTATAAAAGGTGGTGTTTCTGTCTCAAAGCTAATGCTAACCTAAATTCAATTGAATCAATAATGTTGTAATAACTGAACTAACCTGTTTACAAAAACAATTGACTTGATATTTTATGTACTTTTATCAAGTTTATCTGCTTTGAATTTAAGTTCATTTATGTATGTAAGACAAAAACACTTACTTTTAAACACATAGGCTTCCTCTGGTGACATATTAGTAGCGTATGTAAAGGTTTGAACCTGCTGCCAGTAATTATCCATCCGAGATCCGCTCTCCACCGTGAGATCTTTTTTTATTTTGATTTATTGAGATTGAATGGTGAGTGAAGATCTGCACTTTTACGGCAACCGTAAAGCCAGGCACCATGAAAAAGGCCGATACTAAACTCCTCAAATTGAAAAGGTTAAAGGGCAACTATAGGTTTTCTGGTGGAGGGTCTGAAACTGTCTTTTCTCCATCTGCAATTTGTTGTCAAATGGACACAAGCAGTTGACTCCAACAAACAAATGAAAGAAATGTGGAATATTCCTGGAAATGTGGAATATTCCTGGAAAATTAATACAATGTTCTTAAGAGAAGCAGATGATAACCCTTCCATCATAAAATGTACGTAACACACCTTTAATAAAGGTTAAATGGTACAGTTTTTTTTTTTTTTTTTTCCCATATCTGATAAGGTCACTTTGCTAGTAAACATTACTAAATATTACTAGCAATAGCGTGAAAGCATGTGCACAAAGATAGTGCTGTCTTTTCGAGAGAATCATAAAGAAACATCTGGTGCTGGTTGTTGTTGTTTAGTCTTAAACGCATCGACGTTAAACACCCACAGCTTATAACAGGATGACACTGATGAGAGAATTGAGCATTGTCAGGGCAGAGCCGAGGGTGCTTGTTAGGCACACTGCTGACATGGAAAGAAGCAACATATCATTTATTTCTTTCTGCCAATATATTGTTTATGCACTGGCTCATGTCTCGTTACAACTTTGAGAGTGTTTAACTTAACTTTTCTCATCTCGCAGAAGGACATTGACGCATGCTTCAAGGGGATATCTGCAGCTACATTTACTCACAGGCAGCCTTGCTCTGCTCTCTCGTGTGATTTCAATTGTTTACTCCGGAGATGTTTGCATACTTTTAAGCAAACCATTCCGACGCCCTATTTGCAAATCCCCCACAACCCTCCGAGCGTCTTTTACCATGTCTGCCTTATCAGAGAGTTGAGGAAACTAACAGATAACTCCTCTGGATGTAATTATGCACAATGATTCTGGCGTTACAGTGATGGCAAGTGATTGTTCGCCCCTCGTTATCACATCGGATCTCTGCAAGCCCCCACAGCTGTCTCCCACTTGTCTGGCTGAGAACATGACGCTCCGCACAGTGTATCTTGCCACCGGGCGTAATTGGTGATGTATTCAATGACCTTTTGCTCTTAAGCACAGTGTCATTGAAATACTCGCATAGACAATGTTTTTGAATGTCACCATTTATTAGTCCGTTAGTTGACAATCCTCCCACACATAGAAACACAGATGTGTGCAATATTCAACAATGCCATTAGACTGGTGTTCAGACATTCGTGTTTTACAGCTCCTAAAACTTCAATATTTTAGCTGCGGTTAGACAGTGCAGTGTATTAGATCTATAAATACAGCAGAAGAACTGATATGGATATTGATCAAATGTGTCTTTGCTGACAATGCAACAGCAGCAGCTCAGGATGTACCCATAGATCTCAGGTGAAGTGGACAACACTGACGTACATAAATGCTTCAGAAAATATAGTAATTTTCGAATTAGGAATAGACTCTATACTTGATACCGATCTCAATACTAAAATGATAATCAAAAAATAGAATGGAATTTTCAATGTGGTCTTATACTAGTTCTGATTAAGCTCAAGACCACTCAAACTGTTCATGAAAGTTCACATTTTGTCCTATTTATGTCATTTTCTCTTGTATCTATACTACTATGTTTAATACTTGTTTGTATCGATTAGTATCTTATTTTCAATGCTTTTAACAACCCTAGTAGAGAATGAGTACATGAGAGGACGGTATGTAGGAGAGTATGTAACTCTCAGTACCATCAGTTGTAAAGAGGTTACACTGTGGTTCAAAACAACAACCAATTTGCCGCCGGCTTTCACACAGTCATATTTCTTTCAGTATTCTGGTAAACAAAAGTGTTATTAATTCCTACTAGACTTTTTAAAGGACAAATACACCCATGAGGGCAGCATGCAGCTTTTTTGACATTTCAATTTATTAGACAGCCTGTCTTGGAAATGTAATTAGGCAGCTATACCTGCTTAAATTCTGTGATGCCAATGTTTTCTTTTTTCCTTTTTCTTTATGCAAGACCATTCAAAGGACAATAGAGTGGTCCAAAGAATAAATAGAATATAAAATGTCAGTCAGGCATAATGTCCACCTGTGTATCGGTCCCATCTGTTCCAAGGTCTGGCAAATTTGTCCATCTTTAAGTTCAAAGTAAGTCAGTCGTGCAAATTTGTTACTTCAGTCCAGTTCTTGATAGTCGGCTCCATTCCTGTCTCATTGTTATTGCTTTTTTTTTGCTTCAGTAAAAAGTACATTCCACAGTATCCATCAATCATTTTCATTGCTGTAGTTTTACCTTCGAGATACATTGTTTTAAAGCCATCATTTTCAAGATCCAAATGGCCCCAAAGTCAAAGCCCCTTAAAGAAAGAAAAGACAAATTTATTATTTATTAGCTGCCCACTGCACAAGGATAACACGCAGTTCTTTTAGCTGCCCAGTGCACCCTAAGCCTGGCTGCTGTGAGACTAAACTATTAGCGGCCTTAGAGCTGCTGCTGCTGCTGTTTGTTCTACTGTGTCGGTTCTGTGTTGCTCTCTTAAACCCTCAAACTGGAGCACACTGTATATGCACTGAACCAAATAGCATTGTCTCCTGCTTGCACCGACATGACTTATTCATGAGAATGTGAAAGGATGCATTGAGAGGGGAAGTCAAGAATATAACCAGTGGTGTGTTTTACACAAGCGGTGGCGAACAATTGTCTGAAGAACACCCTGTGCACGAGACCTCACACAAGCAAATGGGCTAATGTCCAGCAAATATCAGAGCTGCACATGCTGCCTCAACAGGGATGTGCTTTAACATTTACACCGTGTGAGAAATATCATATGTCTGAGGTTCTGAGTGTGGTTGGAAAGAGTCCAATCCAATCCACTGTATGTATATAGCACATTTAATAAGCATGCACAGACAAAAAAACAGTCAAATCAATTGAAATATACATGCATGAATAAATAAAATCAATAAAATGAAAACACAGAGGGCCACACAACTCGTGCAGTGTTAAAAAAAAACATAGAATAAAAGTGGGTCGTAAGACAAGACGTAAAACCGTCCACTGTGGGGGCAGATTGGACTTGAGGGTACAGATTGATCCAGAGTTTGGGGTCGGCCACAGAGAAGACCCGGTCCCCCCTGGTTTTAAGTCTTGTCTTCACGAGCTGGAGCTGGCCCTCTGCCCTAAAAATGTAGAAGGGAGTGTAAATCTGGATGAGGTACGAGATTAATTGTGGAGCCAGTCAATTTAAAGCTATAAAAAGTATCTAAAATGAACAAAAAGCCAGTGCAAAGACAAAAGAATTGGTATGATGTGGTCTTGTTTGTGGATGGAAAAGTGCATTTTTAGAGTGTGTAAAGTAAGTTGCAAGTGCACAGATGTGAAAACTGTGCATGGCATGTTCAAAGAGATTTAAAAAAAATAATAAAAAAGGATTTACTTTGATTAAAAGTTTGCTGATGATTAAAAGTTAATTTTAAAATGCCATTGATTTGTTTTTCAAATTTAAAATCCCTGTTTATGGTAGCACAATGGTTGGTGACTGTGGGATGGACTTAGTTTTGTAAGGGTTCCAAGTCAAGTTTGTGTCGAAATTGTGATTGTTAAGAGCACAATAACAAAACAAATAATTGAAACAAAATGAAGTCATTTCTCAGTCTGTACTCTTAAAAAGTACAGCTAAATGTTTCATGTTTTTAATGTGGCTGTCACAATCGTTTTATTTTTGCATTCAGAAAGTTTGATTTCATAAAGCTGGTAACAAATACTGAGAATGAAGGGAAATTAACATTCTTAATTGTGTTTTGTTATGTGTCAATCATTGTGAACAATAATAATGGTAACACTAAAAATACAATATTCTGACTACAGTTCAGAATATAAAGAAAATAGTGAAGTTATTTTATGCAATACTTGGTGATTCAGTACCTCATGAGCTTACATTCTATTGGTGCCTTTCAAAAAGTTTCCATAGAAGAGAACATATCCACTAAATCCATACCTGCCCATAACACTGCATTCTTGCAAGTTCTTAATAATTTTAGAAAAACAGTATGTCGAGCAGCTTTTAGAGATTTCTATTGATTATTCAAACAATATGACGAAGCAGAGCATTTATATTTAATGGGATGATGGTTTACAAGTTAAGACTCTTGACTTTGCAGAATGTGGAGTCAAGTGAGGTCTGCCTCTCAGCACTAATATGGGAGTCTGTTTGAAGATGGAGCTGAATGAAGTCATATGCAGGCCCGGTGTGAGCGCGAGTGGGCGCACACATCTCAGTAATCAGTCTACGCAGACATGACTCGTACACGTGGGACGCACTCATATGACTGTGCACGTCGGCAGAACTCTTTCATTTCACACTCTCATGATTAAGTGCATATGGAAATGGCATGAGTGCTATTGAGAATATCAACATGGGGTCATAAATCCAGGGTTGCAAAGCCGGCAGGATTTGACATGATTACTATCGACTGCCATTGAAGGAGAGGTGCACTAAAGTAAATCTCTCTGCTGATGATTCACACATGATATATGCAGTTTTCAGCCTCTTGGGGAGAGCGCTACGGTGTAAATAATGGCCCGATCTGCACAGATAATGTGGAAAACAGCTCTTCAGACAATGCTGCGGTTAGTCCTGCTCCACTGTGTTCTGCTAAGAAACACCTGACAGCATGGCCCTATTATCCAGTGCTTAATTAGCTGGACTTCTTTGTCTGCGCTCTGACATGAACCGCTCGAATATCAGAGCAGGAGCATCCTTGGGCCTGTGAATACCCTGCACTAATACCCAGGGGTCTCCACCTGATGAATTGTTGAGCACACATTTAAAACAAGGTCTGGAAATAAATTAGAGCACAGTGCCTTGAGAGAAAAAAAAATCTGTTTTAATATACTTGACCAGTGAACATGAATAATTAAAAACATATTTCATTTAATCAGATCAATCTTTTATAATTGTTACTCTTGGACAAGATGTATGTGTTGCTATGCAGTAATGCTGATCCAGTGCACAGAGGACTGAGGGTTGCCATGGCAATGAGAATCTGGACTATTCAAGTTATGATTTACCACAACACCCTCAGGTATATAGTCTATATCATTCTCATAATCGCACAAAACAGTCTGTTCTGATGCATTTTGTCTGGTGTAGTCCTTTTGTGTTGTAGGCTGTGGAAGATACCATACATGAATGTCCTCAGATCAAATCGACTTTCTTTGTATTAAAAACACAATAATTTGTTAAAATTGGACTGAGATAAATGAGGCAGTGCAGACTCTTCAACACCGACATTCCATTTGAGTTTAAAGCAATGTATCTCGGATGTAAGACTCCTGCAATGGAAAAGATGGATGGATACCTGTGGAATGTTTGTTTAGCAAAAGACATAGATGACAGGGACAGAGCCAGCTGTCTAGGACTGGACTGAAATAACACAACTTTTATACAATGGAAACATTTGAAAATGGACAAATTTGCCTGAATTTGAATCTTGATCTCATAATTGTGATGAACTGCTATTTTGGGGATATTGTGATTCACTATTTCTTGGTTTAATGGTGTTTTTTTGCTCAAACATACTTTTTTCCCACTCATGATGATGTTATTGGTCAGTCTATGTTAGGCTTTAGGTCAGTGACAGTTGGATTTAACCAATCACTTAAGTAAAAACATTCAGAAGAATCAGATTACTTTGTTCACCTCTTAAACACAATAGAAGAATACAAAGAGTACATTAATCCTGATAAAATCAACTCCATTCAATTCCATTTATTTTTGTAGTGCCCAAAATCACAACAACAGTTGCCTTGATGGGCCACAGGTAGAAAGCAGTTCAATAAAACAATGTTCAATAGAATTTAGCAAGTGGATAAATCAAATCTGTGATCAAGCTCCAAGAAAACCGTGGTCATTGTTAACTGGTTAATTAATAAGCATTATTATATTGCTGTCATAAGAACTGAAAGTGAGAATTGTGAGGATTTTATGTGCAAAAATGTATTTCAATTATACAAAAAAAAATCCCAATTGCGATATTCAGACAATATTTTGTCAATGTAATGGAAATGTGTTTAAACATGTCTTTAAATGTAGTTGAGGTTCAATTATAAAGTTGAGCTGTAAAATGGTGATGATGTGTTTTATTACAATCTGACTCACATTTACTGAAGTGCACCTATTGAGGAAATGAATTAAGAGGCGCCTAAATGCAAAGGTGCTAATTTCTTGACCGAAGACAGCCTATGCATCACTATAGTGTGTCCGTGAAAATGCAGCGCGGCTGTAGAAAGCTTTCTGGCGGGATGTATCCGACTTAATAAGAAAGAAGCGCTGTGCTCTGATGAGAGTTCACTTTTTATTCATATTTCCCAAATCTAATCCAGACGATACAGCGCTCTTTTATTTCGTAGACAGAGTGAATAGAAGTGAAGTAATGATTTCCCTTTTGTTTGGTGATGTTTTCATAATCATAAAATCCTGACGTTTCTCCCGAGGACCAGCCTGAACATGCATCACCGCTTGTGAAGTTTGACTCAACTCAGATCCGGGAACCATGTGATCTTAAATCATTACAACCTTTTGAACCAGAAATAAAGCCGGGTGCTGGGTGCAGCGGAGCGGGAGGTCAGGGGCCAAACGGTGGCTGGGGAACGGGTCAGTGATTACAGTAAGAGGCGCGGCGGCTTATCGATCCCGGGGCTCAGAGCACGAGGCAGGAGGGGCAGCCAGCGTTCTCACAGACACTCCAAGACAAAAGTGTGCTGATGCCGAGGAAATGGGAAGAGACTCAGGGCCAAGGAGAGGCCAGGGACACGCCGGAATACTCTGCATGACGGGAGGAAGAGCTCTGTCACTACACTGTGTCGATACTACTGCTATCAGTGGTGGAAAGTATAAAAGTAAATACAAAAGTAAAAGCGCTGGACTTAAGTCAAATGTTAAGCTACATTTACCTAACGGTTGACACTCTAGGCCAGGGATCTCCAACCTTTTTCCCCCAGAGAGCTACTTTCACAAACAAAAATGGTAGAGGGCTTTTAGCGTTTGCAAGAAACTGAGTCAATAGAACAGTGACGGCTATCCTCATGGGGGATAGGCCTACACACAAATAAACAAGTGCACAAATGTAGGCATCTGTGTAAAATAACAATCAATGTCACTTAATTTTGAACTGTTACAGTAATCATAGAAAAACTCAAACAAAGGTCAGTTAGGAGCAGTTTGAGGAGAGTAATAGCCCACATGACAAACGATCCTACCTTTACAATGGCAATATGTGCGTAATCAAATTGGAATTATTCAGCGTAATATATAGTTCATAAATCCTTTGGCGAGCTACTTGAAAAGGGGTGGAGAGCTACCAGGAGCTCCTGAGCTACAGGTTGGAGACCCCTGCTCTAGGCAAAACACCTTTTTTTTCTCAAAGCTACCCGCACCTACACACACAAAACTTCACAATTGTTTTATTTTTTATTGATGGAAACCTCTTTAGTACAGTAGTCAGTTAATTGGTCCATGGTGTCTTGGTTGACCCAAAGGTTTATTAATCAACTGATTATTATTGGGGGGGATTTTAATATTCACAACAGCAAAAAAACAACAACAACTAAAAAGATAGCATGGAGTGTGTTATCTTGAGATTTGAAAGTGAATTCTGGCTTAATCTGCCTTTTTACTGACCAATACTCATGTTTTTCTGTATAAATACTTGTAATAGTGTGATCTCCTATAATCTCATGGTGTGGTCAGTCCATTTTGGGTCAGGTATGTGCTTAGATCACATAGACACTTATAAGGTTTGATAGATATTTTTGATAGGATTTGTTGATATATAATTCTAACTGTATCTAATTACTAAAGTTTTAACCCCAAAATATTAGAAAAAAAGACAAATTAAGCCAACTTTCAGTAATATCTGACACAAATGTATCCAAAATCCCTCCTGTATATTTCTTGGATCTAATATGAACAAAATGAAGCAGGGAATTTAAACTGGTTGTATCTGTTCTATCTTTTATTAATTTAATTGTTTTTTTCTTACGTTTTTGTTTATTTATTCAATATTTGTGCACAAAACCAACACAATCATTTAATAACCAAGTATTACCTTTGTAATAAAACAGAAAAAAATAACTTGTTAAAAACGTGTGCATTCATCCTGTAAAATACTTGAGTTTTTGAACACAGAAAGAGGAACAGTTGAACAGAGTTTTAAAGTCTGTTGTAATTGGTTCCAGTCACTTGCTGCAGAAAACTGAAATGAGGAGCAGAGGTGGAAAGTAATGTACCCTTTTGGTTTTGTATATACGTTCTAAAACCTAACTTTAATCAGACAGTTTTCATACTTTTCTGAACTTGAAAATATGGAGACAAAAAGTGAAAAATTATATTCTTTATCCTGCTTAGCTTACTTTCAAATAGAGGATTGGAGTAATGCGAATAACTGCATTACAACAAGGAATAAACTCAAAGTATATTGGTAATGTGGGTCGGACAGGAGTTGTAAATACCACTAGAGGTGATTGAACCAACACCTTTTGGGTTAGCGGGCAAATATCTCCTGATGGATCTAGTGTCGCTCTCAATTCCCCATCTCTGGTGTCACACTTTGTCGTTGTTTTCAAATACATCTCCTCATTTAGCATGAAATATTTTCTAATTAGCTGCAACAGGAGCGTGATTAGCTGGTTAGCACGCAGACAAACGCCCCATAATCACAGTGAGTGGGTCTTATTTCTAATCTAATTGCCTATTACGCTTGACTGGTTGACCTGGATTTTGAGGCAATGCTGATGAAGCTGACAAACTGAAAAAAAAAAGTTGAGAAGCTCAGTGAGAAGCTGTCAGCCTGTAATGGAAAATGCCAAGTTTGCTGTGGTGTTCTTACACAGCCATAACAGCAAATATTTATCAAGTCTGAGTCACTTTGTCTCCATGTGCCTCGACAGCAATGTGGAGGAAAGATCCATGCTTTATTAAACATGAAATAAACATCATTAAGTGTGATGGACAGGCTTACGAAGACTGAGAAGAATTTGTTGTATTTTTATTTTTTAATGGACCAGATTATTTCCTTAATGTGCCCAACTTTACAATACAAACAATAACTTCAAAGGCTGCATTTAAAATTTGGTTTTTCTCACAGTCTCGGTCAGATTCTTGAAGGTTTTTATACTGGCATGTATGCAGCTGATTTGAATGAATGTAGGGCTGCCACTAACAATTATTTTGGTCATCAGTTAGTTTTATTCTTACGATTAATCAATTAGTTGTTTTGAACACAAAAGGCAGGTGACTGTGAGATCTTTACACAATTTGATCCAGATGAAACTGAACCAAAGTTGTTTGAGGATCCTAATGGAGAATATTTGCAGACAAAAGAGTGTTTTCATCAAAAATACTATACTGACACATTTGTCTCGTCAATTCCATGAAATTTCAACTCAATCTGAACCATAAAACCTCTTTTCTCAACTCATGGCATGTTCTGTAACTTATGTATTCACCAATTAACGACTATTCAATTACTAAATGAGTTGACGATCTTTTCAATAATTGATTAGTTGTGATTAATCGATTAACTTGTTGCATCCTTAGTAAAATGGAAACTGAAAGTCCGTTTGTGCAGAGCTTAGTTAGCTTACAGCAGTTGGAGATAAAGGACACTTCAACTGTCGTACAACAATTCATTTCCTCAACACTTGAACTCGACGCCTCTTATTTCAGGAAATTGAATGAGTTCAACTGTTTGTGATCACACAGTCTGCATCTGTGATCAATGTGAGGGTAGCTGCAGTGTTCCTGTTGTTTATCTGGTTTTCGTCAACTGTTTGCTTTTTATTCCTTTCGTTTTAGATGTCAGGTACAAACAAAATATTTAGCAGAGTTGTAGACTTTTATATTTGTAACCCGACTTTAGCGGATTTTTCATGTTTAAGTTGTGTTTTGAGCTTCTACAAGAGAAAACAGTTCTCATCCTTGACTCATGCGTTTTGCTAAAATTCTGAATGTTTTGATGTCATCTGCATAACCTCTATTCACACTAAAAAACTCTCACATTTGTATAAATTCCTACTTGGAAACTTTTGGAAACTTACTTGGCAACCTTTCTGAAACCCGAGTTAACCGAGTTAGACAATCCATCCAACATGGCTGCGTTTGGATCATGGACATAAAAATAGTGGACAGACGGTTGTCGCTCCGCCCCATTCATGATAATGCAGCTCAGTCATGGAGAATTCAAAATGGCCGCGGGTTAGCCCCCACCACTCCCCCCTCGGTGGGGAGGCGGGGGGAGGGCGACTTTGGGGCGGCCTTTTGCTGACGTACTGCCGTCGGTGCCTCTATAGTTACCGCCCATTCGTAGGTGTATGGCTGCGCCCTGACATTTCCGGCGCGTAAAGCCCGCCTTCTTCATTAGATATGCACGAACTTTAAAAAATCACAGCGGCTAAACCAGCCTGGTTCAAAAAAATTCACCCCCCTCAGCGTTGTCACAGAGCCGTAAGCTAACGTTTGAGACCAAAGCCGTATTTTGAGCCAGGCTCTAAAGTAGGTTTTGAAACGTCTAACTCCCCATTGACTTGCATTGAATAATTCTATTTCCGCAGCCAGCCCCTAGCGGTCAGCAGCAGATTGCAAACATGGCAGCCTACAGTCGGCGACTCAATTTGAGCGCGGTAGCCTCGCCCACTGGTTTGGATACATTTTAACACCCGACAGTTAAAATATTGATAGTACTAATGTGATGTTCCATTCAGTTTCACTCCACTGTTCACCAGCTGATCCTCTGCAGTTTCAAATGCTCTTTTATGCTAATGTTGGTAATGTCTACACGGAGCTAATGACTACAAAAGCCGAAATTGTCTTGCAAACATTGATTTACAACTTAATAACACAGTCTGAGTTAATGACTTAAAGTAATTGTAAGTAAATGTTCCACAATTGGATTTGATTTGAGTCTTTATCGTGCATAAACTTGTAATGTATTGCTCACAGTTCTTCAGACTTGACAACTGGAAAGCAGAAACTGGGAGAAAACATCTTTCCAACGTCCAAGGATAAATGGAACGCAGCACAAACACTGTAAAATTGTAGTAACAAGTCAATCGTGCATTTTTGGAAAGTTATGTGACGCTGTCTTCATGTTACGTACGTCCCTTCACACTGTTTTTCTGTCCCCTGTGGTTCCCCAGCTTTTTTTATATGGATTTCTACCAACGTTCTTAGCACTGACTGACGACTAATTACGTCTGTTTATAGGTGTTGATGTGTGAATTCAGTCATGACCAAGGAATTAAGTCAGATTGCTTAATCCTCACTCAGGTATTAAGGAACTGGAATTAATTGCTTAACCTAGTGCGTTTTCATGTCACTTGGCAGAAATTATTTATTTCTCAGCCGTTTAGCCAATCCTTCAGGGCAAAAAAAGAAAAACAAATTGATTTAATGTGATACCAAACTCCCACCTACACCGAGTCTGAAGTTGATGGCCCATTCCATTATGACTTAATCTGAATGCTACGATTTACGTTTTCCCGTTGCACCATTGACCCCTGGGAGTTTGATGGTACTTAGACTCTCCTCTGGTCTTTATCTCCGGCGAAAATGCATTGCTACGGCATATAATCCGAAATAGGCGCCTCCCAAAGTATCAAAACTCTGATGTTTCATGCCCTCTACCAGCACAAACATTTGAATGCAAATAGAGTCGGAGCACAGTACATCCGCCGTCTTCATCTAACTCTGTTAGATATGTCTGGGTGATCCCAAGTCACTTCAGGATAAGGCAGAAAGAGTAAATCAGCCAACAACAAAAGCTGCCGTATCTACCAGTGCTAGTGGGGGGAGCTATATATAGAAGCAATTTGTCCACATTTCTTTTCATCAACACCAAGGCCAATCCGAAGCATATAATTTTCTCATCATGAAAACTGGCACAAGCACGACGTCGGCTTGTGTTCGTTGGCACCGGGTTTACAACTTAACTTGGCGAGGAGGCAAACTATAGCTGCAATTATTGTGGTTTCGGCGGAGCATATGTTTGGGGAAAGGTATAAAATATACAGACGCTAGCCAAAGGGCAGGCTCTCTGTTGCATAATGTGGATGTAATGATGCAACGGTGTGTGAAGAGTGGAAAACAATCCGGGCAGAGAAAGATGGAGATGAAAGTTGGATGTGCTGCTGGTGGCTTTGTCATGCACATACGTAAATAGGAAGGATTTGAGTTGGAAAAATGCACTGCACTGTAAATTGCTGAGAATAGTAACGATACAGAATAACTTGTCTTTGATATTGGGTTTCTTGAAAGTCATTGTCAATGACTTTTGGATACAAGTCGAAATGTCTCGATCTTCAAACAGCGACCGGATGACAACCCCTGAAAACCCTTTCTTGAAAGTTGTTTTTTCATGCATGATGTCGATGCTGATGGACGATAAGCTCTGAAGGTATTTTTGGGACGATATGTTGGGTTGATTTGGATTATTTCCCCCAAAATGTCATTTTTAATAAACTACAAATTCACCCACAGACCTCTCTTACCTGTAGTCCCATTTTGCGCAATTTTAGTGTTAAAATAAAGCTTTATGCCTTTCCTTTAAGCAATTGATCGGCCCAAATGAAATATTGGCCTGTGCTAGAGATTTAAGCCTGATAGCTGATACTCTGTGCAAATGGCGGCTTATCTCTACTTGAAGGGATCTGTATAAATCAAAGTTATACTCTGTCGTTAGATTATGGTTAATGTTAAAGTGTGCTTTACTGCCTCCGTGCGGAAACATGTCCTTTGCGTTTGACCTGTCCTTCAATGCCGCCGGGGTCCTGGTGCGAATAGGAAGCACAGGCAGTGAGTGAACGCATGAGCAACTGCAACTGGGGACTGTTCTTCAGATCTTGAGAAAGGTTTGGTCTGAACTAGGGGTGTGAAGAAGTCTACGTATCGGGGAGGTTCATTTGTCTTGTGAAACTGGGATCTTTTTTGCTGAGAGCCAGTCAGTCACAGTCATATTTTTTTCACAGTAAGGGTAAGGTGGATAAGCAGAGGATCAGATCATTGGGTTACGTTTTAGGGTCTGAGGCCAATAAGCTAGCCCTGTCTCGTCAGAACTGGGATGATCAATAAATAAACGGATGACCCTTCTACTTATAGGTAGGTGTACTTATACTTATATGCATGTGTTTAGGACAAAATCTCGATATAGATCTTTTTTGCATTATCTCAACATTTCTATTTGTATGATATTTTAACAAATGCTAAAATGTGCCTGTAAATGTATTTGTTGAGGTTCACATATTGCACAAAAAGTGGCCCATAAAATTAACCACACAAGGACAGAAATATCTAGGGCTACTAAAGAAATTTGCCCTACCGATCGATAAGTCGACTAAAAAGGTGGCGTGGAAACATTATTTGACCCAAACTGCAATCTCATCATTACAACTCCACTATTTCTACTAAAAAGTGCACATAAAAAGGATGTACATTTTGAAAAGGCAGATTAAACACAACATGCTAATTCACTTAATGCCTTCTCCATTTTGCTGTTGTCTCATATAAATCCTTATAATCTAAAATAATTGGTTAATGAATACACATTTTGGTGGACCAATGGAACATCGACCAACAACCCTAGAAATATTATTAGTTTATACCCTTGTTCCGAAGATTAGGCTTAATTTCTGCCTCTTTTGAAGACATTTTAATTACACGTGATATACTTGAAAGTCAAATTTCACCATATATCTCCCTTTACAAATCTTACTCACTCATCTCCAAAGATTGCATGCAAAATTGTGCTTGTCAACCTGGACTAAACATCAAACACTCACCAACTGATTGATAAATGACAGAACTCAGTCTTAACTGTATCTGACCAGTAATTGTATTGTTAATATTTTAAGTTGAAACAAGAAGGCTCGGTGTAAAACGTTGCGCAAAATTGGAGCGTTCTGCTTTCGCTGACAGCGTCACGTCACCATCACTCAGGTTTAAACACTTAAGACACGCCAAGAAACGTGCTAATAGGATCTGATCCAGACTCACAGCTAAACAGGATGTTGGCTTTGCTCATTTTGAAACATTCTTCTTGTACACTTCTTAGCCAAGTTTTCAATCAGAACAATAGTAATGAGGGTTTTAGTCACAACTGCTTGAGAATAATTATTTCTTTTCTTTTCATACTCCAAGTTCTTTTATAACCTCCTGTGTCTTATTTCATTTAATCGTGGCTAAACCAATGCAGCCTTTGTGCTTGGCTTTTACAGTTTTGCGGGTTTTATTCACTCTTGTCTGTCAAATAACGCTTTGTTCCAGACCAAAATGTTTTTTTTTTCTTCCTTGACAGAGTGCGCTATGATTCCTTTACTTTTCATGTTAGGTGAAGTTACACAATGGAAACCCGCACTTAGCTTGTCAAAAGTAACCTGGCCTCAGCATCAACCTTAACTTAGTTGGCTTTTTGTAGAAGACATTTTAATTACAGACACACTTAATTATTTAGGACTGCTCTACCCTAACATCAGAGTCAGCTTTGTTGTGCTCCTTACAAGCCATCAATCAAGTCTGAAAGAGGATAATTTTCTCAAACTATTACCCAGTTTCCTGTTTTGCTTCTTTGTTCAATATCACATGCCAAATCGGATTTACTTATTTTTCTTTTTGTTTCTTTTCACATTTCTGAAAAAAGGCTTGGTAGACCTATTTCCGTAAAGTTCTTTATCCCAAATTACTGTACTGTAAGTTAAAAGTTGCATTATTTGGTTATGGTTCTTGTTAAGTTTGTATAAAATTAGACTTGCAAAGAAACAGAGCCATCCTGTGCTTTTTTGGGAGTTTGCATTACTTCAGGCGTGTATCTGTGAGTTGAATGGCAAAAAGATGCCCTTAGGAAAGTAATAAAGTTGCGTGGTGAGCTAATATTTTTCTATTTCTCTCTTGTGCACTACCAGCGCTACTACTAAACTTAAAAAACTGAATTTTGAAAACTCCAAGGACTAATTCCTTGTTCATGTCTTTTCGCTTCGTTTTGATTGATATACAGTAGCGTCTCCATTACCTCAAGTGCCCCAGAAAATGTTGTGTTTGAGATGAAGACAGCTGGATTTGCACAGCACAAATTATGTATTCACAAAATCTTACGCATGACTTTCAGCAGAGCCAGTGGTTTAAAAGATGGTCAAACCAAAAGCTCAAAAAAGTGTAAAATATTAAATGTTACAAAATATGACAAGGCGGAGAGTTAGTAATACATTCTGTATTACATTACTACATGTTAAGGTCACTCAAATAAGTGGCATGTAAAAGCTATGTTTCGGATTTAAGAAGTTGGAAGCGTAAATGTTTATGTGAAAAGGGGGCAGATATTTTAAGGCGAGACACTGCAGGTGAATAGGAAAAAGAAATACATTTAATTAAAGATATCAGTTTGAACCTTCTCCTGTAGTTTACTCACATACATGTAAGTTTTTTAGTGCCATAATCAACATCAAAACAAGACATTTACGCTTTTATCATGTATCATGCAGCAGAATGACCAATATACCAAGATAATTATTTACTCTTATTTGTATTGTGTGTGTGTATTCTTCTGATAAATAAATCTTTTTGTCAAATTGGTTTTTAGATCGAATACCCATGGGGATTGAATTTAATGCTTTTTAATCTATTTAAAGGCCTTATTTTTGCCAAAATCTATTTAATGACTTTTAATGCCCTGTGAAAACCCTGATTAAAAAAAAAAACGTCTTAGAAGTTACAATACCCCAGAGAAATCTTATGTATGAAGTGGATTAAAGGAATAAAAGAAAGAGAAAGAAAAACTGAAAATATTTGAAAAAAAAGAGCTTTGCCTGTAGTCTTTCTTTCTTTCTTTCTTTCTTTCTTTCTTTCTTTCTTTTCATTTGCTCTAATGCATTGTATTTTAACAGCTTAAATGAATGTAAATACAAAAGAAAATGACCAGTCAGTTTTTTTTAGTTCTTTTAGTCTTTGTAATTACCAGAATAATTCACATGAACAAAAAACGTGCACGAAGCCTAATTTTTCTGTTGACATTTTCCCCCAATGTTTTTTTAATAACTCGCGTATACATCTTCCCGGTAATAATATTCTGTAATGTCCAAACAATAATATCAAGCCACGCCATGTGTGTCTGAACCACGTGCTTCCAGCTCCAGTGGAAACACAGGCCTGTCTGCCTTCTATATCCACCCCCAGTGGAAACATGCCATATGTGTCATGTCCAACCAGCACTCACAGCGTGGTGACAACACCAACGTACAGCAGTGCCAAGGCAAACTGTGCTCACACGAGATCATATGGAGATGCTAGTGGCTTATGTTTCCTGTCTGATACAAGTGTGCATGCGTATGGGGGGTCGGTACCACAGGGCGTGCACGTGTACGGGGGCCGCACTGCAGGGAAGTGTGTGAGTAAATGTTAGAAATAGACTCGCTTCATTGTCAGTGGATGGGCCAACAGCAAAACAGCCGTGTGCGTTTGACAAGAAGCAAACAGAATGATGAATTGTCACTCCCCTCTCGCCCTCACGCCCCGCTGAAGGTAACGTGAAAATCAGCCGATAACATTGTTTCCAATGTCCATAGACGGGCGGTGAGTGCAGGAGGTGGGAGTCTCCGCCCTTTTTAAGCGCTTTGGGTGCCTATTAGGCGGAAAAGCGCTCTATAAATAAAAATTCTTCTTCTTCTTCTTCTTCTTCTTCTTTTGTCACTCCACATGACACAACAGGAAACAGGGCAGACCTAATAAGGCTCCCGGCAGGGATTTTAAAGACTGGATCAAATTTTAAAAAGGCATGGCGAAGGATATGTTGCCAGTTTCAGCCAGGTCCCAAAGACGGTGGCTTTTCTCACATCGAGAGAAAGTGGCTATAAAAGTGATTAGGTCATCCCTCTGAGTTTGGCCACATGCTGTACAGGTCCAAAGGAATTCCTGCTTTCACTGTAATAACATTTTAGCCGGTTTTGAAAATTAAAACTGCACAAAAAGGATATTCAGACATAAGTTATCAAATGATTTAACTATAACAATATATTATATCAGAAAAAAACAGGTGCAACTACTAATATTATTTTTTGTGCAACAGTTTCTGTCCCTGATATGTCTTTCATTTATTGGAGTGTTCAGGCAAAGTCCTTGTTTTGGCTGTTTGTGTCGATAGAATGTTTGGACCCAAACAGCTCTGATGATGTCAGACATACAAGCCCACCAACTTAACTGCACATATTATACAAACTATTATTCAAAACCAATTTCTGTTTGACTACCTAAACTGCTACAGTTTATATCTGACATTTAAATTATCTGTCTCAATGGAGACAAGCATTTCAACAGGCCGAGTTACTGGCCAGATCTGTGGAGAGGCTCTTTCTTTTTTCAAGGTACCTTCTGAAGCACAAATACACACGCATGTCTGTCTTCGATTGAATCCGAGATAGACATGCATGAGGTGTACACTCTACCACAAAAGTTATGTAATGCACCTTAAAAAAATAATAAATAAGGAAACAGCTGGTGTGTGAGCTCTTTTTTTATTCCATTTGTATAAACTGCTCCTTAAAATAACTAAATGGGAAATAATTTCAGTGCTGACACCAAACTATTAAAGCCACTGTTACATCTTTAGCACATTTTTTTTTTTTTTTTACGCCATTTGGATGTGAGTGCTGTTTGGGCCCTGAAATGCTCTAAAGTGAAGATAACAACACAATGCAACAAAAATAGCACGGAACAGAGAACGTGTTGGCTAATTAAAGCGCTGGCACATTCAAAGAACAAAGTTAGGTGTTGTTCTGAAGGTGGAGATGCTCTAATTAATCAGCAGAGACCACTGACACGGCTGCTTGATGAGGCTAATGAATGTATGCATTTTATTCTGCTGGAAATAATATCCAATGGACAATTACCAGACTTAAAATGAGCTCAGAACGACAGACCCTCAGAGTTAGGGGTCACGGACAACCGGACACAAAGATTTGACAAGCAGGAGCAATGTGGACGACTTGTGAAGTAAAATGTTTTCTTTTCTCCTCAACAAAAGAGGTGCGATAAATGTGGGCAATTACAAAGTTCTATTTGATATTTTTTCAGAATATAAAAGAGTAATCTGAGTTATTCCGTGGTAGTCATGCAGTTGAAGTCCCACAAATGACTGGCTCCCACGGCACGCTGTCATTGATTTCGTGGGCACTTCACAGACGCTTGAAAGACACTCGAAATGAATGCCAGCTCAGAATTATATTTCATTATAATGGTTTAATACGAATGTGTCAAGTTAACATTAGTGACCTTAAAATAGTTGGGTAGAAATACTGTATGTTCATCAGCTAGTTTTCAGTAACTGTTGGACAGGCTAAACTGTGATAGTTACATAATAGTATCTGTACACTTTTCGTTTTTATCGTGGTTAAAACATCTACCGCGAAAGTGCAATCACGGTTTTTCCCGAGTGCAAACCATCCATCCGTTTCCCTCAAACGCGTCTGCATTTGTCGGTGTCGAGTGGTGGGACGACTGCATTTGAAGCGTAACATTAATTCCTCATGAAGTCCGTCGGCTTGTATCAGCATTAAACTTTACCTCGCGCCGCTCAGACGAGGACCGTTGGAGGCTAGACGTGGGAAGGCACCTCGGGGTGATACGCGAGAACATGACCGCGCTCCTCTCGCCGCATCTGCAGCCTTCACGTAAACTATTAAAAAAAGAAAAAGCTTATACATTAGAATAGCTTTGCCCAGATGCCTCCCCCTCGCGCGGCCATGTTTTCAGAAAGCCTTCAGCGGTTTTCCAATTACAGCGGGGGAACAAACCAGCTCGGAGATGGGCTGTGCGCGTGCCGATGGATCACCTGATTTTAGACTCCATACTCCTATATCTTGATTTTCTCATTTCCACAAGCGGTTTGGTACAGTGTAAAATGTAATGCAGTACTTCTTTTGTTATTCCTGTGAAGCTACTTGAAGGCCCGGGGGCAAAATGCGGCCCTCAGACCAATTTTTCTTGGCCCTTAGGCTTCCTGGTGAATTGGCCCACATTGTCCAGAGAAATACTTTTTACAGTAAATTTCAGATTTTCTACGATTCTAACCTAAATAACTAACATTTTGGTGCAATACAGACCTGATGTTAAGGCATGGAGACTGGATCTAGATGTGGTGGCACTTAAAACGTCAGATAAATGCAGATTCTTTTGACATTTCACGATGGTTTGTGGCCCTCCGCTTTGTCTGTATTTCAATAGGTGGCCCTTGATGGGAAAAGTTTGGACACCCCTGTTCTAAAGGCTCTATAAAATTGAAGTGGACGGCATGAAGGTACGATATCGCCGTACATGAGATAACTGATTTAGTGCTCATGATATTCTACGATACATCACTACTTTTAAAGAACCCAATACATTTAAACGTTTTTCTACCATGACATGCACAAGCTTAAAATGAAATTCACCAATTGTTGTAACCAAAACAGTGAATATGTCAAATATGTCGCGTTAACAAGTTTCCTTTCTCTAAACACACAGCACAATTGTACTGCTGTCTCAAATTCAGTACATTATACCAAACGTTACTCATAGCGATATATCGATACAGCAGCCCATGATATCAACACCCCTTGTTGACGTGGATGAAAATGAAATGTTTTATGACTAATATAATCTTATATACAAATATGTAAAACCGTTAATTTACGTGGGACTTGCAACTTGAGTGACTTGTTAATTAACGCTGTGTTCCATTTATCCTCAGAGGTCGTAACTTGAACCTCGGCGAAAGGTTTTCTCCCAGTATTTGTGCTCCAGCTTTTAAATAAGAAAAACTATGAGCAATACACAGTGGTGGATGAAGTACATTTTGTTACTCAAGTAAAAGTACACATACAGCAGCAAAAAAATACTCCAGTAAAAGTAAAAGTGTCACATTTTCAAATCTAGTCAAGTATGCCTTTAAAAATGTACTTTAAGTGTAAAAAGTAAAACTAATTCTTTTTGGTTTGGAGAACTATTAAAGAATCAAAATGCTCTCAGATATGAAGTAAAAAGTATATGTAAAATGTACTAAGTAAAGTACAGATGCCTAAAAAAAGTACTTAAGTACAGTACTTTTGCACTTAGTTACTTTCCACCACTGGACATACATTACAGTTTATGTTTAGTAACGACTCAAATAAAATAATAAAAAAAACAGAAAAGTGCTCTAATCAGAGCGAGTGACGGTAATTTATTAACCCGGACTTTGGGATTACACTTTTAAACATCGTTTGAGACGGAATTTCTGTTTTTGTTGTCATTAGCTCATTGTAGAACATAAGCACAAAGCATTTATTTCCTCTGAAGCTCAGCGCAGAAGGTTCACAAACATGAGTGGCCTTTAGAGACTAGCTAAAAAGAAAGTATACAAGTACTATCAACCTTCTTCCCACTCCTTTTTGAACAAAAAACTGTCCATGGTTATGTATTCTGCATGTTTGTTTGTTTGTTTTTTTCTTTGCAGTGTTTAGATAAAGATATTTGAACAAACTTCATCCAAACGCAGGGCACAGCCATGATGGATCACCTTACTCTGATAAACTCCGGGCTCTGAAATGTTGCCTGAATGTTGTTCCTGTGTGAATTTACAAGTCAGGACTCAGAACACAGCATACATTCGCAAATAATCGTGACAAAAAGAAGATCGAACTCTTTCAGCAGTAACAATCCTGCACTGTAGTTGATTTGAGCACTACTTAAACTTAAACCGCAACCACGGCCACCGCTCACGCCTTCTCACGAATACACGTTTCAAAAGTCGTCGAAGTCAGGTATCATAACATTCCCTAATCACGTTTAGCTGGATCACACGCCACACGACCTTCAAGCGTTCGCAGCCGATAGCTCCCGGGGGATTTGAGCGCAAATCGTTAACCAATACGGCGTGGCGCAGGGAACTTAAGACGCCGATGTGAGCAGCTATAGCAGCGATCAGACTGCGCAGTGCCAAGTGATGTCCCCATCCATCATGCATCACCAGCTACTTTTACTTTACGCCAGCCAAGTGGTCTCATGCAGGGCGGGCTGGTTGCCATGAAAGAAACGCGAGCGCCTCTAAAAGCTTTTTTTCCCGACTCTCTCCAGCTGTCTCGGGTCTTTCAGAATAGAAGCTTTTAATCAGTACGCGGCAAAAAACAAAAAAAAACAAAACACATTTACTTATTTGGTTTTATCACTGGTTCCAATAATCAAAATGGCCGCAGGGAAAAAAAGAAAAGTGGCTCTATCATCTTTGCGTTTTTGGCTGCAATAACTGTTACTGAAGCTGCATTGCGGATTGGGAATTCTTAAGTTATAGCAGTGATTATGTGGAGAACTCCTATTTAAAAAGTCTTGCCCGAAAGGGGGATTGAAGTAAATACGCTTCTGTAAAAATCTGTTTAATTAAGTCTGCTTTAGAGACTGTTCAAATTGTTCTGAATTTTTTTTTTTTTTTTGTTTAGCTAGACAACAAATATATTCAGATAAGAATATTTTGATTTCACAAAGTTTGAGAAAAGAGGATTGCAAATAGAAGTTAAAATAAAGTGTTCTAAGGTAGAGCTGCATGATTTGGGAAAAATATCTAATCAATTTTTCTGACTAGTATTGCGATTAGATTTGCAATTTGTATTTTAATTGTGGGATTCTGTTCAGATGTCACATTTTTACATGACAGAGAATCATGCTTTTAGTCACGTTTTAATGACATATTTGTCACTTTTAGTCACGTTTTTGTCACTTAGTTGCGTTTGTGTTAGTTTTAGTTGCATTTTTGTTGCTTTAGTGGCATTTTTTTGTAATGTTAAGATTCAATTTTGATGTATTTGTTGTTTTAAGTCATGCTTTTAATTGTGTGTCAAAGGCAAGACAAGGTTTTTGACGCTTGTATTTGATGCTTGTAGTTGTAGAATTTTTGTCACTTTTAATGTCGTTTTTCTCACCTTTAATGTTGTTTTTGTACCTCTGCGATTTTGTCAATTTTAGTCGAATTTTGCCACTTTGTTGCGCTTTTATCCCTTGTAGTTGCATTTTTGACATTTTAGTTGAGTTTTGTCACTTTTAGACACGTTTAGTCATTATTAGTCACGTTTTCTGCATTTTTGTTGCTTTAACTCACAGCTTTGATGCTTTTAATTTTTGTGAAGATCAGTCATGTTTTGACGCCTTCTTTCTGTGTTTTTTTGATGCGCTTAGTCACTTTTTTGTCACATTTTGTCATGTTTTCAACACTTTACAACATGTTTTTGTCGCTTTTAGTTTCGTTTTCGTCACTTGTTTCCGAACATGTTCTAACAAATACATTTTTAAGCAGAAGAAAACGAGATATTTTATTGTACATAGAAGAAATTATTGCACTTCAGAAGCTTTCAGATTGCGATTTCGATTCAATTCTGTCCCCACAATAAAATACTGTTAATTGTGCAATTCATTTAATAGCAATTCTCTGTATTGCATTCCGATCCATACTATTCCACTCGGCGGCTCACTGATGTGTAAATATTCAGCCAACGTGCACTGCCCATAGGGATCCGTGGACTATCAATATGATGGATTAGCCTTTTCCTTCTGGAGGAAAAAAATAATTACTCAAAGCAATAATTACACCAAGCCCCTGCTGATCGCACAAGAGTTAGTGGAGAGAGAAGATTTCATTGTCCTGTATGGGAAACAATAACACAAACGACAGGTGCAGAGTACAACAGGTTTTAACACATTTGCTTGGATTCTCAAAAGCCAGATGTTTTGTCTTGAGGTGTTTTTTTTACACTTGTCATTAGAAAGTCATGCTCCTGCGATACACTCCAAGGTGAAAACTGGCTTTTCAAATCTCTTTCACAATGTTAATTATTTTAGTCTAATTAACTAAATTAGTTTTATTGACCCAACCTGTATTATTCTGTGACATGCTGTATTTGGGTTTTTAAATAATAGTCTTACTTCTTGGTTAAAACAAGTATTATACCAGACCCAACAAGAATCCCGGTTTTAAGGTGTAAACTATGTCATTAGTTGAAACAAAGACTTCAAATTAAAGGAGACATATTGTGTTTTTTCTTCAGGTACTTCTTATAAAACTATAACATAAGTAGATCACTATTTTACATTTTGCAAAACGGCGTTGTAACAGAAGCAGGTCCATTAACTTCTTGTTCAACACTGCAGAACAGATAAGCCCCGCCTCTTCATTGTGACATTTCACTGTATAACAAGCAGTGTATTGTCATTAGCAGGTTTTATTTTTGAAAAGTGGCTACATGTCATTTTAGAACCCTTATCAAATAATCACAACTGAGTACAGAGACGAGGGAAGGGATAGGGGGTGGGTGAAAACAGACATTTTAGAGCCCCCGAGCATCTAATTGCAGGAAAATACAGGACTACTCAAACATGCAGGAATGAACTGAAACACAAACTAATGTGTAAACTAATGATGGGGAAAGTGTTGTAATCAAGGTTAAAATCTCATTACAGTTAAAATGTGGATGACAGGTTTTTAAGATTTTCTAATTTTCTAATTTTTACTTTCTTCAGTGTATTAATACCTCTTGTAAATATAAATTGTAGTTTTGCACCAATCAGGTCGTTGTTTGTGGCAAAAAGTTGAAAAATGTGTTGAAAATTATAGGAAGTAAACACATTAATGACGTCACACTAGAGAGACAAAGGCTGTGCATAATTCACACCGAATACACTACTTTTTTGACACTTTAAACATTGATTCAACAAAATAAAGGTATTCACATGTATTTTTATTTATCAAATGAAAACGTGTGACATTAGATGAGTTTTGGCCCATTGTACAGGATATTTCTTGGTCATTTCCTAGTGTGATGTCATCATTCACAACCAGGAAGTAAAATTAGTTCTTTGCCTGAAATATTTGAGTCTTTTGGGGGGCTCTAGTGATGACCAGAGGTTCCAGATGTGTGTAATTATTTGCATTCAACATTACAAACACTTCACAGAGTATTTACAGAGGGCAGTCTGGGTAAAGCTACACATTCAGCAGTTTGTTAATCTCTGTAATGGGAGAGAAATGGAATGATGATTACTTCACTTCTGGGGTTAGTGCCCTTGCTTTTGTTGCGCTGTGATGCTATTTATTCCAAACAACATAAAGATTCAGTGGCTTAAATCAAAGGTGCACTGTTTCTAGAGTAAAAGGAACTGATTGTCTCCTTGGAGATTTTACGGCTTTACCTTGACTCCATGAAGACAAAGCTGGCAACAAGTTACAGCTTAGAACTGTGAGGCGAAACCACACAGTAAAGCATGTTTTTCAGAGTATGCAATAAAATACATGTAATTAAAGGTGCTGTACCTGATTTTACTCTCTTAAAAACTTGAAAACCCAACTTGTTCATTCAAAGTCTTTGCAGCTGTCCACATATTCATCGTTGTGAATGTATTACAGCTTTTCACAACTTTCACGGTAAAGCTAACAACAACTAGCCTGCAAACAGCACACTTCCTGCTTTGCGGAGAATAAAACGCTCTATAATTAGATGCAAAGAGTGTACAAGGGACTAATTTTCCCCCGAACAGATGCTTTTACAATATAACTTCGGCAAAACAGACAAAAAAGAAAATTGGGTACAGCCCCTTTAAATAGATGCTTTAAAGATAGATACTGTGGAATAATCTACGTAAAGCCATAAAATCTTTATTTAGAAAGTTACATAATGCACCTTTAACTGAACTAATTAATGTTTGTTTGTTTGTAATGTTTAAGCAGTGAGGTTTATTTGTTCATCTCTGACAGATTTGGGCTGACATGTACATAGAGCTGACATGTATGTGTATAGATTTATTAATATCACAGTTGCTTCAAGAAACCCTTCGAGCTATGCTTCCTTTTTTGTTGTGGAGGCCTTTGGAGTGGTTCTTAAGTTGGTTCATAGTGAAGTGAGGGGATCCATCATGTCAGCGCAGGGGTAAAAACAACACAGGAGAAGAGGTCAAATGGGAGCGCAGTGCACATCACAAGAAACAATGGCTGCTGAATTATTGAGTCCTTCCTGTCCCACCAGCCATTTGTCCCAGGACTAATGGGTTTCTCTAAAAGGCAGGCCGGGGTGAGAGAGTTGTTTTTACAGTGCACAACAAACACAAGCTAATATGCTTTATTCATCGAAGACAAAAAGGCAAAAAGTCACAATGCAATGTATACCAAATATAAGTGGATGCAAAAATGTAGGCTCCATTCTGTGAACATCAAATATATATATTTTTTGCAAAGATTATTCATTTTTCAAATATTATTTATTCAGTATTGTTATGTTTTAATTTAGAAATGGTGGTTTTGAGTAGTGTTATCATGATACTAAATTTCAAACTTGATTTTGTTACTATGTGCTCAATTCTTGATACATATTTTGATACCACAATGATTAAATATGCTCTTTAAACATTTTAGATGATAACTGACATGTTCAAAACAAAATAGTATGTTCTTCATAACCCCTAAAGCTCAGATCATTCTGAAACTGTTCAGGGAAGGTCAGGGAAGTGATGAAGGATATTTAAGTCAAGTGTGATTGATGTCAATACTTGACTTAAATATCCTTAAACAAGCAAATACAAATAGTATAGGCGCCAATGCTGAATATAACTGTTATTGTAATATTTTAATATAACACACACACACCAAAAAAAGAAAAATGCATGCCCTAATTTATATGTCAAACGAAGAAAAAAAAGAAAGAAAGAAAGAAAGAAAGAAAGAAAGAAAGAAAGAAAGAAAGAAAGAAAGAAAGAAAGAAAGAAAGAAAGAAAACAAAATTGAGACTAAATCAAGGCTAATTTGGGAAAAGTGTGATTTTGTTTCTTTTTTGGGGGGATCAATACTAGTTCTAGAATCCATTAATATTTGATTTTCAGAACACTTAACAATCCTAGTTTTGAGTTTCCTTCAACTAGGGATGGACAACACTGACAAAAATGAACATCTCTATTTTTTAAGAGTATCCCGACAGCAATAGTCAGATGATATTATGTCAGTCGAGCAGATATGTGTTAAAGCGTCTTTAAACATGAGGTTTAATTATCAGACAAATGTGTAAAGTCTGTAAAATATATCACAAAAGGACAGAGACATCACCTTATAACTTTTTGTTGCACCACATTTTGGAAACCTTCAAACATCAACATTCTTAATATTGTCAAAATTTTCACAATTTTCCCACCGTTAAATTTAGCTTTAACTTGTCTTTGATCAGATTTGACCCGACCTTGATTCAGTTGAGGAATGGTTCCTCATCCACGCAGTGCTTCAGTGTGCAAAATCACCAGCATTCATTGCATATTTCTAACATTCATCTGGTACCCACACATTTTGCTATTTTGTTCACACATAATTAGATGCAAAAACAGTTTTTATAGCACATTTGGTTGCAACTGTCTCCGAGCGTAGGCTTGATTATGTAAAACTGATCCATCCATTAAAGTTATATTTTACACTGAATAGCATGCATACCATTGTTTACACATTCAGACTTGCTCATTTTGAACCCTTTGCTGTGCTGTCTAGTATGAGTCACTGTTTTGACCCCTCTTCGGTCCTGCGTATGGACCGAGCTGAGGCGTTGGGGGTGCACACTTTCTCTCTCGGATATGTATGGAACAGAAGCATTGACCGAGCATCTGTCTGACTGCCGCGGTAAAGGCATGTGTCTGCTAGCTCCTTCGATTAATCCACACTTCCTGCAGCTGCCCGGGCTGTAGCTCCCATCACGCTGCTATCCGTCAATACCGACACGCCGCACACAAAGATGCACATGTCTGTATAGTCAAGTGTCACGCCGCTGGGGACTGGACACACCGGCTGATGCCCCCCGCGGCTGGTATTGGGTGGGCCGGATATCCAGCTACGAGTTCAGGAACCTGTGCTGTCAGCTGGCAGTCAGCTCTCTGCAGGTGAGGTGTCCACACAGAAGAAAAGTCATGGGCCAATAAGCAACGCAGTGGGACATTCAGGGGGAAAATAACTGCAGAGGCCTTTGACTCTGCCTCGCGCTGCCAGACTTTAATCACCGTAGTTGTACCGTGCGAACAAATGTACAAGGAGCTAAAAAAAATAGTGTATTTTTCACCTTCGAATGAACACTGTAGGACAGATAAATACGTAAATTGAGGCATATGACCTAAAAGCTGCATTCAATGTACATATGATGAAAAATACAAAATCTGCCCTTGAAGCGTCACTGTTGACTCATGGGTTATTTGCAGGAAGAATATACATTATCGAAGTGTATATTCGTCGTGTCTTTAGAGATGGGGTACCGGATTTTTAAAAAATTTCAATTCACTGATGGTGAATAGGGAAAAAATCTTAAATTTAAAGATCACTTTGATACTTCTCCCGTAATTTACTCACATGAATGTAAGGAAAAAAATAGTAAAAGTTTTTCATCATGTTAGTTTTCATGAAATAATGTATTTTATGTGTAAAAACTGCTGAAATTGCACACATTTGGGACATTAAATCTGAAAAATGGACAGAACCAGTTTTTTTTTTTTTTTTTTTTTTCATTTTGTACACATTTAGTTTTTGAGTAAACTAGATCTGACGGAAAAATGGCCTAAACAATAAAATGTTGCTTTCTTTTTTTTTTTCTTAAAACTTCAATAAATCATGCTTGGAATTAGATATCAACAAATCCTTCCGTAAACTCCATCAAAGTCTTAAGTACAAGACTTGAAAGCTTGGTGTGTGTGGGTGCTATTTTAAGGGCTAAATAAAGCATAATAAAAAACAGAAATAAAACTTATTTCGGAGCAGATTGGACAAGTTTGTTGTTTCCACATGAAAGCCAGTATGTTGTGAGAGCAAACTGACTAAAGTAAAAAAAAAAAAGGGGAAAAATCGGTTTGCGTGTAGTGTTCCCAATGGTAAAAGCATGGTCGCATAAACATTTGTATTCTCATCAAGCTGACTCTGATTGGCTGTGATTGGGTGGTCCGCCCCAGTTTCACTTCAATGTCTGAAAAAAAGCTCTTTAAAATTGTGCACACCCCTAAAATGTATGCACGTGGATATTAACCATGCGCCAATGGGTATGAGAGATTTAAATAATTCCTCCTTTTGCTGTGTAAAAATTAGGTACCCTAGCTTTAAAGGTGCAACTTTTCAGGCGGAGAACACCACCTGCTTGTATTTGTGAGCATTTAATTCATCTGTCTGCATGATGACGCCACAGTCACAGGTTGGAGTATATTTCCTTCAACGTCACACAGATTATAGCAAAAGGAAAATAGAATTCTAACTTTAGTTTTGCCAACTCATCCTAGTAGCTTTTTCAGTTCATCTAAGCGAAGCTAATTGATGAACTACTTGAATGAGTGGCAAAACATTTTCACTTTTCAAACTTTCGTCCAGTTGACAGAATTCCAATTTTTTTCATGGAACTATACATCTTCATCATAGAAAAGGTTTCAAGGGTTGTCATCCGGACGCTGTTTGAAGATCGAGACGTTTCGATTTCTATCCAAAAGTCATTGTCAATCAGAGAGCTGGTCTGGTCTATACATCTTTATCACACAGAAAATAATCACTTTCTCGTGTAAATCAGTTTTCAGAACACGGCAACACAATCTCACGGCCCTTAATCTCTTGCAAACTTCCTTCACTCAGATGCACCTTAGCTCCGGCACATTGTGGAAGTGGCACGCCGTGGGCTGCAGACGTCTCCTCTGTGCACCGCCGCACTGCTCCAAATGTGCCTCCCAAAATCTACAGCTGTTGTCCCCCTCATCGCGCGTGTTGGGCGTGAGTGCTGTCAGGTCACTCAAATCAACACTGTTTCGTTCCCTCCTTTTGCTGCTCATCTGAATTGCTGAAGCGGTTATATCTGGTAGTGAGATGTGTTTTCAAATGGAAAATAAGCCTTTAAATCTAAGTGGGATGAATTTTCCACAGTTTTGACAAGTAAGTGAAATAAAAAGTGGAACAGCTTGAGTCAGTAGGCCGGATGAAGTTTGTGTTACTCCGTGTAACCTCAAATGGACTAATGCGACTTGCTGTTAGGTGTTGGAAATAAGTCCTTCAGTGCTATGTGTCTCAACCGCCAAAAAATTAGTCCATATATTAATCTGTTCAGTTGGTGGAGACGTGAATAAATATGCTATGAAAATGTGGTGCTATGTTAACGTTTAAATGAAAAAATGTAATAAAAGCCTGCAGTTCTGACGTAAAGGTGCATTGTAAGGCTGGGCAATTAATCTAAAGGTCGAGAAATTGAGAATCAAGTCTAATCATCAATGATATGGTTGAGGTTTTTGAATGGAGAGGTCACAGTCAGCTCTCTGTCAATGAAAACATGGAAGAAAAAACACAGGAAAAAAGTTCATTACATTAGGTAATTGCAACGTCTGATTTGAGGGAAAATGTCTTCAAAGACGGTGCAATTACATGTTTGAACTTAAATACTAAACGCCAAGTATTGAGTTCTGTGACAAAAAAAGTGGATTTCAGTCAATGCAGTTTGTAGTGTTTACTGCATCTCACCTCGTTTCAGTGCAATCTTAAAGACACAGCACAAGAAGTTCATATGTTGTAATGCTCTTAAATAATTGATAGTGTTGTAAGATCATAAACATATCCATAAAGCATCTGTGCTATCACCGTGTATGCCACTGGCTAATCAGAGCTGCATGGTTCACTTTTCTGTATTGTTTTAATTTTCGCCCTTAAACTCGTCGATGTACAATCAAGTTACAAGCTCCCTTTGTTTAAATAAATGGTTAAACAAAACCGTGATAATCTACATAACTCTGAATCTGAAATCCATACAGATTTTTGTAACATAATTTATTAAACTGAGCTATAAATTGAGTTATGAGCACTCGAAAGCTAATCCAAGATGATCACGATGTATATTTTATTACGTACTACACACTATTCATCAGAGAGAAATGCTTTGAGGGTGTGAGCCAAGTGTGAGCGTGGACCAGGACTTTGAAGAAACTCTTATTAGAAAGCTCACATCCCTGCTGACTGATCTGTTTTACACACCATTTAACAGAGAAATCATGTTTTTTTCCCCCGCCTGTTTTATCAGCACTATCACTGCAACCATTAGTCAGGGTTTACCCCAGCACGCCGAAAGTTTGGGTATGTCCGCATTACCGCCAGATGGCTAACCTCCGCTATCTCCACTCGCTATCCACCAGAGTCGAACAATTACCGGGCCTGTGTTCTTGTGAATATGTGTCACGTTACATTTGCTCTGACAGGGTGGAAGCAGCAAGACATGGACAGGAACGCTGTAGGGATTAATGTTGAGCTCAAGAGCCCATTTCTTCAAGGCATTAGCTGCTTGCTGGAGCGCTCAGGGCCTGACAGGGGACTAAGGCACAGCGTGCAGAAGCCGTTTGGGAGTGGGGCGGGTTATTTCTGGACCTATGGAAGTGTGGAGTCCACCGAACGCACACAGAGACACTAGTAGGCGAGGTCTCAGGGGCATCCGCGCACAGCTGCATTAGCATTTGGGACATACTTTTGGATTGTCCCTGATAAGCTGGCCACACTTAATTAATAGAGCTGATTCTGAACGGGCAACGGTGATTACAGAAATGAAGATACTGATGCAGACGCTAGAATCGCCAAATGTTTGACCATGAGGTGGGTAAAGTGGGCTGAAATCTGTTCCCACTGTCTTTATTTCCCTGGGTAAGACATTTAACCTAGATGCCAGTGTCAGTACAATACAGTGTTGTTTCATTATGGGGCGATCAGGAAAAAGGGAGTCCTGTCTTTTGGTACTTCAAAAGGTTTATGAAAAATAAAAACAAATAAATGCTTGATTACTGAAATTGTGCCAGTATCTACAGCAACCAGTTTGAAGTAGGCTGTGTGTTGTTATTAATAGCATCATTAACTTTTCCTGGCCAGTCAAGAATACACACGTCTGCAATATTTTACGATGGATCAAATGGATGGATCAGGGATACACGTGGCCTGTCCATATCAAAACAAATATGGTGGCTTACGAGTAAAAAAGAAAGGGAAAAAGATATCGCAGGGGATGAAAATCATCATACATTTCTGTAGAATCAATGAGCAAAAAATAAAACTTAAAGTGCGTATGACAGGTTATCATGATTTTCTAATTTTTACTCTATTTGGTGTATTAATACCAATTGTACATATGCATTATAGTTTTACACCAATCAAGCAGCCATTTGTGGAGAAAAGATTACAGGAAGTAAAGGGATAGATGACATCACACTGGGGAGACAAAGGTTTTGCATAATTTACACAAAAGAAACAACCTTTTTTGACCCTTTTTTGTTATGGTAATTTCCTAGTGTGATGTCATAATTTACAACCAGGAAGTAAAACAAAACAAAAAAACAAAAAATTGCTGAACTGTGATAAAATTATATAAAGTATTTCAACAAAAGTTGAAATATATTTTTGTCAAATGAATAGTCCAACCTGTCATGGGCAGTTGGTAGTGGGCACGCCACCTGCATTACTCCATGAAGATAGAAATTTAAAACCAAAGTTTGTAACAGTTTCCATGGAAATGTAACAGTTTTACACTCTTTTTTAAATGTTCAGGTTAAATTAAGAACATCTCCATGGGGACAAGCAAGAGGCAGATCCTTCTCCAGAAAAGTCACAAGTCACGTTTGTGGAGAAACAACCCCTTCACAAGTGTGAATGTTTTGAAAGTGTTTTAGTACCACTATGAAAACTGCTGTACTGCATTTCTAAGTGCATTTTCTTTGGCTGAATCTTACACGGTGCGGCTTTAATCTGAGGTGAGAGAAGTTTGATTTTGTTCTAAATGATAGATGACCAACAAGCTCCTCCATTCCCCGTGCTTCCTCACTGAACAAACTTGAACGCAAAGTTCTGTCTGAGTTCAGCTTGAGACGCAGCGGAGGAAGTGGTGACCAGACTGAGATCTTCTATAGTCTGGATCCCAAGCCATCATTAAGTAACACTTATTACTCTATGGGGTTTAAATGCCCTTATTTTAGTTTGTTTGTATCTTTTCAAAGTCATCCACTGTATGCCAGGCCTAACTCAGGGACCAATTTAACTTTCATTACAAAGTGAAATTTTAATAAATGGGAGAAGACATATTGTCAACTTGGCCCAGGGGCAGCTAAACTTAGAGGCAAACGAGAGCTTGATAAATGATGCAGAAAGGCGGCCTGCTACATAACCACACGGGCGTCTCACTTGTATGTAAATATGTTTGGCCTAAAGGTTGGCTGCATTCGGAGGGACGGGGCTTTAAAAACACGCCGCAGGATTTCAGATTGGTGTTTTAACGCTGTGACCTTTGAGTGAGTTGGATGGGCGCAGACAGCCGTGTGGACTCTGATGAATAGCGTGGGTCTTGTCCCAGCTGGGAGAGCAGATGCCCAGAGTAGAAAGAGAATATGTTTTTTCCCTCTCCCAGCTCTGCCTGCTATATTTTTTTTTCTTTCCTGCAACTTCTAATCTCATATTAGAGATATAGAACTGGGAGGGGGTATGAGGGGGAGGCTGGCGAGATGACACACTATTAACTCTCCTGGCGTTAATCTTAATGCCTCATGCTAGCGGGCGATACACAATCCATTTTAATGCAATTAGCTCGTGCCAGGAAGGATGAGTTATTCAATGGGAACATAATTGCATCCTCAAGTTTTTACAGTGGGATGTAATTACTTTTATACATGGTTTAACGCGTGGCACCGCTGACACGTGCGTCGCCATTTGTGTGCAGTGAAAAGGCAGTCGTGCACACCAGTACACCGCCGTACGGAATTAAGGTGACGCTCAATACATCATACAACCTGATTAGAAAGTCGAAAAGTGGAATTGCCCGTGATCAGTTTTGATCAGGGAAAGGATTAGCAAACACCGGCACGCTGAATCGAGACTCTGGTGGGAAAGTTTGGGATGAAAGACCTTCGCTGTACTTCCTGCTGTTCCAAATAGCGGCTTTATATTTGAATACACTCGTTTGATATTTGGGAAAGCACACGCGGTCTTAGCGCTTTTCTTTCTTTTTGGCTCACAATAAAAGCAGTAGAAGCAGGGATAAAAATAACTGTCCCATAAATATCCTCATCTTCTGTATTTGCGCTGTGAATGCAAGCTATTTATAGTTTATACTAGTCATGATATAGAGTAAATAAGGCAGTGGTGGAAGAAGTATTCGGTTTTGTTACAGATTAAAAGTATAGAAGTATTTCACACATATTTAGAGAAGTGTTAAAGCATTAAAAGTTGTGATTTTGTTTAAGAATTGTGTTTTTGGTCAGTGGTGCAAGTCAAATCTTATTTTTTTTCTAGTGAATTTTATATTCACTCTTTAAATCCGAACTGTTGAACGTCACCATGATTGTGCTGTAAATAACTTCTTAATTCATACAAAAGTACTTTTTACTTTTCAGTCCAGTTCAAAAATGTAGTGCATTAGAAAGTACAAATAACTGCTCTCAAAAAGTAAGTAAAAGTAAAAGTAAGTAAGTCTAAAAGTAAGAAGTATCCACTAGTAAAGTACAAATTCTTTCATTACTTTCCTTCATTACATTCCACCACAGCAAATAAACACAGTAAAATGTCTTAACGTGCAGGTCAACCAACTTATATATGTGAAATGGATGCAGAGGAATGAATTAAATGAACGTAACCGTAAATATTAATAATAATCCTTGAGTATTTAATCTGTAACAGCGCCATAAAACACAAAAGGCCTTGAGAGAGCACTGCTTAACCCCCGATGACACTGTAACAGCTCTGAATACAACGTGGAAATGGAGCGCGGGATGAGCCTGACAAGTTTCCACAGCAGCCCGGTTCCTCTCCTCTCACTTTATAAATAATGGAGGTGATGTAGAGCCAACACTGGGCATAATCTGAAGTGGCCACAGGGCGCCCACGGGCCTGTCAGGGGCACGCATCCATGTCCACCCACAACTGTCCCAAACATACACTTCTGCACTCGCCAGGACCGCTGTGGCTATCACTGCTGACTGACAGAATGGTTTCCAACACAAGTTAATCAGGGCTTTTTTAATGTTTGATGTATTGATTTGTGTTTTTAGTTTTATTAGTTAGTGTTATCAGTAAAAATAGGCTTGCTATTGGCCTTAATATTTTGTTTTGGTGGATCTACTGCCTGAAGAATACACACAAAGCTTTATTTTTACTGCTAAATGTGAAGAGGGACTGCACAAAACGGGACTCTTCTGCTCTTTTATGCAGTGCAGTTCTTCATTTTGTTATTGAAATAAAAGTACATCTACAATGGCAAGAAACTATTTTGAGCAAAAGTAAAAACATCACATACAAACATCTACTTAATTAAAAGCATTGAAGTACGCGTATGACAATGTACTTTTCAAATACAAAAATAGCTCTCTAAATTGCATGCACATTTAGAGACTGAATAAATTGTGCTTGTCAGTTACATTTTCATATTTTTGTGTGCTCCGGCAGGCAAAATGTTCGCTTAAAAGCCATTTCAGCAGGTCCCAAATAATAAAATGTATGTCTACTTTTCAGTCCAATAAAAAAAAAGTTAAAAAAATGGACTAGAAAGCACAAATACCTGCTCTCAAATGTGAAATAAAAGTTAGAAATGTCCAAATAAATAAAATTACCCAAGTACAGTATTTAACCACTGCGTATGTGTTTTGTGGTTAAACAGGGCTGCGGCTGTGATTGTAGTGGGGAAAAGTATTAAAAGTATAATAAATATAAACTGAGCTTATCGGCCATCAATTTCTCTGAATTCAAAACAATCTGATTCAGCACTGAAAAAAAGGTAAATCTTTAGAGTACAGCACCTGGGTAGATGTGCTTTGTAAAAATAAATGTGTCTAAAATGTTCCAGTTCCACCCAAATTGTTATGTACTTACTGTATAGTGTGACGTTGAGTATCTCCCCTTGTTTCAGTGAGTACTTTATCACTTCCTGTCTAGAGGCCCAGTGGTGTGACAGTTTGTAAGGTCACGAGCCCATTGCCCCTGCCCTGCACCTTTGTCCTCCGTGTCATCCGCACCGGCAGCATGTCCACTCTCTCCGACCTCTCCGTGTTACAGGCAAAGCGCTGACAAGCATCTTTTTAAAGCCAACTAAACATATTCCCCGAGTTGTCTTGGGACCTCGGAGGACTCTGCCCCCACAGCGCGGTGCCAGGCGTGACCTTGGCGGAGGCAGGGAGCGTCCGTTCTCCGTCCGGTCGCGTGTACGGACAGCTGTCGCGGTGCGCCCGCCGAGGCCCGCGGCGTTTGTGGGGGTGAGGACTAAATCCGTTTACATGAAAGACCTTGAGCGCAGTGTGACACATCATTGCTTACCTCCAAGCCTCGAGCTGCGCGATGCGTCCACCTCCGCACAGCCCTGACCCCCAGCCTCTCGCTTTGGTCAGTTATTGTGCGCGACTGGAGACGTTTGGTTTCCGTCGGCTCAAGCATGTGCACACGGTTTACGTTCTGCAACCCTGCCTTCGAGCAAAACGACTTGGCAGTTTTATTTTTCTTTGATGTGATTGACGTCCTTTGCAAGAAAAAAAACGGCATTCTATCTCAACGGTGATGAGATGGATACAGAGAGCAATGTTGTCTCTTGAAAGCCTGGTAACAACTGTGCCTCATTGCAGCAAAGTCCCGGGTTAAATTCCCACGGAACCAGGTGACTTTGCATGTTCTCCCCATGCCCGGTTGGGTTTTCTCCAGGTACTTCATATATCGCATGCTACCTACCCAAACACCCTTCAAAACTTAAAGCAAAAACAGAACAAACAACATTGAGCAATCTCCTAAATAATGGTCTAGGCCAGGGGTGTCTAAACTTTTTCCACTGAGGGCCACATACTGAAATTTAGACCAAGCGGAGGGCCACAATTAAATTGTGAAACGTTAAAAAAAGTTGCTTTAATCTGATTCTTAAAGCACCACCACACCTAAATTCAGTCTCAGTGCTTTAATATCAGGTTTGTATTGCACCAAAATGTTAGTTATTTAGGTTATAATAGTAGAAAATCTGAAATTTGCTGTAAAAAGTATGTCTTAGGACAATGTGGGCCAATTCACCAGGAAGCTTGAGGGCCAAGAAAAATTGGTCTGCGGGCCGCTTTTGGCCCCCGGGCCTTAGTTTGGACATGCCTGGTCTAGGCTGACGATACTGTGGTGATACTAAGTGCAAAACTTTGACCTAAACCAAAACATTTACAGGCACATTTTCACTTGATCCTGATTGTAATTCCATATATCTCCTGCTATCTACCCATACCTTTGGAACATTACAGCAAAAACAGAAAAAACAGAACAGAAATCTTTCAAATAATGACATTTTAGCACGATCCTGATTGCATTTCTTATATCTCATGCTTCCTACCCATACCCTTTGATCTTACAGCGAAAACAGATAGAACAGGGTTGTCATTTCTAAAACTTTACGTGGAATACTAAGTGAACGAACATAACTCAAACTTCTTCAAACTTGCCAACTTCTCAGCTCTCTTAGCTCAGATCACCTTATGTCATGAAACCATGGAAGTGCAAGTTTTTGGAACATTTTGGGCTCATATACATACTCATACTCATATAAATTTGTTTTTTTGTAGATCAAAAACTTAACATGGAAAGTCACATACACATTTTTGTATTGCACAACAATATAATTAAAATCCCAGAATAGTAATTTTCAAGCTGAGGCATGTTTGTTCATATATCTTTTGGGCAATACTTTGACATTTGACATTTACAGACACATTTAACACAGTGTAAAAAAAAAAAAAAAAGTTAATGTTAATGTTAATGATGTTATAGTTGAGGAGATTTACTCAAGATGAGATTCATTCATTTTTTAATAGCACTATAATAGATTTGACTTTTGAAAACATTGCAGAGTATGTCTTTTTCAAATGGTGCTTATCTGATATTGCAAATCAACTTTGCAAATACAGCATGCTCTGGTTGTCAGCTTGTTATTTTAAATGCTCTTGCAAAAACTGCAGTTTACAGTGACGTGATAAGGCTGAAAAGAAAACTTGGATTAAGAAATCTGTAACGTCATGTTGTGTGGTTTAATTGAGTTGTTGATGTCGTTGTGCATCAATAACACTAGAGAACACCTTCTGTTTTTTATGTACCAAGTGCCGTGGCTGTATTGTTGTTTGAAGTTCAGTTTTAACATACTCATCTGTCACGTTTCTCGTGCATCGCCTCGTGGCTTAAACTTAGAAATGACTGCACACGAGGGGTTCATTGCAACCGCGAACGACCATCTCCTGAACCTGACACATATTTATTCCGCATAAATCCACTTAATGGTGACGGTAAAATCCAGAGCGTTGGAGAAACTGACACTGGGGCTCGTGTGAGTGTGTGCGATGGTCCTCCTCGAGCCACGGCCGGGCACGTCTTGTGATGCAGACATCCCGCCAACTCATTTATAAATGATCTGAGAGTATGATACTGCCCTAGGAGGAAAAAAAGAAAAGCGTGTAGCTGTCCGAGCGAATTTCCCTGACATGGAGCTTTTTATAGCAGACTGGACTTCAGAGCGAGCGGGAGAGTCGCGGAGTGGATTTGGTTTGGTGTTCCACTCCACTGTGGTACCTCCAGGCTACAACCGTGCACTGTGACATCCATTTTATAGCCGCGGCGCTACAGTATTTACACGTCCATTCCAGCAAATTGAGTGTACCACACATTTTTCACAGACCACTTCTTCAAATGTTCACTTATTTAACTTTGCAGGTTTATTTAATACTGCCTGCATAACCATTGTCTTTAGTATTGCCCTTCATAATTATACTTTTTTAACCAACATCTTTTTTTTTTTAAACATATTTTAAAAGTATCACGTTGTATAGTTATTATTTGTTATTATTTACAGCCCCATAGAAGATTGCTGTTTATTTTTGACTGACTCTGTGCACAGCAGCAGTTTGCAAAGCTAACCATTTCTCACAGCTAATGCTACCTTTTAATTAAAATAAACGACCAATTAAAATGTTCAGAGTATCTGATTTATTTACTTACTTTACTTTAGTTTTTTTTTTTTTTTTTAATCTTTATTATGCTTCAAAATTAGCATTAACATTGGGATTGACCAACACTCCCATTTATCAATTGATGGGAAGTATTCATCTCATTTGTAAATGCTTTAATTTAGTATGTAAAAGCCCATAGAGAATTGGTCAAGAAGTACTTAGTAGTACAATTAGAAAGCCATTAAAAAAAAAAAAAAAAAAAAAACTGAAATTCCAGAGCCTATTGATCTGACTATTGACCCATTTACGTTGTGTAAACAAAAACTTTCTAAAATATGGAATGGAGGAAACTTGAGGAAAACGTAGAACTTAATGGAGAAACAACAACCTCAAAATATCACAAAATAAAAAAATTCTGGTGGTTTTGTAAAATGAGCCTGGTTTAAAACATTTACAGTTGTATTTTACGGCAAAATCCTGCATTTTAGGATTTACTGGATACTCACAGAAATGTTGAGCCTGCAATAGTTTCTTGTGCATCTACTGATATGTCACATACTTAACCACAAATTATACTTTTGTGAAGCTTGATACGATATTTAGGTTACAAAATGACATATCCTCCATCCTTTGAAATAGCAAAACAAACCAACTGACATTTCTAACCTGGAAATTCTAAATAGTTGATTCATTTTTGCTTCTCAAGACACACTGATATTAGTTCATGTCTGTAAGTGTATCAATTTGCCTCCAATCTTCTCCATTCTGGACTTTTGAACCTCCTGATGAAACAGCATTTTAATGGGTCTGTAGGCTTTACACAGAGTACAAGTTGGGTAAATTCAGAGCCGTGGTTGTCCAATTGTGATAGCTCCGTTAAAACCATAATTGCTTTGGCATTTTCTTAACACGTGGCTCAGATGCAGCTGTTGATTTTATAAGGTGAGGAATAATCATGCATAATAATGATTTAGCCATTAGCAGAATCTCTGGGGAGCAGCTAGGGATGCGTCCGCTCCATGACTGCCATCGGGCCATGTTCATGTTGTAATATAAGATTCTGTTGAAGCACTGACCTCTGGCCTTACATTCGCCATCAATTTTTAATTAACAGGCTGCTGCTCACGAGTATTAAAATCAATGGGATATTCTAGAGAAGAAATAACTCGCGCTTGTTTCACGTTCACAACACAACCTTAGACTGTTTGCACGTCTTTGCGCTTTAATAATAATAATTTCTTTCTTAAAATAAGCCTGTATACTTATCACATCTTCCGCAGTGCATTCAATCTATAGGCGTAAATGCTTTCCATGTCTCACGCTACATGCACCTTTTAATTATAACGTTGAAATAACTTGTTTCTTAATTAATTAGTGAATTGACAGCTGAGGTGGAGTGGGTGTTGTGGCTGTCAAACAAATCTTGCAAAACTTCACAGCTCCGTAGCAGTTAATCAGCCGTTTACGTCAGTTCATAAAATAGCTCGAATCATATTTGTATGTGGACCATTTGTATTTTATTTTTGACATGATTTGGCTTCCTTAGAAAAGTCAGCTGGTATAAGTGATGTGTTTTTTTGAAGTTGATGTTTGTCCAAAGTATTGTCAGGTCAGAATACCTTTGGAGGAATGTGAGGAAAGAAAGCCTCCTCGTGTTGCTGCTTCTACATAACGTTTTAGCTTTAAAAGGAAGACGTTTTTTGTTTTGTTTTTTTCAAAGAGAGATAAAACACCTTTCAAAATAAAAAGGAGGAAAAAAAGTACATTAGATATCCAGAATAGAGGTTTCATAAAGCTGTCTTTTTGGATTGTTTGACAAGGGCCTATGCACATTAACCTCTGCAGCCGGGCGCCTCCATCAGGGCTGACCTAGAACCACAGCTCTGACAGCTTTTCTGTCATTAGACCATCTCCTGCTGAAGATGGATGAGACGACTCTCCAGTGCCCTGTCTTTTGCCCCGGGCAAGTCCCCTGCTCTGTGCCAGCCCCTGGATGACCACTGACAGCTTGGACTGGACTAAACATTATGTTAGGTACAAGCAGGTATCTTAGATAATGCACCGGGGAGTGTATGTGGCGTTGTTATTGTTTGTTAGGCTGCAAAATGTATCACTATTTATTTGCAGGGTTAATTTGAGCGCTTAATTAGCATATCAAAAAGACTGCAAATATCCAAAGAACATCATTTCCTTTGCAAGCTACAACATACCCCATATTATTACTGTATGTGAGAAATAAGAGCCTTCCCTGAATATAGACCTTTACAAACATGCTCTGAATACATGGCATTATTCTTGTAATTTAGCAGTTCACATTTCAGTCTTTTCACAAAGGTTAAAGGAGATCTATTATCCAAAATCCCCCTTTTACTGCTTTTAACCATAATTGTTTCCTCTTGTCATTAAACCACTAGAAGATGTACTTAGAGTGATTCTTGCTGTAATCTTAGTTCTCCGGCGGACAAGACACCATTGCTCCATCAGTCCAGGTTTCACCGCTTCCCAGAGTTTCGTCATTCTGCAATTTTACTTTCTTAAATGGTGACATACGTAGGATTCGACAGCGTTGGGCAGTCCTTTTGGCATATATTTTTTTAAATCCTCTGTTCGCTACCATGAACTGCAACTCTCCAATGGGGACGTAATGTAAATCAGTGCAGTGCAGAAGTCAACAAACCTGATTTAAATTAAGTTTAGATCAATATTGAAGATGTCTGAAACATTCCATAATGATCCACAGGTGTCGCAGATAGAATATGTACCAGACAAAAGCATTGTTTAAGGCTGGTGTCTGAATGTTGAATGCTGACTTTGAACAGAATCCTTCTATTTAAACATAAATTGCAAATTTAATTGCAATTGCAGTGTTTTTAGAAAATCACAATCAGATGTTTTTCACAGATTGTTTAGCTCTAATTGGTGATCAGAAATATTTTTCGCTCCAGTAGTGGTAAAAGAGCTCAAAAGAAGCAGGTAGCGGGTGAAGCAAAAGTATCGAGTTCATCGTGAGATTAAAAAGACAAATGAGTTGAGTTTAAGGTGGTCTATAAATGCAATCTCAGCAGGAAATAATGGTGCTATGGTTTGCTGACCTGGCAGTGTGATAAAGCAAATCAATGGTTGATTGGTAATCGATAATGCTTAGCTGTGTGTGCTATTAGCGCTGTTACCACCAAGCGGACACTGTCTACACAGTGATAGTAGCTTGTCTCAAGTCCTGTTTTTAATGAAAAAATAAAAAGAGCAATGCAGTTTTATGTAAATCAGCTAATAGCTCCACAATGATAAAAAATAAAAGCTGGGGACGCTCTCTGATATCTGAGCCTCAACCTTTTTCAGGACAGGACCTTTTTCTGAACAGTTTTGTTGGGGGGTAATCGAATTCCCTTTGAAACTTCTCCGCGAGCAAAAGGAAGAACATACACTTACACAGAAAGCCACTACTCCAAACTGTTTGATTGGATTTCACAAAACACCATTTTAAAATGTCACACGTGTTTTCATCGCACTTTTTTTCTTTTTGCTCCTGTGTGCCATGCTGCAACGTGTTGTTTGACACGTTCACTTTATGATGTGGTAATTGCAAGGAGCCCCGGATAATAACAGTTTGGAAGATGCTGTTAAAGTCAAAACACATGTTCTTTTGTCTCCTTCAGCAGATCTCTCTCCGGGCCGTCTTCTATCTCACCATTTCTCCTGCTGGCTTGTTTTCACGCTTTTATTACTGGCGTCTCTAAGGATTCACTGTTCATAGGCGCGGTAAGATTGCCTCTAAACGGACCAGTGCTTTCTTATGGTTGGAGATAGAGTAGCCATTATTCAAGGGCCGGGCACCTCGTAGCCTGCTTGGTCACCCATCCCTGGCTGAGTGACACTGAGCCCGACCGGTAGAGGATGTTCAGGAGAGCGGAGATGGCAGGACGGAGGCGATGGTGGGGAATGTGGATGAGGGAAGGAGATATACCAGGACCTGTTGGGCAGCTGTCATTAAAGATGTACCGGGGATGAACTGTGTGCCTTGAGAATCGCTCGAAACTGGAGACGAGACGCTTTAAACATGCCAGAACATCCCGAATCGTTACAGTCCAGTGAATGCTCGACACGGGAGCTCACTTAGTACAATGAAGTGGAACTAATATACCTCACACTTTCTCAAAAATATGTGTCGCAAAAATGTATGCCACGGTGTTAATGTATTCAATTACAAGGCCAGCAGTTGACGCAGCACCCATGCTACTTGTTGCTGATACGGGGAAAAGACAAGCCAAAAGGAACAAAACATGACTTTAACGCTACGGTATCCAACCAGTTTTTCTTGTAAATAAGTACATTTTTTGTGTGTATTGTAAAAGCAGCAGCAGTTTGTGTGAAAATCAGGTCGTTGTACACTGTCTACATCTAATTGTAATACATCAACTCAAACTTGCAAAACGATCCATGTGTGTTTTTGGATGACACTTTGGGGTGAGAACTGATGGCGCTTCACCTTTACTGTCAGAAAAAGCTATTCTAAAGCTGTGCATCTGTCAAAATGAATTCATGTGAATAAGGGCTGCAACGATGAATCGACTAATCATGACCAGTCGACTCTAAAAAATAATCAACAATGAAAACTGATAACTGACGAATCGTTAACTGAACTATGCAGACCCTAAAACACTAAAGGCCTTTTATAACAAAGGCCGTGACATTATTTTATCAAAATGTGAATAGATTATTGCTGATTTTCGAGTAAAGACGAGCCCTGTGTATCGATCAGTCGACTAAAAGAGGGCAACGCTCTGACAAAACGTGCGCGCAAATAGATCTCAAAACTATAAAGTAACCTTGTAATCTGTTCCAAAGTGCACTGACAACATCACAAGATCAGTGTTGTTCTCACAATTACAAATATGTTTACTTAGAACTACTTCTGTACTACTATTTATCAGTTCATCTGTAAAAAAAAAAAAAAAGATTACACCAGTCCTCACACTCCAAGCCACTCTTTTCTGCTGTGGTCCAAATAAATCTTAATAATCTCAATAAAATAATTAGACGATTAATAACATTGTAGTCCAATGATTAATCAACTAAAAGACTAAAGACCTACAGACCTATCCAACTGCAACAGATAATGTATGTTGAAAGTTTAATTAGAGTTAATTAAGTCAATCTTATTTGTTACTGTTACTTACTAACTGTTCAAAAAAGCAACATTATAATTGTGTAAAACATATATTTATTATTATTAGTGGAGTTACAAGCAGAGCATAGCAGTACTAAGAGTGGCTAGTGCACCACATGCATGCTTTCACCGAGGAGTTCTTGCTTTCCTCTTAAAGGTTAATTGAATCTGATGACCCCAAAAGAGTTTTTCATTCAAAAGTGTATTCGAATCATCTCCGCTTTAGAACGAAAACAAACCACCAAAAGCAATATACCAGCACTTGTAGTTTATGCGGCGTATACCTTTGCTCCCTTTAAGCGTTTTTGTTCCCCCAAAATGTCATTTTATAGAGTTGATATAGACAGATATGTATCGCTGTAACTTTTGTAAAGGGACACAGTGCTTGTCTGATATTCTGCTCTCACACCCACCATCGATCAGCACGGCGCGTGGCAGCAGGAAATGACATTATATTACTCGCCCCTCGCTAATGTTGTTAGCGGATATTGTTTGGAGGCGAAGTGTGGACTTGCCCAATGTGGTTAGACTCTATGATGAATTTGCCCTGTTGTTTGGAGACTGTTAACTGACTAGAATGATTGACCTGGACCCAGACTCTTTCCATGTTATTCCTTTAATGAACGCTTTCTGGTCATTTCCAGGATGGCTTTAGGCAGGCCGAGTTTAGTTAGCAAAGTTAAACTGAATGGGATGTTTTGGGTTATTATTATTTATTATGTTTTTGTTGTTGTTTTTTTCTTGTACTTCCATAGTGTAATCCTACCTGTCCATGCTGTTTTTGTCCTTCACAAAGCAGTTTGTTGTTGTTGACATGAGCCAAAGGAAAGTTAACTTTGACCCTATATATGTAAATAACCTCACAACATCTGTTTTTTATGAGCATTCACATGGGATAAGCAATGTCAGTAATCTACATGTTTTAACAGACTTTATTCCAGAAAATGTGGACTGAAATATGACGATCATTCATTCAATTATTATCAGTAATCTGGGCTATCTTGACCACACTTGAAATAAAAAATACTCAAGTTTAAAATTATGTAAGGACTTCACCAAAATTCTTTAGCCAAGAATATACAAAAACATTGTTATCAACATCACAATAAATACAACCTCAGGGGAAATGTTAACATATACATTTTACCCAAATTTAGTACAAGCTTCTGTGTCTCTATCTCTGGTGTTAAATTATGGAATGACTTGAGTCTAAATTTGATTGCGTGTTCCAGCAGGATGACATTTAAAAAGGAATATAAAGAAATTATATTTATCCAGTACCAAAATAATGAAAAGTATAAGGATATATTTTCTGTTCTTGTATTGAATACAGTATTAACAAGTTACAGGAAATTGAACATTTTATGTTATAATAAGGAAACGGGGTGGGATTAAATAAGATATATTTCTTTCCACTCCTTGTTGAACATGTAAACTTAAAGCTCTGTAGCCTTTATGCAGCCTCTTTTCTTTTGACCTGTGCTCTTTCGATGAAGTTATTTGTAACATGTATATGACATGTGACTTATGTTTGCATGTTTGAAATTAATTAATTCATTATTTCATTAAATCTCTTCTTTTTAAAGCGTCATGTTGCGTGTAACCTTGTTCCTCGTGTTTCGAAGGGAGTCACCTGGACAATGGTTTAAATATCAAAACAGTATAAAGTCTAGTTTCTCAGACCAACTGCTTCAGATTGAAAATGACTTTGAATGGAAATCAGAGCATCTTGACTTTTGAAATATTGTCCAAACTTTTTCTACGATGGATCTTTCCTGTACGAATAAGTTGTTCCAAGTTGTTCCTTATGTGTTAATAGTTAAAGTCTGGACCTAAAATGGACTGCAGAGACATTCTGAATCAACACCGGCTTCAGTGCTTGGTTTAAAAACAGCCCAAATCACAAACATGAGCATTCACGTGTTGAGTGCGTTGACGGTATAGACATGAACATACATTATTATTACAATTTACCCAAGGTCCCCACAGGTAAAACTCCAAATAGCTTTTCTCATAATTTTTTAAAGACATTTCTGTTCTGGCTTTGTTGATGAATGACTCAGTGTCTAGTCCATGATTGAAAGTGTAGTCACATTAATCATTTCAATTATAGCAAAACATAAATACATTGTCAGGGGAGTTAAATTGTAAAGGGTACTGCTTGCATTTTACCTGACATTTCCCAGATTTGTAAATATTTCTCAACTCAAGCTCCTCCTTACTCCTCTGTTACCATGGAGCTCATCTAAAAAAACACAACTTATATAATACTTAAATGAGCTGCAAATGAGGCGCTAAAATGCTTCTTTAGTTGCAGCTACTGCGTTTTATTGCCAAAATGATCAGCTGTATTTACGGGTAATCAAGTAAACCCTTATAACTAACACATTCTTTCTCCCAGTTTTATGTTGCAGCTTTGTAAGTGTTAATAAAATTCTATTATTACTCTATTAAAATTAGGCCATATTGTGTTTCTATCGCCTAATTAGGTTTAATCAGAATAAAAACCCTGTTAAACACTGTCGATATAACTAATTAATAATACATCATAATATAGATAACGATTATGGATTGTTGAAATATAAAAATACAACATTCTTTATGCTGCCAGTCGTATCCTTGTATCCCCATAGTCGCTGTTGTTTGTGAAAACATTCAAATAGCAAAACCGCACACAAGATAGAAACAGTAATGGTATGTATTTATCTACCGACCGCATTGTGACATTATAGGCTTTTTGCTATTTCCTCCAGTGTTGGGTTGGGTGAGGACATAAACAACAATAGTCGCTCTAGCCGCACAAAAAGTACTATTCACCTCTTCAAAGAATTCGGCACAATATACGGCATACAGAAGTCTGTCATTACTTTTAGCGGAACTGTTTTTTGCATTGAGAAAAAGTCATTATCCTCAGCGCGCACTGTCAATACATCCGCTATATATCGAGTTACCTGCGTTCACCCCACTCACCTGTCCTTTTCATAGCTCGTCTTAGATTTTCTACGTGGGCCAACTTACCTTTGACCTCCGCCTACGCACTGCCCGTCCACACAACCGTGAACCGTGTGAATGCTTTTGTCTGCCCACTAACACATGCTGCTATGGACTCCGAGCACGTGCCAGCAGCCTACACAACTAGTTGCAGTCTGGGAAAGAAAAAAAAAAGAGAATCTATTTGCCGCGGTGTAGATATTCAGACAATTCTGCTTGTACGTCTGAGTGATACAGCGAGAGTAATCATAAATAAATATAGACGAGATTGACAAGAAAGGTTCAATCAGGTTATGACTGTCGCAGTTTGAATTAGTTTAAATGCACGATGTTTCTTTTCTGTGTTGCTTTTCTGAGACGCTGCTTACCTTGTGCCTACAGAGGTGCCATTGATTTACCTGAAATCTTCACAGTATGACATTACAGTTTTTTTTTTTATCGCTCTGGCACATTTTCACAAAACTTTTCATGACGCTTGCATATTTTTTCATGTTGCAAAACTATTCATTTAAGTCACGAAACAGTTTAGTAAGAAAACACACTTTTTTTTTCTTTCCATCATCCGCCTGAAGAATGCTAATACACTTTTAGACGTGAGCTGTGAGGTTTGAGAGTGAGGTATTCAATGCAAATATTATGCATGTAATACTAAAAGCTTAATTTCAATATTTGACTTTTTAGCATCAGAAATCAGAACTGTTTCAGACTTGGACATTGGAGTCTGGATCGAAAACCTGGATGAACTTGGTTCTCACTACCAAAGTCTTAAGTTGTGCTTTCTACTCCTTCTATATTCTGACTGTAAAATATCTTCATATTGTGAACTGTGCTCTGGCGAATTCGTCGATGTAAACCCTCATTCGTCCAGGTGTGGTCCATCGTAGAAAGGGGTTCAGAGGTTGTCATCCGGACGCCTTTAAACGGCGTCGGATGACAACCTCTGAACCCCTTTCTACGATGTGCTCTGGCGTGTCATCTGTGTCTTTGTCAATGGCTCTGGATCAGACTGTAGAACATGCAAAAAGAGTGTGACAATATCAGTCTGTCTTTAAAGAGTTGATCATTGTGTTTAGTTTTGAGCATCGGGTAGTTTTGAAATGAGAGCTAAAGCTTGAATAAGTTTCTGCCAAAATTAGCCAGGGGTTTACTCTCCTAGTGACAACCTTTGGAATTTGTGCCAAAATATAGCGTCAAAAGGAAATGTATCTACACAAGCAACATGGCGCCACAAGGCCAAGTTCTGTGAAAAGTTGACACCCGTTAAATGTTTAATATTTGCTTCTTATGAGAGTTCACGCCTCACTGCGATTGGTTAAATCCTTCTGTCACAGCGAAGGAGTAAGTGCAGAAAAATAGATTGCTAGAGTGGAATTTGATTTGTCACATCTGAACTCACTGTTCTGGGTAGCTTACGTTTGTGACATATTGTATCTTTGCAAAGTCAGTAACTCCGCTCTGTTTCAATTCATCAAGGTTTCATTTAAATTTGTTAATACAAGATTCTGCATTGTTAAACTGAATCTGACATTTGGTATGTTTTTCATGCAAAGTAAAAGGGGCATGTGAAATCGTTTTTTTTATAGCCAAAGTCTTGTAAAACGCAGCTTTAAGACATTTCTGCATTTTACAGCTGCATAAACAGCTGTGGAACATGCCGCTGCAGATTATAGCTACTTTACTGTGTGGAGAAGAGAGAACTCATGAATACTTAACTAGTGTCTGTCGAGGATGATGTAATTGTGATGTAAACCACTGAAAGCCATTAGTTACCACTTTATTATCTTTTATTTTTTCGTTCCAACTCTCTATATTATCTTTAGTGGACATGGATTGTAATCTGTGTGTCCCTTTTTAGAGTAGAGAATACGTTTCAGCTAAAATCATTGGGCAGGTAAAGGTAGCTTCAACACTAGCAAGGAGGCGTATGTCTTATTCTAACCAATGATTTTGTCCCGAGTCGGATTGGCCCGTACGTGGCTGTCATTCTGTGAGCACAGCCTCTCAAACTAAAGGAGCTCTACCCAATTTTTTCATGAAATAAAGTTAAATCTTTTTTTTGCCTCAGTACAAATAGATTGAAAAAACAGTTGAAAATGCGTCCATATTGATAAGGAGCGACTCCATAGACACACTGCATTTCCAGGCTCAAAAAGAATTTTCCCATTTCGTGACATCAAACTGCTCGTGTTTGGCTGAGAGGACACAGCTTTCATAAGGGTTGGATTTTGAAGGGATGACAGGGGACAACATGACTTTTTTGTTTCAACTACTCATTGTGACTAAGACAACGCGGCGCTCGTCTCTGTCGTCATACGATGGCGGATGTAGAGCAATTATTGTAGAAGTCATATGAAAGAAAAAAATGGGCACAGGCCAATGAAACCAATACGACGCAATTGTTGGTTCATCTTCCAGCTCTTGTGTAGTACTTCCACGGCTTTGTCTTGACAAAACGCGTACATGCTCTGAAAGTTGCGAAAAGCGCTCATAAAAGCATTATACAGGTGAGCCATACATTTGGACTGATTCAAAGAGTTTTAAATGAACTAGTTCTGCTCGTGTTCATGTTTTTACATTGTTTGATTCCCTCAAACAATGGAACGCTTTTTTCAATCTTTATTTTATTTTTATCTAATGCTTATTTTATTGGTCGTCATTCCTGAAACAACTTCGTTTATCCAGCATTGGGACCGACGCAACAACAGATTGATCATTCCCGCACGCCAATCAGTGCCTGTTGCCCCAAACCCCTCAGCATTTTTCAACCTGATCTTTAGAGAAGTTAACAGCATTAGCTCACAGCAGAGGGGTAATGGTTCTGTGCTAGCTGCATGTTAGCTACGCAGACACACCTTCAGCGCCCCATTCCGCCACCGGGGACACTCTCACACTCAATACAGCCAATTAGAGCAGGAAACATTTAGTGATTCATGCAACATTTGATGCGTCCCGGCGGATCTCTCTTCCGACTCATTCTCCCCTCGCTCGACGTCCCCCTGCTATCGCTCACCCGTCGCAGCGTCAGTGCATGTCACGGGCGGATGAGGGGAGGTCTTCATCATGTTAGAGTCCATTTAACAGCAAGTGTGCCACAGTTCAATTCATGATATAAAGCGCTTCCCTGTGAGGCCTTGATTTGCAGACATGACAGGTCTCTGCTGGGTACATCGGGTGAATTAGGGGTGTCAAGACTATCAGGTCGGTCAATAATTGGGATTATTCAGGTCACAATGTGGTCATAAAAACTAAAAACGTAATAACTGGGGCAATATTAGAAGCAAAATTAAGTCATTTCACCTCTATACTCTATACTTTAAATGCAATGTGTTTTATCTCCAAATCTACGTTCATCATCCTCGTTACACTTTTGTTACAGACTCGCAGTACAGAGGTGAAAGACATTCAACAATTAGAAGTCCCACTCCTTAATACCTTGATTTTCAACCAGTGTGCCAGGGAACACTAGTGTGCCTTGGATTCCTTTGAATGATTTACCATTTTGGAGTGTCCTGAGCAAACTTTTGTACCAAAATTTGAAAGCAGCACAATCACCATGTTCAAATTTAAAGAACCAGACAGTGGAACGGACATGATTTGCCACTATTTAACATCTATTTTACTTAGAAGGTCTGATCTGTTAATATGTTACTAGGTGGTGGCCAAAAAAAGTGTGCCACCACTCAGAAAACACTGCCTCATTAGCACTTAAAATAAATTATAATGTATTACAATAACTGTACTTTTGCATTCAGGAAGTTTGATTTCATAAAGCTGGACGCACATTGGAACAGTAATGTATTAAAGTGAAAGAAGATTAAGGATTTGACTTATTATTTGTTAGTAGCCGTGAATAAACGTCCTATCGATATATATAAATAATCATAACACCAAAATCCCCTTGCTTTAATGAAATGCAACTTGTCAGTGCACAGTAATAGATCCAACAGGATGCGCTGGCTGGTGATTTAGTCAAAACATCACCTCCTTGCTGTATGGCTGCTTATAATGAAAGTATGGCCCACCACAGTTATGTCATCAGGAATGTGAGAAAGTGTTGTGATTCAAAATACTTTAAATGACAAGTCTTTCTTTCTATTTCCTGCGTCACACATGACTGCTTTTTCAATCACGTCAAACTGAGAATGTCAGAGCAGTTCCTCGGGTCAGCAGGAGGTGTGAGCACAGCGGGGCCGCCTCTGTTTGTGTCCCCGGCCAACCGCACACTGTGGTCACAATGATTTGGCCATATGGAGGAATATTTGTTTGTATTTTGGAATTATTTTATGTATTCACTTAAGACAAAGGACAACATATAATAAAATGAAATAATAAAAACATCAAGGTTAAAGGAGACATATTATGCATTTGATCAGGTACTTAATATTGAACAACAACATAAGTAAATCATCATTTAATTTTAGTTGTCGTTGTTTTAAACTGCAATATTGATGCAAAACAGCTCAGTAACAGAAAAAGATCCATTGACTCCCTGTTCAAAACTGCAGAACTGATAAGGTCCGCATCTTCATAGAGGCATTTCACTGTAACAAGAAGCAAACACTTGTTTTTATTTTAGAAAAGTGGCTCTGTGATATTTCAGGATCCTACATACTGTATATACGCACACACTAAGTACAGTGATGTAGGCGGAGATTGGGGGTAGGTGAAAACAGGAATTTTCTGAGCACTCAAATCAATCAAAATACATGTTTTGTTGACGAGAAAACATTAATGTAACAAGGTTAAAAGCTCATTAAAGTTGATTTTGCATAATATGTCCTCTTTAAAAGAATTAGCATGAAACACGTGAACATGGAACCATTTAGATTTAAACAGTTTGCTCACTCAAACATACAGGATTGTAATGCAAATTGCTTTACACGTCACATTTCTGTCCTTCCACACTTTCATTGTGTGAGTGCTGGGTTCCTTCCAGATTTTCAAAATAAGCTGAACACATCTCAGCAGTCCAGTGTCACTCTGAACACAGGTATGCTCAGCGGACACATCAGTCTTCATCAATCTTAAAATGTTTTGTTGTCCATTACCGTTAGCTCACCGAAAACTCACATTTCTAATTTAATTTCACATTCATTTTTTGTTGACTTTGAATTCATTCCTTGTCAATTTCTTGTGTATAAAATGTGCTCAATCAGATAAAAATATAACACTTGCCATGTAAACAGACTTTGGAATAATTCTGATTTTGATGCAGTGAAAGTTATTTTAAAAGACGTTTAGGTTCCCCAAATAAACAAAGCCGACAAAGCCCACCGTAGCTCCAAAGCACTTTTCTTCCCATATTCTTCTGAAACATCCATAACTCTTAGTGTTTCCTCTTAAGCGCCCAAAAACAGTGTAGTCCATAAGCGCCGCACATCCGTCACCAGCCGAGGGAAACCAAGCATGAGATCACAACAGGACCGCCCTTGTCAAAGCAGTTCGGGTTCACCTCAGGGAGACGGCAGAAGGGTCGGACAGACACTCCCACAGAGAGGTCCAGCGCAACTAACAACTTCATTTGCATACCGTTTTCTCATCTGGTTTCTATTCATTTCATTTGTATTTTTTTGTTTTGTGGGTTTTTTTCTAATAAATTATGGCTTTGAATCTTGTAATTAGCAAGCAATGCCCGCAGAAATACTCAACTCCCCAGAGACGCTAACAGTTGTTACAGTTATTATTATCGTCATTAGTGTTATCAGCCTGTCTGTACCATAAATATCCGTGCTGCTCACTGGGTGCAAATAAGGACTGCGTGATTGGTGTGACAATCGTCCTTTAGCACTCCAAGTCATCAGCGTATGTCTAATTAGTCTCTTGACAGCATAAAACCATTGCACCAAAGAACTGACCACTTGACAATTACTGTCTTTTATTTTCCTTTTTGTAAATCTGTGCAGTATTGTGCAGCTATACTTGATATTTTACACCCCGCAAGGTTATTATGTTAAACTAGCACTATAAGAAATAAAATTAAATTAAAAAATAACGTTCAACAAACTGATCACTCATGCTCAAAACTACCACCAAGCCATCTCCTTTTTTTAAAAATTGTGAATCTAAATCCTCCAAAATAATTCATTGTTGTTCAATATTGGTTTCAATCAACCAATAATGAACAATGTTGGTTGATTAAAACACAATCAACCAAAGGCTTACGACCCTGAATGTTTTTGAAGGTCTTTTTGTTCACAGTGTGACTACAGATACAAGGTGCACTTTTGTGGAGCAGAAACAGAGCCATCTCATGTTGTACTTGGATTGTCTGTCCTGCCTCACTCACTAATGCCAGCTGCTGAGTGGAAGGCCCCCCGCTGAGCTGGCTATTGGTTGCCATTCTCAAGAGATTTTGAGCCAATGTAGAATAAGCGGATACAACCTAGATTCCACTTCGAAACAAGGGCCCTTCTCCAAACTGCTTTCCCAAACTGCTTGTCCTCCCTCTTCCTATGCACTCATTTTGAGCATTCCCATGAACGAGCCTCCACAAGTTCTGTTCCAAACACAGCGAGCGGTGAGGAGAAGTGTCTTCTCAGCTCCTTCACAGCGAGGCAGCACTGATGCAGGCTTAACAGGTGTGTGGAACACAGGAGAGAAGCCATACATGCAAAACAAATCACCCCAGTTTAGTTACACTTTTGTAAAGACGTGTAACTCTTAAGAGATTTATTGGGTGCAACATTGACCTTGTAAATGAAAGATAAAATTGTACATGAAAATTAAGTACCTTTTTGTTTACAAACTTTATGTATGAGGGATGACAATGATTCATTTAATATAAATCTTTTTATATTTGTGGGCTGTGCTGGTGTGTGAGTGACGGGAGTGTGTTCCAAAGCCAAAGATCACAGCCTATAATGAAGGAAGCACTCAGATGCAAAGACCTCATTGGGGAGCAGGAGTGAGGGAGAACTGGGCTGGAAAGGAGCCAAGTTCTCTCCTTTCTATGGAAGTCAATGCCGTTTGTACCCATCTGAAGCTCAGCGTGCAAATCTGATAGAGCGAGTTGTATGCATTCATTTTGACATCCATCTGAGCAGCAATGAAGGAGCAATGAAGAACCATGTAGTGAAAATTATGTTTGAGGAAATAGCTCAAGCGATAGCCAACACTATGTGTCATTGCCGCATTAATTCATATCATGTGCCAGCAATTGTGCTTTTATTTCTTTTCTTCACACATCATGGAGTTGTAATTATCAAGAGTAACGCTAACGTTGAATAATGTTTGTAAAATGTCACTTGCCATGCAATGCCTTATGGGGGTATTACGGTGTATGAAATTTAGTTTATCCTTTCAATTATTTGAATGGAATTGGCATCTTCTCTTATTCAATTCACCTGTCCGTTTATACTTCTGACTGCTACTAACCCTCCCTTTCGTTTGCGTTGGCATTTCCTTCTAAGTGAGAATTCAATTGCTAGCTAATATAATAATAATAATAATAATATAATAGCCATCATGTGCACCATCAAATCAATAATTAGCCTGTCTTTGGGTGGCTTGAAAATGCCTTTATTGTCTTTGTAGAACTTATTTACTGTTGAGATCAGCAGCCTGATGCAAAATCACACAACCAGAAGGAAGGGTACAATTAATGACGGCACCAGTAGCAACTTCTTGAAATCAGAAGATAAGGTGTCATGAAGCTGACCACTGGACTGGACTGGTACGACTTATGCAAAGTGCTTATTTCGATCTTATTAGCAAATCTATGCTCCATAAATGTTTAACCTTATCATTTGTTAAGGATGGCTTGAAGTCCTTTCAACTGGCAACAATCACATATTTGAATTGATTGAATAATGGCGCCACTTTCCAAAGCTGTTGTGTAAAAAGTATTTCCCTTTTGTTTATTTACTGTCAGAGAAGACATTGAACTTTGTGCCAGCTTTTGTTTCATGTGAATAGTTCTAGTAATTACAGAGATACTAACCGAGAAAACAACAACAACAAAACATGTCAACGAATCTGCAATCTGACAGTTAAACAACAAATCCAACTATTGAAGTCTAACCAGCTTGGAGTGATGTGACGTGAACTCAACCTAATTTTAGCACAGTTTACAATATTAGCAACATGAGGCTAACAGACAGACACTTCCTAAAGGCAAATGCATGAAACAACCAACAAAGTTATGATATACAAACTAAATCCTGGCTGATAATGGCGTTAAACACCAGGATAAAATATTTAACAGTGCAAATGTACGAATACTTTCACCAAATGAATCTAATAATAACCTCATATTGCTGTACTTGTGCATATTGTTGATATTTCTATGCTCTGAAGAAGCATTATTACAAAATCTATGATCTTTTTTATCCGTTTTATCTTCATTTGTTTAACTTTTTCTTGTTATCAAAATTGTAGTAGCAGTATTTTGACCCAAGTCCACTTTGTTGCACTGTTGAAAACCCTTCCTTATTCTTTCAGCACTGTCACGTGACCCTTCGTCCTCTGAGTCCTTCACTAAAAAGGTTCTCCAAACACAAGAGCTTCATTATACTCCCGCTCCATGCAAATCCACTGCAGACACACACAGTTTCAAATGACTGCTGAGGAGGTTGCAAAGGCCTCTGTCTGCTTGTCTCCCACACGTCCTTCCCCAAGGTGAGCTCCCCTGTGCCATTATAATTGAAAATTAAGTATTTGCTGCAGTATAATTAAAGTGTGGCCTTTGACCTCTCATGGAATCTCAGATGCATATTAAGACAAGAAACTGTGTCTGTTCGTTCCTGAATAAAGAGAAGTACTAAGGAAGTGGCAAACTGTGGCTAGAGTTCTTAGTTATCACAGATTAAAATGTATATTACACATTTCACTAAAGCGCTGTGTGAACATGATACATTTAAGAGTTTCTTTATCCAGTTTGACCATTTTGGTGACGTTTATAAATGTACTTCCTGACTGGACATTGGACATTGTAACAGAGGTAATTTCACAACTGTTCCCTAGCAACCATTTTGAAAGGGGCCAAAATCCATACAAATGACACATAATGATTTGACAAAATATAAAACTCACTACTCTCTTTATTTTATATCTGTTGCATTTTGTTCTTGCATTTTCGATGTAATGCTCCTTGTTGATGACACAGGTAAAGGGTAAGTCTTCTACAAACTGCAACTTCTTGAGTAAACATTCTGGCCGTCTAAAACATTTCCATCGGAAAATCTGTCATCAAGCTGCAACAAAGTCTGGGAATTATAGCACTTATACCAATAAAAAGATGAAAAGAAGATGTAGTTACGCCATAGGCATTCATACCTGTTCCTTCTTCTGGTTTCTTTCTGGTTTAACTCTGATTCAGTCCTGATGTAGACTTGTTCTAGATCAGGTTTAGTCTTTGTCTAGTCTAAGTTCAGCTTCTGTTTCAGTCCCAGATTTTTAAAAAGAATTACAGACAGATTTAATTGTCTCTTTTCTGATGCACAGATTATCTGCAGTGCGTATAATCAGGGCTGGAGAAAAACTGTTTTTCATTCAAGTGTATGTCTCAGCAACAAGTCTGTCTTTAAAATCTCAAATATCTGTTCTAAAGCTTGCTAAACAGGAACATTTTGGTTTTGCCTGAGATCCATTCAGAATGACATCTCCAATCGGCAGTAGCCGTGCCTCTGTGTGGTGTGTGGCAGACTAAATAACATACATCCAACGCAGGCAAAGAGTTAAAAATAGAGTTAAAAATAAACAATATTATAGTGTCTGATCCAGATCTACTGACAAATGAATTTAATCACTATTTTCTCAACTCTGTTAAGGAAATAAGTGAGCTATTTCCATCTCCTGATCTCAAAACAAGATCCATTGATCTCACACAACCTGTTTTTAATTTACGTGAAATAACAGAGCTGGAAGTGTCCAAAATTATTGGTTCATTAAAAAATTCAAAAGCCAAAGACATTCATGGACTGGATACTCATCTCCTAAAATTATGCAAAGAGTCTCTTATTGCACCAATAACACACATGGTTAATTTATCACTTAAACAGAGGGTTGTCCCATCATCCTGGAAACTGGCCATAGTCACCCCAATTTTTAAATCTGGTGACAGATCAAATATATCGAATTATCGACCAATCTGTATACTTCCAGTTGTTTCCAAGGTTGTTGAGAGATGGGTAGCAAATATTATAAATGATCATTTAAATAAAAGTCCCTTTAACTTAAATGCCATGCAGTTTGGTTTTAGAGCAAACCATTCCACTGAATCCGCAAACAGCTTCTTTATAGAAATGGTCAAGAGTAAATTGGATATATATCCCTGTGTTGGTGCAGTGTTTCTCGATCTTAAAAAGGCTTTCGACACTGTCAACCATGAAATTCTTCTAACAAAATTAATAAACTTCAACTTCTCGCCAGAGGCAATTCAGTGGATTAAATCATATTTAACTTCAAGAAAACAATGTGTACAAATTGACAGTGTAAAATCATCGGTTTTGGATGTTTCTGTCGGTGTTCCGCAAGGATCAATACTTGGTCCTCTGTTATTTTCACTTTACATAAATGATCTTCCCAAAACATGTAATAATGTTAATTTTCAAATGTATGCAGATGACGCTGTAATTTATACACATGCAAGGAGTGTTAAAGAGGCAGCTTCCATTCTGACCTCAGCCATGGAGCAAGTAAATGACTGGCTTTTTAAATCGTGTTTGCTTCTAAATTCCAAAAAAACGGTCTGTATGATGTTCTCAAAACAATCAAAAGAGATTAAAAGTTCCATAGTATACTTGAGAGGAGAAGAATTACAACTTGTCACAGAATTCAAGTATCTTGGTGTGACACTTGATTCCACTTTGTCTTTCAAAAATCATATTAAAAAACTTGCCAATACTGTCAAATTTAACCTAAAATTTTTTAAACAAATACGGCCTTTTTTAACACTAGGTGCTGCTAGAATGTTTCTCCATTCAATGATTTTATCCCATATCGAATATTGCATAACAAGTTGGTCTCTAACCACTGTCACCAATTTGAAAATAATTGAATCATTGTATAAAAAATCTCTTAAAATTTTTGACCAAAAACCTAATTCATTTCATGTATGTAATATTTTAAACAAGTATAATCTTTTAAATTTTGAAAATTTTATAAATTTTAAGTATGTATGTTTAATCTACAAAGTGCTACATGGACTAGCCCCACCTCCCTTGTCTGTCTTTTTCAAACCTAAGACTTCAGGAGGTCTAAGAACCAGAGCCTCCTCCAGAGGAGACTGTGAAGTCCCCTACAGAAGAACAACCTTCGGACAGAACACTTTCTCAGTGAGGGCCACTAACCTCTGGAACAGTCTTCCTCTGCAAACACGGGAGAGTCCTACACTGAACAGCTTTAAAACTCAACAAAAACGATGGTTGAAAACAAACCAGTCATGTGACCATTACACTCATTAGACCCATTAGACTCTTAACTTTTCCTTGTATTTGTGTTGCATGTTGTAATTTTTTATGTATTTGCCTGCCTAGGGACTACGGATGAAAATTAGCTTTGTAGCTATAATCCGGCATATTTACATCTGTTTTATACTGATGTTCATTAATGTGCATTGTCCCTATCAAATAAATAAATAAATAAAAAATAAATAAATGATAATTATTGAGGACAAATGCTTGACCCTTTCACGCTCTTTTATTGCTTTTCTTAGTCCTTCATTTTAAGAATAACATGCTGCTGAATGACACATTAGAACTGTCTGAGTGCTGTATTAAACCCACTCACACTCACCTGAAGGCCAACCTACTGTCTAATCACTACATCTAAAACATTACAGCAGTTCTATAGCAAGTGTTAGACAAGTTTAATGATGTAAAAAGCTTGTTATGTGGACAAATACTTAATAAGCTTGTTTTGACCATCCAATTAGACTTTTATGGTTGACCAATCTTTACCAAACGAGCATGTCATTCACCAATTCATATGTTGAATTTGAGACAATCATGCTAGTCATTAGCCAGACAATATTTTCATTATGTAAGTGTATGTCAGTTGTAGCCCTAGTTTTCCAATCATTAAGTTAATTAAGTAATAACGTTTTGGAACATAAAATCTCGTACCTGCCGTAAGCACAAAACACCTTAAATATTACACTAAAATCAGTTGTTGATGTTTTTCTGTGCTGATCTGTTTGCACAGGTTTATTACCAGTTAAATGTTGTTTTCACAATCATTGAGCTCATATTTAACTTAAGTATACAATGAAAGCATATTGTAGATGTTTGTCCATGTACGAGTTGAATTTTGATGCAAATTCGGTGCGTACTCAAATTGGGAAATCACAATGCAAATTTTAAAAATAATACTAATCCTAATAGCTATCTCTAGATATCTTTCCAATCCACTGACAACATTTGACAGCTAATCCTCTGCTTTTCCTTCCTTGATGTCGCTGCAGGTTGCAGGGGCTAATTGATTTTAGATTGTCCACCCCGAATCATTATTAAAAGCATTATTTCCATTGAGTGACCACTTCCCACTGCGTCTCATCTCTCAACTCATTGCTGTTCTCGAATGAAATCAGTAGAAAATCTTTTATCATCACATCCACTATTACATGTCCATAATGAGCCATAAATTAAAATATATATACTGATATGAACAGGGAGATAATGCCTCGCGGCTTTTCTCATTCCAACACAGGCTATCGGCGGCGGGCCTCGCTTAAAATAAATCTTTTAGCTACACGATGATAAATATGATGAATGATTATGGATGCCTTTTTTATTTCTACAAAAGTATCTATTTCTTTGATCTGTGCAATTATGCTCTCTACGTTATGCCTTTGTTATGCCTTTATTCAACGATTACATTACATTACTTTCCATTAAGACAAAAAAATGGATTAAGCTGTATCATAAAAACATCAAATGGAAATACTATGGGTGCGTAATGTAGTATTTTGATTCATGCAGGGTCGTATTGCGGACGGGAGGCAGGCTATGAATAGAATCACTTAACTGGCACAAGCTTTATACACAAGGTGGGACAGCGACGGCGGGGTACATCTTTGAACTCGGCAAAAGGCTTACATTGATTAGTGTGCAGTATTTACCACACAGAGTTCACATTAAAAACGTCTCAAAAAGCTCTTAATCTTGGCCTTAAAGAGGGGGCAGAGCAGAGGCAATCAATAGTGTTACCGTTATATTCTTCCTCCCACTTATCTCTGTCTGTTATTGTAATACAAGGACTTGGGTGAGCACAAGAGGATCGCGAGGTAATTCAGCGAAAATGTCAGCCGTGCACCAGTGTCAAGGCACGTGGCTCGCCTTCATGGAACTTGGAAGAAAAGGAAATGAGCAAAAAATTCTAATGCATTTTTCAGCCTGAGAGGAATCCACTGCACATCTATTTTCACATCAAGTTGCTTTGATGTATGAGATGCTATAAATCATTGCGTCTTGCACTTCATCCATTCAGTGTGCATTCTGTAAATGTTTTTTTTCTTCTTCTTCTTCTTCTTCTTTTAAGTGCACTGTTCAAATTTTCTGATCTAGGGTATCATCTTGTCTCCATGGAGACGGTGTTGTTTTGTAAAGCATTAAAGGGCACATACTACGCTATGACGTTTTTGAGCTTTTAATGGTGTTCTATCAATGTTCTGTCATCAGAAACATACCTGGAGTAGCATTAAGCTTCATTCACGCTAGTTTGAGGAACACTGGTCACAATATCCTCTCCTTTCTGACCGTCAAAAGCTCTCCCTGCTGAACTCCTTCGATCGATGACAGTTTTCTGATACTTCATCCATTGTTTTAAGTCCTTAAACAATTGCCAGACTCTTCTTCCGTCTAAACATGGTAACTGCTGCTGCTAGCTTGATAACTGCATGTATCACATTCTGTTAAAGTGATAATATACCCAAGCGCTTGGCGTCATTCCAGACTGCTGTGAAAAAATGGCTACTAACAATACAAAAAATGCATAATATATTTCCTTTAAGCAATAACAGAACTAAATAAGCACTATACAGCCAGTTGATGGCACCTAAACTCTTTAAGTATCAGGCCAGGCCAAACAGAACCAGATACAGATGTTCATTTAGTTTAAATATTTTATCTTTGTTTCAAAACATGAGATGGCAAATTTAAGGTTGTCAAAAGAATGTTTAAAGGCTAATAACTATACAAAAAATGCATTATGTTTTTCCTTTAAATCTATCTAGCATTTATTTCATTACGGGCTCAAAATTACATCACAATTATCATGCATTTTTACTGTGAGCGGGGTTGCTTGTCCACAGATCTGACCTGTAACTTTGCTGTTTCTTCTGGCCCCAGAAATCTGACGTGGCGGTGGTGATAGTTGAATGACACGTGACTCGAGGTGCAAAGACTTTATTACGTATGTATTTAATTGGTTTATAATTGTATAGGCATCCACATTGTTATAGACCCCATTATTGCAATGATTTTAACTTAAAAATTAGAAAATAAATGTCTAGATGTTTGTAATGGATTGAGCCATGACTCTTTAACTCTTGTTTATTAGTTAGTGGTTACAGCAAACCGTGAAGCAAGAGACACACTAATATCCCATTAAATTCTCCTCTGTCTCACTGCACTCTCACTTCCATCGTGTGTCTGTACACTTGATGAAAGCTCACTGCTCCTCCTCACATCGGTCTTGGTCCAAAACCAGGTCTATTCTGGACTTTTCCTCCCACTCGCTCCACAGTGTGCTGGTCGGCTCCAAGAGCTCGTTTGGCAATAAGCTGTTACTTCACAGCTCCAATAAGAGACAAGGTCCTGCTGTCTCTATGGAAGTGTTGAAATCTCTGCTGTAAAATCCTCTTTGTTATCGTGCAATCTTCACTGATTCAGATGGCACTAAATGTAAGGACTTTTATTCTTTGGGAGTTTAGTTGATAATAAGACAGATGTTTTGTGTTTTAATTCTTACCGTGATACAGATATTTAACGTAAAATTTGAATTAATACTACACTTGTTTGGCAGGAACAGGTCATTTTAAAAGCGCACATTTTACCCATTATTTAGGTGGGCTGACCACACACAGTGGAAACATTCTAAGGCTGCTCAATTGAAAACAAATCGAAATCGCAATTTGAATGAACACAATGAATGTAGTTTAGATTTGCTCAAACATGTTATGTGACTTACATGTGTGTTACATGTGACTTTTCTCCTGGATATCTTTAAAATGTAAACTTTAAACACAATCCTATTATTAAAACATCAATCACAAATCTGGTCGCAATCCTGGTCATCAATCAGATATTTTTTTCCCAAGCTGTACCTGGAGGCGCCACCAGCTTGTTTCATCGGAGATATAAATTTAATGCCATACCGTTGAATATTTCAGGCAAAGCAACGGCATCTCCATGGAGACGCGCTGGTGGCATACCATCCGACAGACGTTTTGCAGTGCGCCTTTCATTTTTGTCATCATTCATTACTTTAGATCTGCATTTATTTATTTATTTAACAGACACACTCCCCAAAAATCAACATCTACATCTACACTGTCAACAAATAAATCAAAAACTCGCAACTCCAAACTTCCCCAGCGAGACACATCGCAGACTTCCACTTGCGCGCCTCTGTCCACCGCCGCCGTGTAGATGTGCTCACACCAGGGATAAATCACTTCCCGGCCGGCTTATTAGAAGAAATGAGAGAATCTATCATGCTGACAGACGGCCGGTGCGAGGCGCTCACTGCGGTTTATCTGCGCGAGGACTGACTGATTCATTAACAGAGCCGTTGCATCGGATTGGGCCTAACGTATGTAGCGTGTCACTGCAGATGTTGAAAGCGCGTAGTTAAAAGTGGAGATTCTGCATTGCTCCACACATGTCGTACATACGCTTCTCATTACCTGGACAGTAGCGGCCCGCAGCAGCGCTCTCAGCCTCATTACTTCATCTGTATGCCTTCTGCGATCACACGGACGGTGCGTTTTGACAGGGCTTTGTTCTGGCTTAACACTGTCCGGGAAAAGCAAAACTCTAAGGGATGGGATCGTTTTTGTGGAGACCTGTTCTGTCACAGTTGCGGTTGTCATTTGGAAACAGCGTGTCCTAAAATGTTTCATAGGTTGTCAGAGAAATATTTGAGGTATGTGCTGTCATAGAACAATTAAACCATAGTTCAAACTGAGTGGAAAAAGTTATCAGAATGTCATATTTCATTAGGGTTAACGATTAATAGACAAATGCAAGATAATCATAGTCGTATTTTGATAACACTAATTGTTATCAGAACTGTAAACTGGACTTGACTCTAAAGCACACAGGAAAAGACCTTTTTATAACAAAGACAAAATGTAACAAAAGAATAATCTTTTTTTGCCAGATTGTTTTTAAAATATAACCAAAACAAAGACATGGAGAGGAAACATACATTTTATATAAATCATCCAAATAATCCCACATGTTTAGTCCGGAAAATCTGACCCATTTACTCAACCATCTATTTTTTTTTTTTCATTTTTTTATGAGAGCCTTTTTCCCTGCTGTCAAGAGTATGGTGTAAAGGTATCTGTTGATCGTGTCCATGAAAAGGAGTTTTGAGGCCCAAGCATGTAGTTCTGAAAGTGAGTGGGGTGATAATGTTAAAATGTGTGAATATTCTCTTTCTTCACTCTTCAGTCACCATATTTCAACATGCATTTGGTCGATGATGTAACGTCTCAGTGTACAAGGGAAGTAATCATTTGACTATTCGACTGTTTGACTAATTGTTAGTTGCAGCAGTTAATCAGAGATAGACCAATCTAGCTTACCTGATTCTGATACCAGAGCAGAGACTTAAAATATAAATAATATGTGACAAGACTGAGCCACAGGTGTTATATAACTATTATTTATCTCTCTCTCTCAAGTACCTATATGTTCAAACTTTGGTGCAGGCCATCATCAGCCAGGAAAAAGTCTTATACATACACAAATGTATAGTTTATATAACAGGATGCTCAACCAATATCCTGGAACCATCCTTTTTCTTAAAGTACAACATTAAAACTCCAAGTCAAAAAAAAAAAAAAGTACCAAACCATGTTTCTTGGCTGTGCCATGCTGCAGTTAAGTGGTTGAAATTAAGCTTGTGGTGGAGGACTGACCCAGAAACAGACTTATTTATCTCATTACCTCAAACATTCTCTACACAGAAAAAGAAAAAAAGTTTAGTCAGCCAAGAAAAGTTGCAATTATGATAAGGTCAGCGTGAGAGCAGAGCAACGGCAAACAGAAAAAGGACTTTGTGTGATGAGTTTCACAAAGACACAGAGTTTGGTGAGCTTTGGCCAGGACCTGTTCCATCTGGCCGTCCTCTCCAGACGGCTCACTCTGGTGTCCTCAATAACCACAAATCCTTTCTCTATTGATTGCTGCATTAATGACTGGTAATTAAATGGCAGTGGTCCAAAAGTGTAGAGAAATTACAACAATATCCTGATTATTATTATTATATTAAAAAAAGTCACATTTTAGTGGTCTTACATATGTAATTTTACAACTTTGAATCATCAATGACAATTCAAATCACTTTCTTCTACACTATAAGCCCTTAATCACATGTGACATTTCCAGGATTATCACCTTTCTCCAGCTGAGCTCTATAAAAGACAGAGTGTGGGACGCCAATGTTGTAGCACTCCTCAAACCCCAGTGCTGCATATCTATGGGCTTCAGAGTCAAAATCTAGCACTCTTGCCATAGCAATTAACTATTAAATTAACCAATAAATATTACATATTTTGAATGGTCAAAATATCTCCTATTCATGGGTTACAGCTTCCTGTTTTGTGTTTGAGGACTTTTTCCCATTCAGAAGATATACAATAGTATAAGATGAGGTTAATTGCTATGGCAACGGTCCTTTTTTCTCATCATTCAGAAACCCGTGGATAAATGGGAAGGTAAAACCCATTAATAGAAGGAAGTAGCCCTCATAAGAGACAGATATTCTCGATGCTCAGATATACTATGTAGGCCTATTATTCGTAAACGTTTCTTTTTTGTTGTTATTGATGAAACTGTAGACATTTTAGAGCAGGGGTCTAGCTTTTCTCCTGGATAGCTACTTTTACTAAACTAAAATGGCAGAGAGCTACTTATTTTAGTGGTCTAAAGAGAGAGTTTTTAAAAGTCTTTAGCATTTGAAGCTTGCACACTTTTGCACACGTGATGAATGGAATCTGTATTATTCTGAGTAATATGTAGACTACCTTAATCCTTTTGGGAAGCTACTTGGAGGGTGGTGAGGAGCTACCGGTGGTTCCAGAGCTACGACCCCCGTTGAAGATGGGGCGGCAGTGGCTTAGTGGTTTAAAGAAATCACCAACCTATCAAAAACTCTGTGATCCAGTGGCAGCTCTGATGGGTGTGAACGCAAGACCCCCAGAGCAGCTACACAAGGGCAACACAACCCCTATCAAGTGCGAGTTGTGAATAAATAATGACTGCAATAAAGCTTTTAGAGGTTTGTCAATCTTGTAAAGTTGAGGTGTAGTCAGTCGGTGATATAGTAATTGTTTTTTTTTTCTTCCTAATTTTACACTTGCAGCTTGAACTTAAGTCACACGTTTTCTCCAAATACCTGTGTCACGGTGAAATGTGCACATAATTGAAGCTGTCCTGTGTTGTGTAGCACGTGTATACAAATGCGCGTTACACTAACTGCTGGGGATTGACTCTCTCGTCATTGCGATCACCCATCTGTTGCTGAGCCTTGAGAGCTGCTCCCTAATTTGATTTGTGTGCCGCAAACAGCTGGCAAATGCAGTTATTGTGTTTTCTTCTGTTTAGAGTGCACGTGCGGTGACAGATCCGAGCAATAATGCACAAATTAATGGAGAATTTATCTTCTGATTAAATTAGTCCAAAAGCGCACGCAATGTAGTAAAACAGACAAGTGGAACAGTGGCGTGCAGTACTGATATTAGTTGTTATGAAGTGGAATTTTCAGTGTGGGGACAGTGAGTGGAAGTTTAACGAAAATTGTACATATAAATAGAAAGTTGGAATTCCTGGTATGCCTAGATGTCCATAGAAGTCCAGTTGTCCAACAAGTTGTACTGGTCCTTGGGAAAGACACTTCAACCACCTTGACTGCTCATGGGTGTTTTTTAATCCTTTATTATTTGGAGTTTTCGTAGTCGCATTGTGATAACGTGTCTTGCCCAGTGACAATAGTTAATCATCGAATAGAAAATTTGTGGTGGGCAAACAACATTATTTCTCAGTAATTTCAGTTGCTCTATTTAATAAGATATTTGCATGGCCCAGTGATCAAAAGACTTGTTTTTCCCCCAAGAAAGTCAAAAGGCTTTTCTCTCCAGCCTGGATCAGCCTGTAAATAAGGTCTGTGTCACAATAGTGATTGTTTCGGTGCACGTTCCGATATTAACACATGGCACACCAAAATGCAAGTTGCCTCTCCATGACTTCAGGGAGGCATGGCCCGTACAGCGCTTCTTGTGATAGATTATTAATCCTGGCTCTTCTCATGTTTGTGGGGTCAGTGCGACTCTGTTACAACTAAGGTTCCAACATGTTACGCGAGGAACATTACAACAGCCAATCAGAGCAGTCATACATCACCAGGCTCCTCTGCTTAGTGACAGTGGGAAAATATTCTGCATTTTTCATATTGTTAGTCGTGAAACATGCTCTTGAGTACCTTAAATTTGCCATCTCATGTTTAAAAAAAAAAGTTTCTTATTCATTCTGTGACAGGTGTTATGAGCCAGTATGAAATGACACCAGCCAGCAGATGGCGTCATTGCTATATACAATATAGTAAAGTTAGCGCTGAAAAGACACTATGGTGTGGATTTGCTGCAGCAGTTATCGTGTTGAGAGGCAGAAATGCTCAGAACAGGTTTAATGACAATTTAAGGACTTAAAACAGCGGAACATTCTCAGATAAGTGACATAGATGACCTGAAAATACGTACAAAAATCCAGAAAGTTCAGCAGGAAGTGTGTTTGACACTCGGAGGGGTGAGGATTTTCTAATGAACTTTCCTCAAAACAGCGTGAATGCACTCGAATGCTACTTCAGGTATGTTTTCAATGACAGAACATTGTTAGAAGGTTAAAAGCTTAAAAAAGTCACTGTAGAATATGTGTCCTTTAAAATGTAGAAAATATTTAACAAAATAAACATAGACTTTCGGGAAATGTTTTCATTTCATCACAGCTACAATGAGTCCATTGAACATCGTGCTTCCCCGTGGCCTCTACAAGCAAATTTAATCCACGTGCGTTTCATTGTTTCGTTTCATTGTCTCTAAAAAGGAGCGCATGTAAGGCCGGCTCGCTTTCTCGTGTATTTGTTCTCGTTACACCCCGTTCGATCACAAGACGCTTGCGCTCTCCTCCGCGTCGAGAAAACCCCCTCTTAAATCACAAGTGTGCGGTGTCGCTGTCCTTCATGCGACTGTAAGACAAACAATCGCTGCAAAATGTCCTCATGTCTGTGGCCTTCACTTTTTTTTGACACATCTCAAAATCCCAGAAGGTTTTGAAATTGTCTAGTGTGCAGCTGGCTTTAGTTGACTGAAAGGCACACCTGACAATTCCTCAAGGTACTAGCGTTCCCCGGCACACACTCGTTGAAAATCAAGGACCTAGAGGGCTGTATTAGGAATTACATCGATAAACAAATTAGAACATAAGTGGCGGCACACTGAAGGAAAAGATACATTTAAGAAGTGTGATTTGATGCTTGTTGAGTCCACTCTTACACTGACAATGCAATCACGTTCAAAGCAGGACGTTTCCTAGAATTCAGTATTTCGTGTCATTTGAGTCTAATTTCTAAACGCCTTTTCATCAAGACATCAAACATCTGAAGTCGCTATTCACCTGCACACTTTTGATATTTCCCTAGCAGGCAACAGACTGTAGAACGAAACATGAAAAACACTCTAACTCATTCTTAGTTTGAGCCAGGTGAGACATAACACTGTGGAGCTGGATGTCTAACAAGCAACTTCATCAGGGAGAAGAATGAGCTGCCAAATCGTCTCCACTCAGGCCAACTCTGGAGATACTGGATGGATAGAGAGGATACCAGAGATAATCCGGTGTGGAGGGGGCATGAGGGGGCATCTGAGGAGACCTGGGGTGGTCCTTTTACGTGGAGATGCTGACTTCAGGACGCTGCAGTTTTGACCATGGGGCGTTTGAAGTGTGATGGATAAAAAGCTGGTACAAATATCTTATGGATTTCATTTTGGCACAATGCTAGACCATTGGTTTGGATTGGGTTTAGATTTGGTGTGTTGTTGGTTTTACATCACAATATTCTATGAGCTTGTTACGTGTGTCAATGATTGGGAGCAGGTAAAATTACTATTGTCAATTTGCAGATTAGGGGTGCACGGTGGCAGAGCGGCTAGAGCTTCTGCCTCTCAATAAGGAGATCGTGGGTTCGAATCCCAGACCACCCCAACATCGTGGTTTCGAAATCCGAACCACCCCAACATCACACGATCTCTCTGGGTGGAGTCTGCATGTCCTCCCCGTGTTACCGTGGGTTCTCTCCGGGTTCTCCGGCTTCCTCCCACCGTCCAAAGACATGACTGTGTAGGTTAATTGACAACTCTAAATTGTCCCTAGTGAATGAATGTGAGAGTGAATGGTTGTCTGTCCTTGTCTGTCTCTCTGTGTTAGCCCTGCGACGAGTTGGCCACTGTCCAGGGTGTACCCCGCCTAAGGCCCAAAGTCACTGGGATAGGCTCCAGTCACCCGCGACCCCTAACGGGAATAAGCGGTAGAAAATGAATGAAAAATGAATGAATTTGCAGATTAGGGTGGGGCGATCTTGACAAAAATGAATGAGTGTCCTGTAACGATAGTCAGAAGATGTTATGTCAATCCAACAGACATACTCAAAACATGTCTTTAAATGCATTGGTTGATGTGAAAGTTTTAGATGTAATTTTTTCTCTTTTAAAAAAAAAATCAGCTCTTTTTGCACAGCTCAATATTAAATTTTGCGAACTTTCAAAACAACAATTAAGATTTTATTGAAATTTTGATATGTTGCAATGTAGACACACAAAATAATCAGCTTCAACTTGAGGATGTTCCTAACCCTTGGAAATTTCTTATGAAAAGAAAAAAAAAACGTATGAAATTAAAGGTGCTGGACCTGATTTTATTTGTAAAATCTGTTTTGGCCCAGTACAGATACATTGTAAAAGTATATATTCAAGTGAAAATGAGACCACAACTTTTAGTCCGAATCTATTTATAGGGTATTTTATTCGACGAAAAGCAGGACGTTCGCTGTTATCATGCTAATGTAGCTTTACTGTGATGGCAAAACTCACTCTGGGCTCAAAGACTTGTGAAAATCGCTCATAAACTCATTGCTGTGAATTTTTAGGATACTGAGACTGCATAAGGTAAGTGAGTGATACATGTGACTGCTGTAAAGAATTGACAACAGTTCTGTTTTTCATGTTTCAAAACCGTAAAAATCAAGTACAGCACATTTCAAAAGAACTTGCACTTGCCCCCATCTTGAGTGGGCATCATCACAATTTAGAATCTAAAAAAACATCAATAGCTGATATTGTTCTCATTCGCTGGCATTGTTCTCGAGTTTTGTACAGTAATGCCTCACAAATAGTGGAACACGACATAACACTTAAAAGTACTAGTAACACACTGTTTGTTCTGCATTTAGTGGTACGAGAAGTGTGTACTATCTAATGGCCGGTGTGTTTTTCTGCAAGATAAATGTGCTCTGTAACAGCCAGCAGAGTCCATTTGGTGCATATACTTGTATTGTAGCGGCGGCACTCTCCTCCCTCTGTGTCTCGGTGCATTAGTATGCGCCTTGAGTGCGGTCACACTTTGATGTGCAGCCCCATGATTTCACAGTCCACCCTGGTGCCACCGATCACATTTGGAGGTATGTAGAAGCAAGACTGATGAGGAGAACGGCCACTCATTTCACCCCCACATCAGGCTGTCACACTCACGCCACAAGATATCGCCCAGGGCTCCTTTGTCAAACTTGGATTTTACTGATAGAATTCAATACAATATTATTTAGCTGCACTGTTTTTTTTCAACACCACAACACAATAGGTATTTACAGATATTTGTGTCATTAAGCAGTAATTAAAACTATTATAAATGTGACAGAAACATGTAGTGTAATCTTCCAAACAAAGGTATAATTGAGTGATACTTTTACTGTTTTTTTAGTTGATTGTGTTGTTCATTCACGTTTTACAGACATTTTTTAGCGTATTCCTGATACTCTGTGAAATTCCATCTTGGAGATAATAAAAAAAAAATCAAGATATCGCCCACCCACCCCTAAAAAAAGCATGTAGTTCAAATATACCACAACTCGCATGTATGCAAACCTTGTAACCCCAATAACTCATATCATGCAATTATATATTATACAATTTGTGGCCATAGCTGCTCGCAAATGCCCAATCCTGTCAGATCTTCGAAGCTAAGCAGGTCAAGGCCTAGTTAGTTGAATTGGAGAGCGCTGGAACACCAGGAGCCATTGTTGGGCGGCTGGAGGAGGAAATGTTGTTGTGTGCTTAGGCAAGACACTTTGACTAGTATGAAAGTTGTGCGTACATGAATGGTTGGTGGTGATCGGAGCAGCCGATGGCGCAGATTGGCAGCCTCACTTCTTTCAGTCGGCCCGAGGGCAGCTGTGGCTACATTAGTAACTTACCACCGAGTGTGGAGTGAAAGAATAACGCGATGTGAAGTCTTTGAGAAAAGCGCTATATAAGTATAATGCATTATTATTATTATTATTAAATGTTGCAGCAACTGAATTACAGATAGATCAAAACATGAGCTCCCTCCACTGGTATTTATTTAACTATAACAGATGTAGATCATTAAGCTGTAGTACAACTGGTAATATTACAGTTTACAGTTGCAGAACTGATTCTTTTCTGTTGGCCCCATATCATACAGTAAGTGGCATTTCACAGACGCTAGTGTTTAATTACCAATGTAGTGGTGACTAGCTAAAGTATAAATGGTAGGATGTTTTCTAAAATAAAAATGTAACATTATATATTAAGCTGGCTGTCAACAACAATCCACACAGTTAGCTCATTAAAAGCTTTTAAAGAGTGGACTCATCACTTAATTACTGAAAATCTCAACTTTTGGAGATAAAAGCACACAAAATCGTAACCCCAATTTCTCATCTCGGAAACACAAGCACCCGAGGACCACATGAACGCAGCATAAAACAGACATTTTCTGAGCACTCAAGTGTCAAAGCAGGATGATACAGGATCACGCAAACATGCAAACATGAGAAGCTAATGATGTGAGAACACTGTTATAATTTTCTTAAAAGCTCATACAAGTCAATTGTACATATGTCCACTTAAATACATTAAGTTTAGTATAATATATTATTGTTTTTCATTATATTGTAAGACAAACTCTCAAAATAAAAGTAACTGTAGATTCCACAACATCTTCTCACAGTTCCAGTAAGTTTCATGTGGGCTATAGCACTTGGACAGAGAAGCTTATTAACTACTAATGGCTTTTATTCCTTCTGGCAATACTGCTTTTTATTGTACTATTATGTGAAGTTATTGAAGTGGTTACATAGAAATTATTATCATTCAATTTGTCTGAGAGGTTAATTTGAAGAATATGCAAACGAAGATGACTGAATAAAGCCATCAAATAAGTCATTTTACCAAGGGGTCCTGTCTCAAATCTTTTTCAATTAGTCCCTCTCAAAGAGCTGCCTGGCCGACCTTGAGAAGCAGCACGGCCACAAGTTCAAAACCAAGTCCCGATTCTAATCTTTATAATTAATGGGTGCGAGACTAGTGTCATTCATTACAGAGCATATTTAATCTTGTTGATAGAGGAGAGTTTGGGCGACTAAATAGCTACATATTTCAATTCCCGACTGATTCCCCTGAGCAGAGTGCTGCCTTGGAAGATGAAGCAATCAATCTCTAAAGTAAAAAGAGTGAAGGTTCGGGCATTCCACTCCGAGAGATGTTCTTAGCAATAATAAAATGTGGAACGGAGAACCACAGGAAAGTGAAAACTGTCTGATTGAAATATTATGAGGGAACACGTGGCAGATGCACCACAAAATAGAAAGTGTTTAGCGAAAATATACCCAAATTGGAACATATTGAGAAAGTTTTTGTTGTGTGCCGCAATAAACTTGTCAATCAATTCCATAACGAAGCGTCTCACTCGCGCCGCGGTGGAAAAGCTGGCTTCATATTTCATGGCTCTTCAATACAAACACCGCTGTCCCACTTGTGTTGCCTCATCAAGATGTTATCTCGGGCTTAAAAGCTTATCAAGCCTTCAGTAATGATATTGAGTGACTGGCTGCTGTGTTTTGATGGATATTGCGGTGAGTAATCTGACGCCAAATTGTGTTCCAGTTCTCATATTGTTCTGATTTTAGACTCGGCAAATAACGGCGCTCCCCCGTCTTCCCGGAGCGGCCCCTCAATGCGCCCGCCGCACAGCTCCGCCACAGTCATTTGTCATAGATATAATTCCTTCCCAAAGGTAAAGGGAATAGACTGGAAAGCAATCTCTGAGCCGGGTGACACAGAAGGGTATCGGCGTTGTCTGGTTTGGTCCAAATTGTGTAACCTTTAACTCGTGCTGGTTGATTGAAGCAGGATTTTAGGCTTTTAAGTGCCAGATTCTTCTCATTTCATGTTGATAGCAATTTTAATTAAGATGTGTTTGCAAAATGTCAGTGTTGGTTTTCGTCCGTGAAAATATTGTGTTTGTATTTAACAAGCAGTCACTTAACTTAACTTAATATAATAAAATATAAAATTGTTTTCGAGGTTTACAAAAGCAGTATTAGACATTTAATCTGCAACCATCAATCTTTTTATTTAACAGTGCCTTTCTTGACACTCAAGGACACTTTAAAAAGGATTAAAAGACGGAAACAAATGAAGAGTTCAGTTGCAACAAAGCAGATAAGTGCCATTTGAAAAAGTTGTCAAAGCGTTACAATTTGCTCTTTGTCTTTGAGTGTTTTCAAAAGCTAAGTTTGTTTTAGTCCAAATAATAATATGATTCTATCCCTTCTGGAGCAAATCCTCTCAACTGTATTGTTGTCAAAAAGAATACAGCAATAAAACTGTGATTTTGGACTTGAATTGGAATTCGTTTTTGCTAATGTACACTTCCAACAGAAACGATAACACATTAAAACAGCAAAATGAAAAATGGACTGTGAAATCAGAGGGAACACGCTATTCTGAACATTTTAATCTAACAATTAAAACTGTGATATCCACCTAATTTTCCACACAGCAAAGCCTGAAGTAGGTATTTGGTTTTTTTCAGTGCCGCTTTAGAACAGACAGAGAAGTGAAACTGCAGCCGGCCCAAGCACAGCCACCCAGAGCGCTGCCTCTATTTCCGGTTCGACAAGACATAAAATACTGTATTATTAGATGTAGACATTGTGCGTCTGTCTCATCTTTGTCACAATGTGCAGCTTTTAGAAGATACTCTTCAGAGGAAAGCAAATACATTTACAAGAATACATTTACAGAATACAGCAATAGACAGGTTAAATGCAACAGTAAAGTGCTTATATTATACACTGAGACTGTGTGGATCAGATGGAGGGTTAGTCAAACTGTCACTATGGACCAATGTGTTCTTTTCATAGATACCAAGATCAACTTAATCAACACATTAAAAAATGACTTTAAGCCAGGCCTGTCTTTGCACTGTCCAAGAGTCCAAACCACTATGGCTCTTCCAGAGAAGTCGTTTCTGCATTTTTCTATTTCAAATCATAGTTTAGACCATTTTGTTGTCGTGTCCCTGTCCCATGGCTGTCAAACTGCCTCCATTGTTGATAACATGGTCCCTCTGTGTCTAACGATGCCAAATCTAGCCACCATCATTATGCTGATGATAGCGGCGTTCACAATAACTCGTCGAGCAGGTGAACGGGCATATTGACCGGCCTGTTCTGCGTTGTTAAACAAAAGACAAGTGTGCAGTGCATTGATTTCCTTCATAATTACAATTATTGACGCTCAACGGGAGATCAATCTTCAGAAATGCGTTCAATAACCAGGTTCGCATTTTACAGATCATAGGTACATGGAAAAAACAGACTTTGATGTCACAATAATTACTATATCGACTTACCGTTCATTATATGACAGAACAATATGGACCGGAAAAAGCTCTCACAATTATTAGGGTCTCGCTCAAAAACTGTTTGTACAGAGAAATACAAGTACGGCATGGTCATTACTGGAAAGGTCGATGCCAAAACTCTAGCCAACTCAATATGCTTTCTCCTTACTGTTATGGTCCATATAAATCCATATAAAAACTACTATGTGCTGTAGACAGTGAAGTAAGTTACTTCTGTGACTTTTTTTTTCAATAATATCGTGATATTTTCTAGGGCTGTCGGCGTCAATTATTCAGTTGATGGTGTCTTAGTTGACCAACATTTTTGACTCATTTTATTTAGAAGGATTTATTCAGCAATGGAAAAAGATATGGCAGTTAATCATGAGTTCCGTCTCTTTTTTTACATGAGTACACTGTTTTCTAGTGCTTTTCTGCATACACTGTTGTTTTTGCATGAACTCCCATGCAGTTGTCGTCTTCTGAGTGTAGTTTGGTTTCAGTAAAGTTTGGGGCTTTCGTCAGATTCACTCCACGTCCTCTTTAGTCAACTAATCAATCGACAGGTAATGTGTTTAGTCAACCATGGGATTAAGTTTTTGTCAACTGCAGCCGTTCAGAATTAGTTATGATGACAGGCCTTCTAAAAAAGTCGGAAAGTTAGGTACAAGACAAATGTTGTTTAAGGTTAACTTATGCATGCAACCTCAATCTGCGGGTTAAGAAACAGAGCTCTAATAAATAACTTGTTGGTGGCGTGGAATCTTTGTTCATTATCTGGTTTAAAACAGCCATCTGTTTACGGTCTATATTAATGACAGCGCAGTATGATGCTGACCTCAAGGCATACCGTGGCCTTGTGTCAGTCCCATGTGAAACAGGTAGTGTTTGACAGCCGCGGTGAATGTAACATGGCCACAGGCTCTCACTGACTGCTCATTATTCGCTCTAATGCTCCAGGCTAACGTCAGTCCAGATGATTCCCACTGACTTGACTCTGACACTGCTTGTTGGGTTATCAATGGGTTATTGCATCAAGTGATATTATTGAAATGTGACTACTTTTGACATGACTGGGTCTGTAATGTATGGAAATCATAAATGCAGCAGGATGGGGTTAATGGGCTGTATGTGTGTTTTCTTTTTTTTTCTTTCTTTTTCTTTTTGGTGTATGTGCCATCTTCAGTACACTTCCCAACACTTCTGTTTTGCATGAAATAAATGATTTGTTTGTAATCATGGCAAACCAGACACAAACAATTCATATGAAAGGAATAAAGGGTTGTCAGCTATGCTTTTGGAAAGTGTATCCGATTTATTAAGAGGATCTGTCTCCCGGGCTTTAAGCTGTTTAGAGTGTTGATAGGTCCGCTTCTAATTGCTCTGCTAATGTAATTATGTAGATTTTTTTTAGATCACTGCTCAAACTAGTGTTAAGACACATTTTTCACCCAAAGGCTGTATACTTTTGTAGCGTGAAATGGTTGAGGGCTGAAATCAAACTCACAACCCAATGTACCATTGGCAAGCACTAATTTCAATTACGATATTAAGGTAATATAAATTTAAAAACACTCTTTTTAATGACATTTTCAACACAAATAGTAGTTTTGATGATATCTCAAACTTGTTTATGTAGAGCCACACTAGAGACTTGCACAGCACTGGCTTTTCAATGCCACTCAATTCTGAAACCTTGCTGGCTGCTGGTCCCAAGTTTATTATTATATTACTATTATTCTTTGTTTTTTTCATACGCGGTTTTATAATACAGGCTGCTGCATTATGTGCCTGGGCCCCAATATGAGTAGTAGAGCAGGCCTTATAAAGGCCCTGACTACAGCTTTGAGTAGGTAATCTGAACTATTCTCTCAAAATAAATCCTCATGTAAATCACTGTGATATAATCACAGGAACTTGAAACCTTTCAAAGGGATAAATGTAAGACACCAAAAGGCTGTCATAGACTGTTGTGGTCACGCCTACTCACAGCACTCATTCACAAAGTTAGTTCAACAATTCTGTCGCCAGCGCTGCTTTGTTCTACTTACTCTTACTCTACTTACTTTGTACTATTTAGTCCTCTCAGCTGCAGTATTCCACAGCAGTGTGCGGACATAAGCTCACACGTACACACAGCACCACGAAGGTGTGTGTCACCACTATTTCCTGCCATGTTCTGGCTCAATCTGACGGCTCTGTGTTGGGCCGCTCTGCACCTGAGGTGTTTAGGTCTGACCATCCACTCTCACATGAGGACATGTCAAATGAATCGTTGATTATTGTAGGTATTTATTATGTAAGTAGACCACAGCTTGAAGGAGAAGGCCAGGAGTGATGTAGCTGGAGTTTTTCCAGTGAATCATGAGTACACTGTATTTGAAAAAGTATCTCTTTTTACATCTGAAAAGATTGTTCACTTGGACTTGTCTGTAGTTATAATTTTTTGTGTGAAGTTTGAGTCAGATTTATGGTCAAATTATAGAGATGAATAGTTTTAGAAGCTTGTGAAATGCCCCCATTAGTCGATTAATCGATGCACAAGGTATGTCTTTAGTCGACCAATAATTTCATTAGTCAACTACATTACAACCCTAAAAGACTAACAGTTGATGAGGAAAACCATCACATTTAATGGACACAGCTTCATTAACTAACACTGTATTGATTTGTTTAAAGTGTGAACAAAAGACTAACATTTATCTTTATAGGTATTCCCGGTGTAGTCTGCCATAATGAACTTTATACAAAGGATAACTTTATTAACACTCTGCTCAGTGGACTCGTATCCCGCGTGACCATACTGCAGACAGTGGGCAGATCATTTCCACAACAAAGTGCCTTTTCTTTACATACAATACACTGCTGTGGGATTTTGCATGCATCTATAATCTGTTGGTAAGTGCCTCCTAATGCATTATGTATATTAGATAATGCACTGTGTGTGATCCAGTCTGACTCGGCCTGAACCCAAAGCACTCATCCAGAGCCTCACTTTGGGTAAATATGTCGCCTAATATGCAGCTAACTTTACTTTTAGCCATTTCCCACTTTTTTTTACCTTGAGGAGGTGAAAGCTCTGGTCTCCATGCGGGCCATTTTCCAAGGCTCACAGCGTACAATTGTTTTCTCCTCGAGAGCCCACACTCTGAAAGCTGCTCCGGAGCTGTGCTAAAGGCTGCTTTGTGTTTCTGAATGGACATTTTAGTGCCTCGTTTTGCCATCGCACTCTCATTTAGGCCGAGCACTGACCTGTGTCATATGGACATTGGATAGAGGTCAGGCTGCTCCAACTGTACTAAAGGGTGCACTAAAAAGGACAGCATGGATACACCTGCAAGCGCTCGTGTACTGGATTGTAATGGCACAGAGCAGTTCCCTCCTCAGCAAAGACAACCTGTGAGAAAGTAAGCCGCAGACTTTATCCAACAGTATTTTACTTTTGTCACTTTGCAGTCTCTATTTCTGGACCCAGCCTGCTGTCATGTGCACAAGATAAGCAGCGCAAGGGTGAAGGGACACAAGCCTTTACCGCAGCATTACATTTTGATGCCATATTTAAATTCAATATACCCCTTGCTGTGCTTTCAAAAGAATAAAGTTGTCTGTGCACCTCAGCAAGCACAGAACTAGGTTAGATCTTGCATATGTTTACCATAATGGCTGCTGTTGTCCATTCGTCTGGAGGCTAACTTTGGCAAACTTTTAATGCACTTTCACAGTTGTTCTCAAAAGTGGGTAACAGCATGAAAATCACACAAATAACAGCAGCTTATTTGAAAGTTTGCAACATAACTTTTTTTCTTTTCTTTCTTTCTTTAATAGCTCCACTAGTAGCATTTTTACAATAAACGGTACACTTACAACGCACATTTGGACCAAATCTTCAAAACAACATGCACAATATTGTCTACATTTCGATATATTGTATACCCAGATATTAAATGAGACTGAACCATCAAAACTAGATATTCACTTGAAGTATCGATACTGAGAGGGGAAAAAAAAATCACATCAACAGGACAAAATGTTATCTTTCTGAATCACTTTAGGGTCTGGTCCCTGTTTAAGCCCAGTTTAATTCAGATGTAGACTAGATTTGGTCCTAGTCTTGTTTTAGTCCCAATTTTGATGAAGTAAATATGCAAATGTGAATGGACCCTTAGACTTAGATCACTGTAATATCATTAACGACTATAAAATGCTCAGCTTTGTTTGTCAGATTTTATATTCTAATATACATACAGTGTTCAAAATGATTAACAAGACATCTCCACCTTCATTGAAGTGACATTTTGACAATTTGCACCTTTCGATTGCACAAGCTGCATTCTTGTTTAAGACATTTAAACAGTGGAACCAGCTTCCTAACCGTATGAAACTGTTTGCTGATCTGCAGATCTTCTCTTAAAAAACAAAACAAAAAAAAAACATTCTTGATAATCAACTGTGCCAGCATCAGTCCAGTTGAACTATTTTCATACAGTTGTTACTTGATGTGTTAAAAACCTTTTTAGAATTTTGTACTAGGATATCTGGAATGTTTTTAACTTGTGTGTTCACCTGCTCTGGGACTGCGGATGAAATCTTTTTGCTAAATCTGCAAAGCATCTTCTGTTTTATAAGATTAATGTGTTTGTACATGTTTTTTTTTTTTTATATTATCATCATTGCGGTCAAAATAAGTATCAATCTCTTCCCTTAGATTCGAAATCACGTTTGAAATGTTTGATATGACAACACTATACCCCACTAGTCAAACAGCGTCAGTTGAAACCATACTGGACTACCTTTTTTATTTTATTTTTTCCATCCATCAGTTTCATTGCCTCTGTGATACAGCAGGTAATGAAAGGCGGCAGTGACATTGAAGCTGTAATATGTGTGAACAGCAGCAGTGTGCCTGGACTTGGCCCTGGCTGTGCACTGACTCTGTTGTGTGTGCCAGGGCATTACAGAGGCCATCTTAATCCGGTTTGTCACATGGCTCCCCCCAGACCGGCCTCATTTCATGCTGCTGAACTGCTATTGATAGAGCCTTTGGTAAATGAGGCATGCACCAATCGTTAACTTTAATAACCATAAAGATGTGAGCATGGCAGTCATACAGGCCCAGGAGAGGAAACTCTTACAGGTGATTAAGAATCGACCCGTCCGTCTCGTATTTGTACTAATGGAATTACCTGTTCTTGTTGTAGAGGCCATTGCAGCCCGATGTCTCTTTGGGATCGTCAGAAACTTACACAATTGAATTGTGTATTAAAAGGACATGGCACAATGTTATCGCGTAGAGACAGTACCTTTTCTGAAGTAATATCAGGATTATAATATGGCAGGGCTGAAACAAATTGATTGACTTAATTGATTAATGGGAACTAATCAGACTTTGAAATAATTGTCAGTACATTTTGGTAATTGTCAATTCATTTTGTAATTTAACCTCTATCATTTTCTGAACTATGCAGATTCAGACAAAGCATCAATTAACCCAAAATTACACTAAAAGTGTAACATTAAAATACCAAAATTCTGTAAATACAATCTATGAAGATGCTCTTAAGTGTAGATTAATCTAGGTTAAAGTCACGATCTAAAGGGCCAATTGATTAATCAAAAGAATTATTGCCAGATTAATTCATAACCAAAATTTAAAAAAAATTTGTGTTCAAATGCAATAGGCTAATTCATCTTCTCAAGTCAAAAAGATGATAAGGAGATTGAAAAACGCCACTAAAAATAATGGTTGAATATTGGTCCATCAAAATGTTTACAAAAAAAAAAAAAAAAATTACAAAATAGTCAAAAGAAGCATCCAAGAAGGCAATGCATTTCAACTATAAAGTCAGTCTGCTGATGGTGCAGTGGATAAGGTCGTTACCCTTGTGTGGTGGGTCCCTCTGCCACCACTCCACAGTGTTAGTATATTTCTTTAATCACTTTACATTTCATTTATATTATACAACACATTATGCACAGTTTAATATATTTTATTTAGACACATATTTTCTAATTTGGGTGCACACTTATTAGTTAATATTTGTTTGAATTATTACTTACACTTGTTTCTTTGGAGTTGCCAGATCAGAGGACCAGACAAAGAGGCTGGATGAGCCCACATGGACCGTGGCAGTGGGGGAGGAGGAAGCGCACTGTTTTACTATTTTCAAATTATCTAGTTTAGTTTGGTTTAAAATGAGTTTTGTTATTCACTTATTTAATTAGGTTTAGTTATTGTAATTTTCCTTATTGTTACTTTGGTAAAGTTTGCAGTTTTGGTTTTGTCTTTGTTGTGCTGTCTCCCCCGTGTGTTCATTTTGGGTTAGTCCTTTTTGTATTTAAACTCCCCTCCTTGTTTGAGGCGCTCGCTGTTGGTCTGGGTTTTTCTTTGTTCTGTTATAGTTATGGTTTAGTTTACTTCAGTTGGGCCCAAATGTTGTTTATATTGCTTTGCTTATTTTTGGAGCCTTTGTTAAATTCATATTTTTTTTGACTTAATTAAATTAACTTGATTTTTTTACACCTGTTGTCCCTGCCTTTTACGTTTGGTCCACTACACCTTGTGTGGTTGGTTTGAATCGAGCCCTCGACATTTGCCAGCTTCTTTTACCTCTACACCTTTCACGCTACAAATAAAGCCTTCAGGCAAAAAAAAACTATTTCAATATTTATTAAATATCACATAAAAGGTAAACATAAATAGTATACAGACTTTTCCAGAAAGTATAAATGAAGAGACAGTGGTGTGTTTCAGTATGCAATATCTGTGTGAAGGGAGGTCTTCTGGTCAGTATATCTTCCTGAGTTCCCGTGCAACAACAGGGCTACAGGAACTCACAGTTCTGGCCTTGACTTATAGCAACAATGTGTTCTATAGTATTCTATGTGTGTGCATCTTACTCAGCCGTCATTAACCTTAGAATTAGTACAGTGAGACATACGATAAGTATGATAGAAATGCACACAGCTAAAAGTGTCATCGTTGTTCAAGAATGTGAATATGTTTTGAGGGCATTATATTTTTATAAGCTAAGTTAAAATGTAAATTATCTTGTGTGGGGGTTTTATTGATTAGAAAAACGGAACAAACAAAAAATGTAATTCTGATTCAACAGTGGCTCACAGCTGATTAGTTCCATGCTTTGTTTCTTGTAAGTAATCAAGAGCCAGTAAGTGTGAAACAACATTAAACCTCAACAGCTGAGACGAAAAAACAACATTGATTAGTCTGACTCATGTAAGTCTGGGTCATGGTTTCTGAGTCAGCGCTGTGTTCTGATGTGGACTCACTTTCCTTGCTGTAATCCTCCTCCCTTGTTCACATTCTGGTGGTTTGCTTGGGGGACGCTAGCAGTAGTCGCTGCATGTGTACATGTTTGTCTGGTCCACTTACCGCACTCGCTGCTGCCTCAGGAGAGAAAGTGAGAGGGTGGGTCAGTCTGAAAGCAGCCTGCAGCCCGGGAAGAGGTCACCAGCACAAGCGCCTTCACTGCACAGGCTGATGTGACGAACGGTCAAATCCGCTGACCGACCGACACGAGGGTCAAAGGTCGCAGGATAACACAAACAAGGGTTAACAATAGTCCAGATTAATCGGCTTGTTATGGGCTGAGATGTATAGCACAACATAAAGCTCCCAGCGCTGGCATTGGTCCCGCTTCTTTAAATGTGTTAAGTGTGGAGTCTGCTGCTATCCATCCTGCTCCAGGCTACCTTTTATTATTCATCGGCTTCACTTGGAGAAGAGCTTTTCACAGTGAGAATAAGTGGCCACAACTCGAGCCCTAGTGGACGATTTACTCTCAAGGCCAGAAATGTGTCAGAGCAGGATCAGCACAGAAAAAGGATTCAGATTGTTAAAGTAGAATGTTGCACTCCAAATGAAAAAGTGTATGAGGAACTTAATGCAATGATCTGTTGATACATGAAAAAAAAAAAAATGGAATTGAGACTGATGTGATGACTTAAAGTGCATATGACAGGTTGGCCCTGCGACAAACTGGCTGTACCCCCCCAAACAGGGTGTACCCCGCCTAAGGCCCAAAGTCACTGGGATAGTCACCCGCAACCCCGAACGGAAACAAGCGGTAGAAAATGAATGAATGAATGAATGAATGAAAGGTTAGAGTTTACATTTCTCTAAAATGAAGCGAACATGACAATATTTAAAATTTTACAACAATTTTTTTTAACATTTTCCCCCAGTTTAATGTGATGTCCTGGTTGGATATGTGTGTGGTGTGTGGAGGTAATTCTACAACTGTTACGTAGCAACCATATTGTAAACAATGGTCAAAGTCCATAAAAAATACAGAAGTTATGATTTGACAAATGATAATACTTGATAAGACCTTTGTTTTGTTAGGCGAGCATTTAAACTGTCCTTGCATTTTCGAGGGATTTTGTTTCAGACCTACAACTTATCAATTTTCCTTGACTAATTGCAACTTGACTGATGTTAGACTATGATACATATTTACCACAGGTACTCTCCCACCAAATAAAGTTAGAATTAGAAAAAACATGAGAACTGTTTGGATGCGCTGTATATTCGGTATATTCCAATGCAGTTGAATATCACACATTTATTGAATACAGTTACTCATTTTTGATATTGATAGCATATTGGAAACAGGCTGCCTTTATTACATTTTTTACAAGAAGGGATATTTGAATTTAAGTAGTTATATTGCTAATGGAATTAAAATTATTACGTTGAACCCCAACAATCCCCAACAACACCGTGGGAAAAACTTAAATTTGCGTGAACCAGAAACTTGTCATTTTACACGTTTTTTATGTTTTATTATCAAAAGAATATGCAAAAATGTAATTAATTTCTTTAGTTAACTTGTTAGTTTCATCTTTATCATTTTGCATAAACTTTTTTATTGTCAGTCACATGTCTGAGTCTCACATTTTGCCTCCAGCATTAAAGAGTATTATTCTAATTGTCAGAAATCGTTACATGTAATGCGATAAACAGCAATCCATCCGTAATCAATCACATTTTATTGTGTGTTTGCAAAGATAAGTGCAGTCTCACTTTGCACTCTTGTACTTTCAATCTTTAGATACCACACAACCAATGCGTATGACCTTGGGTTTCGACAGACAAAAGTCGTCACAGAGATGAGCTGTGTTATAGGGGCACTTCACACGGCAATAACTCTAAAACACTCCCCATTTTCTGCCGTTTCTTCCAATTCCAGCACACATTTCGCACCAGCCGCTCATTAGCTGTCTCTAATTGGCCGTTGGGCTAAGCTGAAAACAATGAAGCATCGATTTTCTTAAACATAATCACCTCATCCAGTCAGTTAATGGCTGCTGTCACTGTGGGCCACCGAAAGAAAAATGGCCAGCCAGTGGTCCCTCGGATGCCCTTCACCTCCCTTCACTAAAGGCTGGAGTACACAACCACCCACTCCATCTTAGCGGCTTGGTTTAACCCCTTTAGCAGCCTGACAAACTGGGAGCACTGCATCCATCACCAGCTATACTCTGTCTCAAGCCTCCGCCACATAATACCATGCACCAATGCACACGCAAATATGGTTCATTAAGGTAGAAAATAACTAATTGGGCATTATATACAAACATATATACTTTGATTTACTCGCTTCGGGGATGTTTTTTATCTGGTTGAAATGACAGTCAAGGTCCATGTGGCTATTTACGGAGTGTCTGCCTTCAGTCATTCACACCCAACTTCTCCGCACTTTCCAGATGGCTCAGATTAATCTCGCCTGGGCCTAATAGTAATAGTGCAGTCAGTCTGAGACTGTTGATGAGCTCAGTCAGGGGGACTGGCCTGCTCCTGAACTTATCATCAAAAGTTACAGCAAGGACAGATCATCGCTCCTTTTAAAACCTCCTGGTATAGAAGGCCCGTCTGTATAAGTCAGAGTTTTCAAAGTCAAGTTTTGCATTTTAGTCACTAGTCTGTAGACATTGGATAAATACTTGAACCTATGAAACATATAACTGAGTGACTTGTACTCAGGGGAAACATTTATGATGCACCACTCTGATAGTGTTTTAGTCAAACTTCTGCAGAACTGGACTGAAATAAAGCACCTCTTTCATTATTTAGTAACTTGGAGTAAAGTTCGCACATCAGAAATCACCTCAACTTGAAAGCCAGTCTGTAGGTCAGGAGGTTCTTTGTGAAATATTCACTAAGCAACACATTGTGGGTTTTGTGTGTTTTAGCCCACTCCGGAGATCTTTTCTCACTTGTATAGTCTTTTATAGTAGTATAGTATTCTGCTGAGGAAAATCTAAACACAGGCAGTGAGAGAGTGACATTAATACCACCTGGCAGCTCAGTCCAGCAGGACCGCAAATGTTTGCCTTTTAATCCAGGCCTTTGTGGCCTTTGGTCAGCCTGCCACAGACATTGATGTGAATGGGAGAAGAAAACTGTTGCCAAACTAGCTGCTTAAAAGGTAGCTGTGTAATGCATGGTGCAGTCATCCTAGAGTAAATCTGCCATGATATTGTACCCCCGAGTGAAGAAGATGGATGGTTGCAATAAAGTCTCAATGTTTGCATTTTGAAGAGCATGTAAACCCTGTGACTGTACTTCTCTTGTCTCCCATCTTCAGCTCTGTCCTGGGATGAGCTCCAGTTGAATTGTTGGACATTGTTGTGGGTTGCGGTGGCTGTCAGGAGAAGATAAAGAGTTTTTCCTGAGGCGTGAGGGGAGAGGGGAGCAGTGATGGAGGGTCTTTGTGCTGCTGCTCCGCTGGCTGCATTAGCCCTACTCTTTATAATTGTGTGAAGGGGGCACTTCCAGTGGCTTGCTCATTACTCACTGGCACGGCCGGCCGCTGGCAGCAGACACACCTTGTCCTCTAGCTCTGCCTTTCTCTGCAGGATGTCCCGCAGTTCGGTTCCCCTCCCCTTCCCCAGAGCTCTATGCCTATTGTTATTTTGACCCATTACCACCATCTGCGCATATCACCTTTTCTTCTCCCAGAATTTTTTTGACATGCTCCTTTGTCAGACTGGAACCTATTGTACAGCACTGGCTGCGACTAATGTCACCTTTGCTCTGGAGCTAATGTAGCGGTGGACTGTAGCCTCAGACGGCAACGCACTGAGGGAACTTGGGCAATTCAAGTAAATGCAGCTGCCATGAACAAAATGAATGAGACAAAAGTCTCGAGCAGCGATAACCAAACACAAGTGGACAGACAGCTGATTGGTATGGAGCGAGGACAGTCGGTTTGAGAGGCAATTAGACCATATAATTGAGATTCCTTGAGGGCCAATTTGTTACACACACTTACAGTCAAAGTGCTTAGTGAATGATCAGAGCACTGCACCATAATATATGTCCTTGTGTTGAATTAGGAGCTTCTTTTTAAATTTTACTTCACTGTTATGCTGTACATACTTATTATACTTAAATCATAGTGAGAAGCACTCCAGCCCTAACCTTGTATCTGTGTCTTATTCTGTGTTTGCAGAGGGAGGCACGTGTGAGGTGATCGCCGCTCACCGGTGCTGTAACAAGAACCGCATTGAGGAGCGCTCACAGACAGTCAAATGCTCCTGTTTACCTGGGAAAGTGGCCGGGACAACACGCAACAAACCCTCCTGTGTGGATGGTAAGGACACACTCTGCACCACTCTAGAATGAATAGAACTTTACATTAAGTGTAAAAATGTTGATGGTCTATAAATTCAAGTAGAGTGAGACAGTGTGTGAGAGTTTTCTGCTATAAATAATCCAGCCATAGGAAGTGACAAGATAGGTTCATCAGATGCCTGAGAAAGAAGAATATGTATGGCAGGCTGTGATTGGCTGATGGACTCATAGACAGGAGCTATTGTTGTGTTCCAAATGACACTGCAAATGCCAATAATATTTACTACAGAAGGGAAGCGTGTAAAATGAATATTGTTAAAATGCAAGATTTATTTGTATGAAATGTAATCAATAGTTTGCATTCACATTTCAGAATTTGACATCATAATCTCAGTTGGTGGACAGGGAACTGCGTAGCCCCATGTGAGAGATTTACTGTTTTTGAAAGAAATATCCAAAATAGAAATCCACAAACATTGAACCTTATCATTATTTATTTTGGATCAGCTCCACAAGCTTGCAACATTAATCTCACGGCTGAATGTCCTTTCAGCTGACAACAGTCATGTCTTTGGAGTTGCATAATGGCACCCCTTTCTGAAACTATTGTGAAAATTGTATTTCACTTTTATTTATTTATACCGACAGAGACGTTGAGCTCCGTGCCAGTTTTTGTTTCACGTGTATCAGCCCAGTAAGTACAAGGATATGAACCATGAACCAGGTCAAAACATCTACAATCTGACAGCAAAATCTACTGGAGAATTCTGACCTGTCTCCAATTCTACCTGTAGTTTAGACCTCTACAAACATGACATTCATTATATTCATGGGAATAAGTTTATCAGTTTTTCATTTTCTTATAATTTTCTTACAATGTGCAATTTTAATCCTATTGTATAAACATATATCGTAATACAGAGTCGCAATACACATTTCATTTTCTTTCCAAAATTGTGCTGTCCTCGAAATGTTGCATAGAACAAGAAGCTGAAACCCATGAATAGAATTAAAGTTTCCATGCTGTAGTTGTCGACCCTCAGGGGGGACTGTTGGGAGGATTCAGTCGAGCTTGTGCACACCTGAGCAAGTAGCACATAGCTCACGGCACCTGAGGCTGATGGAAATGAATAACTAATAAACAGCAGTCGTGGAAGCTCCGGGCGAGTGCACCTGAATTACCTGGCCGTGGAAGACAATCAGGAGGAGACAGTTCAGTGGGCAGAAAAGAGAGAACCGAGAGCCACAAGTCTAGCGCAGTCAGGGCCCTTCACTTCAGCAAGCTCATTTATAGCTCCTCCGTCTCTCACCTGCACTTCCAGCTCACATCAAAGTCAGAATTACACCCAAATATCTTCATTAGCAGGGACAGGACATGAAGGGCCAGACAGCCTGCTCAGTGGGTTTCAGAAGCCTGGTTAGTCACAGCTGACAGTCAAAAAAGGAGCACGGAATATAAATTAGACGCAAGCCAAAAGGATGACACCCAAGTACTGATTCGATGAAAAATTACTTGGAAAGTCAGTACAACTTTTTCCTTTTTTTTCTCGACAGCTGAATTTTTGGGCCTTGATATATTGTGTTGGAGAAACTGATGTTCTCTGGTTTTATACGGCTGTTGAATGAAACATTTGCAGACTCCGACCTTGAATAAAACTCAGCATTTTGTACTCTGAAAAGAGAAGCAGACAGCCAGACAGATCGAGTCTATTATTTTACTAAGGATGACTTGGACTGACTCAGTAATTACGTTGACAGAGCGTACATACAAAAGACAATGTTTATGGTTCAAATTATTATGGTTCAAGTTATAGTGAATCAACTTCAGGTATGTGCATTTTCTGTTATTCAGCAATTAATTAATCTTGGTTGAAGGACATATGCTAGTCTCAGAGCCGAAACCACTGTAATAAAATCAAAATATGGTCTAATTTTATCACAAAATGCTACTTTTTCAGTATACTCTATGGGCTGTGGGGGAAGAAGGACTCAATTTGTTACCCAAGTAAAAGTACAGATGAACATGAAGTACAGAAGAACATTTTTTTGAAGTACCCGTTTAAAAATTTACTTTAAGAGTAAAAAGTACAATTTTGAGAACTGTTTAAGAGTAGTGGGTGATTCTGATAAAGATTTGTGGTTATCTTTGACCATTAGTAGAAATTCCAATTGATTTCTTAACTCTTCTTGTGGATTTTATGTATATTTTTGTTTGCTCAAAGCTGCGACCTGTACTCAGAGCTTTTATGCAGCATGTTATCATGATGTATTACAAATAACCTCTCATATAAAAAGTTCTTGACTCAGTCAAGTCAAAAAGTGCAGAGGAGTAGAAAGAACACATATCTGCTCTCAAATGTAAACTAAAAGTAAAAAGAATCCATAGTAAAGACGACTTACTGGAAGTAAACTACAGATTGCTTTACTCTTTAATTAAGGATAGAACTTTTACTTTCTTTTTTACTTTGTTCCATACTGTCAAAATCAATTTTCCAATTTAAAAAGAAAAAATGTTATTTATTTTCAACTCAAAAGGGCTAGAAATAGAAAATTTCTTTGACTATATTGAACTTATATATACATTTGAACATTATAGTCCTTGAAAATATATTTGGACGCAGACAGCCTTTGCATAAAAAAGCGAACACAACAGTCATATTATCATTTTTATTGCACTACCAAGGCAACAAACAGAAGACACATCTTGCCTTGCTTGTTGAAGGACTGATGGCATGGCTGTTAAATGGCTTTTCGTGGGGATGGTTAACACTTCATGCCTCTGTGCCTCTCTCCCGCGGCGATGCACCCGAGCTGTTAGTATATTGATTAACAAGCACTTATGGAGGCCGTGCTGATGAAAATGGAAATGACAAGTCAGTGGGCATCAGCAAGACGACACAGCTACTATTTCTAACATGAGGACGCATCATGCAATAATTGTTTTCCTCTCATTTGTGACATTGTGTGATTATCCTGCATAATAGTGAATTAAAAACAAAACCACCATGGGAGACATGGACAAACGGCAGAATAAATAATGGTATAATTACTTTTCAACATGGCATCTCTAATTAAGAGATTGGAAATTAATGTGTGGAGGGGTGTTTAATATGTAAAAATGTGACTCTTATCTGGTATTTTTTTTGGTGAAGCAAGCCTATGGGCCGCTGTGGTGCCGTGGTGAGGGATTATAGACTTTTGGAGTCAGCCGCGCGTCCCCTCAGCAGCAGCGGCCTGGCCCAGATGGAGCGCTCTCCCCGGGTCCTGCTTTATTAATGTTCCATCCAGATGAGGAACGATCCTGCTGCCCAGCGCATCCCATCGCCCCCTGGGGGACACCTGCTGCCATTGTACCTTACACAGGTTACGCTCTCATACAAATATACACTCACAAAGAATGACCAAGGCTTTTGTGAAAAGTGAAGTGTATTCTTAACTATTCTGAGTGACAATAGAGGTCACTCAGTTTGGACAGAGAGTCGGAGCACTTTCATCTTTAACCGTATTTGCAGAAGAAGGCAGCCTCCCGCATGTGCTGCATTATGGATCATTAACATCAAACCAACATCAAAGCGGCCGCTGGAGCTTTATTGTTGGGTGTTTACAATGTTGTGAATGAGGCCGCACAGGAATGATTCTGATCCGACTGGTGAGCGTTTTGGATGGTATTAATACAGAGGGATGTGGGGACAGCAAGCGGCCGCTTGGGTCTCATGTCAGCTTATCCCCGTAGTGGGAATTGATTATTAGTTTTGACAAAGAGAACTATGTCCTAGTTATGTCAAGGCCAACAAAGCTCTTAGTGAAGAACATGCTTTTTAACAAGTCAAAGCTCCTGTCTGTGCACGCCGGCCAGCTTCATCACATGAGCTAAGATTAGGCATGATCGCTCCACTGCGTCCATGAAAAGCCCTGTGCTGCAGTTTACTTATGCATAGCCACACTACAGGGCAGATACGTACTCATTTAGCCTGTATGCAGATGCTGCAACGCACACATGCTACAATTTGTATCCGTGTGTATTCGCTGTAGACACTCGCAGATGGGAGGCTGAGGATCACTGATGGGGAATGAACCCTTCTGTCTGGCTGCAGGCGGGTATCGGCGAGCATGACAGGTTGTCATGGTACATTTGAGATACATCCACAGGGAAATGCACATGGATTTACAATGGAGGGGTGGCTCAGCATATTCACATATGGAGGAAAAGGAGCAGGGTTTGAAGGCAATGTAGCATGCAGTCGTAATTTAACACCATTCAAATGCAAAACAGGGAAACTTGCTGTTTTGAAAAGAATAAAAGACAAATAACCATAAAAGTTGCTTGGTTAACAACGAAACATCATCTGTCCAGCAGAAATAGTAAAACATTTTTAATCCATAATTACCTGCATAGCCGCGGGAACTAGGGGTGCAGAAGGTGCAATAGCACCCCCTGCTGGATGGTCAACTCAATGGGAACTTGTAAGCCGCTCATTGCTGGTTTTGCCCTGAGCAAAACTGTATCTTTTTAAGATAACATTATAAAACGACACAGTTTCTGTTCTAATAAATATGGTATTTTTACTTTTATCAAATATTTTTGCGGTCAACTATGTGCCTGCAGGTTAAAGTCAGGGAAAACTAAACCTGCGATGGTGCACGGCGCACCGGCCAGAGCGGGGCAACCGCTGTTTACCGCTGTTTGTATATTCTCTAAAGTGTGACAAAATAAACGAGGAAATGACAACACCAGGCTAGATTAAGAGGTGGAAACTACACCGCAGACGCCTAAATGTGTGGCTTTGCTGGAGTTACAGGCTGCATGTGCAACAACTCGTGTTCGAATCTGACGCGACGCATAAGAACCAAAGGGAGTTTACATGGAAAAACAGCAGCAAAAATCCACGTTTCCTTGTCTCATAGAGATGGTACTTTGCTTCATCTGAGCGTCTGAGCGGTGAGTGAACTGATGAAGTCGCCGTAGTCGCGGGGAAACTCAACTGTAGTGAAGTAAACAGCTGGTTGTTGCAATGTGTCGCTGTCACAACAATGTGTTAAACATTGATATTATTTACTTTGGCATATGCCCTGTTGACCATCGCCAAATGTAATTTTCACACGTAGAAGTCGAGGCTCATGATTTCACACAGACACCTGCTCATTGTATGTGTTAGTGTGTGTCTGTGTGTGTGTTACGTGTGCGTAAAGTGAGGCTGGGCGCTGACCCTGTCCTGTAGCAGTCAGGAGCAGCGTCTAATAATTAACTCTTTATTCTTTTTTCTGGTGTATCTTGATCATTCTACAAACTTTACATGGGTCCTGACGCTATTTTTGTGTGAGTACCCTTAGTTGACCCTAAATAAACGTATGTAACTGCACGGAAAAAAAACAAAACAAAACTGCACCCCCTTCCAAAATTACGTTTCCGCGGCTATGATTACCTGGATACTTTATGAACTTCATCAAGTGTTTGAATTGGAGTTTGTCGTGTTTTGCCTGGTGACTGTGAGAAGGATGTCTCTCCCATGGTCACACCTGATGGGAGTCACAAGCCACAACAGAGCCCTGAAGAAGTTGCTTGGTTAGCACTGAAAAATGTTGTCTGTTCAAACTAATCAGAATTAGTTTTAACATTTCTTAATCTATAATCTCCTGGATGTTTTGTGAACTTCATGTAACATCAACAACACATGTAGCATATAAAATAGGTTGGGTTTACGTCAAGACATTTTAAACTGCGGGATGATGAGTGGGATGTCAGGTTAGAATACTGTCAACTGTCAAATGCAGATGTCTTGACCAGGTTTAGGATTATAATCTCTGTAATCACTGGACCTATACCCACATGAATCAAAAATCTTGCTAAAATTATTATTATTTTTTTTTTTTTTGCTTTTAAGGCAATTTGCTTTTAAGTGATGGCATTACCCAATCCAGAGGCGGAGTGGGGCTCTGAAATTTACCGGGACCATTTACAATGCAGTCTGCTGGCTCCTTTTTCGAGGGCTGTAGTTTTACATATTGACATGATATTCTTTCAATGAGTAGGGGGGTCTGGGGGAATTTTGAGGGAAATTTGCATAAATTGCTGTATTCTGCTGCATTTTAGTGACTGTTCTTCTGGCAATATTGACAGGCCTATGTTGAGACCTCATGTGTCATACCAGACTGGTCAATGCTCAAAAACAAAACAACACAGCCTAGGGTTGCACATTTTTTGGGTTGTGTCAACTGCATTCATGTTTTGATTTCATTTTATGATGGTTTTAGAGGACACCAAAGGCGCCCATTTTATTACATAGAATGCGAGACATCTTTGGTTACTATTGGCTGAAGTATGATGAATGAGTCCATCGCTAAATCATATACAACTCACAGCACTTTATACGCATAAACCAGCATCTCCAATGCATTGGTCCACCTCTCACAACCAGCCAAAACAAAGTCAGCACAACTAATTTTTAACAACAAAAGAAGAAGGCAACAATCATAACAAGAACACATGCCACTGCAGCAGCGCTACTCCAAAACGTGCACGGCGCACTACACACCCCCAACACCGGAGCATGTTACGTCGCAACCACAAGCCTATTTTACACGTGATTTATCAGTGGCAGTGCTTCATTTCCCAAAAAGTAGTGAAAAGAAACGTCTTACCTTGCTAATTTCTCCACAAACAGAGTACATTCTCTATCGTCACTCTGTCTTGTTTGAGCTGTCTCCAAAAGTTCAATTTAGTCCAAAGATGCGGAACTGAAAGTGGTTCAACTCCAATCGAGTCAGCAAAATGCCCAGACTATATGATACTCTTTTAAATGTAATGTGAATAAAGACTTAATTCAGTGCATTGGGCTATTTTACGTCTACAACATCAGCTGCGTCGTTTGTTGTGCAGAGCTAGTGTGTTGTCATTTTAAAACATTTTCACAATAATGCTATTTGTGCAGCTGGTGGTTCTATTTTGTAGGGGCCACAAGAAGTTTTTTAGTTGATATCAGCAGTGCCTAGACATCGCAACATGCTCTGGAGGAACTTTTCAGATGTTTAGGGCCATATAGTATTATTATATAATAATGACACAACTTGATGCCTTGATGTGCGGCCTGCAGTGAAACAAAGCAGAAGGAGGCGACACACGTGAAGGGCCGGCAGCTGACAGCTCCTCACAGAGCCGCAGTAGAGGCCCGAGTGTGCGGCCATGGCTGTATGTCTCTCCCCTGCGGCCGCTCCGCTCTTTCGGCGTGTGTCAATTGTGCATTTCCCCCCGTTTTGCATCAAACAAGCCCCGACACTGGCCCTCAGAGGCTGCTGGCCGACCGGGAAATCTCCAGTGTCTCCAGACTGCCACTCCACCCGTGACCCACTCATAAGGCGCCATTGTTGTTGGCTCATTACACCTCAAAATCAGTATGTGGCTTTAATACCTTACAAATACAAGGTTAAACATTTGTGGTTTAGTTATTTCTTTAAAAAAACTGTTAATCACCAACAGTTATGAAGAACCCTCATCAAAATTCTAGAATGTGGTGAATGTAGCCTATTTGTTACCGGAAACCTGTTAACAGCAAGTAGATCATTGAAAAATAGCATGTGAATTACTTAGTTTCCTTCATGACTGTGACTTTCATCTGCATCATGATTATCCACCATCTTCCGCCCGCCGACTTTTTACTTCTGACCACTACTGACCCGTACTTCTGGTGTGAGTCGCATTTCCTGTTCATGAATCCATTAATGCCAGATGTAGAGAAAAGTCGTGATCTGTGTAAAAAGTTCATGCGCACCAATAAGTCAACAATACACTTTTTCTCTGGGTGGCTTGAAAATGACTTTGTAGTCAGAATATAATTTATTTGCTGTTGAGATCAGCAGCAGTATGCAAAAAATCATATGACCGGGATGATAATGACGAAGCCCGGATCAACTTCCTCAACTGAGCTCCGATAACACCTCACAAACCAGCTGAGGGGCATGGCTTGGGCAGAATGTTAAAGCATGTAGGAGAAAACAAAAACATCTTATCTTTCTGACAAAATTATCAACATCAGGACAAATACAAAGAAGAGCTTTGAGTTTGTGGACAAGTTGCAGATAATGATCGTGAAAAGGTTTTTTGGCTTCCTCTGGTGTCACATCCCATGGAGCTCACGCTGAAACAGTTATTAGACGGCAAACCTTTGACCTTCCTGCAGAGTTCTGACCCCAGAGTGGAGTGCAACATTCACTCGGTGCTTCTGTATTTTTGTTTACCGAGTGAAGCTTTGTATTTTTGTCAGAATGGGAAGAAAAGAGTTATGCCGATGAAAGTGAAAGAATAAAGTGAGTAGGAGATATTGTGAGGCGTTTGACCACTAAACAAACACAAATACACACTCAGTAATGTATTTCTGCAGACCACAAAACATTAAAGACATATTATGCTTTTTTGGTGGGGGGGTTCTTATTTTTGGTGCATAACATCTCTAAATGAATTCCACTTTTGAACACCAGAAGGCATATTTTTGTGCTCTTCTTAGAAGGGTGTGTTCTCTCCCTGTTTGATAATGTGGGATCCACCCATACCACATGTGACCCTTCTGAAGTCAGGTCCCCTCTCTGTGGACTGTACCAGGAGCCTTTATTGCTGCATGGCATTGTAAGAGTTTATTGACCAGTAATATTTATTGACCAGTAATATTTAATACAAAAACAAAACAAAAAAGTATATCAAATGTATATTTTTGTTGAAATATGGCAAGTTTTAATGTCTAATCGCCAATAGAAATGATCAGGTTCAACACTAGTGAATTTACATTTTTCTTATGAGGACACCATTTAATGAATAGGAAAAACTGTAACTTGCCCCCATTCTAGAATCTGATCATCAGTTGCCTGGTGTGTTGATAGAGAATCTTCCTGTGGATCAGTTGATGTCTGTCTGTGGGTCACAAGTTCAAACCTCAGTGGAGGCATGTACTAGAACAGCAAGTTTGGAAAGAAAAGCTTTGATTATTGTAACACACCAGTTTGTCTTGCATTATTCTCTGTCTGTTCATATTGATGACTTTTCTACTAGTTATGATTAAAGTGGACTTTCAGATGCAGCAAGTGGGAGAGGGGCAGGTGTGAACGGTGAGAGGTGAGTTCAATTTGAACTGAAGATCCTCCGAGGCAGCTGTGACTGAAGTCACGAGCTCTCAGACGGAGGGAAAGGTCCTCCTTTCTGGAGACACTTCCAATTACAAAAAAAAAGCATATGTTTTCTGTTTCTCTCAGTGAATCAGTAATAGTGAACACTTCACTTGTTGAAAGACTGTTTGGTATTTCACAGTTGCAAGCAGAGGATTATCATTGATTGTTAAAAATGGCTACTTGACATTTTTTAACCTCCATTGGACTCTGAGTGTGGATTGTTTAAATAATTAACATAAGTACAGTACAGTGGGCGGAGATAAGGAGTAGAAAACACTCAAGCCTCAAATGTAGGTCAACACAGTATTATTGAATCAATACATTAAAAACTCAAAATCAAAGTACAACTAGGAGTAAGCTAATGATGAGGGAAGACTTGAAAGCTCATAAAAGTAGATTTCACATAATATGTTTTCCTTTAATGTTGTCCACTTCTGTAAATAGTTTGGTCTGTTGTTATTATATTTCATTCTGTAATTGTAACAAAAATAACTTGAGTGTATGAAATCAAAATGTATCATTGAATGAAATTGTTGCAAATTGTATCAAAATCTCAAACTAATAGTCAAATATGAGACCAAAAGTTGTATCGGTCGACCAGTTTTGTTGTTGTGATTGTCAATGGTTGCATGGACAACGCCAAGAAGCAGCAGGCACTGCGTGAGCTGGAGATATGGAAGGGAATTCTGTTTACAAACTAGTATTTTTCTTGTCTTGTCAGTGCAGTTTGGGTTAAATACAGTATATGGTTGAATCACAGAGATAATTTTGATAGCTTTTGGCACCACGCTCCTTTTGAGTTGACTAATCAATAGGGATGCACCGCAACCGGTAATGAATATTGGTGTTGATACAGAAACATTTGTTCAATCGGATATTGAGTTCAGAATATCAGTTCAGCTGATATCCTGGCTAGGCCTTTATCCTGATTTATTAAGACTATTTACAGGCCCTTGTCCAGAACATCTCATGATATTTGAGGTTTTGTTTACATAAAGCAGTCATTAGTTGAAGGATAAAGAATAGCTGCACAACCTATTTGGGTTAGTTTTGTGAAACGGTAGTGTTGTTTTAAAGAAAATAAATGTTTTTTTCTGTCTCTGTAGAGGGATCGGTTGATATTGCGCATTGGCAGATACTTAAAACCCATGTATCGAAATTGGTATGGGATCTGAAAAATCAGGATCGGTGCATATCTACTAATCGATGCACAGGGTATGTTTTTAATCATCTAAGAATTTCTTTAGTGGACTACAGCTTTACTTCTATGATTCCTAATTATCATTCTGGGAAGTTTGCATACATTTGAACCATGCATTTGATAAGGTACTTAATAAATTCAATGTTTGTACTGATATAGCCACCATTTAAGAAGACTGATCTAAATGTTTTAATAGTTCGTCATAGATTATATGGCAGACCAAAAGATCTAGCTTCTTACATAATTCTTAATAAATAACCAATAATAAATCAAATCTTATATTTTTAAGTGCTCAATTTATCAAGAGACCAGTTAATTAGACAGCAAAACATTGGGCTCTGAATAGTTAATCAAACGTGTGCCTTCTCTAACAGTGGTGGGGATTAATGTAGAGTAATGACTGTGAATGTGACCCCATGGTTCAGGGGTCCCTCTCTCTGTCCAGCTAATTACACTCTTGCTTCATTTGCTTCATGCTCCCGTGACCCTGCCGTTACTCCAGCTCCATTGCACCGGGCGGGATCACGTATCTTAGCCTCATTAGGAAGAAAATCAGTTCTATTTAATCAAAAGATCCACACCTTTGCTAAAGCTATGGAGGTTGCTTCGATAATAGAATATTTACCGCCTGGTTTGACTATTAGTATATGCTGATTAGTCAAATGGTGCCCAGTTACCGCTGAATCTGAATGAGCAGGTCAAAGGTATTGTAATACAACTAACCAAATTAATGTAAATAAATCGATTCACTTACTTGTTCATTAAAAAAACAATTGTATTTAGTATTTTCGCTGTGACAAATACTCTGTTGTCTGTATCATTAGATATTAGCTATTAGCTAGATATTTTTGGCTTTGGGCTGTACTGAGTGTTCGTTTTCAATCACTCTGTATGTGAAGCGCGTTATTCAGCTGAAGTTGTTTTTAATTGTGCTATTTAAAAAAACTTGAATTGATTTGACTGAATTGAATTGAACCCAGCACTTTGAGACAATCATTCATACTCTTTCAGCGTATATTCTATGCCATTAACATCTCGCCAGATATTTCTGTATGAATTATCAGTTAGGTTTGACACGATATTTACTATATCAACTTATTGTTCTACAAATAATAGCTGGAATTATATTTTTTGGCCTCAATATTTATCGTGTGTAAATTCCATTATGTAGAACAATAAGATCTGAGCTTGAAAGAGTTGAACAAGTATCTTCTACGACAAATTATACATACCAACTAATGACATAGATTCAGCGTTCTACTTCTTACAACTTTTTCAAAGATATTGTATATGTAGGTTTACATTGATTCTGCAGCTTTAGAGTTATTCTGTTAAGTGGCATAAAGTAGTTTCAATATTATAGTTTTATTTTGATGTAGCAATATATGACAGGCCTATTTTCAGTGGTTTCATTGTAAATATGTTTCAGTGTTACAATTATTATTAGAAGACATTTCTCACTCATACAAATATTTACAATTATTGATACCATGGCCAAACAGCTGTTAATTAATTGTCACTTTCATTCACATTGTTTAATAAAGGGTTTCCCAAACTTTTCAGGCCAAATTAACCATAAAACTGATTCTGAACTGCCATGGCAAAATTAAATAGATGTCTGTAGTAATTTCAAATTTTAAACTATACAGTTAGGTTAGATTATCGTTATCTTAGAAGTGTGATGTGTTATCTTGCCCAATTTCACTGTAATATACTGTTTTCAGCCATAAAACAATGTACAGTATCATAACTTTAATATTACATCTCATACGACCCCCATATCATGCTTCGTGACCTCAAGATCCACTGGTCTAATTGAATCTTTTTTAATCTTTTTTGAGTCACGGCACATTCTTGTAGACAAAAAGATTATGTGGCACACTCCACCTGGTAAAATATGACCAAAGCACACCATTCAGCAAAAAAAGTGGTAAATATTGTGCCACTGCATTTAAATTTGACAGTGGTTTGCTGTTGTGCTTTGTTTGGACTAAGACACTCCAAAATGGTAAATTATTCCATGGAAGTCCATTAATTCAAATTTGATTTTTTGAGTGGTTGAAAATCAAAGGTCTAAGGGTAAGGGTTACTTTCCAGTATTTCCAAGTATGCATAATTAGCGTTTTTAAATAAAACTTTTTGAATGATTAAACTTCAATATAAAAGAACACTTAGGTTCGAGTTTTTTTTTTTTTTTTCTTTTTAGAAAAACGTCTTCTAAAATGTTTGTAATATACATATATATATATATATATATATATATATATATATATATATATATATATATATATATATATATATATATATAGTTTTATTAATTGATCTGAATCACAAAACTTAATCCAGTGATTAATCTTGACACCTCAGAAGTGAGCATGGATCGTCATGTATGTATGCTTACAAACCCACATCATCTATCTTATTATTTATGAAAAATTGTCAAGAAATACCATGTTGTAAATTTAAAAAATAAGTACATATCAAAGTCTTCCTGTCGGGTTTACAGGCCTCACTGGACACAGACCCATACATTAACATTTTGACACAGGTAGAAATCAATTGTCTTGCTCATCTGTCAAGGTGTTGAACATTCTGCTACCTGGCAGCGATGTGTCAGCCGGTTCAGTCCATCACAGGGCAGCCCTCCGCTGATCTGACAGATGCACTTGTAAGAGGTCCTTCGGTTCATGTTTTCCAATCAATTCAACTCCCGGGCCAGGCTTGTTTGTCCGTCAAAACTAAAAGATTCACGCCTGCTTACAAGAACTCAGACATTCTCCCTCTCTTTGTCTCCTGATTAGACCGAGCCCATCTGTTGTTCTGACAGAAAACACTATATGGGACCATGCAAGCTTTTTTGGTTAATTGGCGTTGGAGCTTGGAACTGTGTTGGAAGCCGGTCTTGTAAGCAGATGGACGGGAAAATTAACAATGCGCCCAAAGGGGGAGTGAGGCCGGCGGTCAGTTGTTGCACAGACCAAAAGCAGGTGAAAGTCTGCCGGTGTGAGGACAAAGGTGGTACCCTCTGTGCTGAGAAATGCACTGGGATTGGAGACATACACGGTGGAGGTCAGCAGAGAGTGATGTATGTGTTTGTCTCCAGAGATGACCTACACTCTGTTTCCAAGCCCTATAGACTTTTGCTCACTATATGGCCATCTTTTATTGTAGTAGTGCGCGAACTAGTCCTGTAAATAAACATGTCAATCTGGTTCAGAGGAGTAGTTAATAATTCATCATATCGGCTGGGAGCTAACATTTATAGGAAAACCATGACGCCAAGGCACTCTTCATGTATTAAAAGTTTAAAAGCCTTTATCTGACGGCTAAATTATTATTTTAGAACATTTAAAAGCATGTGCTGGTTTTTTTTTCTTTCGGTCCGCAGCAGCTTCTTCAGTGTGTCTTCTGTTTTCCCTGGAATTAAGGCGAGATTCTACAGGCTAAAGTACATTTTTCAATCTTTGGTTTTTTGGTCAGTTTGCTCTCTCAGTATATTGGCTTTCATGTGGAAACAATACACTTGTCCAATCTGCTCCTAAAGATGTTTTATTATTCAATTTAATCCACTTCATCCATAGATTTCTCTTGGACATTGCAATTTCAAAGGCTGTTTTCTTCAAATATTTCTCGCATAGGGACATAGATCAGCCCTTAAAGTAGCACCTACACTCACCAAACTTTATAATCTTGGATTCAACAAGATTTTGATGGAACGCACTGAAGGATTTGTTGGTATCTAATGCTAAGCTTGATTTATTAAAGTTTGAAGTCTAAAAATGTAGGTGGAATTTGAATTTTTAGGCCAATTTTCAGTCAGATCTTTCTCAAAAACTAAATAAGAAATCGAAAATCTCTGCTTTACTTTTTTCTGTTACTAATATGTGTACAAAATGAACCAAAACATTTAAACCAGATTCTCTACATTCTATACATCTCTAGATTGAAATGTCCTCAAACAAACACCAAAAGAACAACTTGTATTCCATTTAGAATAAGAACGACTCCACTTAAAATGGAAGATAACGTATTACAGTAAACTACTCATTCTATTTCCAAGTAACTGTGCAAAATCTATGCTGAAATCAGGATTATATGTGGACAAAGTGCTCCGATGTAAGCTATAGAATAGTATAGAATAGGATAAATATTGGCTGAGATCATGACACAAAGAAAAATGCCAATTGCAATACATCACAACACATGCTGCGACTGCAAAGTTTAATTTCAACTACATAAACAAACTTGAATGAAGGCCAATCTACATAATCAAACACGTAATCACACTGCCACTTCCAATTTTGTTCCAACTTTTTTCCAATAAAGCTCCAAAAGTACTTCTTAACAGCCTTCTTTGGATTCTGATTAAATTTGGACACAGAAGGCAAATCAGATATTCAAGCTTTTTCTTGTTCAACAAAACTAAACTACAATTTTGTGACGCTCAATGCCTTCAGTGGAATTGCCGTCTTTCTCCTGCTCACTCTTTATGCCGTAAAAGAAAACGTCGTTACATTCAGTGAGGGGGAAATCTTTGAAAACAAAGCGTGTAATTTCCACATTTTCCTTAACCTATCATCTCTGTTCTATTTGTCATTCTGTGGAAGCTGACATACTTGCACGACTGTTTCAAACGAATGTATTTATCTTTGGTTTTGGCTCAGACTACATGCCCGTGATCAAGGGCTTTTGTTTTCGGATTTTTAATTGAGCCAAACACATTTTGACAGTCGCGGAGAGACCAACCTACATTGTCCACCGTGCTTGTTAAATTCTGCTTTATGTGGCCCATTTTATTTGAGCCATTTAGCCATTAGATAATTAGTGATTCATGGCCGACTTCCACACACATATTAGGCTGGGTTTGTCAAATAACATCTGCAGTTGGGGGAATATGCGTTATAACAGATGTCTCCAGCTCGTTGTTAATAAACTTGGATGGAGTACGGTAAATATCTGGTGTATGGCAGAGCTGCAGTTTCAACACCAGACAAGTTTCATTCTGTGGCCTGTTTTGCCTTTTGCCTCCAGCTTTTGTTTAAAGTAAAGTGGAGTATTTGCTTTGTGTGCGTGCCTGTTTTCAGTCTGGAATGAGTTCTGAGCCTTCCATGCGGTACAGACATTTGGAAAGAAAGCGGAACTAAATTATTTGAGAAACAAGGCTTTACAAAATACATATATCTATATTTGTCCTGAAAAGTGAAGTTTATTCTGGTTGGGCTTCTTATGAGGTAAAATAGTCCCGTGAAAAAGTTAGGACACTTTTTTTGTATCTGTCAATATGCGGGTAATAGTCCACTAATGTACACCATGTTGTCAAATGTTAAAATGTTAATTGCATGTTCTGTTTGTCAGACAACTAAACATTTATAAAAAAGGTACACAATTCATTTGCAGTGCTTTACAGCTCGTTGTAGCTTAGTGGATAGACTATAAAATGTAAACATTAATGACATTAGGTTCAAACTAGAATATTTCATAGTTATAAGTTATACAAATATTAAGTTTAATAGTAAAATTTACTATGCTGATGTTGACACCGTTGATGATCGAAAATATGTTATTTGTTTTTAGTGTAACTATGAAAGTCTACAGACAACTTGAGACTGTCTAGAAGTTTATTCCACTGTCTGATTGTGACAAATGAAAAGGCCGACTGTGCAAAGGCAGGAGATCTTTTCGGGATGGTGCAGGTTCTGTTCACCGTGGAGTGGGTGGATCAGATATTTTGTTCACAGCAAAGTTATACAAATTTGTTCAAAGGACGTGGTGCGGCTTTATTAATCATTTTGAATAGGGTCCTTAGATTTGAAAATAAAATAAAATTGTCGAAACTGAGCATTTTCTATTCACTGAGGATGTTACAGTCATGATAATGAAGTGGTTTTTTTGTTGTGGTTTTTTTGGCAAGTGCCTTCAATGCTTGGTTATAGAGAGATCTGAGAGTTTTTATGGTGGCCAGAGACCAACAGGATAAACAGTAAGTCATAAGAGGAATAATCATTTCATTTGAATAGGTGAAAGCGGCCTCGACTGTCAAGGTGATTCTCACGCGTCTTAAAGAGGAGATATTATGCTAGGACATGGACATGTCGGTGCTTTTCTTGCTACTGAATTTAACAAATCCTTGATTTCTCGGCGTGTTCAGCTGTTATGACGTTTCACCAATCAGCCTTAAATATTTGTCATGACGCTATGGCTTTTCCCAACAGCTTTCGGCGAGAGACCTGCCATTGAACTTAAGCTGATGTGCGCTAAGTTAAGTTCAATACTAAGTACCTGAAAGTCTGTATGCCAGGTTCTCCCATTTTTCTAATCATAGCTTAGTTTGGTGGAATAGCACCAGTGGTAAATATTTATTATGGTTTTATATTGCTTTTGTTGCAATTTGGAAAGAAATGTTGAAATATAAAAGTTTAAAATTACAGGAAGTTGTGCTGAGTTCTAAAACGGAATCCCTCCACCTGTCATCAACATGCGACATTTAAAGGCAACTGACGCATTTTTTTCTGACAGTTTAAACAATTATTTAAAGGAAACATATTATGCATTGTTTTAGCCTTTAAACCTGCTTTGTCTTCAGTTTGACATGTCATGTTTTAGAACTAAAAATAAAATGCTTTTACAAAGAAAAATATGACTTTATAACTGCATTGGGAGATGCCATTTTGACTTAGCTGTGGCTCCATCTACTGGTTGTAGAGGCAATTACACACATGTAAATATATACCAACAATGCATTGCAGTAAAGAGTGGATCTAACAAAGTTGTAGTTATCATGATTAGACCCAAGAAATGCGCAGAGCGAGTCTGGCAATGATTTAAGGACTTAAAACAGCAGAAGATTCTGGGATAAGTGACATCAGCGATCATGTGTGTCAAATATTGAAGGAGTTCAGAACACAGTGTTGGAGAGAGAGGATTTACAGCATTCATCAAACAAACGTGACGTGATGCTACTCCAGGTATGTTTTTTATAACAGAACAATGTTAGAACATGGTTAAAAGCAAACAAAATTAAGGTGTTATCAGATATTATTTATTGTCAAATCATTACTGTTGTCATTTATTGGGTTTTGTTCCTTGTTTACAGTCTGGTTGCTAGGTAACAGTTGTGGAATTACCTCTACATATGTCATATGTATTTATGTATTTAGTTGATCAGCATAAATTTGAATTTAAACACACATTTACATAAAAAATAAATTAATTAATTAATTAAAATATTTGCTGCCCATGTCCAACCTGGAAGTAACATTAGAAACTAAAAAAAAAAAAAAGTCAAACTGGGAACAGGTAGGCAAAAGGTTTTGTGGTAAATGTGACCATGTACACACTTGTAAAGCGTATCATCTAATCTGTTATATAGACTTTAAAAAGCATCATATGTCTCCTTTAATTTCATCAAACAAAAAACAAATAACAGCCACGCAAATATGGTTCTACCCTCTGCTGTTCTACACTGCGTGACCCTATATCAAATCATATATTCTACTGTTTTCTATACAAATGTCGTGGTTGAAAATATTTTGTTATATTTTTTGAAGTTTGGATAATCAGGCCTATACTGATCCTTCAAGGAGCAGGAATCCATGCCTGTGTAGATCAGGAAACAACTGCTTCTGACTCAGAAATACTAAATCTGGAGTTCCTAGCTTTATTTTCTTTATTTTAAGTCTGATAAGTCGCCATGTTTTTATGGGAGAATAGTGCATGGTCTGAAAAAGCAGTTGTGAAGCTGTGAACATGCTGTGAATACGATGTGCCAAATTGCGTCACAGGTAACAGTTTAAACTTCCTCCTTTTGCGCTTTGAAAAATCAGGCACTGCTGCTTTAAGAGGAATCAAGGTGTTCAAATTAACCAAACCCTTTAACTGTTTTATGTTTCTATAACACCGTCTACATCATTACATGACCCGATATGCAACCGCCCCTTTGCTTGCCTGACTGAATGCCAATACCGACTATTTGTGATCCAACTCACCGTAAGAAAACGATAAAAGATGATGAAATACTTATCACATATTTAGTGTAATGAGAGTGCGCTGTGGAGAAGATTGTAGAGAGGGTAATTAGTCGATATGGTAAACAGCCACAGGGAGAGCCAAAGGGCGGCTCTACAGCTGGATGGTGTTGCGTGTTTTTTTCCCCATGTCCTCGGGGCTCATGGAAACGAAAGAAAAATAACACAAATGTCAGGAAACTGTAGCACTCTTCCCATACACTGCTCTTTTCTGTTTGGTCCACTATATGTCGTAGTGAGAAGACGCCATTTTGGCACAAATCGACTTGGCTGGCCTGTAACCTAGCAACACACATTTTAAGGAGTGAAAAACCTCACCTGAGTTTGAGAAAGTGCCATAAAACAACTTGTAACACAAAGCTTGCACCCAGTGATTTGACCTTCTCTTGATAAAAGGAAAGACGCTCTTTGGAGATTTGAGCAAAAGAAGAAAAAAATCGCTTGCTTTAAAAATTCAGTTGGGGAAAAAGGCTTCTTATCACCTAGAAACTGTTGAACTTTCCGCGTCCGCTGTCAGGAGCGCCGGATAGAACACGGTAAAGAATAAAATGACTTTTAAATGCCAAGGTTAATAAATGTAACAGAATATGTATTTGTTTGATTTACAGTGCTGCCATTTTATTTAAACACTTTTCTGTTTGTAACGTCTGACATTTAGAATAAAGCCACAAGTTAAATGAAAAAAATAAATAAATGGCTGACTGAATCAAACAGGCAGTTGGTGTGTTTGCAAAGTGGCTTATTGGTACAACTGCTGTGAATATGCGTATAATGTTAAGCCTGTCTTATGGTCATAAATCCACGTTTTTGCTCTGAATGTTTGCAGATATTTCTTTTCTTGTTCGTTTCTCATTCTAAAAGACTAATAATGCCAAAAAATTATGTAATTATTTATATATCTTTAGGTGAACATCATTACACGTGAATAGTTCTTTGCAAGCTGCTCGTAGAAAACAAAAAATAGAATAGCAACACTGATTGTGAGGGCTTGAGCTTTTTTTTACGCTGGAGAAAATCTTCAACAAAACAGTGTAACCTGGGCCCACGTTAACACAGATAAACCATGCAGCGAAAATAGGGAAAGTAACTATAAATGAGATCAACTCAACATAATTTCGTTTTTGCCAGATTGCTGCAGGAAGAACTTAGATCGCAATTAGCTTTGCTTTGATTAAAAACTAAAATTGCTACCGCTCACTTACACGTCGACTTATCAAAACAAAATAATGATTAATTTCAGATGGTGCACGGCATTACTGTCAGTTGTGAGTTATGCGTTCAACATCTGCTCTTGAGTCATCAGCTGTGGCCAAAAAAAGAAAAAAAAAAGATTTAATTGGGTAATGGGTTTTCTGTTAGACACATAAAATCATGTCAAATCACACTTGAGTTGCATTATTATTCCATTATAGGCTGTAGTTATAGATTTATTATATAGATTTATTGCGTTATTCAAAGAGATCTGATCCTGAGTCACCACTGACTGATGTGAAACTATTATAAATATTCACAGCTAATATTATGACGCAAAACAAAGGATAACTAAGGCCCAAAGTCACTGGGATGGGATCACCCGCGACCCCTAATGGGAATAAGCGGTAGAAAATGAATGAATGAATGAATGAATGAATGAACGAAGGAAAACATGAGAACCTGTCCAATGCAATTTCATTTGGGATTTTCAATATGTAAAATATTTAGACAACCAGTATATGTTTTACAAAAAGGGCCTTCCATCAAACCCATTATTTGTCCAACTTAAAGTTGGACAAATAATGGCCAAATTGAGTAATGTATGTGCAACATATTATCTGCAAATATTCAAGGTTTGTTGAAAAAAGAACAAGTCAGAATAATCTGAAAGAAACAGACATTTTCAAAAAACCCTTCTCTACCATCAAACATATTTATGTTTCACTTTCAAATAGAAATAAGCCTATTTTTATAATGATCTAATTGTAAGCCTAAAAGGAAAGTGCTTTCACAGAGACAACACAGTGCTGTGTGTCAGATGCCCTCCCATCCTCCCATAACTGACTCTTAGTAACTTTGTTTACTTTACAACTGAGGACATTGAAGTGCAGCTTTATTTCATATAGACTAAATAAATGACTTAGGACAGTTTCATGTTCATTTTTGGCTGTGTGAAATTTGCATCACTCCTCAGGCTATAATTGGTTTTATAAATTCACCATTCAGAAACTTCTCAAAGTTAAAATAGCTATTGTGTTGTAGTGCAATGGTTCTCAAACTAGGGGTCGGGACCTCAATGGGGGTCGCGAAATGATTTCTGGGGGTCCCCAGATGATGGGGAAAATGTATACAATAGTCTTAAACAAGGCTTGACACCCTTCAAATGCAGTGGTAAATATAGATTCCTATTTGTTGTCATTTTTCTAGGTCTATATTCGCAAAATAAAATCAAACATTAGCTATAAGGCTAATTTACCACTTTGCGTGTCGCTTATTTTTTGTGTTTTGGGGTCGCGAATGTGAACTATTGTTATTTTGGGGGTCGCGACTGAAAAAGTTTGAGAACCACTGTTGTAGTGCAAGAGATTTAGAGTGTTGTGCCTGTTCGCTTTATCCAGGCATAAAATCTACACTAAATAAACATTATCTTACAACTTCCCGTGGCTGGTTTAATCTACTAAAATGTGTCCAACTTTGTGTCCCCTCTGTTTGAATAGCTAAACTCAGTATTTCTTTTCTTTCTTGGCTCTGATGACCTGTGTCGCTGTGTCCCTAGCGTCCATTGTAATTGGAAAATGGTGGTGTGAGATGGAGCCGTGTCTGGAGGGAGAGGAGTGCAAGACTCTGCCTGACAACTCGGGATGGATGTGCTCCTCTGGGAACAAAATCAAGACCACGAGGGTGAGCGCTAACTCACTCTCTCACACCAAACACAACAGTGTCACTGCGCCTTACACACACAGCACACATATGCACATACACGTCTCACACTGCTCTCTTCGGTAAGACCTGTGAGTACACAAGCTTGTTTTTACCGTGTTCTGTGCTATTGAACTCATAGAGAGACGGATTAACAAGATACATGGTGCGGCAAGTAAATCCGAGGTTGAAGCTGTCAATTAACTTCAAACTCACATCAAGCAAAAGTAATCAGGATGTTAACCCTCCCACGATGAAAATGATTGTGCTTATCGAATTGATTATAGAGCCGAACTTAAAATTGAGAAAGTACTTTACCATCAGCCAATACTGCAACTACATACACCCCCTGACCACATACCTTACAGCCAAATTTACCAAAGTTACATTTTAAAAAGCAAATAATAAAGTAACAAACAAACTGAAATAACTGCTGCTGAAGTTACTTAACTTAGTGACATATAACAGGGCCTGGTTTGTCATGCGTTTGCTCATGTACGAAACGTAAAAGACACGCAAGTAAAAGTAAAGATGCGCACTTTATCTGAAACGCTTCTCTCTTGACTCATACTCATATTCCACAGCTGCTGTCCGGTCCATCAAACTGTACTTTTACGTGTCTGTCCTACAAACCTTTATAAGTATTGAGCGCAGACAGTGAGGGTTCTACACGGTCTCGTCCTGTAAGTCACTTGGTCTTTGTTCATGTATCGTTTTCCTGCTTCAAACTCTCTGTCCCAGACCTAGCAGCGTTGGTTAGGCTACAGTTAAAGGTTTTCACATATCCATTTGCCCCGGAGCATTAGAAACATTCAAGTGCTGCACAGATTTAGCCCTGGATACGCATTTGGAGAGCAGAGAGGATTCTGTTCTTCCACAATACTTTTAAACCTGTTTGAGTGTTTGATGGGTCAATGACAGACAGTCTCTCCATCTCCGTTATACCAAGCCTGTTTGTAAAACAAATATACAGAAGTAGGCTAAAGACTTAACCTATGCTATAACTAATGTAACTATTTTAAACTTATTGATTTTTGTCATATTTTATTCATATTTTGTCATCTTGTCATCATTACTTTACACACGTGGCTGTAAGCTGCTGTAGCAGGCACTCAGTAACATAATTATGAAAGCGTGTAACATACAGTTTTTAGTTTGTACTCGCAGTGTACCACAAGGGTTGATAAATCAGGCCCTATATTTTTTAATCAACAAAGGCAGAGTAATATTGCTTGGTTTAGGAGTTTGTTCAATGCTGTACTTTTGAGAAATCGAAACATTCTAAAGCAGTAACTCTTGATCAAACCAAGCTTCTCGTGTGTGAAACAATATCAAGAGCCGACTGTTGAACCTCCCGAGAGAGGAGAGTGTACAGAACAGACGAGAGCACAGACAGGTGTGCCGAGCCTGGGGCCTCTCCCCGCACCAAACCTAACATCCTCTTGTCGTGATCCTCTCTAAACCTATTCTCAATGTGGCACCAACTGAAAGAAATGAATTCTCAGTCCTTCAGCGACAAGCCGAAGGTTATATTTTTATTTATTTAATAGACTGCCTTCCTTTACTGCCCACTTCCTAACTCTATGTTGGACTGTCAGCTTGAGTTAAACTAGTGGTTACAAAACACTTTTTTCCACCACATCTTCTTTTCAATAATGTTATACTAATAAAAAATCCACAAAAAAATTTGACCAACCCATTTCTAAACCTTTGAAATTCAGATGGACACTCAAAAAAAAAAAAAAACAGCCAGTGTGGGTTAGCCTACACTTCTGGCTTTGTAGAAGCTGTTGCACATAATTGCATCTTTGCTGGGCCTTCTCAGTCATCACAGGCCTTAAATTTACAGAGAGAAGCTGGTGGAATGGGCGTTTCCCTGCCTGCCCAGGTAAGGAGCTGTACTTGACATACTCTAAAGAATGCATCTCTAATTCACAGTCCTTTGCACAACTTAGAGGAAGTAATCTCATTGTTATATAATTTATGTTGGGAGGGGGGTAAATTGATTAAATTGTTTAGTGGGGGAGGGGCTGAAGCTGCTTTACTGCCCAATACACACATGTCCTTTTCTCTTGACCCTCTCTTTGCAGAACACCCAGCCATACTCCCCTTTTTAGCCTCTGGAAGCAAAATGCAGAGGATACGTCAACAGAAATTGAGCTGCATTCTTGCTTCTGTAAAGGTTAGTCTTTTCTCAAACTGTTTTCCTGTCTCTGTCTCACAGTCACATGACCGTGCCCACTTGTTAAATGTGTGTCGAGGGACCATCTTGGGACCAACTCTTGTTCAATGACTTCTCATTAACCTGAACACACACTAATGGAGAGTGTGTTTACATGTTGTGCATGATTAGGCAGGCGTGACTCTAATGCTAAGCGCTCTGCTGCTCATTATAAATATGTGTCAGGTGAACGTCATGCAGAGTTAGGACTAAATATCAGGGTATTATGTGAACACTATGCTCTCATGGGAGGCCATATTATCGCTGAGTTGAGTGGAAGTGTCCACTACTTCACAGACCAGGAAGTATTCACTTCTGTGAAAAATGCCCTATATTCACCCCATTGGGCTAAAACTTGACATTAAACTTATCTAACAACATGTGTTCGATTACAGGTGTTTTTATTACTAAAAAAATACCCTGAAAATAATTTTCTTCTGACCTGTTGCATCATCTGCATGTCTACATGAAGATAGTTAAGTTTAATGCCATATTGCAGAACTTTCCTGTCAAAGCTAGCTATGTCTTAAGTGACAAGCAAAGCAAGCCCTCCACCACAAAAGTTACAGCCATAATATTATCCAAAAAAAAACAAAAAACATAAAAATGCATGCCCAGGTATTGTTTTTTTTCTGTCTATTGTGCTAGCCTATATAAGATTAAGATCATCACAAAAACGTAATGAGTAGTAGCATTTGCAAGTTACAAATAAAAACAAGACAAACACATTGTTTTTTTCCCCCCCTTTTTTATGATTGAAGTAGTTATTAATCTGTTTATTATCTACAGTAAAGTTTTTGGCAATTTACAGAGTGAGTTTGATGATCATCTCTAATGCATGAGGCCTTTCAGATTCACTCTCAAACGCAGCTCCCCTTGTTCACCTACATCAAGCATTCCTCAAGCGACTCAGTGTTAGATTTAGCGTTTCTGGCTCCAACTTCATAACAATCGTGATCGGAGCCACGCCTGACCTGACATTAGCCTAGTGTGTGTGCGTGTGTGTGCGTGTGTGTGTGTGTGTTTGTGCGCATGTGCCGGGACCAGTCCCCTCTATTCTCCTCTGATCCACCATCTTGCGTCTTTTGTTCCCTGTCCTGTTCTGTGCTATCAGCTCCAGTGTGTCTTTGATTACAGCCGCTACAGCAGTGCAGTGCCAATCCCATTAGGCTGTATAATCTGTGACTTGCTCTCAAAAATCCTCTCTCGTGTGCTACTACTTACACCGCCATGTTTGATGCGTCTAACATGTACGAGTGTGTGTTTGCCCAGACCTCTTCCCTTTGGGGTCCGTGTCTTATCAGGAGCCACTTGATATCCTGACCCCTCCCTTTCCCCTTCCCCTTGAGACTGTCCATGATGCAGCTATCAGTACACTTTCTAGCCCACAGCCCACATGAAAGCCCCCTCTATCCCCTTTCAGCTCTGTTTTAATCACCGTTTCGCATTCGCCTGACTCCGGGGCCAAATTGTCACGTTTGTTTTTCGTTCGGAAAGCCAGAAAGCACACACCACAGCACGTTTCCTCACAGCCATCCCCGATAACATGCAGGTTTTGTTTTGCTCTGAAAAGTGTCAGTCAGACAGGCAGGGGTAGGTTGGCAAATGTGGTTAATAGTTTAAATGCACTTTATCATTTAAAGGGCCTGTACCTGATTTTTATTTACTCTAGTTAAGATAAATTCTCTTTACTTCACAAATTGTTTGATAGAAGCAACTTCACACACAAGACATTGGGTTTGTAATGTATAACCTGTGGATATTATAAACGCACTTTGTTAGGAAAAAAGTAGTGCAGAAGCATTTGCCAGGGTCACCTCTTTTCAGCCAATCAGGCACATTGTTCTCTGTCATGGTGCAGTTTTAAAAGTACTAAAAGCTAACTGTAAGAAGAGTAAGTATATGGAAACAACTGCATAACTATTCCAGTCTTTTCTGAGGAAGGACTGTGTGGGCGGGGCTAATGGTTCAAGCAAAAACACGGTTCAAAATCAGGTACAGGCCCTTTAAGCAATTGGAGAAATTTTGGTTCTTTTATGAGTAGTTTTAGCACACACTCAGTAATTATTGAGAAGTAACAATATTTTTGCTTAATGTGAGTAAATAAATAAATAAATGATTAAAACATTTTGATTTTATACATTTTGCCTCCAGATAGGATTTTATTTTCTCATTTTCATGTTTCATGTTCTATTCTTTGGAAGTATTAACATTTTGGCATTATTATTGTTCTTGCTTCATTACATTAACTGAAATTTATAAATAAGTTGTTAGGCTACAGCCAGGCAAGATAGTCACTCAGATTTTATCCTGTTTTTCTTTATTTTCCTAACTTTTTTAAAACTCTGGTTATCGTCTAATTGAAGTAGAAGTTCTCTTTTTTGAGTGCAGTTGTTAGCTTCTCTACCCACCTCAAAGCAGGCAACAGGTGTATATGCATAACATGCCGACTTTATTTATTTTTCTTGGCATGCGTAGTGAGAAACAGAAGCCTGACGCAGTTCTTTCTTGTTTTTTTCTTTCTTATGTCTTTCAGAGAGGGAGTCCTTCATTGGCTGTTCTGTAGCAGCAAACAAGTCAGGCGCTTATGTTTGTGGAGGCCCCAGTGAAGCCAGGCTGGGGAGCACCTTCCAAAAAGCCATCATAGAGCTGCATTAGCCACTCCTCTTTCTGTAGAGCACTGCTAAACAACTGTAGTACACTATTATTGTTTTTGTTTTGTAACACTAGTTAGAGGGGATGGACAAGATGCAATTCCCACAAGTTGAGATGAGACAGAGATTGAGTCCACGAGAATGAAACAAGACAAGATTTATAATTAAAAAGTGGTGTGGTTCAGTTCACAATTTATACCTTACATTTTTAAGTGTATTTTTATTATGCTCTCGCTGTAACTCTTAACTCTCTTTTTTTGTCGGAGCTAAATGTAAACACATGAGAAAAAGAGAGTCTCACAAGATTTTCCACATGTGTGTACAATCTTGTAGCAAGATCTTGTACCATCTCTAATAGCTTACTGGTAAAAACATGTTAGTATGCAAATCATCCAGTACCTTGAAGGTGTAATATGTAACCTTTCTGGTGAAGGGTCAGCCATCTGCTTGTCTCCATGGAAATGTTATGGTTTTATCCCAGAATGTACCACAGTATGGGGTTAAATTGAATTACTTCCATGGAGACAAGGAGTTGGTGCCACCAGGTCAAGTAACAGGTCAGATCTGTGGAAAGGCGAGCCCACGCACAGAAAAAATACATGATTCAAAATTCAAAATATTTAAACACCTGTAATAGAATGAATAAGATTTATTTTTATAGTTTTAATATCATACTGTGAACACAATGATGTGGCTGCCCTTCCACTAGAAAAAATACATATTGCACCTTTAATATGTACCTTTCCATACCAGACACATTATTATTTTATTTTTTAACAACGGCAATAATGCAAGAATGAAAATAAGTTGAAGTCTAAGGACATTTTCTTGAACTAGTCAGATATGACTCAGAGCTGTCCAGAGAGCTGAACCTCAGTTATTCAGAAGAAGTGGGTCCATGTTTCAAAGAGACAGCCCACGGGGACAGGAAGTAGCTGGATCTGAGAGACCGTTTCAGAGCAAAAGTGACCTGCATTATAGTTGTCGTCCACGATTCATCTGAAGGTGCAGTGCCTGGAGTGTAGTTCAGTGCACTCCATGGGCTTGTCCAGCGCTCTGTAAATAATGTACAACAGATTTATGACAAATGTAAATAAATGTTGTTGACCAAACCTTCTCAGCCATTTTCTCAACTTTTAACACATTATTCCTGTAAATAGGGGGCCGCTGATGGAGCGATAATCTGGTGCAGGACATCGCTGTTTTTATGAACTTAACGTCTCTGTACAATGTCCCTAAAAATCAACCACATCAACACTGCATTAAATCCATAAAAGATATTCTGTTAAAGTTGAGCGTTAATATCAAATACGTATTGAGATATTTAGCGGCTGTTTAAACACCCCAACATAAGTGTGATAGTAATAAGAAAAAGACATATGTTTTGTGAAAAAGTTGTGATTTTCTCGATGTACAAAATCAAGTCAGAACTGTAATGTAGTAAACGATTTTGACCATAAAGTCTGGTTTATACTCAAGGGTCATTTCAACGCAGATGAGTGCTGTGGACTGCAAACACTGTGATTGGTGGAACCACAAAGACTTTATGGACTGCCGTACATAAGCCTAATGTAAGAGCAGAGAGAGTAAATTGTACTAAAAAGTTAATCAGAATTAAATCATTTGGATCTGCACGATGCATCACTGCTATGTGTTGTTGCAATTATATTTGTACATTGTTTTTTATACAGATATTGTGAAAGTTAGTGTACATCTGCAGCCAAAATACACGCCTTTATAGTCATGTTATGCTTCAAACTATTAACTCTTTTTAAAATTTATTAAGATGCATAACATTCTGATAGCATACAGCCAATTGCAAATGTCACTGAACGAGTCGCATATTCTTTGCAATCCTTCAATGTCAATTAAATATTTTTTGTATGTATACTGTTGTGTGGAGTTGTTTATTGTCGGGTCTGTTCTTAAATGCTGTTCTGAGAAGCTTCTGACACACCATGATTGATTATTTCAGCTCAAACACACGAGAAAGGGGAATAAGGGGAGCTTGTGTTTGCTCTATATCTTCCTGCTAAAGCAATTGTCCTTGGCTTCGTTTACTAAGCGAAGTCTGAGTAAATTGCGATTTAATGCAGCCTGCAAATTAGAATGCCGGCTCTTTAGTTGGCAGCAGGAATGGGACAGAGGCGGGGAATCCTTCACAAAGCTGCCTCTACCTGCCACACTGCTCATTTGGACAGAGAATAAAGGCCAAAAAAAAAAAAAAAAAACACAAGTCAATTTAGTCCCATATATTTGCATACATGTCCCTCATTCCAACTAACAAACCTCCGGGTAAATCGTGTCCTGGACAGAGTTGCATGTTCTCATTCTGCAAAGGTCATTCTTCTCTGCAACACTGTGAATGTAGCCGCTAATGGTAAATGCAAATAAATAAAACACACACAGTCACATAGCTAGGGAAATTTAATGTATAGTTTCAAGTCACTTAAATTGTTATCCAAGTGTCTCCTTAACTGGCTGTCATAGTTGAGCATACATTCTACAGACTAGTGCCGCAAAGATGAATAAGAATAACTGTGCCTAGTCAACTGCTATAAGAATGTATAAGAATCATTTTTTGATCATCGAACCATACAAACAAGAATATACTTGTCAAAAAAGAACAAGAAATTCTGATTTTCAGCAAAAAAAACCCTTTCTTTCTATTTTTTTTTATTTTTTTTTAGAAATAATCTCTATCCTTAAAAGCCTTCAGCCACCATACTTCAACTTCAATTCGACCAGTCAACTTCTAAAATGTGTTAGTTGAAGTAAGTAGTAGTAACATAGTCATAACTTGTGTTCTGGTGGAGAACTTTAAACTCAGAAATATACTAAAAGAAAGTATACTTTTGGTAAAACAGAAAACAAAGCTACTTCTCACATTTTATGATATTATGCTGACAATACTAATCAGAAGTGACCCAGCAGTTTCTCAGGTTCTTCCATGGATTTGTTCAATTTTTACAATATTTTGCCTAATGTTTTTCTGTGTAAGTCAGCAGAGCAACAGCAAACATGGCGGATTCCCATGGTAATGGCTGTTTTCTATCCCGAGCTCCATACATCTATACATAGAGAACAGGAAAGAACAATAATAATACTATAACTATATAATAATACTGATATAATGTGGCTACAGTCGCTCACAATCAGCCACACACAGCTGGCTCCTACGCACTGCAAATGTCACCTCTGGATTTGTCAATTTCACTGGATTATGTCATTTATTATTGTCTGCGGTGTGGACGGACACAGGATTTTTCTTACAAGCTTCTACAGTTAGTTAATTTAACAGGTGATGAAGAACAAATGCTTAGCTGTGTTTGCCGCATTCACAACTGTCAGAGGGCAACGAGGGTGGATTAGTTTAACTGCAGTAGACATGATGTACTCAGGTTTTATCGAGCTACAGGATGCTGAAAAGCAGGACATTCAATAGCTGTCTCAAGGTTGCACAATGTTCTATTGAAATGTGTCCAAGCTGCAGCTCAGAGCTGAATGAGAGTCCCTGAACCACAGTCGCAAAGAGAGCGCTCATTCTCCGCAAATATACTTATGCTGCAATCACTGGTCTACCTGTGATTGGCTGCACTGACTCAACGGCGTGCACTAGATGTTGGAAAGATTATATATACTGTAAAAAGAAAATAATATGATGTACACACAACATGAAATCACAACTGCGATGTTTGCACAGTTTTTCCTCTGTAAAAACCCATTTCCATTGCTGTTCTGCACATGTAAGCTGTCTGGTTTTAGAAACAAGCATACAAAACGCACCTCCGCGGTTCAAACAGTCTCCCTTTTTGCAACTAACAAAGCATTCCCCCGGGGTGTAATCCTCACAGACGTACGCGCTTTTGTTCCTTCTAAGCATATATATGTTTTCTCTCCTCCTCCTCTTCCTCCTCCTCCCATGTTTTGCAGATTAATCCCAGGACCTAACAGTGAGCGCCCGTCGTCCCTTCCCATCCTTCGCCTCTTCCTCCTCCTCAGACTATACCACACCCACGGCTACAGCGGACTGGATTACCTGGGATCGCAGAAAAGGACATCCACCCTGTGTAAAAAAAGAAAAGAAAAAAAAAAGCTCTGCTCGCTTGGTGCCAAGGATTTGACTGCAGAATAATCCCGAGGTTTGTTGAACGAGACTCATGTTGGAGACTAAACAGCTGTGGCCAGATCCTCCCGTTTCCCTCTTGTTTCCGTATCCACCCCCACAAACTGAAGTCGCTTTGCAAGGGTTATTTATAGGTTCTTAAAACGTTATAAGAAGACATTTGCCCCTTCTTTTTACTACACTGTCAAGAAATTTCTTGGATGGCTTTATGGAAAGGATCATAAAAAGTGGATCCCAATGACACTGACCACTAACAAGAAAAGACTTGAGACTTTAAAGGTGAACTCCAGGCCATTCAGAATAAGACGGACGTTTCTGTTTGAATTGTGGGCATGTCAGATGTAAATTCATCAGCATATTTTCTTTCTGTAAAACATTGTGTAAATATACATATAGAAATACATTATGTGTAATGACAGAATCAAAGCAATCTATTAAAGATTCTATAGGACAGTGGACCGAGTGCAGAGGTTATACCAGAACAATGAGGCGGAATATACAGCAGCAGCATCTCAGAGGGTGAACGCACTCAAAGTAATGTTTATGTTTTGTTTTTGTTACAACTCTGAATGCACAAAAACTTCGAGGAGCCAATGTATCTCACCATTTTAATGATATCTATATGAGTTCTGAAGATGTTTATTATTTCTTTGTTTCTGTTTTTGGCCAAATTAAATTGACTTTTCAATCAAACAATCCCAGGTTGAAGTGGAGCTCAAGCTGTCACCGCCAGTGTTGGGAGGTATCTGAATACATCGTAAATATGGATACTATTTCTGAGTAATTGTTTTCATGTTGCAATTTTGTTTGGTGGTATTTAGAATACAATCGCTAAAATCAGAGGAATACATTGAGGTATTTGATCATGAAACTTTAAGTTTCGTGCTGCACAGAATTAGTGCAAAAAATGAAAACACATCTCTTAGAGTGAGTGCATGTGTCCTTCTCTAATTTGTGATAAAGGTTCTCTTATCAAATAAATGCAGAACAAAGGCTGAAACAAAAAGAAACAGCTGTTTTAATTCTAGGTCATGTTTTCACACTATATTATGCTGCAACTCAATGTGAAAGTATTGTAACTATTCAGAATACAGTACTCTGATTGGACAAAGTAATGGATTACCTTACAAAATACATTTTGATACAAGTATGTAGTATTCTGTAGGTAATACATTTTCAAAGTACTCTTCCCAACACTGGCCACCACATATAGTTGGTGCACAACATTCTGCATGGCTATGGATATCAGTTCAGTTGTAACAAAAGGCAATGTCGATGTAAACCCTCATTCGTCCAGGTGTGGTCCATCGTAGAAAGGGTTTCGAGACGTTTCGACTTTTATCCCAAAGTCATTGTCAATGATTGACAATGACTTTGGGATAAAAGTCGAAACGTCTCGATCTTTAAACAGCGTCCGGATGACAACCTCTGAAACCCTTTCTAAAAAGGCAATGTCCACAACTATGAAAGTCTATGTGGTTATATGAGAAATTTAACAACAGTTAATTAAACCAATAAAAAATGTGGTATTATGTACGACTTGAAAGAAATACCATTTCAAAATATAGTCATTATTTTATTCTTAATACCTAGGCCTGTCATGATAACACATTTAAAGTGAGATATGTTGCTACAGAATTTGTCACCATAAATAATAATATTGAAACTGTGCCAATGACAGAGGACAGTGTTCAAGCTGCCATACTTCCTCCGGCGTAGTTGTTCCCTAGCGCAGCATAGCTAAAACTGTGGGTTTCATTTCTGTTCCTCACTGGCCTGACCAACAGCTATTGCAAACAGGACAATTTTAAGCCTGGTCTTAAATGTAGACACTGTGTCGGCCTCGTTAACATAAACAGCGAGCTGATTCCACTACACAGCAGCTTGGTGGCCAAGCAAATGAGGGATTTCACCTACAAAGAGCTAATTGTAAAGAAAACATGAGCTGCAATAAATAAATAGCATCATAAAACACAAGTGGTTAGTTAGAATCCAAAAAAAGTAATTGAAGTAACTCATTTGACTCTCTACAGGAAAAATATTATCGTACTACAAAGATTTTTAAAAAGTGCAAAGAGTCAGTTCACACAATAAATGTTGAGCCTCCAAAAACCTTGTTGCTGCTTATAAATCGATATACTAATTATCGTGACAGGCCTATTAATGCCAACTCTTGACAACAGTGAAGGCGAATATCTGTGCTGTTTAATCCGGGTAATCCTTAAACGCTTAAACAGTAGGGGGGGCTTGTTGCCAAAATACATATTCTACTTCTGAATGAACACATTGGCACAGTGCAACAGGAATCAAGTGCATTGGAGTGAACATTCAGGCTGCTGAAGTAATAAGCCTCTGAAAATGTAACAGTGTAAAGCAATGCCTCAAATATTACTGCCACAAACTGGTGAAAGTAGAAACGCTGCAGACAAATTTGGACACATCCTGTTTGAACGTGTGAACCCTTCAGAAACCAGGGCGACGCACTTCAAGTGATACAGTAGATACAGTAGATATGAGGACATTACAGACAGCCTTATGAGAAATAAAAATGGTTTTCTATCATGTTCTGCCTTCTTCTCCTTCGTATGTGCTGATATTTTGACACATTTGCCTCTCATGACTATTTGATGTACGGTAATGTGTGGGCGGAAGATCTTGTCGGGGTTTCATTTATGATATGTTAACATTGAGAGTGGAGTTTTTGCTTGAGTAAACAGGCAATCAACAGCGCAGAGGGTGAAAATGACTTACAGGCTGCTCCACACATACGTAGAACCCTCACACCAACAAATCAGTTATGCTTCATTTCGACGATTCCCTTGGTGCCCGACTGGATTTATCAGCATCGCGCATTCAATTCATTCATGCAATTAGAATAAAGATTTCCAATACGGTGCCAGGCGAAATTCCAGATGATTTTCAATATGAGTTCGTCTTTTCACCCTGTCGTTATGAGGTGCGCCGACTCCCAGTGGACTCAGCGCTGAACATTCATCATTTAGGATTTTGGCGAGTTTCACGTGCCCCAGTGTTTTTCTGAGTAGCTATAAAATAGACACACGCATCAATCTCCCAGCAGTGTTGCCAGATTCAAGAATAAATATGCAAACTGAGCTTTCTCTTTTTTCCCCCCAGTCTTGATGAGCCACCGCTGCCTTTGTTTTCACTGAACTAATTGGCTGCTTTATTTGTGCGGAGCAAAATGAGTGAGGTTCAATCAATGTGGTTCTGGGGTTTCTAAAGAAGTGTTTTCTCAACCAGATGCACTGGGTATGTAGACTATTTAATTATATAAACAAAAGTCTAGCCAAAAGTATTTTATTGGAAGGTGTATTTTGATGAAAATGTCTGGGATTTTTATTGCATTTAACTGTCTTTGAAGCTTCTAAAAAGCACTTTGTCATAATGCTCTGGGGAAGACCAACAGATAAGGAAGGCATACTCAATTTGTTTGTCTATAAGTAAAAGTACAGATACAGGAGGCAATTAAGACTTCTGCCAAAGTATCACGTTAAAAAAAAAAAAGTATTTTTAGATTTTAAAAATATAAATGTATTTCAATTTGATTTTGAGAACTGTTAAAATCATCAATTGTGGTGTTTTTTTTCTCGCTTGATCTTGTTTGATCAGTCAGGACTTTACACAGCATGTCACCACAATTTAGCTGGTCTCATACCATCAAGAAAGAAATACTTCTTAGTCCAGTTTAAAAACAAATACAGTACCAGACAATGTTATTTCAGTACAGTATTTTTGCACTTTGTCACTTTTCACCCATGCCCAATAAAAACAGTGTTGATCAAATTGCTTTTAATTGCTGTAAAAATGATCTGATTACCGACTACTACTCCTCATAGAAGTAATGCAATAACTGCTCTGATACTTAGCAGTATGTACTTAGTAAACTTAAACTTTATTGGATTATTGGAAAAAAAAAAGTGGCATACAACTTGAACTGACTAAAAAGAAGCACTAAATCTACCTATTTATCAAAGTTCACAATTTTAAAGCTGGGGTAGCGGAAGTAGGTGCAGTGTTAAACCCTTTGGCACATTGTGGATTCACTTTCAGTCTCATGCACTGCTTTAGAACAGCTTTTATTCACATGGCGAAGTTAAACACCAGCAGACAACCCCAATCAGAGCGCTGCTTTAGGCTTACTTTATTACTAGTTGCAAACTGGGCACAGTGGACTAATTTGTCACAAAGTGCTGCTTTTACAAGATACTCTTTGGGGGAAAAGCACAACATTTTACTAATTTACAAAAAAAAATGGTACCCTAACTTTAAAGTGAAATGTGTTAAATTTCTGTTGTATAAAAAAGTACTCTAATTATTTTAATCCCTTGCTTTGTAACCAGTTCCCGCCCAACATGCCAACAGAGATATGGCGTCCATTTTGTGCCACTGACTTCTTCAACCACAACCACCAACGATGTAAATTATGTATGTTCAACAAGTTTTTATTTTCACTTGATTGTCATTATTGGAGTCTGCATGTCCACACCGTGTTACCGCGGGCTCTGTCCAGGTTCTCCGACTTCCTCCCACCGTCCAAAGACATGACTCTAAATTGCCCGAAGTGAATGAATGTGAGAGTGAATGGTTGTCTGTCCATGTCTGTGTCTCTGTGTCAGCCCTGTGACGAGTTGGCCACTGTCCAGGGTTTACCTCGCCTAAGGCCCAAAGTCACTGGGACGATGAATGTCATTAAAGGGTTTCTTGAACCAACCCTTCAGGAACAGTGGGCGACTATATAAAATACCAGGGGACCCTTAGATTGAGCCCGGATCTTAGACAGGATTACTTTGCTTAAGTATGAGCCTGCTGTGCACAATTTTGGTTTAATAATCCATAGTCATACATTTTATATGACCGCCTTCAGATGAAAAATTAACCATGAGGACTATCCGTGACAGAAGGTTGGGGATCAGTGACTGTAACAAATACAGAATACAGCCTGATGCACTGATACCCAAAGACTCAGAGACACCGTTCCCACCACAGCGCACACCAGAGATTATCCTCAAATTCATTGCTTGTTTAGTAAAATCAAGGGAATCCTCCTGCCCGCCCAGCTCATCTGAGTTTAAAGAAGATCTCTGCTTAAGAGGTGCTTGGGGATCAGAGGAGCTTTTCCCCATTCCCTTTCATGCACACTATAGCTGTATCTGGAAGTGACGGCGCCGTGGTGTGCTGCAGGTCTAGGAGGGGTTTAGGCTGTCGTAGAATGGATGCTAGTTTAAACAGGCCTCTCCGTGTGCAGTCTCCGAAGGGACACATCCATCATGCGGAGCCGGACCCACAAAGCAGCGCACGTGTCCACGTCACATCGGACCCTTCAGCAACTGACAAGGACAAACTGTGTTCACCCAAGACACAACACTCTCTGCAATGAGAGGGCTCCAGTGACACGCCCGTAACCTTAAATGTCCTATACGCAAAATGAACATGCTTTGTGGAGACGTTACATTGACTTTCACTCATTTCCTGGAGACTGATCGTAACCTAATTCATACATCTCTTAGCCTTAACCTAAATTTAGTCATGTCTGAACTTAAAACCATGTCGTTGATCTAATAATGTAACGTATTCCAGTAAAATGTCTATGAAGCGACATGTACCACTTTCAGTCTCTCAATGTAACAAATACTTCACACATTTGATGGCAGTTCACATGTGTTCCTTCATGTTTGTAAAGTCAATTCACCTCATTTGTTAAACTTATTCTAATAATTTCAGCACTCAGTTGACCAACTGTTTTCTTTAAATCTGTGTACTTATTAATGTTAAGATAAACAAAAAAACTGGGATGCCCAAGAACAACAAACAAAGATCTGAATGTCCGATCTGAAAAACGTATCCTGAGTTAAAATGTTCACAGCAACAACAACACAGATTTTTTATTCATTTATTTTTTGGCACAGATTTACTTTTTGTTCCTTAAATATAATTGATTAAAGCTGGGGTACCTGATGTTCACAGTGAGAAACCAGAAGAAGGTTTTTAAATAAATGTAACTCAACATAAGCTTTTGCACATTGTTACGTTGTTGTCGGAACTGGAGTGGACCACCAAAGCGCAGCCAATCAGAGAGCTGCTTTCAGCCCTTGATGAGAGAGAACATACTTTATTATTAGCCGTAGACAGATATATTTGCGATGAAATGCTGCTTTTACTATATACTGTTTGGTGGAAAACTAACTTTACCGTTTTACCCAGAATATTTAATGATTAGTGTTATCAATTCATTTCATAGCTTTGTTCAACATGTAGATATATCATGAGAAAGACAATATGAACAGTGCCATAGTAACATAGGTGTTCATAATTTTTCAATCTGTAATGTCACAACTTCACTGCCATATTCTTTAATTATTAGCGGAGCAACCTTTCATTTATGGGAAGGGTGCTGCGTAATTGCAGTCATTACGGGCATGAGTCACTGAGAATGTCATCTTTACAATGCCTGACTGCATGACCCAGACAGCTAAGAGCATCGCCAACCTATTACCGACGCTAAAACTTGTTCTCGCTGATAGTGGCTGATTATCGCTATTATAGGACAAGCTGGGTTTTTCAATAGGCTTTTGTGTTTTGACAAATAAGATCAGAATGGTCTATGATAAAATAGAACCAGTCAGTACAATACGTAGTGGATGAATTCTGAGCTTGTCTTTGTTGTCAGATTTTCTGTGAATTGAAAGTCGTAGCCTCAAATCACCCTTCAGACTGACAGAAATAATCGTGCATGCTGCTAAAACATCTCGGTTTAGGACAAATTGGACAAATGTTATACAAAGCACTTGAAAAATCTTCAACCAAAAAGATAAGAAATATTTCCTTGAATCCCTGATCCCAGAAGCTAAGTAGGTTTCAGCTGGGGTAGTTCTGGGATAGGAGACCGTTGTGTCCTTATGCAAGACACTTCACCAACCTGTAGTTTCAAGCCCATATGAGTTTTAAGCCCATATAAATACACACAATTCTTGGGTCATAATCATATGGTTTAAATCAGTTAAAAACCATGAAGATTAATGTATGAATATATGTATGTATTTATTATTATTTTTATGTTTATATTCGCAAGTCATAATGTTAAAATGCATGAACACACATTGCTCCTTGTGAATAATGACAGCGTTGAATGGCATCAGCACAAATATCTAAATATGCCAGGCAGAGTTTCTTGAGTGAAAGAGCTCAATGAAGGTCAGAACAGCAGCCAGCAGAGCCCCCTGACGCTGCCAGTATTTGTAACAAATGAACACATACTCTGACGACTATGCAATACATCACTGCGCTGGTCCCAGGACGCAGCAGCCCGTCCTGCTCCCGGCTCCACTGTCAGCCAAAGGGCTCGCTGCTCCGTGATTGTCAGCAGGCTCCAGCGTCATCCTTTATTTTGGTTCATTGTTTTCACAGCGGAGATTCACAAGCCAAACTTTTAAAGGGTCAAACTGTGGAATCCATCTTGGCTGCGGGGAATGAGTTTAGAAAGAAATATTTGTTTAGTTGTTATAGAGATCTGATTCTAAATGAACATTTTCAGGTAGCTTTGGGGTTTCATTCAATACACATTCACATTTGCAATAATTAATTCTCTTAGCCCTTTCACTAACATAAACGGCCATTTATCTTACACCAATTCAGTATAAAGGTTGAAGTGTCTAACCCAAAGACTCAATGGCAGTGCAATAACTCACTATCACTCTTCTGATCAACAGAGAACTTTGACTTTAATCCGTGGATACATCAATAAGATTTAAGCAAATAGCTCTAGAGCCTCGTGGGATGAAAAGAAACTCAAACTGCCTCACATCTTATAATTGTAGTGAACACAAACCTAAACATTCAAGCTAGTGTAGTGAGCAAATCAGACGTTTAAAGCATGGGAGATTATCTATTGTTTGCCCGGTGCAGTGCAGAGGCGCAGCGTGGCCTTCTGGCAGTGAGCCGGAGCTGCCCACACATTCACAGTTTGTTGCAACAAACTTAGCTCAAGTTTGAACAAATAAAAGCAGCTGTTTTTTTTTTGCCCACACACTGACCTTAAACTTCTGCCATGTCATTGGCAGCACATCTCCTTATCAGAATATACCTGTCTATCTGCCACCAATCAATATTTATTTCAGCCTGGAGCTATGACTATTTCAAACACAGGCAGATAACATGCTTAGTTTTCTTTATGCAGCATTCATATCTACCTTTAAAGACTTTGAGATTGCTTTCTTCTTCATTGTTCCTTTTGTTTTAGTTATTCATGTATAACGCAAAACCAAAATTAAATAAAAACAAACAGAACAAAACACAGAGAGCGGAAAGACTACACAAAAACAATAGTGTGTAGAAGTCAGTCTGGCATATGTCCCCTGATGGTCTGAATTTGAGCAGTGAGCGGCCAAAAAGGCAAAAAAAAAAGAGTCAAAGGTGAGTGATGACATTTTCTCCTGTAAAGCTCAAAACACAACTAAAATGTGAGGCTGATAACAAATCTAAGTCTACAGGTCTTCTAAATATGTAGCTTGTATCTGACATTTTAAAAAAAATAAATTGAAGTAAACAGTTGTAGAAAACCAGATAATCAACAGAACACTGCAGCTATCACCGAGACAGACTTTGAAATCACAGCTGAACTGATCACCTTTCTGTCCTTATATAAGATATTCGAGTCCAAGTGTTGTGGACATTAATTGTTGTGCGGCAGTTGAAGGGTCCTTTATCTCCAACTGCCATTAGCAAACAAGAAGATGGAGAAAGTACTTTCAGTTTACATTTTATCGTAGGATGTTCATTTGAGCAAAACAAAGCTCCACATACAACAATCAGGGCAAAGAAAAGCAAAGAAACTATTTTTATCAGTTGTGCTGCCACTCAAGTCGGAATGTTTAGGAGCATTTCTTGAATAAAAACTGTCTCTGCATAACCTCTAGAGTCCAATTTGTCCCAATGTCTGGCAAATGTGTCCATTTTCACTCACTGCAAAAGTTAGTCTTTCAATTTTATTATTAGGCCCGAGCGCCACAAGCTGGCGAGAGGCCTATTAGTTCGCAGTGCCGTGCGAAGCACGGCTGTGAAAATCTTGCGAAGTGCGCGACGAAATCAGCAAGCGCTCGCCCGCTCAAACACTCACTAACGCATTCCCCAACTCATGCACGTTCCGTGCATACCAATTAGTAGTGGGAAAATTGAACATTATCGCTGTAAGCGGGGCGAAGCCCGTGCGAAAATCGCGCCAAGTGCGCGCCGCAGCGCTTTGCGTGGGGATGACGGCCGGCGGTCGTCATCCCCGAAGCGCCGTGTGCGCTGAGTCGCCCAATGTCGTTCCCAACTCATGCACGTTCGTGCATATAACAATGTAATGTAAAATGGAACATTACTATTGTAAAGAGGGCCAATAACAGAAAGTGGTGAGCCCACTAAAAAATCTTGAAAGTGTCTCCCAGTGACCAGGGACCCATACCAAAGCGTAGGAAAGCGCGTGCGCTTTCCGAAAATGTATAGTTTGTGAACTAAAAAAAAGCGGAAACATTGTTTTTGTATCGGAATATTATTCTTCTTTCTTCTTTCTTCTTTCTTCTTCTTGGGACCAACCACCCTATTTTTCACCCAGTGAACATTGAAAAGTCAGGAAAATTTGCACACCTCTAAAAATCGTGCCTCTCTACATTCTGGCTATTTCCGATTTCCAAAATTCAAAAATATGGCGCGTCAGTGCCCCCAAGTGTACAAAAAATGCATTACGGGATAGGAAAGTGCCAAAAAAAAATTTGATCGTAGAATCATGAAATTTGGAAGAGAGGTAGATAGTGACAAGAGAAGCAAAAAATATTATTACGGCAACGCCGTCCGCCCAACCAGTTGTCGGCCATATTGGATCAAAATTCGCTAAACCTGATTCAGCGTTTTTTTTAAACTTAGTACTTTTACGAACTCCTCCTAGGGCTTTTGCCCGAACGAGCTGAAATTTTGTGAAAATGAAGTTGAGGAGTGTGGCATTAAAAGTTATCCAAATCAGGAACCTACGTTTTACGGTCTTTGTGCAGCGAAGCCGCAAAATTTGCCCACAATTCCTGAAATTTTCAAATTTTTAATTTTGCTCCCATTTCCACATATAAAGTCCGAATTGCATCAAATTTTAATCAGTTGTTAAACTCCCTGCCTGAAACCTACTAGAAGTGAAATAATTAAATTCCGCGCGTTAGCGCCCCCTACAGATTAAAGCAAACTTTTATATGGGGAGCAAAAAATTTAGTTTTTTAGAATTTTTTGAAATTTTGCGCAAAATTCCATTTTGGCCTACCGATCAAAAAAGCCAATCAGACCCAAGTCATATTTTGTACGGCAAAGCCGTACCAATGACCAAAACATCCCATGTTATTCCTATGGGAAAATCAAAATTTGCATATTTTTTACTACGCATTTTAACGAACTCCTCCTCCGGCAAGAAGCCCGACCAACCTGAAATTTGGTGGACATTTTCCTGAGGAGTGGGGCACCAAAAGTTATCCAAATTATCAGGATAGGTATTACGGTCTCCGTGCAGCGAAGCCGCACATTTTGCAAACATTTTACAAAAGACCGAAAAACCCCATGTTATTCCTATGGGAAAATCGCAAAATCTCTCAAATTTCACTTTGTACTTTAACAAACTCGTCCTCGGGCGTAAGCCCGATCCATCAGAAACTTGGTGACAATCATCCTGAGGAGTGGGGCACCAAAAGTTATCCAAATTATTAAGATAGGTATTATGGTCTCCGTGCAGCGAAGCCGCAAACTTTGCCAACATTTTACAAAATACAGAAAAACTCCATGTTATTCCTATGGGAAAAACTCAAAGTCGCTCAAATTAAACTTTGTACTTTAACGCACTCCTCCTCGGGCATAAGCCCGACCATCCTGAAATTTGGTGAAAATGATCTTGAGGAGTGGGCCATCTAAAGTTATCCAGGATTTTAGCACAAGTATCACAGTCTTTGTGCGGCGCAGCTGCAAACTTTGACCAATTTTTACACATTTTCAATGAAATATGAGCAGTAGGAGGCGCGGTAGCGCCACGGATTCGGCAGCAAGTATTTTATGAGGAGGGAAATTGGGGCGCATAAGCGCCCCCCTTTGGCGTTGCGGGGCGGCGGCGTGGCGCGGGCGAGGGCCGATCATTGCCGCTTGCGGCTATATTTATTATTTATTGTCCAATGTTACTTTAATCCAGTCCTTGACAGTCGGCTCCGTGACAACTTTCTAATCTTAAACACTAACTTTAAATAATATAACACGTTCACAGTCTCAAATAATGTCGCTTTGTCCTCATTAAAGAGCTGAGCATCAATGCAATCTCACCTAGTATAAAAATAACCTTGCGTATCTTTACTATAATGTGACTGGAGATGAGCTCCTTTTTTCTTTTTTCTGTGTACCAGTCACTTTGCGTTGTTGTCATTTTCTTCTAAACAAACAAAAAAAAAAGTCATGACCAGTTATTGCTTAGCAGAATATTGCAATCCTGGTATGTCACCGTTCTATTTTCAAGATTCCTATGAACAAGCATGGATTCGTTGACCAAAACACTAGACACTAGAGTTAATTGTGTGATGAATCGAGGACAGCTCCAGGTTAATGATAAAGTTGAGCAAGTCTACTGTCGTCTTATTCCCCTCAAAAAAAAGTCGCTGACCGTGTGAAGATGAGAAGCACAAGGGCGTCACGTAAAGGACAGCGTGTCTGCAGCAGGAGGACGCGGCGTCACCCGAAGGCCCCGGGCTCATTTTCATTCCGCGCGACACACCGGCGCGGCGTAAGTGTGTGTATCTGTGAGCGTTCTGCTTGTCTTAAGTGTGCCCAAACAGATCCTTTATAGGCTAATATAGCGTTGTCGTACATCATATACAACACTTTAATGCAAAACAGAAGAAGAAATAAAAAAAACAAAAAACAGTGCACCCTAGAATGTTTAGAAAATTCAGCATAGCCTAGCAACAAGCAGATCGGCTCGGAGGCATGCAAAAGGGCAGAACACACTCTTTATCTCAGTAGCTGCATAGGCGTGCTGGAAGCAGGATAGAAATGTTAACATGAGCATGGTGCAGAAATCAATTTGTGTGTTATTCCCTGGGCAGATTTACGCCATGACTGTCCAGGGCATTTCTATTTTGTGTTACCTTCCCCTCCTCGTCCCCCCCCCAAGCTATCATCCCAAATAGAATAGTGTCTGTGTCTCCAGGCAATGGCCATTGATCCACATTGGGAGGGAGACACTACAGCCTCTGCTTTCGGGACAATGCATTGGATTTGTCAAAATAGGATGGAAGCGTTGAGACGGGCTACAGAGCGTACACCTATACACCTGGATTTGACAAAGGTGGACAATTTACTCACTTTTTTTTTCGTTTAACAGAAAAAAAAGGGGGGAAAAAACATACCTGGAGTTGTGGTTTGTGCTGTCCCAGAGGTGCTTAAGATTGATGTTAAAGACGATGATAGAGCTTGTAACTAATTCCCTTTATATAATGACAATGATGAGTGCTTCCACAGAATGTTTCTAACAATAAGTTGCTGAAACTCTTCACCCATGTGCATTTCTGTGAGTATTTTAAGTCACCTAAATGAACCCGTAAAGGCATCCCCAGCCTGTGTCATCGATTCAGCTCCTGCTCCTCCTTGACGCAGCCCATGTGCACTCAGCCACATAATCTCTTTTTTCATTTCAGCAGCTCCACAATTGCCTTCTTAACACAAATAATGAGAGTGGCAGCACAGCACTGTGAGCCTATCCATGAGCTAATACCAAATGCGTTGATCATTTGGCTGATTCATAATTTTCCACTTCCCAGAAGCGCACTTCAGAGCCGCAGTCAGACATTTGTTTTGCTACAAAATAAATTCTTACACGCTGAAGCAAATGAAACAAAGCTCCAACAGAATCAAATATTAACATGATTGCACATACATTACTAAAGCAATTGTTAAAGATTTCAATTATTATAGAGAAAAAAATCCTCATTACCAACTGATTCACAATGACCTCAATTTGAATCAAGTGCTATTACTTTAAATATACCTTTTATTTATTTATTTTATTTTATTTTTATTTATTTTTTTAAGGAAAAGGGAATGATGCATATGAATCAACATTTAAACAAACGTAATATGCCCGATTATAGTTTTAGGCCAATTTCCATCCACAGACCTCCTGGCAAGTTAACAGAAAGATAAGAAAATACACACAGTATTTACACAGTACACTTCAGTTGGACAGAGACAGTAAAACAAGGATTTATCATGTTAGTGCAACTGCAAACATTCAACAATAAACAAGTCGGAGAGTCACACAATTAGACTACATATTCTATTGCACTGATCCCTATTGCACACACCCTTACATTGCACTGATCCCTATTGCACTTACCCTTACATTGCACTGATCCCTATTGCACTTACCCTTACATTGCACTGATCCCTATTGCACTTACCCTTACATTGCGCTGATCCCTATTGCACATACCCTTACATTGCACTGATCCCTATTGCGCTTACCCTTACATTGCACTGATCCCTATTGCACTTACCCTTACATTGCACTGATCCCTATTGCACTTACCCTTACATTGCACTGATCCCTATTGCACTTACCCTTACATTGCACTGATCCCTATTGCACTTACCCTTACATTGCACTGATCCCTATTGCACTTACCCTTACATTGCACTGATCCCTATTGCGCTTACCCTTACATTGCACTGATCCCTATTGCACATACCCTTACATTGCGCTGATCCCTATTGCACATACCCTTACATTGCACTGATCCCTATTGCACTTACCCTTACATTGCGCTGATGCCTATTGCACACACCCTTACATTGCACTGATCCCTATTGCGCTTACCCTTACATTGCACTGATCCCTATTGCACACACCCTTACATTGCACTGATCCCTATTGCACATACCCTTACATTGCACTGATCCCTATTGCACACACCCTTACATTGCACTGATCCCTATTGCACACACCCTTACATTGCACTCATCCCTATTGCACACACCCTTACATTGCACTGATCCCTATTGCACATACCCTTACATTGCACTGATCCACTTGATTGCACTGAATTAAGTTTATCTTCTAACGGTGCTGTACGTGAGTTTCAGTGTGTTTAGTGTGAGTGTTTAACATGAAAAACAGGACAAGTTTATTTTAAAGTCTTTACAGCAGTTACATGTATCACTCACTTGCCTACTGCCGTCCCAGCATCCTAAATATTCACCTACATGATAAACACTTTTCCCGAGTCTCTGAGCTCAGAGAGAGTTTTGCCGTCCCGGGTAAAGCTAACAGACATTAGCATGCTAACACTGCACAATGAAACGCCCTTTAAATAGATGCAGAGAAAACTATATGGTCTAATTTTTACTCAAATAAATCCTTGTACGATATATCTGTACTGGAGCAACACAGATTTTGCTTTATTACATGCAAAAAAAATCGGGTACATGAACTAGTTCTGTTTTTCACATGTCAAACCAGAAAAAAATCAGGTGCAGCGCCTTTATGTTAGTTATACAGATTAATTATTTAAGGGTTGTTGTTTTTTTTTTTATGCTCGTCCTCTTTCCTCAGATGTGGAATAACTACACTTCTGTACATACATATATTATACATCTTATAGGCTCCAACCACAATGCAAACTATGAAACAGCAAAATAATTCTTGTCAGGTGAATTCAAGACCTCTTGAAATGTCTCTTGTGATGGACAAGTTTGATTGTCAGATTATGGCCACCAATTTCAGTGAAGGGTTATTTTTCCTTCAATCACAACATTCTAAAAATACCAGTGTAGTTTGAACACCAGCCCTGATTAAACTGTATTTGTTCCCTGACTGATTTCAATAAACCCAATATATTGTAAAAAAAAAAAAAAGATCTTGTATTGTATCTTGTATGTTCTAACACCTGACCCTTGCTCCTGCGAATACATAAACTAATAATAATTTGTGTATCCTGCTTGAGTGAGTTGGGAGTCAACAGCTGCATAATGAGACGGGACGATTCTGAGACCTAATACAAGATGTAATTAAGGAAATTAAAGAGGTGTCAGCCCCCTCTCACTGGCTGCTCCGCCCGATGATTAATCACAGCCCGGGCTAATCTGATTTGTGACAAGGAAAGGGTTGACTCGCCAAGTCAGTTAGGAGCAGCCGACTCGACAGCATATGACATTAATAAAACATGAAGAGAAGCGGCCCAGGAAGGAACAGAAATCTACTTGTGATCCAGAGGGAATGATGAGAAAAGAGGATTGGCTAAAACTGCAGAACTTGGTAACTGGAGACTCATAGATGTGTTTCAATAATTCAATATTTGCAGTCTTCAAAATGTTGTCTATGCCACGGAGCAGTTGGTTTTTAAAGTGTTTCAAATTTTAATATTTTGATCCCCCTGAAAGTTTTATTTGTCTCAACGTTTAAGTTGGATGTGACAAAGTGGCTCTTTTCACACTCAACCTCGACGGCGACCAGTTGATAGCGATAGTAGTCATTCTGATAAACAATGTGAGAGAACAGCAATATTTGAACTGTTAAACTAATACAAGAAAGCCATACCACCTCGTCAATGCCTCGTTTAATCTCTGAAGCTAAGCAGGGTTGTGGCTGGTTAATACTGGGATGGGAGACCACTGGGTGTCAGGGCGGGGCAGACCAGTGCACACTTTCGTTGTGTTCTTACGCAGGTCATGACGCTCGTACCACAGGCCCCTGAAAATGAGTTGCTTGTTGCTGTTTGGTGGCCAAGTGGATAGCACACATACCTTCCATGAGGGCATGTCGAATTGTCGTGAGTTCAAATCAAGCTCTGACTATTTACCAGTCTCATCCCCATTTCACACCGCGCTGTCCTGTCTATTAAGACCTACGGGACAAATTATTCTACAAACGAAAAAAAGAAAAGAAAATTAGTTCTCTTGAGTTTTCAGACTAAAACATATCCGTCTGTGTTTGATAATGTGTGCATTGTGTCTCTATTGCTATACAAACAGTCCCCACTCCAGTATGATGTCACTGCAAAGTATCAAGAAGTCAGAATACGCGCTCTTTTACTCAAAATCTTGTTACTCAAAGTGTTAATTTGTCTCCACAGGAATGGCTTTTTATAATCTTACGGCGATAATTTGTGTTGTGTTGTACTGCAGCATAGATACAACCATCGCAGACAAACACATATGTGGAAATACTTACCGCGTCTGCTCAAGCGTGGAGGTGTCAATCAGGTGTTCGCCCGGCTCACCTAAAATAAAACCAGTCTGACACAATCCATCGCCGGCCTTACGCGACGCAGCCAACGGAGCAGCGTCCGCCCCTGACAGCCCGTGAGTGATGAGCCGCGACGCACAAACGCAACACTGATGGACATAATGAAGCGTATTGACCGGACATGATGAGAGATAGTGTAAGTGTGTACACATATCCTTTGAAGAGCACGTGGAGGGGGAGCAGGCCCGGCTGTCAGACACGTCCCATGCAGCTGCTGTGTGTAGGTGTGAGTAGCTGCCAGCTCTGGCGCTTGACTCGTGTCGTGGCCGGACTGTTGCGACAGAGCCAGCCACGGAGCAGAGATCCCGCTGACGGTTTCATAACTGGGGCTTCTTACATTGGAGGTATTTAGTCCTAACAATGGCGGTCAATAATGCATTCATCAACAGGTCAGAAGCTCAACAGGTACGGTTTCACTGATGAAAACCATTCCTGTAGTTGTGCTTTGTGCCATTCCGGAGGTGAAAAACATTAATTCAAAGAAGCATTCCTTTTACTGCATGATGACCATGGTGAGTATTTCCACAGAACATTTCCACAATATGTCTCTGAAACTCTTAACACAATTTTACATTGCATTTCCTTGTAGTTCTGTGAGTATTTAAAGTCACCAAAATTGATGCATAAAGGCACCCCCTGAATCCCCAACTGATTAGAAGCTCAACAGATAATTAACTACGGATAGTAAAATACTGTTTTTAGGAGGCCTTTCCCAAAAGGCACAATGACACAACCAAATATCCAAGAACAAAAATTCCAGCCTAGAAATCTGATTTCAGCAAATTCATTCTAGCTCCACTGATCCTTCCAGTTTTTGTAACCAAATCATATAAATTCTAATAGCTGATACCATTCCATGAGTTAGCATTAATGCATTTTCAAAGGGGGAGCGAGCGTTAGCCTGCAAACATCGCAAACTGTGAAAATCCAGGGCTGTTTTGGTAACAAGCACTCAAACAACAAGTGAGTAACATCAGAGCCGTGTTAGAAAATATTATCAGTGTTAGTAATAAGCGCCAAATTTGTAACTGTTTTTTTGAATTTAATGGTATACTAGACAAGAATATTTGGCTTTGTTTCACCAAGCACCACAAACCCAGTAATAAGTGAACTTTTGAAAGCAGAGGTTGAATTTAGAGGTTGACAGTTACTTGGCAAATGGTAGATGTATTAACAACAGCATTACAGTTTCACTTTTTTAAATTCACTGCCTCAATAATATGAATGTGATAGAATGTTTACACGAGAACCAGGCTTTGTGGGCTATGGTTCTAAACACATTGCTCCTGGAAGGGTTCACCAGCCTGTTGTAACCTGTAACGCTCCTCTTTCAGTGTGATAACAGATGCAGTCCCAGCGCCCTCTGGTGGTGATTTATATTGATAAAGCTCATGCCCATAATAACTTAAGTTATAATAAAGTTGAGGTTTAAGAAGTAAAATAATATATAATTATAATATCTTAAATATTGTGTTTAAAGAAAAATGTGTAAGTAAAAGTGAGATGAACAGAGGACTTATTCCACATTCTTAAAAAAATACATAAAAAATACTCAAAATTCAGACCAGTGCTCAGTTGCAGATGAAAGCGGACTCTATAAAAAGTTTTCTGCTTGGAGTGATGTCTGTGGCTGTAAGAGTGTGATTCAGCTCTGTGCCTGGCAGCAGCTGCAGGTGTTGGCCTTTTATGAAGACCCTCACCTCTTGCCAGATTGTGCATTATTAAGCTGCCATTGTTGTTCTAGTCTAGAGAGTGCCGCGCTGTAACCTTGGATAAACACATGGAAAGATATGCCTCACATTCTTGACGGTAGCAAATGTCAGATAAGAGAAGGAAATGTAATCTATAGTTCAGATTGGCAGAGCAGTTGACACTTTCTGAAAATTGGTTGTTAATCAACTATAGCCACTTTGCTCTTGTTCAAACATAGGATTGTTCTTTATTTTACAAGGCTGAGAATCATTGGAAAAACCGAAGCACCCCGACCCAGACTAAAGTGAATATTCTCACCCCAGACAGTCTACCTGTGGAGCGAGCTAAGCACACTGGTGTCATGCAAAATTACTGTTTGAACTTTTTGTCTTATACTCTTTTTATATCTCTCTTTTAATTATCTCACCAAATAGCAAAACATTACTATCAATATAGATGTGTTTGTTTTGAATTCATGTAAAATGTACAAAAGACTAATTTCTGCCCACAACAGCACATCAAAAATAATGTCAAAAATATGTAGTTTCTCAACAAACTGATTACAATTATAGAAAGCGTGAATATATTGGATACTATACATATTAGCCGTCTCTAGTGTGCATGCTCACTTTCTCAAGTTATTCCCCAAACTCACCTCGGGGACTCTTTGCACCATCTTACATCATATAATAGGACATCTTTACCAGTCCACTAGGGTTATCCAAGGACACTCATCACATGTTTGGGAGATTGTCAGGACAGCAGCAGTGAGCAGGGCAGACAGCACCTCCTCCATGGACTACACTTCATTCAGACAAAGGGATTAATGAGGATATGGTTTATGGCTTCCCCAGTGCACAGCTTGTGCTAATACACTTTCAAATGAGCGGTTGTACTTGTCTTGATCACTGCCTAAAGGGTTTTATTTTACACTATCAGCCTTGCACATACAGTCATTTCTGACGTTTTCTCAGGGGCTTCAGTTACCTGGTAGGAACCATACAGAAAGTATTAGTATAAAGATGTGGTTCACTGTACATCCTCCCATTTCTTGAATTACAAAACAAGTACTCCCATGAAAAACAATTGTTGAACAAAATATTTGGTAACGCTTTAGATTCCTTGGTAAACTATTTATAATGCATTAATAATCATTTGTCATGCGTTTATAAGCACTTATACGGCATTTACAAGCATTTATTAGCGTGATAATTGAAAATAATGTAATATTCAGCTCATTAATGCTCTGTACATGTGGTTTATTAACTCAAATGTGTTTTGGCTAATGGATTATAAACATGTATAAGGCGTTGTAAGCGCATAAACAAACTATTAGTGCTTATTAACATCTTATGAATCTAAAGCGTCCCCAAATATTTTATCTGTGCGGCACACACACCTATCCTTGGGTTTCAGAGTCATGAACACATACCACTGGTCCAATTTACAAGTAATATTATATCTTTTGAATCAAAAGTCCTCAAAATGTCACCTCAAACAGTAAGTTGAAACCCAATAAATGACCCTGTTGAAGTACTCACGTATAATCTCCTGTGTGAGGTCACTGTGCGATGATCAGTTGTGAACGACGTTAAGTTTGTCTGAGCAAATGCTGTATCAGGCTGATGTTTTCAGATTCTACAACATCAGAAAAAAATACCAGATTCTAAAATACAGTTGATGTCAATCTTCAGTTGTGTGACAGTTCGTTTGTTCTTTCTCCTTGTCTCACTGTGAGATCTACAACCCAGTTTTGAGCCATGACTTATTTTCCCCTTGATCAGACAGATCAGATCGCAGACAGCAAAAATCTTGTGGTGGACACTCAGCTTTACAGAGAGAAACCTGATGACTGATGGTTGCATTTTCCGAGTTTCAACTTCAAATTCAAATTGTGTTCCAGTATTCAAACCAACTCTGAATTCTTACTTGGAAACTTGGAAAACATTTACAAACCAGAAAATCCAACATGGCTATGCCCTGCGTTTGGAGAAAGTGAAAATTCCTATAGTTATAAAATTGATATTACTTGTGTTCTTTATATTGTCCATCCAGTGTTTAAGAACCTATAGCCTGTTATGCTAATGTTGCTAGTGTCCACACACCTGAATGTCTACATGGAACTAATGTCAACAAAAGCCAAATTTACTCAGAGGAAAAGTAAAATAAATGTAATAACAACGTTGGGTTTAAGTGATTAAGTTAATTGGATAAGCATCTGGCTGATTGGAGCACATTTTTATCATGTTTGTTACTGTATAAACTGCACTGCTTGTTGTTTTTCCAACTTGACAACTTGAACACATTAACAAAGAAATGTCACTGAGGTCTGACCTCGGAGGATAACTGGAACTCAGCATTCCAAGCAAAAGGAAAAAAACAACAACTCCTGACTTTACTTTTAAACAATTCATTTAGCGTTGATGGCTTGTTCCATCTGAACAGAACTAAACACACGTGTTCACAGGAGCAGGATTTTCTTCTCTTAAAAGCACAGAGGAGCAAGTATAGGTTTTCATGTTCTGGATGACCTTGTGTTATGCTCAGGTGTTAGACCAAATCCAGGAGGGATGAGTGTGGGCGCATAGCTGTCTCCAGGGCCCGGCGCTTCTGAAAACATCGTCCTGACAAGATGGATATGCCACCCACAAGGCAACGCTTCTCTGTATGCTGCTGTTTAGAGTGTGCCAGTCCAGCAGGCTCAACACCGCAGCATACAAAAAGCTCTTGTTATATAGCGAAAGGCATTTCCACAAAACTTACCAACAACTTTTGTTTCAATTCAGACTAGATTTGTCAGTTATCAAACCCACAATTCAGCAAATTCAAAGTTTTGTGCAGGCAAACGTTACAAAAACCTCACCCAGTCAGTAAAAATAAACATATTGACACTGGCAGCACTGAACCATAACCATAATACTTAGTCGCCATTGGTCGCTCCTCAAACTGGGACTGAACACCTGTTTGGCAGAATATTTTGAAAATCCATCTAGACTTTTTTAATGTGTTTTGGAGTCGCTTTGCAGAATACTTTGAAAGTTTACCTAGCCTTTTTAAATGTGTTTTGGTGTCCATTGTCATTGCTGTGTCATCTTCTCAGTTGTTATCGTTCAGTTGAAAAGAAAGTCGAAAAGACCACAGATGGTTTGAAGGGTGAATTTGTCTTTCATAATTCATTATACAACTTCAGACTGTATCCACTATAATGCCCTATTATCCAACGACGTGTTCTTTAGCTACAGGTATATTAACTGTGTAATTACTGGCTCATTGTTCCTTTTTAATTACACAGGCACATATTACTGAAAGCTATTTGATTCATCTAACTCTGACAAACATCTTAAAACTAAATACATGTTCTCTACCATATGTGCTGCTCCATGTTGATGTTACACAACGAGGCAAACCACACGTCTCTATTGCCACGTTTTGACATGGTTCACTTTGGAGCGGATCAGTACTGTCCGAGAGTGTCTGTACGGTCTGAAAGTGTTGCTCCATACAAATTGGGCAGTGAGAGGTCTGGCTCGCTTATGACTCCCGGAACGCTTTTGAGCGAGATGATTTGACAAGAGAGAATGCAGACTCAGGTGAAAACGAAAGGACAAAAAACAAATATGAACAGAAAATAAGAATAATTCCTCCCCAACGCTGACTTGATCTTGGGATAAACTGCTGTGTTTCCAATGAGGGTGTGTCTGTATGTTGAGTCGACAAACTAGCATCAGCTGTTTCCTGTTCATTGATGAATGACACTCACATCAAGATTGAATATATATTATATTTCCAGAGGGAATGCATCTAACATTATCCAAACTCAATGCATTACATAAAGAGACGGTAAACGTGAGGCACAGAGAAGTGAAATAAATGCAGACAAAGCTGACAATAACCAATGTTTGCTGTATATCAATCAACCTTTATTTCAGACTCAAAGCAGTCCATATAAAACATGTAAAAACAGACAAAACAATAAACAACACAAGGATAATTTAAATTCCAAGCATTTTGGCCAGTCCGTCCAGAGTTCAAAGATCAATCTGACAACGCTCTGCTCAAGTGTTGTTTAAACAATAATTTCCTTTTGCCAGTCCTCAAGGCGCTTCATAAATCTGTATACAAAATTTCGAATCACCACCTTTAGGGCCAGATTTGCTAAGACAGGTGCTAAATTGATTAAAATTAAAATTTCCATACGCTATTTTGTCGGCGGGTTGCACCTTATTTATCATCAGAAAGGTGCAAATGTGCATATGTGCTGCTTCTCCTTTAGACCGGACACATGTAAGAAGTTATGATGATAGATGATGATATTCATTAGCCTCATAGGCCAACAACTTTATTAAAATAATATGTATTATTATATAGCAAATCAATCTTTTTTTTTGTCTCCCTCCCATTTCTTGTTGTGTTGTGAAGCTCTACTTGGAACCTTGTTAAGATCCAACCATGCAAAATGTGACTTTTGTCCTTTTTTCAACTGGTCTTAAATTTTTGATCGAGACTGTAAATTGTGGGGTGAAGAAAATGGTTGCATAACATTTATTGCTCATGTCTTTTAGTATGGAAGATAATTTGTTTAATTAAAATTAAAATACAGGGTAGTTTCTAACTCTGTGGGTCGTATTTTGCCCCTGGTGGTAGCGCGCGCTGGTGTTAATGATTTTACGCCAGTGCAAACGGTGACATCGTGTGGTGTGGAGCTCTATCAAGAGGTGTGATCGTGCCAAAATATGAGGTGGAGTGAAGCAAATGTAGGGCGTGATGTGATGCATTCTGTGAATGGCCAGAATCGTAATAAACTTCATAACTAGTGCAATGAAAAACATAACATGGGAAACATTTCCTGCAGTTGTATTACTATCCTCATATGGACCAGATAATCCTGACAAAACAACCTTAATGGGCACAAATAACCAAAACAATACATTACAGAATAATGAATATAGTCCAATTAAGACAGTCCGTCTGCCTTAAATAGCTGTAGTTCCCATTGCGCTTTTGTGCAAAACTGAATCGATCTGCTTCAGATGTCGAAAAAACACAATTTCGATTTGAGACTGTTTCCATCAGCAACAGCAAGTTCCTATTGCATTATTATATGCCTATTTAAGTGACGCAAATGAGGCTTTATTAAAGGCAGAAGCTGTGTCTGCACTAAAACAGTGAAATTATTCATAAGGCACTGCTCATATTTGAGGATGCGTGGCAACACTGCAGCCTTTGGTGCTGTATTAAAAAAAATAAACAAAAAACTTTGGGACCCGCAGGGATCTCTCAGGACTCACTGGAAGGGAGCGGTCAGAGAAGCTCCAGAGGGGCTGGTCACTGCAGTGGTCTCTCTGGCTTCAGGACACACTGCTGTTTTTGATCACAACCGCTGCTGAACAGTGAATGCTTCCATCGTGGGTGTTCAAAGCTGTTTCATTGTCCTATATATAAGAGTCCCTCTCGTTCTTTGACTTGTTGTAGGTGAACAAGTGTCTCTTTGCCTGGATATGCCATGCAAACATCTCCTACACTGTTAGAAATGTGTCATTTTGACAATCCCTTAATAAGAAATCTTTTACATACACTGATGGCATTTTAAATGCCACAGTTCTCAGTCATTTGTTCAAATGTGTTCACCATATATGAACTGTCACATTCCCCGGCAGCCTCCAGCAGACAAGTACAGTCTCTGCGGTAGTGTTACCGCCGTGAAGGGAGCAAAAGCCTGACCTGGAACCACCCCCTGGACAACGCGCTGACGTCAAGGGCAAAATACGGCCCTTAATGTTGAAATCAGTTCACATGTTCAGTGTGTTTTTCTCATTTTAATGTTTACAAAATAAAAATTCACTTTTAAAATAAAAATGTAAATAACAATTTGGGAACAATTGCTAATGCCTTGCCATGCAAAAAAAAAAAAAAAAAAAAGGAAAAAAAAAGTATGAATTCCACTCTGAATTCAAAGCAGAATGTTTTTTTTTTTCTGAGATTTTTACAAGTGAAGAAAAAAAAAACCTGACAGACTCTGACAGCGGCAGTAGTTTTGAAACCTCAATAAATCTTACTTCCTTTCAGAACATCGAAGAAGAGGCTACTCGAGACATAGACTCCTCCCTAACTGAAGACACTGGTGTTGCCATTTTGTATGGTAATGATAGACATTCTCTGTGACAGGAAAACTCTATATGTGCTATATTACAAAGACCTCTGTCAGTCGAATGTGTTTGTCATTGATCTGCTGTCCCCTGCTATTTTGCTCTCAGATCTCTTTTCCTCCTCAAGCAGACAATAGGGCGCTACGTGCTTTTGTTGCAAACTGTGAGCTTGTTTGGGTGCGCGCCACAGCCCTGATGGAGCCTCGTTGTATGAACATAGCTCTTGTTAATGAGTCGGGCTACGGCCAGTTAGGGAAATGAAGCAGATGCTTAATTTTCCCTTTCTCCTCTCTGCTGTGGATTGGCTGACTTTGGAATATTATGCTCAAATTAGTGCTCTGAAGTGACAGTTTTTTCTCTCATTAACATAGTGTCAAGAAGGAATCAAAGCCAGTAAAAGTCTTCTCCCCTCGAGGAGACAAGAGCAGGGAGGGAATGGCTCTCGGCTGCGCATGGTGCAACCAAAAATCCTATCACTGTCAAATTTATCCAGCATATTAATTCAACCACTGCATCAGTGTTCCAGTAGAAATGATGTGTGATTTAAGAGCAAACTAGAAAAGGGACATGATGCAAAAGCCAACAATTAATTATCGTCATTATCACATCTTATATTCTTCCAGTTGAAAAGTGATTGTATATTAAAAGAAAAGAAAAAAATAAATAAATCTATCAATTTTGTAGAAAAATATGTACAGCCATGCCAATTTGGTTTTGCATTAATGCATTCCTTTATTCTTTGTGTGTCATTAGCACTACTAGACCACAACTAGTCATGCCTAGCACAAAGATCTGGAGGTCCCAGGAGCAGCACTGTGGGGCCCACTGCTCCTGAGGAGATGCCCAGCAGCACTGAATGATGGGTCAAATGCAGAGGGAAAATTTTCCTATCGGGACAATAAAGTGTATTATTAAGATCAATCCTCAAGTCACAGCATACAGTCTCAAATCCAATGGAGGCTACTGATATAGTGCTACCCAGTGTTAAAAGCTATGGTTCTGCTTGGTTGTTAAAATACAACCGGTAGCATTAACATGGCATTTAGCCCGAAACTACCGTTAGGGTTTTGGAAATGTATATGGGGCGTTGGTTCACTTTATTCTCCTTTATGTCATTTGTGTCCTTGTTTGGTACAATATTACTTCTAAAATCTGCATTTGTTTGCTCTTGTAGTTTTTGAACAATGGATGAGAGCAGCTTTTGTACATTAAAATTTAATGGATTGCCTTCAACACAGAGGTCCGTTAGTGGGCGTTCCTTCAGATGCTTACTGTATTTTTAGATGATGAAGATAATAATTTAAATCTGTTTTCACTTCACATTGTTGAAACATCTACATTTATTCCATTCCACTAAAATCTATGAATCTGACCCAGCCGGAGGGGAAAAAGAACAGAACGCCTTTGCAAACATGTATGCACATACTAACACGATTCTAACCGTTCAATGCGCCGGAGCTGCCCTTGAGGCGCTGCGCTTGGATTTTCTGCTTGTGTAACACCTAAAGACAGTCAAAGGTCACGGCACAGAGGAACAGGAGGGCCACAGATGCTCTGCCCAGCCACACTGTCACATCTTACTATGGCGCTCGCCCAGCCACGTCACCCCCCAACAACCACATATCCAAAAAGGTAAGTCCACGGTGACCCCAGTGGAGGGGAAAACAGGTGGCGAGCCGTCCACTCGCTGCTTTTCTCCGCTAATATCAACCTGCTGGATCAGTGCCAGGGTTAAACGCATAGAGGCCGCTTCGCATCTGTCACCAGCGGCGCTCTGAGTAGGCCGGGAAAACTGGCTCTATTAAGTGTAAGAACATCCACTAAAGAAACACTCGGCTGGCAAAACGCAACAGCTGGGAGACACATCTGTCATTTAATTTGGGGGTTTCACTTGATTCGGGGAAGTGTGCAAAAACGCAGAGTGATTAGTCAGCGGCTGTCCAGATTGTGGTCAGCGCTGCACCGCGGAGAGCATGGGCTGCAGTGTAAATAAGTCATACATTACCGGTGGCTGAGAGCGGAGGGAGCAGCGCGGGCTACATACGTCAAGTGCATTTATCATTAGCAAGGGCCTGAACTGTAAACAGGCCACAGCATTACCAAGTCTAATCACATTTGGGTCCACAGAGCTTATAGGGATGGGCGATGTGACAAAAACTTGCTCCACATCCGCCCCCATATTTATTCATCTCTCTTTTTTTATTGTCAGTATTAATTTCCTGAACAATACATGATTTTAGTGAGAACAATTTACGGTTGGGATAAGAGGAAGGTATAGGTAAACTTCATTGTCCCTGTAGAAAAAAAGTCAAATCAAATTTATTCTTCTAAAGTCTGAAATCTGTTCCAAACCACATTCTTTCTCTAACACAGGATTGACTCTCTCTTAAAAAGACCCGTATATAAAATTGATTAGAAATTATGAATCTTGATCGTGTTTAAAATGTGATCACTTGCACCCCAATAGCTTATAATGTGATTAACAAGGACACACCTTCACTCAAGTTGAATAAAATTGTAGAGTCTTTTTGTAAGGTCTTTTTTTTTTGTTTAAAGTTCTTGTGCATGAGAATTCAGACATTTTTTCCAACTGTTCCTTTTCTAAAAAGTAATCTTCAGAAACCATGACCCAGCGGGGTTAGTCAGTCTGGTGGACCTGTCAGATTTGTCAGTCTCATCACGTCTACAAACAAAAGTTGATAAAGATACATCACAATAGCTGTCATGGATCGTCAAAATATGCCAAGTTGTAAAAGAAGTTAGGACAACTGGTGTAAGTGAGAGCTAAAGAACAGCATTACTCAAACAATGCTGTATTTTTATGGATTTCTTGTCAGCAGCTCTCTCCTTGCAATATGTTGTAACAGTCGTGATATATTTCTTATTGACTGGTTTTGCCAAAGCTCAGGCCAATTAAATACAATAAATACACACGAGGTGACAAGAATGTCCCATTGTCCCTGTGAGGTGTCCCTCATGTGCCTGTCTTCACAGCAGCGAGTGTTGGTGCCACACACTCGTGAGTGAAGCTCTCCATGTTAGTGACAGGCCTGTGTGCCGCTGCAGCTCTGATCTGTAGTTCAAGCAGGTGACGGCAGGACCAGCGGCTCAGTGCTTCTGACAGAATGTGAGGCCATTGACTTCATCACACGGGAGAGAGCGGCTAATGATCTGAGCGTCAGTGATGGGCAGCACCATGTTCTGATTAACACTGACAGCCTGATGACAGCAGAGCTCAATGTGAGAAGGCAAGACACAAGCAAGCTACAGATTCCTCATGTGATCGTGTCACTGCAAAAACTGAAATAAAAGAATGAAATAAGTAAATATATGTAAATGTCGTTTTAGCTTACAGTTCCTTAGTAAACTGTATATAAAGAGTTAATAAGCACTAGTTATTTGTTTATGCACTTATAGTACCATTAATACATTAACCAAACACGCTGCTTATTTGTTTTCAATTATCAAGCTAATAAATGCTCGTAAATGCCTTTTAAGGGCTTATAAACACATAACAAGTGCTTATTAATGCATTATAAATAGTTTACTAAATAACCTTAATCTGAAGCGTTACCGTCTATGGTAACTAGTAATGGGTGCATGTGAGAAATTCCCACAATGTATGGTGACCGGGTTATTAAGGTTGTGTAGCATCATTTTGGAACAATGCTTCATGGGGAACTAGACACAATGCTGTAATTCAGTATTTGACAACAATTATATGTATTTGAATCTTTAACAGGGTTCACTTGATTGTGATCATAGGGTACTCTTTTTTGTTATGGCGTAAAACTTTTTAGTGCTTTTAGTCCACATTCCAAACCTGTATGCAGAAGCTTTTTTGCATATTTTGAAAATATTTTTCTGTAAAAAACGATCAAAAGTGGCCCTTTACAAGTTTGATGTGGAAGCACTGACTCAGTAATTTAGATTTGTTAAACAACAACCACCAAAGTGGCAAAAAGCACAATCAATAGACCTCTAAAAAGTTATCTCATACAGTGACAGTCCATGTGCTTCATAATGCGACTGAAATTACCCCCCCCCCCCAATCTTCTGTATTTTGTGACCCTTCTCTCCGTGGCCCTAATACACCCTCAGCACAACAATATGTCATGCAATGGATATAATTGTAATAATGCAATTTGGTTTGGAGGCGGACTGAGGGAATAATTGGACGCAACCCCAACACTATGACAGGCTAATGATTTAGCATGGCCACTGGCTATTGTGAGAAGCGGCGCTCTCAACGCCACTGAGCTAATTTCCTCTGATGATGGTCTTAGCGCGCTGTCTTTGTGTCAGCACAGAGGAGCGCGTGGCCATCAGGCCGACTGCACAGTGATGTAACCCACCCACCCTCTGCCAAACAAACACATGTCTCCTGTCTGCGAGGAGTCACAGCGCCGCACTCACTTACTCCAAAACACTGCTTATTTGAAGTAAAGATAAAGCGAATCCCCAAGCAAGACAAAATCACAAACAAGGCCTCATCTCTATTCAGCTCCTCCAGACGCTGAGGAAAGCAAACAGAGCAGTTGCCAAAAGGAGGTGAAGCATTAGCATGACCGTCACAGTTAATAGCAAAACGCCATGCTGGGGCAAGACTATTTAACTGACAAAGTTTCACACTGAAGCATGAAAGTGTTATTTATTTCTTTGAAGGGGGGTCTGATGCTGCATTTTAGCAAATGTGCAGTATCGATGACCTATTCAGGCTGAAGTAGATAAACCAGTGGTTATCGAGCTTTTCACACCAAGTACCTCCAAAGCTTTCAGAGTACCACCAGATCCAAACCCGGATTTTAGTTCCGAATAATAATTAACCCAAAGGAGGGCAAAAACATAAATAGATTTGTCTCTAAATATAGCAAACAGTAGGGGGGCCCCACATACTGTACATACCCAGAGATCGAAGGTCGAAGCCTGTTGATGTTCTGGAAGAAAATATCCCACTAATTTTTTTCCATAGATCTATTTTCAAAATGAAGAGTTTAATTGCACAACAGAGCCTGAGCTATAAACACTCTTTTTTTTTTCTGGTCTTGTGGTTATCATAGCTGGTTAGAGCCTATGCTTTCTGATTGCTAACAATATATTTTCCCAAAAAGTCTATGGAAACATTAGTGGGTAATTTACTTCTAGATCCTCGAGGTGGTCAAGTATTGTTGCGCTCCATCAACATCCTCGAAATGTCTCAAGTGTGTCAACAAACTTAAAATGGCTGTCAGTTTGTTTATCCAATGTCTATAAATCCAAAGTTTACCATGACCTTCAGATAAAGGGGTTTGTGTGTGAATTGTTTTTGCTTTTTCCCAGACGAATCATGAATCTTGTATGTGTTGCAGGAAGACAATACTTATTCCGTTAAACTTTTACCAGATAAAAATTGGGCGCAGACCAAAAACATATTGTGTTGCCGATCTGTAAGGGCAGGTTTTTGACTTAGCCGTAATTGCACTTTAAGTTTCAGTGGTGTCTGTTCAAATACAACCCCCTCAACTCCTCCACAGAAACACTTTTATATTCTTTTAACAATGGAAATCTGAATTGAGTTTTTTTCCGTAGCTGTGTTTTGTTTTCCTCGTGCTGTTGGCGAGATTGCTGAGCCCTCCCATCACACACAGTAGTGTTGCGTGAGGAAAACAAGCAAAAAAAAAGGGATGTTGTTGGTTGTAAAACACACCAGGTAAAGCCGAGAATCTCTGGGACAGGGCCTGAAAAATGGGAAGCTGAGGTTAGCACCAGAAACGTGGCTCTCTGCCCTCAGAATCAATGCTCTGAAATCCCCCAAAGTCAGATCCTCTTACAGCCTATCAATTATTCAGCCAACCTCTTTTGTACAATCACTCCTGTTTACAAGGACTGCCCAGCCAAGCCCCCTCACCTTGCAGCTGTGCATGTTGATTACGCACTGATTTAACACTATTCCGGTGCTCCTCGTGCAGTTATTATCTGGGGTTGACAAGGCATCTGTTACTTTGGCGTTGAGCTATAGTCGTGTTGAGGAAACTATTTTAAACTGCATGAGAAAGGGTGATAAAAGGGGTGAAGCTGAGGAGGTGCTGGGAGGGGAGTGAGGAGAAGAAGGTTGGAAAAAAGAGAAATTTGTGAAGAGAGTGAACAAGAGATATGTGAGGGGCAGACTGAGAGTTGAGAGAATCTGAAGGACTGAGGAAAAGAAATGGAAAAGACAAGAGCTTGAAAGGGTCATGAGGGAGGGAGGGTAATGGGTTGTTGATGGAGATAAAAAGTGTGCAGGAGATTCAGGATTTAAATGGAGGTCAGACAACTTTGCCCTTTTTTTTTTCTTTTTTGGATTTTTTTTTTCTCATAAGGCTTTATTTGACAAGGCAGTTGTGAAATGGGGAGAGAGGGTAAAGACATTCTGCAAATGATCGATGCAAACTCACAGCGCTGTAGTGGTGGCCACAACAGACGTGGAACGCCCTGATCCACTGTACCACCTGCGAGCACGTTTGACCTGCTATTGAATAAATGATGTGTGTTGTCTTTTTATTGCATTGCATTGTTTATTGTTTGTGACCATCTTATTTAAAAGCAGATAAGTTTAAAATGGAATTTGCCAAACTATTCACTGTCCAGTGTGGATAAACATATTACCTGTGTCTAATGTGGATTTAATATAAATTACATGTTAACTAATTAAATTTCATTGTGTTTTTGCATGGCAACAGCAACTGTGATGTCAAGATCCAGAGTGTTCTAAAGCTATTCTAATTTAGACTGGCACTTTAGAACACCTCCTTTCCACTATGTTTATTTTTGAGTTGAACACTTTTACTGTCTCTTGTGAAATGTCTTTCAAGTGTCTAAACTGCTTTTGTTGTTGGAGCATTATGACGATTTTTACACAATTCAAGAGTCTGGACTGATCTATCAAGATAAGAAACTTTTTCCTTTGGATACTGATTGAGTTTTTTGTGGTGTAACTACCCAACCAGAATGAGCTGTAAAGGAGGGAAGGCTGGAGAAAAACTGGAAAAGATCCCTGAATTTGAAGATCACTTGAGGAGATCCGTGAACTAGAGGAGATCCCTGACCTTCATGTGATCCCTGAACTTGAGGGGATCCCTGAAATTGCACTTCACCTTTGCTCCACGGTCTGATCCTCCAACGCCATGAGTCATGGACAATGCATCACCACCAGGGTATTATGCAGGAGAGTGACTTTCATCTGCTGGCCCATTCTTCACAAACCCCAGTGCCTCCCAGAGGTCCAGTGGCACCTTCCTAGTACATGCCACGCTCAGCCACCTGGTGTGGACCTGGAGGGCCCTCCACTCCCCGTTTACACATGTCTGTTACCACAGTCTGTGGGTTTGTTGTTTGGTTGTGTGGGTGATTGGGTGGGAGGGCATGCGAGAAAGAATAAATGCACTGCAACGTGGTGTTACATTTTATGTCAGAAAAGCACTTTATACGTAAAGTTTGATTTGATATTAAGAACACTCATATTTGGCTAGGTGTATAAAGTGTCTTGGACACTGACAGTGTGCACTAGAGCTATGGTGGCACCTGGTATTGGTAGCCATCTCCCACCCACACCCAATCCTTTATTGGACTATAACTACAATGAATAACCAAGCCCAAGCTTACTGTCTGTTATCAGGAGAACTTTAGCATTCTCAAGGTGTCATCAAAATTCCAGAATGAAGGAAAATGAAAGCAAAATGAAGCAGACTAATATGTTTTCAATAATGAGCTCACATCATATCTAAAAACTAATGGTTTTCTGTTGTTGTGTGAGGAAAAAGGCAACAAACTAGAATTTCCAGGGTAGAAATGTCAGACGAAGGAAGGACAATATACTATTTTCTAGCTTTAAAATAGTATTTGAACCTCACAAAAAGTATAATTTATCTTAAAGTATGTACAATATCTGTAGATAAAATGAAAAACTATTGTGGGCTCAGCATTTCTGTAAGTATTTTTACAATAAAACCTACAAATCTGGATCTTTCCTTAATCAAAAATGCCAAGAATGTATCGTTATCTTCTATAACATGAACAAGTAATGTAAAATACACTTGTAAATGTAGCATGTTCTGATATCACTCACGTGTCTGTGGGGTTTCATTTTCCAAAAGCATCTAAATGTTTCACATTTTGCGATATTCTGAAGTTAATCTCAGTTTCCCCATTGACATCACATTATGTTCCACTTCACTTTCCACTGTTCCACTCCATTCCAGAATTTAGAATGTTTTTGTTTCCAGACTATTAAGGGGTCAGTATGGCCACGCGTAATCTATTTGAGAGTTCTGTATACTCATATTTACCTCTTCTAGTTCTTCTGGAAAATAAGCTACACTGTTTGTTTCCCCAACTGTCAGACTGAGTGTGTCTGGGCTGATTTTCATGTTGTAAATATCCCGAGGAGCTGCAGCAGCTGTGGAACTAATGGTTTGTGTGTTTGATCCTCCTTGTTCTGTCTCACGGCTGACTCTATACTTCACCTGCCAAGGAAATTTATGAGGACACTGTTTTCCCTCCCAACACTCCAGACGTGCACACTTGTGTAGAAAAATAAAGCATTCATTTAGAATTGATAGTGTTTAGACTGTTACGAAAAATTCACAATTTAACACTTACTCACAGCATGAACTAAATTTGCTTGACATTTTGTAGTTACGGAACATTAATACGTACGTTCTGATGTTGTCAGAGAACTTGCAACGAACATGACATACGACCAATGAAGAATCTTTTTTAGAACCCGATTTAAAATAGTTAGTGCTGGCATTGCCATGTTCCTCACTGAATGCCTGGGGACATGGTATAAGTGCTGTGCTGCATCTAGCGACAGGCCATTGTCATGACAGTAATGCTATTGCTTCAGTTGTAAATTATCACTGCTTTGCTTTACAATAGAGTGAACATTGAAACGCATATTATTTGAAACGCATATTATTGGTGGAACAGCTATGCACAATGTTATCGCACATTCCTTTCAAATAAATTTATTCTAAAAGCACACCAGATGAAATTGTCACATTGATACAAGCCACTTTCATAATAGACAGTTACCTCTCAGAATCCATCTACACTGCATGCAATAATATAGGTGCCCAGCATATAGAATAGTGATAACATAAGCAGCTCCTTGTGTCCAACAGACACACACACACACACTTCAGGGTTTGTTTTATCAGCACAGCTCACATTGGCCAAGACACTGTCCCAGCCAAGACCACGAGGCTATATGGCCATGCTAATGTTGCCCGATAGTTCAACAAAAGCGCAGGTCAATGGAGCCTCCAGTGGCTAATTGCTTGTGTGAGATAAGTGGGTTTGACGACGCAGCAAGGAGCGGCTCTGCGGGAGGAAGAGCCTCTAATGAATCCTCCGTTCACTGCAGCGTCAATATCACCAGCTGCAGGCCTGTCTCAAAATAAATATTGTAATTGTGGCTTTCTTTGACTGGGTTTATTGAATGTTAATTACTGGTGTTGTGGGATTGGTCACATTCCATTTAATGCCGGGGGGAGAGACAGCGATTCCTAACTTGTCTGAGACTTGAAAGCAGCTACAACCAGCAGTGTGTCGTCATAGAAGAAGAAACTACACTAGTCTTTTTTTTTCTTTTTTTCCCGATGGTAACATGTAAAGTTGGATTTCAGATCGGTGCGAGAAAATGCTTTAAATTGTATCCTAATGCTAAACTCTGTGGAGGCTGATTATATTTTAAAACCACAAGTTTGTTAAGGTAAACAACAACAAAATGAGATTATATTAATGAAATGTTGGTATTGCTTTAAAGAATGATGTTCTTTAGTAAACTTGTTAATAAGCGCCTAGATTTACTAGCATTTGTAGATGGCTTATAATAACTTATACATGTTTATAAGACCAAATAAAATATGTATGATTTGTAAGAGCATTAACAAACTGCTTATTTAACTGTTTTCAATAACCAAGTGACAACGGCTATGATAAGACGAAAGAGCTAATAAACAAACGAGTGCTTATTGATGCATTATAAATAGTTTACCATGAAATTTTAGTTTAAAGTGTTACCAAAATGTTTTCTAACAAATTACCAAACATTTGATTGTTGTTAGATTATGATTATTATAATTTGCTAATGAGTCCTGGCATGTTTCATTATAATGTTGCCTACACACATTTATTTACTAAATGTGCCAATTGCAGTGAAGGGGACTGTATTCAAAAAGAATGATTTCTCTAACTCAATATTGCATTCCTGCGCATTCTTACTGAGAACACAAGACTGAAATACAATAAAGCAAGCCTGAAGACGTCTTTTGTGCCGTTCTGACTCATAATATGTCACGGTTATTGAGCAGCCGATTTGAAAGAAGCCCGTTGGTTTGGAGTTGATTTGTCCTCTGCAAAGTGACAGAGACAAGACAGAGCGACGGCACACTGGCACCGATAAGACTGATTCCATCTCCTTCATCAGCTAATCTGCTCCTCACTTACATTGAATCAATGTCACGAGCCACGGCCCGTTTCTGCGCAGTGACAAAGCTCTCATCTCTAAGAGCTGACTCAAGTTGTCACACATTTCTGAGCCTGACTTCATCTGGACATGACTATTTTCATTGAATATGTATCCTACCTGTATTTTCCAGAATTGCGCTTCAGGTTAAGCCAAATTGGACTTGGCAAAGAAACAATGTATAAGCCGAGGGAATTGTGTTTTATCCTTTTATTTGATTCTCTCACATCAGCTGCTTCATGTGAAGATTGATTATAAGAAATGGCCTTATGGAAGCTTAGTGGAAAACTATATTAAATACTTGATCCATTGTAAGTGTAGTCAGTGTTTCACATAAAATGATCGGTCTTCGAACAATTAGAGAATGCAAAAGCGCCAAAGTACATTGGACACGGTTAAAAAGAATCAGGCTTATACCTGAGTGAGAATGTGCCACTTCCAGGACAAATTTGTATAGTGAAGTGAAAATGGATTATTGGTGACTTTTTGCAGCCTGGCCTGCCACATCAACTTCTCATTGTAATCAGACTGGTAGTGCTTCACTTTTTTTTTCTTTTCAACTGAGATTTCCTGCTGAACCAATCACACACACACAAGGGTTTTGCAAAGTACCGTCTGTAATGGCAATTTATTAATTTCAACGCTGTCACATATTGTATGTATGAGCAGACATCCAGGGGCCCTTTTGGCCCAAGCCAAGAGATAACCAAGGATGTGAGAATGTCTTTTGATGTATTGTTCTCCTGGTCTTTTGGTGTCCTGCATAAACAGTTGACCATGAGACTCGATAATCTCCTGTATCCTGTTCCACATCTACATGTGAAAGGCAGAACACTCACACTTAGGCAAATAAGTGTGAACTTTCTGCCCCCCCTGCTGGCCAGCCAGCTCTCTCAGGAGACACAGATGCTGTTATAATCACATCACCCAGGGCACCCTGTGGTGACACTCTGAGGAGCTGACCACTTTGTATCACAATGCATTTCCTGACCTCCTGTCAATCGTCTGACTACCTGATTTGATTGGCTATCAGATCTTTGTGAGCTTGCCCACACCTGAATCTATATATTGTTTGACTGTTGGACTGTGAGGCATGTCGTCGTCTAGGGAGAGAACCTCTGCGAGAGTCAGACGTCCTTTGTTCACCTTGGTACCAGTGAATAAAGCCAAACTTATGGATCCAGACTCATTCTCTTTGCATTTTTATGGATAATCATTTTTAGAAATCCACAACAGAATTTTTTCCACGACACGTCAGAATTATGGTCAGTCAAATTAGCATTAGCCTTAATGTTGTTTTGGCAGGTTGTACCTCAATCCACCATTTCTGTTTTCAGAATAATTTTCTTAAACCAGATTACTATATCTTAGAAAGTGTTGACACGATAAAGTATACTTTAGTAATCCTGCATGAGGAAAATGAATTTTCTGCATGTGACCAGATCTCCAGATGTTGAGTTTGGCTTGATAAGGACCACCTAGCTGGATGATTGCCTATGGAAATACTAAAGGCCACTGCTGTGAATGAGGAATTACATCGTCAATTGACAAAACCTTCCAGACATTTCCCGTTGGCATACGCCGGGTACTGAACCTCTTGGATTAGAGACAGCATTAGAAGTGTCCTCTTGGGAGTTTACGAGACTTCCTGCATGAACAAATACTTAAAATACACCCTCTCACTAGCAATTTATATGCCTTTTTATCCATCCTCTCATTCCCATTTCGGCTCCTCTGATTAGCGTGTACAGTGCAGCCATTTCTGTCATGCTGCTTGTTTGCCTCTATGGGTGCTGCCTCATGGGCCTCTGCAACAGCTAACCCACAGAGATCAAAGCATTTAGTCTGCAATGGGCCATTTAAAGGGTTAGTCCCCTGCTGATATTTAGACTGTTTGCCAGTGTGGTGCGCACAGTAAATACATTCCCCTCATTATTATCAAAGACAGCAGGATTCAGAATATTCTAGGAGTTTTTACACAGCAAAATAGAGCCTCATATGAACTACTACATCAGCACGCTCGCCAACATCTCATTAGTGGATAAGAGTGAGGAGTGCTCGGGGAGTCTTTGGTCTTTTTAAGCTGATGGAGGTGAAGGAGGGCACTTTTGCAGAAGTCCTATGCATCTTAAATGTTTGCACGCAATTTCCCCTCAGATAAATAGTGAACAGGAGTGTGGCTGCGAATTTCTTTGCCTCCTGTCTGCACATTGGTGGGACAAGAAAGTTAGATCCACAGCAGTAAACTCCATCCACCGGGGAGCAGAGCAACGCAAATTGTCTTCAAATATTGATTCTGCCGCGGTGAGGCATGTAGGACGAAAAGAGAGAAGGGACCCAGGCTCATCTATAAGCCCAGAAATCTCAGGAGGAACACTGAGGAGAGTGAAGGAGGGACTTTAAGGACATATAGCTCATAATGTTTGATGTTTGGTACTTATACAGGCAAAACGATTTTAAGATTTGCCTTGTTTAGTACACATTTTAATTATATTTGAATTATATGTGTATGTTTCTTGTACCATGTTTTTGATGAACGTCAAGACCTGGGAAATACTGCAATTTTCTGTTCTGTCTGTTTCATTACATTCAGTACTAAAACATGAATCAGCGGTGATTGAAAGTAACAAAGCACTTTACTGCCTTGATTTTCAACCAGTGTGCCGGGGAACACTAGTGTGCCTTGAGTTATTGCCGGGTGTGCCTTTAAAAATGTTCCAATTTGAGTTAACGGTTTCAGACATGATTGTAGTTGAGTTATTTACCATTTGGGGTGTCCTGAACATACCTCTGTACCAAAAAAAGGATGCAAAACAATGACCATTTCCAAAGTAAATGTCATGGCCCTGCCTGTGACTCCTCTCTCTCCACTATTCCCCCTTTCCTTTGTGTGTGTGGGCGGAGCTTTGCTGGGAGCTGTTGCTGGGCGGAGATTGTTCCTGCCTCTACTCACCTGGCTTCACTTTTCAGTGATTGAGGGGACTATTAAGGCCCAGCTCTCCAACCAGTCGACGCCAGATTATTAGTCTTCCTGACGGTGAATTTTGGCTGCGCTGCTTTTGAATTTTTTGATCTTGTCCCTGAACTCCGTAATTGAGATTTGTTTTTGTCACAGAACTTCAAGCTTCCGCTCCTGCCTGCAATCCTGATACTCACCTGTGCTCCTCGGTCCAGTCTGCTCCCGCCTGCTGTCCCGGTACTTACCTGTGCTCCTCTGTCCAGCCTGCTCCTGCCTGCGATTCCGCCCGCTCCACTTCTCTGCACTACTTCAAACCCAGGACTTCATAAAGAACTGAACCTTCCAGTACTGGTCAATAAATCTTTTGTTTTCTAGTCTTGTGTCCTTTTTGGATCCGCACCATTGAGCCACAACAGTAAAAGAACCAAATAGTGGCACAGACATAATTTGCCATATTATATACCACAATTTTAACTAAAAGGTCTGATGCGGTAATGTTTTAGTCATAGGTGGTGTGCCATTGTATCTTTTCAACCCAAAAAGTGTGCCACATTTGAAAAACACTGCTTTACTGTATAGGTATATGTACTTTACTGTAGTACATTTTTCAGGGGATACATTTACTTTTACTTCACTACATTTGAGCGGAAGTATCTGTACCGTTTACTGCACTACATTATTAAACCGTCCTGACAAGTCAAAAGTATTTTTCTTTAAAGGTCCCATATTCTGCTATTTTGCCCTTTACACAGTCTATTCTAAGGGCTTTGTTGATAAAATTTTGCGTTGTGCAATATCCATAACATAACAGTTTACAAAAAACACCCATTTCTTGGACTGGCCCCCCTCCTTGCAAAAGCAAACGGCTCACTCTGAGATCTGACCCCCCCGAACAGAGAGCAGGCTGCCTCCCACGCCCAACTCGTGCCGAAGCCTAGAGCGGAGATAGTGCGCATGCGCCGTGTGCTCCGGTAAACAGCGATACACAAACACGGGAATAAACCTTTTATCCGTCCTGACGGTGCCTCGTGCTGAGTCCTACGTCCTGGATCTGACCTGGAGTTTGACGTCCTCCAGTACCTCAACGACGGACGTTGCCGTTTGGTAAATAACAAGCTAACTCTTCGATCTGTCGTATCCATCGTGTAATTACTGTGTAGCATTAGCATTAGCTGTTTTTATTCTGCGGCTGCGCGCTTCCCGGAGGCGTGGCTTAAACACCGCGTCATCCATGGGATGAGCCCCCGTCTGCCTGCTCAGCCGAGGGGGACAAAAAAGACAGTTCTCTAGCGAAAGCATGCGGGAATCAATCAAAAAACCACTTTGGGCACACATACGAGGCCCAAATAGCACTGTAGGAAGGTTAAAACCTCTGAAAAGTCGATTTTGCATGTTATGGGACCTTTAAAGTTTGAGACCAGTTGAAATGTCCATGGTGACATTTGCCTAAAGATTTTTACCGGATTTTGAGAAAAACAAATAAATAATAAATAATTATTGATTCAGCTGCTTCCTTTGACCAAAGATCAGAAAAATTCTTTAGAAAAATCACAACATTTGACATTTTGATAGTTCTCAATCTGTGTGAAATACTACTTTTTACTCTACAAATAAACTTTTTAATTGTTTTTTTTACTTTAGTAGACTTTTATGTGATACCTTTTTACTTGAGATTTTGTTTTTTTTAACTCCTTTATCTGTACTTTTACATAAATAACACATTTGAGTACTTCTTCGGCCACTGTCAATCAGACATATTAAAATAGTTTAGTAATGTTACAAGATTGTACTCTTCCTTCGCATCAGTGTAATGTCTGTTATGAATTTCAATATTTTCTCAGTGAGTAATTGAAGTTTAAAGAAGTGCTACGGTTGAAGAATGTCATATTTCTTACTTTCTAAATGGACCAAAGCTGCATCGCGGCTGCTCCAGGAAAGAGGCCATTGTGTTGTGACTGGCCTAACTGCATTGCTGCACTGTAGGCCTAAAAATATTCCTTGTCAGTGTTCCCGAGAGGAGCCCAGTGCTATCCGGGCCTCTCTGTAATGAGAGAGCTGAGGCGCCTGCCACTGGTAGCCTGGCTGTCCCCCTGGCTCCCTCCGGCTCGGAGCTCAGCACTGGAGCTGCTGCAGATTTATCATAGCTCAAAAAGCAGCACGTCTGGAAGCACAGGCCCTCATTCGGCGAGGAGCAGCCCCCATCGGCCTCACCCCCGGGCACGCTCACACATCACACAGGCAGACACAGACAGTTTGGAAAAAGTCAGTTCACTTGTGTTGGATCATCAAGGAAAATATATTTGAAAAGCTCAAAGAAGATGAAGATATGGAGAGTGATACAGCTTCTTCTGTAAGACAGATTGTGGTGGAAACAAAAATGAGTTCTGTTGTGTATGACCTGCCAGTGAACATGAAAAACCTTCAAGCTCTAAAGTCAATTGTAAATCAGAATTGTTGAATTGAAGACACACAAACGGATATGACTTCAAGGACATTTTTGCATGGACACAATTCACTTAAATGTGCTGTACCTGATTTTTACAGACTTAAAGTCTGTTTACAAGCACTTTTTACAACTTTCAAAGGCCAGAGCAGAGTTAATGGTCACAGTAAAGCTAACAAAAATTGCATGCTAATGGTGCACTTCCTGTATTGCAGAAATAATTCAACGCTTAATAATTATATGTAGACAGCAGACTGATTCTGACCCCAGTGCTTATGTATCTATACTGAGGCATCATGACAAAAATCGTCCTGAACTACAACAAACTACTGTGCAAACTGTCTGAGACGCACTTGAAAGCAGCATTAAAATGACAAAGAAATAATAAAATGTCTCAAATATTTGTATTTTAACTTTGAGAAAACAACATTTTTAGTTTAATCACCTTTACAATTACTAAGTGGGCTTACAGAATGTTCACTTGTACCAGATAGAGAAATAAATACTTTTGGAAAGCAAAAGATGAAGATTGCTCTGGGAAGTATGCCATCTTTTATGTGATTGATATTGTGTTGGAAAATAAGGGTGAGCAGAATAGTGGGAGTGAGAGCAAGAATGGACCGAGATAATTGAGAGATGTTTGGGGAGCTGCGTTATTGTAGTCCGCTCGGTAATGATCGAGCTCTGTAGGAAAAATAACGTGTTGAACCACCATTATCTGCGGCAATTACTACAGCGTATTTCAGCCCAGCATTGATGTGAAGGAGTCTGTGAGGAAATCAATGAATGCTGTTTGCACATAAACATACTGTATTGGTCTGAAGAAAGTTAAAAGACTGTATTTACTGATTTGGAAACATTCGGTAATGGAGGATTAAAGCAGAACTCCTTCCATCAATCTGGCATACTTCATGTCTTTAAACCACGGAACACATTGCTGAGACTTGATCAAAGAGTTGCCATCTTGAAGCCAGCACTGTAGGACTGCAACCACATCAAAATCCCTTTCTGAACAGTCACAATTAGGAAATCGCCAAGGCTATGAATAGTGGGTGATGCTGACAAAAAGAGATTTCAATTGTGCATTATCTCGATACTATATATATTAAATGTCTTGGTTGAGGTTCAAGTTCAGCTCAAACGGTGAACAAATTAACCACAAAAGTCCAGAAATATCACTTTATACCCTTGTTTTGGAGATGACTTTAAATTTCTGTCTCTTTTTGTTGTTTAATCGTTTTAAAGGACACATATTATGCAAAATTGACATATTTTAACCATGTTTAATATTGTTCTGTCATCAAAAACATACTTGATGAATCCTTTTTAGAAAATCATCTCCCCCCAAACTTTCATAAACACCCTATTATGAATTTCCCCGATGTGTGATGTTTTCTCGATGTGTGATGTTTTCTCGATGTGTGATGTGGCTTCGAGAATCTGGTGGTTGTTTTTAAGTTCATAAATCAGACTCGTTCTGAGCGTTTCTGGAGTCTAATCATTACAACTGCGATGCATCTCCCGGGGAACTTTCCAGTTGTTTATTATTAATTTGTGTAAAAAATATGCAGCCAGTAGATGGTGCCAAAACTCAGTTAGTGCAGAGAGAAACAGCAGAGATCCAGATGTTGATTTTGTTTTAGTTCGAAAACATGAGATGTCAAACTGAAGGCTGTCAAGAGCGTGTTTAAAGGCTAATAACAATACAAATAATGCATAATATTTATCCTTCAATTTAATTAGACAATATATTCAATATTCTAATTTTGCATATCTCCAAAACAACATTTGCGATATTGTCAATGTTTTGATGCATCTTTCACATCTCACTACAAATATTAAGGCAATATCTTCCTCTGCAAAATGCCTTGTAACCTTGGAACCTGCTAACCTTGTATTTTAGACAAATTCTGAAATCAAATCACGTATAAGCAATTCACATTTTATTTCACTGTTTTCTCAAATGCCAAAACTCCTGGCTAAGTTTGAAATGTGTACTGGGGACTAAATCTTTATTAAAAAAAGCATAAATAATAATCAAAAATCAAATCATAACTTACTGGAGATACACAGAATATGTTACCAAAAACGTGCAGCCCTGTTTTGGTTCAATACTATAATGAGACAAGATTAATTGCACCCTAATTTAAACATTAGTGTCAAACATTTTACAAAAAGCTCATCTTTAATTTAATTGCATGTTACATCCACACAGCAAAGAAATTAGTAGAATAAAAAGTCTTCCTTTTTAACTAGTGCAAATATCTCACATGAATTTTTAATAATATGCAGTTATGTTCCTACATTGCAATCCCTAATGAGAACTGCGAAACGATGCCAGTACAGTCTCATTGTGATAGTGACTTGACCCACAAGAGCAATTTGATGCTAATTTGCTATTTGCTAGTTATGAGCTGCTACCTCTTTCAGTTTTCTTATGTCGCTTCCATTACAAGCACTACATACAGACAGCCGGGGACGTGGTGCTGCAGCCCTAGAAGCACACACTCATCCATAAATGCTTTACTATATACTTTAAAAAGCTTAATCCATGTTTGTAATCGACGGTTCCTGATCAGTCTGCATTGGTTCCACGTTTGGGAAATGTTCCTTTGTACCCTGGATGTCCACTGGTCTCTCACAGCGAGGGAAAGATGTGACGTGTTTGTCCACAGTTGATGATGAGTACATTATGTCCTATAGTTGGTTAACTCGTGGGCAGACCTAAAGCAGTTCATGTTTTTGTTTTTTATAGTTTCCATCGTAGAATAAATAAGTTTGAGATTAGATTTCTTCGTTGTTGGATGACTCTGTTGCTATCGCGTGACCTGAAAGACAAAAAGTGAAAAAGGTAAAAGGCTTCATTAGACTGTTTAAAATGCTGTGTCATCAGAATGCAGAAATGTCCACAAAGGAGGAGACTGAATGCACAATGACCATATTTTCAAAGATTAACTGATCAGATCTACAGTAAATGGTAATTGTCTTTACAATAAAACATACAAACAAAAAAAGCATAAAAAAAAAAAAAAAATCTAATTCCTGGATTGAAATGTCAGTTTCTGTTACCAAGGATGGGACATCCAAAAATATTTTTCAAGATTGTATTTGAACTCATAAAAAAGTAAAATGTGTAGAAAAGTACTAAATATATCAATAGATACAATGGGAAACTATAATTATAATATAATTTGTGATTAGTGATTGTGAACACCTAAACAGAAATGTAACTTTTCTACCTTTACCAAAGGCTAAAAGTAACAAAAAAGGTCATTCAACTTTTGTTTTGTTTCTCAAACAAAAATAATGTTTAGACATCACAATCTGAAGTTTCTAACACGCACACGCACACGCACACGCACACGCGCGCACACACACACACACACACACACACACACACACACACACACACACACACACACACAGTTCTATATATCACCACGGGCACCACTTTGACCTTCACCTTCCAGGCCTTCTCCAGCTCTTCTCTGAGCACCTGATAATTCTCTAGTTTCTCGTGTTCCTTGTTACCATCACTTGGTGTTGCCACATCATTTACAACAGCCTTCTTTTGCTCATTATCCACCACCGCGATGTCTGGTTGGTTTGCCATTATCTGTCAATCTGCATCTGGAAGTCCCACAGGATCTCACTCGGTCATTCTCTACCACCTTTGGAGGTGTTTCCCATTTTGACCTTGTGGTTTCCAGTCCATACTCCGCACAGATGTTTCTGTACATTATGCCAGCCACTTTGTTATGGCGTTCCATGTATGCTTTCCCTGCCAGCATTTTACACCCTGCAGTTCTGTGCTGGACTGTCTCAGGAGTTTCTTGGCACAGCCTACACCTTGGGTCGTGTCTGGTTGATCTGGGCCTCTACCGCTCTGGTGCTCAGGGCCTGCTCCTGTGCAGACATGATGAGTGCCTCTGTGCTGTCCTTCAGTCCGGCCCGCTCCAGCCACTGGTAGGATTTCTTGATATCAGCCACTTCAGTTATGTTCCGGTGGTACATCCCATGTAGGGGCTTGTCCTCCCATGATGGTCCCACCTCCAGCACCTCATCCTCTGTTCCCATTGCATGAGACATTCACTGAGCACGTCATCATCTGGGGCCTTATCCTTGATGTACTTGTGGATCTGGGATGTTTCATCCTGGATAGTGGCTCTCACACTCACTTGTCCATGGCCTCCTTCCTTATGGCTAGTGTACAGTCTCAGGAGGCTGGATTTGGGATGGAACCCTCCATGTATGGTAAGGAGCTTTCATGTCTTAACATCTGTGGTCTGTATCTCTTCCTTTGGCCACTGTAGGGCGTAGCTGTTTATCGCCCAGGACTTGTTCTTGCCATTGAGCTGGCGTCGTAGGACTTGCCTTATTTGCTGGAGGCATTTGGCTGTTGCCGCTTTCCTCGTTGCCTCTTCGAGGTTGCCATTTCCCTGTGGTATTCCAAGGTATTTGTACCCATCCTCAATGTCTGCTATTTATCCCTCTGGGAGACCCCTTCTGTGTGGACTACCTTCCCTCTCTTTGTTATCATCTGACTGCACTTCTCCAGCCTGAATGACATCCTAGAGTCAGTGCTGCAGATCCTGGTCGTGTGGATCAGTGAGTTGATGGTCTGTCTATCTGTCTGTCTGTCTGTCTGTCTGTCTGTCTGTCTGTCTGTCTGTCTGTCTCTATGTCTTTTTCATTTTCAACACAAAATAATGGTTGGTAGTTTCTTCAATATATTTGGTCTTATATAGTAGCTCTGAAAGATAAAAACAACTCTATTCAGAACTATTCAGATTCACTTTTTTCCCCACTAGCAAATAGTATCTAGTTTTTATACATGTTTTAGTATTGATTAGCATCTGGGTTTTGATATTCATTGATAACTTCTAAGTAAATACAATCACAAACTTCTACTACATACTTGATTGCAGATTGTAAGAAGTTCTTCCCTGTATTTTTCTAGTTACATTGTACATAATTTGTGAAGCTGTCCTAACAAGCAAACAAGCCAAACTTGAAAACTGCAATGCCAAAAAAACTGCAATATTTACCCCTATAGTGTAACACACTTTGTGCTCTAAAGCTCAGTCTATGCATTTCTGAACACTCCTACGCAGTATGTGGGAAGAAGACAGACAGACATCTCCAGATCATCTCCAGTGAATGAGAAGCTGAAGCAAGAGAAAGAGATGGTACACAAAGGAGGGACGCACAGAAAAACCACAGTGTCAGGAGGGCAAGGCTGCGAGAACCGTTGCCAGGCGATCAGCGCATCCAATGCAACTATCCTCCGTGACATCTGCTGCCACCAAGTCTCTAAGTAACTGCACCCTGATCCCAAAGCAGCCAGCCGATGCACAATTAATGTCTACTGACGCACGCGATTGCAGCATCCTTGAGTTGACAAACCAATGGGAGGAAAACCGGGGAGAACAAGAGTGGCTGAAGCCGGGTAATTGTTCCAAGAAGTCGCATTAATTCCACTGCAAAGACAAACAGCGCCTGGGCTCCTCCTCAGCCTATCCCACTCGCCAATTTAATTATGACTGTTAATTGTACAACTCAGAGGAAGGCCCCGCCATAATGTGTCCTAATGAATGCGACAGATGTTGTGCTGTTATGCCGTCTCTCGAGCAATTACTCTTAGAGCGTCCGCGCCACTTCCTTCACAACTGTTTCTCTTTTATATATCACCTGGATATTTCACAAGAACCAAAATCAAAATTAATGTAGTGAAAATTAATTTATAACACTTAGGGAAGCTTCTTATATATGACTTTAATTGTAACAAGTGTGAGGGAAGGCATTGTTTTAGATACTGGAATTAATTTCCATTTGATACTGGGACTAACCTTTACTTATTCTGCACCAAGAGTCTAGAAAAGTCATTTGGAGAGGCGGATGGTTCACTGACGATGTAACAAATGAGAAAAAATATAGTGCATGAATTTGTCTGTTTTGCCTAAAATAAAAATAGTATTAAAGGTGTCGTGCTTATTATTGAAAAAGGACAGCAAACCATTGGATGAAAATACATTCTGTCCATTTTTTATTACTAAAACTACACTAGTCTTCCATCCATCCATCCCTTGACTAAACTGAGCTAAAGCATGATCAAACATTGACTGCCAAAAGGCCGCAGCAGCACCATGTATATACTGTACAAACATGACTTAAAGGAACTGTATGTAAAATTGTGATTTTAAATGTCATAAACATGATCTATCTGTGTCCCCAGATATTAAGTAAAATGTTCAAATCAAATATAGCAACACAGGTTCAGTTGTGATTGAAGTTTGTTTTTCAAAATAATGAAGCAAACAGGCTACACGTTTCCACTAGCCAACTAACAAATGCTTTTGGTAACACTTTTCCTTGGCAACTTTGAGCAGTTGAGTGATCTGCATACTTTTAAACTGAGATTCTTTTGATGCTATTTTGAGAGCCTACATCCAACATGCTCAAAATACACATTTGAATTATGGCCTGTAAAAACACAAATTGGCAAGTGAAATGTATCAACATTGTAATTCATATCTAAACTGAAACTAATGAAATACTACATAGTCTCAACTTCAAAAGCAGGAGAAGAGTATATTGAAAACTACTGCTGTATGACCTGTTCACTAAACAACAAACCGACAAGCACCTACTATTTGAGTGCTCGTCACTTGAGTGGCTACTTCTCATTCAACTTGTTTCAGTTAAGATATCATAGAAAGAGCTTTGGCAACTGAATTCCTCCAGACATATTGATGAGTCAATGAGTCCTTGTCCACAACATTGGAGGTTGTTCGCTGGATCTGCACTTTTAAACGCAGCTATTTAAAGTGTGAACGTCAAAGATAAAAGTGGTTGAGTCTGATGTTTGTTCACTGTTCTCATTCAGAGGTGCGAACAAAGCAGATGCTCAAGAAGAATCATTTAAAGACCAATGATTGTGTGAAATAATTCTGTACACGTTATAGCTGAAGGATACCTCATTCATTCAGAGATTCATGCTGTCAAACTGTAGAACACCACGAACACTGCTCTCTCTCTCTCTCTGTCTCTCTCTCTCTCTCTCTCTCTCTCTCTCTCTCTCTCTCTCTCTCTCTCTCTCTGTCTCTCTCTCTCTCTATATATCTATATATATATATATATATATTATTATTATTATTATTATTATTATTATTATTATTATTTATTATTATTTTTTTTTTCTATCATGAATTGAGAAACTTTAGTGAAACAATTGCACAATTGTGAGAAGTATGGGGAGATTGAGCCTCCCCCTGTCGGATCAAAGTGTGCATTTTTTTCAGATCTAATCCTGTGCCATTCACAAAAGTAAAAGTATAAAAAGTATCCATGAGCCGTGAGCAGGGCTAGGATCGATTGCACTTTGGCGGTCAACCCTTGTTTCACTTCGCCGTCTGAAGAAAGCAGTTCTAAAGCCGTACACGCGGCATAAAATGATTGCATCTGAATATTAAAGTGTGCCGAAGGGTCTGTAAGAGCTAGGAAGAAGTCGATTTAAACACATACTTCCTCCTCCAGTTTGAAAATCAAGTAACCCAGCTTAAGCTTTATAGCTCACTTATAATAGCAAGCTGTGTTTGATGTTATTTCACTTATTGAAACAATAATCATTTCTATCTTGCAAAGACCTAAAGACATTGGACTTATTTGATGATATTAGGATGATGAGCTGTTTCACCTCTCATCTGATAGGCGACTTCATCTCTGAGGTGCAGTTGGTGTATTGGTCAATTGGTCTCACCTTGGTGGTCTTGACCTTGTTGCCAGTGCTGCAGGACCAGCCAGTCAGATCGGGCAGGACTTTGCACTCCTCGCCTTCCATGCACGGCTCCATCTGGCACCACCACTTCTGAGCTACAATCGAGGCTACCAGAGAAACAGAGACTTTCATTTTAGACAACAAAGTATATGACAATCGGGAAGTGAAACAGCAAAAAATATTGCATATTGAGTGAAATTAGGTCTTGGGTAATTATTTTCCGAGAGGGGATGGGCAATATTGAAAAAAATAAACTCAATATTCTATTGAAAATAACAACTGCAAAACAGGGGTGGGCAATACTGACAAAAAATAATATTTATTTTATTTCATTTTATTTTATTTTTAATATCTGGATAACAATGTACAGAGGATATTATCTCAATCTAACAGAAATGTGTTAAAATGTGTCTTAGGTTTAATTATCAGAAATGAATCACAAAAGTGCAGAAATATCATCTCATATCCTTAGCTTATCCTTTTTTTTTATTGTATTTATTTATTTTTTTTTTGTAGCATTTACTACAAACAATATATTCAAATGCCACATATCTCCAAAACAACATTCATAATAATATCTAAGTGTTGATATATTGCCCACCTCTAATGCAATACTATACTATTATGTATGTCCCAACTCCATTTCCATTTTGAGGCTTCTTTTTTCTTGAGCAAAAGGATCAGCACCATGGACAGTGGCAAGAGGCTGATTTTATCTTTGTGTCTGTCTGTCTGTCTGCCTATTGCTTACCTGACCCTAAATCCATCCATCCATAGTATCTCAAACCAAATTTTAAGTTGTTGTTCGGCATAATTGAAATGACTGGCATTGCACTCTGTACTCTGGTCAAGGGGGTGCAGGAGTGTTGAGACCAGGCCCAGAGACCAGGGCCAGGAGTGTGTGACAGTGACCCATATATACACAATCAGATCAGCACCGTGGACAGCGTTCATCTATTAATATTGACTTTATCTTAGCGCTGTTTTATCTTTAATGAAATTATTGTGATTTTAACCACAGTCCAAGTGTATAACAGTTACCTTTTTCATTTTAATCTGATTATTCTGATCCCTCGACATGAGATCTTAAATCCTGCATGAGTCAAACAAGAGAGAAAATGAACAGAGGTATTGAGGACATGAAGCCTGGGAGACTCTATTGTAATAACAAGGCAGTGAGTATTAATCATTTTCTTCAATGATTCAACCGAGGTTTGACCAGTGAGTCATTCTTTTTTTCTTTTACCAATTACAAGTACAAACTGTGCTAAAATAAATATTTGAGCATTTCAGGTAGATAGAACATTAGCAAAGAAGAACTAAACTAAAGTCATGCCCATTGTGCATGTGATAGTGATGACATATCATTCCCTTAGAATTATACGGGTCTATCTCCATCCTGGGTAGTTCTGAATAGGGATGTCAAGGGATGATTATTAATAAAAATAATAATTGTGATGATTTAAGAAGCAAAAATAAGTTATTTCAGCTCAATCTATACTCTTAAAAAAGTAAACCTGAATATAAAAGATTTTTTATGTTTATGTTAACTTACATATTATTATAAATCCATTATTAACTTTTGATTTCATAAAACTGGTCACATACAAGAGTATCTTGTTAGATCTTGCAATCTATTAAACAATTTGAAGGAGACAGTCTTGATGTTAATAATTGTAAATAGTTGTTAAATAAAAAAAATAAAAAAACTTTACACATTTGATATTGTGACATCCCTAGTTCCATGATATTTACGTTTAAAGTTTTGGTCTCATTTATAAAGCTTGCATATGTACAAAAATGGTGCCGTGAAGTCCCAAAACTCTGAACTTTGCATGAGTAAGCTTTTAGATATGCCAGAAGGCATTCTGAGCTAAAAAAAGGAGAGAATAATAATAATAATGATAATAATAATAATGCCTTACTCTTGTAATGTGATTTACACACTTGTCAATGTCTCTCAAAGTGCTACACTGTTGTCATTGTCATTATACTTTCACTCCACACTCAGCCACTTATGTAGCCACAGCTACTAGGCAGACTGACAGAAGTGAGGCTGCCAGTGTGCGCCATTGGCCCCTCCGACTATCACAAATCATTCACACACACACACCTTTCATACTAGGCAATAGGGCTGCACAATATTGGAAATTAGTGTGATATGGGAACTGGGTGTAAAGTAACAGTTAAGTACTCAACTTACTTTAAAATATAGTAGCTTAGGTACAAATATACAAACATTGGAAACCTTCGGCATTTTAAAACCTGGAGTTGCTTTAGCCATTACTCTGTAAACAATAAAAATACATTACTCAGGCATTTTAAACATTTCAGACATTTTGTTTTCCTTCATTTTTATGTGTATGAAATCATGAGTCAGAAATCCGTAAAGTTTTCTAAATGAGATCCCTGAACACTCATTAGGCACTATGGAACAGAGACACAGATTGTTGCTCATATAAACCTAAAAACTCCAACTAATCTTGATTAAGCAGAATATACTGTTGAAAACCTACTTCTGTATACCTGTAGCCATACAGTGACTGAATAGAGGCTGCCAAACAGCACCACCGACCAACTTACCACTCGTTCACACAACACATGCATACACTTGCCCAAGGCCGTAGTAGCAGTAGGTACACAAATGGAAATAGCAGGAATCACAATAACAGTTGATGAGTTTTAGTGGTACAACTTGCAATAGTACTGGAACTTGTACCAGAAAGTCCAACAATTTAAGTGCATATGACAGTGTTGTTTTCAAATTATGACTTTGTTTGGTGGGATAGTCCTTGTGGTAAATATTTATCATAGTTTTACATTGGTGAGGTTACTGTTTATGAAGAAATGTCAAAAAAATAAAAAGTCGTGCTCTTTTATAATGGAATTCCTCCGTCTACACAGAACTGACACATTTTTCTGACAGTTTAAATAGTCCTTTGAAAAAATAAATCAGGTTATATTATTTGTCAAATCAAAAAAAAAAAAAAACAACAACTATAGTGTCATTTGTATGGATTATTCATGTCAAACCAGGAAGTATCAAAATTGTCAAAGTGGGGAATAATTGCAACATTTTTAGTCAAATCCGTAGTCTAACCTGTCTTGCACTTTAAGTACATGCTACGTTAACAGGTCTTTTAATGCTCAAGTATGATCAACATCACATAATGTCATGTTTTTCAACCATGCTACAATGAGTTCAGTACAGTCTTAATCCGATGTTGCTACGGGACCTTTTGTTCCTCGTCAAAATATCAGTTCTCAAGAGACTAAGCATTATCTTTCCAAATGAGGCTCTGACACTATTTGACTCATAGTGCGAACTCAATAAAAAGGGATTTTGAAGCGACATGTCTGCTGAGATTGCCACTCAATTACAAGAATAAGAAGCAATTGTCTACAGTGTTCCGACAGGATAAATCATCTTTTACAACTCAGCAGCTTCAATCCTTAATCTAGACCTAAACCCTCACGTCTCACAGTTGACACTCAAATCTTTTAGATCAACTGACCCTCCGTCTAGACAGGGGCAGCGGAGAATAACTTAATTTACTCATCTTGTCTCCTCTGAGGATGTAGGAGAGAAGATAAAAGACCAAACTTTATTACACTTCTGTATTGACGGATGTTCACAGGAAAACTTAATCTCTGGCGACGATTGTCTCCATGCTGGTGCTAAAATGTATAATGCAAAAAAGTGTTTAGAGATGACATCGCACATCTGAAAAACAACAGAATAGGGAGGAGAAAATATCTTTGTAGTGTCGGAACGGAGCACTTTCAATGACTATCAGCAGGAGTGGATGAGCAAAAAGAACAAAAAGACAACACGGGAAAATGGGGTAGCGATTTGAAGCCGAGTGGAAAATAGGCAACGGAGGCGCCACATAAAGGGAAAAGGGAGAAGACAGCGTGGATAAAGCGCTAGGAGCCATGAAGGAGCGCAATATTGAGAGATGTTATGATGCACGCGCACGGGCCCTTAAAAACCAGTGGCTGTGTAATGCTCCTTAATGCCTGCATTATAGTGTTGGCGACAGCACTTCACACGGCCATATAGAGACTTATTTACAGCTAATCATCGCAGCCTGGGAGTGCCTTGATCAAGTTACAGCCGGTTACGTGACACCTAAGTACCTGCCAGGCTGTCTGTCCGGGTGACAGGGTTTGCGGCGTCACACATAACTCAGGGGCGATCATAAAAAGGGTGAAAGGGGTAGTTAGACTGTGGCCGGGGCCGTTTGGAGTGCGTCAACCTTTAGGGCCGTCATTAACGCTGGCCTACTAAAAGCAAAGAGGGATGGCCAGGTGCTGAGAGGACAAGCAAACAGAGTTGTCCTAGAATAACTCCTCGAATGGCCCCAACAGTCTGCAGCGGACGCTACGTAATCAGTGCCAGTTAAATAAAATGTGCAAGGGTGAAAACACAAGTTCATATACACTGGTGTTTAGGTACATCCATATCACGAATCGGTGGTAGCATACGTGGTTTATTTCTCTCTGTTGGCAGAAAGTTAAAGTTTGTACAGACAATATTTGTTATTCTTTAAACCCTGGATAATAGAAGTTTGTCGACAGATTTAACTCATTTAGTCCGAATGAAACTGGCTATGCAACATGTGTCCGTACGTGTGTCCTTAATAAAGATTATAATGAAAACAAAAAAGAAGATATATGGGGACACATTTTCTCGAACATGCACACTCGAATATGATACGTAGCTTTTGTGAAATTATGACAATTTAATTAAATCTAATGATAACCTACTTTACGGAGTGGTTTCTTTCAAACATTTCCTAATACATAAAAGGGGAAAAAAACAACAGGTGGCAAAGACGAAAAAGGCTGGTAATTTATGAGCAATTGGCAAATACATTATGCAACTGTCCAGTGGCTAGTAATGAGTTACATTACCATAACTAACTAACTAAGAAGTTGTTTTTTGACAACATCATTTAAAGTCACACAATTCTCACTTCTTCTTTATTTGTTTCATACTTCATTCACAAAGTAGCAAGTTGAGTTTTTTATGTCTACATAATTTTTGTCTGTACAATTATAGAGATAAACAATTGTTTTATATATTCAACCGATTAGATTACAGCACTTTTCTCCACTTGAATACTCGTATGACTAATTTTGTAATCACAGTTTTTATTCAGCTGATGATTCTACCAGGCAGCAGTGAAATTTTATTTAAAATGCAGAGTTTGATAGTATAACAGCAGGATCGCATCTCTATATATTCAAAATTATGATTTTATTTGACCCACTATATCTGATAATACCATATGTTGAGGGAATTGATTCTAAGTCAAGACCTCGTGACTTGTCCCTGTATCTTGTTGCATTCAGGTGCAGTGCGTGAAAAAGAAATGTGTTTTACACTTACACCTTTCATAGCAATCTATTAGGCACACCTTGTTAATTAAAAAGTTTTACAGCAGTGGCATGCGTGTTATTACAATATCATCATAACACTCATCATGTGATGATACAGCCACGCTATTTCTAAACTCATCTGTTGAGACTTGAGAGGCCACTTTTGCTAAATAAATGTGTTTGTAAGAGTGAGTTTAAAAATCTTCAAATAAATAAATGCAATCAGGTAAGCTCAAAACTGGAATGTGATGAGGAAAATAAGATGGCCTTTCAAATTATTTCAGTTGTAAAATGTAATTTCCCCCAAGCAGTAAACGTTACATTTTGTTAAACTGAATATATCATGTATTGTCGCTCATTTCCGCCATTGGGTCATTTTGTTTAAATATGTATCCCACAAAAAAATTTGACATGATGCTTGTTGTCACAATAATAAAAAAAGTTAAAAAAAAAAATTTGATTTTGATACTAAGGAATACTTGATGTCAACATTGCTACTACAAGGATGCTTTTTACACATTTTTACATAATATAATATCATTTTCAACACAAAACGGTAGTTTGTTTATTATTACCAAGTGGTCTTACAATAGGAAACTAAAACTTTCAGAAACTGTTCAGGAAATGGCCAATTTTAGTCTAATTTATGTGCTTTTTTTAATGCCAGTACTGTAACATGGATTGCATTCAAAACAATCCCTGTGACTGTAATAACACTAGAGTAATCTCCAGAGTATTGACATAATATTGGCCAAATACTGTTATCAACAGTAAAATTAAAGATATTAAATGTATGTATTTAATTTTTGTCAATATCGCCCACCCCCGATACAACAGTTTAATCAGTTTAATACATTTTTTAGGCATTATGTCGTTAAATTACTTACAACCTTTTGCTTGACGTCCACAAAGACCAATGAGCCATAAAGTTGCTTCCACATAGAACCGAGTGTATTTTGACAAGCGTTAGAATGAACATAATGTATGTGGTTTTAGAAGTAACTGGCTTTATTTGACTGGACTGTGATGAATCCAGCAGCGCTGCACTATGTAGTCATTGTAATGTTTGTGACATCAAGTGGCCAAATCAAAAACTGCACCTGTGCCATAGTGTAATTCCACATGCAACCAAAGTCGATGTACAAAAACATCAATAGCTGTCAGAGTGCCAATTAACACCAATTTTTTTTTCCTTCACCAGAGGTAATCAGTTATATTTAGGCTATAATAAGAAAAACAGAAACAAAAATAAATTCTCAGAGCCTCACCTTCTACAACACATGTAACCAGCTCACAATATCACATTGCTTTATGCAGTGTTAAATTAAAATTATTCTGTGAAAAAAAGATATGGGACTGCAGACGGAAACTAGCTATCTAGCTATAATCTGGTGCAGAACATCTCTGTTTTCTTTTTAAACTTAATGTATCTGTACATTGTCCCTTCAATAAAGACTAAACTAACTATATTGAACCTGTTAACACTGCAAAAAAAAAACTTATCTTTAGTGACTGACCGGTCTAGAGTGGAAGAATAATGTTAACACTAATAATACACTGCAATAGAGTGGAGCCTTAGAATGAAAACATGGTATTTTCAATTCATTTAGAAATGGTATTCATTTCAGATGTAGTGTTTGCCAAAATTATATATAGTACATTACATTACATATAGTAGTAGGTTTGACTCATTGTTCATACTATTTTGCTCATTCACAGAAATGCTTTAGTGAAGTTATATGCCTGTGTATTAATTTTTTTTCTTCATTTTTCATATTAATTTCATATTAGATCATACTTATTGAAGACTTTGCAAAGCCGATTTGACAATTTGTATTCTGTATTTGTATTCTGTCACAAATTTTGCACAGCAATTTTTGAGCATAGAGCGGCAATAAAACAGAAAAGAATTCAATCATGACATAACATCGTCTCCAGGATGACTGAACACCATTGGATATCTTCATAATCTGATTTAAAAGGGCACAATGAAACTTTTCTGATGGAGGATTCGACACATGCTCGTCGCCAAGGAAATGTAAATGCTTTGCCTAGAATGTTCTGCAGTATGGCATTAAAAGTTATGTATCTCAATGAAGATGAGAGCCAAGTCCAGTACTTTCACTTCAGTAAGATTGGTTTAAGGTTTGCCTTTGTTTTTAGCAATACAAAAACACATGTAATTGAATAAATAGGTTACATTCTGGGTAAAGCAATAAAATCTCCATGGAGACAAACGGCAGTGTCAGACCACCCATCAGAAAGTTACACAGTGCATGTCCAAACTGCTGCCATTCAAAACCACACTATCACTTCTCAGTCATTTTATTTAACTCCTTACACAACAGACTCGTCCAGCTGTAGGAATGACCACTACCTTTACCCTCAGGTCGTTTCTGTTCTGGGTCAATATAAAGTCCACACACACACACACACACAAGGTTCCTCCTGGAGGCGTTGTTCCACGGGCTAGTCTCAGTTGAGCAGGCGCACAGGGGGAGGGCCATCCATCTCTTTCCATACTGATTTACTAATACACTGTGTCTCTGTTGCTCAGGCTCACCTCTGCATGGTAGCACACGCAGCTATGCATGAACAAAACATAACCACGCTCCGCTCAAAAAATGTCAGGGTAAGATTATACATGTGCTAAGCTATTGCTCAAAACGCCACCGACGGACAGTGACAGAGGAGCTGGGGGCATTAGATGTGGTAAACAATAGGAAGTTATGCATGTTAAAATCAAATCAAAATCATGTTTAATGAGCTATTAACCTTGTTACAATGGTGTTTCCTCACCATTAGTTTACACAGAGTTGTATTTTGATTGATTAACGCATTTTTGAGCAGTCCTTGTCCTGCAAATGAAGCTCAAGCGCTCAAAAAAATCAAGACTCAGAGAGATACATGTAGAGTCTTAAAATGTCACGTAGACACAAATATATAAATATGTAAATGACGATCAATTATGAAGAGGCGGAGCTTATCAGTTGTGCAGTTTTTAACAGAAAGTCAATGGACCTGTTTATATTCTTAAGCCATTTTAATTCAATGATAAGAATAAAATTATGATCTATGTTATAGTTCAATACTAAGTCAAACATTATACTATGTCGCCAATAGCAATTTACAATTTTAACATTTAACATGCCAAACCAACCACCACCTCCGTAGTGTGACTCCAAATGCACAAACACCTAGTCATCATGTCAGTCTCAGTCTGATATTTAGTCACCAAACACTTAACACTATACCCCTGATATTGTAAACTTCATTACAGCCCAATAGCAAAACAGAAACAGGTTAAAAGAGAGCATGAATTAATACAGTCAATAAAAGTAATTATTCTCATAATAAACTTTAACTATGCTGCCATTTCCCACAATTTCAGCCTCTATCTGTGACGCAACTTCATTTACACTAAGGCTTACAAAGACCATTCACTGAGAGGGTCTTGTTTGCAGTATCAGGCCCCAGACTCTCAGGTGAATGGTGAGCATGTGTGTGTGAGAGCGTGGAACGAGGTGAGCTTTGTCGCCGTGAGCCAGGAGGTCATCATGACTCATGGGATAAGTGCTACTGTGCTGTGGATCAGGGCGTGAAAGGAGGCGAGAGGCATACATGAGTCAAATAGGAAATGAAAATAGTGAAAGATTATAATGTCGGGAGATGGTTGTTGCTGAGGAAAAAACATTGAAAGGAAACACAAAAATGAATAGGTTGCAATCACATTGTTGACTAGGATGATGTCATGAAGTCAGAAGGAGGACAAACTTGAGTCAGATTGTATTGGGTCCACAAACAAACTTGCTGCATCAATACTGTGGTAACTGACAACAGTCATCTCTTGATAATTGATTGAGTACAAACAATAACAATAATTTCATACCTACCGATGTTTCATGTGTACAAGCCTAGTAATTACTTACCAGCCATAAAGCAGCAACTAATCTGCATTATGGTAGTTAAGAAGCAGGTAAGATTAAATTAATTCATTTCTATATTTAAATAAGAGAATCTTGGCTGAAAAGATTTTAAACGTTTACCGCCATTACAAAGCCAATCATCTTTGCATCATAATCTCAAAATTGTTCCCACCTAAGATCTTATCTCAGGATTAAATTTTATTCAGGAAAAATAGTGCATGAATGAAAGTAGCAGATGGGTTTATGGCACAATGTGAAAGTGCCGTCTACTGGTCATATATAAGAACAGCATGTGCCTCACTCTTCAGAATCAGAATCAGAATCAGAAATTGTTTATTGCCATTGTCAGTGAAATTCACAAACGTAGGAACTTGCTTCGGCGTAGGTGCAACATAAAGCAAAGGATAAAATATAAAAAATATATAAAAAGGCATGCATAAAATTAAGAATAAAATAGACTAAGATAGACTATATACAGAATGTACAGTTGGCAGATAGTGCAATGTGCAAATGAGTAGTGCTTCTTAAATTCACTGGCAGTTTTATTTAATAACACAGTTGCAGTAGTAGGATATGGGACACATCTAAATAAATAATTTATTAAAAAAAAAAAAAAAAAAATATAAGGTCATTTGGAACCAGCTCTACAAAATGCAGGTCCCCCTTGTTAATCCTGTCATTATGCTGCCTTCATCCCACCATGCAATTACTGCTGTTAAGTGTGACCAATTCACTGGTACAAGAACCATGTTTCTAAATGAGGAAGTATTCTCAGACTACTACCTATTACTTGATTCAAGTCCACTGACTACAGATAATCTACCACCACATAGGAAACTTTAATATTGATGTAACAGTTAAGTTAACGTCAAAATCATCAACAAATATATGTTGGTATGTTTCCCTTTAATGAATGTTGATACAGTATGTACAGTGTTGATAAAATTTCTATTTCAAGACATTTTTCTGTGCATTTGTTGTTCTGATTTATTGATTCTTAACAATAGGGTTGTGGCCCACATTTTGAAACAAATGTTAATTAATACATATTGCCTACAGATCCTAAATAGAGTCCTAAACTGTCATGTGCGTTCATTCTCATGGTAGAAGAGAGCAAGACAAAGTACCACACACTGGACATCCACTACGTGCTGCTACAAAGGCTGGGGCGTATATTTTGTGTACAAATGTACAAACTTGCCTTGCATAGCCGGTTCGCTGTCCATGGTTCTGAAACTGTCTGAGGATGTAATGAAGAAATATTCGAACAGTAATTATATTGTTATATATATTATATTATTATAAATATTGTTCTTATAAAATGTCTCATGTTCAAATAATTTTATAGACCAGAATTGTGTCCCTTTTGTAAACTGTAAAAAATATATATATTTCAATTCAGCACCGATTCCAATTATTAATATAAAAAATATACATAACATAACAGTTGCATGTGGACATAAAGACATGCACACTATATGGGGCTGAGTTTCAATGCTTCTGTATCACTGAAATGCTCTTCAAGGATACATTTGAGACCAACCATGGCTCGTGTGCTATAACGGATACAACACACTCTCAACAATAGTATTTTGTTTGCCTTCTTTCTGTCATTGAGTTACTCACAACATAGCAAGTCCACAAATGTCCTTCTACACAGTGTGAGTTTTACCTTCCACACAGGAGGGCCTGGCTCTGGTTGTGCCGGCCACCTGTCCCGGGAAGCAGGAGCACTTCACAGTCTGGGAGCGCTCTTCAATCTTGTTCTTATTACAGCAGCGATGCACAGCCACCACTTCACACGTGCCCTGCTTCACCTGGTAAGCAACTGTAACACAGAGAGCACAGTGAGAGGAGGAAGAAAACTATTAGCAAGAAATGTTTTCAGAGCGCCTCAGTGCTGTTTTGATGATTATTCTCCTGGGTTTAAAATTCAAACAAATTGCTCTGACAAATAAGCAAATATCTAGCACAGCAGCCACTGGGAGGATGAAATGAATCCGCTGAATTATTTACAGTTGTATAAAGTCTTTGGTTTATTCCAGGCGCGGCGTCTTTGATTCACAAGCAAACAGTCTTTAGCAGCTCTTTGCTTTCATTCGCAGCCCAGTGCCCTCATTAACTTTGTCACACGCGCGCCTCAGTTGTTGTCATTGTGCGACACACAAGAGGAAGAGGGCGAGGGGAATCAAGACGCTTTTCTTTTGGACGGAGCTCAGAAAGAATGAGGCGCTTGATGTGTGCAATGACACTATGGCATGCACAGTTGATTATGGGTTTTGGAGGAAAGAACACCAAGTACAGCGAACGGCCTTGAAACGTTGCAGAATCTAAGGCTGTGTTCACACATAGGCTGTTACGAGACTCGGTTAGTCGGTAATGGGACGGTATAGTGGTGCGGCAGTTAATGCTTCAGCCGCAAAGCCCTGGGTTCGACTTCAGCGTGAGGCCTTTCTGTGAGGAGTTTGCATGTTCTGCTTGTGTCTATCACTAAAGCTAAACTGAAAATGAGATCTCAGTGGGACTTTATTGGTAAAAAGAAATACATTTTTTGAGACTTGGTTAGGTCCTTTTGTAACAATAATACCACTTTAACAGAAGAAATTTCCTTTAGTTGCATGTTTTAGATGTTTTCTCATTGATTAATCCTAATTATTTATGGAGATAGTGTTTAACATTTATTATTATGTTCTATATCTATAGTATGTGTGTCCAAGAAGAGTTTCCTTCGGCAGCAAATAAAGTAATCTTGAATCTTGACAAGCTACTGTCCCCAGTTGAAATGTGGGAAAGTGGATTCAAACACAAAAGGATCTTCTGTCAATCATCAGTTTGTAGGGTCTTTCTGGTGATTGCTGATTGCTAGCGTTTATCAAAGTAATTTTGTCCCTTAAGCAGGTCAGTCTCACAGTTAATCACTGCATTAACAATTGTACACACCAATATTATATATTATTATTATTGTTTTTTTTTTTTCTCTCTCTCTCTCTTTAAGCTCTCAGGTCTGGCTTATTTTAACATATTAGAAACATATAACTGGGCTTTGCCTCGGTTTAAGGTTGAATTTATTGTATGATATGCTAGTATTGGTCTCATATTATTTGTAATTGAAAATATATTGTTTCATTGCTCTAAATAATCTATGGTGTGGAGTAGGGCAGTTTTTTATATTTTAAATGTGATTTAATCGATTTATTGTAATAATCCTCCTGGGGCTTTTTAAACAACTTGGTGTCTCATGTGGTTTGAAGGGATATTTGTTCTCTCGGAAAGTATTCACTTATATAAGCTTGGATTAACTGAAAAGTAACTGTTTCACAGGTTGTTTTTTTCTTCTTGAAAGCATCAATCAATCAAAAAAATTTAATTTAATCAAACTTGTGGGATGTAAATATGTGGGGAAAAGACAGTGATTAATTTTGCCATTAGAATAACTTTGAATAAAGAAACCTTACTGCGATCTATCAGACAGTAATATGAAATACACAGGTAGCTCTGATCAAGGAAGATAAAAAAAAAGTTTAGAATTGAAGAATTGTAAAGTTGATGTTATTAGGATACAAAAAGAACAGAAAAGGGAGGAGATCTAAGCCGCAGCCCTTTTCCTGGTGTGTAAGTCATTATGTGTGCCAGGATATTTAGAGTATTTGTGCAGTCACTGACAGCCTCGAACACACACATAGGACCTAATGTGGTGATCACTCCTCTCCAGGGGCTGTCACAGGCTTAATTATAACACTAGCCTGACAGTAATAGGACACAAGGACACGCGCTGGATAAAGCATAGTTTAACCTAAACTTTTCTGTCCCGTGCGCTGAGAGTCTTTGTCGCTGTTGTCGGCACAATGACAATTAGGTGCATGACTGTGGTGGAGATAAAACAGCCCCTGGCAGAACAACATATGGTGGGAAAGAGGCTGTCTTTGTGGATAAGAGAAATTGTGGGATGGTGTAATAATTGTTTAACTTTGATTGTACAGAATAATAAATAAAAAGTTGTTCAACATTGACAAGCTGAATATAAAGTTACAGAATGCATTTTTTTTCTCAGATGCCTGACCTCTGTTCCTGAGGGGTTCAGGATGTCACAATATAACATTTTTGTGTTACGATTACTGTGAAAAGAAACACAACACAATTTTACTTCACTTGACTGTCTAATAGATCACCATTGCACAAGTATGTGACGAGCTTTATGAAATCAAACTTTCTGAATGATAAAGTTGGTAGTGTGCCATTAACAGCCACAGAAATAAGCAATTCACACTTTTTGGGGGTATATATTGCTTCTAAAGGTGTCATGATTATAATTTTGTAGTTCTTTCAATTATAATGAGACCTAAATAATCACAATTAGTGAATAATCTTGACATCCCCAGTTGAACCAATATTGTTGTTTGCAATACATTTTATGCTTTTGTAGCTTTTCGCAAATTTCATTTTAAAAATGATACCCTTGTTAACACAACACAGCAGAAGAATATATATATATACAAACACACGCACGCACGCACGCACGCACGCACGCACACACACACACACACACACACACACACACACACAATGAAATGAAATCAACTTTTTATAATTATTATTCAGACGCCACATACATGTGTATATTAGGTTTGTAAATAGGATATTTACATTTAAACATACATTTAAACACACATTTACACAAAGCAATTTTATGGTATTCATTTAAGTTAAATCATGTATTTTTAAAGAGATTTTGTATATATTATAGAAGGGCTGCTCGATTATACAAAAAAATTATAATTATGGTTATTTAAAAGATAATAGAAATGTACGATTACTCAAACAATTATTTGCTTACAGAAAAGGTGGGGCATCTGCATGCCTAAAATGAAAAGAATGAACAGGCAAAGTAGGTGATGTATCTCATAGAAACTAAAACTGAGGTAAAATCTGTGACTTTAACCACTCAAGGAAACATTGAGCACACTTAAAGAGTAAATATTAATAATCTCGATTACTTTATTACCCAATTTTTGTAATCGATTAAAGATTCAATTTGTAATTGAAATTTGATTAATTGCACAGCCCTATATTATAGCATAATAAATGATATGGCAAATGGATAGCCTACTGTAAGTGTAGGCGGGGGAAGCAAACTAAAAAAGGGGTAAGCCTGTTCATAATTTACATTCATAAATGCCATATTGCTGAATACACATTACTGTATTGTTAAAGTGTCACAGCCTATTGTATATATTATCATGCAGTACCATTTAGAGAACACGTGCCACATGTTAAATAGGTGTGTGGCCTCATTTTCCTGCAAACACTGCTGACAAGGACAATCACATAAGATCAGCACATCTGCCTGCTTCCCTTTTCCATGAGAGCGCTGTGAATAGGCCGCTGTAATATGATGTTCCAGCACATTACACCCAAACATTTCTTCAGGGAAACGTTTTATATCCATACAGAGCCAAAACGGGAGCAACCACAAATGTTTAGTGAATCTAATCTTTGCTTACGGCTCGTGGACAGAATCCAGGTGTCTTATCTATATCTATTTGCGCGCTCCAAACCCAATGTCCTCAAAGTCTCCATCACCGCCACATCCGACCGACATTACTACCCATAAGCCTCTCTGCAGCCTCACTTCAACAACACCGTAAGCCGCCGTCGCATTTAGGTACGTGACTCCGGCCACACTCCCAAACTGGTACATGCTCAGAATAAGCCTCCGCCGCCACACACTTCTACACACATACACACAGGAGTGGGTTCCATTTCGATGGGCCATGGCCTCTCTCATCTTTTCTGATTTAAAGTTTGTTTGTTCTCTTCTCCAGAGAGCCCCATCAATGATCCCTTGCTCTTGGAGGGCGCTGCTCCCATATCGTCCCTCCGTTTTCATTTCCCTCAATTCTTTTCTCTCTCCTTTTCGCTCTCTCTCTCTTTCCACACCAACACACATGTATCCTTGAGATCAATGGAATAAAAAAAATGACAATAACTTAAGCAGCGAATGGCCACGCGCAAAATAAACATCACATTCCAAAGCGATTATAATCTACCTCTTAATATGGTCTTTTTTGAAAACCACTTCATGGCGCATATAGTGGTCATTCAGCGTCTCTCCATACGCAGCTTGTTAGCGGGAAACGGACGGCGATAAAAAGAGCCCTACAAAGAATTCACGGCACTATAATAAGGTCGCAGAGGTCAGTCATCTCATCTCTTTATTGTGGGCTTCAGACACCACCGAACTTGCGTCGCCTTAGCGCTAAAGGGAGGCATCTCGTTATGAGGTTATTGCGAGTTATATTAGCGCGTTAGATGGAGGGAAGTTGTGTGAATGAGGCCCTATATTGGTTCACCTTCAGATGATGATTAATAGAAAAAAGAGCTTTGAAGAGGCAGACTGCTGTTCTATTTCAGGGAGGGATTATTCTCCCATGTTTAGTCGAATTGTGCCTACCTGTTTCTTTATGCGTCACACACTTCAGCTGCAACTTCAGGAACCAAGAATTTGATTTGTTCATTGAAGAAGAATAAAAAAGGTTAAAATAATTATTAAGAAATTAAAATGGGATTCCTCCTCCAAAGTTTCCACCAAGCAACATCTGCAAATTAGAGTACAGCGCCTTACACACTGAACTAGAATTGGACTGGACTTTTTTTTTTTTGCATTATTTGCCAACTCCTTCCACCGTCAACAAATTTACGTCTGACGGAGTTGACCAATTGCTGACAGAGTAGACAAATCCACCTGTAGCCTCTAAATGTGCAACTAAAGTATTATTATAACTTAGAAATGGGTTAAATAGCCATTTCATTGTTTAAGGTGCAAATAATATGCTGCAAACAGGATAAATAACATAGTTTCTAATGTCAAGTTGAATGTATGACAGCGATTCTTAGTATTTATTATTTTTTTCTTTTCTCCTCTCTGCAGCACCTTACACATTGAATAAGTAGGAGTTGGACCCAGTAGATTGATTGATTTACAGTAATGAGAAATTGTAACTTTCTGTTCAGTGTTTACATAATGGCTGCTTGTACAAGTTGTCATTCTTATCAAAGGTGAAATTAAACATCCAGAGCGCCATAGCAACAGTGGAGAAAACGTTAAACTGTAATTAAATTGCTTTACTTGAGTCTAGAATAGCATGTCGTTAAGTATAACTGGCACTAGATCTGATTAATACTGTAAAAAGAAAGTGACTTTAGGCGCAGTATAGTATGAAGTATAAAATGATGTACTGCACTTGAGATTGATAAATACAACATTTTGTTCTTGGTCATGTTTCACAAATCCAATGCAATACATTTCTAAGTAAAAGGTTTTTATGAAATAACTATATGACACCTTGTCTGTATATAAGGACAGCAGTAATGCATTGTTTTACTGTAATGCTGCTTCACCATGTTTATTCAGTAATAAATGTCAAGCTATGTCAGGAATTATCAATCAAACAGTCATTACATCTTAAAAACAACCTGTATTTTGTTTAAGGAGTAATTTGTTAAAGAAAAAGTGAAGTGGACTTGGTATTTCAGACCAATGTGCTCCACAGGCTGAATCAATAAGTCACTGTAGCAAAGTATAAATGGTTACAGAACAATAGCGTGCAGGCTGAGCGATGAGAGGAGCCGACAGAGTAAAGCTCAACTCCAAACCCTTCTGTATTGTCACTAGTTTGTCGCATCATTAATATCTGAGCCCACAGCCCTGTACTCAATGCAAACTTCCCTTTCTCTTCACTTGCTTTAAGATCTGTACAAACTATGTGAATACAATCTAAACGTAATTAATACAAAAGCGAAGTGGCCGTTTTTATTGAAAAGAAAAATATTAGGCATTTTTATATTGTTATTAGTCTTGAGTACCTTAAGTTTGCCATCTTGCGTTTTAAAGCTAAAAAAAATCTGTATCTCAGCTGCTTCCCATGGCGCCATCTGCTGGCTGCATAGCACTTACACAAGTTTATTAAAATGTATTATGACTCATGGGACGACAGAAGCTAATGTAGCCTAGCAGTTACAGTGATCGTGTTTAGACGGCAGAAATGCTCAGAACGAGTCTGAAAATGATTTAAGTTTTGTCAGTTATCGGGAAAACGTGATTCATTGAGGGAATACAGCGGAGAGTTTCTGACGGTTGGAGGGGAGAGGATTTTCTAACCATGATTATTCAAACTGACATGAATGAAGCTAATGAAACTCCAGGTATGTTTTTGATTACTGAACATTTTTAACATTTTTTTAACAGCAATGAAAATCATACAATATAACAATGATTCTGAAAGATGTGAGTATGACTAAAATTTTAATCTGTGTGTAATGGCACTAGTAAGTATGTGCAGCACAATTTTTGATTTGTTCCTTGCATTTATATTCAAAGCCACCTCTGTCATTAGCAATGGGGAAGTAGCTTAGAACAACATAAGAAACAAAATGATCTACATTAAGCGCAAAATGAATCTAATAAATTAGCAATAGTATTTACAAAATGTTTGTATTAACTTTTTAAACAATAACTCTCAAAGGGTTGGAATGGTGTTATAAAATGAGTGATCTTAACAGACATCCCCTGCTTACCAAATGCACTGGAGATGTCACAAACAAGTCAGTGGCTGTTGGTTGATTTCACACGTTAGAATTTTACAACACTAATAACGTTTACTTGCAGGGTTACTGCCGGACAAACCATAGCGCAATTAACTCTTGATATGAAATTAAACATGTTTTATGTTTGTGCTACATTAAATGCTTTGTTTATGAAGTATAAAGAAAATATAACGTATTTGTACTGCAACAAAACCTAGTGTCTATGTCATCAAAAAGAAGTCACTTTTCAGTTGTTTTGAATTAATAGAATTTAACTGCTTTTACTTGATTATGGGTTTTATATTATTTTCAACAACATAATTAAAAACAAGAACATTGCTTTATTAAATATGTGAAAATTAAGTCATGCAACATAAAAAAACATCTTTGAAATAACACAGTGCTTTAAGGCTTCCTGCGCAGCATTTTTTGACCTATAGAGCCACCAAGTGGAAGCAAAAGGTACAACAAGCCACAACGAGTCTGTGCCTGCCCTTATTGACCAACATAGCAGACAATTATTTAGTACTATACACAGAAAAGCTACAACATACGCTGATTAAATTCTTTCTTAGCCTAAAGCCACTAAGTGTGTCTGTGTGTGGTATATACTTCTCTCTTCCGACAGGCCTAAAACTTTCTCCCAATTAAAATAAAGCTGTAATAAAGAGGTCCACTGGGGAGCATGTCATCTTATTTCACAGCCGGAGTGAAGAGCAAGAGAAGGAGGGGCGTTCAGGCTGACCTTCACAACGCACTGGGCCAGCAATTAGCCGTGTCCCGCTGTAAGCACGCTGCCTCCTCTGCATCAAACGGAAACTAATACCATCACTCAGAGCACAGGCTGGATGCTGCTAGCATTTCTGTGCCACTCAAAGGTCACCTTGCACAACACGGAGGCGAGTGCAAAGACACACGCGTAATTAAGGAAATGGTGATAATTGGGGACAAGGAGAGAGAGGAGGGGGGTGTCGCTAACAAGTCGAGGGGTGAGAGGGAACTCAGATTTATGAAGAGTGTCGAATTATCCGTGGGAATTGTTTCACTAAATACGAATTAGGTTCAGCCCAAATTAAGGCAGTGTGTCTTGTTCAAGGATATATTTAGGTAAAATGCTATTGTAATGCACCCAACTATGTTAAAAGAAGGGACGCAACAATTAACGTCTAATCGTGACAAGTTGACAATAAAAAATATCACTCATATTTTAATTATTGTAATTGTTATCTGCACTATACAGACTGGAAAATACATACAAAAATACCTTTTCTAACAAAGACAGCAGCAATATTAGATCAAAATGTCAAAAAAGAATAAACTATTTATGATCTTCATTAATTATACACATAATTACATTGTATTTATTCTCAATCCAGAAGCCGTCAATCATCATATTTCCACTTTATATAATTGCTGACAAGTTGACTAATAAAATAATCAAGAGTTGCAGCAAAGAGTTGCTAATAATAGACCTAGATTACAGAAAACAAAATAGTTATTAGATCATTTATCAGGTTGACCTAATCTTTTGTAACTTGACTGATTTATCAGTTTTAGAAATGGCTACGTGGATGAAGTGTCTTGCCCAGGGATAAAAGAGTACACACATTATGCACAAGGTGAGTGCAACAATCAAACTGCCTACGCTCCAGTTAGAGGGCAACCTGCCTCTTTCTTCACTGTGACCCAATTTAAACTTACATACTGTATGTTCCATTCAGTTTTGCTTCTGTTATAACTGAAGATAAGTTTCTTGCTTTTTCTCTCCCTTACAGTTTGTTATATGCGTGCAGTGACAGTTATGTTTTTACACACAGTATTTGACACCACACGGCTTTACAATTATGACCTCAGCTGGGCTTTAAACAAAACATGCAGGGTTGTGACCTATTAACTTAGTTGTTTATTAAAATGATAAATCAGTGGATTAATTAATTCTGCCATATGTCATTCTCACATACATGTAAAATAACTATTAATCAGTGCTACATTTCATTGACACAGCATTTTTTCCAATCTGATGTAATGCAGCACAGCTATGAATATTAAAATAGTCTATATATTTAGATCAAACTCTCCTAATCCAGGAAGCAACAGAATATCTTATGGCAGGTGTCTCCGTTGCAGGATCCGATCACACCATCCTGAAGCCTCTGTGTTGACAGCCCCTGACAGTTTTAAGTGCTGTGTCTAGCCATGCAGGTCATATCCTTTAAACAGTTTGGATTCAAGGCCAAAATCTGTCTACATCGACATCACAATGTATCAGAAAAAGAGACAATGGGCGCTCAGGACCTGGGACAGTTCCACTGCGCACGGAGCACGTGTTGTGTCTCTGCAGTGACAGTGTAATTAACCTATTGTGGGGCAGAAGAAGGGGGGTTCAGAGCGAGACCTGCCGTACCTGTCGGTCCCCGATGGTTACGGTTGCCACTGGACACGGGGTCAATGTAGAGCATCACCACGGCAACGAGGAAGGCCACCTGCAAAGGCCACTCTGACCTCCACATCAGTTTCATCCTGAGAGAGAGGGGGGGGCAGAGGGCAGAGGGAGAAGATAGGTTAAAAAACCCAGCACAGCAGCACAAACAAAAACACTGCGTTTTCCACAGACAAACAGTGTGAGGGGTGAGGCGTTAAGGTCACGGCACAAAATGACAAAGTGGAAAAAGTGTGGAGAATTTTCTCCTGCTACAGTACAGAAAACAAATAACTCTGGCACAAAGTTAAGTTTTCAAAGTTGCACAATAGGCTCTGTGGAAGGTTTGCGCAAAAAATAATATTTTTTCCTTTGTTCCAATCAACACAATTCACATTTGATTTGCCCTGCTTTGTTACTATTATTTTGCGTGAGCTGGGTTTTCGAAAAATGTGGTTGCTTTTGTTTTTCCTTTTAAAGTGACATTTCTATGACCATTAAATTGTTTAATTGGCTTGCATCCTGCTGTGTCTCTGATTTCTTTGTGTAGCTATCAATTGTTTTAACTGATTCTACCAAAAACTGTAAAAACAAATTTCACAATTATAACTTAAAAATATTGCTTGTCACCCACATGGATTTTTTGTAGTGTAGGAACCTTGCTTTAGTTCCAGGTCACATTTGAGTGAGTATTTTCAAATCAGACCAGAAACATTTTGGTAAAACTAGTGCATGTTCAACACTGCTTTTGTTGGGAAATATGTTTCATACATTTTCAGACTTAGACAAACTTTTTGAGTCTAGTAAGTAGTAATATTTTGAATAACTGTGAATAATTGTCCTGCAACGTGTTGGCCACTGTCCAGGGTGTACTCCGCCTAAGGCCCAAAGTCACTGGGATAGGCTCCAGTCACCCGCAACCCCGGGAACGGGAATAAGTGGTAGAAAATGAATGAATAATTGTATTTTATTGTAAGTTTGTTTGAACCTTTTGTGGATCATAGTTGTATGTGCATGGTTTACAGTGCTTAAAAGAAATAGGTTGAAGAAACACATACTTTTGTTTTCCTAAAAGTGATGGGTCCCCGGGCACTGCTCCTGAGGAGATGCCCCAGTGACATTGAAGGATCGGTCAAATGCAGAGGACAAATTTTCCTACAGGGACAATAAAGTGTACCATAACCTTAACTTTAACCTTAAAGCCACAATATGTAACTTTCACCTGTTTGATTCCATTGAATTAGAAAGTTAAGGCCATACTTTAGAATCTTAAATGGAGATAGATGTGTTTTAATGCCATACTGTGGATTATATTGTTTATATTACAACCAAAGGAACATGATTTCCATGGAAACAGGTTTGTGAAGATGCAGCCCTCTCACACTGATGATGCTTGATAATGATGTTCCTTCCTGTTTTCAGCGCAATACAATTTAAAAATATTTATTTTATTATGAATTAGATTATATATATATATATATATATATATATATATATATATATATATATATATATATATATATATATATATATATATATTATATATATATATTTATTTATTTATGTATTATTATTTTTTTTTAATAACATTTCCACACTATAAAGATGCCCGTGTTAAAGCAGAGTTATTGTATTCGGCTGCCTCTCAGCCACTGTTGCCGTGTGAACGTGAGCAAGTGTAACTGGGTGATTCCTCTGACTAAATGGGGACTGGGGGATTATAGGTACTTATTCTAAATACTGTTATGAGTGAAAATGCCTGTGTGGCTTGCTGTATGTCGATGGGACTCATCTGTTCACCTGTTGACTCAGTTGGTCCAGTCCTGATCTCCTCCTCTATGACCAAGGGCCAGCAGCAGTCATGGTTTTATTCACGCGCTCCTCTTCTCCGGGCGCCCTTCCTCTTCTCCCCTCTCTCAATCCCTGCTTCTCCTCTTCCTCACCTCAAAAAGCAGAATGCCCTGGAGGAGACGGGTACAAAGGCATTAGGTCAGGGGGCGTCGTGTGTGCAGTGGCGTTGCGTCGCTCTGTGTCCCCCGGTAGAGGTGGTCTACAAACACACGCACATACAGACGCACACGTGCACACGCGGGGCCAGAGATGTGAAGGCCTAGATTCTGTCAGATCCATTGTTTACAATCGGTTCACCTACCCCCGGGCTGAACGTGATCCCCACATCAGAAACAACCTCCCCCGGTCACACACCAGCGTCAGCGCACACACGGATGGACACCTACAGCTCTTTACGCACGCACAACATGGCACCAACCAGGCTTGACTGCTAAGCGAACGCACACGTGTAGGAGACAGAGCCCGCCAAAGAACCGATGAGCCTCGTGGCATAATCAGCAGATCAAATGTAGTGACGCACAAACGCCACGATAAAGTTATTTGGGGCGCACTGTATTGGCAAAATAAATTAAATCAACAGTGAAAGCAGGAGAAAGAAGATAGTTTCTCTGATTACATTTGAGAGACAGCTCGTAATGCGTTCACTTCACACACTGTAAATTACCTCAAAGTAAAAGAGAGTCAACATGGTTCGCTTTGCAAGGGGCTAAACTTTGCGGGCAAAATGAAAGGCAACAGACTCGCATCAACAATAATAATAACAACAAAATGCCCCCCCACCTCTCTCTCTCTCTTTTTTTCTCGCTCTCAAACCTTCATTATTCATCATGAGTCATTGATATTCCGCTCAGTGTGGAACTCAGGATCAGGCATGTCCAGGGACTGTCAGGTCTTCTGCCTCCAGACGTGATGCTCCTGCCCCCAAGTGGCGAGGAAACGCAACAGTCCTGAGTCACTCCAGGAGGGAAATGTACACACTTACACCTCAAATCAGGGTGACTAAAAGATGGACAAGTTATTGCAACCCTGAAAGCCAGACCACTCAAAAAGTCATGATCTCTTTTCAGGAGAAATTAGAATGCTATGTAAATTTCTTCTTTTTTTTTTTCATTTGACACCACTGAAAGGGTGAAACGTTATAAGCCTGATGAGGGACAAGGGCCTAACTTAACAGACAACTTAACAGAAGATATTCCACAAACAGATGAATTAAAAAAACAATTTTTGTTCTTACTCAAGTATTAGAGTAAGATTACTACAGAGAGCAATATGTATACTGTATTTCCAATTTAAAGCTGTGCTGCTACAATCTCTATTTGTGTAGGAATTCTTGAATATAAACAAATTAAGGGCTGAAACGAGTAAATTGATTAATTTTTTATAGTATTAGTTATAGTTATATTATAGTTATAGTAATTTAATTTACTATTTGAAGTATGCTGTGTGCTGAGATAAGAGGTTTTATGACTCAGACAGAATGACACAGGAAAACATCATCAGGACGTCCTCAAGCAGCTTTAGTTTCATCTCAAATTGAGAAAAAAATCTCATATTCACTGGATTGATAGAAAATATATATAATTGTTAGAATTATCGATTAGCTAATCATTAGTTGCTGAAGATGAAGATGTTTTGATTTCCATCCGAAAGTCGTTTTCAATCTGAAGGAGTTGGTCTGAGTTGGTCTTCAGATTGAAAATGTATTGTGGATGGAATGGTCTTGTATTAAAACATTGTCCACAAACTTTTTAAAGCTGGATCACTCCTGGAGGCATGAAGGATTACAATGACATAAATAGCCTAAAATGAACTGTGCTGTTCAAAAAACGCCTCATGGTGAAGTTATTCAAACGTGTGTGGAAGATTTATTCCCCCTATATATTAAGAATGTAATCAACTTTTTGCATATTTACACTTTTTGACTGTTTTTACTTGCAGAGTGAGCAGTGATGCAAGCGGTTTGTGCTGACTGCTGACTATGTGGAGTTACCGGGCCGGCTGCGTGACAACACTCTCGCACATTTCTTATTCTCTTTTAAAGGCTTGAGCCACGGCACGCATTTTGATCAGCTTTGTTCTCGCATGCACTCATTAGAGAGCATATGAAGTGCGTGTGCGGAGTGCATGTGCGGCTCCCGAACGCTGCTCATGTGGGGAAGGACTTTAGGAACACAGTGACCTATAAAGCCACACTCGCACCATCAGTCCATCTGCTTTATCAAACAGGACTATTCAGGAAGTCACTACTGCTTTTATCGCAACCGATGTGTGGCTTCTCGCAGTTTTCATGCTCGATGCCCTTGTGGGGAAGTGTCTTGCCTTGGGACACAACGTCACCACGTGCTATGGTAAGGTTTGACCCGGCTTTCCTCTGTTTGGTGAGTGAACATTTGATCCACTGAGACGAAGACAATGCTTGTGCGTGTCAAGAAAAGATGCAGAACCTCTGGCAGCGCGGCAAAAATGATCAATATAATAATTATTTATGATTTTGTTTTGGGCAAGTGATCATAATGTTTATCAAAATTATATTCCAACATCCATACGTATTTGTACAGAAAAGGCTTTAGTTTGGATTGTATGTGATTTTTATGACAAAGTATTCACAGTAAACAGAAATTCCTGACCGTTTTATCCTTAAAGCAATTTGTGTCCTGTGTGTCATCAAACAACAGGAATGGGGCATAACATGATTACAATTTTCTTGTTATTTCCTCACAAACGGGGCATCGACATCGAGTCTGACCAGAGCTGTGCTAAATTATAGCTCTTCCCTGTATCTTGGTAAGCTGTGCAGTGAACATGTAATTTGGGGTCATTGAGAAGGGACATGACAGACAAGAAACTATTTGACAAACCATACGACAGTAAAATCATGGTTCCCTAAGTGCATTGTTTTAGAAGTACTAAGAAAGGAGTGACAAAAATGTTAACAAATAAGCCCACAAGTCAAGGAGTAATGTTAATTCAGAATATAGTTACTGAACTGGATTGTTACTTGGGTAATAGAAAAATGAAGTAAAACCGCATCGTGGACTATTGCCTGTATACTTGGATTTATATTTATATTTATATTTCAATCAATCGTCAATCAATTAGGGCTGGAATCCTTTAGTCGTTTAGTTCAGTGTTTCCCAACCAGGGGTACGGGGACCCCAAGGGGTACATGAGGAATTACCAGGGGGCACTTGGAATTGTTTCAGGTTTTAAAATAAGATGAAATGTATGTGTATCTGAATAAGAAAATGTCACTAGTTGTAAATTTAGCATCTTGGACCACAAATATAATTAAAACAAAAACTAGAATAGTAATAATTGACTAGTAAAACCATTTATTTGCCTGAAACTCAAGTTAAGTTAAACTCTGAGTGTGAAACAAAGCTTAAGGGGTACTCAAGACAAAAAAGGTTGGGAACCATTGGTTTAGTTGATCAATTGGTTGAGGGTGTTTTAGTCGACCGACATTTTTATTAGTCAACTAATTTACATGAAAAAGATTTATATGGCAAAAAAAAAGAGAATAATGAATCTTATGAGTTTAATCTAACATAAATACATTGTTTGTCCTTGTACCTTTCTGTATAAATAGTTGTTTTCGCATGAACTCTCGTGCAGTTGTGATCTTTTAAGTGCAGTTTGGGTTAAATACATGTAGATACTTCATAGTTTTTATATATTTTTACCTCACGGCACCTTTTAGTCCACTAATCGGTCGATGGGGTAGGTCTTTCGTCGACCAAGAATTTCTTTAGTTGACTACAGCCCTACAATCAATAAATATTTTTTTACTAAGAGCTTAGAGACAAAGTGCTTTACAGTACATTAAAAACAATCACACATGCTACTCAAACACTCCCACAGCCACCCAACAACCCACTCACAGACACAGTCACAGATGAAGATATGAATGAGAACAAATGAACCAGTTGAGGAAACTCCATCAGAGAGAGTCACCAAAACAAGGCTCAGATGAATGATGTGTTACTTATTTTCCAGTGCTATTCCAAGGCAATTTATGTATGTTCATTTAAAGATACAATGTATTTAAGTAAAAAGTAAAAATAAAAAACAAATCTGTTTTTTGCAGTATAATTGACCTCAATAAGCCTGTAGAATGTATTGAATGTAGTTTGTTAAATCGGATGATCTGAATCGAACAAAAGAGATTTCCCAGTATTCATTTAGAACTGAATCATTCTAAGCTTCATATTGAAAACTATTATTTATTCTCTTTCAAAATGTATGTAGCGCAAATCTGCAAAGTAATGTGTGTAACATTTCAGTGAGTGATGCAAGAGGCTCACAGACCACCCAATGGAATGTGCTCACATGCCCAGAGACAGAACACAGACCAAGCGCATATCAGTGTAAAACAAAGTGTCCCTCCCTTAGGCTGCAAGATATTGAAAATGAAACAGGCCAAAGCACAAAGCTCGCTGAAATCCTGTGTGAAGCGTTTCAGATTTCTGCCGATATGCATAGTATTAACATTCAGTTAGGGTGTGGAATGGTCGGATATTTGCCTGCCTTAGGGTATAATCCACTTTCTTTTGGCAGATATGCACTCCCTTATAGAAGCACCTCTGTATTTTCAGGTAAAAGGCATGTAGACATGTTTTCTTAAATAAAATAATAAATAATATAATAAATACATTTTTTAAATCTTGGATTTTTGTACAACATATTAGGGCTTCTACCAGTCCTGTATGGAGTTCAAGCTTGTGGATTTATTCATTATTAGTATATATTTTATTACAGAGCCAGTGGTAATATGAAAAGCACAACATCCAATGACTGGCTGAGTTTATTTATCCTATTTCTAACCTGCATGTAGGTTAATAAATATGTTTAAGTTATCATTTATCAGAAAAATGGATCCCTTCTCTTATTATTGTCTTAATAATATATTATGTGTTTCTTTCTGTGCTCGTGAATCTGATAACATGCCATGATTGTCACTGCAACAATTAATCAAATAATCGTGACTATAGTCAACTATGAAAAATACTACTACTAGTCGTTGTTTGATAATCAGAATCATTATCTGGACTATACAGACTCTAAAATACATATGAAATTTTTATTATAACAACGACAACTATTGAATTAAAATGTCAAAAAAGAATATGTAATTTCAGATTGTCAACAATAATACAGCCTTCAGTCACAATATATGTATTTGACTATTCTCCATGTAGAAATAATAATTTGACCCGTCGATTACTAAAATAATAGTCAGTGCCAGCCCGGTCATGATTCATATTAAAATGAGCACAAGGGATGAAACGTACAGGATCAGTGTGTACTCCAAATCAATTGCACCACATAGTTTCTAGCAGTAAACCAACACACAATTACATCATGTCTGGTCTGTTTGGTCAAATGGCCAGTTTGGGAGAGAGCAGGAGAGTGGAGAGAGAAGGTCCAGAAGCATTACCTGGGCTGGGTATCGACTGGAGCCCTGAGGTACCATTACAGCTGATTGATCGGTCTACACTTAAGTCCAAATCCACCTTATCCACTGGACACCGTCTGGAGGTCCAGAGACCACACAACACTTGTGTTGGGCTGTTATCTTTTCCCGTTTCACACTTTAAATCTCCAAAACATCTGTAGTCAAACTGTAAAGTAAACCTTACCAATAAATATGCTTTTTGCTCATAGTTTAGATAACATGTGGATGAAATGTTCTTATAATCACAACAAAAAACACTATATACGACGTAAAAAGAAGAGTTGTTAGCTCCTCCCTTCAGTCAGATATAAGGCAGTGATTGAAGACGCTACTTGGATGAGTGTCGAAACGTCTCAAAACGTTGACATCATTCAATTTTCTTTTGCAGTGCAGAGGAAATATACATTGTCTAACACCTTTTCTGTACACTTTTAAACCCATACTTTTTGAAATATTGATGGCATTCTGCACATCCTCATTATTGTGTATTTTATCTGAAGTATAATGTAACAAACGCATTTGAGCTATTTTTGGGTTTGACAGAACACAACCTCCCAATTTTTCTGGCCTTTACTGTCTTAATGTTGATTCTTTGAGTGCTTGTCAGACTCAGACACCCTCTTCAACAGAAAGAAGTCGCTATTTATTTTATGAGAGGAAACCGCGGCACGGGCGTTAACAGGCCAATAAACGTTAGCGCTCTCCAGGCCCGTTATTTGGAAGGCAGACAGCTACACGGCGACGCAGGCACATAGATCAGGAGCGGCTGTCCCGAAAGCCACGGACAAACAGAGGGACAAAGGGAGCGGCGGAGTACACCATAAATCTGACACACTCTAATAATGCGATAAAAGGCCATTCAGCATCGGCGTCCCAAGCTCCAGACGATGGATGGGCAGGTGAAGAGAGACGGAGGCGTTTGGAGGTACACCCAGCCGTGACCCATTCGGTGCCCGCGCCGTCAGGATATTGAAGTGCTTTAAATGATCCTGCAGTTCTTTATTGCAATGATTTAACGTTTTTTAAATATATGAACTGAGGTGAGACCACTTTAATTTGTTGCTTTTTGTCCACCACCTGATAAAAGGAAAATGTGCGGGACATACAAAGCTGTAACGCACTTATTGTCTGTCCAATCAACCATTCTGGGATGAGTCAGGGTCAGCTTGTACTCCAAACCACAAATAAAAAGAAATAACCCTGAAATTCACAAAATTGGGCCTTTTATATTATGCATACACACACCTGGACTTTTTTTTTTCACCAAAATGTCACTCTAGCTTTATACTGTGTACGTGTGTGTATGTACAGTATTTGTATTATCGTTAACTAACACCACTGCACCCACTTATAAGCAAAGGACAGCTGTTTTTTAATCATGTGCAATGTAAAATGTTTTCACTGCATGTTTTTCTGACAAACCAAAAGTATAGTAGAAGTAAAGTAAAACCCAAAACATTTTCAAACTAGTGTCAATCAGGTTATTCCTCCAGGCAACAGCTTTATTCCTTCAATTAATTAACAAAGAAAATGTTGGCAGGATTTGCAATCTGATATTCCTGTGTGCAGAGCTGGTTACCACTTAGAGTAATTTATGTGTGCTCCAAAGGCTTCAGAAACTGCTTCAGTTTGAATTGGGGCTCATTTTAGTCAGACGTTTTAGGAAAAACAGGCCCTGATGGTAAGGGGTTTGATAAAGCATTAACAAACGCATAAGTAACACTACATGCTGGAAGTGAAAGGAGTTATGGGTATTAACTGAGAATTCTCTAAGCCTGAATATTTCTTTCTTTTTAAAAAGCAATTGCTTTTTAGTAATTAAGTCGTTCATTCTTTTTAGGCTAATTAAGGTGTAGTTGATGTTTTTTGTAACTAATGAATTACCAATTAATAGGTTTATTTGTATTGTATTTATTGTTTAAGAATCTTAGTTGTTAAGTCAGGGTTCATCCTGACGTTCTAAACAATTCTATGGTATAATTTGACTTTAACTGTGAGATTGCGAGTGGGTTGTACTAGTTAATTGTTACTGTGTTTACCCGGATGAAACTAAAACTGGCATAAAGCTCAAGATCTTCTCTATTAGCAAAAATGAACGTCAAAAAGTGGTAGCATTACATTCAAGCTCAAAGGTGTGATCTACGTCAGTTAAAAGATAGAAGTTTAAAACGTTAAAAGTTTGTGAACCCAATCCTTACTGATTAACAAAATAAAACAAAAACATACGGTGCATATGTGTGAAATGTGTTTATTCCTTTCAAAACAGTAAATTGCCTACAGTTATAGAGGCCCCTGCAATCCATTTCAAATTCTGATTATAATGTTATGAAGGCTATTGACGTTGTGGGTTTGTCTGGTTTGCGATAATGACAACGTGACAGTGAAGAATATTTATCACGGCCAAGCAAAAATGATTTATTTCAACTGAAAAAAAGTGCTATTACCATAACATACCATCAAAGCGTTCCAAAATGCACGATTCTGCATTTCCCATTGTCACAAGCGCATGAGGTGGCTGCATTTATAGTGGCAAGCTTCACTTCTTCCCCTTAAATCCTCACTCTTACTTACATTCATTCTTCTCAGCAGTTTTTCTGTTCTTTCCAAATCCACAGAAGCAACGAATAAAAGAGGAGGAGACGCCGGAAAAGCGGTGAACCACAACAGCGAGTCTGCACGGCCTAATCGAGCAATAAAACAACGTATCTGGACATACAGTCGCAGTTCCTTTTGCACTAAAACAAGAAGCACTGGGGGGAAATGCTACGGAGAGCTGGAGCAGAGCCAACAACATGAAGCAGTAAGACTCTGGAGAACAACAGCCCTGAGCCCAGAGTCTGAATTATAGAATTATGATTAATGGAAAATAAACAAACTTGATATGAGGTGACTGTTTTGTTGTTTTGTTAATGTAGTATTTCTGCTGAGATAAACCTGATTACAGTAAATACAGATCTAGGTCTCTTTCACAACCTTATATTGAGTTTGGGAGATATTTCGAAGAATAATCACACATATAAGTCACTTTTTCATCTTTTGTTTAAATCCCAAGGGTGTTATTTTACTTGTGGTGAACCATTCCCTCCTACTTTCTGTTTGAGTGCAGAAATGTCTGGGACCATAAAGCGCATCAGACAACTGTCCAGTTATTTGACAGGGCACTATATTGTAAGTGAGATGGGGGCAGTGGTGACAAGTGACAAAGTACAAAAGTAAAGGCTCTGTACTTTTAATGTATCTGTACTTTCAGTCGAGTCAATTTGACAATACTTTTTTTTACTTTTGAGTAAGGCTATCTGTAATATCTACTTCACTACATTAGCTGAACTGAAAAGTAACAAGAATTTTCTATGTGATTTGAGAAATTATTTTTAGAGCCTGCAAGGTGACACCTGCCTAAAGTCAAATTTTGGCTTTGAGAAAACAAAAATATACACAAATCAGTTCCTTGTGCTGACCCCAAATTAGCGCAAAGTATTTTTCAAAATCACAAACAAGTCTCAAAATATTTGTCAAATACTTTTCACTCTGAAAGTATATATATAACTTGGTACTTTAATTTTACTTAAATAGAACTTTGCATGTGATACTTTTAAATTTAGTCATTCAGTTGGTATTTTGCTTGTGTATCTATACTTTTACTTAAGTAACAAAGTGAGTACTTCATCTGACCACCCTATTGAATGGGGTTGAAGAGCAGAGAGGACATTCAGCATATTATCCTGAATCGTTTTCACTGTGCGGAAGACGACATTGAGTATATGTTGCAAATCAGAACACTTGACACTACCAGGCAGCAACAACAGCTATCCTTGTACAAGTTCAAATGCTTGGACATGCTAAAATGATTGCATCAGGAGTGGATCTGGAATTGTAAATTAAAAGCCGTCTGTAAAATTAACTATTAACCATTTACCGGTACTTAGTACAAAAATGACATGGGTAGAGCAAGAAAAAATCTATACAAAATGAAAAAGCTTACAGAAAGCACCAGTTACTATCACATAAAATATCTATGGCTTAACATGAACCACCAGACCAAGATTAAAATACAGAGTTATTTAAGGTCTGAAACAGGTCTAAAACAGGACTAAAATGTGCCTCCAGAGAAAGCCCAGACACCACAGTTTGAGAATCACAAGTATCCTGAACAAAAGAACAAAAATGCACACAGTTGTCAGTTTGCAACCTGCATTTAGGAGGTAAATATGCTGATAATCTCACCGTTGCGGCAGATGACCAGCTTGTGTGTAATGATATTAATTGCTAAACGTGCTGTGCTTGTCAATAGGGCAGCCAGCGACGAGCACGAGCAACGAATAGGTGAAGGCGGTTGAGGAAAATAGAGTGGAGTGTAAGAGACGCTGAGGCCGAGCTGAGAGAAAGGAAGCTTGATCAATTGTTCATTTTACAAAGTCACTGAGACGTGTCAGCAGTGTCAATAAGTGAATTAATTTGTCTGTGGGTCTCCGGAGCATGACATCATGTCACTGAAGAGCTCTAACCTGCTCACACACGCTCTGTTCTACACGGATCTGACATCGAGACATTTTCATACACAGATACAGATCATTGTTTAGCTTCATTATTAGACATGTGTTATTGATTTCCATTTCCATGCTTCAAGCTATTAAACAAAGCACAATTAAACTAATGTAAACATAATGGAATAGTTCATTGTGAGAGGCTTTAGTCAGTGCAATTGGAAGGTTGTCTCATCACAAGGGGCCCTCTAACCAGACTCCACCCCTCCTTCTACTGACCTATGAACTTTTTAAAAAATAACAAGCTGCCTATAAACGTCTGTATGGCTCTTCTGCTTTGAAACCAAGACGGACAAGTATATGTTCCCACATTACATTACATGAACCCATGACTGTGGACAGTATGTCAAAGAAATTGGTCTCACTGTCATTACCTGTTATTGTGGTTAAAGATTAAACAATAATAATAAAAGCAGTCAAAAACATGTTATTCTGCTGTAACGAGCCTGTGGCAGCCTGGGACTGCCCTGTGGGGCGTGGAAGTTAGAGGGCCCCAACCATTGCCTGCCATGACTATTGAGTAGATCTGCCTCTGGCTTTAAGATTTGTGAAGTGGTTGACGTAATGTCACCATTCATACTTCACTATCTACAAGTTTCAGTATACTAAAGATGATCATGTTTGTGCATTGATACTGCCCATGAAGTGAAAACAGAGCTTTGTGAGTGTGATTTCCAAACTCCAATTTGCTGAATGTCTCCGCATTCTTCAAGCCCCTTTCATTATGGCCCTGTCCAATAGCAGGTAAGTAAGATCAATTAAAAAACAAAACAAACAAACAAAAAAAATGAAGGAAAAAAAAAGAAATAATTTGCATGCCTAGGAAATTGAGTAACAGAGATGTATCAAACATGCTTTAGTGTGTGTGCAACAAGATACCAAATAAACAAATAAATGAAAATGAAATATATCAGCTTTTGCACACTTACCCACACACAGACCGTGATGACTGATAGCGCCGAGAGGCCGTCCCCCGTAGAGGCCATTGTCCTGGTGAGTGACATCAGTCAGCAGCAAGAGCACCCAGGACCAAAGCTGCCTGCTGTTTTCATTACAAAGCCATCACCGGTAGCATGCACACACACACACACACACACGCACACACGCGCACGCACGCGCACACGCACACGCACACGCACACGCACACACACACACACACACACACACACACACACACACACAGCCCTCAGATGTGTGAACGATAGAGCTTCACTTTTGACTTCCTGGTGTTACATCCATTCAGCTCGCTGTTCTGCTACAATTATACTTTTTTCGGGTTCTGTTGAAGGGCATTTTTAACAGTGAAAAGAGTAGCCAAAGGAAGAGAGAAGAGGAGCCATGACAAACTTTAGGCTCGTGTTTGGTGACGTTACACACACTCCTGGGTATGTGCGATATATCAGCTTACTTTTAGAATGAAGCTCTTCTCTCAAGGAAAAATATTATGATGAAATGTGATCATTTTTACAGTTTTTAATACTTATACAGTACAGAAATGCATAAATTGTTCATTGAAAATTGATGTTTAAGCCTTCCTCTGTCTCTGAGTTTGTGGTGAATCACTCCTGTCCTGCTCCCGCCCTGCTCCTGTCACCCTGTCCTGCTCCTGTCACCCTGTCCTGCTCGCCCTGTACTGCGTTTAGTCCGCTGCTGTTTGTTGTTGTTTGTGATTCTTATGTGAATGAACTGTTGTCGGTGAACCTGTAGTGTTCGTGATATTGTTGTTTTGTGTTATTTTATGTGTGACTTTTTATGCTAACATCAGCGGGATAAAAATGGACACAATTCTATTCGTAGAGCCCCAAATCACATCAGTTCCCTTGCAAGGCTGCACAAAATTGTTGATTCAACCAACTGAAATCAAACAATAAATCAGTCATTGGTCAGTAACAGAGAAGCAGACTGACCAAAGTTCACTGGAATTGAGCAAATGGATAACTGTCCCAAAGCATCTCCTGTCTTTCACCCTCCTTCTCTGCAAAGATTTTTTTTTTTCCAAGGAGAGACCCTACTCCTCTGGATGGACAGGCTGTAGATGGTTTAGGACAGACACACATCGCTTTGCAGATGGACTGTGGAGCCAGAACCAATCATGAGGGATCTAATCTAAAGAGAGGTCAGCCAGATGACGAGTGTCCAGCCAGATGACTATATATGATCATATGTTCATTAATAACAATTGATTTAAATATAAATGTAGACTAGGTTAATAAAAAACAGTTCTGCTTAGCTGGGAAATAAATTTGTCAATACCCTTCCCTTTTAAAGCTAAAAGGAAAAGTTGACATTATCTTCTGAATTAGTTAAATGTTGGATCAGTTTGTCTTGGGGTCACTGCCCCTGAAGTCCACCTTTCTGCTCCGCCCCTGCAGATCTGTGAGCCTTCAGCTTCACTGCACTGTGCAAAGGAAACATTACACAAGTACAAACTGCCAGCAGAACGTCTGAAACTCTTTTATATTGCTTTGATAGTGATAGTTTTGGCTTTGATTTGGTTGAGAGGGGATGACTTCACGAGGGTGATTGAAGCAATTTTTTTTACACTACATCCAATAAGGGCCCCATACACTGTAATGTCAATTTTGAATGGAGAAGTCCTTGTGTCAAAGTAATTGTCTAATAATTGCATTCTTTGTATTGCAGTATTTTTGTCCTTGACTATGAGTAAGCAATGTTCATATTCATGTGTATCCTGTTCCATTGGGGTGCTAAAAAAAATCTGAATGCAATATTCCTAGCGGGATGTTTAAAAACAGTTAAAACAATTAAAATATACATCAAAATAAATTATAGATGAACGGTTAAAACATTGAGACCATTACAGAGTTCGGGAAAACACTCTTTAACACGAACAGACAAGGGGTCAATGAATATGTGGCAGACCTGTGTGAGGAGAATGAAAAACAGAAGGCATTCTCAAGAGAGCAGCAGACCATCGCCCTCCAAAAACAAGCTGAGGTGGAGGAAATGGAAAAGTCCATGTGGTGTCAAGAACAAGAACAGCTGGAGACGCTTAAAGTGAACAGCCATCTCTACAGCGCAGATGTTTTTGAAGAGCTAGAGTGTGCCAAAGACACCAAAGAGAAACAGGAGGTCGCCATGGTAAACATGACAAAGGAGGTAAGACTTAGGTAAGTCTAAGGATGAAAGTGGGGCACTGAAGAGTGAGCTTCAAGAGGCCACTTAGGACACAGAGCAAGGCCACACTTCTTACCACCACCCAAACCAAGCTCCAGATGGAGCAGGAGGTGAAGCAGGCCCTTCAGATTCAGCTCCTCGTCCTGGAGTCGAGCTGAGGCAGACGGCTGAAGAGGCTAACGCCCAGCACACCAAAGTCCGAGGTCTCCAAACAGACTTGGACACACAGAAGAGGACTTTTATGGCTGCACTGAAGAAATGTACCTGCGACCATAATGTCCTGGTGAAGGACAACACATACCATGATAACAAAGTTAGAGAGCTGAGCACTGCTTTGAACCACAGCAAGGATCTGCCGTCTTCAGATGTGAAGAGCCGCAGATGTCACCAAGCAAACCAAGGCCGTAGCGGAGGAGCTCCAAGCTGCAATGGACCAGAAGAACAAGTGGAGACAGAGGTGGTTTAAGTGTTGGCAGTAATCTACTTGTGTCTGTGCATCTTGACTTGTTTCCACTGCAGGCAACTTTAAGTGGAGAACAAATAAATTGAGGTACACAGTGTCCCTCTTGCATTCTCTATAAACACGCTTAAAAACACAGCACTTAAAAACAACACTATTTGTATTGTGATTTTAATGCTACGTTTCCTCTTATGTAAAGCACTTGGAACAACTTTGTACATGAATTTGCTTTACAAATAAACTTGCCTTGCCTTATATGTACTGTAGACCTTTTCAAATTAATTCAAATAGATACATTCATAGTTTCATCTTCCTCATCTCTCCTCAGCCATTTCAAGAAATAGTTCACATCTGAGACAGAGCACCCTTGACAGGTCTTGAAGATCATATATTTTGCCAAAAAGAATAAATGCTCCTGCACATTTCCAAAACAATACACTGTTACTAAACACATTCCAATCATGTCTAAAAGGTCACCACAAAGCAGTATTTATTAGCATCACATCGCTAACAGCAGTGCCACAGATCCCCCTTATGTTCTGTCCACTTCACACATTGCCAGTGAAGGTCAACAGACTCTCGCGCCATGTCAGCGGTGAAGCCAGATCAGTTTGTGGCATGGGCTGGTGTCCACAAAATCAGCAACGATCCAGTGAAAACAGACCTCAACCTGCCATTGCGTCCCGTTATCATCCCCCCTCACAGCATCCAGCGGAGTTCAAACAGTTCACGGGGAGAGGCTCCGCGTGAGTTCTGCTGTGATGACTGCCACACTCACCACGACCAGCGCCACGTGACTCCCAACATGGACCCTCACTACAGACGAGGACTGGAGCGTCCCACGAAGCCCACCGACACCAGCACATCTGCCCGCTGCCAGGGCCCAGGGACGCAAACGGCACAACACACACTGCACAAACAGCAGATTGTACTCAAGGTGATAGATAGGATGTGTGCTTGTTCAATTACAATCATTACTATCACTTAGGACGATTTGTCATGGTCAAAAGCTGTGCAGAAAATCACCTTGACGCAGGAGAAGTTGGTGTTTTCACTGGTCTGGAGCCCCCAATTGAAAATGACTCAAATGAACGCTAAGTTGATTATTGCGTGAATCCAAGCAGATGTTTAAAAAATAATCTCTCCACGATACATGACTGGTTCTGTAAAGGCGGTTGACACTTGTGGAACGCGGATCACCTAGATCACAATCTGTCCGCTCCCTGCAGGTAAACAGGAAAACCGCGCATGTCGCCAATAGATCTCACCGTTTGCTGCTTCTGGACAGGTGTGGGCTGTCAGTCAAAGCGAGACCTGTTCAATGGGGCTCAAGGGTCTGGTGTCTCACTGATTGACAAATGGAGGACTGACAGACACAAACGCACAGCAGTAGAGGAGTAGATGGGGGACTTATATTGTTCAGAGCCCACAATAAACTAAAGTAGGCTTCACATCGAGGTGACTCCCAAAGGTAAAGCGTCTCCTCGTGTCTTTTTACGTCTTGCTTGACTGGCAATGTCCAACTGAGATGACCTTCTTTGGTTATAATGAGTAAATTGTGCTGAAAAAAAAAGCTTATTTTTTGTTGTTGGTGACTAATACAAATTAACAAAAAACAAACAATGAAAGGGACAAATAGACTAGATCCAAGCTCCCTCTTTTCAACCATAGAGCCCCACATTAAACCATAACCAGACTCCATATCGAAAGAGTAAGTTCAGGAAGCAAAGCAATATGATTCATAATTTAAAAAATTGATACCACTTTAAAAATTCTAAACCTTAATGAAGCATAAGCAAAGATAACCTAATCATATCTCTGAATTATTTACGCTTAACTATTAATGAATCAAGTGTTATCAAACATTATTTTCTGGTCAGTAACATGTAGTATATGAATTAGCATTATATTCATATCATAACTAGAATGCCAACTGATAAATAGATAAATCAAATTGGATGAGTGCTGTTTGCCAACCAGAGAGAGATGTTGTTTTGATTTGCACAAAGTTACAAGCTGTCATTGCAGACACGAAAAACACTGAATGGAATAAATGTTCGACTAGAAGAGTGCGTTATTATGTCCTAAATTGAGCCACATTTTAGTCCTGATGTGGAGCTTTTTTGGTCCTGTTCTAGTCCTTGTTTGGTTTTAATTAAGTCATTTGATTTGTGAATCTGATGGGATTTAAGAGTGATTGGAGAGCAGAATTATAGCTATGCATGTTTTGTTACGTTTGCAAAGCTGTGTTTAAAAAAAAAAAAGCTTGAGTAGAAGTATTTTTAGTGGTGTGGAGAAGAGATTTGCTGTACATTTTGCTGATGATTTTACTCATCTTTTCAACAACTCCTTATCTCCAGCCATTTCTCTCGACTTACTTACATCATTTAAAAAGCAAAAACAAAAACATGTCAATGAAAATCTGCTTCTTCTCACAGTGTAATATCACAAAACTCAACCTGATCCTATTATTAAGCTGTTTCAGATCAACAATGTGGTTTACAATGAACAAAATGCAAAACAACGATTCACGTAGACACCTAAAAACAAGCCTGTCATGTCTCCTTTTAGCTCTCTGCGTTATGATCAGCACTACTGTAGAGGAGGTGTGCACATTACCACTACAGCGTCATCCCAGCCCCACTTCTGCCCTCTCTCTACTCGGTTCACGACCTCTGCGCACTTGTGGTTTTGTGGTTTGCCTGCCCCATCCCCACTCACACGTACACACACTCAGATCCTCCGCTGCAGCCGCTCCATCTCCCGTTTGAGAACAAAGCGCTCCCTTTGATTTGACTCAATTTCACAAGAATATTATCCCGAGCTCCATTCACATCCTTCCACTACAATATAACATACACGCCCAGGATGAAAAGCCGGAGTGGACGGTGTCATTTCTAAATAGAGAGAGTTTTTTTTTTTTCCTCATCTTTTGACATGAAAGAAGACATGTCCCTTCTCCTCCTCCTCCTTGTGATCTGGAGGCAGCCATTCATCACAGTCAATCTGTTAATGTCAGCGTGTGTGTAGGTGATCTCCAATCTGTCGTGGCGCTGTCACCTCACCAGTCCTAGATGCCTCATCCCCTCTTATTCATCCAGACCTCTCTCTCTCTCTGCCTTTCTCTCTCCCGCCAACACAAAAGTGAAAATTCTACTGGGATCGGCCTAGTTTTTAGCCACACCACTGGTCATTTAACACATTTCTTTCCACCGCCTATCCCATCCCTGCCTTTACGTCTCATTTGCTCTGGCTATTCTCACCGCTTTCCCGGCTGCCCTGTGCAAGAATCACAAATGCACGCGCAATCTATCCCCCCGTGCCGCGCTCATTCGCAACCCAGTCATCCCGAACGGAGACAGCGATCAAGGAAGGGGTAAGCAGATAGGAGGTTGTTGAGACATGTCGAGTTGAATGGGCCCTCTGAGGATACGGGGATGCTGCTGGTGATCCGCTTTGGTGGGATCTTAAAGGGCTGGAGGTGCAGAGGAGGGGAGTGGAGTGGTGGGTGTGCAGAGAGGTGAAGATGAAAGTTTGTTGAAAGAGGAGTGGAATTTTTAATTGAAATGCAGTTGCTTTTTGATGAAATGTCACGCTGCACTTTGGTCAAGAGGTTTGGTTCTAGTGCTTAAGCTATGCAGGAAATGTCTGTCTTGGATACCGAGAATGTCTAGGAGAGACATTCGTCCAGTAACAAGACAAAGTATGTCGCTTATTGTGCTATCCATTAAACCAACAGGATGAAATGAAATTGATGATGAGCTTCACCAGTGGTGCAGTGGATGCGGGCATGGTTGCTACAGCGGTGTCATGGGTTTGATTAAATGTCTATCCTATTTCACCCATTAGAGGTCATCTCGCCAACTATGGGTTGCAGGTGGGGTCAACCCTGAATATTTGCACAGTTATCCACACACTCAACATTGCAGCTGTTGTACAATGGGAAGAACGTCCACGGTGACAATCCCTCGTATTCCAGTATATTCATACTGACTCTGAATCTCAATACGGTTTATCCATTTTGTTTGCCGAAGTAAAAAGTCATAGAGAAACATTACAATCTGACAGCATCTCAGTTTCGTGCCAAGTGACCAGATTATAACATATAGTAACTTCGCCTGTCTCCTCTGTTTTAATAAGCACAACATGTACGCTCCGAGTTAAGTGCCTGTCCAAATGTGTGTGTAGGACAGCTGGGTGATGGGGGTCAGGTGAGACAGCGTAATCTCCCCAGGATTAAGAGTGCTGCTCCTGTGTTAATGTGGCTGTCAATGAGAATTAAGTCCCTGGACCAGCGCACTGCCTCCTCTGGTCTCCTGCGCGCTTTGTCACACACTAATGGCACTTCTTTCTTGTGGAGTGCGTTTAGGGGTGGGGGGGAAGAAAAAAAAAATAATAATGTGGGAATAATAATTAGTTTCTCACAACACTGTACAAATTGCAGAGGCCAGCAGCGGAACGTCGACGGATAGGGAAAGAGGAGTGGGAAAGAAGGAGGATACGCGTTGGGGAAAAGGGGAGGCACAAAGCCGACTAACAATTACAACACGATAGGGGCTGGCTCTCATTACTGTGCCTATTAACATGCACCAAGTAATTACGCACCCACCCAGCGCGCTCGTGTGTGCGCGCTGAACACCCTCCTCTCTCTCTTACTCACTCACTCTCTCTCTCTCTATCGCGCTCTCTCTCTCTCTGTGTCCGCAATTTACCCGGAGAAGCCGGCGGCAGCTCATTCCTCTCCCATATGTCAGTGCGTTCCCGCGCTCTCTGCACTCTGCCCGTCTCTGCCGTATCCCCCCCGTGAGTCGATCCGTTCAAAGCGATTTCCAAAAGGCGCCCGGTCAGCGGATAAGCCTCGCGGATCATTCGATAAATGTTAAGCGGAGAGGGAGCGCTTATTTAACCGCTTAGTGGAGACTCTGTTGGTCTCGCGTCAATCTTTCTTTCACACGTCAGGAAGGGACTGTGCGTAAAGGGTGCGTTTGGACTCGCTGGAGCGCGATCGAAAGATTTGAGAAGTTGGTTTTGGTTTCTCAAACACGGCAACGTCATGTCTTCGGTGTCAATCACTCTGTTTAATTGGAGCCACAACTGACAAATGCACATCTCCCCCACATATTGACACTCGCGGAAAAACCATCATGCCTCCCAGGAAGAGTAAAAACGTCACCTTACCCAAATCTCTCTGCGTGACCACATGGATTCTCAAGGAGCAGTAGTCCAGATGTAGTTTGGTGACGCTTCAAATCCACAGTTTCACGAAAAGTCTCCAACACAAGCCACTTAATAATGAGAATTGATCAGACAGCATTAAAAAAAGAGTCCATTCACAGCTGCGCGGTCCAGCATGCCGTCATATCACCCTGTCCCATCTCCATAATAATCACTGAGGAGAGGAAAAGTCGTGAAAAGTGCGTAAGTCCCTGTTGAGAGTCGCTTCACGCCGCCCACACTCCTTGTCCTCCCGCTCCGGCCGCCTCTTGTAGCGGGGCTGATGGTGAGAGTGATAGTACGGTGATGCACAAGTGATAGTTGCGCTCCATTCGCTCCTCCCGAAGAAGCACGGATCGATTGGACATGAGGAAGAATACGATGCGAGCCCGTCTTCCCCATTCAGAACACGCTACACCAGCGCCCGCCCAGCTCACTGTCTCCCACCTACGTCCCCATTCTCTCCCCTGGTGTCATGATGTCATATGCACTTTACTGGAGGGCTGTTGGGGAGGAAGGGGCGAGTTAATGCCGATAAAACACAGCAGGGACGTGTGACTTGACAGTTATTCTTGGAGTACAAAGAGGCGTGAGAGAGAAGTGCGCGCTCCGTCCCCTTGCGCTGACTCTACACGTGTCCTACTTCGTGGCAGCTGCAAAGGTTTCGGTGGGAAATGGCAGGGGTGAAGGCTGTAGAGAGCTTGGACAGTTGACAGAATTGACATTGTCTCTAGAAAACGACCAAGCCAAAGCCAAAACGCACAAAGTTTAAACTATAACCTTGCCATTCAGGTTGCAATGCGCTCAAGGTTAAAAGGAAAAGTATGGGTCACACGTTCCCTGATACTTGCCTTTCGACTGCACATTGATCCAAAGCTAAGCCAGTCACTTCCCACCATTTCATTAAATGTCTTGAAATGAGTGAGTGTGATTACTTGCTGATTGACAGGTGGTGGTTTGTAAGAGTGGATGACCCTCCTCATCAGCCGTGCCCCTTGCCGCGCACTTCGATCATATTACAGATGCAGTGCTTGGACATCAATAGTTGATTGTGCGCCTCTCGCGGGCGATGAGCGCTGCGCGTGCAGTAAACCCACCGTGATGTTAAACAGAATCATCACTGCTTCTATGTTGCCCTCCAGTAGACCGCCTATCAATTATCACATCCCGAGAATATTCCAGTGTGTTGATGGCCATTGATTGCTTTGCGCTGTATTCACAGTCGTTAAGACTAACAGGAGGTCGATGTCTGCCAACGATCTCAGGATGAAGAGTATCCAATCAGACTCTTCGGTGTTGGGTATGCTCCCTGGACTGGGATAAGTACATACCTTCAGGTTGTATATTGTTGTCCTATAGTAGGATAACGGGTTGATTATTTCAGATTCAGAACCTTGCAAAGAAGGCAGTTTCACTAACGAAAACAGAAACACAACTTGTTTTACGATTGACTCACCAAGCCCTCAAACTCTCCTGTTCCCCCACAAATCTTGAAATCTAACCATTTTAATTCGAATACATACAGTTTTGCTTGTGGAAGTAATAATACGTGAAAAACTGACTGTGTGTGGTGAAGTTTAGATATTCAGAACCATGGACAGTTCCACGTGTTAACCCGTCTTTTCCATTTTTGGGGTATTTTAATGCACTTCTGATGTCCGTGCCAAAGCATCTTACAGCTTTTAATGACAGGGTAAACATACGTTGCAATTAGAAGCATGGATATGCATCTTTGTAAAGGTTGAGGGCCAAGAGTTTTCTGCCTTTGAGATGGCAACCCACAGTGAACGCAACCTATATGGAGCATGTGACCTGTCCATTACAACACGTCTACGCTGCTCCATAACCAGCGAGGCAGTTTGCAGAACGAGACTGATGCGCTCAGAGAGAGAGAAGACAAATTAGATCAAGTCCAAAGTCTGCGTGTCGCAATGGAGATCGGGGGCCTTTTATCTTTAAGCGAATGAGATAATGGAGGCAGCGGCCCCGAGCACTTCATTTCATTTGTCCAGACTCCTCACATGGGGCAGAGAGCGTGGTACGGTTGACTGAAACAAACACTGGATTTATACAAAGAATACTATTCACCTGGCGCTTATAATATGCTTCCAAGTGAAACTATAGACTCTCCGTTTGGGTTTAAAGGCCCTTGACGATAATGACAGTGTACAGCTCGGTATTGCGCTTGCATTTTGTGGTTATGTGGCTCAGGTAAGCTAGAGAATGGATGTTGCAGTGTCATATATCAGAAGACATAAGTTATTGGATCTCCCTTATGGACAAAAACAACATTAGGGGCATATCTTGAGCTTAACCAAATGGATATGTCCTTTTCCTCAATCAATATTTCCACAATGAAACCACTGAATCATGTGATCCAAGCGGGCGTGCCTGCTTTACGCACGGACATAATGAAAAATACAGGAGAGATTTGTCTGAATTCTGCCTTTGAATGTAGTTATGGATTAGCACTAATGATCATAGGGCGGGTGTTTGAATGAGTTTGAGACATGTGAAGCTAATGGGCGAGTAAATCATGGCGTGCAGGTTTCGTTGCCAATACTTGATTCTGGTAAAACAAACACAATGCATTTTTGTAATCCAAACTTGTAAAACAACAGTCCATGTACCACCGCCACCTCGTTTTAATGTTTGACTCACGGTTCAGTGTGGCCTAAATACTCACAGCTTCTGTTGCTGTGGATGAAAGCAGGCACCAATAACTGTCCGTCCTAATGCGTCTAGAGGCGTTTCTTCAGTCCACAGGGCCCATATTAAGGGTGACAGAGAGAAGTAATTCCACATTTTCAGTGGGGAAGCACACAATTACTTACGGCGCGACAAAACAAGGCCACCCAGCTCTACTGTAACTGCTGAAGGACTTCCAGATCATCTCAGCCGGAGTGGGTGTAGAGCCGGGCGTAATAGCGAGTGGTGTGCGCCCTCATTAACCAAATATCGCGAAGCCATTGGAGAAAATGAAGCACGTCTTGTTCACAGTGACCACACGCACAAAAGAGGAAAGAAACCCCTTGATTAATTCCCTACACTGTGGCTTAACTTCACCCTCATATTGTATGCGCTACCCAGTTGTCCATTCTGGCAGAAGAAGCAACGTGGCCAAAAACAGGACTCGTCTTCGCATCGATCTGCGAGCGCCACGAAGGTTAATGAGAACAGACATCTCTGTTCCTCTGCTTTTGATCCCACCCTACTCATAGAGATTCTTCATTTCTTTAGGAGGTCACTGGCAGTAACCCGAGCAGGGCCATAAATAGTGTCCATCCCAGACAGGCCCGGTGCCTGTCAATAACCAGAAAGTTCAGACACAACATCCGCAATGAGCGTGGAGAAAAAAGCCACCGCATACGTGTTGTGCGAGTTAACAGTTTGAGACCAATAACACTTTATTCAACATAATGCTTTGAAAATATCCCTGAATGCGTTAAGCAGCAGTGTGCCCACTTTTGGAATAGGTCTGTCATGGATGATCACGCAGCTCTTGGTTGAGATCCAGCCTCATGCATGGTGTTGTACTGCCCCCTAGTGGCCTCAACCGAACACTGTAGAGAAAACTACTTGAGGTCATCCAGATTTATTACGCCGACAGTAAAAGCTGAAGGAGTGCCCTTTTGCAGAGGCCGTTCCCCTCTTAGATCCGAACTCGGTGAAATAATGAATGTTACAGCAAAGAGCTGTCTGACATCAGCAAGAAGAGGGAGACAGCAGCATCAAAGCCTCTCTGCAGAGTCATAATTCACCAAATGAGTCATGAAATTGAAGTAAATCTTTGATGTGGCTGACATGGACAACAAGGTTCGTTTCAGCAATTTCAGAATTATTTATTTGAAAACATCACACTGTTGTAAATTGGCCAGGGCTAACCAAAAACCTCAGTCTCAGGTGATCATGATCTTATGCATAAATAAAACATGATACAAAATGCCACAAAAACAGTATTCTGAAAGAAATATTCACTAGCATTGCATCAGGCAGCAAAATTGTGCTTTTTGTGCAACTTAATACTGTACACAAACAAGCAGCTCTGTTGGATTAAAGACCATAATTGCTGTGCCATCCCTTTGATTCCAAAAGCAAACATATTAAAAGTTTCTGTAACAAACAGCATAATGCCGAATACAACATTTTAAGCCATAGAACAGAGAAATGTAAAAATAGTGTGAGAATTAGAAAACATCAAAACATATTTACATCATACACATTCCAGTCAACAAATAAATAATTCTAGTGTTTCATTGTTTACAAATGTAGTTTGAAATGTTCAGGACAAAAGCTTTACAAAACACTGATTATGTGTGGTAGGCAGCAGCTGTAGTTTAGCTTCTTAATGTGTTTTAGTTGGGAAAGCCAAAACTTAAATTTTTTGTAATTAAAATAATATTGATTTGTGTGTGTGTGTGTGTGTGTGTGTGTGTGTGTGTGTGTGTGTGTGTGTGTGTGTGTGTGTGTGTGTGTGTGTGTGTGTGTGTGTGTGTGTGTGTGTGTGTGTGTGTGTGTGTGTGTGTGTGTGTGTGTGTGTGTGTGTTTAATCCATACAAATTATTCAGTGAAATGTTGTGCATACAGTTGATTGACAATATGAATATTTTAGCATTAAAGACAAAATATGTAACCCAATTTGTTATGTCATATTTAAGTAATTGATAACCTAGGCAGAAATTAGCTATGTAACTGGTATGTAGTCTGTTCCTCTTCAGAGGCGCTAACACTGATAAAAGATGACAAGGTGTCACATAAGCAGCAATCTCGTGGCCTGCATCTTGGCTTATAGTGTCCTCATGGGATGAAATACTGTCACATCCAAACTAATGCTTGGGCCTTTTCCAAGGGGCAACGTAAACTGAAGTGCTCCCTTCATTCCCTTCATTAATTTGGGATATAAAAACATACATACATTGTAATCTAGAGGCAGATTGCTGGTAAGAGCTGAGGTATCCATTTCTACAGAGAGCGCCCAGGGCAAACTGTAGCCTCTCCCTCATAGTTCAACGTGCAGTGTGGGGCGTGGTTTCCATTTGGAGTGTTGAGTGACATAATCCACGGCCTCCAGCACGATCCGCATAAACTCCTCCACATCAAAAGTGTAGTTTGTAAACTTTGGATGGTCTCCCAGAGTAGGGTGGTGACCCTAAAATGAAAACATTAGACTGTTGCTGAAGGTTGATGGTAGTCATACTCAGTTTTAACAATTCAAAAAATGTATTATACATTTTTAACTGTGAAATACTGTAGTATAAGTGTGCAAGAAATGTATGTATGTATGTGTTCTGAATCGTATATCTGATGAAAAAAATAAAAAAAAAATAATAAAATTAATTAATTAATTAAAATAAAAATAATAAAAAACATAAATGTGCACAATGTAACTTTTCCAGCGGGTTGCACCATCTGCTTGTTTCCACGGAAATGTTACTGCTTTTCCTGGAATTTTCAAGTTTGGCGTTGAACTTCTCGAACTTGCATTTATTCAATTACAGATATTTTTATTGCTAAAAAAGTTACATAGTGCACCTTTCACAAATCAGCAAAAACACAAAAGAACAGTACTGTTTAACCGAGCCATGTTTATTAATGCTATCTAGTTAACCATCTTGTACTGATGGGACAAGGCCACAGCAAAGACGTTACTTCTTCTCGTAAACATATTTACTCAAATGAAAACTAAATTATGAGTGTACAGTATGAGGGGCAAGGATTACAGTCATGGGAATAGAAACTGAGCGCATACTGGAATACAGCAGTTATAGTAGTTTATAGCTACTTCTCAGATGTGCTGCTCTGATACAGACAAGTAATACAAACATAAACAAGGAGAATGAGCCCAAAACCACTGTTCATTAATTGGAAGTGGACATGCAGCAGGTGTGCGAGCAGAAGAGCCAGGTGGTATAAACTAAAAGTGTGATGGTGCCAGAACGCTAATAGTTCGTACGGGACTACCCCCCCTACCTTGTCCTGGGGAAACACTTTGTCCATTTTCTGCCAAGTCACGTATCGAATCCCCCGCAGACGCGCCAAATCCCGATAGCAGCTCTCATCCTCACAATTATATCTGAGAGGGACAGATGCACACACTTTATCTTTGGCGTGCTCTTTGCTCTGTTGCACACGCGGCATTTCATTCACCAAATCACACGCACAAACATCACTGTATACAGACTTTCCAATCAGTTTCTTACACGGCAGCCAGGTGTGACCAACCCCGACTTAATAAGGTCATATTTCAAAGCAGTGGGCTTCAAGGGAGCACCAGGAACCTTTATATTTTAATAAATTGTTCTCACTTTCAGTCACACATTGCCCAAAGTGCCTATGTCTACACTTGATCAGTTACTCAGGTGAAGTGTCACTCACAGCTCAAATATGACAGCCCAGTCGGGGAGGAACAGCAGGTGTGTGAGGCCAGCTCCATGCATTCCTATGAACACGTCAGAGTTATGGGTGATTCTCAGTTGCTCCAGGAAGGAAACATCTCTGTAAGGCAGAAATGTCATTCAGTCAGTCAGTCATTCATAGCTCACAAACGTATTTTTCTTTTTGGAAATCAGACAAAGTTTTTTTGGGGGGAAAAACTAAAAGCTTAAAAAGGAATATGTCAATAAGTAATGTTTTGGAGATTAAAAATATAATTATATAATATGCTTCTGTTTCTATTGACGTCATTCTACAAAGCTGAGCTCAAACACTTTAAACAAGACATACAATATTATTCAAACTCAGCTTTTAATGAGTTTTTAACCACTTGTGCTCCTTCATCAAATAGTGAAATTTGTGAATTCACAAACTCTTGAGAATCCATCTGGGCGTGTGCCGCTGTTGGAGCTGCACTGGCCGCTGTGTGCCGCACCAATCAAAGCGCAGCATTGTGGTTTGGGCGGAAGTCAAATAGATGAACCTAAACAAACATGGCGGACGTACTTTCAACATATTTACGAACTATGTTGCTTTTGAAATTGTGCACATAGATAATTATGTATTTTAGGACGAGGAAGAAGTCGGTGCTTTCTTGGATACAACTGGATTTGTTGATTTCTCGGCTTATTCCGGTTTTGCAATGCTGCGAGCAATCATTTCAAATGTTTGTGATGACGTTACGCATTTTCCCGAACGATATCAACATGGGCCTGTAAAGATTGATAAAGTGTAGAACTAATTCAGAGTGATACACATATCAATCTGGCGTGAGCCAGGTTATATCCCTATGCCCGCCAAAATCCCAGTATTTAGTTGTGACTATTTGAAAAATTAACACTATGGGTCATGCACACTCTCTTAAAAAATGTTCAGTGGCCATCTTTAAAAATAAAAACACATAAATCATAATCCGCAACTTGCTGTGGTGAAATGCCCCAATGAAGAAGTGGGGCTTATCAGTTCTGCAGTTTTAAACAGAAAGTCAGCTTCTATTACCAATTTATTTTAGATCAACACTGCATTTAAAACTTTAAAATTGTGATCTACTTATGTTGTAGTTTAATACTATATTCCAGAAAAAACGCATAATATGTCTCCTTTAATGACTACTGCAAGTACAAACCACAGTAATTGGTTTACTCTCTCTCTTCATGGTAACTCAACTGTTCTTGATAGATATGTGTAATAAAAAAGATATGTGCATCACAAAAGAAATAAAGTGGCCCATGAGTTTTTATGATGGTCTATTTGTTGTGTGGAAGTGCAGTGTGGTAATATAGTGGCTAAGCTATAACTCACTTGTATTTGTAGTCAACCACATTGACCTCCAGTAATGGCACCGTCTTCAGGGCATTTACCAGCTGTAAAACAAAGGACCAACACATTCCCTGATCAATGAAAGAGCAAACAAATATAGCTGTCGGCAGTATAAATCACAGGCCTCCTTTACTTGTATTGTTTATAGCGAATAAGATTTTAAATAGGCCTTTAACACAGGCTGGCAGTAAATCAATGGCTGTCTGAGAGGCTGAGATGGAGAATGGGGGAGAGTGGAGAGAGAGCGACAGGGAGAAGGAATACAACGGCTGGGCTTCAGTGGAAGGCGAGACAGGTGTGGATAAGCTCGATGGCTCACCTCAACTTGGTTTAATATCCTTCTGTGCTCAGTGCTTCGTGCCAGCAGGGTGACCCGAACTCTCCCCTCCTGAAAAGAGCAGCGCACCCGATAATGAATCACACCACACTAAAGCAAATGTAGGATATTGACATAAAGTGATAAAAAACAAATAAATATATGTGTGGTGGTAAGCTATTACGAAGCGCAACGGTCCTATCCACTTCAAAGTCTGCTGTGGTTCTGGAAGTAGGGTTTTAGAAAAATACAAATATTAAAAAATATATATTAAAAGTAAAAAGGCATGACGAATGTAACATTTTTAATTTGGCAAAATGTATGTAATATATAATAACTATAACAGCAGTTTATACAATTTCAGATTTTTTTTTAATAGGTCTCACAGCTGATTAGCCCTGAGCAAGCTTTCAAACCTTTACTTTTTTTTTTTCAGAAAGCCTGTGGGGAAAACAAATGGAAAATTTATTTCAAGAACCAAGCGACATGGGGTCACTGTAGAGCTCCATTGCAGCCACAGTTGTCCTGTGGTAGACAGACAGAAACGAGGCTGCCAATTCACAGCCCCTCCGTCCACTCACACACCACATTTATAATATGCGAGGTGGGTGACGTGTCTTGCCTGTGGACACAACAACAATTTAATCTAGAACACTGATTTTCAACCAGTGTTACAGGGAACACTAGTGCGCATTGAGGCATTGCTAAGAGTACTTAGTGGAGACTTAATGGATTCACACACAAATTTAACAGAATATGATACAATTTTGAAGTGTTCTGCCAACTTATGATCCAAAAAATAAAGAAAACAATCACTATTGCCAAATTTAAAGACCCAGTGACATGGATAATATTCGCCACCGGTGTGATTTGCTATTATTTTAGTAGGTGATCTTTTAAATCTTTTAAATTGAAAAGTGACTCCATAAAGATTGAAAAACACTGCTCTAGAGTCACAGCCGTCCCACTTTGGCACCTGGTATTCCAAATGGTCTCCAGTCCAAGTATGAACCAGGCCCAAATGGCTAAGCCTCCGAGATCAAAGAGGATTGGGCACTGACAAGGTGATATAGCCACCAATATGATCTCTTATTTAAATGTGCTCGTCATACCTTTGGTCCAGCCTGAGGGATGTGTAGTCGGTGGAGGACATGTTGAGAAAAGGCCCGGAACAGTCCTTCACTCGAGCAGTCGGAGATCTAACACATGCATGAAAACGTTATGTTCACCTGCATCACAATGTTTACATTTTCATGACAACCTGACAAATATGCAATTGGTAAAAGTGTAAGTAACTGTCACTTCACTCTTTAGAAATAACATTTTATTCTTCAACAATGTACTTGTTCCTGCTTCTAACACATCCCTGAAGACAAAATGGTCATGTGTTGCCCAATCCACCAGCCCCAAACCTGTTTACCCCTTTGTGTCCTAAGTTAAACGTTCGATAAAGCAAACACTGAACATTGTTACAGTAAAGATAACTCACTAGAGGGGTGTTGTAAAAAAGGCCATATCTCATTCTTGGAAGGAGGGAGAAGACAACATCTCTGAAGCATACCTATGGGCAGAAGTGAACATAATAACAATACGCTTAAATAGCCACACTGTTCAACTAGACATTCACCCAATCTCAGGTGCAAAGCTACATAACAGAGTAAGTGAGACTAATAGTTACTTCGAATCACTAATTAAAAACACTTATTATTATTCATTATCATGATCATTTTAGCAATTTAAATATGATTTCATTCACAAACAGGTGATGTTGTGATACATACTTGTTTAGAGTCATAAGTCTTAAGGTGGATGATATCAAAGTCTGTGAAGGCCTGCCATGTTTCACTAAAAAGATCCCCATAGCTATAATTACTCTGGGAGAAAGGACAAAAACATGTTAATGAAAGAACATAGAGTATATGGAAAAAAGTAAACAGGGTAATGGTCGATTTGCTGCACTTCAAGCCTTTAAAATTTCATGTCATCCGAAATATTATATTATATATTAATATTACAGAATGGAGTCGACTGAGGGCAAAATTAAAAATACTATTGTATGTTTTCGATTATTAACCGATGATCAGATCTAAATGCTATTAATTTAAATCTATATAACAGAAAATAAACTATAGTTTTTAATCTCCATGGTAGAAATGTCGGTTAATTGAATGAGTTAAATGAAACACTATTTCTGAATCAGAAACAGAAAAAGGTTTATTGCTGTTGTCAGTGAACAAAATTCACAAAAGTAAACAAATTCAGTAAAACACATTTTAAATGCCATTAGATCACACTCTGATATTACCTACATGCATCTGAGCTTGCCAAAACCACATTATGTGGTTAATCCCAGTTTCTCCATTGAAATTGCATTGTGTCCCACTTATTTTTTTTGCCTCCATTCTGGAATTAAATGGCAAAAGTCACATTGGTTGGATCTTAATAAGGTTTCAAGCAGAGCTTCAATATGCAACAAGAAATGGGAGAGAGACAAAAATAAGTTTGCGTAAACATTTCATTGAAAACAACAATTAAACTGAAATAGTCTGTTCTGCAGCTGATTAAAAGTTTAGGACCGCATGTCTGTTCAAAAATGCGGATTCAAGGTCATTTTCTAGCAAGTATTCGAACTGGCATGATGTCCTGATGACAAAGGCAAAAAAAAGTTCTCTTTTTGAATGTGGTTGAGTTGCTGAGCTGCATAAGCAGCGTGCCATCGCTGCTGAGGTGGGACGGAGGAAGACAATCATTTTGAATTTCTGAAAAGATCCTGAGGGTTATGGAACAGAAAAGTTAAGTGAAGACCCAAAAATGGCACTAAGACGGAAGATCTGATTGGCTGTCCGTCAAGACACTGGACGATCCTCGACCCAAATTGAGGCTGATACTGGTGCCTTTTTTTTTTTTTTTCTTGTTGCATATTGAAGCTTTACTTTGAACCTTGTTAAAATCCAACCAAGCAAAATGTGACTTTTGCCATTTATTCAACCGGTCTTAAACTTCGGGTCTGTGCACATGTATGTTTTATATAAGATTATATATATTTATATTTGTATTACCTTATTGTGAGATTTGCAAAGTATTGTTTTTGTTTATTTTTTTATTTTTGCCAAATGCATGACACTAACAGTTGTGAGCAGATACGTACCGTATCCCACATAATGATGTTGATGTCTGTGCTGAAGGAGTTGTTGATGTGTTGTGAAATGTAGAGGTTGACAAAGTCACAGAAGTGATGATACATGTTCACACCTTCAACAAGAATAGAATATCTTCAAAGAAAATTACATGCCTTCAGTATTTTGTCTATCAATGTCTTATACTTACCAGCATCCAGTTTCATGAAAATAGTAGGCTTATCTATTATCATGTCGCAGTGTTGGTCATCAGTGGGTTGGAAGTTTAACTCTGTATATGTCTGTAGCTCAGCATACCTGCAAATATCAGTAAGTTAATATAATATTAAGTAAGTTATTAACATTATATTAACATTTATTCACAGTAAATCATTACAGGTTTTCAAGTTTTTCTAATATTACTAAACCCTAATATTACCGGTACTTAGTTATAATGTATTTATTTTTTCATTTGTCTATTTCAGACTCAGGGTCCATAATAAGATGTACAGGACAGACAACAACAAAAATACAAGCAAGGTTATAAAAGACAGCTGTACCAGTGTTTCCATAAAGTGGACTGGTACTGCACAGAACTGCCCCTGGGATTCACCAGCATCACCACAATAGAGTGATTTAGGCGACAAATGAACCTATACAACAGAGCTCTCATAAGAGCCTGAAAAGTGTCGGCACTGCTGGACCTGGGCTTTTTACATTATCTAAACATGTGTGAAATTTTCTGACCAGAATGTTGGCTTGGGCATAGAGTATACGGCATTGCTGATTAATATCATCATCATCATCATCATCACAGAGGCGAGGGTTGGGGTGACACAGATACAGTGATTCCCTTTTAATATTCTGTATGTCATTTTCAACTTCTCTTTACAAACTGTCCCTTGACTGATGTAAAACTATAATAAAAATTACTACAGCCTATTCCTGTAGTAATTTTTATATTTTCTGAATGTTTGCGCACAGTATGGACTTAAGTATGACATTATATAATGTGCAAAATGCCATTAATGCCAGACAATTTATGTGCAAATAAAACATTTTCTGGGGATTTAAATATTAGTCTAAGAAAATAAAGGTGTTCTCATTTATTTTTCTATTTTTATCAAATTGTCAAATAACTGTTGTGAAAATTGGATGAGATTTGGCCCTTGTTTAGATTGTGGTTGCTGGGTAAGAGCTATGGATCACATCTAAGTACTGTATATCACATCCTCTGCCCTTATCCTTTACCAAAATTGTCAAACTTGGCAAAACTAGGTCAAACTTGTACTTATCATTTATAACACATTAACATCTCAATAAACCATGACACAGCAGCAAATGGATGTAACAGTATTTAACAGTACACAATACTATGTAACAACATGTAACAAGGTAACAACATGTAACATGGTACATTTAAGTAAGGGTTAGAGGGGTGGGGTTACTGTAACTTTTATTACAATAACATAGAGATGCCAACAAAGTCAGGATTGATTACCTGACAGTAAAATTCCATTAGTCAATAACAGTAAATCAGGACAAGACATGCTTGCCTCTTGCCTCACCAGGATTGTAAGGGGCTCTTGTGCTCTCCTGAAGCAGCCAGTGTGCGCTTGTTCAGTCGACAGCTGCCTCCAATCTGACCCTTCTGAATGAAATCGTCCTTGTATCTGCAGAGTAAACATAAACGCCTTTCAAAAACAAGAAACGATGTATTACTTTTGCCTACAGAGACAGGGGTCAAATTCAAATCCACTGACCTCTCGTGGCCTCGCCGAGGGTTCCGCAAGTCCAAATAAAGGTTTGTTGCCTTACAGAATCGAGTGTGGCTGCTGCATTTCAATGTGGAATCTCCCTATATAAATAAATCACATATCTTATATACCTTTGTAATTTAAAACGTCTCTATATAAAAAAATAAACTACAAAGTATTTTAGTTTTGTTTTTTTGTCAAATCTTCAATAACTGACCCCTCACCTTAGAGCAAAGCTACATAACAAATCTAGTGAATAAGAAACATAAATTGCTTGACTCCTGGGCTTGTTTTAGGTTTTGTCTAGTAAATAATTAAGCATTATAGCACACAATGACAAATGCCTTCAAACGTGTTGAATGCCATCATTCTTCCTGTTGACTTCAAACTGTGGGAACAAGGGAAGGGAGCGCGTGTACACACCGGCTTGGTGGGCTTGCATAATACTTTGAGCTCAGAGAGGCGCTCCTTCACATAGCCAAAATCTGCTTGCTTCCAGAAAATTTCCTGGGCTGCTTCCAGTGTACGTGCCCTAACAGAAAAGGCGACACATCATTATCCTGCAATCAATGATGTTTTCCCACATTGACTACTAGTTAAAATAGACATGTTAATGTTTAGAGTCTGGATGTCCTAGAAATGCAGATATTACCATCCTGTGTCGACTTTGGTGCAAACAGGATAGCCAAAGCGCTTCTTTGGATCGCAGTTCTTTTCATAACCCCAACATGATGATTTGTCCTCTAGGGCTTTCTATGGTGGAGACATGACCAAGAACATTTTAAAGTGCGCCAACTGGATAGTTATAGTTCTGCATGTAGAGATACCCAGTTTGTTTCACAGTATTTGTACTTCAAAATATGCAATTCATAAGTCACTGTAACAGTATTATAGTTAACAAGTCAGGGCATCTTACTTTATGAGGGCATTGTGTGTCCTTGTGGCATAGCTTGGCGACCCTCTTGTTGTTGTTGAAGAAGTAGGGCATGTGCTCTTGTGGCAGGGAAATCCTGCTGTAGTCCAGTTGTTGTATGTGGCTGTTGTCCTCAGCCAACTCAGATGAAAGCACGATGAAACAAGAAACTATGCCCAGGGCAACCAAGAGCCCCATAGTCAGACCCGGAGCTACATGGGACACAGCCCCTCTCTCCTCGTGGACCTCTGTGAGAAAAAATAGATTCCTTGTCATTTACATAGATTCCGCCTTGCATTGTTTGCTTCGTGGGCAGTCTGAGCAGACAACACGCTATACAACACAGGAAGCATCTCTGCAGGCTCCAATTCTTGTGAGAAAGGATATGAGTCAACTATCAATAGAAACAAACAGGTGTGGGAAAAGAAATGAAATATAGGCTACATTGCATAGTTCTTTACGTTATAATGTTATAATGAGTAATACGAATGTGGCTTTTAAAAATAATAAAATACTATGTCAATAGAAATGTCCCTTGTTCTTTGGTAGTTGTAGTCTACTGCTACTTTCAAACAAAGAGGGATGAATTAAGTTTTATTCGGGTAGGCCAAATTGATAGACAAAATAGCTATTGATACAAGTGTGGCTATACAGCGGCATGTTGTGGACCCGGACCCTGTGTTCCCTACTGCCCTGACCATAACTGCACAAAGAAAAGATAAGTCTCTAGAATAGATAGCATTTCATCTAATTAATAATTCAATCCTTGATTACACGTGACTCTATGTTTATCAACAACGATACTATACGCATGTAAACCCGCAATTGATGGAGAGAAAACACATAAAAAATCACGTACGTTAATCACACAGATCAATTATTTACAGCAATCATTTTGCAAACATGTTCATGCGACTGTAAGTAGCTCAATGTTGTGATAGACGCATTTTGGTCTTTGTGCGCTTTGTTGTTAATGACAAAGTGGCCTAAGTACTGGCTTTTTCTCTTGAAATGTAATCATACACGAAATCTTATAAATCCAGGCTGCAGTTAAATTGAGCCAAACACAGAGTTCATACATCCTGGCCAAGTCTACAGACCAACTTTGTTCACTGACCTGCTCCACGCTGCTCCTCCTCAGCTCCAGATCGAGGAGAAGCCGCCGGTGGTCGCCATGACACCGGAAACATTTACGGATTAAACATCCACAAGAGGGCGCTGTCCCCCACACACTTTGATGCTTCAGCATTAGTTTCTGAGAGTCAAGCTTCAAGAGCTCATCGTACACACATCACCATCCAAATAAATGTTTATTTATACATTTGTACATATTTTAGTCCAAAGCCTGTAAATCTGATTGCACAACATTCTTTCACATGTTAAGAGTGTGTTTAACAAAACCTTCTGTGCAAGCTATTCATTCTCTTTAACTTTGTATTTCTGATCAAACAAAAATAACAATTTTTGTATAGTGCAAAACCCATTACCATATCCTACAGTTAGATGTCGAAAATCTACTTAATGTAAATAATTAAAATAAGAGCATATAATTTAATTCAATAGACTCTAAGCAATGTACAGACTGTTTTCATCCTTCACACCTCATTTGTGATACCAGCAGAAAATGTAATCTATCAACCAATCACATTTTAAATGGTGTATTTAAAACGAAACAAATAAAATTATACAGTGATCAATCATCCTGTGTGCAGATTAATATGTAAATTGTATTTAGGAAGGAAATCCATAATGAACCAAGAAGTCTTATTTCTGGTTTCGTAGTAGTTCATCAATTTGTGTTTTGTACATGTTCTTTACATCTTCGAGGTCCAATCTTAGCTCTTCCGCTTCCTCTGCTTTTTCTCCATACATCTGTAAAATGGTGTTGTGCCGCTGTTCCAACTCCTGTGATTAATATTAGTAAAATTAATTAATTAAACAAAGACACACATTGGCATATGAAATGGCCAGTTCTTGCGTTAGCTCACCTTTAGCTGAACTCTGAGCTTGGGGATCTCCTTCACTTTTTCCTCCATGTCATCATTTTGATTGGTGAGTCGAACGAGCTCTTCAGCCATCACTGCACGACTCCTCTCAAGACCAGCAATCTCAAGCTAAAACCCAAACAATCACACAGTATTGATTGGTTTTTTGTTTTGTTTTTTGATTTTTTGGGGTTTGTTTTACCTGTAGTTGTGCAATCTCCCCTTCTCTGAGTTTGAGCTGAGACTGGAGGTTCTCTATAATGCTAGAGCCTCCAGACAGCCGAGCAGCCTCATAGAGATTGGTCCCGCTCATGGATATTGACATGTTTCCAAGAGAATGGTCTACAGAGTCATCCTGAAGAAGAAAAATGAAAAATCATACTATTGGATCCTTTGCCTCTCATCAAGTAGAAATCCGCCAGCTGTGAGAAAATGCTTGTTGAGTGTATAAGGCAGAGAATAAGTATAAGTAGAGAAATTTTTGTTGTTTTTCCTTCCCGAGAAGAAGGGTCAAGGACAGGGGAGGCTCCATTTTCTAAGTTCTCTTGACCTGTTATCCTGCTTTCTACCTCCTCAACTGTTGTTGATTTTGGGTGCTACAAAAATTAATTGAATTGAATATGTTTTCCAGCTCTCTCAAATCCAGTCGACTAGATCATGCTTATTGGTCAATTCAGTTATCATAATTTTGTTGCTGTGGATGTATTGAAATGGCTGTTGTTACCTGGGAAAGCACCGAAGAATGCAGGCCAGCATTGTCCACCCCACTGATGGAGCTGGAGCGGGACAAGGATGGGGTTGAGGAAGCTGGGAGCTCCCTACGCTCCTGAGAACAAAAATGTATTCAAATTCAAAGTACCAAACAATGATACCAGAATATCTACTGCAAATTTTCAATTTTCAAATCTATTAGTAATTCATAATGATGACTGTTATATTATTTATATCCACACCAACCTTTTCTCTCAGTGCTTCCTGCGCCAAGTAGCATTTCTTCTTTTCCTGCTCCACTTTCATTTTCTCCATCTCAAGCTGATTGGTCAACAGCAGCTATGGAGATGAACAAAATCACACCATATTCCATGACTTTCTATATTTAGGCATTGTGTAATGGAACGAATTTCAATCTGCAAATGCAATTGTTATAACAAGAATACTAACAGACTGCTGAAACTGTAATGGTCACTGTTGACTGATTTTCTTATGACTTATTTTTTACTTCAATTGTTAATATTACATCTATTTTTATTTTAATAGAAGGGAATAAACACAATAAAAACCCAATACAAGCTTTACCTTTTCTTTTTTTGTCTCCTCTAATATTCGAGTGTGCTCTCCTTGCAGATTTTCCAGCTCCACAAGGTGCCTGAAGTTGAAAACACACAATAAAAAGGACATTAAATAAACTGTAAACACATACACATATCTTAAACAACATTCTTATGCTATGTTTATAATGCTATGGATGTAGTCCCATTTGCTGCACTGTACATAACCAGTCATAGACACTTATTGTACATAATAGTTTTGTAGCTAACTTGTGTTGTTTTTTATTTATTTATTATAAAATTTATACTCCTTTTTGTATTGTAAAGCACCACTATGTAACTCTCTGTAGTTGCAATGTCACCTACATGATGCTGTGGAAATGGAAAGTCAAACATTCTCCATGGAGAGAAAAACGTTTTATGCCATACAGTGGAATATTATAGCCAAAGACAGAACATTTCCATGGAAACAAGCAGGAGGAGGTTCCTCCAAGCCAAGTACGAGTCAGGTTTGTTGAGATGAAAGATCGCTCACAGTAAGAATAGATACTATATACTAAGAATAAAATGTTAAAATTATGTTAATTTTATTAAAAATATATTACAATATTCTTATAACTGTTAGATTAAGTAAATTATTAAACTGTTATCTATCTAGATCAGTGTGTTACAACCTTTTTTGGGTTGTAAAAATACTACGGCACACAACCTACTAAAACATACCAAATCAGACCGTTCTGTAAAAACTGTGGGCTACAATGTGGCAAATAATGTCCATGGCACTATCTAATTCTTTAAAGTGGGCAGTGGTGATTGTTTCCTTTCTTTTTTCGTATAGAAGTATGTTCATGAGACTGCAAAATGGCAATTAAATCCATTTGTCAATCCACTTTGGACATTTTTCAAAGTACACCTGGAAATACTACAAGGTACACTAGTGGATGTAGATCATATTATTTTTATTGTTCTGCTATTCTTGTTCTTTGCATGACTGAACTCCTCCATTGTTAGAGAAAGGTTCTTTTGTCTTGCCAAAGGTACTTCTACTTTAGATCTAATTTAAAAATATTACGAGCCAGCCAGGAGTCGAACCTAGAATCTTCTGATCCGTAGTCAGACGCGTTATCCATTGCGCCACTGGCCCGCTGCATTAGTGGGGTTTCCCGCGCTCTTTTGTAACACAAAGACTGAGCTCGAGGCCTGGATCACTAAGAGGTTTCTCCCCTCCCCCTGGCACACATTCTACGTCACTGGCTTCTTACTCAGTTTAAAGGGGCAGTACTTTCCACACAGCAGTCTATTCAACTATACACAGTTAGTTAGCTAGGGGTTAATCACAACAAAACTGTGATCTGTGATTTTGTAGAAGTTATAATAGTCACAAAATCCTATTATCTATCTGTGGTGTTTTGTATCAGAATATCGGTAATTGCATTCTCAAAAGAAAAATGTCAAACTTGTTCATTTAGTCTGTACCTGCTACTATCGTCCTCCAGTTTTTCCTTTTTGTGTTTCTCAGCCTCCAGCTGTGCCAGAACTCTGGCCTTTTCCTGACGAAGCAAAGAATTCTGAGACTCCAGAGAAGCAAGCTGGGATTTGATGGACAAGAGTTCTTCTGAGGCAGCACGCTCTTTTTCAACAGCACCAGCCAGCTGTGCTTGTGCATCCGCTATAACAAAGACAAATGGAGACTGTGAATACTAACCAATCTAACGTGTATTATAACTTTGAAAACATGACAGCTGTTGGGTAGGACTATGGTAGGACTATTAGTGTATTGTATTCTATTTTATTTTATTGTATTTTATTCTTAATCTTACGTATGCCTCTTTTATATATTTTGCTAATATTTTTTTTTTTTATGTTGCACCTTACGCCAAAGCAAGTTCCTATGTTTGTGAATGTTGATCACTGACAATGGCAATAAACCAATTCTGATCTGATGGTAAAGTGATAAGACTGAAAAAGCGTGGGCAGAAAGCACCAGTTTTCTGACTTAAATTACAACATTTAGATAAAACGTAATCTGTCTGTATATTTTGTGCTTGCTTTTACTAACTCAACAGCATCATGACAATATGTATTTAAATATATATTTTCATAAGATACCAATGTTGTTGATGAATATTATCTTAAAAAGATGTCATATACATAACCTCGAGAAGAATGTCTCGTCCTGATATGATCTAATATTCTATGGTCGCACTACAAAAATAAACTCTGTATTAGCTAAACTTTCCCTTCCACTTACTGCATAAAAGAACAGAAATGTTCATTTTATCTTTGAACAATTTTTGAAACATTGTTCCCTTGGTAAAGTAAATTAACCTGTCTACTTTTTCACTTTCAGACAATGACTTGAGTACAGCTTGATTTAAACAATTTTCTATTAATGCCATAGTACTTATTTTATTGTATTTATTAAATTTACTGAAGGCAAAAAAAACAAAACACATTGGGATTCATTTGTGACACTTTCTTACAAACTGAAAACTGAACTGTAACGGAAAATGTTCTTCTGGAAGAACAAATCCTATGAACAGTCAAGAGCACAAAATAATTCTACAATATTATTACTCTCACAATTCCTGTAGAACTGCAAGTTATGTATTTTTAGAAATTATTTCATATAGAAACATACAAAAGAGTGAGGAGGGGTGAGCAAAAGAAAAGGCAAAGTCTATTTCTATAACAGTTCAGCAGTCACAACCTGCCTGTCCCAGTGGTCTCAGTGTATGCTAGTGGGTATGCTATGCTAGTCAGCGGCCCCCTGTCAGCTCATGACAGCTCAGCTCATGACCACAGGCACTCTCTCCATGTGCCCCTGTTAGTTTTGCAAAAAATAAAAATAAAAAAAACTATGAAAATCCTAGTTTCTTTCAACACCTTTGTGACTTAATTTTGCAACTGTGTGCAGTCATGTGGTTTTGGAGATTTTTTTTATTGCTGCTGTAGTTGTAAAACAGTGATAGTCAGTAGTCAGTACCTGACCACCCGTACTGTAACATCTGCACATTTAGAGGGCTTTCTAAGCAACTCTGAGTAAGTCTCATACAAGCAGAAATTTGTCTGCTTAAGAACGGATCGAGAATCTGTAGACATTCTCTCAGCATCTTAAAGTGGAAGAAGCAAACTAAGAAAACATTAGTGAATGAGGTACACTATATCTGTCTTTGATCATAGTAATACAGTATTCAAAAGCCAGATTAATTTGCATGTGTGACTTACCTAAACGATCAGAAATGTTCTTCTCTAGTTTTTCCCAAGATGCAGTTTGTCCTCCTAATGAAGCCTGTAGATTCTCTATTTGACGGAGTAAAGGTCTGGTTGCCGAGGTCACACTCTGACTGAGCTCCTGGTTCCTGGTCTCAGCGTCCTGGAGACGCTATAAAAAGTGACAATAGAAAAGAAAGTGAATACAAGGTTTTCTGTACAACTTCAACTTGAAGCCTTTTAGAGGATTATATTATACCTGCTGCAGCTCATTGATCTCTTCCCGCAAATAGTCTTCCTTCCTAGCTTGCTGTTGCTCTGCTCTTTGCAAAGCCAATCTGAGGTCTGCCACCTTTAATCCAAGAAATAAAATGATTAAACTACCAAGATATCTTGTGTCTTCCTTTAGATATACATCTTAAATGTGGACAACACCTTAACTAATAAAGTTTAACTTAAAGGACACATATTCTGCTACAGTAACTTTTTTGAGCTTTTAACCATGTTCTAACAATGTCCCGTCATCAAAAACATACCTGAAGTAGCATTCAGTTGCATTCATTCTGTTTTAAGGAATGCCCATTAAAACTCCTCCCCCCCTCCACCTGTCCAAAACACTTCCTGCAGAACTCCTTGATCTGGGACGCGTTTTCAGATCATTTACGTCACTTATCCGAGAATCTTTTGCTGATTTAAGTCCTTGAATCATTGCCAGACTTATTCTGAGCATTTCTGCCATCTAAACATGATAACTTCTACTACTAGTAACTACTAATTACAACTACCACATTTGCTAAAGAGAATATAGCTAAGCATTCAGCGCCATCTAGTGGGCTGGATGCAAGTAAGTGTCTTTCAAATGTAATAATTTCATAATCATTTTATTTTTGTTTCAAAACATGAGATGGCAAATTAAAAAGGTACTCAAGAGCATGTTTAAAGGCTAATAACAATACAAAAAATGCATTATATTTTTCCTTTAACCTTTCACCTTAACCTCAAAGTTTCAAAAATTATATTGTGTTCACATACCTGGTTGGCCAGGGCCTCTTGCTGCACTCTGGCCTCTTCTTGGGCCTTTTCAAGAGCCAAGCTCAGCTGTTCTTTAGCCTGAATTTCCCGGCTCAGAGCTGCTTCTTCAACCTCACTTGCTCTGCTGGCATGTGCCTTATGAAGCTCTGCCAGTTCCCTAAGAACAGCAAACAACAACTACCTTTAAGATACACAACTAATATATGCTGGGTCTTTATAAAGAGACTAGGAATGATTTTACTTGTAAGCGTTGTCTAAAGCAGATTGTAGGCTTCGGTTTTTCTCCTGTAGCTCATCAGAGTCAGCCTGAAGCCTACTTGTCTCCTTCTCCTGCCTTTCAACCACTGAATTTAGTTTCTTGATGTTTTCTCGATGCTGCTTCTCCACCTCTTCTTTTTCATCTAGAACCTTAACAGAGTCAAATTTTAACATAAAATTTAGCATAACTTCTTAAACAATAAGCAACTAGGAAAGGTTTCAATATCAATTTAGCATTAAACCAAACCTGCTGCAGTAGTTTGAGTTCTTCCTCCTGCTCTTTGATTTTCTTCTCATGCTTTATGATCCGGGAGTCACTCTCTTTTTCTTTGGCACGTAGTTTTTTGATGATGTTGCTGTGTTGTAGTTGTTGTTTAGATAATTTTTCACCTGTCCAAGGAGACTGCATTGTGAACCAACTGTACTAAATAAACTGCAATATAGTAATGTAGAACATAAGAAACAATCACCTTCTTCCAGCAGACCCCTAATCTGCTCCTCCTTCTCCTTTATTATCTCCATTGTATTAGCAGAATTTAGTCTTGTAGAAAGCTCCTCTCTCAAGCCCTTTATTTCCTGGTACAGTAAAAATACATTCAGAAACAAGCATATAGTTCACATAATCAAACAAACAAACAAACAATAAGCTCACCTTCTTGGCTATGTCTCTCTCTTTACAAGCCAGTTGTGCCTTCCTCTCTGCATCTGCTATACGCTGTGTGAACTCATCTTTTAAGGACTGAACCGTAGAGCTCTCTTCTTTAAGACTTATAACCTCACTGATAAATACAAAAATAATGGACCATGATGTTTCCGTATTTTGAATCTTTTATCAGTTGCTGATGTTGCGCATTGAACCAAGAGTGTTTGAGTGTCAGTATACTCACTCTTTGAGGTTGTCACACTCCTCCTCAAGCCGAGCTTTGTCTTTACTGACAGCCAGCAGCTGAGACTCTCTCTTCTCCAGACGACCAGTCAGCTCATGAATAACCTACAACAAGACGTAGAATATCATAAAAGGTATTGAATTAGATAGTATTAAATTTAGGAAAAAAGCATAATATTGTTTTGAAATGCAGTCAGTAAGCAATACAATGTTACTTTCCCAAAAATGCATGTTTTGCTTATTAAATCATGAATGTGAATACAATATAAATCATAATGTGGACTACCCACTGTTCAACTCAGTACTAAAACAACATTGAACACAAGTCATTCATCAACGAAGCCAGAAGAAAACAATTGCATCACATTTAAATAGCAATTTAGTTTGCTTTACTTTGTAAAATAAAAAACTACGGTACCTTTTGCAGCTCCAGTATCTCAAAGGTAGATGCACTCTTCATTTCGACTGTGATTGGTGGAATGGTTTCTTCAGGGGTTTGTTGTGAGTAAGACTCAACAAGTGTCGAATTTGCCTCAGTCTCCTGGTCCAACAAATCCTCAGGTTGTTCACAATTCACAGGAGTGGCACTGCGTCCACTTTCCTCCATCTCATCCACAGCCTGCTCCCTCAGTGTCTCACCAAAGCCCTCTGCTTCATCCTCACCCTGAGCCTTGTTCCCCAGCACTTCATCTTCCTCTTTCTGACAAGTAGATGATTCGACAGCAAGTGGAGCAGCAGTTACAGACGCCAATGTCCGACTGCCTGGAATTTCATCATCGGAGTTCACCTCACTGACACTGCGACTGTCCAAGGACTGCACACTGAAAGAATCGATCCGCTCAAAAGCATCCGAAGAGGAACCAGAGCTTTCTGTTAGTTTGTTGTAATCTTCCAGGCGATGGAAATCTCCACACGTCGAGGCAGTGAGAAGCTGAAATGAACCCTGCATTAAGTGAAGCCCAGCCTTCCCTTCAGCGGTCTCTTGTCTGGAGCTGGCAGAGCTCTCACTCAGAACACTTTCATGGTCCAAAACCTCAATGTCACTGGTGGTGGAAGTACCTGAGGAAAACGCACTAGCTGGAGGAGACGGGGTGTCATTTTGACGATCCTCTGCCTTTGGGTCCTTTTGCTCCAGGGCCACTTCCTTCAAGGGTGGAGAAGGATCAGGCGGAGTAGAGTCATTGGAATCAGCAGAATTAGCTGTAGGATTGGACGGTTCTTCTGAATTTTCTGTGCCCTGAGTTTTAGGCTCTTCCGAGTTTACAACCACTGGAAGGTCAATGTCAGCTTCTACTTCACTTGTTATGGTGTCGTCATTGTCTGTGTTCAAGGGTTCAAGAGTTGCACATAAAGAGACTGGGGAAAGAGGCTGCAGCAGAATGGTGTCTTGAAACTGAGCTGGGGGTGTAAGCTCAGCTGGTTGGCTGTCAGGAAGATCCAAGCTTTCTTTCACAGAATCAATAGTACCTGGTGTTTGGAGCTTGGTGACATTTTTAATCTCAGAGTCTTTCTCTTCTTTCTCTTGCAGCCTTGTTTGCGACTTGGTTGGGGGCACAGAGACTACATGACTTTTGGTGAGGCTTGGTACATCTCCAGGTGACAGGAAGGCACTAAAAAAGTTTTCAGATTCATCCACAACCGTTCTGGTAACAGGTGTAGTAATAGCCTCTGATGAAGGGGGAGGTGCAGGGGTCTTTTCCTCTGGGGGAGCTTCCCACTGGGTTAATCCCCAACCCCCACTTAAAGACAACTTCTCAGGCAGTGTAACATCTGACACAAGAGACAAACATTAGTAATAGACGCGTTGCTACACTCTGCGTTTGATATTACCATTATCAAACACAAATACGTACCATTATAGGGCATTACAGTTGTATCACCCCATTGATCCTCCTCTTTAATGTCCAAAACCCGGTCGATAGATTTTTGGGCTGTTGTTAAAGCTTGTTTAGCAAAGGTTGAAAGGTGTGACGTGTTGAACCAACTCATTTTTGCCAGATGTGTTTAAAGTCAAACTGTCATCCGAATGTTTGTACCATTCCCACCAAACATACTTGCTGTCAACGTTACTATAGTTGAAATAATAGCATGGCCTATAACATAGCACTTTAGGGTCCAAAATGTAGATCTAGGAAAGGCCATCTAGCAAGCCAAAAAGAAGAACATTAGTACGCAAATCCTCATCACAGTATCAGCTAGCAATGGTACGCGTCTGTTTACAACCATTTAATAACACTTACCTAGAGCATGTCCACGTCTAAAATGATAGACACAGCAAAAATCACAAAACGTGCATAAACATAATATCTTTTTTGTCGTTAAATCCAACTGTTTTCGATATTTATGCAAGCAATCGTCGTTTGTTTTGGTTGCTTTACTTGTAGCCTGGTTAGCATTAGCCGGAAGACTGGTACTTCCGGTCCACGTAGCAAAATAACGTTACGTCATCCTTGGTCACGTGGCTCTGTCTACAGGTGCGGGTTTCTCTCTCTCTTATAGTTCTATGCTCTCAATATATATATATATATATATATATATATATATATATATATATATATATATATATATATATATATATATATATATATATATATATATATATATATATATATATATATATATATATATATATACGCACACACACACACACACACACACACACACACATTGGAAAAATATTGGAAATGTATGGCCACAAGGGGACGTTAGAATATGGAGAAAAACTCTTCAATCAAAAGCAGACGGAGTATTATAATCAATGGACTTTCCCATTTTAAATAAAATATTAAAATGAAATAGATTAAACAATGTAGCTTTTGCTAAAATGTAATTAGTGTCACAAAATTGCCCTTAAACTGAGTGCTTTCCACAAACAAGCTCTGCTCGCCGGAAAAGCACAACTTTTCACCCCACAAATGTCTAATCTGGAACAATAGGCTATATAATGATATTATAAAATATTATCAAACTTATTTCTACCAAATTGGTTAGAAAGGAAAATAATTTATTTACAACACTTGTTTTAGAACACTGGACAAATTCAATCAATCTTACGAATCCTTCAAAACCTACAACCAATTTCTCATTACACATACACATAAGAGCCAATAGGTGGCAGCATTTAGATATAAATGGATGACGAGAGCTTAATTGGCACAGGCACTGGTCACTTTAATGGAAAATTGAAAATAGGCTGATGCCTGTGAGCATCCCAGACGCAGAATAGTGTTATATGACTAAACATGTAACTCGTAATATTTCCTTCTGTATAGTGACATATATAGTTACAGCAATTTATATTATTATTATTATTTTAACGCTATGTTTCAATACTTAGTTTAACAGGCTACTGTTTTACAGCTGTAAAACAGAGACCTCCTTTCTACCCCTTCTAAAACAAGCATGAAAGTGTGCAAATGGGTTGATGGAGCGGTAAGTTTTCCTACTAATGAAACGTTCCAATTGACAAAACTGACTGTCCTTCATAGCTGGATGCTTGACTTCCTGTGAAGACGATTGGACAGTTTTAGAATGAGGTGTATATTATTCATTAAAATAAAATTTGGAAGTCTCACTATTTTTTTATTTTTTTTAATGACAAGACCAGATCCACAAGGATGAGTTAGTCAGTATAAATCAGTATAAATTTAATCTACCGTATGTCAAATTAGTATACCATCATGAGGGGATGATGTCTAATGCATGGATCAACTTATTGCGATTATTGCCATTTTTGAAATATCTATTGTACTGGGACACTATAAGTTAATTTGAAATTATTTTATATTAGGTGGTTTAGAGCAATTAGAGCATTAGATCCAACTACATTAAATGTAAATGTTCCTGAAGACTCATGCTCCCCGCTGGATAAAAAATACTTAACTAGAGCTTTGCAGTGAAGCAGGTATAATAATTCTTTCCAAGTTCCATACACTATTTTGTCATTTTTCATTTTCTCCGAGCATCGAAACATTGGTGGCAAGCACGCTAAATCCAGTGTAAACTAGGCCAAGCCAGGACTCGAAGCCCAAATATATGTCAGTTCTGACACATTTTTATAGATTCTATTGAAATGCCATCTGTCATTTCTCCACCTTCAGCATGGACTTTGTGATGTCGTTGCTGTGCCTTTGAGGTCACCTTGATCTGCAATCCATCACAAGGAGCCCAAGAGATAAACAAAACCACTATCATTCAATAAGAATATCGGTCTGTTTTAATATGATTTTTTTATTGGCAAAAAATAAATCGAAGATAATTTATATTTTGGAATTGACTAACAAAGAAAACTAAAATATTTGGTGCAGACATTGTCCCAGTATTTGTCAGATGCGTTTGACCCAATCACAGGTTAAGTGAATGCAGGTATACACTGATCATGTGTGGGTGAGAAGTTTTAATGGTGCATTGGGTTTTCACTGCTTTTCAATGTTAAAGATATAAATGTAGTAAAGGACAAATCTTTGTACAAAACTTCCACAGAAATGTTTACACATGTTTTTAGGATCTAACCCTGGATGTTTAAGTCTCTTTATGTGGTATTTTTTTTTCAATAGTTTCCATTACAGACAATAATCAGTATTCTATTTTTTCTCATTTACATAACAGCAATTGTGACATTATTAGTGTATAGTGAAGTGTAGTTCGACAATAAAAACAAGACTTTGATCGTATTTCTGACAGATTTGTCTTCTTGATCCCACTATGTACAGTGTAACATCACAGTCATATACTGTGGAACATTCCAGGCAAAGAAATAACATTCGGAGCAGGTGTTGTTTATGTCACTAAGTTAAAAATCAGGTCTGTTTAGAGACAAGCCTTAAGGATACAGGGTTTTCAAAGACTTTTGATTTAAGTCTGTTTATTGTAGGGCTTTAATTTTTATCTACATTTTACTCATAGTGAAGTATAATTTAATATTTGAGTGTACCTGACTAACAACACTGGGCCAAAACTCTTAATTATAATTTGACAAAATAAAATACATGAAAAAACTGGTAAAATATTTTTTAAAGGGTCAGAAAAATGTGTTTGTTGAATGTAAATCAAATATATTAATGTCATCAATATGTTTTAAAACTCTGCTCTACTTCTGTCATGAAGGAGTTGAGGATTACACCTTCTCCACCAATTTATAACCATGGGCCATTGGCCAGAGGAGGATCAATATACGAAGGAGGCCCATGAGCTAATGCTCGTTGTTGAGATTGAGTTCAAGCCACAAGAGAATACTGAAGACAATGTTGAGATGGCAAAGGCAGTCATTGAAAAGGCTACAAACAACAGACAGTTGTGGTTCGGATAAGGAGATAGTTTTTGTGCGAGTCCACCCATTCTTTTTGGATATGTTGATGACAGCGACATGTACCACTCATGGTTTATATCCAAAATACCTGTCTGCCAGCCTCAAATGTTTACTGAACATCTGAGTGCCAGTGAAGATGTTCTCCTTCAACCCTGTGGAGATCCAACAATACTTGAACTGGTGTGATGAACCATCATGTGCGGCAAGAGACATGGTGAAATATATGTTGTTTCATTTTGTATGTCAACTGTCAAGTGTAGCTGAGCCCTGAGTGAGGGAGTAGTCAAAAAAAAAATCAAGAGTCAGTCTCCAGAAGAAGACAGCAGCAGTAGAACCACAATTTTGCACAATACGGCTTCTGAAATGAGTCAGATTGCATCCAGTGTAGAGTGAATAGAGGCTATGATTATTTATAGGGAACCCATAGAAGCTGACAATACAAAAAAATGCAGGATGAACTGGACAATGCTTTGGAAATAGCAACACTTTTGGATGCAGTAAGAGCGGAACTGACCCTGGAATGCAGTTATATATTTGAGAACATTGAGAAATTATTCCATGATGAAGAAAATACAGAGGCCCAGATTATTGATGCCACCCAGAAAGTCTCCAGATCCATATTTGGCAGGATGATTCCACATCTTCTTCGGGTGTTAATTTCAAGGTTGTTGAAGTTTCTGAAACCTCGCTCAAATATTACATTCTTCAGAAAACCAAAATGGGTCAAACATTTTCCAGTTTTCGCAAGATGGTCCACAACATCTGGACCTTCTGTACTCTAGGCCTATCCCCGCTGCACTGAAGATGAGGATCATCATTTTGTCCACGCAACAGGACCAGTGATAACTCGTCACTGTGCTACATGTTACAGCAAATATCTTTACTGAATGTACTATTTATTTTATGTATCTCTTAAATGTGCTTCATAAGCAAATAGAGTCCTTTCACATTACTCAAAATCCTGTGGGATTTCCCGAAAATCACGCATGACAATGCAATTGCAATTTTTGATTTGCAATTGAACACGTCCCTTTATAAAGACACAAGTGTTCTTTGGTGAAGAACTCTCTTGTTTTGTAAAGTCTTTAACATGTTTCAGAGACGTCCAACACAATTCACTGTTCACGTCAAGTACTGAGCTAGCCATTTAAAACATAAACAGACCAACTGCTACCTTGTGCAGTCTCCGACCGTTTAAAAGCCTCAAAAGACTTATACTTCAGCAATGGCTTCGTACAGAAAATTAAAACTGCTTGGCATATCGACGTGAAAATATAATTATTCCTGGCGATTGCTGAGGTGATGGCTTCTATGTCCCGTTCTATCTCCAGGGCATTGTGTGTGCTTCAAGTGGGAAAATCAGCGGAGCCATAGACATAAAATAAATGTAGTAAATAAGTAGACGCAGTGTTCGATGCTCATATTATCAACCACTTAGCAACGCGTCTAGTCCGGTATGATTTAAAGAACTCCGGAAGTCTCATGCATTTTCCCCATAGCCGTTAGCATTAGCCCGCAAAACATGCAAGTTCTGGTACAATTCAGAGTGTCAGCTGGTACCAACCCATCGAGCACATTTACAAAAGGTCAAAGCCTCGTTACAAGTCATTGTTCAGTCTTTTTGGCATTTTATTTCAGATAATAATTAGCATGTAAAACTCATCTGAACTTGTACACCTCCGGTGTACAAGTTCTCTTTTACATGTTACTGGAGAAGAGAGCAGGTAAATGGCATAAATATCATGAAATAAAACGTTTGCACACTTTAATATAGGGATCAGCTTCTCCAGTCATTTGTTTGTGAAGTAGCGTTCGCTTTGACGTAAGTCTGGGTAGCATCGGCAGCAAAGTGGTGGTGTCTGAGCAACGGGCAGAGAGGGAATTTCGCTTCTATGAATGTCTATGAGTGGGGCCACTTGCAGTTGCACTGCTGGGTAAGAAAGTGTTGTTGTTATTTCTTTCTTTTAAGATAACACATGCCCCTTCAATTGCAAATCACGTATTGTGATATGTGTAGTTTTTTTGAGTTCCCAGACAGGACTCAAGGAAAATAAACGTGGCTGAGGCAAACTGGTCGCGCGGACTTGACTTTGAAATAGCTCACCAAGAACATTAAAGTTTGTGGATGCCACTTCCAGACAGGGAAGCCGCATCACAAAGATGTTGAGTTTACACGAGTTTCGCACGGAAAATCATAAAAACCACATTCATTCCCTTCTTTGTCCCCTCAATGATTGCAACCAATAACAATAACAAATTGTAACAATAGTGGTGGCCAACCCTTATGGATAAATTTGATTTGAATAAAGTAGATGGGTGCCCATATAAACAATGCCCCTTCTAATGAACACTCGCTAAATCTTGCATACTCAACGGGGACCTGGGCATGCGCACTAACTATGTGAAAGGCCTCTATTCCACATGGATTTCAGAAGGAACCTAGATACTGTCAACATTTGAGGGAATACCTCTAGTGGACCTCTGTGGCAGAAGAAAATTATCAATTTTAATGGAAAACAGCAGCTCTACCCACTGTTCCCCCACTAAAAGTGCAAACACTGACTTTAGAATATATATTGTGCCAAATAAAGATGTGAAGAAGATTAAAGTGGTTGGCCCAACTTTGCATGAATATCCAAGAATTCAAGCAGGAGCTGCAGGATGATGCCACCGCAATGCTAGCGCTGCCTACAGTATCCTAACATCTAAAGGACAATCCTTTTACTTTTCTGAGATACCGGCACAATGAAATGAATGCATGCATGCAATACACCTGGCCTGAGATTGTATTGTATTGTGTGATTTATCTTCTTTAAATTTAATTTTAATCTGTAAAGCCTCTTTGAATGTCCTGAAAAGTGATATATAAATAAAGTATATCATTGTTATTATGATAATGCTTTTGTCGTCCATCTGTATGCAGGATCAAATAAGACCATCAAAGCACTTGGAGGAGCAGTGAGCGACTTCGGTGGTCTAGCCCACTAGAGGATTTTACCTATTTTGGGTTGATGGGAAACCAGAGCATCCACAGGAAGCCCACCTGACAGGCAAACTTTGCCAAGAAAATTCCCAAGGAATCAAACCTGGGTGAGGCGAGATTTATTATGTTCATTCACTTATAACATGGAATATAACCCTTAGATTTTAGTCTGAAAGGAATTTTGACTACGACCAATCATTCACTCACCATATTCCACGGACATAGTGGGTGGGGTAAATGGTCACATTTTAATATGGCTGTTCTACCTTCAATGCACTCAAAGCGCTTTTCATCAAGGAACCACTCACCCATTCACTCACACATTCAGATACCAGAGTACACAGAGACTGGGGGTGTGGACAGTTAGGTGTCTTGTCCAAGAACTCAACGTCAGTATTCACCTGAGGGAGCTGTGTTTGACCCGTAAATTTATTCCACCAATCCAGTTTGGTGGATCTGATCGTTTAACCAACGGTCTCTTGTCAAAGGACACAACTGGAGCTGGCATTGAACCTCCAACCTTCTAGTAGCATTCTTACTCAGTCTGAATAGGAATGCTCTATACTTTCCTCTGAATGAACACCAGATTATTGGCCCGTATAACTCACTTCATTTGGCTTTTGATGGCTTTCTGTCTGGACGTGTAAAATGCTGCTGATTGTGCTAATGATAATGTGTCAGAGCGATATGTCCCCCATCAGAGCAGCGCTGCCAGCTCGGAGACAGTCGGCAGTGTGCGGTGGAGAGGCTGGGGTTTGCTTCGGCATATGATTGATGACTCTCTCGTCTGCACTCCTTTGATTAAGACTCAAATGATTTATCGCCACAGCTCACAATGTAATTAGACTCTGGAACATGCACGCACAAAACTGTTGTCATGCCGGATGATGCCAACGGGATTGTGCTCACACTTGAGCTCATCTTCTTCCTACGTTATTGAATTATTGTCTGTGATTATGGAGATATACAAGCTCCCAAAGTCAAACTACTCCTCGAAAATAAGACTGCGTCAGATTATTTATAGTTTCCAGCCTCTTCATCTTCTCCCATCTAAGATTTGTATCAAAAATGAGTGCCAACAATGGGTATATGTTCTTCAACTACTGACAAGCTCTGTTGGTGAGACAAATATGATTATGTCAAACCGTAAAACCATCAAAGAAGTCTACAGTGTCTTTTTAAATCTAAATCACAGCCCGTCTTTTAATGTGATAATTTATCTTGGTAAATTGTAACTAGTGTTGAACTTCATATCTGTACTGTTGAGGTGTTCCTGCTGCTTTGCACTCTTGTCTTCCTGTTTCCATGAAAGAGTTGTGCTGTGTACCTTCTATGTAAATGAATATTACTTGATTAAGAAGGCAGGCTACCCAATTAAAATACACATAGATTTAAGTATTAAGATATGATATTATAATAGTGAATAGATAGATGTTGGTTGTTCAATTATTTTTTAATGATCTTCTCTACACAACATTTAACAGGCACTTGAAACCATAGACATAAATAAGCAGATGGCGTTTCATGCTCATGCTGTCAGTCACATAGCAACTCGGCAAGTCCGTAAGATTTGATACCTGGAGCAGTGCCCTGTAATTTTTTTCCTATAGCCCACAAAAAAACACAAGTAATGGACATTCAAGAGTATGTCAACTGATACAAACCCATCAACCACATTTATGAGAAGTCACGTTAAAAGCCGTTGTGTAAACCCGGTGGTGTTTTATTTTAGAATTTTATTTTAGAATTACCCTGTAAAACTGGTATCAGAGCTAATGACAAATCAACTTTAAAATTAGATTTTTGATCTTGTGTGCTAAGCATCTGAACATAAATGACATAAATATCATGAAATAAAATGTAACCCGGGACATTTTTGCCATTCCTTCCCACCTCTCTATTCAACATGTTGCTGTCCAAAAACCAAAAAAGTCTGAGATATCGCGTGATTACGAAGCGCACTTGCGAGACTTCCCCAGCGATGGGCGCGCTACACTCACTTGAGTGTGTGGGTACCGCCTCGAACGAAGCTGCTACAGGTACTCGTTTTTACCGCTTTAAATCTTCTCATTTTGCACTTTTGTACAACTAAACTGACATGCCACTGAACTGATATGCCACTCAACCTTATAGTCGCCCCTTCCATGGTGGCAATAGTCTGACTACCAGCTGTAAAACTGTTTGAAACGAAAGCCTTCAGTGTCATTTGTTTGTGTGTGGACAGCATGGATGTATTAAAAGAACTGGATAAGGTACGCCGCCTCTGTCTGTGGTCCCAGATTGATTTGTGGCCGTGCGAGGTACTGCAGCCTCTTGGAACCAGCCTTTTTCTAAAATTGCACATTATAATTGCAGACAGTACTGAATTATTATCGGTATTTAAATAAAATAGAAGGAAATGTTCTTTTCTACCGTTTCTAAAATCACCGAAATTACCGTTTTTATATTAAGTGACGTCACCGCAAACATATGCGAGTCACGTGAACGAGCACGTCGGACGATATAAACAGAAGCACGTGGAAAAGGCTCGACTAGCGATACCTGTAAGTTGTATTTTATTTCATTTCAGACACTTTCAGGTGTGCTCTAACATGAAGAACACAATTACAATCACACAAGCTAACGTTAACACAAAAACTTGCAGCTGCGTGGTCGTTCACGTCGCTCAAAGCATCATGGGGGAAAGCAAAGATGTCAGCCTCTGTATCAGGAAGTAAATGCGGAAGTAAGAAATTTTTTTGGGGTCATGCGCCAATGAGCACACTCCATAGGGATAAACAGGACGGCCATTTTGGATACATCTTCCAGGTTTTATTATAGTTCTATGGTGGACAGAGCTAGCATGCTAGCTCTAGCCTCCTGTTTAAATCTCTGGGTTTTTGACATGGTGCTAGTTAGCGCGGGCGCTAACATCACATGTTTTTTCCCATTTAAATTGTTTATTTTGTCTGTTTAGCATTTGTATTTGATTAGTGCTTTACTGTTTATTATCACAAATGAATATATATGACTGTCATTGAATATTAGCACTGCTAACTACTTTTTTGATGCATTATGATTTATGGTGCACTGAATTTTGAGTACTTTTATTTCTTTACTACTTCACTACTCTTTTGATTATTGAATGTTTAATTTGTGACCATGGTAGGGAAGTGAAATGTAAAGACATACAGTAGAACAAAGCAAGAAGTTCCGAGACAAGTTTCATAGTGTACCTTTAAAGTCTAAAATATTCACTTATTTTAGTTTAGTTCTTGTGTATTTGCTGCTTTGTATTCACATTCCTATAATAGAGCAAAATAATTGGGGCATAAATATGCATTCTCAAGATCACACAACAAATATATACAAAAACGTTAGGAAGAAGAGGAATTCCAGTCTTCTGACAGGTATTTCTCCACAATAATAGAATATAGAGAAGCACTCAGCATTCTTTATGTGTGCCTGTTATGGTAATTTTACATAATGAAAAGAATTGTTATAATTTTATGGGCTTTTTGGTGCCAACCATAAAAATAGGTGTCGTTAGTGCAAGCATATACATTATTAATGTTGTCCCATGGAACACAGGAGCTGTTTGCGGTCAGCTTGGATTTTCTCCCATGAATGAATGTATGGCATGTTAATTAGTCATTTTGAGTCATTTTTTTTTTTATTGTTACTCAACTCCAATCCAAAGTCAGTCTTATTTTGATGTATTGTTTCACATAACGTTACTTTTTATAATACAATACTCTGTACTTAAAACAGCATTATGCTTACTGAGCTCTGAGCAGACCAGGTTTTTCCTCAGGTTTTACCGCCTCCATCATATGTCACTGTCACCTGGAATCACTCTGACGGATTACCAGTCCCTACACTCACAGTTTACAGCAATCACAAGCAAATGCCATGAAACGAAACACCATGCAGGTTAATAAAATCTCTGTATTGTGTCAGTGTAATCGCCATCTTTGACCTGGGAAGCTGTGGGGCAGGTTTCACTGTATTAAACCCCACTGAGGAAGCAGCAGACATGATGACCAACCCATGGATGAGATGAGCCTGGAAGCATGGTGCATATGTTTAAAGGTGCAGAAAGGGTACACAACATGTTTAGTTCATGAATATGTTTTAGCTTTACCTGAAATGTTTCACAGTATGGCATTAAATGTATCTGTTTTACCTTTACTCACATGTTTTATTGCTAAAGATACCTTGAAAAACCTCCACTAGGTTCAGGTCCAGACCAAACTGACTTGAGTTTCAAATGGGTGCATATCATAGAGACAAGCAAGTGGCATACCCTTCACTGAAAAATGTGTGTTAATGTGTTAAAGAGTGCACCTTTAACACATTAACAATTTATAATTGTTTATTTGGTGCCCTTTATTTGGGAAGCCATGGTTTTACATTACATTGGTTATTGATTTTAGCAAAGTAATTATCTTGTGAAGTGTTTATTGAATATGAATCTACTCTCTAAGTAACTGTGATGTGTTTACTCCCATAATAAGACTGCACAAGAAACATTAGTCAATATAAATGCATGCTAAACAGATCTTAACAAAGACAGATTGTGCCATTAACAAACGATTATGATATGCATGAACAATTTCAAAAGAGATACAGCAGTGTTATACAGAAAAGCACATAGTTTACAGGAGGTGGACAGCTTGAGTTCACCAAAATGCGGTTATTCTGAACAGGTTTTCTCTCCTGATGACAGCTGCAGAGAAACAGATTAATAATAAAGTAGAAAATGAGATTATGCTGAGTCGTTAAGTTTACAGCCCTCAGTAGAAGAGCATAATTGTTCTGGCCGTGATCATAAGAGTGGGCACAAAAGTACCAGAATGTTCGGTCATAAATGATGCTCTTGAATGCACCATGATCTGGAGGCTGGCCTTGTTTTATGGGCAATGTGAGGAGCTTCACATTGGAGTGTTAAAAATATTAAACTAAACAACAAAAGAAGGGTCTTAATTTTTTTGTAACTATTTTTCCTCTTTCCTTCAAATTTTTGAAAGATTTGTTTGTTGTCATATGATGTCAGTGCATTTGAAATAATGTAGTTGTGTTTTTTTGAGACATCACGGTGCATTTTGTTCACTCTACATTTCATATTCTATATCAATATGCATGTCCAGCACATATAGAACACTCCAATTTCTGAAAGCCCACAGGCAAATATCCTCAAAGTCCTCAATCACATTTGTCAAGAGCAGGCTGCTGATGACCGATCAATGCAATTCCATCAATGCTAAGCGATCATCTCATTCTCAATAACATTCACTTCTTCATGACATCAACAACCAATGTAGATCCACCACATTATGACACATTACCAATCCAAATAGCCTTAAAGTGGACCTTACAGAAGAAATACAAGTCCCAACAACAATCGCAACAATAAAAGCAAAATAAAAGAAAACAACTTCCATGGAATAGTATTCATAGTGCGATAATACTGAGTGAGAGTGCATGCTGGCCTTTTATGAAATATGATTGCCCTTAAGCTACTGTTTGATAAGAATCATATATTTGTCTTGGGTATATTCGTCCCTTGCTGATGCTAAATTTGAAAAACCATGCAATATAGATTGTGATAAAAATAACAAGAACTGTGAAATGTGTGGGGGAAAAGCATTGTTTATACATACGTTGGGGATTTCATATAGCCTTAAACTAGTATAGGCAAAAGCTCTTCAGAGAATCCATATGAAAGGTATATATAACCCTTGTGGTGGTAAGCCAGCTGTGTCTGCAGGGCTAGTCTCAGGTGGGTCAGTAGGAAGGCTTTATTGTGGCTCTTAAGGTTTCTGAGCCTGGAGATGCAAACCGCAGCATCTTACAGAAACGCTACAAGCCCCGAGTGTGACCCAGATCAGAATTAATGAGGTCAGTGTGAATTTACTATATCAGTAGTAGCATAGTAGTGGTAGTAGCACTTATTTATTTTTTTGTGATATTGAGATGTTTGGATGGGTTTAAAGTGGTTATTAGAACAATGTCGATAAAAATGTACTCATTGCTTTCTCCATACCCTGCTCTGATCATCCATCATCAATCATTCAAACACCTACACGATCAGACTGATAGACATAGGTAATTTTTGGTAAATTTTGTTCTGAAACACCTAAAATCAATTTGCTTGATACATTTGCACAACTTGTAAAAACCTCTAACTCAAGATGATATTATATAGCAACTTATAAAATACATGTGACCAGGTCATATCCAGTGGTGGACTTACCATTAGGCATCAGGCTACAATTGCCTTGAGCCCCCAACCTGAAGGGGCCCCCTATAAGTTGCGCCCCCATCATCATAGACGCAAGGCTCTGAAACAGTTCTCTCAATTTTACAATAAAGTGGTGCAGCGTACTTTTAAACAAGAAAAAGGGAAGGAAAAGAAAAAATAGTGTGTCATTGCCAAATTCTGCCTAAATTATTCCCCCTAATAAAGCTAAATAGTACATAAAACATAACACTATAAATTTACAAATTAATATCATGTGTTTAAATCAGCTGGAACATGTGTTAAAATGCACCAACAAATGGGATCAGATTTCTTAAATTATTTCCCCCTCTGTTTAAAGCTGTTTAGAACATGTAAGCTGTTGCACATTTTAATTTTCCAATAGTTCACATACCACCCCAAATTTATGAACTTGTTCAGCCACCACACGTTAAAAACAAACAAAACAGAATTAACAAAAAAAAAAAAAAAAGCTTCTATCAAGAACAATTCAAGAGACACAACAGAAAAGTTCTAGAAAATCACACTTGATGAGGAGGTGCCTGTACTTAATTTTGCTCTGGGCCCCCAAATTACTAGGTCCGCCACTGGTCATACTCGTAACGTACAGTGTAACAACCTAGAAGATAACATGCAACGCGAATGTAACGCAGTGTGTAAAACCCTGTAAAAACACATAACTCGAGACGTAAAAACCTGTAATATAACCAGGACGGAACACACTGTGCAAGAACCTGTAATAACACCTCGACGTTATACACTGTGTAACAACCTATACATATAACCTGTAACAACATGTAACATCAACGTTACACTCTGATTACATGCTGTTTTTTTGCTTGTTACACAGTGCCTTAACTCTTGAGTTATATGTGTTTACACGTTTTTAAACTGCAGTTTACGTCTTGGTAGCTTGTTTTTTTTTTTAATAGGTTGCTACACAGTGTGTTACATACGAGCTACATGTTATAGGTTATTACATGTGTGTTTACAACTATGTTTTAGGTTGTGTGACCTTAAGTTCTCTGAAGACAAACCTCAGCAGTGCATTGTTAAAATGAGCCACATACACAAAGAGTTGCAGGTTGTTGGCACCATCTGTCAGTGTCGACTCGTCTCGGCGCTCAGACACATGCTCCACTGGTGTCACTGCTGGTGTCTTTCATATGTGCTGAGCTGAGGTGTTTGTCTTTGAGCATTCACACCATGCTGCTGCTCACTTGATACAATCTGAAGAATAGAGTGGCTCCAACGTGGCTCACACTGACTTCCATTACACGCGCTGTCATTTACACCTTTTGATTCACATTAAAATTCTCTACACTTTATGTCACTTAATCTCTTGGAAAACCATTCAAGTGAAGTGTATTTTTGTATTGCCAAATGGAGTCCCTGTTCTTGCGCTTGTAAAATTACACATTTGGCTAATTACGCTTGTTGTGAATGTAAAAAAGTGCAAATGTTGACATGATGCATTGTATAACCAGTCTGTGCTCTCCACCTCCAGCACCATACATCAGCGTGATTGAATAGCTTTAGCCGTATTACAGCACTCACAATCGCTTGTCTGCCAAGAGTGAATGCCAATGACATTAGCCTTATTTATGTGCTTTGATTAATTGGTATTGCCTTTTCTGTCTCCTCATGGTGCTTATAGGGGTATCTGTTGGTGGTCATTTCCATAAACATGTTAGTGTTTCAGCTGTGCCCTTGGAGTGACATGGGCCCATTACAATTCAGGCCAGTAATGGATGCACACTCCCCATGAGTTTGTGACAGCCTCGTCCTTTTGGAGATCAGGACACAGCAAAGAAAAAGACACACAAATATCTAAGTTATTAATAATGCATAGGACAAATTGATAAACTTTACTTTGTATAGATGGAATACATTTGTGAGTAATTTTCCATGGGATTTACTATCTCATATTTATAATGAACTTTGGGGATAAAAATGATAGTAATGATCATAATGATAATTCAGTTTCATCCCAACAGTGTAGATTTAATCTCATTTAAACTGTTTATGTCCCTTTCCAGCCAGGGCTTAGTGAAGCGGAGCCGTCCTACCTGGTGCAAATGAGATGTGCTGAACGCTGTGCTACGCGGCAGGGAGCGCTTGGCACTGCTGTTAGCCTGTTGATATCTATCTGAGTGAGACATCTTTCTGTTCCATCTGAGCAGCCACCCACAGCTTCATTTCCCTCCACCTGTCAGTGCCCAACCCGCTCTCTGTCTGCCACAAGGACACACGCTTTGATAAAAGACACCCTGACTTATTATACATAATTTTGCAATAAACTGGACCTGTAACAATGACCTTCTCCAGCGAAACTAAAAACACAAAGACTTAATACTATTTAAAAATGAATCGCTACAAAAGTTAGTTTAATGTTTTGTCCCTGTGCAGTTGATTTCAAATCCAAAAGGTATTTATGAATTTGAAAGGCAGGCATTGTACCTGATTTGTACTGTTTTGAAAAATGAAAAACAGGACTAGTTCATTTTAAACTCTTTACAGAAGTAATATGTATATTTCACTTACCCAATGCAGTTCCAACATGCTAAATATTCACCGCAATGAGTTTATAAGCACTTTTCCCAAACTTCCCAAACTCATAAAACACTATTCACCTTATTCCGCCTCTTTTTGCGACAGATACGTACTTTTGTTGTAAACGCCCTTCCGTTTGACGAGAACTCCGTTAAAGCTAATGGCGATAGTCTAATAGTCTCGTCACTAAAACATGATATTAAGTAGATTGATTTGTGTAAAATGTTTAATGTACACATACAACAACAAGTCAGCAATATACAATTTCCTGGGCGGCTTGAAAACAGCTTTTTAGTCCGTGTAGAACTTATTTTCTGTTGCGCTTGTCTGCCCCATGTAAACTAATACAACGGAAACAAGATGGTGGCGCCCACGATAACAATGATAACGATAAATAGATGCAGAGAAAGCACTGTGGTCTCATTTTCACCTGAATATGATTTTACAATATGTTATCTGTTATCAGGTACAGCGCTTTCGAGGTTACGCTGTGTGTGACTTGTGTTTATACTTTTAAAATTCCAAAATATGTAACAGGTTTCACTGTTGCCTGTTGCCTTTTTAAAATATTCTTAAGACAGCAACAGCCTCTGGTGTTTCTGTTGGATGCATTTAACTATAAAAATATAGAGGCACAACTAAGTGAACAAACCATTTGCCGATTAAGCAGAATTGTAAAATGCTTTAGAGATTTGGTCACTGAAGGGAGAAGGTTATGTTTAGCACAATAAGCTTGTGTATTACAGAAGAAACGGAAATCCAATAGAGCTGGGCCTCAGGATGGTATCTCCACTTTATGGCCTGTATATGTGTGTGTTAGCACAAACTTTGTAATGGAGCTCATAAAACGTACCGCTTGAAGGTGCTGATCTTTTCCACAGCGGGGACCTCGGGCTACTACGATTGAAAGACCAACGATGCGCTGTCTCTGTAAACGTTCCTCTGATTTCAGTATCACAAGAAAATGGCACCTTTTGTATAGGCTTCTGTAAACCAGGGGGATAAGAAAAACAAACTAATTAGCAAAAATCAATATGCGTCAGTCGAAGTTATCAATTCCAGTGTTATTTGTTGCTGTATTTTTATGTTTCTGAGGAAACATAACTGTGAATCTTTAATGCAGGCTTGGCTTCGGCAGACACCTTAATGATCATAATGACAGTTGGGCTTCATCGCAGTCCCTTGAGAATCCGCCGTCAGCAAAGCCAACTGAATAGATGAAGTTAATCCTTTCATTGCCTCCAGATTATGATTTTATTGCAAACATGTAATTCTCCATAAACGTTAGCTACAGCCTTAATTTGTTCAATAGAATAAAATATATTACAAAATAAATTGTGTGCTGCACTGGCTCATGAACGCTTTTCCAATATGTACCATCACAACCATTGATGCTAAAATGAGACACATAAAACATTTACTTTGCCACATAAATCCTAAACACAATACTCTATCCATTAATCTATTGAATTTATAAATCTACTTTTGTTGACAATAAATCTGATTATAGCTCTATGGGCTTGGGTCTCCTTGGTATTTGTTCAAAAATAGATCAGAATGAAATCCCCATGTTGACATGAACAGGGGCGTATAGTGCACACAATGGAAGGGTCAATGATGAGTGAGGAGTCAGAGCGAGTCCCCTGGGACGCAGCAGAAGAGATTTTCAACAATATCGCTCTGCCTGCTGCTATTGTGTTGAGACAAGGGTAACGATTGGCTGTATCAAATCTGACCTTTTGACCTCCAGGGCTGCCGAACTAAAACCTTCTTGAAGTGATAGCTTTTTGATTGACACAAGAAGGCATTGTGTTGAAAGAGTACTGGCTATCTCAAATTAGAAAAAAAAGATGGCAACAGATGTACAACTTCAGGGCATTTGTTTATTTACGTATTATTGTTATGTATTACTAATTAATGAAAATAGTAAAAGTGACGCTGGAAGAATCAGAGGTGAGCTGAACTTTTTATTAGATTCATTATGCACAGGAAATATAATATATATTTTGGGTTTTGACACAAGTGCAGTGCATTGGAAAAAAAACTGAAACAACTAATGCTAATGTGCACTAGCTTTGTTTGCTTAAGTCTGTAGGCTCAACAAATTAAGTTATTATCCAAGAAAAACTAGTTTGTCACCAGATCCAATCCACATTTGGTGAGGAATGATTATTTTTTATTTATGTCAGCTTTTTGCTGTTTTGTTCTCAGCTGAGTCTGCGTTCTGTCTTGTTCTTTCTTGTCCAATCATGTAAAGTGTTCCAGGAGCCTAAAGTGAGCCTGCTTTGGAAGGTAGTACCTCTCATTTCTCCATTCAGATCTGTCGGGCTGCTACGGTTCACTTATGACAGTGGAGCTAATCCCCGACTGCCCCAATCCACCAGTCAAAACGCTCCATTTGAGAGTCTCAGTGAGATGTGTGAAAAGTGGCCAATCATTTACAAAGATATACGTTGAATTTAAACCTGTTATTAGACTTTGCAGTGGTAACAAAAACAGCTGAGCACATAATTTAAAGGTCTTTGGGTCAATAATCACCATTTCGTCCACCAGTTTAACCAATGGCTACATCAACCTAGCACCCATCTCCATCATAAATCCCATTGTCAAACATACGTAGCATGCAGGATTACACACTTTGGTGATTTTTGCAGCCGCACACCTGAAAATTGGCCGCTGTATTTGTGCTGACGCTGGAGGAAAGCCATGGTGCATCTCCATTGTGTGATCCCCCTTTGCCACACCCTGCAAGTATCCCCCAAGGGCTCAATGTACAGGAGAATATACGCAGTCCGGCTCAGACCACCACAACAAAAGCACAGGCCAGACAGTTTCACACTTAAACATCCCTGGAGTGTGGCATTGTGGGAGCTAGAAGGGAAATGAAAAGTACAACAGGAATGGAATAGAACTGAACATAAATGTTACAGACAATATTTAGTAATATGGTCGTTCTTCTGATCAAATGTCATGACACAAACAGGTCACCTTGAGTGAGCAGAGATGATGTGATCTCAAGGGAAATTTACTATAACCTGGAGGGGGAAAAGCCAACAAATGCTGAAATGTACATTTTTCAGACATATTGCAGAAATTATATGCTGTTTGTTTTACAGGTAGATGTTTCAAGATTTTCTTTTATGCTGTTAGACAAACTGCACTTTAATGAGTCAGATTTAAATAATCTAAAGCAAAGATAAATGAGATGATGGAACTTAATACTCAGTCTTATCCCTTTTGGTCAAAAATACATTGGCTAACTTACTAGAACAAGCTGTTGTTTAGCCTTATGAACCTTTTTTTTTTTTTTTTATCATAACATGAACTGAGACATGGATGTATTAATATGACTGACCAGTGATTTAACACCATTTCAAATCCTCTCATTTCCTGTCTGTCAGGGAGCTGTCTTGATTAGAAAAGACTTAATTATTGCAAAACAAAAGCCTGAGGAATCACAATGGGAGGTTGTATGTGTTCGGGTGTTGACATGATTCCGTCAGACTGGGGAGAGAGGTTGTTTGTGTGACATTTATTTTATTAATGTTATACCTTTATTTGGAAAACATTCCGTAAACTCAAGGGTTAAACAGCTCAACTCATATCAGTGCTAAAGACACATTGTCACAAAATGTTGGAAAGCCCCCGATATGTTTTCCTTTTGGTGATAGGCACTTTATTGTTCTGAACTGTGTTTAGCATTTCAGAGTTTTTTTGGATGAATGGGCAGCATTTGCTGTTGTTTGACTAATGGTTTGGCCTGATAATGCATATTGCGTCAATGGTGTCTTGTGGGGTTTATTAATGTGAGAGACTTGTAATGATTATATTTTAGTTGGCAACTGTTTAATGTGAAACCAAAAAAAAAAAAAAACTTTCTTCAAAAACACTGAACTGTTTTGTGAGGGAGCATGGCACAGTCGCAGGCGACACACCTTGAATCACCTGAAGTCATTTGTTATATATTTTCAGCTTCCATTCTGGGACCAAGAATTCATTTCCTGTTTAATTTCACATACATGTTCATGATTCTTCAGTGGATGTAGAATCATTTATATGCATCTAGACTCTGCACCATGTCTCTGCTCTTTTGTTATTCCATTAATTAACTATTATTATAAACATTTTTATTCTGATTCTGATCTTGATTATTTTATCATGCACACATTTGTTTTACTATCACTATCTGCATGTTATGTTTATTATGCCATATGACGTTACTCCATTGTGAGATCAATAAAGTTTTACAGACAATAAGTAATTCTGGATGGAGGGCAGGGGCCTATAACTCTATGAGAGATTTACTGTTTTCATAAGACATATTCAGATGTATGTTCATTAAATGTTGAACTTTATTATTATTTGTTAGGTATTGCCTCCACAAACTTGTCATATTAATCTTGTGGCTTAACATTCTTTCGGCTGACAACAATCACATCTTTGGGGTTGAATAATTGTACTCACTTTTATATTTACGCTGAAAGAGATGTTTAACTTTGTGCCAGTGTTTGTTTCATTCATTTCAGGAATTAAAGAGATAGGCTAACATTACACCTGGCCATAGAATTCTAAACTTTACTCAAAACGACATGCACATAGTCACTTTTTTTTTTTTTGCAGCTTTAGTGATCCATCCAAATTCTCTTCTAAAGACATCTGCTTACGTTGATAAAAATCAGGAAGAATGGACTATGCCTTGGGCCTTTGTCACGCTCTTATTGTCCCCCTAAAGCCAGTTGCACAGTGCAGTCCCCCCACATACACACAAACAATGCCACACGTTTTAATTTGTCTCATGTTTAGATATTAACTGCACCTGAACACCAAGCTGGGAATTTACTGTTGCGTCGCATGAGACCCCGGCGTTCCAGGCTATTAAAATGATAAATAAATAGATACAGCAGAGATTGAGGAAATATGTAATGCATTAAAAGTCTATGGAGGCCCACAGCGGCTCAAAGGAAAGCACTCATTAATCTGCAATGACAACCTAGCAGTGCATAATTTTTTTCACTGCTTTATTGAGAACGTACAAAAGGGAAAAGTTTTATTTTTATGCATAAAATCATTGTCTCTAATGATTGCAACAATTCATGTCTTAGTTGCAAGAAGCCATGCTTTACATTTAACATAAAAAATGTGTCAGATAAACATATTATTTATATTAAAAGATTGAATTAACAATACCATGTCAGTGACAATTCTACATGTATTTTGTATTTTTTATAGTTTACCTTAGGCTGTAGTTAAATTGCCATCATATATAGTCTTATACTGCCATATAAATTGCTTGCATGTGAGAAACCTTAAATATTGTGATGACAGCAGCAGTGCAGAGCTCGTGAAATGTAATGAAATAATGTGCGTTTGCTATTCAAATGTCTGCAGTAGTCCAGGCCTGCTCCATTGATTCTCCATGGTCCTTTGGGGAATGAAATCCGGTTTGGCTGCGTTTTGATGAAGTGCTGACTTCTGTGGTCCACCTGTTTACCGCATGTGTGCGTTGATAAGAAAGTTTACAATGCTGACATCTTATTTCACTCTCAAATTCCTACGCCTCAAACAGCATCTATGCACCAATATGTGATTTAATAAAATGTTTGTGTGTTTTGCTATTGCTTTGAAGTGCTTATTTTTTCAGTGTTACTCGAAATGCTATTACTATTGCACTGGTAAATGTCATGCATCTAGTATGATACCAAAGGGACTATAGTTTGAGAATATAAAATAATTGATAAACCTAATAGCCTATACTGCATTGATGTAGTTCTACTATCATTACAGCTAAAAACTCATGTTGCACTAAACAAATTCATGATTACTCCATCTTTATCTCATTTAGATGAATTATGAATGTTTTACAACTGTTCCTCAATGTTAGTTTGTCCTGTATAGTCTCTGCAATCTCTTGATCATGCAGCCTTAGCAGCTTCGGTCATCAGAAGCATGGTGACTCTCACTGTTTGTGAAGTGCAGGGATCAATAAAGCCTGTCAATACTGATTCAATCCATTGCTGCAGTCAAATGGTGTGGCTTGCAATTATAAAGGTGTTCAGGTCATTTTAAGGAGTGAGGGGCCACTGCCTGTTTGGACTTGGAGATCACACAGATCAATGGCCGAACTTAATACACAAACAATTCATTCATTCTTCTATTCAAAACATTTTTGAAGAGTGGCCCCGAAATGTCAAGATGTTTAAAAGACTGCACCTTAATTACAGTAAAAATAAGATGTGGTATAGGCCCAAATCAGACCATGCAGTTCATCAACGTCACTTTTGATTTGTAATGTGATCATTGGTAAAGAAGATTTTCTCTCTATATCTACCAGGCCTTGCAATGTTGCCTTCAGACAGCTCCTCACAGCAATTGTAACTTGTTTATTTGGGCAAAATATATTGACCACAAAAAGTAGTTCTGAGTTGGACCTTGTGGCAGATCATTATTTAGTTTGTCTCTGAGGCTATTAACAATTCAAGACTTGACTCATATACTGACCTAGAATTGGGTCACAGGTGAGTTCACAAAATTGGAACTAAACAAGGACAAAACTAAACCAGGACTAGATCAGGAAAAATAAGGACTAAAACAGGACCAAAACAAGTCAATAGCAGGACTAAAATAGGAACGCTATTGTAGGAAGCACATTGTCTCATTTAAAAAAACATATATTGCATTTTGCTTTTCAGATGTGTTGAGACTTCTCTCTTGCTTCAGCATGTTTCTCTTTAATAATTTGTTCATTCAATGACAATGCACTGTGCAATTTAGAACTGTCAAATTCTTGTCTTGGGAGTCATAAAATCTTTAGACTTAATGCATGTGATCGTGGAAAATGAAGCATGTAAGTATCAAGTAAGTTATTGTGGTTAGTGTCAGCTTTGGGAACAGGCGCTGGACACTTTCCTGTTTGCCGTAGTGTGTGCACATGGAGCCGACACTGGGAGATAGGGTCGGCTTGTCCTTTTGGTACCACTGCCTGTTTTTCTTCACAAATCCCCCTCTCCCTCTCTCACTCCGGTCCAGTTGTGTTGCAGGTGGTGTGACAGAGCGCAGTTACAGTCGCTCCAGGAAATTTGTGTTCTCCTTCCAAAAAAACATGTTTTCACTGTCTGTACCACATCTGGAGGGATATTTACTCCTGGAGCCATTCTTCTCGGCAGCAGCATGACAACACACAGTTCATTTTAACACTCAGCAAAATCAAAACATATTTTGCACGAATGGGAACTTGAAAAAGAATGGTCATTGTGGTTGTAAAGTATACTGGGGAAAAGTTGGCAGCGAAGAGAAAATGAGGACACTTCAAGAGGAGTTAAATAGAACGGCTAAAACAAATGAATGCACAAAAGTCCTTCAAAATAATGTTTCTCACTGAAAGAGCAGTGTAATATATGAGGCTTGCACTCTTGCCTCATTTTAGACTGCCATCAGTTTTGTACCAAAAAATAAAACGATACTGCTAATTATGTATGCACCTAGAAGTTAGGTGCATGAACGATTAAGCAAAATATCAATGAGATGACAGTTCACACCTTAGGGTAGTTCAATAGACTTACCAACAACAGATACACCTAACCAAGCAGCCAGTTTCAGTTTCAGCTCCTCTCCTCACACAGATATTTAAGGCAGTAACTCACCAGTTCACTGTCAGATGATTTGAAGAAGCTATAAGATGAGTGGCTAATTCACTCCTGAAATGTTAACTTTGTCCAGGTGACCAAATTCTATGAACAAAGTTGTCTAATCTTATACTCCTGAATAAGCCGAAGAGCCATGCGCGACCTGCTGGAGTGGTGTCACTCACTGGTCCAGACAGGTTGCCCCAGCGGCACTGGTGGAAGGATGGAGCACATGCAGCCTAATTTACTTATGGGGACTACCCTTCAATAAACGTACAATAAAAACACTGCAGTAAAGTGCGTATAACTCATTTGTCATAAGACAAACATACTCCAGCATCTAACTGCAATCATGCATGTGAGTTCATGATTGATGACCTGTGGAGATGCAAGGCAGCTAATTCTTTTATCGTACAACATTTAATCAAGCTTCAACCCTGTACTATACCCCGAGGTGTGCTGTGTTGTTTGACCTTCACGTGGGTAGAACTCAAGCGGTATTCCCATCCCAATATGTGGGCGTTTAACCAGCATCGAAAGCTGTCAACCCAGATTCCCAGTTGACCAATAGGATTCCAACCTCCACAAAGTGCTTGTGTCCTTGAAAAGCACCATGAATGAATCCCGCTGGCCAAAGTTTGTTCCTGGGGCTATCTCTGCAGCAGTCAATCATCCATGAGGGGTTACCTATAAAGGGTTAAAACCTTTCCCATCTGTTGCTAAGGAAGTGTAGCCAGTCACTCAGGAAGCAGGGAGAGCAGTTTCCTGTTATGAAGAGAGAGTTTTTTTTAAGGGTTTCGCATTCATTCAGTGCTGCAACAGATGCCTGGCCAGGAAACCCAGCCAATAGCGAGCGCTTTTGGTGTCCGAGAAACTGTTTTGGAAAGAGCTTTTAGGAACCTTTCTATGTGCTAGCAGGAAGTATACTGGGCTCAAAATATGGTGGGAAAACAACAAGGACTGTGGTCGCATTTGTCATCACTTTTTTCAACTGATTTTGAAGATATAGATTCTGAGAGAGAGGGACAAATTTTGAGTTTACAAATTTAAAACAGGCATTGAATCAAAATTTTAGGCAGAACAATACCATTCTCTCTCTGTGTTATTCTTAAATTAATCTCAAACAGCACATGAGACAGGGATTGAAAAGGAAAGAGGAAATCATTATTTTTTGGGTTTATTTTGAATATGCTGCCTGGACACATAGACTACGTGGCTATCTTCACCAGTTTTAGTTTGTGTCAACTTTTGCAAAAGCAAATGATTTAGCCTAAATTTTCCAATCACCCTAACCTTTATGCATTATGCTAACTTAACATTTTGCTTAGGTTGTTGAATTTTTTTGTTTCATTGCTTTGATGATTTCACTGGATAGTCATTTTCAAAACAGCGGGATATCTAATAATTTAATAATAATAAAGTTTGTTTAGCCTACATGTTTGACGAAATGATCTTAGCGCCATGTACAAACACCACAAACAATCTTTGTGCTATGTTATAAACATGTTTTGGAGACGCACTCACGGTCCCCGCTGCAGTCCAGCCCCAGGAAGCGCAGCAGCACCTCCCTGTTTCCACACAGGAGCGGAGCGCACCAATGAGTGCGTGAGCACCAGTGCGCTGGAGATGCTTGCCGGCTCGAGTCACAGCTGCTTCTCTGGAAACACAAACGCTTCTCACAGGTAGATTTTCAATAACGTTGAACAAAAAAGATGAGATGTTCAGTTATAGTACTCTCTGTAACTTTACGGGACGAAGTGTGCTCGCGTTTGGATTAACTTTACGCATCAATTGGACTCAGCGGTCGCGGAACGAAGGCGAAATGAGGAGAATGAGTAACTGGCGTCGTGGATGATGATGTCCCACCATGAATGCAGGTGTGTGCCATATGTGTCGTGTCAGTAGATAGTTTCATACATGAGCTATTACTTTAAGAAAAACGTTGACAATGTTTTGCAGAACAACTTTTCAGTCAATAGGTTAATTACAAGACGGGAATCTGCAGGCTTTATTCTTACCATTAGGCGTTTTTTAACATTTGGCGTTCCTCTAAACGTTTTAAAACACGTTAAGAACACATGTGCATCATAGGGAAATAAATGTTTCCAACCCGTTAACTTGTGTAGTCTAATTATATGTTTGTCTCCAGTCGACATTGGAGGGATCCTGCTTTGTGAAATGAAAACCGTTCAATTGAATTCAGCGCTATCATCCAATCAGTGAAATCCTCATTTTGCTTTTTTTTTCTTCTTCTTTTAGTAATGCAATAATAATAAATATAAATAGGCCTATTACTGAATCTGAACTTTTAGACTTTATACTGACTTTTCACCTTTAGGACACCGTTTGAAATCATATCCTGAACGATTGCCACAGTCACAGTCCAAGTGTCATTCTCTTCCTTTGCTTTTAAGACACATGTTTTAATTGAATTCTTGTTGCATAATCCATATCCTGTTGTTTGGAGTAGGGTGCTTTGTCAAACTGGGGCCAGTGCTTCCCTTTCAGCTTCATTGTTCTTTGACACACTCAAAGGACCTGTTTAGCAGAAAAAGTGTGTTTGTGTGTGGTGTTTTTATGAGACGGGAAGAATGGCCAGAAGGAAGTCTATTTGTAAAATCTGATTCCTCTAAGCTTTCTTAAGGTGCTTTGGAGCAGTGATGGGGTCCTCCTTTTGGGTTATACGTGGGTTCTTTGACAGTCTTATGCTCAAATTGTACTAAGATTTTGAATACAGGTGTACATTCATATGAACAAGTTGAAGAGTGAGACAAGAACGGACCCTCAGAGATAGCAGGGTGCACTGTGAGTTGAAAAGGATGTGCGTCAGGGCAGGTACTAAATAACAGGAAGAGCAGGGCTGTACACAGTGGTAAAGTATGGGTGTGTTGCTTTAATCCACCATTCCAGACATGACACTTCAAGACCTTCTTATACTAGGTAGACTGTGCTGTAATAAATGAGCCCAATTGCACATTTTAAGTACAAACTTCTCATTTACGCTGCCTCACTAACACAGTTAATGACACTGGGAATCTAATGAGCTATGTTTTGGTTAGACTTAATTTACATTCAAAATGGAGTGTGTATGTATCATTTTTCCAGACAGCTCAGTGTTATTGTTCCCGTTCTAAGTACCCTGTGGCTCTGTTGTTTTTCCTGCTGATAATGTCCAGTGCAGCGCTGGGCAGGTCACTGACTACTGAGCTGAGTGCGCTTCCTCTGCCCCACACACATTGCTTCAGGATTGATAAAGTCACGCACTAATAGCAATTTCTTTTCCCTCTTTTATTTTTACACAGACCTTCAAGAACTGCATGTGCCTCAACCCAAAGTCCGCAGTCATCTGACCATCAGAGTGCAGTCCAAGCTGATGTCCGGCTCCTGCGTCCCAGTGCGTGGTCCCAAACCTCCTGTGGCGCCCAAGCCCAAACGTCCACACAGCCTGAGTAATGGAGACTTGACTCACAGCAACGGGGACAGTGAGGCCCTCCACTTTTTGACGGAGGACAAACAGGACAAACTGGAGACATGCGAAGCAGAGGTTAGCCATAATGACGATGTCACTGGAGAGAAAGAGTGTGTAGAGGAAGACGAGGAGAACTTGAGCAATGATGGGGACAGCATTGGCTCTGATGATACAGTCAAAGCAGATGTTGCAGATGATGAAAATGCATGCCAGGACGTGATTATACCTGAAGTTAGCACTCTCTCTGATGATGAGAAGTCCTCCACACCTTTACCTTATACTACTGACACAGAGGAGGACACTGGGGATGAAGAGGATATCAGAGTGTCCACACAATATCAAACATTCAACCAGGGCAATACAGACAATGAACTTGATCCCACTGAAACATGTGGTGACATAGAAGCGGGTGGTTTTGAGTTTGGATTCAGTCTGCTTCCCACAGTCACAGAGGAGTTTACATATGATGTGATTGGCCTAGCGGATGACGCTAGTGACACATGTGAGTCGTGTGAAACAGCTGAGACTGGAGATATAGAGGTGTGGCAACCAGAACGGGCCACCAAAGATGTCTCTGGTTGTTTTCGGTTCACTGCCAGCACCGAGGATGTGTTTGGACCTTACTCTGTCATCGAATCAGTCCCAATTGATACAAGTGACACTGCTGACCCTGAGTGGGGGCAGGACAATGAAGATGATGAATCCACAAATGTGCAAACACCTGAAACTTCTAACCAAGAACCTTATTATGTGTCATCCGATGATGTGGACAAACTGGAAGATAAGCAAATCCTTGCAGAGAATGAGGAGGCTGAGGAGACTGAACAGTCAAGCCCGCAGAAAGACAGAGGTGGCGAGTCAGCTGATGAGTATGCTGACATTGATGAATCATTTTGCCCTAAAGATGAAGAAGACTTGGAGCATCTTGAGGGTGTCTCATCAGAGGATTATGTTGAGATTGGTGATGAGGACACCGAGGAAGAATCTGAAAAGAAACCTATCAAAGGGAAAAGTGCAAAAGAGAGAACAGCCAAACGAGAGCAGGCCTTCCAGAATCAAAGAAGAAGCTGCCAGCCTCGTCTCAGACTCTGCAATATTACTGTACCGACCGACTTGGACCTCGGACGCACCCCTGAACTCACCAACAGAGTAGTGTTTGCCCACACCACCGAGGCCTTCGAGGAGGACATTGAGGAGCTGGACTGCCATATTGTGCCTTACTATGAAGACTCTGACTCCGACAGCGAAGAGCATATTTACGAAGAGGCAGGTTTTGACTCTGAAGGGGAGAACTTTTTGATTTTAGATCGTAAGTCTATAGTCACAAGATCACGATCTTATTCAGGAAAAGTCCCAGGTTATGTACCAGAAACTGTCCCAGAAGAGACAGGAACAGAATATCAGAATCATGATTACTACACTGTGGCCTTAGAGAAGGGTGAGGAATCAGAGCAGCCAAAAGTCAACACCATTATTCCAACCACAAAATCTCGGCGTTTCTTGTTATCGTCCCGATCAGCCGATGGTCCTGAACTAACACTATCCACTCCTGCTGAATTTGGATTTTCTAAAGACGAGGTGAGGATAAAGCGTAAAGATGATTCTCTGTCTCTTCCATGTGTCATTACCTCTTCAGGCAGTTTCTCCCAAAAGAGCTACCATTCCTCCAGCGGGGTCTCCACACCTACCTCTTTGGTAGATATCCCGCCCCCATTTGAGCTGGCATACATCACAAAAAGACCAGTAACCAAGAGTTCACCCGCGCTCTTAATCCATCATGAACCGAATGACAAAAACAAGAAAAAGAAAACTTCATTCAAGCGCTTTTTGACACTGAAATTCAGAAGAAAGTCCGATTCAAAGGGGTTTAGTGACGGAAGTGTTCGTTCCTCAAGGTCATCCTCCGAATCAAGTCATCATGGGCCATCAAGAGTGATTGAACTTGATCGAAGGAGCACTGGTAGTTCTCCTCAGCTTCATTCGCGTATAGTGAACCCTCAGCAGCGTTCATCAGATCTTCCATCCACTATTGTCCTCTATAAAGACCAGCAGAAGATGAAAGGTGAATTCAAATCTTATGGCAGAGGCGTCTCGAGGGTAGAATCTTTTGAAGAGCGCTCACGCCGCTCCATGATGCCACTGCCATTGACCAAACCCCGGTCCATCTCCTTCCCCAGTGCAGACACTTCCGACTATGAAAACATCCCAGCAATGAGTGCAGAGTATGAGAATATTCAGATCCCTGGAAGGCCAACCAGATCGCACACTGTCACTGAATTTTTTGAGAATCCAAATCGAACAACAATGCAGTGCAATGACAATGACGGTTATGTGGATATGAACAGTTTCCCTGGGATTGAGAACAAGACAACATCTAAAGCAGACTCTGAAAGGTAATGTAAATATAGTATTCTTTTTTTTTCACACTAAAGATAACTGACCTGGCGCTCTACTATGCTATGATGTCACGTAAATGCAACCTATTATTCTTTTGATTTGACTGGATGCCTTTGCTGGTGTAACCCTCACATTTACCCATTCATTGGACTGGCTTTTCACCCCTTGTTGCATTATTACACTGTTATATCATGATAAAGTAGATACAGTACATACAGTGGGACTCGTACCTGAACAGAACAGTGTTTTCAATGAAAAGGTGGATTTGATATAGGATATAGGCTTGATATAGTTAGGGTTGACTTTTTTTTTATGCTGAGCCACAGATAAGCTCAGGTTTTGTACTGGGTACCTTCAGTATTTGTGAAGCAGCCTGCACTGTTAGGCATCGTCAGCTTTGGAAAAAATGGCCTATGCCTAAAGGACAGATTACTTTTTTTTTTTTTTCATTTTCTAGATTTAGAGGTCACATATGGCGGCAGTCTTCCCCTTATACATGAGGTAATAGAACAGATAATGGCAATTGGGTAACCCACTGAGTGCAGGTTATTCACTTTACAGACTTCATTATGCACTGCAATTAAAAGTGTGGGGGCGAGACATTCCGTTCCATATAAAGAGGAAGTGATGAAGCATGAGGAAGAGGTGAGAATTCAAGAGGTGTGACGTGTTAATAGGCCACAAAGAGACCTAAAAGCTGCTATAGGTAAAAGTATCATATTGATGACGTTTGTACTTTAAGTGAAGTGGAGCAGTTGTGGTGTAATTGCTCTCCTGTAGCTGACACTTATGGTTAACTTTAGTAGAGGTTTTATTAAAGTAGCCCTCTCCAGTGTGCTCTGGAGCCTGGAGGGGCCGCGCGATTTACTGCAGTGTGTGATGGTGTGAGGAATCACCACTCTCAGACTGTACCAAATGAGTGCAGCTGGCCGGTGTGTGGCACACTCAATGTCACCACGGGCCGCAGTCTTCCCCAGTCTTAATAAAATACTTGTGTTTGATGACCTGAGAGGAGCCAAAGAGACTGGCCAAGTGGTCTCCTAAGACCTGAGTTACACTACACTACACTATACTATAGGCACAATGTATTTGCTGCAATAGTTTTATTTCTGAAACTGAAGCAACTGTTATGCCTTTAATGTAATTTATTTTAATGGTTAATTATTTAATAGTCATCACCCAATTGTATTTGTGATTATCTCAAAGTCAGTAGAGATGTATTAAATTATTATCTTTCTCTCTTTTTAGAGAGTGTGTATATTCTGAAAACTCTAGCACATATATTTCCATTTTGAAATACATCCATTGCACAGGCAATGCACTTGCCATAGGCTGATGTTATCAATGTGCTCCTTTGTACTAGAGGTCTCTCATCTGTCCTGCAAGCTCACCTTCAGAACATTCACCCACAGGGGATTGTGTTGCCATGGATACCCTTTATTGTCTTTATGGGTTTATGTTTATTTAGCTGTATGTTTGTGCTTTTTGTTTTTTTTAATGCAGTGTTTCAATATAACCTTTTCAAACCTTGACATTGCGGCGGTCCTGTGCCGCTGGTGACAATGACAGTGGTTTATAAAGAACACAATCAGTCCATGTGACAGTATGTCTGCTGAGAAACAGTAGATTTTTGTGGTCCAGAAAATGACCAAACATCTTTAGAGAGAGGGCCACATGAAAGAGCAGTGCCACAGAAGCAAACACGCTTTTTGGAGAATTCACAAAGCTGCTGTCTACGGGCTTGGCTCGTTTCCACTGCCTTGATTTATGTATAGCACCTCACAGATGCTTCTCCAGCACAAACTAAGCAGGATATGCAAAGAGACACATTCATTAGCCAGCTGCAAAAGTATTCAAAGAAGAAAGAAAAAGGTGCACTAATGATTCATTCCAGGCCCCAAAAAGGTGTTTGTTTGCAAAACTGCATGGGCTCATGTGTGCCTACTACATTACAACCAAGAGCTGCTTTATCAAAGACAGGGCTCGTGCTGAGCAAGCGGTCTCAGCAGAACTGTCACTGCCAAGTGGCACAGAAGCTCCTAAACGTTGAAGAGGCATTATTGGAACAAAAGCCAAGCACTTGTGAGTGTGCACCACTTTTAGAGCATTCAGCATTCCTAATGGCAATGCCAAATAGTCAACAGGGAGCAATTATGTTTTCGTCAATTTCTTTGCAAAGTAAACAAATGCAACCATTACCCCGTCTTTAAAAAAAAAAGGATGTTTCTAAAATTTACCCTCTGGTCTCATTGTGTGACCAAACGTTCAAACTGGAGTGTTAAAAGTGATGACAAGGATATGGCCTCTAAACCCCTCTCCGCCCAGTGCTCTCATACCCTTACTGGTGATGAGGGAGCCATCTGAAGTGCATTGTTGTACTGGGTCGTGGCTGCATGGTGAGGAGCAGTACAGGGTGTGTGGCTGGCAGGACGGGCCCAGTGCCAGACGCCCTCAGGTCAGTGCCAGGTCATCCCAGGGGAGGAAGCAGCCCTCTCGGAGCTTCCCACAGGCTGTTTACAGGAAATGCACTGAGGGTGGAGAGTTGACAGGAGCTGAGGTGGAGACAGTGGAGGACAGGATGAGGCAGACTGAAGGGGGGTCACCTCAGAGTACAGACTTGAGGTTCACGTACTCCCCCAGGAACAACAGCATGAGGTGTGGTTCCATGAGGAATGCCAAGTCTGCAGTTGGGAATTCCTACAACATTTACTGACAAATTGAAAAGCCTAGTCAAACATTTAGCTTCAAATTGTTCAGTTATTTCTATTTCACTGGTTAAAAAACAGCAACAGCGCATCACTTCCATCACCGTTTATCTATCATTGTTTTGACCAGATTAAATCCAACATTTCTTGACTTCATTGTGTGAATTAAAGGTGGGGTAGCTTATTTTTACTGTCTTAAAAAAGTGAAAACCAGAACTAGTGCATGTTAAACTGTTTGCATTTGTCCAAATTTATTATTATCACTTACCGGAGCATCCTTATTCCCCTGAATGAGTTTATAAGTGTTTTTCACAACTTTCAAAGGGAGTGGGCAAGGTTAGCTCAGCATGCTAACAGTGCATTTCCTGCTTTGCGGGAACAAAACGCATCTGATTAGATGCAGACAGAACACAGTAAACACACACACACTATAACACCCTATATATGTACTGGGGCAAGACAGATTTTACTTTATTACTATTATTGACAATAATTTTAAAAAAAGATCTACAATTAACTACTATGAGATGGGTTGAAACTAAACTTGTTGTTTATATTGTACTATTGTAATTACTTTTTTATGAGATCAGGAAATAAGTCTGTAATCTTAAAACAATCAATCATGGTTCCTCTTGGCTGAGAATGGCTCAGAAAAATTATTTGTAAACGATATTGTCCAGCTAATTGTTTCATCTTGCAAATGAATTATCGCAGGACATTATTACATTGTATTTTGTTATAGGGTTGAAGTTTAAGTGACATTATAATTATTATCAAAGTGGATGCTCATAAAAAGCTCATTTAAGTTGTGCTTAATGGCGGCAAACAAAAATGCACTTGAACATTTACCCTAACCCTGTAGTAACTATAAGGTACTAATGAGTAGAGTGAAGACATTAGCAGCTCTCAGTAATGATAATTGCATGTAGCCGGTGGCTGGTGCGTCACTGCTGTCGAGAAGAGGTTGTTTGCACATGGCTTCTCCTTCTCCTTATGAAGTGATTTACTAACTCTAGACTGGCATCTGCTCACTTAATTCATCTTCTGTGGCTTAATGTTGGAAATATGCAAGTACTATTGGCATCTATTTAAACTATATACTTGCTGAAATTGTGTGTAGATCAGTCTATAGCACAATATGACCCTTCCAGGAGTGATTACCAGGGTGCGCATGCAACCTGGTTGTTGTGTTTCATTCTAATAATTTATTTGAGCAGCAAATAAAATAAACAAACAAAAAAAAGTAGAATTTGTGGTGCTAGGTGAAACTAAACAAGAAAGTTACTGTCAAAGTTTTGTTTCCCTCCATGTCTTCTGGTGCATTACTGTCCAGAATAACATTAGATTTAAAGATGTTTAATCGCTAATGGTAACAACAAAACAGAGCTAGACGTGGTGATATTTTCTACCGACGCTCTGGTGTTACTTTTGTGGGGTCGAGTGGCTGTCAGTCGACAAAATAGCCCTGGTTTTTCATAGTTTGTGATGTATTGCATTGGTGCTAACTCACTGAATTGTACCAGGCTAATGGAATGCAGCGTTTTGGTTTGGGTCTGTTGACAATGCTCTTGCTCCTATCACTACAACAGGTACTGCAACTACATTTACTACTGACATTTAGAGGTCAAATATAAATATAAATATCCAAGTTGTAATTGTGCCATCAAGCTCAGAATTATGTGCTAGTTTGTTCATCCCAGGAATAGAACGTTATAATGTGGGTGATCACAGTAGGGTGACCCCCTGTTCATCTTTTGGTCGTTTTGCCCAGACATTTAGGACACTGGCCCTTGTCTGTTTAGAGAATGTTCCACTTTTTCATTGATTCCACATGCAAAGAATAAAAAAATTAGATTTACATAGAAAACATAGATAACACTCTCATATGCACTTTGGAAATCCTGAATCAAAACTATTCCATTCCTTCATTTGTGACTCTTGTGTTCACTGGTTCTTGGAGGTCCAGCTCATCTTGCCCTATCAGTTGTAGGGTCAGTGGTGAGTAATGGTGTGCACGGCCCCCCTCGGCCCACCCAGCATGTTTGACAGTGATAGAAACGGTACTGTAGTACAGTTCCATATGAAACATGAGTGCAAATAAATGAAAATGTATTGGTGTAGGCTGCAGGGGGCTATGTTAACCTTTGCACTTTGAATAGTATTGAGCTGGCTACACACAAATGATGTGTTTTTGAGAGATTAGTCGAAGGCAGAGTAGGTCCTGTTATGGATCAGAAAACTAAATCTTATTCACAGTATTGTTCCTCTCCATGGAGATGTATTGCTTTGCCTGAAATGCATAGTATACACAGTATAGTCTTATCTATCTTGCATATTTTCAATTACAGGCACTCAAAATACCTTGAAAAACAGTATATTCTTACTGTGAATGGAGTTGTCGCACAACAGATCTGACCTGTAACTTGGCCTGGTTGTGTCACTTGCTTGTTTCCATGGATATAGATAAGTATAATGCCATTATGTGGTACATTTCAAGCAAAGCAAAAATATCTCATGAAGACAGACATGAAAAAAAAACTCAACTTTAAACAACCAGACAATATGCAATCCAATAATATAAGATTGAAATCAAATTGGGACATCATAGTTAATGTAGCCGAATTAATTAATTTAACACTACCATTACCAACCCAGTATATGCATTTACAAAGGAAGCACAACAACCCCAACTTTACACACACAAAAATAGGTGATAAACTACCTGTAGTTTGGCAATCATGCATGTGTAAAACCTCTAAATCTCTTTGTGCCAGCGCCAGTGTAATTTTGCCATCCAGTCAATGGGTCTTAAGTGGTTCAGAGGTCATTAATAATTACCATGGGTAGTATTAAGAGGATTAGAGTGAGAAATGACCTACAACAGGGCCCTCTCAGGTGCAGAAGGATTACCAGAAAGCAAACACTGCAGCAGGACCAATCATCAAACAGATTACAGCAGGTCAGTGCAGGACAACAGTGTGCAGGAAGCAGAGGCACTTAGATTAATGCACAGTGTATGGAGATATCAGCGAAATGTGTCAAATATTCCCATAGCTGGTAACTTATTAATGAAAGAATATTAATCATTGTTATATGAATTAAATGTGTTTGTTTCCATCAGTGCCTACACAGAGCCGTTCCCAATGACCTCCACTGTTGGACTGTCCGCTGATGAAGACCATGGGAGGACCTCAGAGGAAGAGGAGGGGATCACCGAACCAAGCTTTGACCGACAGGTAAAGGTCATTGTAACTTCAATTATAAAGCTCAACGTTTTTTGGGTTTTTTTTTTTATTTTTTTATCAATTAATCTAACAACTAAAATGTATTGTGCCATCCTGTGGAACGCAAATACAATATGACTCTTTTATGAGGTTTGATAGATTTACAACAACTATACTGAATTAAGATGCACAAGATAATAAAATTACTTGATATAACACTATTCTACTCCCAAGCCTGGGGGCCAGAGTAGTGCTCTCTGCATGTGTATTTTGTGAGCTGCATAACTGCACAGATCATGGCTGCGCTGCCATCCTTTGCAGAGAGAATCGGTTTGTCCAACAATTATGATATCAGAATGGCCTTTTGTCTCATCGTTGAGTAAAAGGCCAATCTGATATCATAATACTGCAGATTTGTGAGGAATTGCTGCTGTGTAAACTGTACCTCAGACAGAGCTGTGCAATCAGATTAGTTTGTTTCAGTGACTCATGGAAAACAGACTAGCTCATTGGTCATTATTAAACTTCATTCACATCCGATTAACAGCGTAAAATGCTTCGCCCTTTGATTCTGCATGCATTCACCATGTTCATGGTTTTATTTATGTTTTTTAATTTAACTCATAGTTGTTTTGAGAAGTTATGTATTTCTCTGATTAGCTAATCTGCCTGTCAAACACGCCCATCGGAGCTTAGTATTTACAAAAAGTGTGCCGTCTTAGCTGGTTATGCTAAAGTTTCTCATCTCATGCACAATACCATAAAAAGCCATTTTCTAACACGATGGACCCACCCGTCCTACCACCAAAATAATACTTCATCATGTGACAGGCATTTCCTTGTTTTCTTCTTCTTCAAAGGAAGCACATTGATGTTGCTGGAGTGTGTGCCTCCTTAGCTTTATAAAATGCAGTAATGGCATAGAGGAAAAAAACTCCCTGGTAAAGTCTCAAATGGTTATCTTTTGGCTTGGGTGCTGGTTTCCCCGTGATTTCCCTTACAATCAATGGCCGATGTTACAGGCACCGAACAGAGCCTCTTATACATAATGCATTGCACTTTAAATGGTTTATATTTGGGAAAAGCTCTGTGTTCTTGCAGTAATGAAATGATCACTCTTACATTGACAAGTTCAAAATGTGGTCATTTCTGTTTATTTATTTATTTTTTGCTCTTACACTAAATCTTGGGTGTTCTATGAATCTTTAAGTGCAGAAAGTCCTTTAACATTAACCATATCCATTTATCTTGCTACTCTCCTTCGCTGACAACAAGATTGATGGACGATCAAGAGCCTTTTACATCGCCAAAGAGCTGGTGGACTCCGAGAGACTGTAAGCATTGATCTCAAATACTTGCACAAATGTATGCCGTCTCTGGTCAACAGTATTTTTCTTCTTTTAGCATAATTTCTACAGAACTGCAATGAATAGCTGGCTTGTTTAAGTGCAATAACCTTGCTCTCGCACTTAACCAAGTAGTTTCTCATCATGCATAATTGAAAACATTAACGCCTCTAGTGCAGAGATTAACATTATTGTCAGACGTTTTAATGCCTTTCATTAATTCTTGTGAACTCTTTTGTTTTTCAGACATGTCAATGCTCTCAAGCACCTTCAGGAGGTAAGGACCCAGCTCACAAAAGTTTCCTTATCTTTTCATTTCCATCTTTTATAAATTACTTAGTCCTGTGTATTGTACAAAGGGAACACAACTCAGTATCTCCACAGCGATTTAGACTATTCATTTAGACTACTAACTAAATTATTTCTTAAATCCTTGCAGATAAATAACATAACTATTATATATGATTATGAATGAAAGTTGAGAGTTCTTTTAGTTGAAGATCCCCACTCCATCATAGCCTGTGTCTGTGTCTGCACCCTTGTCTTCCCCCATACTGCACCCTCCACCATTATCAGTGTTGTTGCAGCGAAATGGACTTCCTGTTCTTGACAATGTTGTAAAATGACACAGAGGGCGCTGTGCTGATGTTGCCTCTGTCTTTTCTCTGCTGATATGTTGTGCTTAGTTCAAAACATGGAAACAATGCTGTAGTGTTAAAATGTAGCACTTTACATTTGGAAAATGGGACTCCTTAACAAAATTAGATTAAAAAAAGATTAGAATCAGCACAAAGTTTTCTTCTATGCAAATTGTAAAATAAAAATTGTTGCTGTATGAATTAAATGTCAACTTTAAGTAAAATGTTCGGTTGCTGCTTTGATTCTACAATCATAGATATCAAGGTAAGCCCAGGATCAGCTGCTGTAAAAAAAAACAAAAACATTATTCTCTCCTGCCCCTGTCATTTCAGCTATGACAAAGGGATCTGACAAAGAGAAAATGTAACCTTCAAAAAGTTAAAACTTAAAAAATAAGCTGATTTAATGAAAATGAAAGAGCAGATTGGAGCAGTTGGAAACAGTGAAGTTGTGATGGTTGTGACAAGTAGAAATATAGAAAGAGAGAGCCATCAGTCAGCTGCTGTGTAACCTTGAGTAAGGTCGCCACCTGAATCTCTTATGTGTGCCCTCTTAACATGATTTATGAAGCCTGCTGTGGCTACAAAAGAACACTCTATATTTAATGTGCAATTTGGGCCCATTAAAGATCAACTAATGCAAATATTATTCAGCTTCCTCAATCACAAATCTTATCAGGTTAATTATAATAATAAACTGCCATGTGAAGCACACAGGTCTGAGGCCAACACTCCGCTGCCGCTCAGAGACATGCGGTCTGAACTTGACTGTTCTTTGTGTAAATGATGTGTTTTCACAACTTTACAGCTCTGTCCCCTTGTCGTGCTCAGTTCTGAGGTGTTTCTATACACTGCCTAATTAAATCCTGTTCTCACCTCAGAAGGTGACATAGAGCTTCACACACAGTTGCATAATTCATAAGCACACTTGGCTCTTGTTATATTCTGCTGGTCTATACATTTTCAGGCAGACATGTGTCATATATTTAGAAACACCATGTGGACTTGTTACAAACAACAAAGTATTATTCATGGAGAACATAATACAAATCCTTCTACTCCTCTTGTCCACAATTTGTTCCACTCAAACAAACAATACTCATTCTTTATTTATTGCTCTGACCTTTCAAAAACATAGCTAAAATTGCTTGTTTCCAACACTAAACAATTATTCTACGATTCATTTGTAGGTGCTGATCTGTGCTACACACTAAAATTTGGGATGACATAACTTCTATTTGATAATGCTAACCACTTTGCAAATTATTTAGAGATATATTGTCTGTTTTAAATATATCTAGTTGCAGTGGCAGTGGCTCAATAGTCAGAGTTTTTCATTTTGTAATTGTGTCTTTGGGGTCCAAAACTGCATGGCGGCCTTATTTTCTGGCTTTATACCCTATAGCTGTGGCTATAGAAGTGTTTTATCATCAGCATGTATGGGGAGTGAATGAATAATGTGCAAAATATGCCGTTCACATGAAATCGCAACGTTCCAAAAAGGTATAGGTTAAAAACGTGCCAGAGGCAGGTCAGAATCCCATTGCACAATTCACTGTTCAACTGTCAGATTGCAGATCTGTTGGTTATGGTTTGTTTATGGTTAATATCTCCTCAATTACTGGGCTTATGCACATGAAACTATGAAACAAAAACTGGCTCAATGTTCAACGTCTTCTCTGTCAGCATAGTTAAACAAAAGGAATTTTATAACTACAGCCTCACAACCTGGTCCCATTATTCAACCCCAATGATGTGATTGTTGTCAGTTGAAAGACTTAAAACCATGAGATTGTATGGCACTCTCAAACAAATAATCATACGTTTGTTTTTGGGTTTCTATTTTGGATATTCTTTTGCAAAAACAGTAAATCTCCCATAGAGTTCATTACCTCATCTTATTCTTGAAAAAAGAATTCTAACTATTCATGCATTTCAGCTTTCTGTTTTATGCAGTATTTTGAGAACCAATCTAAAAGCTATAATATGTTAAAATGTTAATCACAGCGGTCCTAATTTCTTATCATTATTTCTGAAACTGAAACTGAAAAGTGGCTTAAGCTTCTGTAGTCAGCGATATAAGACTAATGCATTGTTGCTTTCTTATTTTCATTATCTTAAGATGTACTTTGCTATGTTTTAATTTTCATATTCATTGAACTGAGTAACACAATTTGCACCCTTTACAAACACAGATTAGTGTTATAAGTAAGAGAAACACAGAAGCGATTGTCCCATTGTTTGATAAGACATAACAAGAACACAAAGACTTTCCAGCCCCTGTGTCCACATCGGAAGGGAGGCAGCGCTCCTCTTTTGCTGGACTCTCCTTATAACAAACAGCTCCAACACACGAGCCTCTGCAAACTATCCCTTCTTGTTTGCCACCTGTGACCTTTGAATGGATTGTATCTGTTGAGTTATGACCAAGCATGACTGGCTGCTCAACCAACTGCTTAATGCTCCCGCCTGACCTTATGTGAAGAACAGAGAGGATGAGGTAAAGTGGACCAGTGATCCTCTTTCAGTGCATTCGGCCATCTCGAGCCGCTGAAATGGTCTGTGTCCCTCTGTACGTGATGAATGCCGGCTCTTATTGGGTCGATCGTGTTCTATGATGAACGGCCAGGGCTGAACTGACCACTGTTGCCACATTATGTCGTAAACTTCAGGGAAGCTTCTCTTTGTTTTATCTCTAAGCTTGACTTACAGTCAGAATAAAACGGTCTCTTGCGCTTATCCCGTACAGACAGACAATTTATATAATGTGCCATTTCCAGACAGTCATACTGTCTATTTCTGAAGCGTCAATTCCTAACGATTCACTTATTTATTTACTGTATGTAAAACCAAGCATTGCAAAGCAGCCTTGTTCATCTCTTGCTATGTTTTGGAGAATTTATGAAGCTATTTGAGTTATTTACTGTTTTTCTGTCCTTCTATAGACCAAAAATATAAAATAAAGAATGCCATAACAATGTTTACATAATGTTTAAAGTTTTTGCTTTTATTTTTTTGACTTATTACATACAAAAAATAAAGGAAAACGTTTTTATGTAAACTAGATCAAAAGTTAGATCTTAAAGTACAGGATGGGAAAGTCTGACGTCTAGAGTTGGTACTTTATGACCAGATTTGTATGTTCTCTTTGGAGAAAAATGCATCATGACTATAAAAATGGCCATTGAAGTTTCAATGTAAATCTGCAGATGCAAGTTGATTAAATTAAATAATTAAACTTTTTTAAGAGCAGGAAATTTGCTTATATGTAGAGAGAGCAAAGTGACCAGAAAAAAACTACATTGCCTTAAAATATTCAATACTTTATATTACTACATTATATTAATAAATAAAACTCAAATAGCTTTTCAAGAAACACAAAGACCTCACTGTTGAGACAAACAAAAAATGCTAAAAAGTCACTCTTATTTTTTCAAACCTTTGCTTAAGAAACAAGACTAACTCATATCATTCTAGTCATTTTGCGCACTAAAGGTATAGAACTTTTAACATATTCTGAAGTGTCAGTCATTTTATTCCAGCATTTTGCCACCTGTGTGTACAAGGCAGTATTGTGTCACTGAGCGTCAAGGTCATTATGCAACAACACCTGGTGCGTGTGTCATGTGCCACCAGCGCCGCCTTTCCTGAAAGCCTGGACAGATCCTGGAGTGAGGAGGTGCTGGGGCGCATGGGGGGTAACACAGGGAGGAGGGAGGGAGGATGTTTAGGAGCGTCTGACCTTCCTTCCTCCCATTTTTCTCTCTGTACATTCCTCGCCTCCAATGCCTTTCGTTTCTACAGCTCTTTCTTCTCCATTCCTCTCTGTTTCGTTTTAATTCAGCCGGCTGTTTGGAGATCTAATTCAGCTCTGGTCGTTACATTTTAAGTAGGGTTTGGAAAGGAAATCCCATATCCGATGTTTAAAGTGCGTATGACAGGTTTTTATGATGGTTTAATTTCGCCTTATTCTGCATATTACCTCTTGTAAATATCAATTATAGTTTTACACCAATCAGGTAGCTGTTTGTGGAATAAAGTTGAAAAAAATGTTGAAAATTACAGGTAAAGTAAACAAAGTGAATGCATAATTTATACAGAAAAAACAGTCTTTAAATGCTGATTCAACAAATAAAGGTGTTCACATATATTTCTCTTTGTCAAAAAAATATATATATCAAATAAAATAAAATTAGAGGAGTTTTGGTGCAGTGTACAGGATGTTTCTTGGTAATTTCCTAGAGTGGTGCCATAATATGCAACCAGGAAGTAAAATTAAAAGCCTAGACAAATAAATAAACTGGGTGAGATTTTAGCAGAATCTGAAATGTATTTATCTTAACTGGATTTTAGTTAAACTAGACAACATTTGATATTATTCAAATATTAAGTCTTGCTTCCTTCAATGTTCAATGCAACAAGTTAAACTATGGTTACGTGGAATTTCATACTGTTTTGAGTGCTAAGGATTAATGGCTTATATTTCTATGACGAAATTAACAATGCCCCATTACAAGGAAAACAAAATGTGCAAACTATCAAATTAAATATGAAATCATTTAGTTTTGAGCTCACATTTTGCTCTTTCTGTGGCCCTGTGTATAGGACTTCCGCGCCGCAGTTGCAGGGGCGGTGGTGGAGGAGGGTGAGCCAGTGCTGGACGACCAGAGACTGGGGGAGATACTGGGAGTGCTGCCTCAGGTCTATAACCTCCACAAAAGCTTCTTGTCAGAGCTGGAGGAGCGCATTAGTCAGTGGTAAGAGACACACACTTACACTTCAGTGCAATAAGCTAAGCGAGTCTTTCATGCATTTTTGAATTTCATCAGAATTTTGCTCGTTCAGATTGTTCAGAATATCATACCTTATTCCTATAAACTCCATGTGTGTTTGCAGGGAGGAGAGTCCTCGCATGGTGGATGTGATTTTGTCTCGTGGTGAGGACTTCAGAGTGTTTGACACCTATATCTCGGAGTACGACCGAAGCATGTTTCTCCTGGAAGAGAGCCGCAGAAACAGCCCAGCCTTCGCCAACATCGTCAAGAAGTTTGAGGTAATGCATACTAATACTACTTTGACTATAGTTTGTAAAGTCTTTCTGTTAATGTACTGTTAATATTCAACCCAAACGTCAAAGGATTCTGCTTTGAATCAGTTAAAAAATTACTAAATAATTTGCTTCTTCAAACAAAATTTAGTCAGATCCTCTATTTGTTTTAAACTGTGAGTTGTCTGCAAAGATCAGCTCTGTTTTTGACTAACCAGCACTCACCTCAGATTTTGTCACCCAGCGTCCGTGGGAGACAATGGCCTTTGTAAAGCCACTCTATCTTATTCCTCTCCATGGGACTGACCTTTCCACTGTCATGCTCACATACTTTATACCCACTCCACACCAAAGTACTCTTTCTTTGTCTGTGTGCGTTTCTTTTGCCCGATCACCCCTGGAGAGCTGAATCTGTGCATCTATTCTGTTTTGGGTCTAATATATTCGGTCACAGGGTTTTTCCTTCTTAATCACCAGTTAATTATCTCAGGCCAAAAACACCTTGTCTAAGCCAGTTTACAGATCACCTCATCAACTAAAGCGCCGTTAACGGAAGCCGATACGAACAAAACGGTCACCCGAAAGATTTCTCATTTCCCGCCTCTTGTGTGCACCATTGATTATTGAGCATTTTGAGAATCAAAACAGCTGCAGAGCATTCAGATCACTGTGACTGCTACTAGTAATTTAGCCATCATAAGACAGTAATTGCATAACATTGCAAACCCAGTGTATAATGTGGCATTACATCTATTATCAGTTGCTTGCTGTAATCCGATTACTCTGAGGGGCTGACACAGTGGTTCCAGGCGTTTCTCGTTTGATAAGAAAAGCGAATGGACAAGGCACCAACTGTGTGCACTCATGAATATGCAACAGCAGCTGCCCCGTTCCACCCCACAAAAAAGAAGCAAAAAAACTTCAGAAGTATATAATTTTAGAAGAAATAATGGCAGTAGTTGAGCTGTGGGAGTAGAAACACATTGCAGACATATTAATGTTGTAGAATGTCCAAAAAGAGAGGAGATAGGTACATTTGTAATAATCATTTTCAATAATAGCCTTGCTATCCTAGAATATTATGATTTCATTGTCCACATCGTCCTCTAAGTGAAGTTAATAGCATTTCCTTTTCTCGATTCATAAATTTGTTACTGCCTTTGTCATAAAATGGTCTATTTGCAATAAGAAAGCACTAAGGGCTGGATGGATTAAGCCTATATTATCCATTTGGTCCTTCCAAGAGTTCATTATTTGTTGTGGCTTAAAGTGAGTGATGGATGCTGTAGTATGGGAACAGTGTCTTGGGAGTATCACGGTGTGTGACCCTGCTGTAATGAGGCAGAGAGCGTCGGGGCAGAGCAGAGGTTATACGAGATGCTGTACTCTCCTCTGAGGTTATTTATCCGAGGTGATTCTTTGCTCACCTTTGCACCTGGAGGCTGCTAGACTGTTGAATGAGTTTATTTAACGAATCCACGGAATTGCTTTATTGCTTTGTTTGAAGTTAAAGGTGCGATACTCAGTTGTATCTTATAAACATGAAAAATCACACTATTTAATTTGGAGATGGTTTGCGGTGGTCCAAATGAATTGCTCACTTTTCTAATGCATTCCAAGCATCGTAATTCTTCACTGTGAACTTTCAGAGACAAGAGCAGTGTGTACTGGTGGGGGTTTCATTATCTTCTTATTAAAAAAAAAAGAGTGCGTATAGTTCAGATAACAATTAGAATGAAGGTGACTATGATTACTTTTTATGGTCACGATTTGTCGATTAATCATTGCAGCCCTGCCCTTAAACTATACCACATTAGATGAGACTGTGCAACCCTAGAAAGGCCCACAATATTTCCCGTCAAATATCATACCACTATATACTTCTTAAATGTTATAAATTGAAGATTAAAAGTGTCCCTGTTATTCCCCAGTGCTGCGGCTCTTCCTGATCTTTTGCCACGAGCCATAGTCCTGCAGTAAGTGGTAGTAATCTCATTGTGGATGTGTCCGTGACAGTGATAAAGTAGCCGCGGACCGTGATCAGATCAGCTCTAGCCCCTTACAATATTAACACCTCCTCCTCACTTCTTCACCACCCTGTCTAAAGACTCTGGTCGTATTTTCAAGTTTATTATTAATCCTATTTACACCTTTAACTACCAATGTTAATGGTTGTTATGTCAGGACATGTCCGTGTAGTTAAATGTAGTGATGGGATTTCTTTTGGGGAGCCATTCATTTCTAAGACGTTTAATTTATTCATTTCATCTTGACTTGTCAGTATGATCATTGGTGCATATATGAACTAACATATTTATAGTAATGAGAAAATTTGTAATAACTATGCATACAACTGACGACATGACTGACCCTAGACCAAAGATTTAAAGGGGCTGTACCTGATTATTTTCATGTAACAAATGTTAAACATGTTAAATCTGTTTTGCCCCAGCATATACACTATAATATTAAAACAGTTAAGGTCAGAATCAGACAGCTGTGTTCTGTTTGCATCTAATTATAACGCGTTTTATCAGCTGTGAATCAGGAAGTGCGCCGTTAAAGTTAGCTTTACAGTGACGGTAAATTTTGCTCTGGTCTCTGAAAGTTGTGCAAAGCGCTCATAAAATCATTACAGTGAATAATTTGGATGTTCTGAATGCACGATGTAAGTGAGGTAACTTTGGACGACTGCGAACAGTTTGTATTTGTCCCAATTCAGACATATATCCACTGCCTGTCCAAAAAAAGAGCTGCAACTTGGATTCTACTAACCAAATAGGTACGAGCTTCCTATAAGATCATTTCTGCTTGGAAGATTGAGAGAGGTCGTGGAAAAGATGTCTGTGTTTGAGAAGGGTCAAATCATTGGCACGCATCAAACATTGAGAATCTTTGGGATGTGCTGGAGAAGGCTTTGTGCAGTGGTCCCACTCTCCCATCATCAATACAAGATCTTGGTGAAAAATTAATGAAACTGGGATTAATTTAATCTTTTGCTTTTTGAGACAATGTCACAGCGAATGTGTACTGTAATCAAAGCTTAAGGCAGTCCAACAAAACATTAGAGCGTGTGACCTTTAATTGCTGTGGCAACTTTGTTTTGGACGGGCAGTGTAATATTTGCACTAAATTGTTTAAGGGTATTTAATAGATTGAGATGAGAGTTCTATTTCCACTCCTCACACCCTTTTTCGGTCATTGTAAGTGTTTTAGGCTCTGCAATTAGGTGCACTCTCTGCTCCCATCGCAGCTACGAGGAAAATCAGTGAACGCAGAAGTCCATCGTCATAATCCAAATGTCATATTGCCCCGAATGGGAATGATTATTTATTATGAACCATATGATACGGCCCAGCTCTACTGATCTCTAACTTTATCTAAGAACTAATGACGGAGCAGAGTGACCAAGCATAAGATTTGATTAAAATCGTTCAAACTTAAAGTGTTTACCCTTCGAACAGGTGAGTCATCTCTTTTTAGTCCAAATAGCTTTCATTTGTTACACTGCGTCCTTGCTATTTCTTGTATTTGTTCACTTTATCAAAATGAAACTGAAAAAAAAAAAAACGTCTACAGCAAAAAATGTGTTTGCTTTTTTTACTGATGAGATCCGGTTCAAACCATTCAAAACATTCACTTCGATCACAATGGTCACATCACTATTATTAAATCTTTCCACAAGGCTTATTATGCCAGTTTACATTGATATTCACACCGTGGCGTTTGTATGATGTCTCTGGTGCGTGCAGCCCAGGAGAAGACGGCGCATTTGGACAGGGAGTGATGGAGGGGAGAGCGCAGAGGAGTGACTTTCTTGTCAAGGTAGCTGGGCAATGAGGCAAGCACAAGCTAATTAGACAGGCAGTCTCCTTTACAACTCCCCAATTAGATCAGTTGTGCGTACGCAGACAGCAAATCAACTGGGCATGACACAGGCCGGAGTGAGAACGTTTGCTGCTGGTTTTTGTGTGTTTTTTTGTGTCGCAAATGATTCTGGTCCCTCGCTTCGTTTGGCTCACTCGTCCCTGCATGCCACATGGAATATTACCATCTCTGGCACGAAGCCCCAGAAAGCTGCTCGTGCTGAACAAGTGTCAATTGCACGGAAATTCACGGGCGACCCCTAAGATGTTTGCAAGCCAAGATAGTTTAATAAGAAAGTGCTGACAGGGAAGACAATTAACGAAAGAGAAAGTTAAAGCATATGGGGAAAACACTGGTTAATCATACCTGCAGTTTTGTTTTCTTTTTTAAATTTTTTATTCCACAGCTTAACAACTTAAAATCATATAAAAGCATGACAGTTCTGTATCACTTTGTAAATTTGAATGTGGTCTGTATATTTTTATATGAGACTCAAACAGAGCCATAGTGAAACACGCAATATGCCTTAAATATGTTCCACAGATATTTTGCTGAATTTTAAGTTTTACACACGTTTTTATTTTGTTTGTTTCTTTTTTGGACCGAAAAAAACGTGTTATGGACTCTAGTTAACACATAGTCGATTATCCTTCTTTAAACTCTTTATATTTTATTTTTTCTAAAAGTCAAAATGAATGAGAAATTTACTTTGAAGTGGGCGGTACTGTTGAGCTTGACTGTAAGCAATATTTACTACACTCACTTATTCTGATTTAAAATTGAATAAAATAAAATAAAACATAATGTGGTACTACTTTATAATAACTACACCTTAATTTGCTTCAACAAAATCTGAAGAAAGACTTGATTCATAGTGAACAAATAGTTTATTAAGCGCTGGGGTCAGGAATAGGGTTAGAGTATTAGTTAACTAGTTACTAAAACTGAGTCATTCTTAATAAACTGTTCACTATGAATTAAGTCTTTTTTATGCTTTACTAAGGCAGGAATAAGTGTAGTGATTATTAAGTGTTACCCATAATCTGAAACGCTTACTTGACAGAGAAATGAAATCATTAAAGTTCTCATTGGAGTGAAAAGCGCCCTGTTATGTCTTATTTTGAGATGAGTTCTAAATGAATTATAAAGACTTCTCAATTACTTCCAATTGTTCCAGAATAGATGTAATTAGAATTTTAGGTTCGTTACCCAGACAAATGTAATAGTGTGGGTTTACTAATGAAGCTCCTCTCCTGTCCTGCACACCCACAGCCCGAGCCCTGTCCGTGTGTGCGTGGAGGGGGTTGTCGTAAATAAGACGAGCTCGGTGTTTCCCGCAGGGTGCTATCTGTGCCGCTCTAATGAAAGACACTTTTATTGGATTAGAGAGGCCTTGTGTGTGCATAGGTCCAGTGAGTGTTTGCACTTTTGGGGGCCCAAATAGCCTCAATCAAGTTGCACTATCAATTTAGAGATGTGTTTTCTGAAATGTTGTTGCTGTTGTGTGGTTAGTGTGTTTCATTGAATTTTTCGCACTCTTATTGTACTGTATTTTTTGGTTTAGATAAGGGCTGTTTACCTTACTTTTCCTGAGGGCCACGGCCTCTGGGAGGAGGTGCTCATCACACCAACACTTAACAAAATATGGGGTCGCACAAAACATCCCCAACACTAGATCTGATTCAAAAGGGATAAAACAACTACTGCTTTGACTTTTGTGGGAAAACAAATTGCCTGTAAGATGTTTTAGCTGTGCCAATCCAGAATCAAATCACGTATGAAGCAGAATTAAACAAGAATTAAGCTTAGACCAAACCAGGCCTAAACTAGTACTAACCTAGAATTGAACATGTGAACAATTAAAAATGTACATTTGTTCTATTATAAGATGGATCATGGGCCGGATCAAATCGCTTGGAGAGCCAGATTTGGCCCCCAGGCCTTAAGTTGAATAGCTCTGGTTTAGATGCTACCATTTTTATTGAGACTAAGAAAGTTGAAGTATCTTTAATTGTTTTCTTCAAGCTCCAGATGTCAAATAACAGAAGTCTGATGGTACTGTTTATAGTTAAATTAGTTTTTTTGATTAATTGTTTAACACTATGAATTAGTTAATTCAGTGTTTTTTGTTTCAACATGATACCAAGTACTACTCTATTATCATGATATCAATGTCTAAAATGCATTCAAACTCCTATTATAGAGAGTTGAGGGGGCTTTCTCTTACCTCACCTGCTTAAAGTGAAAACGCATGAGAATATAAGTTTTTGTCAGTATTGATATTTTGATGTCAACACTATTATGATTTTTGTCTCATTTATAAAATCTGACATTCTAGTTAGTTCCCAGTTTCTTTTTCACCTTGTGGAATCTGTCAAAGACAATTAATGATTGATTAATTTTCTTGACCTTTTGATTTGCCCAATTTCTATACATTTCACCCTCCAGTAGAAGCGTAATGATGGATAAGGTTCTCTTTGTGCAGTGAAAGGTGTGTGAAGGTCAGCCGCTCTCTCCTGTCTTCTCCATGTTCACGTTTGACCTTGACGTGAAGTGGCCTATTCAGTGAAAGTCCTTGGAGTGGTTGGAGATACATGAACTGATTATTTCATGTTGTGTGTTGATGCAACTTACAGAAAGGAGGAACCGAGGAAGCCGAGGTCCCACTGAAACACCAGCTGCTGCAGGTTATCGTGAGGGTGCTTCAGTATCGCATGCTCCTGACAGGTAATCACATGAAACACCCCATCACAAACAAGACTACAAGAATTATGTGTAACAACACACATGAGGTGAGAAAAGGCAGGTGAATAGGAAAAAAATCTTAAATTTAAAGATATCAATTTGAAACTTCACCTGTAGTTTACTCACATACATGTAAGAAAAAGTATTATTATTATTATTATTATTATTATTATTATTATTATTATTATTATTATTATTATTATTATTATTAATATTGCAAGTTTTTCATCATGTAATGTTTTCATGTAGAAATAAAGCATTTTATGTGTAAAAACGGACAAAATTACACAGATTTAGGACATCTCAATCTGAAAAATGGACAGAACCAGGTTTAAATTTCTCAGTTCATTTTGTACACATATTAGTTTTAAAAAGAACTTTACAGAGGGGATTTTGGATTTCTTCTTTAGTTTTTGAGTAAACATGATTTGACTGAAAATTGTCCCAAAAATTCCAATTTTGCCTCATTTTTTTTAACTTAAACTTTAATAAATCAGTTTTAGAATTAGATATAAAAAAAAATCCCCATGTACAATTCATCAAAAATGTTTTGAGTCCAAGACTGTAAAAATGGTGTGTGTAGGAGCTACTTTAAGTGGTGATTCTTATGTCCCTTGGGAGAAAAATGCATTTTAGGAAAACAGCCTTTGAAGTTGCAATGGATGAAGTGGATTAAATTAAATTTTAAGAGCAGATTGGGCAAGTTTGCTGTTTCCACATGAAAGTCTATATGTTGAGAGAGCAAACTGACTAAAGAAAATGACTTTTGCCTGTACTGTCTCGCCTTAACTTCCTTATTTCATGCTAATTTTCTGTTAGCATCTACCGGGTTTAGTTTGGGCTACAGCTGGGTTGCATTTTATATTCTTTATCATATTCAAGGAGACACACTGTGCTTGGTATCAAACTATAATAAATATAAATAAATAACTATAATATAGCTTGATAATCCTTTTAAATGTGTCCCACTATGTACACCACAATATTTATCCAAAACGGCTTAGTATTAGAAACAGATCCATTGACTTCCTGTTCAAAACTGCACAACTGATAAGCCCCGCCTCTTCATAGTGACATTTCAGTTTTTACTTTATCAAAAGTGGCTACATGACATTTTGGAACCCTACATTTATCACTCAGAGTTTTAATTTTTTCAAATAAGCACAAGTAAGTACGGGGATGTGGGTGGGGATAGGGAGTAGGTGAAAGCAGCAATTTTCTCAGCGCGCAAGCCTCAAATGGATTGGAATGGAATGGAATGGAATGGACGCATGAATTCATCCAAATAGATCTTTGAGTACACTAAAGATCAGGAAAAAGTAAAAGCGCATTAAAGATTATTTTGCCTAATATGTCCCCTTTAACTTGAATCCATGTGGCCTTTTGTACTGCATCATATCCCCTGACCTAGTGCTTAATTTGTATAGTTATTGGGACACTTTTGGACTGATGGCATGGGTTGGACGAACAGGCTAAAACAGTTGTCGGATCACTCCCATTACACTCCATTATATTTTCTGAGACAGTTGCTGGATCCTCCATATCTTTCCCGGATCTTTCACCCACAAAAATCAAGATAGTGCAATGTAAAACACATTGCTCTATCTCTTGAGCTCATGCATGCCCAACCAATGGACTTTCTTCTCTGCTTGGAATACAAGAATATCATTTTTGGCTGACCAGGGAAGAACACATTACTCTGGGGAGATACAAAATTATTCCCTGCCGTTATCTATCCCCAGCTTCCAACATGTTAGCATGAGCCTACCTGTGTTCCAATGTAAATACTGAATTTACAATATAAATATTTTACTATGTCACACAGAATATTACAGGGCAATTATAATGTATGTATAGGCCTTCTATGTTTCAGTTCGTTATCATGCTAATTCCATATATCTATATTATTCTTTGTTGTTTGCAGATTATCTAAACAACCTTTCTCCTGACTCTAAAGAATATGAAGACACTCAAGGTATGCGGGCCAAAATATGTCATGTTCATTGTAAAAGCAAATTCTTTCTCATCTTTCTCGCGCTCGAGAAGCATTCCTCTGCCTCCAGTTGTAAAGCTACAGCCAGTGAATGTGACTTAAGTGTTTGCTTGTGCATAAATTACTTTCTTCTGTTTGTGTTGCAGCTGCCTTGGTGACCGTGTCTGAGGTGGCCGATCAAGCCAACGACAATCTCAAACAGGGGGTGAGTTTGAGTGAGATATTTCCCACATATTTTCCCCTATTCTCACCGAGACAAGCCCCCATTTTTCCACGATGAAGACAACATTTTAGAGTTTCCAAATGAGGCGCGTCAAAGTCGGGACAGCTGAGCCCCGCCTCTCGCCTTGAAGGAGAGTTCTATTCCTCTCCCGCTGCGGCCTCCCCGGCTTGTGGATTAACGCACGGGGCGGGGAGAGTTGATGTCACCCTACAGTCCCAGGTGTATCATTACAAAGGGAGCACTGTAAGGGTGTGCACGCCTCAGACTCCGCTCAAACTCCTGCAGCTTGTGGCGATAATGCTCTCACACACACTTCCCCTCCTCCCTCCATCTCTCGCTGCCAAGACGTGCAGCACTTTGGCTCCGTGGACGACACATGCCCCGACAACCGCACAGACAGATATCGAAAACACAGCCTCTCCTTTATCGTCGCTGTCCGTTCGCCCCCTCACTGTCACGTCTTTTATCCGGAACCTCCTTTTCATTCGCTGACAAATGGGACACTTTCGGTTGTTGTGTCTGTGTGACCCTTGTGCCCTTGTGTCGCCAGGAGAACCTTCTGCGTCTGGTCCATATTGAGTTCAGTGTAAAAGGCAAAAGGGATCTGTTGAAACCGGGAAGGGTAAGAGACAATGAATTTATTCAGTCACACGTTTGGTAATAATAGATGGAGTCAAACGCTGGTGTCACGCGGCTATGTTTACAAGTATTAATGACTAGAATGTAGGGCTTCAAAATCAAAATTGCAATTTAAATGGATGGAATTAGCAAATTGCAAAAGATATAATATTTTACTCCACAAACAACAAAATAGCCTGTCTTATTCTGCATAAAAACTGCCAACCCTGTCATTTGGATTTGCACAAACGTGTTCTGAAATGCATGCATAACCCTATGAACTGACAAGTTTGTCAGTTCATAGGGTTATTTCAGCCTTTTGTCTTTGAACAGAACTCTATTATTAAAACATAAGCTGTAAATCTAATCACAACACTAATGCAATGAGCTATTTTTCCCAAATTGTGCGGCTCTACTACAATGTAAATGTGGTCATATGTCAAATATATGGGAAAAAAATGAACATTTCCTGATTATCAAACAATTTAGGTGCATTGTTTATAATCCAGTATTTATCAATGATTCAAATGTGTTTTTTAGCCGTAGAGATACATTTAGCATAAGTTTGACTCTCTGACAGATCAAGTGATTTTTAGATACGATGGCATTATAAATTGCGGAGAGCAGGATTCTGTCGGTCAAATAAGTAAGGTTGATGGAACTGTATTCAAAAAGCTGCATTAATGAACACAAAACAATTCTTTTTGTTCTGCTAAAATTTCAGTGTTGAGAGGCAGCAGCAGTTATGAATTTCACGTTGAGAATTAAACAAAGCAAATTCTCACTCTGTAACACCTAATGTCCTTTTTTTGTTAACAGATATTTGTCAAAGAAGGAACGCTTATGAAGGTTTCAAGAAAAAGCCGACAGCCACGACACCTGTTCCTGGTAGGTCTGCTCACAAGTGTATTTTAATCAATTGTGTTCACCTTAAGGCAATAAGGAAGAAGAGAACCACTGAAAATAGACTTCCAGTGATTCCTAATTTACACATTCTAATTTGTGTGATCATCACATTTAGAGTGTTCAAATAAGGTTTCATCCTGTTTTTCTGTCAAGGCGTCAGACGGTTTCCTGGCAACCTGAAGGTGATAGTTTGTGGGATAAATTCTGAAAATGCAATTAACTTCTTCTATCAGTCATTTAAGAAAGTAAATAATCTAGTCATTGCCAGAGTTGCACTACATATTTGTGCTTTATTGTTCGCACTGACATTTTAAAGTGCATTTGACAGGTTCTCAATTTCCTAATGAAGACTTAGCTTGGTGGCTTCGTAGCTTATACCTGTGATAAATATTTAGTTTTACATCAGTCAAGTGGCACTTTGTGAAGAAAAATAAAACGTGATAATTACCGTGAGTTCTAAAACACAATCCCTTTGTCTAACATCAGTGACATGACATGGAAAAAGCAGTCAGATTACAAGCAACTGACTTTTTCTGACATATTTGGGATATTTAAATCTAAAAAATGGACTGAACCAGGTTTGAACACATATTACTCACAAAAAAAGGTACAGAGAGGATTTGGATATCTTATTTAGTTTTTGAGTGAACTAAATTGGCTTAAAAATTCAAATTTCAACACATTTTTAATCAGTTAAAACTTTAATGATTCAGGCTTAAAATGTGTGTAGGAGCTACTTTAAGAGCTGATCTTTATGTCACTATGGGAGAAAAATGCATTAAATAAAAAACTGTGAAATAATAAAACATCTTTATGAGCAGATTGGACAAGTTTGTTGTTTCCACATGAAAGTCAACATGCTGAGAGAGCAAATTGACCAAAACATTTGAAAATTGCCTGTAGTGTCTCATCTTAACAAAATAAAGATGTTATCAGGTATTATTATTGGTCAAATCCTAATTATTGAGTCATTATTTACAGTACAGCTGCTAGGTAACAGTTGCTGCTCACATCCAACCAGGAAGTATAATTGTAATCATCATCAGAATGACGTCCCCAGAAAAGTAGGGGGAAAGACTACATTTTTTAGTAAAATCTTCAATCTTAATCATGTTCACTACTTTTTAGTGAAATGTGTAGTCTAACCTGCCGTATGTACTTTAAACTCAGACAGATGTATTCGTCTTGTACCAGTGTGGCACAATAGAAAATACCTGGTGTTGAAACTTTGGGCGACAACAAAGATTACACGTTTGTTGAAAACATGAGGGAATGTTGGGTGTGGGTCAGTCTGGGAGGTAGTGGAGGTTGCAAGGGGGCACAGGGCCAAGGTCTCCACCAGGCACCACGCCCGTCAGCCTGCAGGGCCAGCCTCTCGCCTCTCTCCTCCCAGGATTTGTTTTCCAGGGCCCCACTTCCTCACAGGATGTTTGGTGTGGGTCAGTGGATGCCGGCTTCCTGTGTATTGGGAGGGGACTGACAGCAAGTGAAGGCTAGACACCCTGTTGAATGAGGGGGAGTAGTGTTCAATGTAAAGTGAACCGAAGAAGTATATTGTTTGGTGCATTTGTAATTCAGTGTGAAAAGAGTGATAGCAGATATGGTTCAAATGGCTCTTTTGTCAAATCTCAGCTACTATGCTTTGAATATTGACATTGTTGTAAAAGATAAGTCGGAGTAAAGAAAAAAATATTCCTTTTCATTAATTGCGACTCTCTCTCTCTCTCTCTCTCTCTCTCTTTTTCTCTCTCTCTAGCGTATACATTTTTAGGGTAGTGGAATATCTATTTCGTGATTGCTGTTACAATAAATCATAATTGTTATACATTTGTAGCATGTATTGTTTTTATTTTTTTGTTTAAGTGCACAGAATTGTTTTTGTTTTATCACTGTAAGCCTCTGAAGATTGGATTCCAGCTGAGCAATAGCTTGAAGGGTTTGCTGGCTGATACTTTGAGGCTGTTACAGTTATTTGCTCCCATGGATTTAGAGTTTTCTCTGAGTCAACTATTATTTATGGGCTTTTATAGAAAGACAATCGAAACATCACTGAAGATGAGCGCCATCAGTCTGCCATGTGACAGACATAAGTGCATTGCACTTGATTGTGCTGAGAGTAAGAAATGGAGCTGGTAAAATGAGGCTGATGTAGTAGGATATAAGAAGAATGATAGTGGATGTTCAGAGAATAGGCTGAAATTGCCTTTTGTGCCCTGGGACTGTGAAGGCCTATACTGCTGGAGGATCTTACTGTGCATTTGTTTGAAATCAGTGTGGTTTCTGAGGACAGAATCCTGAGTAAATGAATAGCTTTGGGTGGAGCAGAATAGCTGTGGTGGCTGCAGTGCAGAGGTTATGGCACAGTTCAGGTTTTGTCTCCAGTAACACCATGAGGCTGTGATCTGTTTGTGTTGTGGTGGTGAAGGGCCCGGTCGCACCCAGTTGTTCAGCCTGAGAAGCTCAGAGAACGAGGGAGCTGGACCCGGAGCAGGGTGGAGAATTCCTGGATGCTGTCTTTATGACCCAGCGGATGTTTAGAGCACACACATTAGGTGTGACCAATGATGTCATCTCTTTTGTCTGGGAAGAAAAGAAATGCCTCTCAGAAAACAATAGCTTCTCTGTATGTTTAAAGATGTATAATACTTTTGGCCTGACAAGCAAATAAACACGTTTAATGCCTTATTTTGTTCTGTGTACACATGGGAAATGTCTGGTGCGGACAGCTCACACAAATGTGTGAAAGGAAATCAGTGGAGACCAAGTCAGTTTTGACCTTACCTTCACTATTTCACTAGACCAATGTCGCCATCTTGTGGAATTATGTAGATGATACTTTCAATAGTTTACTTTGCAAACCCCCTTATTTAAGAGAGAGAGGAAGAAAGAAGTATAGATGCTGGGATGTGCAGTGCTTTTGCGCATATGGATGTGTTTGTGTACAATCACTCAAAGCCAGTTGGTTTGACTTCAATTTATACGTTTTATTTTGTAGTAATAAATTATTCCCTGACCGGGAACCGGGCCGAGGCGGTAAGGGTGCCGAATGCCAACCACCAGACCACCAGGGGGCTATTGGGGGATTATTTGTCACTGAACTGCAGGCCACTGTCACATCTTATGTCTAGTCAGCAATGTGTGTGTCAGCAACATAACCACCACTAGAGCGCAGTAGAATCCCGTTATTTCACAGCTTCACTGTCCATGAGCATGGAAAGTTATCAGAGGCACCATGAGGCTGACACAGAGCATCAGAGGCCTAGAGATGAATGTCATAATTAAGTTTCCATTGGTTTTCTTTTCTCAGATGAATGATATAATGCTGTATACTTACCCTCAGCAAGATGGCAAATACAGACTCAAGAACACTTTGTCACTTTCTGGAATGAAGGTAAAATATTCATTGTTTTCTTCTGTAAAAAATATGTTTGTTTGTTTGTCAAGCAAATGTTTGATGTCATTTTGTCATGCAAACAGGTTAGTAAACCAGCACTAGACAATGTGCAGAACTGCTTAAGGATTGAGGTGTCGGACATAACCATAACATTGTCTGCCAGGTAAGTGCAAAAATATTTTTGTTTAAATCAAAACATTAAAAAGAACATAATACTGACTGAATTATACTTTCTTGCTAGCTCCATTGGTGAAAGAGAGGACTGGTTTCATACACTCAGTCGGGCCATAGCTGATCATGCAGCAGGTCTCTGTACATTTGGTGGACCCTGCAGTGAGGTGAGAAGAACATTATATTGAAGACTTTCTTTTTTTTTTACACAATGCAAATAAGGTAAAATCCACAATGTTATTTGTTTTTAAACGTTTTTAAAGGCTCGAGAAAAACTGTGGATGGCTCTGGGAGAAGCTGCTCCTGTGTTGGTGCCTGTGTCCCATGTAATGATGTGCATGAACTGTACCTCTGACTTCAGCCTCACACTGAGAAGACACCACTGCAATGCCTGTGGCAAGGTCACACACGCCACTCGTTCATTTCACCTTTATCTGCAGTTTTATTAAATGTTTTACTTTTAAACAGAATTAGAAGTTGCAAATATTGATCTTTCTAACAAATGTCTATTTACAGTATATTATTTATTTCTTCATGATACATCAAATTGAAAAAAATGTGTCTTTCTACAGGTTGTATGCCGTGCTTGTTCCCGTAACAGATACCCACTCAAGTACCTCAAGGACCGAATGGCCAAAGTGTGCAACCACTGCTATACGGAACTCAGGAAAAGAGGTGAACATGGTTTGGTTACTGGTTGTTGTTTTCTTTTCTTTTTTATATAAAAGAAAACCTGAACTTACTTCATATAATGTATGCGTTGGCTCTGTGTGCAGGAGGAAGTGTGTCTGGAGCGTGTGGAAACTCCAGCCCTCGCACTCAGCGGGCCAGTCGTCCACTCTCTGCCGTCTTCCAGAGTCTACAGCCTCCCAGTTTGTGGAAGAGCAGAAAGAGCACCATATCTCTCAACCAGGTACTTTTTCCTTGTCATGTTTCTTTTTTTTTCTTCTTCTTTTTTTCAAATAAAGTCAACTACAGGCAAGACAGACCCAACTCTGTTCTGCTGTTAAGTGCTGGCTGTCAGCATCAGTTGATAAATTGAAATATGTTACACAATTTATGAGTAATTAATCTGACACAACATAATTAATCTGACACAACATAATTAATCTGACACAACATAATTAATCTGACACAACGTAAATTATTTCTATCGTTGCAATTTGCAGTCAACAACAAACAATCTTAATCTTAACAATCTTAACCACTTGATCACAGCACAACCCAATACTTTATTTATACAACAGATGTGGATTCAATTCAATTCAATTTATTTGTGTAGTGCCCAAAATCACAACAACAGTTGCCTCGATGGGCCACAGGTAGAAAGCAGTTTAAATATTTAGCAATTGACACTCTTTCTCGGCAAGAGAAACCCACAAAAATAAAAATAGAAAAAAGTAAGTTCATCCAGTGCAGAGAGAGTTCCTTAATGGAAACATCCAGATCACAGGTCAGAGTTGTGAGATGGGGGGGTCGTCACTGGAGCAGCCATTGCGGGGTCTGAAACAGTCTTCACTCCCCGAGGGAAGTGGAGGAAGAGAAAAAAACATGTGAACAGCAGTTCACGTATAGTCACACGTGAACTAAAATCTTAAATATTGTTGATAGAAAAAGTAGGAAGAACCAGAGGACAGTGTTCAAGCTGCCATACTTCCCTCAGTATAGTTACTCCTAGGGCAGCATAGCTAAAACTGTAGGTTTTTATTTCTGTGTCCTCACTGGCCTGACTATATACTATTTCAAACAGGAACGTTTTGAGCCTGGTTTTAAATGTAGAAACTGTGTCGGCCTCTTTAACATGAACAGGAGCTGGTTCCATAACACAGGAGCTTGGTAGCTAAACGATCTACCTCCTTCTGTGCTTTTAGAGACTCTGAGGACTAACAATAGTCCAGTATTTTTAGAGCGAAGTGCTCTGTTTGGATGGTACGCTACGTACGTTGGATGGGGCCATATCATTTATGGTTTTGTAAATCAGGAGGAGGATTTTAAATTTGATTCAAAACTCAATGGGAAGACAGTGATATGATCTCTTCTTCCAGTACCTGTTAATAATCTTGCTGCTGCATTTTGAACCGGTTGAAAGTTTTTTATAGAACTTTTGGATGTTACAGACAGCTGCCACCAGGGTGCACCAAGCATTTACTGGCCAGATCCATGATAGAAATACTTAGATTGTTGTCTTGATGTCTTTTGCAATTTGTGAAATCTGCATACTACTTCTTGACATACATTTATAGAAAAAATTCCTTTGTATTAATGGTTCATTTTAGATTAGATTATAAGGGTTGTTTTGTACATTTCTTGTGTGAAACCTGTTTTCAGGGGTCCCTTGGGGCTGAGGGCTCCTCTATGAGTGGAAGTTTACAGCGGAGAAAGAAAAGCAAGAGGAAGTGGAAGCGACTGTGGTTCCTCCTCAAAGACAAGGTGCTCTACACCTTCACAGCCCGTGAGGTGAGGGGGCACAGAGTCTCCCACACCAGCCCCAGGCTCACACTCTGCTCCATGCCCATGGTCACACACTCTCTTTACTCTCGCGCTCACCTCCTTTATGTCTCTTTTGAGCACAATTAAGTCTTATACTTTTCTCTTGGGCAGGGACTCTCTGTGTTCTCTCTCCTTACTATGACAAGTCTATATTGTGGCATGACTCTCATTTGTAAATAATGCTATATTGTTTGGCACCACATTTAAAACTTGTGCTAATGTGGGTGTTCTGTCTTCCTCAGGATAAAATGGCTTCAGAAAGTCTGCCTCTGCAGGGCTTCACTGTAAAGCTGACTGAGCGACCAGATGGAGAGGAAAGCAGCAATGTCTTTCATCTCTACCACAAGAAGACACTGTACTATACCTTTAGAGCTGATGATCAGCACACAGCACGCAGGTGAGCAAACACATTTGGTTCATATATATATATATATATAATTGGTAGGAACTTATAAAAGTCCTTCCCTGACCGGGAATCGAACCAGGGCTGCGGCGTTGAGAGATTGCCAAATCCTAACCACTGACTATCAGCACACTTTCAGTCACATACTGTATACTGCTGAGTGTGTGGGTATTGTTGTGTTTTTGTGGTGGTCTGCTCTTGATGTGAACGTCTGTCTGCCCTATATTGCAGAACAGAAACCAGCTGAGTCAGGCCTGATTAATATTTTAATGAATCTTTTCCTGTTTAAAAATGACTTGACATGACAGCTTGTGTTCATCAATTCATTATACAATATCACCACTAGGATGTGCTAAATACCTTTACAATATATTCCTCCAATTCAAGATTAATCTATGATTGTATTCTATGAAGTATCTTCTGATCATCGATGTTCTTATGTGCTATTATTTTTCAGATGGGTCAATGCGATAGAGGAAGCTACAGTTTTATAGCACCTGTCTGTACTGCCGCCTCAAGAGGACCAGCCATGTTTCTTTACATTGTGGCAGAGGAGAGAGTATATAAAGCTGCATTCAGCCTCTCTGGACAGCTGTGTTGAACCAGTAGCTTTTACAGAACATGAAATCAACTGGGAGTCTTCTGTTGCTGTACTGTTATCATTTTTTTTTAATCTTGTAAAAGTTTAAAAGGACTCCTCACACAGAAATAAATTATAATTTACATTGCAAGAATGCATTTGCAGCTTTAAAGGGAAATTATTTGCAAACATTTTAAGATGTAAAAATGTCTACAGTTGTTAGCATTTTGAAGATTCATATTTTCTAATATACTGCAGATATTTAAGCAGAAAATGTTGTTAATAGTGTTGTCAACAGTTAACAAAATGATTATGTAATTCAACAGGGGACATTTCGGATTCATTTTTGCTACTCAGTATTTTTTAATACCAAAATAGTTGTCAAATGGACTGAGGTTTATAATAAAGGAGAATAAATGCAGTGCCTGAGATGAAACTACCCATGTTATTGTTATGTTATCGAAGTACTGTATTCTGGTCAAGCAAACTTTAAGTCTCATTTATTCCCATTTTAAAGATCAGTCCAGTATGTACCATGTATAAATGCTTATAACACAGAGTGCTACATTTTCCACTGTTTGTTGGTGTACATGTTGCTGCTCATCTCTTCAGTGTCTTCCCTTTAACTTTTAAGAGAGCCAGGAATCTGCAAAGACAGACCAGTTCACACGCATCTTCACTGCATAATGTGTTGAATGAGCCACTCCTAAAACTGTTATAATAGATTGTACTTCTGGCATATCATGCACTGTAAATATAAATGTTTATGTATATATGCATATAAATAAACATCTTTCAAAGTCTAAGTAAAAGTAGTTATGCAATGTTATATGTCCAAAGAATGTGGAATATATTTACTGACCAGGTTATCCCATCAGTTGATGATAGTTCTAAGATGACAATGGGTGAGTCCTCATCTGCAGAAATGATCATTTGTGTTGTAGGGGACATTGTATATGTGTATGTTTTGCAATGAACAAAGAGTATATTAATGGTCTACATATGTGTTATAGTTTAGCCCAAAGTACCCAAAGAAAAGCATGTGTCCTCTTAAAAGTTTGGACTCTATTAAAGTGAACTCAGTCTGATGATTTGTTTTCATCACAGGGTCTGTTAACACGGTATATTCAGCTGCCTTTCTATTCTTTGGAACATCATGTTTGTATCACCTACATCCACCAGGGATCACCATTGTGTTAATTGCTCTCTATTCATTTCCCACTCAAAGACAAGGGACACTGTTAAATGTGTTCTTTGTTATTAGAATTATTAAAGAAACAGAAAAATAAAGCAATGTATTGGTCAGGCTTTCTTATGCGTTTTTGAAATGCGCAGGTCATCGTGTGATACAGAGATTCTCAGTTGTGTATCTTAAATGTTTATGATTTATCTTACTGGGCAATTTGGAAACATTGATTACGCAGGGCAAACAATTGGACTTCACTGAAAGACAGCGATGGAAAAAGTACCATCATCCTCATTGTTCACAAACATTTTATCATCACAGGGTCATAGATACTATTACTGACACATTACTAAAAGGGCCCAAAGGTTAGGAGGTTGAGCCTATTTGAGATTCCACAAACTGATAAAGGTTTTACACCCACAGTAAAAACAAAACCAACATTTGAAGTTTAATGTGAAGTTGCTGTTGTCTCAATACCTGTTAGTGATTGCATGTCAGTCGGGACATGAGCAGAAGAGGAAATCATGGTTGCTCTATTTACACCATCCCATGAGCAGAAATGACCTAATATGTTTCTGAACCAACGAAGAGAGAAGGAGAAGTGAGAAAGGCATCCAAATATGAGGAAGTTGCCATTTCCTTCAGATACCACAGTACATGCGCTGTCTGCAGTTCCCAGCCAGCATTCTGGCACTGCATTCAACGCACACAGCAGTCATACACCTCATTTACATCTAAACTGCAATGATGAGCAATGAAAAATGATCCTCAAAATCTGAACTCCACTAAACACTAGTTCCATTTCAAATGTGTACATTTGCAGATGTCAAAGACAATGCAATCTTACTGAAAAATGTCCTCCCCCCTCCTTGCTCCTTATCCAACAATAATGCACTGGGTGAGTTAGTGATACTATAGCCATAGGTTAATGTGAGAAAGAATAGTTGCCTGTACAGTATAGGCCAATAATTACCAGCCATTTTCTCCCATAACCTCAGCATTCTTCTCTTTTAGTTATCATCAACTAAATTAGCATGTCATCCTTTTAATTCAAACAGTCTAGTATGGACCTCTTATAAACCCCCAGCACCCTCCGAGAAGCTTTAGGGACCCAAAACTGGGGGCCCAACTGAGGTTGTTGTAATGTATGTCTCTGTGTCAGCACAGGGAATTATTGGTCACTGAGATAGATGAACATGAACATGAAATACATAGGTTACTGTGATTTAAGCCTCACTCACTCAGATCATAACAAAAAAAAGCAACAACGGTCAACAGTCAAATTTACTGTGTTTCTCCAACCAAACCTTGCGGTCTAGAAGCCAGGAAGGTTTCACTGTTGTGTGAAAAATATGTGTGAATGGGAAGAGTTATCAAACCAGCTACCCTTTACTTACGAGCTACTTTAGTGATGTCTCTTTGTCTAAAATCTAGTTGCTGTTGTTTGTAAAAAGAGCTTTACTCTCATCCACTTGTGCCATGCATTACCATAACAGCATCACAATTGCTGAATACTTAATAAAGCCTTTTTAAATTTTAGAGAAAAGTCAAATTAATGGGAATGGAACAATTAAGTAATGTTTATTGGATAAAGCAATTTCCATAATATGCATCAAAACTGTAATTACAGCGCTCTCCATTAGTGGCACCATTGATAAAGTACAGTGATGGCAAATGGTAATATAACCCTCTGAAACTTGACCCAACGCCAGATTTTTTTTTCATCACTGGACTACTTTAGTCATCCTCCAGCCATGAGTTGGGATAAGATTCACTTTCATCTCTTATTTCTCTATTTCCAGTTTTGATTACAAGTGAATCATTACTTGTATGCACCAGGAACAGAAGATTATTTTATTCATGAAATTAAGGACAAATTACTGCTATGTCATTCAGGTGCCGTGACACAAAAGGTGAAGGGTACTGTCATCAAATACTTACGTCTATTTAAAGATGGTGGAATTCCCTGCATGTAGAAGGACAATGTGATTTTTCTTCGGCTCAGATCTGGCGGAACTTGACTGTTGAGTTGTGCCAATGTTTGCAAACTGATAGTATCAGTGGAAAGGCCAAAGGGCAGGTCAAAGGCAGCTGATCGTGACACAAATTGCAGTGGGATTTTACTTCAGCTATGATGTCATCTGGGAAGTTGTAATGGAAAAACAAACCTAAAACTAAACACAGCAGTGCACTGCATGACTTTGACCGCCATTTGCTTGTCTCCGTAGATATGATATTGTTTTCTGAATGTTCCATGATCCGGCATTATCTATCTAGCATTTATTTAATTACAGGTGTTTTTGGTTTTTTTTGTTTTTTTATGTTCAAAGACTCCTTCTTACTGTTGTTGACAGATTTGACTTGATACTATCAACCCTGGTGCATGGTGCATCTGCTCTTCTCCACAGATACTTTTAAAATCGTATTGTGTAACTGTAACATAGTTAATATGTGCTAGTTAAATTCCAGTAAATTGGTAAACAGCGCCATCTTCTGGTGCACACCATACCTGCCCCTCCTGTACCCGCGGGAACTCCGAGTTCTCTCCACTGTTATGGAGGACTCGAGACGAGGTAACATGTCCGTGAATTTGGGTGGACAAAAGTTTTAATTTACATATGTGTAGCTATTTTTATGTTAGGTTGGGGATTATAAATGGTGCTTTACTTAATTTGTGTTTATTTTGTCATGTTTTTCTGAAGTTAATTTGAAGTATATTTGAGTTTACCATGTTTTTCTTATTAGCTTAGTTAGCGGCTAACATTCCTCTCTCTTCGCACTGTTTGCAGAGACAGCACATGTCCACTACAAGCCCATTTCACGACTATCTCTATATTATTTTGTGCAGGTATGTAATGTAATGCAGGTATGTTAATGTATGAAAAATGTTTTATGAAAGTTTTATTCTGTGATAGTTTGTTTAGTGCGTTGCATATAAAGTAAGGAAAATGTGGCAGTCAGGCAAATTACATTAAAGGTACATTTAGGTACATTTGAATATGGTAAACATGGTAAAAATTTGTTTTTTTGTATACTAAAATCCACTATACGATCACAAGATCTATTTACAGTGCTATTAATTGGTCATCTTAAGAGTATTGTAATTTTATGTTACTGTATCATTTTAACATTGAAGTATTGTAATATTGCGCTTGTGTTGCTCTCTCTACACTGTTATGGAGGACTCGAGACGAGAGACAGCACATGTCCACTACAAGCCCATTTCACGACTATCTCTATATTATTTTGTGCAGATAATAAACTGATGTCACACCAAATCCTTCAGCCTCCGTGGGTCATTCTAGGCAAATGAGAAGGCAAGACACACCGGTCACATTGGTGCCGTGACCCGTCGTCTGCATCGAACTGGGCTTGTCTTCTCCTTGCTGAGCCACCCTGGAGCGTCTGTCATCTCTGCACTTCGCTGGACATCTGGGATCTTCTGCGCTGCATCTCGTCACAGACTCTTACAGTCATCACTATGAGCTTCAGTGGCTCCAACTCACCTTTTGGGTTCGGTAGAGGTCGTGGGTTGCAAATTTCTCCTGTCCCATTTGCTCTGGGTGTATCCCGTGTTGATAATGTTGAAACTCTGAGAGACCATGATAATTTTACCCCGCGTAATGAGCCCACTGCTGAGCTGAAGCAGCCTAAGTGCAGCACCGCACAAGAATCCACTTTTGAAAATGTGAACTTTGTTAACCAGATGAGTGACTTTGTACATCAGATTGGACAGCAGTTAGCAGACAGTATTATTACTAAGTTAAATATGTCTCCTGCTACAGAAATACCCATAGGTCATGATGTTACACCAAACAAATGTGATCCAGTTCATAGCCGTACATTAGACCTCTCTCAGGTTACGCTCGTTCATCAAGGTGCTAAAGAGCCACCTGCATTTAGGGGGGATGGCTCAGATGCTATTTCTGTTGATGAATGGGAAGAGTCAATGAGGAACTTAATTCGGAAAAATGGTGTTCCACTGGAGAACCAGGCAGAAGAGATACTCATTCACCTAAGAGGCAGGGCGAAAGACATTGTTAAGTTTGGCATCAGAAATGGTGAACTTGATGTTACAAATAATCCGAGTGCCATTTATAGTCTCCTGCGTAAACACTTTAGTGCCAGTCTTTGCTCATCTGTTCCACTCGCAGACTTTTACTCCACACTGCCTAAAGAGTATGAGGACCCTTATGAATTTTGGTTAAGGTTGAATAGAGCTGCTGATACTGCTGTGAACTGTCTCAAGGAGCAGGGTAAGACCTTTGATAACCCCAGTGTAGAAGTCACTCGTATGTTCATACGGCACTGCCCCAGCAAAGATCTTGCTCTTACCTTTAGATCCAAAACTATTGATAAGTGGTCAGCTCGTGAAGTCCAGGAAGTGTTGGAAGAGTACCACCTTGAGAAAGGATTGAGATGTTCTGGTGGGGATAATAAAGTTATGGTGAACAAAGTTGAGCTCAGCCCTGAACCCTCTCATGCATCAAATGTGTCGGAGAATTCAGCTCTGGAGAGGCTGATCGGGATGCTGGAAAAAGTCCTGTTGCAGAACCAGTCCTCTGCTCATGCTGGCGGTAAGCCACGCAACAGTCAAAAGCCCATAAAAGTTACGGGCTTTACCAGTGCTCCGTGTTTGGTCTGCAATGAGAGCGCCCACTCGGCTTTGACCCACTGTCGTGAACATAAACTGTGTTTCCTTTGCCACTTACCTGGTCACTCCAGACGTGACTGTTCTCAGAATAAACGCCCTTCCCTCTCCGAACAGCAGGGAAACTGAGCGGTCTGCGTGCAGGGGAGGACAGCGCAGATCACATTAATGAGCCTCCCACCCTGGATATGGACATTGAGTCATTGTATGACACTTACAACAGGACTGTGCCTTTTGGTAAAACGGTGATCATGCAAGGCATACAGAGACTTTCAAACACGGACAGCCTGTTCCACACCGAGGTGGTCACTGAAAATGGACATGTTATAAAGGCGCTAGTAGATAGCGGTTCTATGGCATGTACAGTTAACGAGAAAACTGATGCGGAACTCACAAAGACTTTGCCTGACAATGTTAAAGGGACAGCCACAGATTTTGTTATAGTAGGCTGTGGAGGTCACCTGGTTACACCTACTGCGCTGTATGATCTCACTATTTCAGTGTATGGCTTTAGGGTTATTGTCCCTGTCCTAGTTGTGCCAGGCCAATCTGATGACATGATTTTGGGGAGTAATGTCCTGAAATGGCTCATAGACCAAATCAAAGACTCTGACCACAGTACCAAGTTGCCACCGCTGTTGTCATTACTGTCCCACTCCAATCAGTGCAACGGGACTCTACCAGATAAATTTGGGACCGCTAAGCTTAAGAAAAGCGTCACACTCCAACCTATGACTGAACATTTGTTGTGGGCAAAGCTACCAGCCACTAATATTTCTGCTGTGGGGAGTTCAGTACTTGTTGAACCCACACAATCCAGAACAAGACCAGCTCAAATCCTGGTTGGCAGAGTTGTCACCACTCTTTATGGTGATGGTTGGGTGCCTGTTAAAGTTGTCAACCCCACTACTAAATCAGTCACACTGAAAAAGAATGTAAAGGTTGTGGATGTGTCTCCCTGTTTATCTGTGCAGGACTTACCAGAAGCAAACTGTGTCCATGTGAATACTCAATACTCTCCGAGCTCACCAGCCACTCAAAAGTCTGAAGAAGAGATCAAGAAAACCCTCAGTGACATGGGCCTTCAGGATCTTGACATCTCATCCTGTGAGGTATCCCTGGAGTGGAAAAATAAGTTGCTACACATTATTGAACAGTGCAGTCGGCGTTTCGAAACATAAAATGGACTGTGGTGAAGCTAAGGACTTCGTCCACCGGATTCATTTACTGGACGACAAGCCATTCAGATTCGCTTACAGACGTGTCCCACCATACCACTATGACAAACTCAGGACTGCTTTGAACGAGATGGAGGAGCTAGGCATAATCAGAAAGTCTCAGAGCGAGTACTCCTCTCCCCTCGTCCTTGTTGTAAAGCCCAGTGGTGATCTGCGCATATGTAATGATTTCAGATGGCTTAATGCGAGAACTGTTAAAGATGCGCACCCTTTGCCCCATCAGACAGATGCGCTTGCTGCGCTCGGTGGCAATGTGTTCTTTTCCACTATGGACCTCACCTCAGGTTTTTATAACGTCAAGTTGCACGAGGACGACAAAAAGTACACTGCTTTCTCCTCCCCGTTTGGCCTCCATGAGTACAATAGGATGCCACAAGGGTTAACAAACAGTCCTGCCACGTTTATGCGTATGATGATGTCAATATTTGGTGACAAAAACTTCACAAGTCTTTTATGTTACTTAGACGACCTCCTTGTGTATGCACCTTCTGAGCAGATCGCATTGGAGCGTTTGGAAATGGTTTTCTCACGTTTAGCAGCCAACAACCTCAAGCTTTCTCCCAAAAAGTGCCATTTTCTCCAGCGCTCTGTCAGGTTTCTTGGCCATATAGTTTGCGAAGACGGTGTTAGGACCGACCCCAGCAAAGTTCAGGCCATTAGTGATGTTCAGGAAAGTGACCTTATGGAGTCGGATGGCATAACTCCCAGCGCTAAGAAAATAAGATCTTTCTTAGGTATGGTCCTTTATTACCACCATTTCATTGAAGGGTGTTCCGCTAAAGCTAGGCCATTGTTTAGCCTTGTTTCAGAGCCCACTACTTCTAAAAGAAAGAGAGGTAGGAACCCTAAGCCTAAGTTTAAGAAAGGTCTAGTGAGGTTGACTTCCCCTGATTGGACTGATGACTGCAGACACGCTTTTGAAACGCTGAAACACGACTTGGTACACTGTGTCACGTTAGCTCACCCGGACTTTGACGCTCCCTTTATACTCGCTGTTGACGCTTCCTTTGATGGCATAGGTGCTGTTCTCTCGCAACTGCCACCTGGTAGTAAGATTGCCAGGCCTGTGGCTTTTGCTAGTAAGACTCTCTCCCATGCCCAGTTGAACTACCCAGCACATCGGCTGGAGTTCTTAGCTCTTAAGTGGGCTGTTTGTGACAAATTTAGCCATTGGTTGAAGGGACGGACTTTTTCGGTGTGGACTGACAACAACCCACTGACTTACATTTTGACTAAACCTAAGCTTGACGCGTGTGAGCAGAGATGGGTTTCTAAACTTGCTGCTTATAGTTTTGACCTTAACTATGTCCCTGGCACCAAGAACGTAGTTGCTGACGCACTCAGTAGAGAGCCATTCGTTAAGTCTTGCATTGCACACCGCCTTGTCACTGAGCCATATTCATCCCTGCTCGCCCAAGTCAGTGAAGTTGCAGATAGAAGAGTTCAAGATGCGTTCAGGTGTACCAACAACTGCCAGCTGGTCAGTTGTCAGTCTGAGGATGCTGTCAACTCACCTCAAATGTCTCTCTCTTTTGAGGATGTCCAAGCTGTGTTGAGTGCTCACAACGATGGTGTCAGCCACATCAGAGGCACTGGTTCGGACATCCCTCAGCTCACTGGTGTTGGCCATCATGCCTCCTTGCCAAAAAGCCAACTTGCCAACATGCAGGAGCAAGATGAAGTTCTAAACAGAGTTTTCTATTATGTCCGAAGGCACAAAAGACCCACAAAAATTGAACGTGCGAATGAGTCCTGTGGTGTGAGAAAGTTGCTCAGACACTGGCCCAAACTTTCACTCAAAGATGGCATGCTATACAGAACAAAGAAGGACATAAAAATGAACATGACAATTCAACAGTTTGTCATACCAGACTCTTTGAAAGCACAAGTGTTGAATGGTCTTCACGACTCAGCCGGTCATCAAGGTCAGGCTCGGACGTTGTCTTTGGCCAGACAAAGATTCTTCTGGATTGGAATGGAACGGGATATTGTCAACCATGTTAAGAATTGTTTCAGATGTTTGGTTGGCAAAACCCCTGAGCCCAATGACCGAGCCCCCCTTGAGAGCATCCACACTTCAGAGCCAATGGAACTAGTTTGCATCGATTTTTGGACTGCAGAACAGACAGACAAAAAGTGTGTGGATGTTTTGGTTGTCACTGACCATTTTTCCAAACTGGCACATGCTTTCCCTTGTAAAAATCAGTCTGCGAAACAAGTTGCTCGTCGTCTCTGGAATGACTTTTTCTGTGTGTACGGTTTCCCAAAAAGGATTCATTCGGATCAGGGTGCAAATTTCGAGAGTCAACTCATAAAGGAGCTGCTGGACATGGCTGGTGTTCAGAAGTCACACACCACACCATACCATCCAATGGGAAATGGTATCGCAGAGCGATATAACAGGACTCTTGGAAACATGATTCGTTCGTTACCCCCTAACTCTAAAGCTAGGTGGCCCCAAATGTTACAGACTCTGACGTTTTGTTACAACTGCACCGAGCACGAGACCACGGGGTTTGCACCTTTTTATCTAATGTATGGGCGCATCCCACGTCTCCCCGTGGATGTAGTTTTTCAACACGTGCTCCACAATGGTTCTGTCGTCGACCACCGTGAGTTTGTTGCAAAGTTAAGGAGTGACTTGGCTGAAGCTGCGCGCATTGCCTTGATACACAGCAGGTCGGAGCAGGCTCGCCAAACTGAGAACTACAACCGTAGAGCTAAAGGCTCGCCCCTTGCTGTTGGAGATCAAGTTTTACTTGCAAATCGTGGTGAGAGAGGAAAAAGGAAGGTCGCGGACAAATGGGATTCTAAGGTGTATGAAGTGTTGGCTGTGAAACCTGAGATTAATGTATATTCTATTAGGGACACTGATACTCAGAAAGTCAAAGTTGTTCACAGAAACCTTCTTCTCCCTGTAAGCTTCCTCCCTTCTGGTGACGGAGGTCCACCAGAGTCTGATTGCCTCTCTTTGCCACGTAGTGTCCCCTGTGACCCTGAGATCCCTGCTGAAGTGCAGGACAGTGAGACAAAGACTATTAACTGGCTCTTACAAACCGATGACGTTAGCGATAGGGACACTGTTGCCAGTCCAACCTGTTTTCTCAATGATGACTCTGTGGATGGCCAGTCTGTTGTGGCTGATGTAGTGACTGAGGCTTCAGGTCCTACTGTGAGGTTGTCCCAGCCACTGTCCAATGCGTCTAGCCATGCCCACCCCCATGTACGGTCGAGCCATGTACTTTCAGAACCAGTTGACACTGTAGTCAGCACCCAGCCTCAACCCCTCTGTACTAAACCTGGTCGTAGGGTTAAGCCTCCTGCTCGTTTGATTTGCGAGATGAACCAACGAGTCGTGGATGACTCAGTTTCTCTGTTTTCTTTTGTGAGAAATATGTTTGCCGGCTAGTAAGACTGTTTGATTTCTCTGATATAGTCATGACTTAAGTGAATGTTGAGGTTTGTTACCTGTATAGTGGGAGCATTGGTTACCTTATGAGGGATGTAAACGGCATCTCTCGTGTCTTTGCTGTTTAAGGGCTTAGCTACCCCTTTTCCAAGCTTAATCCCTAGGGGATAGTGACTGTTACTGACTTGAACCTGATGTTGCTCTTTGTGTGCACACCTTATTGTTTTCTTATGCAAGGTTATACCCCAATTTAGCTGGATTTAAAGGGGGTGTATGTAACATAGTTAATATGTGCTAGTTAAATTCCAGTAAATTGGTAAACAGCGCCATCTTCTGGTGCACACCATACCTGCCCCTCCTGTACCCGCGGGAACTCCGAGTTCTCTCCACTGTTATGGAGGACTCGAGACGAGGTAACATGTCCGTGAATTTGGGTGGACAAAAGTTTTAATTTACATATGTGTAGCTATTTTTATGTTAGGTTGGGGATTATAAATGGTGCTTTACTTAATTTGTGTTTATTTTGTCATGTTTTTCTGAAGTTAATTTGAAGTATATTTGAGTTTACCATGTTTTTCTTATTAGCTTAGTTAGCGGCTAACATTCCTCTCTCTTCGCACTGTTTGCAGAGACAGCACATGTCCACTACAAGCCCATTTCACGACTATCTCTATATTATTTTGTGCAGGTATGTAATGTAATGCAGGTATGTTAATGTATGAAAAATGTTTTATGAAAGTTTTATTCTGTGATAGTTTGTTTAGTGCGTTGCATATAAAGTAAGGAAAATGTGGCAGTCAGGCAAATTACATTAAAGGTACATTTAGGTACATTTGAATATGGTAAACATGGTAAAAATTTGTTTCATAATTGTTATACTAAAATCCACTATACGATCACAAGATCTATTTACAGTGCTATTAATTGGTCATCTTAAGAGTATTGTAATTTTATGTTACTGTATCATTTTAACATTGAAGTATTGTAATATTGCGCTTGTGTTGCTCTCTCTACACTGTTATGGAGGACTCGAGACGAGAGACAGCACATGTCCACTACAAGCCCATTTCACGACTATCTCTATATTATTTTGTGCAGATAATAAACTGATGTCACACCAAATCCTTCAGCCTCCGTGGGTCATTCTAGGCAAATGAGAAGGCAAGACACACCGGTCACATAACATTTTAGGCAATGTAAGAAAAGTTGCATAATGCAGTGTACATTAGGTTACTTTTGAGGTGATATGCTTGCTCATTTACTTATCTGTTCAATACTAAGTGAATATTGAAATAAAAATGAAACAGTAACTTTATCATTTACAAAATTCTGCCACATTGTTAAATAATTCCTATTACACATCATATGTACATGTACGTGCTTACAGGGTTGGCTGACAATGTGGTATTGGAAAAAGCTGACAAACTCAAAGCAATGACTTCACCCAATCTTTATGTCATTGTTGTGTTCTTGTAAGCTATTATTTAGCATTTCAAGGTTTAGGTCATGCTCTTGTTCTAAATTTAGGAGGAAAGAATTCTTATTTGTATAGTCTTTGTGGGTGGGGCCTGGTGACTCAGGCTGCGTTGAGGAGGAAGAGATGGTAGTAGGTGTGTGAATATGTTAATGTTTACAATCATTTGTAGGCTCATTTGTTGTGTTCTTCATTTGAGTGGTTTCAAGCAAAATACATTGTTTTAATCGATAAACATAAAGGCTATTTTGAGTAAGACTTTAAGGCTTACTATTAGAATAGGTGGATGTTTTAGACGTATTTTATTGAGTAGGCAAATGAGTCCTTATTGTAATAGAACTATTCAGGCCTGTTTCTAAAGCAGGATTTCACTCTCCTTGCGTACTCACTTCTTGGCACCTCCGGTTCAGTGAAGACACATAAAAGAAGCTGTTCGACGAAAAGGCTCAGCAAGTGTGTATGTCTCCTGACCTGGCCGAAACTTAACGATGCGGGATCATATAAGATTCTCCAGGGCAAATGACAGAAACCCAGGCGCGCTCCCGTGGCCGTGCGCTTTGGGGATTTCACCTGGTTGACGTCACGATCAGGGCTTCTCTGCGCAGCGCCGCCGCAGTCCACATCATCCACCGCCGCTGTAAAGTACAGCACAGATTATAGCCAGACGCACAGGCAGGTCTTCTGCTGCCAGCTGAAGGCTAGGACACGTCCTCAAACAACCACGAGCACAGCTCTTCAAGATTCCGTGGAGAGGGCGATCCAGAATACAAGAAAAACCCAAACTAACAAAGACGCACTTCAACCAAGGCGGAAGAGGTGAGCCACACTTGCTCCAAAGATGGTTTAACTTTGTAGAAAACTTTGCTTCAGTGTTACTTTGACGCCGCGAAATAAATTAAACGGACTATTAATGTGTTTCTTTTTTGTTTCTTGGAGATTTTTGTTACTAAATTTGGCAGAGATTTAGGTAATTTGGCTCGTTCAACGTTGGTGTTTAAGTTTCGGGTTGTTGTCGCGGAATGTCTCCCTCTCTCGTCGCCTGTCGCCATTTACGTCCATAAAACATAATTGTAAACTGACAAGCCAAACTACAGAAGCCTACTCTTTCTAACTTAGGCTTCAGCTTCTGACTTCCCAAGTGAATGCACATAGGCGCTGTAAACAGTGGCATGGTGCAGTGATGCACCTGCATAACTTTTTTTTTTTTTTACCCAGATTTCTATTGACTACAAAATTAAATAAATCACAGCGGTAAAACACGGTTTTATCTATACTCCTGATGAAGCAATGAAAAAGAAGTAAAAATAATCCAATTATCAATGAAAATCCACACCATGTGGTCTGTGTACCACAACTGATACGATTTGAGACTTTATACTTTCATGATTTATTGCCTTGATATAGTTTATTAGTGGTTTATTATAGTTTTTTTTTTCTTTGATTGTTTCATACAATACCCATTTACAGCTGTTGTTTTATCACATTTCAAAGCATGTCTATAGAATGATTGCCTGTGTATTTGATAATAAACAAAAATATGTCCACATGTTCCCTGTGCATTTGCATGTTAAGTTGACGTCACTAGTTTACAGCTTGCCTCACCATGATCCAACTAGAATTAAAGCAGGTTTCGTTTGTTTGTTCATTCACCACTCTACACGACCCATACAGCCTTTACATGGGTTTGAAAAGGTGATGAACTATGTTAGTTGTTCTATTTAGGCTCTGTCTTTGTGGCATTTCTTTGTGGAAGTAAAGCCACGAGCTTCCTGAATGCCCAAACATGGTGTGTCACTGCTTTTGTTTTGAAATCTTTTACTTACATTTCCAAACCCTTGTGGCAGGCTTCTTGTCTCAAGAGTAGAGGCTGTGTGGAGCTTTGGGAGGGTAAGGTAACACTATCTGCCTGCACTTAGTGGTTTGTCAATATTGGCTTGTGGCATTGAGAGAAGCCTGGAGGGCACTACCGAATCTAACTGGGTGCCTTTAATATGTGATGAGGTGGACTTAAAATCCCAAAATGGCAAATATGTAAAATTGTCTTCAATTATTATATCTATTGATGGCTCTAAAGAGTCCTTGTCTTGTTGTCTGTTGTACACTGTGTCCCTTGGTCATTTCATTTAACAAAACAATTATTATGGAATTAAACATAATTACCATTAGTGCAATTCCACCTCAAGGAAGTTATTTTGTGGGTCATTCATTCTTAGGTTTGGACAAATGGGAAGGGCATACAAGTTACGTAATTTTTGAACATAAAATTTGTGCTTTGAAACTGTGAATTCAGTAGAATTTCTGGCCCCATAACAGCTCATTTAGTCATCATATGACTCAAAAAAAAAAGATGGTTCTTTAATTTTCTTTGTGCTGTTGTGATATGTCTATTTATGAGTCTTGAATGGACAGACTGTTTATCATTAACACTGAAAGTATATTCATCTAATGAGTGAGTATATTATTGAGTGAGTATCATCAGATTTGTTCTATTTTACTACCGTTGGTAACTCTCCCTTTTGACCTTGTGCTAAATACCCCAGTATTCACCTCCACCTCTCGTCGTAACACTGTGCTGCTGTTCAGTTACTGTTTGCCAGTCTAAGCCAATCTGAACTGCAAGAATTGTAAGTCGTGCAGAAATGGACACCTCACTCCTCCAATATGGCAGCCACATACACAGTAAGAGCTTTCATGCCGGTAGAGCAGGTTTGAGACTTGACATAACAACTCTTGGGCGAGGAGCAATGCTTACTACTGCTACGGAGGTTTAGACTTGAAATTACAGCAGTTCCAGTTATCACAAAGACTTTTACTTACCTTTCCTTACAACCTTACCTGTGTCAAAGACGTGTATCTGAGGGAGCGTTTGCTGTTTGTTGACATAACCTTTACAGACTGTGTGAGTTAGAGATTTGGTTCATTTTGTTAGACATTAACCACGGCTAGTAATAGAAAGGGACTTTGAAAATCTAAAGCATATCTTTTCTCTTTGACAAACGACAATTGTTATTTGAGCCCAGTCCACAGTTGGTTCATTCTGTCATTCATTTCTTTCTCATATCTTTTTTCCCTGATGCTAAAAGGTACATTCTAAAGGTATCCATCTATGGTTTTCATTTCAGGTGTTGTACATCCCATATACCATGGTTTTAAATTGCAGTGCTTTATTAATCTTAGTTCAATATTTATGGACATTTAGACAATCCCAAAACACATGCTAATGATGGCAGCCACAATTTCTCCAGCAACAAGTATTTCCCTGTGAATAGTGTGCACCTTTTAGATACAATACCTGAAGGAAACATTGTTTTGCGTGTGTTTGCTTTATTCCTTTAGTATTTAAGTAAATTATTGTTTTCCATGTCCCATATATACCTAGCTTCTCCCAGTGCATTGCAGTCAGTTAACTTGTCTGTTAAATTTAAAAGTTGAACAGCGGCCTTTGCTGTTTTATGCATGGTTGCTTAATAACACAAAGCTAATGTTTTTGTTGTCATTTATTGTTCGTGCCATTTCCTTTAGTTAGAACCATATATTATAACATTGTTGTCCTTTATCTTTGCCTGGAATGTTCCTCAGTATGGCATTAAACTTGTTTATCTCCATTGAGACTCGCCGGTGATGCCACTGTCGTGAGGTTACTCTGCTCACAGTTCATCCCTACTGGCGACCAGAAAAGAATCGTTCAGTGCTTAAGCACTCTCTAGCTGTCAATAGGGATTCATACATTTGTAACTTTTGTTCTAATGCATGTATCTTGAGCAAACCTTAGTTTAAGGCCATATTGTGGAACATTAAAACAGCAATAATATCTTAATGGAGATAAAGTGGCCACTAGAAAAGTTACGTAGTGCAGCTAAAGTTTAAATTGGTTGTATTTGATTACAGACATAGCCTTGCCTGAAAAGGAATAGAGCTTCATTTTGATGTTATTTCTTTGTCAATGTTAGACATAGACTATCGTAGCCCATGTTAAATACTACCTTTAAACGGGTTTCTTGCCAACCATGATCAACTAAATATTATCTGTATCTTTATATGTAGTTACGTAATCAAACTCTCTACTATACATTACATAATTTCTAGATCAGTCATTACCTCTTAGAGTTAGAGTTAGTCTGTGAACTTTGTGTGAGCATATTCCCATCAGGAGGAAAACGGCGGTGAAGACAAGTAAAGTAGAGCATATGTGGCCCTGCCTGTCAGACCTGTTGTGTCTTCAGCTAAAAGGACTCTGTATTGTTTGGTACATACCTCACTATTATTCGTGTTACTGGCTTAATTTTAAAAATGGAGTACATTTTCCTCACAAATGTTTTATTTCACATTTGTTGTTTGAATAGGGCAGCATGAATACTGACCTTAATGTGATAATTACAGAATTTTTGTCTTATTAAAAACAAATACAAAGCATATTATTGACAAAAGTATTGACTCAAAGTATATTTTATTTACTGCACAACCTTAGGTGACATATATGAGTTGTATTTTTTGTGACTTGATGCTGACAAAGAAAGACAAGTGTAAATTGTAGTGTTGGATCTCTTGTTGTGCTGTGAAAAGACATTACATTGGATAAATTGCAACAGAACATAAACCTTTTAGTATGCATAACTACAGAATTTAGTGTGATATACAATTATAAGTGTAATTTTCCTGCATTGAAGCACAAGCCAATGCAACAGTAAGACAAACATAAGTGTCATTGACACAGTAAGACACTGTCATTGTTCCTCTATTGGTAACTTTGTCACCACTTGGAAGGAACCTCCTTAGTACTCTTTTCTGAGGGCATGTGACTTGCAAGAATGTTTTATGAATATTTTAGGAAAACTTTTAGATGTTTGGAAGAAAAAAAAACACAAACAGCATGCACTGTATACTGTATACAACTATCAAAGTTTGCTCCATGGTTGACTTATGAATTCACATCATTGTTTGTCTTTTTGCTGTCTTGCCCTTTCCCTACACCCACCTCTGCTCCAACCATGCATGCACTAACTTTTTCCACTCTCTTTAGAGAAACAAGGCTGCCTTTTTATACGACCTAATGTGTGTGCATGTGGGCAAAAAGGAGTGTAAAGACATCCCAGTGGATATGAATTTGGATACTCTTGTATGCATGGGGGAAGGCCTCTTGACCTTTTTGTGTACGAAATGGTTACTGTCTTTGCACAGATTAAAGCTATAGTTGCATTTTGAGAAATAATCCGAAATGCTGCAAATCGAGATTCCCAGTATACTATGGACATTGTGTCATTTTTTTGCGAACATAATTAGGATGCACTAAACCAGCTTTTTCAAATCTGATATTGATTATTACACATTTTTCAACCAATACCTGATATTGACCTGGTGTAAAAGCTGAAAATGACTTTGCTTTGTCTTCAAAACACAGTTAAATTGTTCCAAGATGGATCAATTTGTGTTATGTAACTGTTATTCATCCTTAACTGCTGAACAGCTTTGGGCTAACATCATCCGTCTTATTATCAATATCAATTAAAAAGGTCTGTGTAACCCCTGATTTGTGTTCCATTGTAGAAAAGGTTTCAGAGGTTAGGGTTGACCTAATTTGAAATTTGACCTATTTACCTATGGATTAAACTGGACTATTATTTTTTAATTGTTTAACTTATTTTTCAGTGCTGTTGTTTATTTTAATGTATGACTTGTTTTATGCACTCTGGTCTTGTTCTGTGTTCTTTATTTTATGTTGAAAAATGGAAGGGGAAAAATGTCCATATAAAACAATAATAAAAACACACATACAACAAACAAATATAATATTATATAATAAAATGTAACAGTCCACACAAACAGTTCCTTCAGTGTCTCCAGAGTTTGGAAGTGTACCTGACAACGCACTGTACAGTCACCACCAAAAAACCTATAATCTAATTTTGTGAGTCCTCAAGGCGCATCACAAAGCTGTACATACAACCTCTAATCATGGCAGTGTGGAACAACACTCTAGCACTTGAAATGAAAAAAAAAAGTGCATTACTGTAAGCAACTTGCGGAATCTTGTATTTACTTTTACTGTTTATCTGCGCCACAAATGGGCAGTATAGAGGCATGTGCATTAAGTTTAAACAGTTATTTTGGCTGTCCACTTGTGAACTTTAACTTGCACAAAGTTTATAGTACTGCCTCTGAATGTCCTCATGGTCACATATATCCACAACCAATAGCTCTCCGCTAGACGGGTAAAAAGCAGCAAAATGTCTTAAGATGCTCCTCACTAACTGCTTTTGTGTCTGTGCTTTATGACTGCCTCTTATATTTGGATTGAAGGTGCCTATAGCCCCGTGGTAAATGATATACAAACACTGCGCACCTGTTCATCTCATTGCACAAACCTGTTCTGTGAATGTATAGAGTAGACAATACAGGCCACTTATTTATTTTCTGTGTGACAGTCCCACCATTCAATTGTATTACCATCTTTACATTGAATAGAATTTAAAAATTGTGTGTTAAAAGTACATGTATGGATTAATGCCACTCAAATTAGTAATACAGCAGTATAAATAAACCATAATTTAGTGACAAGTTGAAGTCCAGCAACACAAGTATTGATTCAGTGCTAGCCAGGGAAATAAGATGAGTACATTTTCATCAGACCCATTGAAGACAGTATGTTGTTCTTTATCCAAATTAGATTAAATTATTTACACACCATGCACTGTGCAAAGAGGTTTTTTTTTGTCTTTTTATCAGGAGGACAGGAGGAAATCTAATAGGAGTGTGATGTCTCTGAGACGTTCACTTTGATGAAATGTAAAGTACGCTATGGTTTGTGGTGTAGTGTAAACGATTCTTGTCCAAAAAAGAGTTTACATCACAGTGTGTAATTTTATGTTGTAAATGGTTATATCAGAATATCAATCCCAAACCTTGTATGTATTGTGTGCAGTATTCTGATGGAATCACAGCATATATTTTCCATTGCAGAGTTGTCGTAAATAGTATAGTGGGCCCATATTATATCGCATTTTGACAAAACTTGTATTTGTATTTACATCTCTAAGATCGGTACATACAGATGTACAGATCACACTGTACAGGTAAATAAAGAATATTTAAATAATGTGTAAATATGCTCTATGAGAATTTAAAAAATGTACACTGAAAAAGAACGTGAAACCTGTTGTTACAGTAAATGAGTTGAAATATTGCCAAGATTAGGTTTAGGACAAAAGCCACAAGAGATTATCTCCCACAGTAAATACCGTGTAGAAATTCTTTTGGGAATTCTGTGAGATTTAGAGATTATATGGATTTTGTATGTATAATAACTTGAATATTGTCATATAACAGTTTGACTATGTTTATTCTTTATTGTTAACAAGGATTTTGCAACTTGCTTTAAAAAAGAGCTAAATAATTTTTTAATAAATGACAAAACATTGTCATATATAATAATTAGGAAATGGCTCTTACAAGTTGAGTTTTTGTAATTCTTCTCCCTAGATACTTCCTTACAGTCAATTTGTGTAATAAAAATAACCAGTACTGGTTTTCAGATGGGGCTTACCGTCTTCCTCTATTTCCTGGGTTTATTTGTGGGTAGTTTCCAGTGTAGGGTTGTGTAGTTCCTAACAGAATTATCTTACTCTTCTGCCCTTTTGCTTTACGTAAATCATTTCTATCCTTGTGTATGTTTCAGGAGGCTTGGGTCAGGAGTAACCATGGCACCTTTCCTGCGTATAGGCTTCAATGCTTACGAAATGGGCTCTTTGTCCCCTGTCCCAGACTCTCCTATTTGTGCCATCAAGATGAAGGAGTCTGTCAACACAGGTATGGACCAAAGCTAATGCACACACAGTAGCCACCATTACTCACTGTGGAGTGAGTGATACTGTCTTTACCAAAGTCTACAAACCAATGCTTCACTTTTGAGCAATTAACACTATTTTGATAATGCTCTGATTTCAGAGCGGGGAAAGACTTTAGTCCAGAGAAAGCCCACAATGTATCCAGACTGGAAATCTACATTTGACGCTCATATTTATGAGGGCCGTGTCCTTGAAGTGGTCCTAATGAAGAGCCAGGAGGAGCCCTTGGCCAAAGCTACAGTGGGTGTGTCTGTGCTGGCTGAGCGCTGTAAGAAATCCAAAACAAATGGTCGTACCGAGTTCTGGGTTGACCTTCAGCCTTCAGGACGAGTGCAGATGGCAGTACAGTACTTCCTGGAGGATGGGGATACAGGTAAAACACAGACTTTTCAATCCAAAAAGTATGTATAAACAAATAACTTGAAATGAAATGAAATAAAAAATATGTTCCCTGACCGGGAATCGAACCCGGGCCGCGGCGGTGAGAGCGCCGAATCCTAACCACTAGACCACCAGGGAATGTGCCAGTAGTTCAGCAAAACATGGTTGGGACAAGTCCTCTGGAGTCACTGCCCTCCTCCATCTCTGTTCATTTGCGCTGTATCTCAAATTACTAGGGCCCTCTGCTGGCTTCCCAAAGTCTCTGTAAAACCATACCTCATTTCTATCTGGTTTGACCTTAAATTGGAGTTGAAGACATAATTAATCTGAAATGAAATGGCACACATTTTATAATGTGGCAAAAGAAAATTTGAAGTGGAGAATATGGGTCAAAGAGACTATATTTGTCAGAAAAGACAATCGATCTTTGACCAGTAAGGTATACCCATTTACAATGAACCAAACCAAATTAGGGCTTTTAGGTGACATTTTTAATTACTGACAACATGAAGAATTTAAAAATTGTTAAATTGGGGTTATTATGAAACAAGTTTACTCCTTACCCTCTTAACAGCAAAGCAGTAGAGTGATCATACAGTGACACTTCAGCATAGAATGAATTGAGATACAGAATTTTATTTAAAATTAGGCCTAAAACAGAACAAACAGTACAGACTAAATAAAAGAATTGGTAAAGTTAAAACTCATACAAATTGAAACAATTTACAATAAACTAAATTAGATTGCTATACAGATGCAAATGAAGGCAGTTTACTTATAATTGTAAATGGTAGGGAATAAATTGAGCTTCCTCTGTTTGAAAGACCAGTAGTACTGACTTTAATTAAAACTGTGCGTGTTGACATTGTGTTTATTTTTTGGCCATATTGCCCAGCCCGAGGGACAATGAGAGTATACTAATAGCCTCAGATGACTCATTAGGAGCATGAACGATTATGCAAATATGACTCAGGTGACAGTTCACACCTTATTGACCTTCAATAGAATTAACAAATAGCAGATACTCTTTACTGTAAACATCTAGGGTTGGTAAGTTTCAGTGTAGTTTGTCACTTACAGAACAGAAGAAGAAATGAGAGTGAAAAGAGTGAAAACATTCACTCTTATCCACTTGACAGAATTCTGTTTTCTTTTTCTATGGATTATAGACTTTACCTGGACAGCGGAGTGACATTTTATACAATGTTCAATAAATCTGAAATACGACTGTCTTTGTGCAGTGTCCACTTTCCCTTTGTTGGATTGTCTAAAATGCAAACAAAAAATATTTAGTCTAAAATGACTATTTTAGTCAGTGGAGAAGATAATGTTCTTTTCTCTCTCTTTTAAGTTATCACACTTTTCCTTCTGTTGAATGTCTCTTCAAGACTTCAGTCCTTGTCAGCCACCCACTCACTCGGTCTAATCTCATGGCCTCTAATGTTTACCTCTCTCACGCCTTCTCAACTGTCTTCTTTAAGTGACCTTTGGCCTCACTTCCATAGAATATTACTCGAGTGTACTTCTTAGATTTTCCATTTTAGCAGTAATGCTGTTATTATTTTAAAATGGACAACACTGTTTGGCTTTATTGATTTGACGTTACTAGAATTTGCATAATGTATAAAACATGTAAATACCTTCATGTGCTAATTATAGATTACAAAATTGCTGTGGGATCATTGCACTGAAATGGCAGTTTGCTACTACCTCTAATAATCAGCATCCATCTCACAAGCTTCTCTTGCCCCAAACCATCTTTGTGGAACTTGTGATGTGAATAGATTCCAAAGTATTGTAAGCTTTTCGTAAATATCCACGGCCCTCAGACCACTAAGAGAATACTAGTATCAGACCCTCAACCAACCAAACACTCTGTTACCCCATATCAAAGTTGTGTAGTGAATAATAAATAGCATTAAAAGCCAGCAAGATTTCTGATTCTGATATTTCTTTTGACAATTATAATATATTTCGTTGTGATAGACCCATATTTATAAAATCTTGTTTAACTGCAACTGTGAACACTAAAGTCTACAAGTTAAAGATACTGGAAAAATAACAGTTGTAGGTTTTTATTGTCCCCCTTCTGCACCTGTAGGTGAGCTACATGACTTCTTTACCTTCCTTTCTACTTTTTTCAGAATTACTTGTTTTAGGGGAATATCGATTGGCTGTCTAAAACTCTGACAGTTTAAAAAACTATTGTAATGAGTTAAATCTCACACATTATTACACTGGTTTTACAACTAGTATTCCAGAAATCAAGACAGCGTTGGACTTTTACATTAAAACATTGAAAGGAAAAATGTTATGCATTTTTCATATTGTTATCAGCCTTCCATCTCATGTTTTGAAACTTTTTTTTTTTTATTATGGCCTTAATAAAAGGATTTATCTGCTGTATGCAATGAGTGCATCCAGCCAGTAGATCGTGCCTAGCACTTAAACAGTTTACTTATGTTAGCTCTGAAAGGCACAAGATGATTTAGCAGAGTCTGCCAATGATTTAAGGACTAAAAACAGCAAAAGATTCTTGGATGAGGGACGTATGAAATCTGGAAAGTTTTGTTGTAAAAGCAATAAATATGTTTCCTCTATTCATAAAACCAAAGCATCTGTCAGTGAAAGTATTGACGTAGTATCTCTGGCAATTCTGCAAAATGTTGACAAACGGTTAAATCCTTATTGCAGAATTGTGCTCCCTCATTACCAAATGAAATTATTAAAGATTCAATTAATCTGACAGAAAAAAAATATCTGATGTGTTTAATCAGCACTTTGTTAATTCTGATTCTCACAACAACTGCCCAATTCAAAACTACCGGGCTTAGCTAAAAATTGGGAGAATCTTATAAATAACCAGGTGCAGGTCCATTTGGTCATAATCTAGAACCTGGTAGCATCCACTTGTATACAGACGATATGTGAAGTTGATTTTCATTCCATCCAAAACTGTGTTAATTTAAAATTGCTAACAAATTCAAATAAATCAAAATGTATGTTGCTCTCCAAAAGGCACTCTAGTGACTCAAACATCTATTCTTATACTTGAGGCTAGTATGATTGACAAGTTCCCTATTATACGAAATACCTGGAATCTCGATTATCTATTTCAGATAATCTTAAAACCAGATTGTCATTCTTCTTTAGAATTAAAAAATGTATCCCTCTTAATTGTGGAAAACAGTTAATCCAAGCTACACTTCTCTCAGTGTTGGATTATGGTGATATTATTTACATGCATTCCACAGCAACAGTCTTAAAACCTCTGAACTCATTTTTTTACTCAGCATTAAGATTTATTACAGGAGAAGGACACAGAACTCACCGCTGTCAGTTATATTCTAAAGTCGGACGGCAGTCGTTAGCTGTAAGAAGAGAAGAACACTGCTTTTTGTTTATATTTAAGGCGCTCATTGGTATTTTGCCTGATTATTTAATATGTATTGTGAACTTCAGATTAAGTATTCACTGTTTGAGATCACATTTGTATTTTAGAATCACACAGAATCAACACAGAACTGAGCTAAAAGGCCTTCGGAAACTTTTCCCCCAGCCTGTGGTCTTTTTAAATGAAATGACTTTATCCCTTTAAATTAATTCTAAGCACTGGTCAGAGATTACCCACAGTACCAGTGGTCTTGCATTGAAGGGACCCCCCCCTTATTCTTAGTGTGTGTGTGTTTGTGTGTGTGTGTGTGTTTTGTAATTGTTATGGTTACTGATATTATTATTTTATAATTGCTTTGTTTGTTCCTTTTGTATATATGTATTTTAACAGAGTACTCATGAAAAGGAGATTTCTCATTGAGCTTTCCCTGTACACAACAATGACATTTTCTCTGATGGATTCTTGAGGATGGTTTATTTTTTATGTGAATCTGCTAATCATTTCCCTTTGTAGACACAACTAACTTTATGTCTCCACAGTCCCTAACAAGCCTTCGATGAAAGTCAGTCCTGAGGATGGACTCACAACCCTCAACAGAAGGAGAGGAGCCTTTAAACAGCCCAAAGTCCACGACATCAAGAGCCACGAGTTCACCGCCACCTTCTTCAATCAGCCAACATTTTGCTCTGTATGCAGAGAATTCCTCTGGTGAGATCTGTACATTTTCTGTATATAGTTTAAGTCAATTTCATTTTATTCTTAATTTCATGCATGCCTTCTTTTATATATTTTGCTACTATTTTATTCATGTGTTGCACCTTACGCCAAAGCAAGTTCCTATGTTTGTGAATTTTGTTCACTGACAATGGCAATAAACCTTTTCTGATTCTGATCACTACACAAATAATATGCAGATAAATATGAATTCGTAGTTGCATGATTCCACTCATCTTTAACATGGCTGCTTCTGCTGATCAGCCATAGAGTTATTTTTTTCTTTTTTTGACTGTGTAATGTCTTTAAATCAAGCAGAATGGTGAAAAAGCTATGTGTTATAGAAGTGTGAAATCGATCCAATAACTGCAGGTCTTTCGCCCTATCAAATTTTATTCACAATATTTAAACAAAAACATTTTTATTCTTTCTTTCTTTCTTTATGTAGGGGGCTCAACAAGCAGGGATACAAATGCAGACGTAAGTTTTCCCTTTTAAATATATTCATCAACATATTCAAATAAAATGTCATTGAAATGTACATTTTTTTCCCTTCAACCCAGAATGCAATGCAGCAATTCACAAAAAATGCACCACTTTGGTGATTGCCAGGTGCACTGGAACAGCAACCAACAGTCGGGAGACCATGGTGAGCTGAAGTTAGAACATTTAAAAATAAAATGACTGTTAATTATTACACATATACATCATTATGTCACGCGACAATAACTTGAATGTTTTGTATGTAGTTCCAGAAAGAGCGTTTTAAGATCGACATGCCACATCGCTTCAGGTACTACAACTACAGAAGCCCCACCTTCTGTGACCACTGTGGCAGTCTGCTCTGGGGGCTTTACAGACAAGGCCTTAAATGTGAAGGTAATTGTACTTGATAGTTCTGTTATGAACCACACATCTAAATCATATTGTTGTATGTTTTGACCTTGAAAACTCGGACTTATTCCGTCATTATCTCTTTGTGTGTTTTGCAGAATGTGCCATGAATGTTCATAGTAACTGTCAGAAGAAAGTTGCCAATCTCTGTGGCGTCAATCAAAAATTGCTTGCGGAGGCACTCTCACACATCAGTTTGGTTCGTATTTTTAAACACTTTATTGTTGAAATGAATATGAATCTGTAAAAAAAAAACAGCTTGAGCAAACTTTTGGCACTCGTTGACAGAAAAAAGATGCATCAGTTAAAAAGCCGGACCCAAATGGACCCGACACTGGCATTTATCAAGGTCTCCAGGACGTTACGCTAGACCCAAGTCTGTAGTTTGATTAATAACATGTGTACAGGGTTTCATTTATATTCAATTTCTGTAACTTTCTTTGTACAGCAAACGACAAAGCCCAGGTACCAAGTCCCTCTCCATCCCCAGCCCCTGGGGTACGCCTCACTCTGAACCAGCTGGTGTTTCACAAAGTGCTCGGAAAGGGCAGCTTTGGAAAGGTAGGTCCATATTCATTTACTTAAATTTGGTTTAAATGTAGTTATTTTAATGGAAGATTTGATGTCTCAGGTGCTGCTGGCTGAGCTGAAGGGCAAAAATCAGTACTTTGCAGTGAAAGTACTAAAGAAGGATGTAGTGCTGATGGATGATGACGTGGAGTGTACAATGGTGGAGAAGAGAGTCCTAGCCTTGGCCTGGGAGAACCCTTTCCTCACACACCTGTATTCCACCTTCCAGTCCAAAGTAAGCATAGTTGTAAAGTATTTAATGTCATGTTTTTTTGGATTTTGGATTTAATTAGTGTTATTTCATCTGCCAAGACACTGTGAGCTTTGGTGCCATCTAGTGTGAGACATATGCATTGAAACTTGTTATAAGCCTATGTTTATTTTACTATTTGAGATTCCCCAGTGTACTACTCATGTAGTAGCTGCCACTTGTAGTAAAATGTCATTCACATGGTGATCATCTTCCTCTTGAGTCAGTGTTGAGTCAGTGTTTTACAAACAACACAAACTGGTTGTTTCAAAAAGGTTGAAAATAGACCCCACTGTTTGTTCAAATATCTTGATAATGAAGGGCATGATTTTCCATGGTGGTGAGGGTTGTATGGACAGAGGTGAAAAAAGCCCATACTATTGGTCTACCAATGCATGAACTCACTTGAAGCATGAAACGATGAAGAGCTAACATTAATGTGCTGTAGGAACACCTGTTCTTTGTCATGGAGTACCTAAATGGTGGGGACCTCATGTTCCACATCCAAGACAAAGGCCGCTTTGATCTCAACAGGGCCACGTAAGACTTGATAATCTTTTCTATCAAGATCACACTGACAGTGCAATGATTAACTAATATTTAATTAATGTTTATCTTCAGATTTTATTCTGCTGAGATCATAGTGGGACTGCAGTTCCTCCACTCAAAGGGAATTATCTACAGGTAATAATATTTCACCTGCCTATCCATCACATCAGCAGTTAACAACAGATTGACACTTGTAAATTGTTTACCCAACAGGGATCTGAAGCTGGACAATGTGATGCTGGACAAAGATGGACACATAAAAATAGCAGACTTTGGTATGTGTCGAGAAAATGTTTTTGGAGAAAGCAGAGCAACAACATTTTGTGGAACACCAGACTACATTGCACCAGAGGTACGTTTTAAATAAATTGCAATTCTATTGTAATTCTTTATTGCTAATACAGCTGTTTATTATCAGATCCTGCTAGGACAAAAGTACACTTTCTCTGTGGACTGGTGGTCCTTTGGTGTCCTGGTGTATGAGATGCTGATAGGTCAATCTCCTTTCCAAGGCGATGACGAGGATGAATTGTTTGAGTCCATTCGGACTGACACTCCGCACTATCCCCGCTGGATCACAAAGGAGTCCAAAAATCTTCTTGAACTAGTAAGCGATGAATATCATATTTACACACAGTGCTTCACTTTAGCCTAAATAAGTCTGTCATATACACATACAGCTACAAGATAAATACATTGAATATGTTTATTCATGTTATATTGTAATATTTGTACATGCACCCTTTTTCTAGTTGTTTGAGCGAGATCCTACTCGAAGGTTAGGTGTGGTTGGGGACATTCGTGCGCACCCATTCTTCAAATCTATCAACTGGACGGCACTAGAGAAACGACAAGTAGACCCTCCTTTCAAACCTAAAGTGGTATGTTCCAGTGGCACAAAAAATGTACAAACTTTCATCAACTTTAAAGTTAACTATTAAAGTCTAACTGTGATTTATGACTTTCTCTGGCAACAGAAGTCCCCCAGTGACTGCAGCAACTTTGACCGGGAGTTCCTGAGCGAAAAGCCACGCCTGTCCCATGCAGACAAGAACCTCATCGAGTCCATGGACCAGGCTGCATTTGCCGGCTTCTCCTTTGTCAACCCCAAACTAGAGCAAATGATAAACAAATAATAGATCGAAACTGGATCACATTTTGGTGTTGTGCCATGTTGGATGCTCCCAAAAGATATTCAGTTCTCCTGGCTCACTGTAGGACTGTACAATTAATTGAATCACTTTGACGCTAAGAATTATAAATTCATGAAATTGAGGTTGTCATGAAATAAGTTTACTCATGACTTTCTTGTTAGCAGAGCAGAGTTATGCAGGAGAGGGATCATACGGTAACACTTCAGCATTGAATGAACCGAATTTAATTTAAAATTAGGCCTACACAAAATAAATACAAACTAATTCTAAATGAAAGAATTGGTAAAGTCAAAAACTCATACTTGTACTAATTTACAATAAACTAAATGTGTTCACTATTGTACACATCTATACAAATGTAAATGAAGGCGTTTCACAATTACTTATAATTAAAAATGGTAGGATATGAAAATGAAAATATCACGAGTGTCCTCCTGTTTAAAAGATCAGCAGTGCAAATTACAATCGTACATTTATTACAATCCAAGCATCGGGTGTTGAGTTGCTTGCAACTTTAAGTAACAGTGTGTAAGTGTACGTTTGTTAACAGCCACAAACAAAGTTGTTGCTGTCATCAAAATAGCAAAAATATGAATCATGCCATTGTAAATTTGCCGGAGCCAGGAAGCCCAGCTCTGAAAATAGTCTTTAAATGGTACAGCACTGGTTGAAATGTTTTCCAAATTACCTCTTCTTAATGTGCCAGAACTTGTGGGAGCATTATTTGACATTTATATTTTTAATTCTGTTCTCCAGGGTCAAAACAAACCAATACTGGATATACATGTGAAGTAACAATATGTAGGCTCTGTATCTGTATAAAATCTTAGGAGGTAAGGGAAACCATAGAGAACCCAGTGTTGCTATATTACTGGATATAAATGTTTTTTATTTGATATTTAGAATAATCTTAAACTGGAGGACTGTACAATTTTTAAAGACATATTTGTGGGATCAGTGGCACATATGGGTGTTAAAGGGCCATTCTGTCTTTGTATGCTGTAATTACCAGTTTTAGTAATTATACTGAGGTTGTAAAAAAAAATCACAATCAAAACATGTGCCTTTACAATAGAGTGCACCAAAATAGCTTTTTAATAATTAAGCTTAATCACGAGACTCTGAGAGTAAATTAGCTTCAAATGATTCCATATTAGACAAGAGAAGGGTTTTTTTTAATTTACTTTAATGTTTGTTTAATTACTAGTACTAAATAGGAGTATTATACAGCCTAACGTACATATGGTACAAAACAATGACTTTATATGATGTTTTACTTTATTTTATAGGTCCTTAGTGTAGACCTACTCCTATTTATTTTGTAGAGACACTGTTAAATAATAAAAAGAAAGAAAGGGAATTGTATTGTGTTTTTTTGTTTTTGTTTTGTTTTCCTCTTACTGGAGAATTATGTATGAAGTTAGAAACTACTCTCTAATGTAATCCATACACATTTAAATAATTTACTTGAATCTAGGAATTTTAACAGTAATGCTGTACTCCTGTTGTTTGTCTTTAAAAATGGGAGAACTTCCCATTATCTTTTACATATTATGAATAAATACTATAAGGTGTAAAGCTGAAAGACTTGCTGATTCTTTGTTGTGCTGGTTGTGTGGGTTTAATTATATATAGGTTATTTATTTATTGAACCATTTTTGTTTTGATTCATTCATGAGGTGTCCCCAAAAATGAGATTGACATTGTCAAGTCAAATAGGCTACAGCTTTTGCTGATAGCAGTTGTAATGCTGATTTATTCCTATTTACAAAATTGGTGGCCAAGTGTTGAGCCAGTTCCAACTCCTAAGTCCAGAAACCGATGGGTCTCTCTGTGATCTGACTCACTCCTTAAAGCATCTGAAGCTCGGTCAACGATTTGTGGAGATTCTGATTTCACAATGAGGAAAAACTTATGTCCTCTACAGTTTAAAGCACTGGCCACCCGTGGTTCAGCAGGGGTAGCAGACAATTTTAAAAGGGTAGCGGGCAGGTTACCATACTTAAACTCCTCAGATCGCGTAATAGATCCATGCATAAAACCAATAATCTAAACAACAAATGAGGTGGGAATGGGAATTAGATGCATAGTTGATTTACCGTGCTGGGTCCACAATGTCTAGTGTGCGTGTGCTTAGCGCTCCTCGCCAAGCGCCGCGCTAAATGTTTTGCTCTAAAGTTTTAGATTGTATTAAGATGCAACATTGCTGCAAGGAGAGGTAACGAGTAGCCTAAAATCCGAGCTCTTGTTGTTTCATTGTGAAGTAGCCTATGATCGACAAAGGTCCTGAAACACCGCCATTGGGTTTCGAGGATGACACTTCACTTGGACAGTTTGTAGTCGCAAATCGCGTGTACTTCGTGTGCAATCAAATAAAATTGGATATTAACCTAGGCGCATGTTAGGCGGTCGATCATTTAAAAATCACAAAATTGTTTTGATGAGATTCTGCTCTATTTGTTCGTGAGAGCAACACAAATAGAAATAGAAATACAATTCCCAGCTTTGGGAATACAATTACTATGAAACTTTACACATCAAACGTTTAAGCCTATTTTTTCCAATGTTCTTTTCTGAGACTGGCTGTGATTTTTGTTTTAATTGTGTGCGAACATGGAAGTGAGGCGATACATCCATGCTTAAGGCATAGACGGCAGAGCATGCGCAGTGGCCACTTGTGCCATATTGGAATGAGGTCGCAAAGTCCATCAAGTTAGTCACACTCAACTAAAGCCACCCCGGAAATGGCAGGATTTAAGACAGGATTTCACAGAAGACATTTTGCATGCGTCGTGCTCATTAGATAAACAACAATAAAATGACGTCTCCAATAATATCGACGTTTTCTCATATAAATAGATTCTACTTTATTTTCCCATCTTGACATACGATCGTCGTGATAAATGATTAGGCAATTTTAAGCGTTAGGGTATATGTTAATGCTAGATTGGAATACATTTGTTTTAGTTGGATCTGCGGTCCCAGTTCACTTTGAGCGTGAGTGGCGCTGTCACGGTTGCCCGCTGGCCTGACGTAGGCCTACAAATCTTTTATTGTGAAAGGTTAAACCGGGCTTGACGCCGGTTTCTACGTACACTTCGTCTTGCTGTGGTGTGCGAGCAGGCGGAGAGGAACGGCATCTAAAATCGACTTAGAAAAACTACTTAGGGGTAAGTAGCAATATTGGCGACTAAATATTCACTTACCGCGTGTTGCTGCATACTATTTGCAAGTGATGTTTTGTTCTGTGGTTCCACGCTCGTCTTTTTTCCCGTCTCTCAAAAAGATGAGTCGGTGTCGAGTGTAGCGCCCGTAGAGCTGCTGCTGCTGCTGCTGCTGCTGCTGCTGCTCGGGGCTCGTAAACCTGCTCTTGCCCAAGTCATGACGCTGGGGTAACTTGACTTGGACAGAGGTGAATGTACCATGTGCCCTGTGGGTCCACCACGCATCCAGCGCCGCATGTGCTGTTCAAACAACACCCGCATTTTCGTAGTTGATATCATTTGTAGGCCTACAACCGAGCCTCTATATGTTAAAGTTAGAGGGACGTAGTAAGCCATTGCGTTATAATCAGGCTTTCTGTCGCGGATGCTGTTGTTTGATAATACCGTCGCAATACGTGGTTGGTTTGTTGCCAGGTCGCTCTTGCTTTCACGCAGGGTAAGTAGACATAAAGCAAAATACCTAAAATTACATAAAAGCGCGAGTCAATTTGGTTTGCATCGTGTAGCCTGCCCTATAACTTCCCCATTGTGCAACTTTGATCCGCAGCCAGCGTCTGGGGGTTGGGGGTTTGCGTCGCTGATTTTTGTTATTAAGCTTTAACTGAAGATTTCTTCTACAATGTACATTAGGTCGTGTTTTAGGCCCGTGTGAACCTAAAACGATTTATTTTATTGTGACTGATCTGTTAGACGAGGCACTGACCGTATGAAGTTCGTCATCCTCTTGCATCGCAGTGTTACAGCAGTAGGTCTATCACACAGAACTTATATTTGTGTGTTTAGTTAGAGAAGAGCATTCTGCACTATTGTCTTTGTGTAATTACAATGTAACTCTAACCCTGACTTCCTTTTAATTTCTTGCGGATTCTTTATTTGAGTGAGAATGAGTAAGATGATGTAAACATTTCCCACTCCGCACTTGATTAAATTATATAACTTTTGTGTCTGTTTGCCTGGTTTTAGAAAGCTGAAAATGGGACCACGAGAACTATTGTGCTTTTATTTTGTTTTTCAGCCACCTTGTAATGAGACGATGCCACTGTCATAAATTGCACAATCTTAAATGCTTGATCATAAAAAAGATTTAGCCCAGTTGAGTCCAAACCTTTTTCATCAATATTAAAACATAGATCAGCAATACATGGCCTACACTGAATCCTCTTATCTGAGGTTTCTAAGGTCCACCAAATCTCAACTCACCAAACTTTCATCAGGTCTGGGCTGGCTCACACCTAAATCTTAATGTTAGTTTTTGGGGCTATAGGAAGATTTGTAATTTACAGTAAAAAGTGCTTCTCAGAATAATGTGGGACAATTCACTTCTTATTACTCACATATTGTAATATGCATCAATATATATGTTAATCTGCATAATCTTCCCTTTTACTGATACATACTGTTTACAAGTAGTTTTCAGTTTAATTTATTTATTTTGCAATCTCCTGTAATCTTGAGGTCTTGTCAGTGCATGGACAAATCACTGAGATATTTAATAGTTTGAGAATTTTTGCAAGCGCCACACCCTTGATAGATGCTCAGAGCACCCATAAGATTTTCTTAAGTTGACTCCAGCTCTAGCAGTGTTTGTGCCTCTGTGGTGTGCCCCAGGGTCACAAAAAAGCCCTTTGGACTGTGTGTAAGCGCTGGTGGGTGGGACTAGCGTGACAGGAGGAGTGTGGGATGGGGTGGTGGGTCAAAGGCAGTACTGATCCTGGGGTGTCTCAGAGGTCACTATGGCAGCATGGCGGTCTGGAGGGGGTGCACTCTGGCTGTGTCCCTGGATTTAATTGAGACGTCACTTCTGACAATGACAAGCTTGACAGGCATTATGAATGGATCTAGATTTCTCCACTGCCATGACGCCCTGCCATCCCCTTTGCTCTTTCACATTCATGGAATCTTCTGGCCATTAATCAATTTAATCCGCATTTCTCAAAGCTGTTGGGTTGGTTCAATGTGTCAGTAGTGTTGTCACAGTTAGAGACTGGAGATATATAGATAATAATCCAAGTGTTGTTTTGGAGATATGTAAATATAGAACAACGTGTATATCGATCTGTCTATAATTAAGTTGAGAGTCTGTCACTTGGTTTTCCTCATAAAATAGTTTTTGCTTTGCCTATAAGGTTCCACAATATGATGTAAACTCATCTAAATATCAGCCCAAAAAGTACCTGGTTTACTGCTTAATGTTTCATATTCTCCACCTGCAAACTAGTGCCCCTTTAAAACAATAAAAAAGTTCTCAAAAAGAGCATCTAGTATAATTTCCCAATACTAATCATCTAGTATAAAAAGCCAAATTTTAGCCCTGTTCTAACATTGTTCCGTCATCAAATCCTGGTTTGAAAATCTTCTCCCCTCCGACCATCAAAAACACTTCATTCCTTTAATGTGTGAGGCTTTTCGATAACTGCTCTGAGCCTTTCTGCCGTCTAATCACGATTACAACTGCGACACATCTCTGGATAGCTGCGTTACAAGACATTGTGGATATGCAAAGATGTGTAATTGCCTTCACAGCCAGTAGATGGAGCCACAGCTAAGTTTATATGGCGTCTCTCAAGGCTGTGATAAAGTTATATTGTTCTTTGTAAAAAAAAACATAATTATAAACATAAATGTTCAAAGGACAATAACAATAACAATACAAATGCATAATATTTTAGATTTCTGCACTTTGTATGATATGATAATGTATTGTATGATCCATTTACATTTTGTGCGATAAAGAACCTCAACCAAAACATTTACTGGCACCTTTTAGCAGATATCTGATGCATCATTAAAATATAGTCTAGAAAGTATTTTTTTTTAACACCCCAAAATTATTTTAAAACTAAAACTTTTAGGGAAGGTTCAAGTGATTCTTTCTCACATTTTTGCAGAATTGATACTTTTTGTGAGTCAACAGGACTGCTTGCTGCAACATGCTACACTTGTCTCAACCATGTCTCAAAGATTGTAAAAATATAATAATAAAGAAAAAACTGATGCAGCACATTGTTTTTAAATCTTCTCTCAAAGACTGGCCAATGATTTAAAAGTATGATGATTAAATTTGAGGATTTCTTATGGAGAAAGTAAAATAAATCTTTTAATAAAAAGGCTAACAAATACTAGTATGGCATTTTAAATAAACATAGTGTCACACATAACAAATATACAATTTATCTTCCAAAATCTGAAGTCCACTTCCTTCTGTTTCTGAGGATATTCACTCTTTTCTGTTTAATCCATTGCCTTTATTTCTCTGTAGTCCTTGAAGTTTTTCATCCTTGAGGGGGTTCCAGCATGAGTCAGGAATCAGTGGAATCAGGTAAGTGAAATTCTGCCGGCAGCTGTGTAAAAGGAATTGAAATACCTGTTTTGTAAACGTGTTTTGATACATGTTTGTGTGTGTTTTAGAGGGAGACTCTGCTCAAGATGTGCCTGACTTTATTTGGGATGATTACCTTGAGGAGACAGGGGCTTTGTCTGTACCACATCATGCCTTCAAACATGTAAGTGATGATGAAGCATTTCCACTTGTCTAATTATTTGAGCTACCCAAACAGGAAGAAAAAAGCTTCCCCAAATGTGTGCTTACCAATTATACCACACATAAAACTCTACTACTACTACGTTGCTTATAAATCCATTAATGCTGTACTACTACTCGCAACTCACTACTCACTACTCGTCTGCCTTGAACTCATTCCAGTGCTTTTAGGTTTAGGCAATCCCCAAAACTACTAGCATTAGCCAAGCCTCTCCAAATTGCTCGCAAATAAAATTATGTTTTAGACAATTTGAAATTTGATTGTGTGTCTCAGGTCGACCAGGACATGCAGACAGGACTTACTCCTGGTATGAAGCTAGAGGTATGTGTGCGGAGTGAACCTGACCAGCCTTACTGGGTGGCTAACATCATCACCACCTGTGGCCAACTACTACTGCTCCGTTATGAGGGTTATCAAGACGACAGGCGGGCTGACTTCTGGTGTGACATCATGACTGCTGACCTGCACCCGCTGGGATGGAGCAAACAACACTGCAAGACTATGAGGGCACCAGAGGGTGAGTTTTGGATCAAAGCGTCTACCCCCTTCAACTTGCTGTTCAAATGCAGGAGGGTCTAGGACCTGGCACAAAGTTTGTTAACGCAATCTAATCACAGTTGTTTGTTTAAATCACATTCTCAAATGCAACAGACTTTTCCTCTAAAGTACTGTATCATTCAAAACAAAATATGTAACAGTTTAAGCATCTACTGCTTCACTGTGTGTTTCTCTCATAGGTCCATGTGCCTGTCAATCACAGCCATTGTCACTCTGAAAGATAACACCCGGTCCCAGACTTAAGATTTTTAAGCGTGTTGTATAAAGCTTTCGTCAATAAGATATCGTCAAATGTATAATGTATTCATGTGTTTAGAAAAATCTCCATTTCTTTACACATTTGAATGCGTTTACAATTTTATGGAAACATTTTGGATGTTTAGATTCATACATTTAGAGAGCAGCCTTGTTACTGACCAAGATTTTTTCTTCACTAACAGGTGTTTGTGAGAAACACCAAGACTGGGAGGTTTTGCTGGAAAAAGCTTTGGCGGAAGAGTGCGGTGCACCTGCCAACCTCCTGGAATTGGTAAGGCTTAACACGCTTTACACACAGAGTGGAGAATGTCAGTCAGGTGTCCTTCAGCACTGTCAGTAGTCTCATATCAGTATAGTGTAACACTGAAACAACACATCTACTAAATAGTTTCTGTTGTGTTCAGTAGGGGAAAGTATGATATTAGGCGTTTTCACACATAACAGTACCAAGTCCCTATACTCCCCCAGTCCCTATTTACTAATTACTAACTAAGAAAATTATTTAAACATAACAACATATTCCACAATAAAGCTCATGTTGTAACTGTAGAGTTACCAAAAGGCTCCTGATCTGAGAAGTATCTGCCCCGAAGGAGGAGCTAAAAAGTGTGGACACATTCCCTAGTTCTTATTCTTTGTAAACGCGCATCAAATGGGAACTGGAACTGAAAAAGGAAATCCTCTAATACCCTGAAGGTATAACATGAAAGAAACTATTTCATTTGGGTTTAACGGTTAGAAGTGTACAATTAAAATGTCATCGGATAGGATAAATTGTTCCTATTTAATGTTGAGATTAAATAAACAATACAGGAATAATCTGTGAATTTATGCAGGGACGAAGCCTTGTTTGTTGCACTTACTCATGATGCAGCTGCTTCTAATTCATATCCCTTACCATCACTGGTCCCTACTCCTCTATTCTGCTGTTTGGATCAGTGTTTTCATTTGAACTCCTGTTGTTTCCTCTGTGCTCAGCCCCTGCGTGGTAGAGACCCAACAGAGCTGCTGAGTGCGGGTTGTTATGTGGAGCTCCAAGACAGTGTTGAGCTGGGCCATGCCTGGGCAGCAGAGGTGGAGGAGAATGTCGGTGGAAGACTCAAGCTGCGTCTAATGGGTACCGAAGGTTTACCAGATACACCGGCCACCCTTTGGCTGTTCTACCTTCACCCACGCATCCACGCCCCTGGCTGGGCAAAGGAGAACGGCTACTCCCTAAAGCCCCCCTCTGGTCAGTATTATAAACATGATGTTTAAAGAAAAATATGGTCTGTGATTGGACTGACACAACAAGTCATTCTGTTTATTTAGCACATAGATTTTAGTACAATCAGACTACAAGACTGAAAGGTGATTTGGTATCAAGTTATGTTTCATTAAATTTTTGTGTGGGTTTATTTATTCAGAGCTGCTGGCGATGCGTACAGAGGGAGAGTGGGAAGAGGTGAAACAGAGAATCAGTGAGCTGCCTCAAGACGATGCCCTCACAGCAGAGTTGACTAAGGTAAAATTATGTGCCCTCATGTGCGGTTTGAAAGTTTAAAGAGTGAAAATATTTTTCAATTGTTATGTTTTGTATTTTATGTATTTGCTTGATTCTTGCTTGTTTTAGGATCAGCCTGTCATAGCGCCGCACACTTTTAAAGAAGGAATGAAACTGGAGGCTGTCGACCCTGCTGCTCCCATCTCGATCCGACCTGCCACTGTTACCAAGGTAACAGGCTCCATCTAGATCATTCACTGGGCTTGATTGTACACTTACATGCATCCATATATCTAAATGCTATTGACCAATTGCCAATTTTATTCAATATACAGATAAAGATGCTTTTTTTAAAAGCTGATTTGACCTTCTGTTCATGATTGTTTTTTTTTTTCTTTCATCGGTTAATTGATAGAATATACTAGAATATACTAAGAAATACTAATAATTTATACAAAAAAAAAGAGCGCAAGATCCGAGGCACTCTGACTTAAGTAAGAGTCCTTTATTATGGCAATGGGGACATGCCGATGCGTTTCGACCACAAAGTGGCCTTCTTCAGGGCATACATATAAAAAAAAGGCGCCAAGTGGCCTTAAATGGTGACAAAGCTCGTGAGATGGTCATGTAAGACCAAGAGACTACCTCACTGGCAACAATAAACAACAACATAGTACAACCACAACAAACAACAACGGCTGCCTTCTACCTGTACCGCCCGGATCCTCGAAGAGCACCTGGCCACTGCGCTTATATTGGACCCATCGATGCACTTGGCTTGTTCCCCTTTTTCATACTAATAATTTATATTCCTGTACAGTGAACCTGAGAACCTTCTGACTTCACTTTTTTTTTCTTTTTTTTTTTTTTTTTTAACTTAAAATGTGTTCTCCTATTGTGTCAAGCCAGTGGTTATGAATTATCAGTAACCATTTGTTAAGACTACCAATAGATTGATGAAAAAAAATGCACACATTACAGATTGTGCAGTGTATTGTTATCTGACAATTTCTAAAATATGTCTTAGACTATTTTTTCCTCTGCTATTTATTGATTTACTTGTATTGATTAAATTATGCTTACTGGAACCTACCTCCAGGTCTGTAATGAGCAGTACTTCTTGGTGACAATGGATGATCTTTGTGGAATTGAAGACTCTGAGAGTCCCGGACGTTCCTTCCTGTGTCACAGAGACAGTCCAGGGATCTTTCCAGCTCAATGGAGCCTCAAAAACGGACTCACACTTTGCCCGCCACCAGGTCTGTTGTTGTCTAATTTCAACCATTCTCTCAGGAGGGAGAGATCACATTTAATTATGTACTCTCATTTACTTTTTTTCTTATTTATATTCATGTTCAGGATACCAAGGTCCAGATTTTGACTGGGCAGACTACCTGAAACAGTGTGCGGCAGAAGCTGCCCCTCAACAGTGTTTTCCGATTGTAAGTTATCCTGATTCACACTGACACTGTGGTGTGCTTAGCGCTGCTGATTGCTGTGCAGCTTTGTCTATATTGTCCTATTGTGTCGAATATGGAGACTTTGCCATTCATTCAGAGAGCTAAAAAGTCAACAAAAAGCTGTCTCTGGAGTTTTTTTTGGCAATTTCTCCATTGCATTTACAACTCATTTCTGCTGCGTAATTTTATTTTATGTATACAATTACACAAACATATATACAGTATTTCTGTACCTTTTTAGGAGCAATGTGAACACGTTTTCAAAGAAGGAATGAAACTAGAAGCAGTCAACCCGCTGTCACCGGAGAATGTTCATGTGGCTACAGTCGCAAGGGTCAAAGGCCAATACATTTGGCTCAGCCTGGAAGGTGATGCAAGCCGCTCGCACAATCATAGGCTTATGTAGATTTTTATGTAAATGTAAATGTTAAGTGAGATAGATATAATGTTCGGTCTTTATTTATTTGAAATCTTGTTTTGCAGTTTGGTTGTCTTTCTTCAAATATTTCTAAATCAAATAAGTGTCTTTTTTTTTTTTTTGTCAGGACTCAAAACACCAATGCCTGAGTTGATAGTCCATGTTGACTCTCTTGACATCTTTCCGGTCAGCTGGTGTGAGACAAACGGATACCCTCTCGTTCATCCTATTAAGCCCCCAGGTAACAAGCTTTTCCATTCCTAACAGTTTCTTCATGGCACAATATTGCGGTATCAGTATTTCCATGGTATAAGCCAAAAATGCAATATGCTTTTTAAGTATATAACAAGTTTTTGTTTTTTTATATATATATATATATATATATAATCAGCAGCCGGATGTAAATTCTGTAATATGCGGTCTTAAAGTTATGAACCAGAAACTTCACTACTGGCCTACAATTTTGTTTTTTCAGTGGAAAAAGAGCGAAAAATTGCAGTGGTCCAGCCGGAGAAGCAGTGAGTATTGTAATGTGTCAACAAAGAAGAAACTAATAAACTCTACAATAAACTATGGCTAAATTATGAATATTTTACAGCAGAATACAACCAAAATCCTCCTCACCAGATGATGTCAAACCACAAATTGCCACCCAGTCAGAAGCAGGTGAGCCCTTCTTTATCCGTGGGTCAGCCCTGAAATTGGTTTATCAGATGCTCCATGAGTCCAAAGTTGGTCCAAAGTTGCTTGAAGATGATAATGTTGTTATTAACTTGTATCTGTGCAGTGTATTCATTGTGTATGCTTGCGTGTTTTTCATGCACAGGACAGGTAAATGGAAAATATTGTTGTCCAAAAATCTACTTCAACCACAGATGCTTCTCTGGGCCATACCTTAATAAGGGGCGCATTGCGGAGCTACCCCAGTTCATTGGTCCTGGAAACTGTATCCTTGTTTTGAAAGAGGTGAGAGGGATAATAATAATAATAATGTCTACCCATTTATTCAAGTGATTAAATTATGGTTGCGGTTTTGCCCTATAATTCTTTGCAGTGTCTTAATAAAACTGATTCATAAACCATACTTCACTCTTAATCTCTTTACAAACATGCACCTATGCATTATAGTCAGTAGGCTTACAATCAATATTTAAAGTCATAACAAAACTGCTCTGTCTTCTGCTTCCTTTTGATATTCAGGTATTAACACTGCTCATAAACTCTGCATACAAGCCGAGCCGTGTGCTTCGAGAACTGCAGCTAGACCAGGAGAGCCGCTGGCAAGGCCATGGAGAGACGCTGAAAGCCAAGTGAGGAACACACAATTAAATCTTTTTTTCTGTTTTTCCACACGCTGTATTTAAAAGTGCCTAAATGCTTCCATTAAATTGTTAGGTACAAGGGTAAGAGTTATCGAGCCACGGTGGAAATTGTCCGCACTGCAGACAGAGTGGCCGATTTCTGCAGAAAAACGTGTATCAAGCTGGAGTGCTGTCCAAACTTGTTTGGACCTCGTATGGTTCTTGAGCGCTGCTCAGAAAACTGCTCAGTGCTCACAAAGACCAAATACAGTAGGTGTCTTCAACAGAACTCAGGAACTTTAATTTAAGAATGTGAATATGTTCATTTGTTTTGAGTGGACTGAATTTTTTGTGTGTTCTATCCTGCATTGTTGTCATATGAAAAAACATTATCCAGCTTAATGGTCCATTACTTGCACGTGTTTGTGTTTGTATTTCTTATTCTGAAGTTTACTTTTTTATCATTAAACAATAGCATATTACTATGGAAAAAAGAAAAGTAAACGAGTTGGTCGTCCTCCTGGGGGCCATTCCAACTTGGAGGGTGGAGTCAAGCGAAGAGGAAGAAGGAGAAAGAGGAGGAAGCAGCTCTTTGTGCATAAGAAGAGACGATCTTCAGCATCAGTAGATAATACCCCTGCTGGGTCTCCACAGGTACTATTATTTCTACCTTTCATCAGCCGATTTTAAAAATCACTATAGTTACTGAATGTTCTACTTGGCAACAGGGAAGTGGAGAGGAAGAGGATCTTGATGAAGATGACTCTTTAAGTGATGACACGGAATCAGAGCTTCAGGATGACATGCAAGATGATTCTGAGCAATCAGTTAGTAAATCTCAGCCAACTACTCCGTCCCCATCACCCCCGGCCACACCACGGCCCACACGCCGGCGCAGGAAACCCCGTTCACCGTCTTTCTCTGATGATGAGAACCACCCTCCTTCACCAAAAGTAACTGTGTGCTTTTTAATCAATTCTTTATTGCCATCTTTATTTAACCAATTAATATTTGTCATTGTGTGTGAATGCAACTAATATGTAAAGAAGTCCCTCTTAAGGAGTCGGTTTTTGTCCCTTTTTTTTTTTTTTAGACCTCAAAGAGCGAGCCTCCTCAGAAGTTGTGTTTGGACACCAGCCCCCTGGAGTGGAGTGTTACTGATGTGGTGCGCTTTATCAGGACAACTGACTGTGCACCCCTGGCTAGGATTTTCCTGGATCAGGTATGGATCTAGTCTTTTTCTCTTTTGTAATGTGAGACCAAAACAAATCGAAGGATGTGCCATAAAGTTGGATACAGTTTTTGGTTTTGACTATGTCAATACTGGTTTCTACTACTAAAAATGATTTTGTATTTTCGCAATAAACAGTTTTCAGTTTGAAATCTTTGATCACATATTTCATACAGAAGTAGATCTTTTTGTACTAAAGAGCTTTCCCTATTGCTTGAAGTGCACAAACGTTTGTTAATATGTCAACAGTGTTTTTCAACCTTTTTCCAGTTGCAGCACGCTTTTTGGGTTGACATGATACCACGGCACACCAACTACAATTAAAACATGACCAAACCAGACCATTTAGTTAAAAAAAATATATGGTAAATAATGTCTATGCCACTGTCTGGTTCTCTAAATTTGTCAATAGTGATGTTTTGCGTTCGTTTTTTGGATCAGAAGTTGCTCAGGACACTCCAAAATGATAAATGAGTCAATTCCATCCACAGCTGTCAATATGTAAACTGAAACTGGACATTTCTTCAAGGCACACCTGGCAAAACCTCAAGGCACACCTGGCAAAACCTCAAGGCACACTACAGTAGTGTTCCCCAGCACACTGGTTGAAAATGAAGGTGTTAACAAATGTCACGTGTTAACATTGTTGAAATTTATAAAACAGAAATGGTTTCTTAAAATCTGGATCATGTTTTAATTTGGAGTTCAGATTTTTAAAGCAGCTACTTCAGCTAGCTAGCAGCTAGTTTGCCCTTTTACAGCCAGTTGTTTGGAAATCTAATACAACTCTTTGTATATTTGCAGGAAATTGATGGGCAGGCCCTGCTTTTGCTGAATCTACCCACTGTTCAGGAGTGCATGGATCTAAAGCTGGGACCAGCCATTAAGCTTTGCCACCACATCGAGAGAGTGAAGCTGGCATTTTATCAACAGTTTGCTTCCTAACTGATGGTAAACAAATGGCGGAAGATTCTTAACAAAGGAAAAAAAAACACCACCACAATGGCCATGTGGCTGTCAAAAGCAGACACAAGATGCACAGTGGAAACCAAACTATTTTGGTGTATAAAAGTGTAAACGTTTAGCATGTTTTAAGATTAAATCAATGTCCAAATCTAAACCTGAATGATCAAGGAATTGAAAGTCAGCAAATCAGTGTTTCTGAAAGGAAATAACATGTCTGTGTTATGATGAAATATGTGTTACTAATCAATGTATGGTTCACTCGTTGTTTTAGCTATTTTTTTTTAACTGAAAATACATTCTTAAATTTGGGTTTAAAACTGGAAAAAAAAACAAAGAGTGAATATTACGATTATTGATACTATTCTTCTCTCAAGTGATACTACATAAGTTTTATACCATTTTTATTTCATATTAAGATTTGCAGGTATTATATTTCCTTTCAAATTTTCCATGGCCTAATATCTCATTCATGACTACTGAAGCTTAATTTGTGGGTAGGATAGACAGTACATACATTAAACTTGTCCAATGTTGACCATTGTTACAAATCATTGGCAAACACCATAACTGATGCAGTAAATTCACATGCATCTTTGAGAGTTATTTTTGTGAGAATCCTACATGAATTTGATGGTTTGATTTTATTTTTTTTATATGTCACTTTTGAAGTTAAAATATTTCTCCGTTAAGCTGCTCATTTTATTGTTATTGATGTGTTTTCTGCAAATTATTTTGTTTACAGCTCTTCAAGCACAAACATAACCATTTGTATGGTTATATCATAGACTGTCTATGATTTATATACAAGTATGGTGTGTATATTTTGTACATAATATAAATATTTTATAGTATAGCAGTGTGCATAGAGAAAAAAAAATATGTGTAAGGAGAATCCTTCTGATCTGTAATACAATAAACACTTGCAGGTGTTTTTACATTTTAAACAGTTCTATGTACTGGCTGATCATTTATGTTGAAAGTAATTTTCCTGTGTGAACGAAAAGCCTTTTCTCAGTTGTATTTAAGTGGATTTTTTCTCCAAATCAATTAAAACTGAATAAACTAACATGACATTATAGTCGCTCTTCCTCCATATTTTTTCCCTTCTTTTCTCCCAGCGTTTTATTTAGTTTAAAGGTATGCGCATTGGTAGTTCAACATTCACAATAGATAATTGTTATATGTTTGTTTTTTTGTTTTTATCTTTTTTACACATAGAAAACCAAAACCTCAAAGAAAAACTAACTGTAATCCAAAACACCACAACAAAATATTTAATGGAGAAGGGATGGGGGCTCAAACAATTAAAATAGAACAAAAGAACATATTGAAGTATCAGTTATTAACATTTATAAATCCTTATTTGCTTGATGCTCTCTAATATATTCCATGAGATAAGGTTGATTTCATCACTTTTAACATATATCAGGTCTAAATTAGGTTTAAACCTGGTCTAAAATTACATTAAATCACGTCTAAAGTTATAAACCTTGAATAAAGTAGTTCTAAATAATGATTAATTCAAAGGAGGACAAACACCATGAATACATTTGTCTCTTTATAAAACAAATACTTAAACTGCAGAGGGCCCTGCGTACCACCAGTTTGAGAAATACTGTCCCAAAGTGTTTCTAAAACAATTCTCATACTTCATTTCCCAGCAAGCACTTGGTTGCTTACGTCACACGTAATGTTACGCATGTCAACATAGGAGGACTGTGCAGAGGGGAAGCAGCTGGAAGTACGCAAACCGCGACCTGCCATGGCTTATTAGATGCAATTTTACAAAAGACGAAAGGAAAACGCGCTTGAATGTGAGGGATTTAAAGCGGTTGTATGCATTAACATATACGGTTTCTCTGAAGATTAGAGACTTGTTGGTCCGTGCAGGGTGCGCTTGCATCTGAAATGCTTGTTAGCTTGTAGCTAGCAAGTGATGATGGCAGCAGCATTATAGCAGCTATATTACCTTTCCCAGGACTTCAGAAATCAATTCAACGTGGATCCATTTTGTTTTTCAGCAGTTCTATGTTTTGGGCACAAACACCCTTATAATTCCCGCTCAATCCGACAACTATTCGCTCGCGAATTGCACGAGTTATCATCTGTGCTGCTTGAAGTATGGTGTGCTGGTTCCCTCTTTTGTAATTAGTGTTTTTTACTATTATTATTTCGATAATTAACGTGTAATGAGATAACTTCTTTGCTTCGTACTTAGTGACACATTATTATGACTGCACTGAGCTTTAAATCAGGAGAATGAGCTTGAGAGTTCATCGAAAAGGATGCCACCGTCGTTCTCCTAAGACTGTCCTGTTCAGCGTGTCGATTACTAGCTGACCAACACCCCGGTGTAACAGCTACCACGCGTGCCCTGTGTTTTTGGTGGACTTGTGTGTCTCATGGCTGGAGTGAGTGGTACCAGCATGTTGACGGGGCCCGGGATGGCAGGAGTACAGCCCGCCTTGTCCCTCAACAACATATCTGTGGCCCCCAGTGCGAACCCTGGCACAGATACCCGGGGCTGCGAGAATGGGGCCCTCATGGACTCCTTTGGGATCTTCTTGCAAGGTCTCCTGGCTGTGATGGCCTTCAGCATCCTTATGTGTAAGTATCCGTTTTGAATGAATGTTGAATTTTATGAAAATGAACTTTATTTGGTCAAAATGGGGAATAGAAAACAACAATGACAACGAGGAAAACAAACATTTCTGTCATCAAGTTTCTGCGGTTAAGTGAAACAACAGACTTGACAGTTTTCTCTTGCTCCTTGTATGTCCGAAAAGGGAGAGTGGGATGACATACGTATGTAGCCATTATATTAAAACTAAATTAGTTCAAACTCCCCAATTCCAGTGTACTTCATTTCGCACAGACACAGAACAATAATAAAGCAACAAAAGTTATCATATGTGCAATAACAATAAAACCATAAAATTAACGTGCACATTTGGATGAGATCTGAGATGTACTGTGGGGCCTGTCCATTTAAAGCTTCAAAAATAAGCTGATTTATATTTTTGTTTATTTGTTATTCTCGGGAAACCCCTAGCTTCCACCATGGTGGTTGCTAATCTTCCTGGGGACCCTCATATCTAAAGCCATCCGAGCTCTGTGGAGCTTCAGTTTGAACATAAGAGAGAGGACGGGTAGGTCTGTGTCACCGTAGGAGCGCTATGTCCATAAATATAATACACGCAGCACCGTGCATTCCACAGGTTTTGGGCAGTTTTCCAGTCACTCTTGTGACTGCTGAAGCCTGGCAACCCTGGAAAAATGTGTTAAAACATCTTTATACTTACTAGTAAAATGAATCACAAAGGTACAGAAATATTACCCCATACCCTTATTAGTTTACCAGATTAAAAAAATATATATATAATACTCAAAACAACATTCACATTTTGTTCATTTAAATATTTTTTGACAACAACCATAATAGCTTTTACATTTAAATATTTATGAATCTAGGAAGGACAGTATATAAGGACGGAAGATGGTATACATAATTTAGTCCAATGATTATGGTGAATCAATTATAGTAGTGTAGAAAAAGACATGCACATCTTAAAAAATGTTTAAGCCTGCGTGCTGGGTGCTGAACTTGAATCAAAGTGAAAACATGAAAAAAGAATCTACACAGCAGCGCAGTTAGAACTCCCAATTCTTTGTGGTGCGAAAGACAAACTTGGGAGCTTTAGCTGCTTTGCGGATCCTTCTTTCATGTTTTCACAAATGAGTAATTACACCACACATTTTACAAAAAATACTCACATCTGTTGTGGATTTTTATGTGGTAAGTCCCAGGAAAAATAATAGTTTACACAAGATCACTGTCTCTCTCAAAAAGGTGGACCCTGTCCCTGTTTATTCTATGATTCAAGGATACTTGACCAGACAGATGTTCTGTCCCAACCACACAGGCGACCAACAGAGCAAAACGCAACCCCCACAATGACCAATGCACAGGTGTCAAATCAAATCAAATCAATTTATTTTTATAATGCCCAAAATCACAACAACAGTTGCCTCGATGGGCCAGCAGTTCAGTAGTAATCAGTTCCATGGGGCCCAGGAAGTGAAATTATAATACAAGTGGTGTCTGCAGAGTGAAGGGACCAAATGGGACCTTATGTTAACTAGTCTAGGCACAAACAGGAGAATAAAGGTAGAATAACAATGGCATCAGCTGTCACATTTCACACAAGCAACCAAGAACAGGAGGCTGAGGAGCTCCTACTGTGAACAGGTGGTCAATGGTCAATCATTAAAGAATCACAAGACATTTTCCTACAAGACATTTTCCACTACACATCCAAAGTTCTCCAAAAGTTAAAAAGTCTTGTTATAATGTTATATTTGAATATCTAAACTCCATTTAATGTCCAAACACAACACTTCATTACTGCCTGGTCATGTCTTTTGGCTCACTCCGTTGGACAGTGGGTGTGAACATTCTGAGGTCATAGTTTGCTCAAAACAGAAGCTGAGATCATGGTAAAGCATTTCGGTGTCAACATGAAAAATAATGTGGCTGGTTTTACTCAAATCTCTCCTCATATTGCCACTGATGAGAGAAATTGTGTAATATCATTGAACACTGGTGTGAGGGTTGGCTAAAGCTTCACGATATTAATGTCCTGCTTCAGATATGAATTTATCATATCAGTTGCACAGAGTTGCACTGAGAAAAGTGTTGGTTTAAGGTATTTTTCTGTTTGTGTGCCTGTTTTTACAGTAAAACGTTTTCGGGAGCCTAAACACGAAAGACGACCCTGGAAGATCTGGTAAGGTAGCTTTAAGGGAACATTTTATGCTACATTGACTTTTTTGAGTTTTTAACCGTGTTCTAACAGTGTTTCATAATCAAAAACATAACTAGAGTTGTATTTAGCTTCTATTATGAGGAATGTTGGTTGGAAAATCCTCTCCCCTGTGACCGTCAATCAATCAGTGACGATTTTCTGATTTTAGACGTCACTTAACTGAGAATCTTTGGCTGTTTTAAGTCCTAAAATCATTGTCGCACTCGTTCTGAGCATTTCTGCTACCTAAATACAATCACTACAATTGCTAGCTTAACTCTTGCACTTCACTAAGGCTCGTATAATGTGTTCCGCTTGTGCATGCGCAATGCAGCCAGCAGATGGCGCCTAAACTCATTAAGTGCTAGGGCAAAAAGAACAAGTACAGATGTGCATTTTGTTTTTATGAACAATTTTGTTTTTTAGTTCTAAAACATGAGATGCCAAACTTAAGGTACTCAAAAGCATGTTTAAAGACTAATAACTATACGTAAAATGTATAATATTTTTCCTTTAAGAGAGGACACTAGTATCTGGACAATTTTTTTTTGGGGCTGGTACCAATGACATAGAAGAACCAAGAAGGTTGTGAAGAAAGAAAACCGATGGATTGGACAATATGACAATGACTTTTGGATAAAAGTCGAAACGTCTCGATCTTTAAACGGCGTCCGGATGACAACCTCTGAACCCCTTTCTACGATTGGACAATATGGTTATTATTATTTAGCTTTTCATCTACTGCATAGGCCATAGTTCAATCATTTATTATTGTCATTTTCAGATTTTTTTTCATAGACCCTGTGAAAAAGAAATTTGAATAATAATAATTTGGATGACCAAATTAACCTTTTTGGAGCATTTATTACAGTGTTTCAGAATTTGCATAAACAAATGCATTTCTTAAATTTGACAGAAACATTAGGCTGGTGATTATAGATAAAATGTTTATACTGTATATAGGGTCTCCAAAGGGGTGTTTCCATATTATCGACATTGATTGACAATTACTATTACTAGTTGTATGGTATAAGTCAACACACACATATGGTCATTTTGTTTCAACTATTGAGTTGAAGTTGAAGTGAGTTCAAGCTTTCAAAAAAGGTATATAATTAGCTGATGGACTAGTGGGTACACTAGAGACTGACCAATATAAATATGTTTTATTAATCACTGTCATGATTTTCTGTGCAGGTTTCTAGACACTTCTAAACAGGCCATAGGAATGTTGTTCATTCACTTTGCTAATGTCTACTTGTCTGACCTCACAGAGGAGGATCCCTGCTCACTGTAAGACCATTTTGTATTTGGTTGTCTTAACCACTTCTAAAGCCTTGTATTCTCATTATGCTGCTTGTTTTTTGTCTTAGATATCTTATTAACTTTCTTTTGGATGCATCTTTGGGGATGCTGCTAATCTATGCTGGTGTACGAACTGTCAGTGCAATTGTTGAGTGGAGGCAGTGGGAATCTCTGCGTTTTGGAGAATATGGTAGCACTTTTTCTGTAGTAGTTAATGTCTATCCACATCATGTTACAAAAAATATGCATGCCTTTTCTGCCACAGGAGAGCCTGTACAATGCACAGCTTGGCTCGGTCAGTGTATCCTCTACATTCTCATTATGATGTTCGAAAAAGTTCTTATGATGCTAGTCCTTCTCATTCCACAGTGGAAACAGGTCAGTTACACTGGTAATATTCAATGATTTTACAAAATCTATTGTCTAGGTTTAGATTACATAGAAACCAATAATTAGGGCTCGGAGATATGACAATAAAATTATTGATTATTATACCGTTTTTTTTTTCATTGCTATTCAACTCAAAAATAATCAAAGTTCTTCCTCCAAAGTCAGAACTCTGCTCCAAAACATGGAGTATTAGCTGAGGACAATTAAAAAGCCCAAGCATATCATTGACGATTAGAAATGTGAAGTCTCTATCTCAGTTAAAATTTGGATTAATTTCACAGCCTTATTAATATTGAGAAGTAACATGCACACCTAAAATTGTTAATGTAATTTACTCTGTTGCAGTTGGCTGTACTCAACCCCATTAACAATCCTGAATTGGAGCTTGCAATTGTCATGCTTATTGTTCCGTTCTTTGTGAATGTAAGTATTATGCTTAGCATGTCTGGATTTTATTAGTGCTAATAATGTTTTTTTCAGTAAGGTATACTCATAGTAAGCGTTCATTCTATTGGTTTGACAAGTATATTTCTTGTGTCACCTACTGTTAATGTGAGTTTTTGGATTCTTTTGATACAGGCCCTAATGTTTTGGGTTGTTGATAACTTTCTAATGAAGAAGCACAGAACAAAAGCAAAACTGGAAGAAAGGGAGGAAGACTCACGGGGAAATGGCAAAGTTCGCTACAGGAGAGCCATGTCACATGATGACTCCGAGTCTGAGGCAAGTGCTGGTTTTATTTATAACGGGACGGGCTTGTATTTGAGCTTTTAACATTAATTGAACTTTTAACATTAATATTGTTTATGTCCTTATCAAAACGTTCCTCAATTTTGGCTACAGAGGTCATTAAAGTATGAACTTTTCTGTCAGGATTTAAGGAAATCTATTTTATGTATTATTATTGAGTTGAGAAATAAGACACTATAGTATTTTGACGAACTGTAAATACATCTAGTTAGTGTTGTAAAGTGCAAGTATTTGTCTTGACAATACTTTTCAAGCTGTCACTTAAGTTACCTTTTAGCTTCTGAAAGGCTACCCCACATTGGCATTGTTCTCACTCACGCCTACTGTCTATATTAATTAACGGCATATTGGGTTGTTAGCGCAATTCAGAACTTTTTGGAGACAAAAGAAATCTGTGTGCCGAAACGGTGGCTTTATTTTCTTCAAAAAGATTTAAAAGCCCTTTACCTGATTCTTATTGTTTTGAAATGTGAAAAGCAGAACTAGTCTTTACATCAGTCACATGTGTTGCTCACTTTCCGAATGCAGCCCCAGCATCCTGAATAATCACTGTTAGTTTTTAAGCACTTTTCACAAGTTTTTGAGCCCAGAACCTCACAGACCGTCACGGGTAAAGCTAACAAACATTAGCATGCTTACACCACACTTGCTGCTTCTCTCCTAGGATAACATTTTCTATAATTAGATTGTAGTCTCATTTTCACCCGAATAGATGCTCTTACAATATATCTGTGCTGGGGCAACACAAATTTGACTTTATTACATGGAAAAAATTGGGAACATGGACTAATCTGTTTTTTCCTTTTCACAACAATAAAAATCAGGTACAGCCCCTTTAACTTCATAGTACACAAAGTATATTGTTGGATAACTTTCAAACATTCTGGTACTTTGTACCACTTTATTTACTCACAGTAGTTTATGTAGTTTGTGCATGTAAGCTCTGGAAGCTTCCTGCTGAAGCTGAAATTTAGCACGTGGCTTTGTCAGTGGTGGGGGATGGGAGGAAGTGGAGCGCACGTATTGGGTAGAGCAGATGAATGGGCAGTTGTGGGCCAGTGGCGCAATGGATAACGCGTCTGACTACGGATCAGAAGATTCTAGGTTCGACTCCTGGCTGGCTCGCAGTTTCTTTTTTCTAATGTCTCTCTTCTTAGTACAGATGCATTTTTAATTGCATTATTATTACTGCATGGTACTACATGCATAGTAACCATACGTAACCATTTTAAAATCTTGATGTGACGTTAAGATGTTTAAGACACGTTTTGTAAGATAAGAAAAGATAGAGAACCTTAAGTTGTCACACAATCGGAAAATTCCAGTGTTACAATGCACAGTTTAAGAACAGCAGGTGGATTGAAACATGCAACAAAAAACCAAGGGAAATAAGATAAAATTAGACCTAGATAGAACATAGATTGTGTAGATAAAGCAAGAATTAAGGCCTAGAAAACTATTATGTACACTAAGTGACTATGACTATAGGTGACTAGCATAAATCATGTAATACTTTGCATTCACGTAACATCACAACATTCCTTCAACCAATAATATTTATTACAGATCGTGGGCAATTAAAAAAATATATTAAAATGCAGAATTTAGTTGTGATACAATGAGTACTTAGGTTTAGTCACTGAGAGAATTAATCAGGTTTAACATTTGTGAATTTACCTTTGAGAGATTTCATGGAAAAGTGCAATGCAGTCAAGTGAAAAGTGGCTTTTGTTCCATCTGAGGTTATGACATCACTTCCTAGAATGTGAACGCAAACTATAACATTTCATGACACTCCTAGTCTAGTCTAGTCTACAAAGAGCTGTTTTAGCTCTGCTATTTTTTTTTCTCCTGCTGCTATTTCTACAGCCGGGGGAGGGTCAGGCTTGTTCCTCCTCAAACACACATTACTATTCACAGCATTTACCATCAATAGGTCTGTGGGCCAGTGGCGCAATGGATAACGCGTCTGACTACGGATCAGAAGATTCTAGGTTCGACTCCTGGCTGGCTCGTGCTTTTGAGCAAGAGCCAGTCGTCGCGGTCACCAGTGCATGTCCTGCAGAACATGTCAATACATCAGTATTGTGTACATATAAATACAGTAAAACAAGGTCTGTGTACTGTAGGAGGCTAGATCAGTTAATCTCAACCAGGGATTTTTGTCCCCAAAAATTCTCAGAGGTCCCAAGTGGTTCTAAAAAAAGAGGTCTAAAGTAGATTGTGTACATTTAAATGACAGGATAACATGTTAATTGCTTCTGTAGTATTTTTTTAATCATTACTTTACTGCTACTTCTCGGGTAGGAGAAAGATAGTAAGGTCACCAACATATCTACTGGTAAACTAGGGGTCGTTGGGAAAAAAAAAAAAAATCGTTTTGCACATTTTCCTCTAAAAAATATTTAAAAGTCCAACTAATTAAGTCTACACATGGCATTTCAGGTTGAATCTGTGGCTTAAGATGTTTCAGGTAAATCTAGGTTACATGACCAAACTACAGGTTTAATGGATTAAGGGCCCTTCATACACTCGTAGAACTATAGTTACACATAGGTAACTGACATCCGTGGAGACAGATGGAGCTGTTGGTGTTGGTCTGGCGTCAACACGTGCTCTGTAATAGTTTGGAGACATGTTTGATCCAGTTAACGTGTTTTAGTGCTCACACGCGAGTTTTGTTTTTGCTCGTGGCTCGACACGTGATCTCCACCGCGTGTTTGGTTTGTTTTGTGTGCGGAGAAAAGCCAAACCATTCATGTCACCTTTCACACAGTCAAGACACCCTGTGCCAGAGGCAGCAAACAACCCGAAAACATCTTTGAACCTCCACCATATTTGACTGTAGGTACTGTGTTCTTCTCATGAGCATTGATGAGCATGATTGACATGAGCATCTCTGTATAAGCCGTACTACAAAGCGGGTTCACATCACGCGCTGTCAACCCAAGATTTTCTGAATTAATTCACATATGGGGCAGAGTTGGCGCCCGCCGGCCAATTAGCACACTGGAGAAGGGAGGAGCGGCATACAAAAAAAGAGTATTGTTGATTCGCTCAATGCATAGGTTTAATGAGTCGCTTTACGTGCAAAATCAATTCAAATGACATCTCACCACGGGACAATATTGAGGCATTAGAACCAACCACTTGTTTGAGTAATAATAAACCTGTCTTCTTTTCTACAGTTATAACCTTATGGGAGTATAGCGCACCTGTGAACAAGCGTAATAAGTTTAAACTTATTGTGCGAAGTGGTGGTGGTGTTAATCATTTGCAGTAGATTTCTCAACACGATACCCTCACGAGAGAATCGTCTCTCTCAAAAAAATAATCCTCAGAGAAATTCAATGGATTTTAGTAATCTCTGAAAACTCTCTGCGAGGCTGCATGTGCTATTTGAGCTGCAAGGAACTTAACCTGGTTAGGAGTTTGTGTCCTGTTGCCATAGAGATTTTACGGGATTCTGTTCTGGGAGGTTGCTGTGGTCCTCACTCAGAGCCATGCATCATGCTGTTGTGTGATGCCTCCTTCCAGTACCTGGAAAAACATCAGTGGGTCTGTTCTGCTGTTGTTCCCCTGCCATTGAGCGTACTCTTTTGCAGGTTGCCATTGAGCGTACTCTTTTGCAGGTTGAGCCTTTGTTTGGCAGTTTTGAGTTTTTGAAGTATATACCAGCTTATTGGTTTCAGTGATGGTAGTGGGAGGGATTGCACTCAATGCTGCGCTCACATCTTCAGATACTTCACTAAGCCGTTGTTTCTGGCATAGGGGTTATCTTTCTGCATTCAGCATTATCATACTGGTTGGAGCTTCATAACCAATATCTGGTTGGAGAGTTGACGTTATCTTCCCTCTAACCTGGCGTCCTGGCTGCCCCCCTTGCATTTGTGCATTTGTACCTCGTTAGTCTCAAGTTGTGATAGCAGTTGCCGTTTGTGGATGGATGGAACACTGAGCTACTAGTTGTTTCGCTGTGATTGTGGGTTTTGAAGTAAGCATTCATCCCACATCCTTTGCACGTATTGCATTCTCTGACTAGGGTTACTCAAATAATAGCGTTCCAACAGAGCCTTGTTCTCTCGTCTATTTGTGCCTTGTCCCAGTAGCCCATTTGTCATCAAGGGGCACTGGTTCCCCGGCATCTGACGCAGACCTTGTTTGGCCGGGCGACGTCTGAGCCAGCATCTCATGTGTTTCATTTTTACTCGTCATGGTATGAAGTTGGCAGTAGTGTGAAGGGTCTTGTCTAAGGACCCACACTGGATGATGGTAATTGCTCATTCGGTGGGATTCGAACCCAGGTCCCCACGTGCAAGTCAAGTGACTTACCAACTGAGACACACGCACACACACTGTATATAGTTTTATTCTTTGTCGTTGTTATTTCTCAAGTAATCGTAGAAAGGGTTTCAGGGGTTGTCATCCGGACGCTGTTTGAAGATCGAGACGTTTCGACTTTTATCCAAAAGTCATTGTCAATCAGAGAGCTGGTATGGGAACTCGGGCTTATATGCTACTCTAAGTAGTGAGAGTCCTGCCCCCAGGGAGGAGTCACTGAAGCCCGAGTTCCCATACCAGCTCTCTGATTGACAATGACTTTTGGATAAAAGTCGAAACGTCTCGATCTTCAAACAGCGTCCGGATGACAACCTCTGAAACCCTTTCTACGATGGACCACACCTGGACGAATGAGGGTTTACACCGACAAATTCTCAAGTAATGTTGAGGTGGGTGGGGGAGCACAATGAGAAATAAGTCTAGTCCATATCTTAATTATATACAGTGTGTATGAGATTTGCATATCTCCACGGTGTACCTTATGTTCCCTATCGTAGAAAAGGTTTCAGGGGTTGTCATAGAAGAAAATGAAGTAAATCAGTGCAAATAATGATTTTATGTTAATATACATTTTGCTACCTTCTCCTTGTTTAGATCCTCTTCTCAGCCGATGATGAGATGGATGAATCGGAAGAAGATGATGTCCGTCGTCTCACCGGCCTGAAGACTGTAAAAAAGAAGAAACATCGTATGGGGATCCCTGTTTGACCCATGCCTCCAAAAACCTGTTTGAATTTTTCCTGTAGCAGATCACCGCACAAAAGAATCCACATTCCCCTTTACTGAACAGATTGAGAGGTACATAGAAGAACGCATCAAAGCTACTTTTTTCCTTCTCTTTTTTTTTTTTTTTTTACAAGGAACAAATATGCAGTAACCTGTGGATGTCTGTTACACATTTGTATATGATTCCTTTTTCAAATTGGAACCACTTCTGTTTGCTACATTACTCATTACATTTTACAAAATGCATCAATAAACTACTAAAATTCATGCAAATAAGGACTTTAAATAATGAAGAGTTGCGCGTCATGTATTTCTGGGTAATGGGTTCTTAATTAATATCTGATCTTTCAGCTATGTGTGCTTCTTTCATTGTCCTGTAATTTGTGTCTTTGTGTAGTTATGTTGTCAAAATAGAAATGTCTGTAAATGAGCAGCAAGGCAATGACAAAAAAAGACTGTCAATATTAAAGGATGACAGATTTAAAAGATTAGGGATGGGAAAAACTCCATCATTCCAGATGGAGATGTGCTTAACTCATCATGTAGTTGCATAATCAAATGGATACATTTACATTTTCATAATGATTTTATGGTTTTTAACCATTTACAAAAAGTACTCATTGAAAAGATATTTAACAAATATTGTATGTTAAAAATACTTCTGTGATGTAACACTAATGTCAACGACATACCACAGTTGAGAATGCAAAGCCATTCTGGGCATTTTCACTATATGCTATTGTGTAACTTGTATGTAATGTTTATGCCATAGAAAGAACACTTTGTTTTGTTTTAGTCCCAGAAATCAATCACATATATACTGCAAAGACCAACGTGTCCCACAGTCAGTAGAACATTGTTTTCTGTTATTTTAAATTCTTTGATGTTCTCTCTGTCTTCAGAACCTTGTCTTATTACTGTATTTACATTTTTTGGGCCAAAATTTGACAGTGTGTTGTCAAGGTATTTGATTCTTTTATTTTAATGTTGAAAATGGGAATTTGCACAATTTCGTTTTTGTTTTGTTTTTCTTTTGTGTTTGTGTTAAATAATGTGCCTGAGTGAACTTACCAGCAGGTGTTTTATTTTGTTTTATTTCATTTTTGTATTATTATATTTGATCTATTCCACCAGGGCCTTGGGGGACTTCAGCTGGCTCTGATCTCATGAATGTGACATGCATAGACCCAGAAACTGTTAATGACTATAGACCAGGACCATGCAGGAGGTAGTTAGTGACTGGAGTGTTCTGTGTGTGCGTGCTGGGGGTGCAGGGATGACAGAATGGATGGTTGATCTTATATATACAAAAATACTGAATGACTAAACTGACTTATTGCCCTATTATAATATTGTTGGGTTCAATAAGTTTCTGCTTATTTATGAAAATGACAATTGTCGCAGGAGGCTTAGTATTGTGATAGGCCTACTGCTTGTCTAAACCGATAAATTATTATTGAAGTTTTTTTTTCCAATAAACAATGTAACATAATATGCGTCTTGTCCAGTTATTACCAAATCATAAAATATGTAGTTTGTGTTAAAACTATTAAAGCTATTAAAACTGAGAGATCCTTTAGGGAGCTCTTTCAGTAACGTCACCCCTAATAATACATTCTGACAACAGAGCTGCTGGGGGGCACTTGAAATGGAACAAATGGGGCTATAAATACGAAGCGTAACTTTTCCACACACAGACCGAAGGAGGAGGACAACAACATCGAAAGACAACATTGAAAGACCTAAAAGCAAAATGTCACAGGTGAGTGAGACTTTCAAGTTGAACCTAAATTATTTCAACCCCAATGTATGTTACTGTATTTTATATGTAATAGGCTGGAGAAGTAAAGAAGAAAAAGCGACCCCCGATGAAAGAGGAAGACATAAAAGGCGCACGTAGTAAACTGGGGCTGAAGGGCGAGGCTAAGAGCAAGACTTACGAAGTGATGGTGGAGTGTGGTGAGCAAGCTTTAGGTTTACTTAACATTGGCTTTCTATTGAATGTGATGTGAGCTTCATCGGTAAAATAAGATTATGGTCATATGTATTGATTCAAAAATGTGTTCCCTGACCGGGAATCGAACCCGGGCCGCGGCGGTGAGAGCGCCGAATCCTAACCACTAGACCACCAGGGAAAGTTGCGATATGAAATTGGTCAACACATTTTCATAGACTTCATGATCGACTAAAACATGATTCGGTATTTCAGTTACTCGGACACTACACACTCTGGTACCCTACAGTAGACTTTACCTTTATTTCTCTTTCAGAGCGAATGGGAAAAGTTGCTCCCTCGGTTTTCAGCGGAGTGAGGACAGGAACCGAGACTGTTCTGGAAAAGGACAGTGCCGCCAAAACTCCTGGAGCCAGTGTGTTCAGCAAGTAGCCACTGGAACAGACTGGATTTATAGACTTTTGCTGGTCGCTTCACTTAACTCTCCTTGAATATTTATTTCCTGATGGATATTTTTGTTATTAGGCTATTTGAGGCTCGAGCTGATCAGCTGCTGCCGGGAATTGAATTTGAATGAATTTTCCTAAAATGAAACTACACTGACTAGATGACGGCATTTGTATTTGGGTGTTTATTTGATTTCAGGCACTTTTGGATATTTGTTTTGCCCCCAAAATAAAATGTCACAAAACCTTCATATAGCTACATTTCCTTAATTGTCAACTTTATGGGAACCATAATCTGAACATGGCCATACGCATCGCTTTACCATGTTTTAATTATTGTAACTTTTCTAAATGATACCCTAGAGAAATGTCATTACCGCCACAATAACAATAATGTTAAAAATATAGTATATACAATTATTTTTTAGCAATATCCAAATGTCCACACCCTCATTGTGACTTGTTTAAATGACATAAATTGGCTATATGTATTTTAACACATAATCAAGGCTAGCACTTTGATTTCCAACCAGTATGGCGGAGTATGGTGTGCCTTAAATAACATTATAATTTGGATTCACACATGGATTTAATTTAGCCATCGTAGAGTGTCCTGGACATACTTTGATAACATAGAAAGCAAACAATCACCATTGCCAACTTAGATAACCAGATGGCAGCGACATCATTTTCAACATCATATGCCAAATTCTTTTACTAAAAAGGTCTGATTAGTAACTATTTTAGTAGACTGTGTGCCGTAGTGGGCTAGCATGTAAAAATTACAACATCCCAACCACCACCACTTTTATGGAGCCATATTTTAAACCAGGCTACTATAAGTTGATGCTGATTGATTTGTTTGTTTCCTTCTCAAAAACTTCAAAAAAAAACGCCTACATTTGTTTTCTTTGGAACCATATTCCTTAAAAAGTTACTGAACCTTGCTCCCTGCTCCTGTTGGTCAATATTTATGTAAATACTCTGTAGGTCCTCCTCCCAGCTAGGGCAGTCTGCTTATTTAGTGATGCTACAGTGTATGAGTGTTCAGTGGAGATTGGATCATGTCTGGACTTTTGGGTGTCCAGTGCCTGCTGCTCTGGGGCTGCCTCGGCCTTGTGCTGCCCAGGCTGGCCCATGGAGCTGTGCTGGTTTCTCTGGAGGAAGCGGCCAACTCACAGGTATTTATGGTTTTGAATAAGCCTTTGAGTGACTTGAAGGTAGAAAAATGTGACCATAGGAAACGGGCACTTTTTGAATCATGAATCATTTGTCTCTCCTTTCAGCTTGTAAATGGAGCCCCTAGATCATCATTGCAGGTAAATGTGAGCAGTATTCTCAGGCAGAGGTGGGTGATTTACATTCCCTCAATTACTATTGTTAACTAGCGAACAATGTCTGTTTATCATACATTTTATCCAGTTTTCAACTGTTTATCTTTCTATCTTTTTTTTTCTTTTGGATTTTGGACTATTATTATTTTACTTTTGATTGTTATAATTGGCTGCCCACCTCTGCTTACTATTTACAACAACTGTGGCACAATATAGACTGACCATCTTGTTTGTTCACCCATAGAAAAGAAGTGTTGACAAGAATATGGTAAGATGTTTAACATAGCTGAAAGCCTCACTATTCATCCACAGACTCACCCAGGCGTCAACATACACTCCCAAGTGGAACCACTGACTTAATCCTCACTTGAGCAGCATCATTTGAAGTTTGCCAACTACAACACAGAGCCAGTTGTGAAATATCAAATTGCATGCTCCTTACTGACTGTTAGGAGGTAACAACTTCTTTGCCTTCAGGTGGAGGTGTACAGTGTGACGCTGGACTGCACGGTTACCTCGCGTTTTGCTCACACGGTCATGACGTCCAAGGCCCTGAACAAGGCCAACAGCTCTCAGGAAATCTTCTTTGAGGTGGAGCTCCCCAAGACGGCATTCATCACCAACTTCAGCATGTCAGTTCTGCCCATCAGGGAACATACGAGTGTCCATGCCAGTTTGGTTTTGACCAATAGTTTTGTGCCACACAGGGAAATTGAAGACCGGGAGTATGTAGGTGTGGTGAAGGAGAAGGAGAAGGCCAAGAAACAATATGAGACGGCGGTCAAAGCTGGACAGACTGCTGCACTGGTGAAGTAAGCCATCCACTTGATTGTTGTAATTATTTAGTTGCCCTTTGTACTTTAGGGTCATTGGCCTGAGTGTAGAAGCGCTCACCATTGACATTGGTTTTGAAATGTTAACAGTGTGACTAATTGGTTAAAATATCCCAATTATTTTGTAATATGGAATAAGACAGAATTTTGCAATTTGCCCCAATAACATAGTGTTTTATCCAGCAGCTAGAGCCAACCAATCACATTTACAAGGACAAAAATTAAAATAAAATAACTGAATGATTCGGGGCTTTTATCTATAATTAGTGCATATAACCCCATGCAGCTACATCACTGTTAGTCAATATAAAAGTAGATTTTTCTACTTTTTACACTCTTAGATTCTTTAACTGGTTTATTTCAGGGCATCAGGGAGAAAGATGGAGAAGTTTTCTGTGTCTGTTAACATTGCAGCCCTAAGCAATGTAACCTTCACTCTGACGTACGAAGAGCTCTTACAAAGAAAATTTGGCCAGTATGAGATCCTGACCCGAGTCCAGCCCAAGCAGCGCATTCAAGATTTTAAAGTATTCACCAGCAATCTCCAATTATGCATTATGCAAATACAAAAACAAACGAGCTTACACAAAACTTGCATTTGTTTTCAGATTATTACAAACATCTATGAACCTCAGGGAATTTCACATGTCGACATCCAATCAACTTTCCTCTCAAATGAGCTGCTCCCTCTAGTGGAGAAAACCGTGACAGACAAAAAAGTACAATTTGTTGTTCACTAAAATGAATTATATTGCAAACATGTTAGACAAATATGTTTTGTATCCTCTAAATAAAATGTATTTATTTGCACAGGCACACATCTCCTTCTCGCCAACCCTGGAGCAGCAGAGGAGTTGTCCAGACTGTGAAGGGACTTTGATTAATGGAGATTTTATTGTAAAATATGACGTGAAGAGAGAAAAGGGCTTGGGAGATATACAGGTACCCATCAAAACACCATCATTAGGTTTTATAATCAGTGTTACCTGCAGGAAAAGTAAATGCCTTCAAATTATAAAAGACACAGAATTAGTACTTGTATAAATGCAATACTTGTGGAAAAATTTAATGGGTTCATGGTTATTGGCACTCAAGTAATTTTGCCATGTCATCTTTTAACTAGATTGTCAACGGATACTTTGTGCATTACTTTGCTCCCACTGACCTACGCCGTCTCCCAATGAATGTGGTGTTTGTCATTGACAAGAGCGGTTCTATGTATGGTACTAAGATCGCTCAGGTGAGACAGCATTTGCAAATCTCTTAAGTAGACATATGATAATTCCTTATTCTGTTTATATATATATATATATATATATATATATATATATATATATATATATATATATATATATATATATATATATATATATATATATATATATATATATATATGTGCATGTGTGTGTGATTGTTCAAGACTCGAGAAGCAATGTTAGCAATTCTCCAAGACCTGCATGAGGAGGACCACTTTGCCATTATCATATTTAATAATAACGTTATGCCCTGGAAATCAACAATGCAACAAGCAACTAACCAAACTGTTAATGAAGCAAAGGATTTCATCAAACAACTGAATGACGGAGGAGGTTGTCAATTTTGAATATGATGACTATATACACTCCATATAAATCCTGTCTAACAATTATACCTCTGTTTGATAATATGTAGTAACAAATATTAATGACGCGGTGTTGAAAGCTGTTGAGATGCTTCACACAGCAAGGAGAAATGAAGCACTTCCTCACAGAAGTGCTGATATGATTATCTTACTGACTGATGGCATGCCCAATGACGGTATGTATGTATGTATGTATGTATGTATGTATGTATGTATGTATGTATGTATGTATGTATGTATCTATCTATCTATCTATCTATCTATCTATCTATCTATCTATCTATCTATCTATCTATCTATCTATCTATCTATCTATCTATCTATCTATCTATCTATCTATCTATCTATCTATCTATCTATCTATCTATCTATCTATCTATCGTTTTTCTAATTTAAGGAGAAAGTAGGCCTCCCATTATCCAAGAAAACGTACAAAAAGCTATCGGAGGAAATATGTCTCTGTACTGTCTCGGCTTTGGGAACGACGTTGAATACTCCTTTCTTGACGTGATGAGCCAACAGAACAAGGGATTTGCCCGCAGAATTTTTGAGGGCTCAGACGCAGCTCTGCAACTGCAAGTAAGGCCCCTTGATCTCAAGTTTCACAGATCACACTTTCTGCAAGTCTTGTGTTTCTAGGGTTTCTACGAAGAGGTGTCCAGTCCTCTGCTGTTAGAGGTTGATTTTAAGTACCCTGTCAACACTGTGGACGTCTTGACCACAAACCACTTCAACCATTGGTTCAGTGGGACAGAGATTGTAGTAGCCGGTCGACTGATGGACAATGGCATTGATCATTTTCCTGTGGAGGTTTTGGGATTGGGGGTGAGGATTGTTAACAAAATCAAGTAGACCGACAGACATTTTGAGATTGTGGAGGTCCTCAAAGCATCCGTGTCTTCTTGTCTTTAAGTATGAAGACTATCAGGTGCAAGGCCAGGCCAGTGTCCTTGACTGGGGTGTGATGTATCCAGATGAGGAGTACATCTTTGGAGACTTCACAGAGCGCCTGTGGGCATACCTCTCCATCCAACAGCTTCTAGACAAGAGGTCTCAGCTCATTTTTGTCACACTGCATTAAATGTGCACTTTTAACGTTTCTGCTGGAGGGTCTTTCTCCATTGAGATGTTATAGCTTTGCCTGGAATGTTACACAATGTGATATCAAAACCGAATCACCATGGAGATAAGCAGGTGGCGGCAACAGGGTAAGTTACTGGTTAGATCTGTGGAGAGGTGATCCCACTCAGAGTAAGAATGCATGTATTTTTGAGCGAGAAAAATACCTGCACATACAAAATAAATACATTTAATGCCCTACTGTTGAACATGTCCGTTACATAGTGCACCTCTGATCACCGTACCTTTTTATAATTAGCATCCAAATTAAAACTTCATCTCAACATATTGAAGGCATACGCTACGACTGAATTGATGTATGATTCTAATTTTGATTCATAGCAAGTCGGCTAGTGCTGAAGAAAAGGACATCAGTAAAGCCAAGGCACTGGAGATGTCCCTGCAGTATAATTTTGTGACCCCTCTCACATCCATGGTTGTAACCAAACCAGAAGCTGACGACCCACCGCTAGTGGCTGATAAGTTGACAGAGGGTACATCTAAGGACATTGTTCTCTGACTATTTGAAATGCCTTTGTTGCAATGTTTGTTTGTTTGTTTTTCACAGAACAACGTCAAAGGGCAGAGATTGGTGTGACACGTAAGCAAAGACATTTAAATCACATTTGTATTCAAACCGACAATTGAATTTGTTTATTGCTTATAGGTACAGCTTATAGATATCAGCCTCCCAGTCAGCCTACCTATCTGGGTAAGACTTCAACATTTTGGTTGACACGGAAGATCACAGGGTTTTAAATAGGGATGCACAGATACGATACTGGTATAGAATTCCAGTGGCGATATGTAAAAATTTGCTGAATCGGGTATTGGCTCCAAAATATCGGTTAAACTGATATCCTGGTCAGGCCTATAAACTGATGTAGTGATTATGAAGGCCCTTGTTCGTCCAGAACATCTCATGATTTTTGTGGTCTTATTGATACAAAACGGTTCTGTTCAGTAGTTAATTGAAGGATAATGAACAGTTACACAACCCATTTGGACAGTTTGCCATACTTTATAAAAAAAAAAAAATGTTTAAACTCTGCAGAGATATTGGTTAATATAAAGTATCGGCAGATACTTAGATAAGCCTAAGTATCAAAATCAGTATCGGATCTGAAAAAGCTGGATTGGTGCATTCCTAGTTTTAAAGTGCAGTTCTCTCTTAGACATGAAAGCTTTTTATTCTTTTACAGGTCAAGAAAATGATAGCAATTTAGATTTGGTAGATTATAGAGCAAGTTTACCTTAGTCTAACATGTTACAGTAACGTCTAATACGATTTTACGTTTATTAATCCTGTAGTGGATGGGGACCCTCATTTCCTGATTGAGCTGCCAGACAGAGAAGACGCTCTATGCTTCAACATTAACAATAAACCTGGGACTATCTTTACGTTAGTCAAAGACCAAGATTCAGGTTTTATTTTTTCTAATTGAAATATTTGTCCTTTTTTGTTTAAATTTGTCACATTGGACAAAAACTCACTTCATGCTTTTTTAGGCATTCTTGTAAATGGTCAGATTATTGGAGACAAGGCAACCCCCCCTGATGGTCAAATCAATACATATTTTAGTCGTTTTGGCATTGTCCATGAAACCTTGGGAGTAAAACTAGAGGTGAGCACTCAGGACATCTCCGTGTTCCAGGACAGCAAATGGGTGAATCTTCTGTGGTCTAGTACAGCATCCCTTAAGGGCCCCAAGTGAGTTTCCGCTCCAAAATGCTGCATTCACTTTCATATTGGTTCTGTTTTTTAATGCACTTCTCTTTTTGATTCTAGTCTGGATTTACATGTGACCAAAGACCGCAGTTTAACAGTGACTTTAAAAGACTCTGTGAAGTTTGTGATCTTGCTGCATAAAGTGTGGGAGAAGCACCCGTACCACAGGGACTATCTCGGCTTTTATACATTAGACAGCCATCTTCTGTCCCCTAATGTCCATGGTCTATTGGGTGAATAAATATTGTTAATTTAAACTTGACAAGAGCATGCCTTCTACAGAGCCATTCTTATATAGTTTTATACATATTTACGATGTACATTTGTGTCCTCAGGTCAGTTTTATCACAGCATTCAGTTTGAAGTGTCCAACCTGCGTCCAGGAGAATCCCCAGAGAAACCAGATGCCACCATGTTTGTAAAAGGACACCAGCTAAATGTGACCAGGTACAGCATGGTTTTAAAGCAGTTACATTCATGTATTTTTTGCATAATTAAATTGGCATCTCCTTTTACAGAGGTTGGCAGAGAGACTTCAGGAATAATATAAAGAAAGGAGAGAACATCCCCTGCTGGTTCATCCACAACAACGCCACAGGCCTCATTGATGGAGAAGCAAATGACTACATTGTGTCGGGTCTTTTCAAGACTGTATAAATGCTATAAAAGCTATTCAAATTATCAGTAATTAAACAGCAAGACGAATATTTGGGTGTCTGTGTTACCAGTATTATCTCCTAATGGAATTAAAGATAAACTTTTTGGGGAAAATAGAGTGTTTTATTTTATTTCTTACTTTTTCACTGGATTAACGCATCAAAGATATTACAAAGGATGAAGATATCAATTCATATAATACTGGATAATGGAAAAAAGTTGTGTAAATATATTATTCATTTTATTGTAAGCAAGACTATTCTACCCAAATATTCTTTAAAAATGTAACCACGTGCTACCATCTAGAGGCGACAAACTGAATTACAGTCAAATCTATTTTAAATTATTCTTTAATAATCATTAAAAACTTTATGGGGAAAATAAAAGTTTCCCAGAAAGCAGGTTAAGCTTTGTCCATTCATCTCATGCTGTCAAAACTGAGTTACAGTAAAAGGAGTAAGAGGGCGAGGGCAACCAATGCCTGGTGACTTATGTAGCTTGCTTAAAGTGCATTTGACAGGTTAGACTACACATTTCACTAAAAGTAATGGAAATACTAGCATAATAAGAATGTTTGAAAAGCCTTTTTTCCCCCTGGTTGTGCAGCAGATATGACACTTGGAGGTAATTCCATAAATGTTACCTAGCTACAATTTATGAAGGACAAAAATACATTATACAAATATTATACAAAATAATACGATCCAACAAATAATAATATGTGATACAACATATTTGTTAAATTGTTGTTTAATCTGTCAGAAAAATGAGTCAGCTGCAGATAAATTGCCTGCATTTTCAACGGAATGTCGCTTATTGATGACATAGACAGTGGTGGTCCGTTTTAGAACTTTTAGCACTATTTCCTGTCATTTCCATCTTTTATTTTTCATTTTTTCGTCACAAACTGCAACTTGAAATTTTGATACATATTTATCACCGGAACTATCCCACTAAGTAATGTAATAATTAGAAAAATATAATAACTTGTCATATGCACTTTAATATGTCTTACTGAAACTATTTATCTTTTTTTTCCCTTTCAAATAAGGCAGGCCGTAGTTCATGTCTCGCTCCACCCCCTAAAAAGTTACATTCACCCCTTCCCACCCTCTCGTGTGTGCCGTTATCATCCCACTTTGCCGAGGGACCAGAACAGACCGACTCATGAACAGGACTCAGACACATATGCGCAAAGAGCAGCCCGGATGATGTCTTTTGCGCGCCCGCTCTTCAGAGTCGCCGCAGAAAAGAAGAGATGGTCAGCGCTCCTGGACTTTGCTGTGTCCTGCCGCGGAGACACGACCTCGTCCCGTTTGTAGTGTTACTGCTGTTACCGCTGCTCTTCCAGTTCTGTGACTCTTTCAATTTGGACACGGAGCAGCGCGTAGTCTTCAGTGGACCTCCGGGGAGTTATTTCGGTTATTCGGTTGAGTTTTTCGGCAATGCGTCCAGGTGAGACTAAATCAAATGGCTTCTAACGTAATATTTGTGAATGAGAGGGGCAAATATGCATTAATACTATTCCACTTTTCTAATGTATGCTACCTAACTCCATTGTATTATCATGCAAATGCAACAAACCTAAGCCTGCACATTACGCACAGACGTAGTTTGCATGCAATAGATGAGCTTTTTTTTTTATATCAGTGATAGTTTGTGTGTGTGTGTATGTAAAGGCTGGCAAGCGCATTTTAGATAATCACCAAATTATTTCATTGCATTTTGTGAATCTTTAATATAACATGTGCTACTACTTATTAGGAATGTGCAGTATCCAACCGTTTCCCTCCTCTACCACTAGATTCCAGGTTTGTAGGCTACAACAGTGATTGGAAACAGACATAGGGTTAGGGGAATGGAGAGGAGGGGGTTAAATAGTCAGACAAGTCAAAATAAGCTAATGTTGTGAGTGCTATGGATAGTAGGATTTTTGGAGTGCAGCTTTTCTGTTGACAGATGAGAAACTGCTGAGTGAGTCCCAGCCAAAGATCAAACAGTGTCTTTATGGGAACAGCATGTAATGTCACCTGTTTTGGCTTATACCCAGGGATGTGATGTCAGAGAACACACACATTTCATGTATGTTCAGACCATAAGAACTGGGATGAAAGACATGAAATGGTTTTGTACAGGCACTTAGCATGTACATCAAAAATAAAGTCTGCTGCTTGTGGGTTAGATTCATATGTTTTGTCTGTGGTGCAATAATACTGCTACAATAATACTTGTCATATGTTGTTGTAATACATCTGCTGTTCCTTTTATGTATCAAATTATCCCTAATGAATTTTATTTACAACTTACATCTTTAAAGTGGACTTTTGAGACAATTTACTGCCCTGACACCAAGACAAATACTATCTGATTGAGTCAGACATGTTTGGTCTGTCTTACAAATCGTTTTTTTAGCTGAAGCACTCATCCAGCTGTTCACCGCAGATCTTGCTCAACATCTGGGACTTCCCCTGCTTGTTACATCACTATTATCCTCATTGTAAATAATGACAGTATCCTGATACATGCATGCACACGCACTCGGGATCTGCTGCAGTGTTTTATGTCTTAGAGGTTAAGCTGTACATGTTTGTGCCATGTTCTGGGAGCTGCGTTTCCCACCCGGGTTAGCCCATGTTAGTTTAAGAAATGAAAATGTTTCTTGTGTGGATAGGGAAGCAGGATCATTTTTCAGTGTGTGGGTGAAGCAGTGGTTAAATAGTAATTAAGTAGCTATTCTGAAACATTGGTCAAATCAAACTATTCATAACAGCACAATTATAGAAGTTGAACAGGTCTGTGCACATTTTGATTGAGATCTAGATGGAATCTTTTTTTATGTCAATTTTCAGTTTAGGTCTTTTTAATCGAGAAGTCCACGGCCAATTAGGAAAAGCATGTGGTTTGGAGCTTTGTGATTATTATAAATGTGATTATTTTTTCTGTTAAATGGCACTGATCAAAAGTCTATGTTCAAGAAATCATTATTTAAAGTTTTTTTTGTGTGTTTTTAATTAGATAAAATAAAATTGAATGGAAAATTGTGATTGTTCAGTATGAAAAAATGGTGATTTCACTCTATTCAATTACAAAAATGTTGTAATGAAAAATACAGTTAAAAGTGCCTTTTGCCCCTTTAAACCTGGAGCAATGGCACTTTTCTAAACATTACTAATACAATATATTCAGTCTATACTTTCTCTACAGAATAATTTGACAATATAGTAGTAATTATGTGCCAAATAATCGTGATCATAGTTTGTACCATAATCGAGCAGCCCTAATTGCTGAGCCATACACATGAACTTGTTTGGCCGAGTGCATTGCTTTGGCCCAGACCAGGCGGCCTGAATGAGTGTGGCTTGTACATGTGAGTCTAGTCTACCTTCCTTTTGTTTCACAGGTAAACAGCCAACAAGATAATGTGTTGTGAATGAGCAGGCTGTGTTTATCCCCGTAGACAGAATTGTTCCTAGAGTTTGTCATTCACTCTGAACAGTTACTGCTCTGTCTGGCTCTGTCTGGCTGTTTGTGTTGCTCCTTGTGTTGTCTCGTTGCCTCAAGTGCGTGCATCATCGATCATCAATCTACAAGACAATCTAGTCCCTGTCCAGATACAGAAAAGCAAGCCTGCATGTTCCTCTGTCCAGCTGTAATTTAATGCATGTCACTACTTATGTTGTAAAAAAAAAAACATCTGTAGCTTAGAGTGTCTCAAATGTAATGCAACTCTTCTATTTGATGTGAATTGGGTGTGTGTGAACATTACATCCTGTTTGGAAAAAAAACACAAGGATAACATCTAGGGAATGATAAACAGAGTCATTTTCATTGCCACACAACATGTAGCTGTTGCAGTTTCATTTAGGATTAGTTGTTTGATTTTATTTTAATTTTTTATCTTGAATGCTTACATTTGAAAGGAAAACAAGTTCAGAGTTCATTCAGGCCATTTAAAAATGATTTCTAATAGATATTTTACTTTGACACAATGCAGTATTTTGCCATGACCCAATGCTGTATTTTATTTTAACCCAAAAAGTGTTGCATGTTTCTAGTGCGTTCCGCTTTTTTGCTGCATCTGTATTTTTTTTTTGATAAGCAATATATTCAAAATTTGCATATATTGAATACACAATTCACAATATTACCAACAATTCAATATATTGCCCACTTTTGTTAAATCCCAATGCTCCTGTTAAACCTAATGTGGGCCTATTGAAAAGACACAGAATCCTGGTAGAGGGAGAAAAGGCAATTACTGGACAGGAAACAACTCTTACGTCTTACAACTAAGCATCATGTTTCACCATAGGCCCTAGCTTCATGTAGAAATATTGCCGCAATGGTAAAGATTTTAATAAAGAATATCCATGCTTGCACTCATGTTAATAATACTCAAATCTCTCTGAGGACAATGCAGAGGCAGGAGGATAAACAGTCTGATATCTGCAAATGTCATCAGTCACCAATGTCTAACCATTCACTCTGCAGCAGACTCTTTCAGCAGACAGTCTCAAAAAGCTAAAAGCGCAGTCAATTTGAACACACGCATGCCAAGATCAACACGCCATTGGTAGTATTTAGTGTGGGTTGCAAGTGATTCACAAAAATAACTGCCATAATGTAATGCTCAAGATGTTTCTTTGGTTGTTAACTAAGTCTCTTTGGTTGTGAGGACAAGCGCAGAGGTGGTTATCTGAAGCATTACTGGTGCTACTCTAGTTGACATGAACTGTAACCCCACAAACCCAATAATCTTTGTTATCTTGGAAACGTTTATCAGCATTATAACTAAATCTGATCCAGAGTTGTCAATTACATATCACTGATTGCTTAAAAAACTATTGACAAATGGTCTTCAGGCTTAAATACTGTGAAGGTTCAGGCGATTCTTGAGTGAACCTCTGAGATGCACTTTAAAGCTGGGTTACGTGCTTTTCAAACTGTGAAAGGAGACCGTTGCTATAGGCCTGTCACGATAACACATTTTGAAGTATGACATATTGCTACAGAAAAATATCACAATAAAGAATAATATTGAAAATCCTTTATACCACAGATGCAATAACTCTAAAACAGGATTACCTTTACACTATTAAACACTTTGGTAGTTAATTCTAGTTTTAGTTCTACCTCTAGGTTTTAGTTGTATAATTTGTGATAGATGTTAATAATTCAACTAACTATAGTTCAAATGTTATCATATAGGTCTAATACAACCAGAAATAAGAAAAGGTACACGCAATAATTATTGAACCTGAAAAAAAATTGTTTTTTTACTAACATACTGTATATTGAAGGATAAGTCGATATAGTAATTATCGTGGCAGGCCTATAGCTATTTTAACTCTCTTTAACACTCACAAAACTTTCCCATGCACAATTTTTTTTGCATGCACAGTTTTCAAACCGCTTGGGTGGACCTTTAAAGGGCCCCTGACAGGTTGAAAGACACATTTAACTAAAATGCAGTTAAGATGAATATATTCAAATTTCTACTAAAATCGTTACAAATTTGACCCCAGTTTAGCTGTTTTTGGGGTTTTAAATTTTACTCCTGGTTGTAAAGTATGATGAAGTATCACACTAGGAAATTACCATAGCAACCACACTGTACACTGGCCAAAACTCATCTAACGTCACAGATTTTGTTCATTTGACAAAGAAAAACACATGTGAACACCTTTATTTTGTTGAATCAAAGTTTAAAGGGTCAAAAAAGTTGTTTATTTTGTGTAAATTATGCATGACCTTTGTCTCCCCAGTGTGATGTCATCAATTTGTACTTCCTGTAATTGTCAACAGATTTTTCAACTTTTCTCCACAAATAGTGACTTGATTGGTGGAAAACTATAATTTGTATTTACACAAGGTATTAATACACGGAATAAAGTCAAAATTAGAAAATCATAAAAACCATCATACGCACTTTAATGCACAGTCAATCAGATCTCATCCCAAGTGTCATAAAGTGACGTGCTCACCTCTTTCTTTCAAGTTTTGCAATTAATACAGTGTTTTAGAGTTTAGTCATAAAGTAGTGTTTTCGCTTAACATTTCATGAGGAAAAAATAAATCCTCATATCAAAGTGGGTATTGCAGCTTTAAGATAAAATGTTAACGTATAAATTACATGTATGATGAAAATATTGCTTCATATACTAAGGGGCAATGCATAATTCTATAAAGAACAAACAACATTTAATTTAATTCTTGTTTCAGTGTCAGTGTTTTAGTTGGAGCGCCGAAAGCCAACACCAGCCAGGTCCACGTCACTGAAGGAGGAGCCATCTTCTTGTGTCCCTGGAGCAAGTCCAACTGCACAATTATCGACTTTGACAAGCACGGTAGGCAGCCATGTTATGTGGAGATTCACGGATAGTCAAACTGACTCTTTGTCGCCAAACAAAGTAAGCCAGAAAGTCACTCACTATTAAAAGACAGACCACATTTTTAAGTGTTTCTGGAAATTTAAGTTTCAAGTTAATTGTACTGAATATCATCTTAGGTAGCAGTGAAACTATCTTGTCAATTATAGCTCCACTGAAAAATCTTTATAGTAATGTCAAGCTGTGTCTAACCATCCATAAAAAAGTCCCTCTGAGAAGTTAACATCTCCGCTAAGCACCACTGCGTCGACCTGTAGGTTAGAAGTGTGGCTCCCTACTTTCTTCCCACTGCTAATCTGCGGTTATGTGTCATACCTAAAAGTGCTCTTTGAAGTTCTCCTTATGTTTTAGTGGCAGGTTTGCTTTGGCTGCACCCCTCCCCTCTGCGAGCTCTCTATTTTGGGGCATGGGCTCTGTCTGCACTCTTTTCCACAGTGCTTTGATTTCCTGCTGGACTTAGGCCCACTGTTGTAGCCACTGTTTAATTAAAGGCTGGGTCATTAAGGGAGGAAAAGGCCCGAAAAATGCATGAAAAATAATCAACTCCATCAAACATGCAGGAAGTGATAAGGACTTCGAGGGACAGAGGGCTGGACGTCCACATATCAGATGTTGCAGACAGACCTTCAAACATAAATACACATTGCAGAGCTATTTACAAACTATATCCAACCATGAAGTATAATTTGGAGCTTTCAAAGGAGCAGGAAAGTAAATGTATACTCACTACTACTGCATGCTTTTACACGAGTGCACTTCCTATTAGTTTAGTGTATCTAAGGACACACGGCAGCTCCATGAAGTCAACAGTGGCAGGAGGCCAGGGCAGTTAATGTCACCCCTCCACTCCAGACATCAGGCAGTAGATCAACACACAATACAGCCAGGTTTGCTTAGTGTGTCAAAGTCTCCCAAGAGACAGTTTTGAATGACTCCTCAGTAACCACAAATGATTGTTAAATATACATGCTTAGATATTCAGTGTTAAACGAGACATAATATGCAAAATCGACTTTAAAAGATTTTAATCATATTATAGTTGTTTTTCACTCTTATTTACACACTCATAGTTGTATTTAGAGTAATTTGTGCATGTTTTAGTATTTCATATTCGGCATTGCTCCAACAATGCCCGTCCCCCCCTTACACACCCGCTGCTTTTTACTTACTTTGCTCTCCAGTTATTGAAACACATAGGATTTAGCAGCATAGTGTAGTCATTTTGGTACAGATGAAAAACAATATCTACTGCTCACTGTTGTGCGCTGCAGCTCTCCATAGGTGTTTGCATGATCCAGCAGTGCGGCACTTTGTTGTGATGACGTTTACGGTGAACCGAAAAGGGGCAGTTTTCAACTATAAGTCAGCAAACTTGTTTCTTTTCTTTCTGTCTTTTTTTTTTTTTTTTAGTTGTTTTAGATCAGATCAATATTGCAATCTAAAATGTTCAAAATATAAAATAATGATCCATGGGTGTCATAGATTATAACTATATAGCAGACAAAAGCATAACAGCATTTAAGAGAAGAATGGGGATGGAGTTTGTAAGGTTTGAGTGTATTCTGTATGATTTCCTTTGAGTCATTTGTGTTTGTGGGTATGGTATGAATATTTTAGTGTTAAAATATTCTGGAGATTTAACAATTAATCTACAACCAAACAGCAGTAAAATCCTTAATTCAGTTTCATTTTCAGTCTAATAAATTACCATTGCTCTTGTTTGTGACCAAGTGAAAGTTCAATTCATAAAGTGTGCTTAATGAATAAAACTGTCTTGATGATATCCTGACAAAAGGCACTTTACATTTGGGTTTAGTCTGGCTACAACTCCCACCACTTCTAGACTACAACTTTTAACACAAAACATGTACATTATACTTGCTTCTAAAAATGAAATATTGCATAAATCAGTACATCCCTACATTTTATACAAGAATGATTAGAATAGATTGTATTGCTTAAAGTACAACTGGAAATATTATTATTTTTTGAATTGCATTAAAGTGTAACTGCAAAGGGGCTGTGTTTAGTATAGTGGAGAACAGCATTTGGCAGTCGCAAAATATTCAGTGACTTTGAATGACTTTACCTGAAATATTTGAACGCTAGCTCCATGTGAGCCTCTTCTTAAAACAGATCCTGACAAAGACGTGTGGGTTACATTAACAACATGGCCCAAGTCTCTTTGAGGTCTTTGAAGTCTGCCATGGCACTGAGGATAGATTAAGAGTGCAGACCCGGGCAACAGGACCATAAAATCCCACATAAAAAACACCATCAACATGTGGGGGCTACATGTTCTTTGCAGATGACTTAAAATCTGTGCTAATCATAGAAGGATCCTTGGCTTACTTGCAATAACACTTCTGTCTTATAGAGTCCAGATCAGAACCAAAATACTGCATAAAGGTCCTAAAATGTATTTGCTTCTGTTCTGCTTTTCCAGGCGATCGCTATTTTTATATAAACGAAGAGTTAACTCAGGTTGAATTTAAGTCTCACCAGTGGTTTGGAGCTACTCTACGTTCTCATGGCAACAGTATACTGGTAAGTTTAATTTTTGAAGCCTAATGAATTTAGCTTGCAGACCTATCTATAAAAGTTGCAGACATTGTCTAAAAGAAATAGAAATGATATCTGTAAAATACCATGTTGTAGCTCAGTTCTATTATGTATTCTCTTTTTTTGTCCAAAAATATCAACTTTCATTAACAATTATGGTCCAAAAATGTGGAGAGTGTGCAGTTGTTCGGTATCTTGACAGCCCGACAGCCACTGTGTGCACATTCAGAGCAGATTATAAAAGTCTCAAATCATCTCTCATGAGGTGTCTCTGTTTCAGGCATGTGCTCCCAGGTATTACTGGCGAACCGAACACGACATTCCTTTTGCAGATGTTACAGGAACGTGCTACCTCTCTGTAGACAGCTTCCGATCTTTCGTGGAGTTTGCCCCCTGCAGAACAGGTGACCACTCAACAATGGTTCTACTTTCCTTACTTAATACAGTAGATTAGTAGATTGATAATCCTGCCTGTATTAAAACAAGAAGCAATGATTTTGTCATTGCTTTAACTTATTTATTTTAAGTGATTTGGGGTGCAATAATATTCATTATGGATGATCTGATAGGGAATTTTTTGCTGATACCGATATCCGATATTTGTCTTGTGTCTTGTGACCAATAACCAACATATTTGTAGATACAGATATTTCGATTTTTACATCTATAGCAGGGCCCACAACTCTATCTTAAGTTAAAATAAAGATCACAAATTTACTTTTCACTTTAGTAAAAATAACAACAAAATGTGTTTATCTGGGAGATTAAATAATTTGCTGCATGATTATTATGAACATACGATATATTATTAGCCTAATTGCTCTTCTATTTTCATTTTACTCACTGTTCTGTAAAAAAAGACAAATCTGACGCACAGAGGACAAAATAGGAAGGCCACATGGGCACACAGAAAATATCGGCCAATACCAATCTCAGTGAAAATCAATAGATTTTGGTGGATATCGATACTAAAACCGATATGTCATGCATCCCTAATATTCATCTCTGCCTTTTCCATTTGTAGAGAGCTGGAAAATTTCAGTCAGTGTTTTGTACAATTTCCAGTTACGGATAACTTTGATTTTCTTTGGAAGCTAATGCTACACTAACCACTCACTAAACCATCCAAATGATGTTTCAAACGAACAGATGTCATCCCTTTCACTCTGAGCAGTCCCATTTCCTCCCATTCAGCAAAAAGTTCAATCAGTGAATTGTGATCCATTCTCCGTATGTAATGAGAAATATATTGTAAACTTTTTTTTGCAGAACGACATGGACCTGCTGGACAGGGCTATTGTCAAGGGGGATTTAGTGCAGACTTCACCAAGGTAAAGGAAACATTTGCAGTACTTTTTAAAGGTCATAGTCAATATTTGGAGTGAGGGAGGCAGAGCACAGAGACAGAGTCCTCATCTGTGCTTGCTGTTGTGTTTCAGAATGGGAGGGTTGTGCTTGGAGGACCAGGCAGCTTTTACTGGCAAGGTGAGCACACAGGAATGTTCAAAAGTGAGGATCAATAGCAGATACACTCAGATAGATTTAGCGGTGTTAACAGGAGAGTACAGTCAATATATCTTTGAATCACACTTCACTATCTACGTGACCCCTGACCTCTCTGTAACCTTGTCGACTCATTCTATAGGTCAGCTGATCTCCGCCACCACTGAGGAAATAGTTAAGGCCTATTATCCCTCTTATTTCCTGCTGTTTGTGGGCGGGCAGAAGCAAACTGGGCAAGTTCAGAGCAGCTACGACGACAGCTATCTCGGTGAGGAAGTGACGAAGACAAACAAATTATGTTTCAATGTTTACGATTCAGTAGTATAATTATTTGCATGGTTAAATGTGTGCATTATCATCTTATTTTTCTTCAGGATACTCAGTGGCGGGTGGTGAATTCAGTGGCGATGATGAGGAAGGTGAGGTTTAGTAAAACGGTCCAGAGTTCATTTTCTATCACGAATCTTAGTTGCAAGTACTTCTCATCATCGCAAGAAATCGTCACACAGACACACAACGTTTGATATTGCTGTTGGAGTCACTACCTCGTTCCGTTCTTTTTTCCTCTACAGATTTTGTCACGGGAGTTCCCAAAGGACTCTTGTTGTACGGTCTAGTAAGGATTCATCTTTCTCCCCTGCCTACTCAGAAATAGTATCATATCCGTTTACAATCGTATTTCAGCCAAATCTTTAACACATTTTTGCTCTTGTTTGTTTCAGGTGTCTATATTAGATGGAAAGGATCTGACGTACCTGGTGAACCTGACAGGAGAGCAGGTATTTACACTGGACTTCCATCTTTAGTGGTCAGAGTGTGCTGTGTCTGTGAAATGCTTATAATCTAGTGACTAACAGGCCCCTGTTATTGTATCAAATGTGTCTTTTTTGGTATCTTATCTGTGTTCAGTGGTGGTGTTGATTGAACGTGCTTATGTTGTTGGTGATGTCTTCTCTGTGTGGTCAAGCATGTGACACCCATGTAAATGTCTCCTACGGGAGTCAATACAGGATTATCGTATCTTATCTTGTCTTGTCTTATGTATTATTTTACTTAATAGTCAAATCAGTGTTAACATACACTGATGTTGAATGTGGAACGAGAGTGCTAATGAATCTTAGAAAGCCATAAATGAACAAAGAAAATCATGCCCAATTGTGTTTATTCGATTCGATTTTTTTGGCTTTTGTTGCACTTTTCATTTTGAATGGCATGGTTAACTCTTAACATCTCTCATTGGTTAAAGTGTACATTTCTGTTTTTTATCATTTGGGTCACATTAGCAGTAGCAGTGTGAACTTCATCACGTACATATATTGTGTGTATTGCATTTTGAAGTGACTGTACCATTACTCACAACATGCATTTTGAGAACTTCTGCTTTTTAACAAATTCAAAATTTCCCACAAGCTCAATCCAACCACAAAGTTCATTTATGAGTACAGATGAGTCACTTAAAGCTGGAAACTTTACCAAACTCAGCACCGCTTTGAGCAGCGCTAAAATAAAGTCACCAAATATTATTGTTGGCTCTTAGAGATGAGCTACATCCTTGTCTCTCATTTCTTAAGGTTCATTATTTGCCTTCTGCAAAGTGTGTGTGTGTTTTTATGTGTGTGGGGTCCTCCGTCATGTCCTTCTGTGGCCCGAGGGTGCTGAACAAGCTGAAGCGCTACAGTTAGTACACTAGTGAGGATTGTTCAGAGTCAGCTGCAAAAACATCCCAAAACATGAGATAAATATACAAAGCCCTATTGTATCTTCTTGGTCTAGATTGTGCTATTTGCTTATCTACTTAATAATTTTGCACACACTCAAAGCTATTTGTTTGACCATTTTTTTATTTAGCTTGTTTTTAGACTATGGTGTAGAGCTGCTCGATTTGGGGGTAATATTTAATTGTAATTTTTATGACCAGTTATGTGATTGCAGAATGAAACATGATATTCATTTTTTCTTTGAGGAAATTATGGCATGTCAAAAATTGCAGCCTTTGCAATTTATTTATTACGTCTGTTCAAATTGCGATTTTTATCTTTTTATTTTTTTAATTGTGCAACCCTACTACGGGGGAAAAATTGACTATAGTGGCTGTCATAGTCTATTCTAGTGCTATGGGAAACACCGGTTTATTCTCTGATGCTGCTACTGGGTTTCAGTTCCCAGTTGTGACTTTTTCTTTCCATTTTACCAGTGAATGATACAAAACACTATTGTCTGTTTTCCTCTTTATTTGTCTATTTCTGTGTGGGCCTTTGAGGTAATTCTGTGGTAATATTGAAATGTTGTGATAGAACTCAGTCATTTGTAAAAAAGTCAGCTGGCAGAAGCAGTGTGTGCCCCATGTCTGCTTTTAGCTGTGTTAGTCTCATTGTAGGAATTACTGAACTCCAAGATTCTGATGATGCTTTTCTCAGTTTGAGTGCTTTGTAAAACAGTGGTTCTTAGGTATCACAGCAGGAAACGAACTTTGTCCTTCATCTCACTTTGATTTATGATGATTGAGTTGTTTTGAATGCAGGGGTAACCAAAAAGCCACTCTTGTGCTTGGTCTTGTTTTTCAGTCTGGTCCCCAGACTCCAAACTTGTGTCGAAACACTACAAATGACTTTGAAATCGCCAGCTAAGGAACGTAACTTGACCCTAATTTATCAAACATGGTATGAAATTGAAGCGGAAACCTTTAGCGAGTTATGAAGGAGTTAAAGTGCCATATGCGGACCCCCTACATTTGTTAGAGCTCATAAAGGTCTTAACTTTAAGCTCCATGAAAAGAGATAGGCCGAACTCTAGGGGATATTGGAGGAAAGCTCAGAGGGCGCCTAGAATATGAAAAAGACAAGAATATAGGGGAAGCACAAAGAGTTTCGTGCACTGTGGTGTGATTACTGGCTGACTGGGTTGTGTGTAATGTGTTCCAGATGGGCTCCTACTTTGGCTACGCGGTGGCAGTCACAGACATCAACAGCGACGGGTGAGTGAGAGACGGATGGCTACACGGCTTGGCTTAAGGAGATAAGAACGAGAGGGAGGTAAATTTTGAGGGGAGGCCAAGGAAAACAAATGTGCATGAATGATGACCTTAGAAGTGAGGTCATCAAGGAGACAGGAAAGTTTCTCACACTAGTATTTGTCACTCGCCAGAAACTCTTAAAAGTTCCCCATGTCTTTTGATTCCTTCTATGTACTTATGCTCTCTGTCAGATTTACTTTCACTTCCTTTTAACTACTAAAAATGGTCAGATTCACTGAGAACAGATCCAGTATTTTATTAAAGATTGTCACATAAGAATAAGAAGTCACATAAATTAATTGTGACTTTTTCAGTGACGGGCACACTGATTACAAATATAAAGTCCCTTATTAGAAAATGTGGGATGTCTTGACGCAGGGCTCTTGAATGTGCTCCTGTGACACAACACAAAACAATGAACAACAATAGCACGAAATAAACCACCAAGCCGGTCAAAACATGTTGATGTCCCAATTTTGCTAATGAAGGACTTTTTTTTGTCTCGAGTTATTTACTTTTCCTTGAGGGGCACCAGTGGGACTCATTGATACATTCCCATCTCTTGTCCAAGTTAAACAAATCACAGTTGCAAATCAAATTTCAGATTAAAATCATTTTCCAAAAACCCCTCCCAAAAACATACAATTGCCTACTAAATTTGCTAAATGTTTTAATACAGTGCCACAAGACCTTCACTAACATGATAGATTGCTTTCAAATTAATTGCAATTCCAGAAATCTTTGCATATTGACTTTTTTCTTTTTTCAACTATAAGGTATTTGCTTTTATTCTACAGTCTGGATGACGTAGTTGTGGGGGCTCCGCTCTTCATGCACCGGGGGCCTGCTGGACAGTTGGAAGAACTGGGAAAAGTGTATGTGTACCTACAGAAAAGCCCTCTCCATCTCGAACCCAGCCGCACCAATCCTGTCGGTTCTCAGGCCTTTAGCCGCTTTGGAACATCCATAGCTCCACTTGGTGATCTGAACCAAGATGGATTCAATGGTATGTGCAGATATACAGTATATACATAATATCTATTAAGTTTCATTAACCAGTCTGATTGTTTAACATCTTTGTCCAGATCTTGCTGTCGGCTGTCCATATGGAGGAGAAGACCAGCAGGGACAAGTTTTTATCTTCAATGGTAATGAGGAAGGCTTGGAGGACACGCCCACACAGACTCTCTCAGGCCAATGGGCATCTGGGGCTTTTCCAGCTGGTTTTGGCTTTGCACTTCGTAGTAACAAAGATCTGGATCAAAATGGCTTCCCAGGTTGCTATATATTGCTATTTGGGCTTGCAGACTTCTTAATATCACCTTTATTTACTGTGATTATTCTCTGTCTTATGCAGACTTGCTTGTTGGTGCTTTTGGGGCAGATAAAGCCGTGTTATACAGGTTAGTTGGTTGATGTTATTGTCTTGTTATTATTTAATTAAACAATGTTTTTTGTCGTCACTCAGAGCACGTCCAATTGTGAACGCCAATGCTACTCTGATAGTGTACCCGACCATGTTCATCCCAGAAGAGAAAGCCTGTCTTCTGACGACTGGTGACAAGACTGTTCCCATGTCATGGTATTATGCAATTTATATTGTTCTACACTCAGAATAAATCTTACTGTTTATTGCTGACCAAACATCTACTAATTCTCCACAGTCAAAAATGTATGTTGAAGATTTATTTCAGTATGGAAATTAGAATCGTAAAATGAATCGCCTTATGTTTTTAGATGAAAATATCAGTTCAGTAACCCTAACCCCGAGTTGTTAGATACTAAACATGAATGAATATTCTATAAATCCTTTACAATACATGTGCCAACTGCTATAAAAGGGTCAGTTTGAATGTTTTGCTTGCTTTTTCTTTCAATTCTAAAGTTATGTTGATTTGGCCCATGTTTTTGTGGATTCAAACTTCATCCTGCTAATGTCATTGAAAAGATGTGGTCTCTCATTTGATTTTAAAGAGAGCTAATTATACTGTCTTTTACCATTCATTAGAGCACAAAAAGTCTAGCTAAAGCCACATTTTCTTGTAAAGTAAAGAACCTCCTTTCCTCCAAAATGCTATTATATAAACATAATTAGTACCATGAGATTGAATGGATAAAGAGATGACGCTTATAATGACAAATTCCCTTTCCTTGGTAGAGTTTTCCTTGCCCCTTTTTCCCCGTAGTAAAAGGTTGCTGATTTAGAGTGTACCTAAAGTTATACAAGGAGGTGCTGTTATGAGGTTTACTGGTGTTCTGGCTGCCGTGGAAACAAAAAAGAAATAGGAAGCATTTCGTTGGAAAAGTGTTGGATAGGACGTAGATTCTCACTGAAAGCTTGGAAAATGGTTGTAACTTTCTAAAAAGATGATGCAGTCATCTGTGGCTTCACGCAGGTCTGACGCACTTTGAGGTATAGATGCCTTTATGGCACGTATTAAAGAGTTTTTTGTAGTTTCTTTAGTTAGGGTGGAGTGTTTGTAGAGATGTCTGAATGTTGATGAATTCAAATGGCAATTCAGACAGACAATATTTCTGACGTTTTCACATTTCACGGCACATAATCAGATTTTATTTTAAGTCGGTAAAGAAAGACTAAGACATTTAATTTCAGTTTATGAATAGAAACATATTTTGTAGAAAACATTTGTAACCACTTTATTGTATTTTAAGTATTTTACCAAGAGCCACAACATTTGAACCAAAATAACAAACAAACAAAGACATTAATTAATGCTTGTAACAATTGACTGCACTTCAAAAACAGCAGCAATTTCTACCTTCCGATTTACATGTCATTTACATGTTATTGCAGCGTGAGCGTCAGTTTCTGCCTGCTGGCTAATGGGAAGCACCTCCCCTCTCGTCTAGGTGAGACACACACACAATCACTCACGCACACATGGTCCCTATTACGGTGCTTTCTTTGTGTGGCCACAAGAATGTAGGACTTTACTGCGGTCAATTTGGAGGCTCAGATAAAGATAAAAGAGCAATTGTGTAAATACAGACAATGTGCTTGGCTACAGTAGTTCACTTCAATTAAATGCTTTTGTGCTTGTTGTTTCGACTGTAGTTTTAGTCATGTGGCTCTCAGCATCGCAACATGTACTGTTTTAAGCAATAACTACTATCACATAATTATTATTCAGTAAAATTGATAATGACGTTAAAATATGTTACATTTCTAAGCCTCTTTCTTTCCATTTGAAGGATTTGTTGTTGAAATTCAGCTGGACAATGTAAAGCTGAACCAGAGGGAATCAACCAGGAGGACTCTGTTTTTGGACAGCAGGCAGTCGAGTTTAGTGAAGAACTTCAGCCTGGAGACCAATGGAGACACCATGTGCCACGAGTCAAAAATCTTCCTACTGGTTAGTCAGAAATACTACTTTAATCCGACTTCATACTAGAAGGGGTAACTTTCGCATTTTTTATTTTATTTTAAGTGAACAGGAGAGTCAATAACCACTCAGATGGTGAAAGTTACAAACACAAATGCATAACCATACATTTAGTTAAATTACAAGACATAAAGCGAAAGTGACTCTGTGTTATTTAGGGTATATAGATCTATAGCATGATGGGAAAAAATAAGTTGGTGATAAAAAAAAAAAATGGTCCCAACGTAGAATACATTGATAGAAATAATGCTAAAATGTTGTGGTATCTTGTGATTTTAAATGTTGTATTGCACAGCTGTTCCAAATCCAATTTCCCAGTTGATATGACAGAGGTCAAAGTCATTTCCTAACTGGCAGGCATTGCAGTTTCTTTGGTGACCTGCTTTGAGTGGTGTCTTTGAAAGAAATAATACTGCACTAACTAGGCAGGCGAGAAATGTGTGTTGTTATGTACTTTTTTTTTTTATAGCTCTTCTACTAAAGGACCCTCAACTTTTCTGTTTCTTGTCTTTCAGAATGAGGCAGACTTTCGAGACAAACTTTCTCCCATCTACATCAGCCTGAACTTCAGCCTGGATCCCCAAGCTCCAGTAGATGAGCACGGGCTGAGACCAATCCTGAACCACCACACTCAACAGCTTATACAGCAGCAGGTCAGTTTTGGGAAATTTATATACATTTCATGTTACAAACCTTTTTAAACAGCCATAGCGCCTATATTTATAAATATATACTCCATTTGAATGGTAGTTAGCGCTGAACTGGGTCAGTCTCATTAGCTCATTAAACAGACTATGTTATTTTTAAGTGTACAATTCCAAAACATTCTATTGGTCCATGGCTGTGTTAGTTTTGACAAGAAACTTTTATTTAGTTTTAGTCTTCGGTCTTTTAAAATTGTTTTTTGTTTTAGTCAAGATATATTAAAATAATTGTTTCTAGTTTTAGTCAGTGAAAGTGTCAAAGTGTAATTTAGTCAACTAAATAAATCCAAATCTGAATCTATTATTTGATCTATTCTTCAAATGACATATAAAACAACATTTTTAATGCTGAGTTTGTTTATGGTCTGGTTTGACGAAAACTATAATGAGAAATGTTAATTGATGAAATTAACTCCTGTTGACATGTTTTCCACGAAATGACATTAAAGCATCTTCTGTCAGAACAAACAATAAAAAAACGCCTGCAATTGAACAAATGAAACATAGAAGTTTATACCATTCCAAGCAACATTTTTATGAGAGTTTATGGACCCTTTACCTGGAAACCTACATAGAGCACATTTAAACTTTAGTTTTTTTTTGTCAGAATTTTGTGTATAAGAATTTCTCAGATTACTGGAGGAAGACATAAAAAAAATAGCCAGGTCATACTATCCAGATACTGAAAGATTTTTTGTTGTCTTTTCTTTTTAAACTATTTATCTCTCCTTCTTTTTTTTTTTCTTTTGGTAAAGGACAATAAAACAATCCTGACAGCACATTACAACAAAATCTCAACAACTTTGAACAGATCTAAGATGTCTCCTTTTATTTCTTCTTTGTGTGCCATATCAAAAGCATGGAGTTTATCTGTGTGTAAACTTGTGAAGCATGTCTATATATTACATTGCCACACCAAACATGACCACACCATTTACAGGGCCCCATGTATTGCGTGTCTGTAGCGAGCAGATGTTCACCTCTGCAATTACCATCTGAGAGACACCAGTACCAGATGGACTATTTGCGCAACACTTTCCTTGTCATTTTACATGTTGCCATAACTTATAAACTACATTACGACATTCAATTTGTCCTTAATTATCCTTTACCATAGAGATTGTGAATAACAGATTTATTTGGACTGAAAAGGCTGAGGTTACAGGCTGCCATTTTCAAATTGACTTCAAATATCGGCGGCTCTTTTAAGTGTTGATCCCACATGGTTAGGTCAGGCCTCACAGACCAAATGGTGATTACTGTGCTTTGGGTTCTTTTTGGTTTCCATATGGAGAGTTTATGGAGGATTGGCAAGGCAGGACTGACAGCTTCACTGGGTGTGTCGGCGCGCCTCTCTGGACATCTGGTTGTGGTTTGTTTATGTACGTTGCCTATGGTCCCCTGCACCGGAGCACGAGCGCAGCAGTCTGGAAGTGTGCTGCTGGTTTATGTGAGTGATATGAGGTGGTAGTTCTCTATGATTCTTTGGTTACGAGAAAGTGTATAAATGGTTCTGTTGGACTGTGGCATATATTTTTTCTCTTTTAATTCTGCCTTACGTTTGACATTTCGTTTGGCATAATGTTATTAATTAATCTTCTGTATACTGTGAACGCAGACATTTTTAACATCTGCACTTTTTACATTAGTAACAACCTCATCATTAAACATGGCCTATTTTGACTTGTATTTTTAGTCTATATTTAAGGTGCACTATATAATTTTTCTGGTGGAGGGTCCATCATCTGCTTTTCTCCATGGAGATGGTATTGCTTGTTCTATAGTAAGTCATTAAACTTGTCTATCTCCATGGAAACAAGCAGGTAATGTCACCAAAAACACGAGAGTGCGAGAGTGATTACTTTAATTATTCCCACTCACTTTTAAGTGAAAGAAATAGACTTCATTACTTCATGTTTTTGTTGTCAATGGTCACTGATACTAGAACTCGAGCTAGCTTATTTGAACTTTGTAGTGATATTGAAATACATCACAGAATTAGGACTTTTAGTTTTAGTGTAAGATCACATGGTTAAACAAAAAATATATGTATTATTTAGTGTTAAAAATAAAATATTTTCTTTAGTTTCAAATTTTAGTTTGAAACACTAGTTTCATATATCCATACATATTTTGCCAGAGGTTGTGTGATTCTATTTCTGACCTACAGTAGGCCTACATTCAATCCATTTCAGGAATATGTCATTGGATGGATCTAACAAACGTCAGATGGGGCACTGAAAGTGAGGAGACATTACAGCAGTGTGTGTGTCGTGCGAGTGTTATGGAGAACTTCAGAAAGAGATCTAAAGAGTGCACGAGGATTTTGCCAACCTAGAATCCAGCTCTTTGTAGCATTTTCTCTCACTCCTCTTTTGATGCTAATGTTTCCCATATGTTGAGAGATGTGGCTTGGGCAAAAGTGACAGTAGACCCTTCACTTCACCACAATGTACATCTAACAACAAATTCTCAACAGGCAACAATGGCAAATTACGTTTCTCTGTTTTTCTTTTGTCTAGTGAAACTGCTATGTTAAACAGCTGATTTAAATACACAGTTTGGATTTTATTTGGTCATAATTTTCACTAAAATGATTTAGAATGATCAACCTTCCATCATCTTTCTTCATTGTGACAATGCGACACAAGACATTAAAAGGACAGGTCTGTGGTGATAAACATTGTGCTTTATGTTGTGAACATGTGTGCAGTTTTATCCTTTCATTTTAGCCCAAATCTCATGCTTGGGCTTCTGTAAACATGCACTTCCTCCGTGGCCTGCCCTCCATACCTCTAGGCTTTGTTCCCTCGCTCTCTCCATTTTGCTCCTCATCAAATCCGCAGCTTTCACCCCTGCCCTCGTTTATCTGTGTCCTGTCTTTTCTCAGGCCCACATTCAGCTGGACTGTGGAGAAGACAACATCTGTGTCCCTGACCTAAAATTGGCTGTTTATGGGTGAGTTTTTATGCTACAAAACCCTATGTAGCTAAACTTAAAGGACAAATATTATGGAAAATTTACCTTTTTGGAGCTCTTAACCATGTTCTAACATTGTTCGTCATCAAGAACATATCTGGAGTTGCATTTAGCGTCATTCACGCCATTTTCATGGATCCTGGTCAGAAAATCCTCTCCCCGTCCAACCGTCAAAAACACTCTTTTCTGAATTCCTTCAATGTGGGATGTTTTCCGATGTGTGACATGGCACCGTGAATCTTCTTTTCTGTTTTTAAGTCCATAAATAATCACCTGACTTGCTCTGAGCATTTCTGCCGTTTAATCCCAATAACTGCGTCACTGCTCGACAACACTCAAAGCATTAGAAGCAATGTGGTATTCAAATGTGTGTAACTGCCTCTGCAGCCTGTGGAGCCAAAGCCAACTTACCATGGTGTCTCCCAAGGCCAAAGTTATATTTTTCTTTATAAAAATGTATATTTGTAGTACTAAAACATGATATGTCAAAGTAAAGATACTCAAGAGGACGTTTAAAGGCCAATAACAACAGAAATAATGCATAATATTTGTCCTTTAACACAAGCATTGTTCCTTGGCCATTTGAAAGTTTCTGTCTAAACATCTGGTTTGATAACCCCAAAGTGAGGGGATGATCGCGGTTAGCGCTGCTGTCTCCTACCTGGTCCCAAGCAGACACTAATCAAATTCCATATGTTCTCTTTGAAGTGCTTTATGTTCTCTCTAAAGCTGCAGAAAAAATAATGTAAGCTAAGAGGGATTTTATAGTCCCACAATGGGGAAATAATATTGTTGTAACTAGGGACGTTAAGATAAATAGGGTAATCAAGAATTGTGATTATTAGCAAACAATATAATTGTTAGAAATAAAAAAATGTAAATCATGAACATTTTAGCAAAACTATGTCTTTCAATTAAATCTAGTTGTAAGCCTTTATGCAAAGTGCTTTTTTATTTGGTTTTGGTTTAGTCTCAAATACATTTATTACTCAGAAAGTTTGATGTCATTAAGCTCGTTACATACTTTAAATGGTGACGAATAATAATGTTTTCACTCTTGTTTGGCCAGAGTTTCATAAATTGTGGATAATAATTAAATTGTGAGATGTCTTCTCACCATAACCGTAACAAAAATGTGATATTATGACAGCCCTTGTTGCAACAGTACATAAACAACAGCAGTACAAAAATGATCAAAGATATTTAGCACAAAGCATAACAAGCATAAACATGTCATATACATACTAAACAGTCATATAAAATAAATAGCAAAGAAGCAACCAAAGCAATACAGCTGTTATCCTTTCATTTTGCACAGTGAGAAACTTGAGATCTTGACGGCCTGAAAATTAGTGATAGAAACCGATTGGAAAATATGAGAAATGTTAATTACCCTTCTTTTTCATTTTAAATTACTAATATATTACGCCTCAAGAAAGTCTCTCAGTCCTGTTTTTTCTTATACATACCAGAGTAGTCCTTATTTCGAGCAATGTTACATGATTAGTCTAATATTGAACATAGATACAGAATAATACCAAGAATATCTAATTTCATTTAAATTTCCTGAACACATTCCTAAGTTGTGAATCCTGATGTGTGCTTTGACATGGATCAAAAATGAGAAATATGTCTCCAGGCGTCAAAACAACAACAGGTCAAAGGTCACTGGCCTTGACTCACGCTGGGCTCTTTTGAGTTCACTTTAACCTTTGGTGTTAATAACCTGTGCTTTGAGTTATGATGCAGGTCACATAACTGACTTTTCTGTTGTGCCTTTCATTTTTAAAGTTCATTGGTGTCAGCTGCCAAAAGGAAACTTAAGAAAATGATGAACTATTAGACAAAACATATAGCCTTACACTGCAAATACTGCAACACTTCCAAAGAAAGTGGCTTTTCTAGTTTGGCGACTCACTTCTTTTGTTCATAGCTGGACATGATTTATTTCACCGCTTCAAACAGCTTCAATTGCACAAATGTCAACAATCACAAGAAATTATAGAAGAATTTTATCTTGAAATCCGAAACATTTAAGTGACGTTTTCCTTGTGTGTGGACATAATGTTAAAAAAGTCAATGAGACTTTGTTCAGTGTGGTAGAAGAAGTTGAGATGGAGGTCAGGTGGAGATAGACTGATATATCGATCGGACAATATATCGAGGACATTTTGGCATATGAGCAATCGTCCTTAAATCTCCAGCACTATATTTTGTTTTGGCCAACCTGCTGCCCAAAGAATACACAAAAAGCTTTATTTAAACACTTCAGTGCAAAGAGATAACTGCTCAAAACCTGACTACATTGCTGTCTTGTAGGTTTGTGGTAAGAAAGGGGCTGTGGGTGAGTTTGTAGTACATCTTAAAATTAGATAATTTAGGTAAAACATTCAGAATCAGTACTACTTATCGGCATCGGCTAGATTAAGTGTAATCATGAAAGTGTAATCGCAAAGGCTGCAATTTTTTAAGTTCTAGAATTTCCTCCCAAAACAAACAAAATATACAGTTTTCTTCTACATAAAAACTGCTGAACCGGTAGTTTTGATTGATTGTACAATTTCAGTCTTTTTGTCAATTCTCCTGGACGTGTTTAAAATGTGAACTTTGAACAGAATCCTATTTTTATAACATAAACTGCAAACCTAATTGCAATCACAATAGAGGAAAAATAGCTATTCCATATTTTTCCCAAATCTTGCAGCTCTTGAATCGGCCATGAAAAAATATATATATATATTGGTTGATCTCTAGTTTTTGGGTGGAATTATGCAGAGCCTTTCCGAATAGCGTTAGGTGTATTTGGTTGAGAGCAAAAGGTAGCTGGTTGTGATTGACTGATAGCAACACATTCATTAAGATTTAAGAATGAGGGAGTGTTCCTGCACATTTGAATTTATCAGAATTATTTTACTGCCATTGTGAGTGAACAAAATTCACAAACTAAGAATGTGTGGTAATGCCTTTCTGATTTGATCCAACATAAAACAAAGAGTAACCATAGAAAATATGATAAAACAAAACATGCACATAAAAAAAGGAAAAAAAAAGTACTAGGATTGAAAATAAACTACTGTGACAAATCTAACTACAAAATGTATGTGCAGATATGTAAACTCAAGCCTTGTATTTGTATTTACTTGTCATATTCACTTGGTACTAGACTCGTTGTTGCACGCTCGGTCTCCGTGGACAAAGCCCGCTCACAGCTCCACCAGGCCAGTATTTCTCATGAGAAATGTTTTTCATTGCGTGGCCATGTGATTTCTCTTAGCTGCAGAAACACAATCAGTTCAGAAATGTTCTCATCCAAACATTTGCATACGACTAGCCACAAGACCAGACCAAATGATTCAGCGCTTTCACTTATCAAAATTGTAATTCTTTTTCCCACAAGACACAACGTTTTCCATTAAAAACACTTGATCCTGATGTTCTCCAAGCCTTTGTAAGTTTTAAGCTCCTTGATTGTCAACACACAACACATTTCTTCCCATTTGGATTATACTGTGTTGTTTTTTTATCTTACAAACCCGACTTACTCTAAATTCACTAAACTGGCCTAATTAAATTCATCTGCTGGTTGTCTTACCTAGCGTGGGGTCACTGTGTCCAGACCTCCTCCAAAAAGGGGGGAAGGGTGCTTAGGAAAGAAAATATCCAATGGTGCCTCTTTTCTGCTCAATAGAAACACCAATTTACTGCCATGATGTGAAGTAAAAGTGCCTGAGCTGGGGGTTGGGGGTCGGCAAGTTGGATTTATCACAACTGCGTGCACACTGGAGGAGAGAGGTTGCATGTGGATGGAGAGGGGGGCGCTTGGTTTCCTGAGACAAATCATGGTGATCAGACTGGGTTCATTGGCTGGGGTACTAGACAGATATGTGGCAGAAAATGGCCCATAGGGACTGCCAAAAACAGACTCGCATTGTCTGAAGGAATCGTAACATACCTGCTTCTCATTTGGTTTTATAATCGCGTCTTGGGCATTCTCTCTGGTCACGGGCAGCTTCAAAGTGATGTGCAATGCTGATTGCAAACGTACTTTCTGTTCTGTTGACACAAAATGAATACTTAGCTGCAGGGTCTTATTCTTCTGCAACTACACACATTTGAGTGACAGAAATTCAATACTTTTCAGATTTAATTTAAAAGGGCAGGTCTGTTTTGTCCTTTGAATCAGAATCAGAGACAAAAGGCTGTCTCTTAAGGTGAGACACTGCAGGTGAAGAGGAAAAAGTCTTAAATTTAAAGGTATCAATTTGAAACTTATCCTCCAGTTTACTCACATAACTGTAAGAAAAACAAAATTGCTCATATTTGGGAATCTGACAAAATTGACAGTAACAGGTTTCAATTTCCTGGTTCATTTTGTACACCTATTAGTTACAGAAAAATGTACTGAAGGGATTTTGGATGTCTTATTCAGTTTTTGACTAACTAGACCGGACAGAAAATTAGCCTAAAAATATACATTTCAGTCAGGGTTAGGTTTACAGACTTAAAACTTTAATAAACCAGAGTTAGATTAGAATTAGGTCTAAATCCTTCTGTACGTTCTGTCAAAATCTTTTTAAGTACAAGATTGTAAAGTTTGGTGGGTGTAGGTGCTACTTTAAGTGGTAATCTTTATATCGCTGCGGGTGCAAAATGCATTTTAAGAAAACGTCTTTTAATTTACAATGTCCCTTAGAAAGCTATGGATGTAAGTGGATGAAGTGAAATAAGAAAACATATCCCTCCTGCTATTTGACCCCATCTAGATAACCCTCTTATTTTTTATTTTATCGCTATGAAACTTTCATGCGTAGTCCAAAACATCACCTAACATACAATTTATGCAAAATTTAAAATAAAATAAGTGTTATTTTCCTGATATGAAAACGTATATTGCTCTTTGACCAAATGTGCATTGCTCAAACGAAGAGCCTTAAACTCGCCATGTTCATGCTATTGATGAAAACGTTTTTCCAATATTTAACATAGTAAAAATTGAAATGGTTTCTTTCTAATTCAAGTTTTCCCTTGTGCTCACCAGTGTCAAGAGAACAAAACATTTCAGAAAGACACATAAAATAGAACCAGAACCAGAACAAACTTGCTGTAAATGTGACACAGATGAAGACTATGGTAAGATTATGATTTTATCTCTTTTTTTTTCTAGTGACAAGACTATTGCGTACCTTGGGGATGAAAACTCTTTGACCCTGATCTTTAATGCGGTGAATGAAGGAGAGGGAGGAGCCTATGAAGCTGAGCTGTATGTGCTGCTTCCTCCAGATGCAGACTACAGCGGTATCGCACGAAACAACGACGTGAGGACATCCGTTATTATTTTTGTCACACATATTGGCTACTTTCTAATGAAATACTTAACTTATTTTATTTGTTACTCAACATAGTATGATTTATTTGAAAATGATATCATATGTATTTTAAAATGAAAACATACTTTGCCTTTGGAGGAATTGTATGTAGCTACAAATGATCTTGTGGCACAGGTACACATGATAAAACAGGTTTAGAAAATTTCCTGCGGGCCTTCAACGCCGCTGAGGTCATGAGCAGTGGTTGTCAACATCTGATGTTTGTGTGTTTTGCAGAGTCTGACTCAGTTGACGTGCAGCTACGAGGCCCAGAACGACACACGTTACCTCATGTGTGATCTGGGAAACCCCATGAAATCAGGGAGCAATGTAAGAGGCTACACTCACCACCTGTTTTTTACATGTTGTTTGTGCTGTAAAACGTCACTTCAAACAAAAGATGAACATATTCATTATTATAATTTATTAGTTTGTTTATTATGTTTGTCATTCATCTGTTAAAAGCCACGGTAGGTTAGATGAAAAGGGCAGACAAAACTCAGAAATTGATTAAATGTTTCCTCAACTAAAACCCTGATTGTCATAATCACTATTCTTTGCTTAATTCACAGTCATTTAGCTTTTTTTTCTTTTGGTCACCTAGATTTGGGCTGGCCTTCGTTTCACAGTGCCCAGACTAAAGGACACATACAAAGTTGTGCAGTTTGAGCTACAAATACGAAGGTTAGTGATGTTCGCCAAGTAGTCTTAAGTTACCCACTAACCACTGCGTGCCAAAAATCCAATTGTCATTACATATCCGGGTATCTAATGGCACTTATTTTCGGACTTTGTTTTGATTTCTTGTGTAGCAAAAACGCAAACAATTCTGAGAGTGAAATGGTGGTGTACGAGCTGGAGGTGGCTGCCCTGGCTGACGTCCTTTTGCAGGGGTAAGGCTGCGTTCATCATGACATAATCCATCTGAATATAATGTAATGTAACAGCTAATGTGTGTATTTGTGATGTTTGGGCGTGGGGCAGTGTTTCTCGTCCAGATAAAGTCCTGTTTCCCCCGCCCAGCTGGAAGATGAGCCAGGGGCTGCGCGAGGAGCAGGATGTGGGGCCAGAGCTTCAGCTCGTCTTTGAGGTGAGTTCCACCTCTTTAAAGGGCACTTGTTCTATTCAGAGGTTTAATAATGGCCAGGGGTAGGGAGGCCACAATATCAAATTTTAGTGTTACGATTATTGTGAGAAGAAACGTCACGATCTAGCAATTATTCACAATTATTGACACAGCCACCAAACAACAATGAAATCCTTAAATTTCTCTCACTCAAATTGTCTGACAGACACTATTCATCTCTAGTATGTGATCAACTTTAAGAACTTTCTGAATGATGAATTAAAGGTAATAACGCCTTTTACGCTCAAGATTATTTATTGTATAGATTTAATTGAAATAAGTTAATTTTGCTTCTTAAAATATCACAATTATCATTTATTTTAATTCTTACAATCCTGTATAATCATGATTATCAATTAACCAAATAATCTTGGCATCTCTAATCATATTTTATTTTATATGCCCTTTTAAACTCCTAATTAATAATAAAAAAAATTTGCTTTTCTAGTTGGTGAACAATGGCCCCAGTGTGATCAGCCTGTCCTCTCTGGAGGTGCGATGTCCCCTGAGGGCCCAGAGCCATGGGCTGCTGTACCCAGTGGAGTTGGTCACAGAAGGGCCACTGACCTGTTCGTCCCAGAACACTTTCAATGCACTGAAACTTAAGGTGACTAATCACTTTAACTGGACATCTAATCAGAGTTTTTTCTACACTTGCTTTGTCTGGCTCATGTATATTTTCTTTATTTGCACAATATTTAAATTGCAAAGCCTCCATTCCAGTTTTGTTGTGCCACTATCCTAATCTTGCGTACCGTTCTATTTCATTCTTGGTGTTTTATCAGCCTGAAATCCAATCTTAAAAACAGTTCTTAAAATTGTACTTTTTAAAACAAACTAAACACGTGTTTCTCTTTTGCAGCTGCAACCTCCAACCACGCAAGGAACCACACAACTCAAACCCAGCACAAAGCACCGTGTTCAGAGAAGAGACGTTCACCCTTTAGTTGAGCATGGAAACCTGGTGAGACAACAGAGCACACACCCACAATGGCCCAGACCTTCACCAGCAATGATATGATAAAAACAATGTATTGCTTTTACATTTTACAACCTATCACTTTCTCCTTACCCATTTATTTAATTGGATTTATGTGTGCGTGCCTACAGGAACTAATCGTTGTACTTCACTCCTCATGTGAAAGGGGTCAACATTTCGTTTTTTGTTTTGTATTGATTGTATGGTTTTGTTCTATTAGTTAATCCAGTACGTAGGTTTTCTAGCTTTGGTTGTGCATGTCCTTAACTGCATTGTTTTCATTTCAAACACACCACAACAGAGTCACGCGTACACCCCATTCACTTTAGCCTCTGTGTTTACATAAATAGCTCTTGCTTAAGTTTCATTAAATCACCAATTATTGCTCTCCTGTGGTAAAGAGGCATTCTCACTTACTGTAATCCCTATGTGGAGAATATGCCTGGCTTTGAACCTAATATGCTGTCAACACAGGAAGTGGGAGTCGATGTAATGAGATCTGGATGGGCTCTTCTCCTGATGCAGTAATTGTTTGTGATGTGAAGTTAATTATGACTGGGATTTTTGCAAATGGCTCCTGGGACTTGCGTCACTGATGTTGTAATGTTATGAATGCCATAGATGTAGATTGGGCCCTCCCACCAGAATTTATGGATCTATCTAAACACTGTTACGTCATCTCTTGGCATAGATCTTTAAAGGAATTCTCCGTAATGACGTCAGCGCCTTTGTAAATCCATTGTGTGTGACTCCACAGACTTGCAGCACAGTGGAGTGCTGGAGGCTGCAGTGTGCTGTGGGACAGCTGGGGAGAGGCGGCAGCGTCATCCTCAGTGTCCGCTCCAGATTGTGGGCGGAAACTTTCATCGAGGTGAGAGCTATGCAGCTAAATAAACAATAATGCATAGTATTAACATATTCAAAGTCAGCGCCTAATTTGTAATTTGGTAATTACAATTAATTTGTTTTTTTTTTGGTAAAGTGAGCGATAGTTACTCAGGAGGAGTCTTGATACTCAAACTAAATATTTTACTCAATAGACCCTTTGGAATGTTTTTGTTTTTTTTCTTGGAATGAAACACAATTAATCAGCATTAACTGGCATCAGATTTAGACACTAAGCGTTTTATGTCTTTAAAACAAAGAATGAGAAGTTTGAAGTTCCAGGGTAGAAATGTCAGATAATTTGCTTTTCTATTATGAAGGATGGAAAAAAAGTATTTGTTCAGTAAAACTTAAAAATCAAGATTTCTGTCTTAAACTCTCTCTAATAAAATAAAACACTATTTTAAATTCTCTACTATATAATAGTAATGTTTTTATGCAATGTGACCCTCTAATTTTCATATAGATTAAGCTCATTCTAATAGGTGGACCCTCAGACCAATTGTTGTTGGCCTTCAGGCTTATTACTAAACTAAATTAAATTAACTAACCAAAAATTCTAGTCTACTTTTACTGAAAAGTTGGAACTATTCAGCTATTGTAACCTAAATAACAAACATTTTGATGCTGTACAGACCTAACATTATTTTTCCAAGCCTTATTAAAGGTGTGGTGGCTCATCAAAAGTATTTCAAACACAACATTTTGAATGATTCACTTCATTGTCATGTTGTCTATGGCCGTTTGCTCTGTATATGTTTCAAAATGTCAAGGACACCTGTGTTCTAATACCCCTCTATATTGTTACTTGTTGATATCAATATCCTGTTTTGATGCTTATTTAAGTATTAATTACTTGGGTGGCTCATTGTTGATTTTCCAACCTTTTGTGGCTCAGTTAATCATTTTTAGAAAACTCTCCCAAACAACTGCTGTTGTGATTTTGGGCCATACAAAAGTTATTTTATTCGATATGATCTGGGTATATCATAGTTTGACAACCCAAGGAGTTAACAATTGAAGCGGGTCAAAATAATAACATAGGCGTGTGCTGATGCTGCCCTCTGTTGGTCTGTGCATAAAATACACATTTAGATTATTTCAGATGCCTGAATTGGACTTAATGTTATGTCCTTTTGTTTTTTATTCTGATTCACTATATATATATATATATATATATATATACCTTCTCATAGTGACTCAGAGCCACATGCCTATGCACCAAATTACAACCAAGTAATTCAGGAGCCCTAGTGTGATAAAAATGTTGTTGTTGTCTCTTTTAGAGAATCTACAAACAGTACATTCTGGAGTGCTCTGTTCATTATAAGGTGGACAAGATGCCTTATTCCATTCCACCACTATTCACGTCATCAGCATCAAAAAAGGTAATATTTATGTTGCGCTGTTCTCGTTTGGTCATATCGTGTAGTGCTTTCAAAAATCATGACTATCTGGGGTTGTATTATTTGAATAACATCAATTTGTGCATTTTTTTTTTTTTACTTTTTTTACTTCACTGTAAATGTGCTGTTTCCCTTTAGGTGGTTGCTGTGGTGTTGTGGAACAAGCCAGACAGTCTTCACTTTGTTCCCGTGTGGATCATCATCTTATCAGTGCTGGCAGGGCTCTTGTTACTGAGTCTTCTAATATATTTGCTCTACAAGGTAATATAATGGCAGCAATGTACGGTATGTCTCTCTGAATAACTCCAGATAGCATGCTTATTTGTACAGTTTCAATGAATTTTTAAGTGAGCCTTAAAACAGGTGCTATTTGAAACAAAGTGAAGTGTAAGGAATAGTTGCCAGAAAAATAGCTAAGTAATAAATATGTATGATTTATTCTGCTGCTCACTTCTACCACTCTGTTGTTATGTTGCAGATGGGCTTCTTTAAGAGGTCTGATCCGTATGGTACAACAATGGAGAAAGCCCATCTCAAACCCCAAGCATCATCTGAAGCTTAGATGTACAGAAGAGCTCCTCCCTGCAGCTGTTCATCAAAACTGGAAATATTTGTACACTATTTTATTTTAAGAATCAAATTTTAAGAGTGACAATATGGGTACTTGAAACCTGGAGTATTCTCAATCAACTGTTAAGGTTGTCACAAATGCTAAATCAAACGTTTCTTCCTTTCCAACCAAAGGCACTGATTTGGACATGTGTATTGTAAGCCATTGCCTCAGTGTTATGAAATTAAGGCAATAGTCATTTGACAGCACTCCCTATTTATGGCCCAGAGTCTTGTGTGTATGTTTTGAATGTTGTACTGTACTGCTTGCAGGACAATCCTGAGAAAAATGCAATGTCTAACTTGAATCCTCTCCCATATTGGGAGGTCTGTTTTTTGTGCATTGTAAAGTATTGTATTCATTGTGTTATGACCCATTTGTGTTGTGGCCAAGATTAAACTATTTTGTATAACCACTTATATTGTCATAATTTATAACTTTTGAGTTTGATGGTACACTGGTATTCCCTTAATTTACAGGAATATTGGCAATAAGCTGTTCATTGATCATGGAAACAGCCAGGACCTCACTCTGGATGATTTAAACAAATGTCAGTGAACTGCTTTCTGAACACCGCCACACAGAGGGGAATGGAGACTGAGCCGAGAAGTACTATCTAAATTTAGCCTGGCTTACCTCCATGCTCAGTCTGTCTGTTCTAACTACATGAGAAGGACCTGACTCTTTCTGAACTCCACAGAGTGAACTAGACTGTTTCTGCATGGCTAGGACAGGCCTGTGGCTAGAACAGCAGTACAGGAAGGTGCTCCAACTGGAAAGATGTAGAGCTACATGGGTGTCCTGAAGGTGAATCGTATGGTTTCCAAAATGATCATGGAACAGTGAAACAGAGACCTTTAAAGTGTTCATGGTTTTATGGAATTCAGCCTGTTCCATTGGAGGGATGCATTCATCTGCATCCCTAATGCCCCCTTGTCAGGAAACAATGGGAGTATGAAGTCCAGGGCTCTCTGCTAAAACCTGTCCGGTGCCTGGATTACCAGAGCGGTGAGTCAGATCCTTTCTCAGTGTGAACTGGACTTGTCACTCGTTTATGGCCAAAAATTCAAGGGTGGTGAGAGTTTTATTCCATAAACAGTGAGGCAATTGTAAGCTTCCCCTACAGATCCTCCACAAGTTTGTAAACTAAAACATTAATTCGGAATGGAGTGAAGTGCAACATAATGTGATTTTATTGGAGAAACTGGGATTAGAATTCTACAAAATATGAAAAATATAGATGATTTTGGAAAATGAAAACCACTCAGACACATGTGACATCAGAGCTGCTTTAAACACATGTATTATTGTATTTTACATTATGTTTAAGGAAATTATGATAAACTTTGCATTTTTGATCTCGCAACAATCTAGATTTATGGGTTTTACTGGAAAAATACGCACAGAAATGTTGTGCTCAGAATAACTGTTCGCTATATCTAGAGACATATTAGATACTGCCCCATAAATCTGATTATTTTGAGGCTAAATTACAATTTTAAAGCTAGAAAATTGTATCCATCGTTTGTTATAGAAAAGCAAACTAACTGATTTTACCCTGGAAACACAGGCACTTAAAACCATTAGTATTAAGATCTAATGTGAATTAATCATTGGAAAAGTCAACTTCATTTTACCTCCAGTCGCCTGCTTTCCGAAATTTTGATGACATCACATTTTAAAGGGTCCATGGAGTCACCAGATATCCTGCCCGCAAATGTATATACATGATGGCAGCGGTAGCTGGCTGGCTTGTGACTGTCAAAGTTTTTGCTGATTGGCCAGCTCAAACCTTTTCCCTAACCCTAGCCACTTCCAGCCAATCCCTAACCTTAACCGGACATAAGCCTACAGCAAGTGTTAAGTAAGGAGAAATTAGAGGTTGTGCTTCCCCTGCCATCATGTAAAAAATATATAATTTCTATATATAGGGATTTAGAAATATAATAGTATTACGAGTTAAACGGCATGACGGAGGCTAACCTGCTATGTAGTAACTAATGTCCATAACGCTAGGTGTTTTCAGCTCAAAAACCGCATGTAAAACTTAAAATTTGGCATAATATTTTACTTAGCGGTTTATAAAGTTTCAGAAACAAAATTTAAATAAAAGTAAGGTCTTATTACTCACCACACCACTTCACGAAGCTTTCAAACATTTTATATATTTTTCTTTTTCGGAATCCCTATGAGAAAAAAATATGGAAAATTGACTTCCAAGGGGTGGGCGGTCACTGGTGAGCTTCATAGGGCCTCATAATTAATTTGGCAGTACTGATAAGACAGATGTTACAAAAGTTTAAATTACTATTCATCTTATTCCAGAAGCTGCTGTGAGAGAGAGAGCTCAACAGAAGTTCTACATGGACTACAAAGCTGCTTTCGGGCCGCCCAGGAAATCGATGCACTTCTGAGTTGTCACACGTAAACATTTTAACCAAATCAATCTACTTTTTAGTGCCGAGACTTTCTCTTTGTTCGTCATTTGCGTGAACGGGGTTCTCGTCAAACCGGAAGTGCCTTTACTACAGGCGTATTGATCTGTAGCAAAAAGAGGGCGGGTCGAAATAAGGTGAATAAGAGCTCTCAAGTCTCACGCATTGGCCGTGAGACACATGCACTTCACCTCCATCACACGCACACACGCCACACCTGCATTCCTCACGCAGAAAACTTAATCCTAATTTTGAAGACTTTGGCCTTATTATTGTCACAAATCTGTTACCAGCCTGGCTGATACCCCTTTAAGAGAGGGGCATTGTGGGGCATCTAGAGCTGTGTTGTGGTTTGTTTTGGCTCGGCCCTACAGGCTGTAATGTTGCATTAAATAATAACCATTTCGTGGAGATTTCTCATTCAGCTTTATTGCAGCTCAGACCATCACTTTGACGTAGCCGAATCACATTACCCATGCTAGTAATACCCATAAACATAAAAATGTAATACCCCATCATGCATCAGTACCCCACAATGGTATACACCAAGGGACAGAAAGTCTGAATTGGCAATAACACAACACAATCCGGCTGCTGTCCCCTGCTCACTGCTCTACCATAAAGTTTGTGCTGCTAAGGAGTCAAATGCCTGTTCAGCCACTGTACTACGGTTAGATTACTGGGCAGGGGAATAAAGTAACAAATGTGTAATTAATTCGGCTCCTCTGGCCCATGCGTGCACGTCCTCCTGTCTCCCATGTTCCCATGTCCGGCTCCCTCACACACGCGCTTCGGCACCTGTCCACGGTCAGCACGACTCGAGTCCCGTGTCTCCGTGGCCCTTTCCGCCAGAGAGCGAGCCCCAGTGGACCGAGGGCTGTGTTTTTTCAAAGCTCGGTCCGACTCCCGCAATTTTGGCGTTCTCTGACCCGCACTATAAGCATCTATTTTTTCCGCCACCCTAACCCCCAAGGGACACGATGACAACAGATCTGCACCTGAGAAATAATGCTTTGAAACAAATCATTCAGACTAAATCATTTTTAAAAATTACAGGGACCTCAGTTTTTTTCCTTGGCCTCCCCTGTGAGGTAATGAGGGAATCTGTGAGGGAAGGAAGACGTGAAGCAGCACACACAGTTTGTATTCAGAGGGGTTCTCTACATGTTAAGCTGTAAAACTATTTTTATTCATTTATTTATTACAATCTGACTCATATACAAAGATAAACAGCTTAATTAGGAAATCAATTAAGGTACCATGTATGGAGAGGGTCCCAGCCCTTCATAACCCGCCCTAATGAGGGGGGCCTCCAAGGTCTGATTGGCTGGTAACGGAAAATGGGCATGTTTATGCATTTTCCGCACAGTGCTCTCATATGGCCAAACAACATTAAAAAATAATGTCAATAATATTTAAAGTTTGAAATATAACGTTATTGTAACTGTCCAGATTCATAGGAACCTGTTTTAATTTCAAAAGCAACCAAAAGGTATCAGTGTACGAGTTTCCATAATAATGAGCTGAATGACCAAAAAAATTTTCCATATGTATCCCTGGTGCATGTTGTGGATAGTTATGTATGAAAATGTATATTATATTACACTGCATTGTATTTTCTGTGTTTGAAAGTAAAATAATATTCAAGTCATAAAAAAGAAGCCTACAATAATCTATAATAAACAATAATCAATCTGCCTATTGGCCTATCCCCGCCCGATTGCTCTTACCCCCCGCCCCCTCCCTTCACAAAGATCTCACTCCATCACACCACTCCGCCATGATAGAAACTTGAGAGCCCTGTGAATAACCTATTTTCTTGGACCTTGGAGAGACACTCGATCGCACAGTAACAGGTTATTCATGTTTTATGTTTTGTTGATACTGTGATTACAACAAAATCACTTAGCAAATAGTGACAAAGTACTCATCAGACGAGCCTTATTGCTGATTAAAGAACACAGTGATCAACTCAAGAGGTGCGAAACCACTGCCTGCTGACACTCTATGGATTAAGCGTAATTGGGGCCTAACACACATTTCCGCTATTGATGCAAGTGATTCCTGTGCTGAGGTTGTGCATGTGATTTTGCTGAGTATGTTGAGCCTACAGTAACTCCGCCCCCTCTGTTTGCTGCCTCACTCGTCCTAGTGTCTCTGCAGTGGGGCTTGAGCTTTGGTGTGAACTGTAGTCCGTCTCTCTCCAAGCTGTGAGTAATACCTTTGGTCATACTATCTCCCTGTGCAAGTGACTTAAATGCATGACTGTAACTTTAAATCCTCAGCAGGACAGCATGACTCAGTTGCTTACTGCAGCTGTACTCTTGTTACTAGATGGTTTCTATTGATTCTAAAGATTTTAATACAGTAAATTGTGTTTTGTCCAGTTTAAACAGGTTTGGCTGGTACAGTGCTGCTACAGAGGGAAGTGTATTTGTGTCTAAATGTGTTGTATTGTGTAAAGAATATCTTGAATTGTTGTTTATTCTCATCTCAAGGTGATTCTAAACCCTAGTTTTGCCGAGTAATTGTATGTGTGGTGTTCTGTCTGTCTGGCTGATTCTCCTTCACACAGGCCAAGCTGGGGCATGAGTCAGCAACTGGAAATACAGAAAGCAAATTCATTGACCTTCACTTTTTTTTCAGCCCGTATATTACCTGCAAAGGGCTAACATGGGCCGAAACCTGTTAAAGAATCCAAATGGAGATGGTAAGAAAACAGGCACATTTTTCCAGATGTTTAAATGACTGTAGTAATAATAAATGCACAGGTCAACTGTGCCGAGGGTCATCAGCTAAAAAATGGATCACCTAACGATACACAATGATGTGCACAATATTCTGGTGTTCATAAAATGTTTATCTTATTTATTCTGCACAGTACTAATCCTATCTCAAGAGATAAATTATGACGACTGAATATCACTGTGGTCCTTGTCCTCTAGAGGACCTGGAGTTCTGGGAGCTGACAGAAAATGGTGGAAGCCAGTGGAAGGTGGAGGACCTCCCTGGAGACTGTGGCCATGACTTTGTCAAAGAGGGAGTAAGCAAATACTTTGCGACGTCTTTTGAGTACGTTTTTAATATTATACAATGTAACCATTATGAGCAGTTTATGCCACCTGTGATGTGTTATAACAAAGCATATCACTTTCATGTGCAGGGAAGTTTACTTTCTCCAGCTAAACTCAGACAAGATTGAAATCATTGTCTTTGGCCCGCAGAAACAGACAAAAGTGTCAGTAGTCACCTCCAGTCTTTCGCTCTAAAACTCTGGTGGTAATAATGGACTTGAACTTGAAAGCCACATCAAATCAGTAACATCAATAGCCTTTTACCGTCTAAAACATGGCCAAAATCAAAAGTATTGTGTCTAAACCAGATTTGGAGAGCCTTATACATTTCCTTATACATCTCCAAACGAGCTGTGAAACAGTTACAGCACATTGAGAACGCTGCTGCGCGGATCCTGACTAGAACCAGGAAGTACGATCACATTAGTCTGTGCTCAGGTTTCTGCACTGGCTTCAGGCTCAGAGACTTCATAGACTTTAAAGCGGGTCTGCTTGTGTTTAAGTCACTCCATGGCCAAGCACCAAAGTACATCTCTGACATGTTAGTGCCATATGAACCAGCCAGCCAGAGTCAGGACTAAACATGGGGAATCAGCGTTTCAGTTTTATGCAGCAAAAAACTGGAACAGTCTTCCTGAAGGAATGAGACAGGCCTTCACTCTATGTTTAAATCTAGGCTATAAACAGTTCTGTTTAGCTTTGCATTCGACTGAAAGATTTTATCTGTACTGTGTGGTAATTTTTATAATGATTTCATATGCCTTTATATGTTTTCTGATTTTAATGCAACTTTTCCCTGTTTCTTGCACTTTGAATTGCCTTATGTACAAATTGTGCTCTACAAATAAACTTGCCTTGCCTACAATATACACTACCACATTCAACTAAACATCTCAGCTGGTGACAATCTATTTATTTCCGGTTGTGTGGCATTGTCTTGTTCATATCACGCTATACACATATTTAATGTCCTCTCGTTTGTGAGCATCAATGTTTTGAGTTTATGTGCAAATTTTTTCTGTAATGTGTGTCTTAGACTATGTCTAAAGAGACAGGTCATAAACCTGCTGGAAGAGGGATACTCTGCTGATGATCTGGATGGGCAGCCCAATATAAACATTTCAGACTGGTATATTTTAACACAGACCTTATACATACTTGTGTGTATATATATTTCAGCTTGACGTTTTATGCCGTGCAGGTACTGTGCACGAACTGACTGTGGCTGCACCTATGAAATGACAGTGTGTCTGCTGGATGAAAATCAAGAGTTGATACAGGAGTTCAAACCAGAACCTGTGACCCTGAACCCCGAAAGTGACGATTGCTCATGGAAAGAGGTAAATGATATGAAAAGCCTTCCAGCATTGTGCAGATCCTCACAGTCTGTTTGCTCCACAGATCAGCCACTGCTTTTCTGAGTATGGACCTGGTCTGCGCTTCATCTCATTTGAACATGGAGGCCATGACACCAATTTCTGGGATGGCTGGTTTGGGGTTAGAGTCACTGCCAGCTCTGTAAGCATTGAGCTGTGAGAGATAGACTTATCTACATACAATACAACCAGGAATGTGTCTTGTGGGATTTAGGGCATGAACAGGACCAGCTTTGCCTTATATTGGGTATGTAGAAAACGTGCACTTGCTATGAGAATGTTGTATGAGCTGTTATTGATACAGATACTTGATACTTGCACAGACAAAAGTATAATTGTAGAGTGGCTCGTCTCAAGCCAAAAAATGTATAGAACGTGATTTAATAATAGCGTGATTTATAATCGCACTTAAAGTCTGGAATTTAAGTATACAAAATTTACTGACTGATATTATGTTCATTCTTTCATTTCTGTATTAACAAATAGAGTTATTCCGTTTCAACAGCTGAATTTCCTTAAAAAGACATTAAAAACTGAAATTCCAATATATAAAAGTCACTTTATTTAAAGTACTCTTCAACCAAAAGACAAAGTGTTGAAGATCACTAGTTGTCATCTCCTTCAGATTTTACCTTCCATTTCCCTAAATATTAGGCAAGTATGAAGGTAAACTCCACCTCCACCTGTTCGGTACACTAGCATTTAAAATCCATTTGAAGAAGTGATGGAGAAAGTGAAGCCTCATTAACAAACGAGGCCTCACAGCCAAGAGCTTCACCAATATGAAGCCGCAAAATACTGCCATCTATTGGGTTTTTTAATGTTCATTTTTTCATTCATTTTCTACCGCTTATTCCCGTTAGGGGTCGCGGGTGACTGGAGCCTATCCCAGTGACTTTGGGCCTTAGGCGGGGTACACCCTGGACAGTGGCCAACTCGCCGCAGGGCTGGTTTTTTAATGTATTACAAAGTAATACATTACATTTTATTTTAAAGGTGGCCAACCAGTGTTGATGGACTTTGTCTATTATAAAAATATCAAGAACACTTATAAATCGTTATATGTTATGGTGACACAATTCATTTCAAGGTTTCATCAGGCAGCACGCCCATGCTCGAACCAGGCTTCGAATCTTCATTTTGCCCTTCACAAATTGGAAGTCCAACCCACTTCACCACACCGCACGGACAAGACCAGGGTTTTCCAAATGAGGGCCATACATTAGAACATATTTGAGGCAGATGGCCACATACAGGTTGTCAATACATTGAATAAAGTTACTTTTACATTTTACATAGCTTTGACAGAGAGCCGCCATACCATTTACAAGGCTTGGAACATTTAATTTAAGTTGCTATGCTCAAATGTCATTGACGTAATGGTAACTTTTGCAGTAAAAAAACAAAAAACAAAGCCAAAAGACCATTCTGTCTATGATAGTTTGGTGAATTCAACAGGAAGGCTGAGGGCCACATTTGGACCATAGTTTGGACACCTCTGGACTGTTGTCCACTCGCTCACTTGGATGGATAGAATCTTAAAAAGTCCAGTGCATTCTTCATTTAAAGTGACATCCATTGGTCTCTCATGGACCATTTTCAGTCTAGTAGAATACTCCACAGCGAGGATAAGGATGTTACGCTGAGACTCCATTGAGGTAAAATACACTTTTACTCTCCCTGTGATTGCATTTGCTTACAAAATGCTTCGAACTGCTGCTGCTCTAGATCTGTCATCACTTTATTCAAGGCGTAGATCTGTGAAATGGAGGGGGAAACACCATTAGTAGTTTGTTAACAATATCCATGTGGTATGTAGAGTGAGTGCACATGACTTTACCTCCGCCCTCTGGCGCTGTTTGAGCTCGTGCTGAGCAGATTTCTGCCTGGCTCTGTCTCCTCGGGTGGGAGTAGTGTTCAGCTTTGGTTTGTCTTTACGACAAGCAGGCTCCATTTCAAACTATATAACAAGATACAACAGAACTAAAGTATGTGTTTGTTTAGACATTTTATCCACAGTGCACCAAGAACATAGTAAGGTTCATTGTAATCTCCAACCCGTTTTCTCAAAGTGGTTTAAGGATGTTTAGCTAGCAGGATTCCACCACTTTCTACAAAAAGGCACAGCTAAAACTAATATTAGGATTTACTTACAAGATCTACGATAGGAAGACGATGTGATGTAAATAATGTCAAACAAAAAGCTTGAAAAAGGCACACACAGTTAGCTAGGAGCTCATCGAAAACAAACCCGATCAGACCCTGACACAGTTTCCGGTGCGAAAGTAGTTCCGCTACAGAAAATATTATCCTAAAACATGAATACGAGGAAACCTAACTAATTCAAATGTATTATCATAATATAACTTGTATTATGAAAACTAGCAGCTTTTTGAATGTATGGTCCATTAATAAGTATATCATTGGTAAAAGTAATTTTTGAACGTCTTGATGTTAATGCTTGATTTTCGAGGTGCCACAAGAGTGCGCCCTTGTTCCATCACGTTTTCTTCCAAATAAACAAGACAACGCCAATTTACATATTGTGAAGCAAAGAAAATAACAGGCAGATACGTTCACAAAAGGCAAACGATACAACTATCAATTATATTTATTCAGTTATTTATTTACTTATTTTATTATTATTTTACAAACGCTTTGAGAAAACCAGCGCGAGTAGGCCTACAGTAACGTAAAGTTACAAACAGGCTGAATTCAACCCCACTCACCTCACTGAGCTCATTCTATCTAATCAGACCTTACAGAAACATATATATGCTATTCACAGTGAAAAACAATGCGCTCTCCAAGTGCAAACATAAGATTGTGGCTATACTGACACACACATTTTGCATTAATTGATATGTGTTTAAATGCTACAGATATGATTTGGAAATGTTTATTGCCAGAATGTACCCCTATATATAAGAATACAGAGGTGTAGACTTGCAAGTCATGACTTAGACCCCCGTCAGACTTGATTCATTATTTTGATCACTGAAGACGTGACTTGATAAAATGGAATAAGACTTGAGACAACGTAGACTTGAAGGCTGTGACTAGAATTGTACTTGGAGCTGTTATTTTTGTTAAGAGCCACAAAAATATAGGTTATCCTTGCCAAAATACGAGCTATATTTGGTAATTTAGCATAAAGACTTGAAAGGACTTGAAACAAAAGAAGGAGAACATGAATTTGACTTGGACTTGAGGGACGATTGACTTGTGACATGACACAGACTTTTTTCACTTGGGACTAAACTTGACCTTGAGGCTAAAAACTTGAGACTAACTTGAGACTTGCAAAACAAGGACTTGGTCCCAACTTTGTCAGAATGTACTATTTCACTTCAGTCATTGATTTATGTTAAATCAAAACAGCTTTATAAAAAATACTTTAAAAGAGAAGAGTGCAGATAAAATATTTCAGTCGTATGCAAAGCTAAACAGAACTGTTTTTTAGCCTGGGACTGGAGGTGACTGCTGACACTTTCTCTTTGTTTCTGCGGGCCAAAGACGATGATTTCAGTCTTGTCTGAGTTCAGCTGGAGAAAGTTATTTTGCATCCACACGCTGATCTGTTGGATGCAGTGACAGAGTGAATCCACTGGTCCATATTCACCTGCCGTCAGTGAGACATAGGTCATAGATATTTAGATCAACCTATCAGTTTCAGCCTATGAAATGTTATGGAAATGGTTAACCTGATTGCAATGCTTCTGCTTGTGACTGATGTTGTGAACTGGAGTTGTGCCTTCTGGCAGTATAACTTACTACTCACAGCTTTATCACAGCATACCAATGGTTTACCTGGATTTATCTTGCAACTACAGCAGAGATCTCTCCCTCAGAATAATATCCTGCCAAGAAGCACTACTGCTCAGCACTGCTTCAATGCAGCATAAAACAAACCACCTGGATAACAGCCGGCACAAGAACTCTTTTATCTCATCCCTGCTCATCACTCAATCAAGTAACACACGTACTACCCAGAGGAAATACATTTTTACATAAGTAAACCAAAGGGTTAGTGTGTAATCAAAATGGCATGCTCATTGTAGTGTGCTTCCAGGAGTGCCAAAGCATATGTCAACAAGAAGCCTCTTTTGGCCCCTGTAAACAACAACGTTTCTGGTGAAATAAAGAGGGCAGATACAAGCTGATGTTTGTGTCATAATAATAATAATTTTAGAAAGTGCAATATGCATCGTCACAGAAGAAACAGGGGGGGGACCAGTGCATTCCTTCACATGTCCATGGCTTTGACACTTCATCCACCTTACTTAAGATATAGGAGGAGGATGTGTTTGTGGTGGTGGCACAAACTGGCAGCTTCACTTTGGTTATGGCTATAATGTAGTGCTTTGAATGGTCTGTCAATCTTGTAAAATTAACAAATAGGGCATTATTGTCAAGATTTTAGATCGTAGATGCAGAGAAAATGATGAGTTGAAGAGTGCTGCAAAAGCAAAACCATTGCCACCAGTGTGTGTACTCTCTCACTGACTGCTCTTTTCACTCCAACAGCATCCCTGAACGCTTACCACAGCCATGGAACCCTTCTCACCCGTCCACTGCCAAGACACACTTTGTGCACATCCCAAGCGCACACACACGCACACACACACGCACACACACACATTTACTATGCATACACACTGGCCTTTCAGAACTAAAAATAAACAACCATAACGCAACCTGAAATAACTACACACACTTACTGTACATGCGCATCTCAGAGTCGCGCATGTGAACCTGATGTGTTGCTCTTTTCGCACCCAATCCCCAAAAGGTCTGCTGTCTCCAACATAAACAGCGCGCAGCAGTAGAAAACAGCAGATACACAGGAAGTGACCTGACAAGCGAGGGTCAGAGTGAGGGATGCACAAACACACACACACATGCTACACTCCCTGTTTGAGCTTCCTCTCCACAAGCCAAGTGGTTTGGAGATTTTCTGCCTCTTAAACGCTGCTGTACTGTTTTATGACTCGTGGGTCTTACTGCATTAGTTCTGTAACATTACATTGTAAATACTATTTATTTATCAGAAAGGCAATTCAATCAGGCCTTAGCCCATATTAATTCACTATCTTCATTCAGTGCTCTAAGACAGTAGAGCGTGAGTGTAAACCTATGAAAGATTATTCAATGAAGATCGTACAAATGAGTGACGCATATCAATACTCCATAATTGCTTGTTTTCAAGAACAGAATTATTAACAGAACAGTTATTACTTTATTCAGTGAGATGGTACCTGTGCTAAAACTGTAGCCTTGTTTTTCATCACTAAAGTGGCAATTTGTGAGCGAAGGCAAGGCAAGTTTATTTATAAAGCACGATTCGACACAGAGTAATTTAAAGTGCTTTATATAATAGCAAAATATGCATTAAATTTGAAACGCAAAACAGACAAAAACATAAATAATCATAAAGATAATAATAATAATAATAATAAATAATAATTCAAAAGAGAAGATTGAAAATAAATCCTTTAAGTCAAATGCACAGCTAAACAGAAATGTCTTGAGCATAGTTTTAAACATTGTCAGTGTAGAGGTTTGTCTCACATCTTTAGGAAGGAAGACTGTTCCAGATTGTTGCTGCATGAAACTGATTCCCCATGTTTAGTCCTGACTCTGGGCACCAGCAGGAGGCCTGAGTCCTCAGAGTGCGAGATGGTTCATATGGCACTAACATGTCAGATGTACTTTGGTGCTTGGCTGTGGAGTGACTTAAACACAAGCAGAGCTGCTTTAAAGTCTATTCTCTGAACCTCAGGAAGCCAGTGCAGAGACCTGAGCACAGACTAATGTGATGGTACTTCCTTCTTCTAGTCAGGACCCGAGCAGCAGCGTTCTGGATGTACTGCAGCTGTTTTACAGCTCGTTTGGTGAGGCCAGTGAGCAGTAGTGTAACCTACTGGAGACAAGTGTCAAAGACAAAGTCTTTCCAAGTCTGGTTTAGACGTTACATCTATATTTTATGTGGTCAATACACAAAATTCTAAGGCAAAGAAAAATGTATGCACAAGGCACACACATTTCTGGAAATTTTCAAAAATTACGATGTTGCAATTTATTTTTGTCACATATTATAAGCTTTCTCCCTTGTTTACAGCATAGTTGCCAAATAAGCCATGGAATTACCTTTATGTTACATCTGCTGCCCAAGTCCAACAGGAAGGACAATTAGAAACTTCACAAACTGTCAAACTACAGAAAACTACGCAAGATTTGAAGTAAACTCTTGGATTTAATAATTACAACACTTGGTTACACTGTCTCCTTTGCCATCCTTATTCACTCCTTATTCATAACATAGGCTAGATGTTGATTTCCGCAAGAAGTAAGACATTGAAACAAATTTAAACTTACAATTGTATTCTCTCTAGGTCAAAAAATGATATGGATTCTCTGTAAAATAAATAACCTTCGCATTCATAGGTGGACTTGTTTAGAAGAAGTGGCCTCATGCTCCTGTAGTTACAAATATCCTTCTAATTGACAGGCCTCACCCCATGCAGCCCCTGCATTTCACCTCCTTGTCTCTCACACGCTCACACCTTTGCAGCAGAGGCAGTGGTGAGCCTTGCCTCAGTGGAGCAGTGCGCTGGCCCCTTACTGCAGGAGCGGAGGGGCACACAGGGGCACAGTGTACACTTTAAGCCCAGCCGAGGGACAAGACAGCGGGGTCACTGTGTCTGCTCTGCCCTGTCTCTGTTCGGAGCTGCTTCTCATTAGCCCTGTTTGTTTTGGCTGACCTGACAAGGCACTTAGAGTTGACATGTGTACAGCCAGTTGTGTTGGGTTTCCAGGCTTCTTGACGTACAATAATTATTTAGAGACTGATTTGCCTAACCTTCACCTAAAGCTTAAAAAACAAAAAAAACAAAAAAAAAATGTTATTATTTATTATTCATTGTAAAAAAAATAATAATAAAAATGTGGTAATATAAAAGTAGCTCTTGAGACAAATATATATATATTGTTCCCGTTAGTGGTCGTGGGTGACTGGAGCCTATCCCAGTGACTTTGGGCCTTAGGCAAGGGTACACCCTGGACAGTGGCCAACTCGTCGCTCAACTCAACTTGTCATCAATCATCATCCCTGTCCCCAAGAAGCCCTGGATCACTGAACTTAAAGACTTCAGGCCTGTGGCGCTGACGCCTGTCGTCATGAAGTCATTTGAGCGCCTGGTCCTGCCCCTCCTCAAGTCCTTCACCTCCTCTGCCCTCCTCTGCCCTGGACCCACTGCAGTTCATCTATAGAGCCAACAGATCTGTAGATGAGGCCATCAACCTGGCCCTCCACTTCATCCTGCAGCATCTGGACTCCCTGGGAACCTACGCCAGGGTCTGTTTGTGGACTTCATCTCATTCATCTCATTCATCTCTTTCAACCCCATCCTCCCTGCTCTGCTCCAGGACAAGCTCTCTCAGCTCAACGTGCCTGACTCCATCTACAGGTGGATCACTGACTTCCTGATGGACCGGAGGCAGTGTGTGCGGCTGGGGAAGAATGTCTCGGACACTCGGACTATCAACACAGGAACTCCACAGGGCTGTGTACTTTCTCCTCTGCTCTTCTCCCTGTGACACCAACTGCTGCACCTCCAGCCACGACTCTGTAAAACTGATCAAGTTTGCAGACGACACCACCCTCATTGGACTCATCTCGGACGACGATGAGTCTGTCTACAGGAGGGAGGTGGACCGGCTGGTGTCCTGGTGCAGTGACCACAACAACACAACAAGAAGACAGTGGAGATGATCGTGGACTTCAGGAAAGTCTCAGCCCCCCCTCGCCCTGACAGACTCTCCCATCATCACCGTGGACTCTTTCCGCTTCCTCGGCACCACCATCACTCAAGACCTCAAGAGAGAGCTGACCATCAGCTCCATCATAAAGAAGGCCCAGCAGAGGATGTACTTCCTGCGGCAGCTGAGGAAAGCCAAGCTGCCAGCGCAAATGATGGTGCAGTTCTACACGGCCATCATCGAGTCCATCCTCACCTCCTCCATCACTGTGTGGTACAGGAGCCACAGCCAGGGACAAACACAGACTACAGTGCATTGTGTCTCTGCTGAGAAGGTGATCGGCTGCAGCTTTCCATCTGTCCAGGACCTGTATGTCTCCAGGAGTCGGGGACGAGCAGGTCGATCACAGCTGACACTTCTCACCCTGGACATGGACTATTTGAGCCACTCCCCTCGGGCAGGAGGCTACGGTCCATCCGGACCAGAACCTCCCGCCACAAGAACAGTTTCTTTCCCTCTGCCGTTTGACTCATGAACACTTTGTAACACCTGCCACTTTAACAATATATTATAAAAGAACTATCTATTTGCACTGCCACATCTGCACATTGCAGTATCTGCCAACTGTACATTTCTGTATATAGTCTTAGTCTATCTATCTTAGTCTATTTTATTCTTTATCTTATGAATGCCTCTTTTATATATTTTATTATATTTTATTCATTGTTTTATGTTGCACCTTACGCCGAAGCAAGTTCCTATGTTTGTGAATTTTTGATCACCGACAATGGCAATAAACCGTTTCTGATTCTGATAATTTATTAAACACTTGTTGTTTATGAGTTCTAAATATAAAAAACATCATTTGTATCGTCCATTGAGATCATGCGTTGTAATTATTGCACACTCTCTTCCTTTAAATAGCACAAGAGACATCACCGTTTGCTCGCCTTGTCCAGCTGTGAGATGGGTACAGGTGCTGCGTAGTAGGGCTGCACGATATTAGAAATTATTGTGATATGTGATGTGGCTATTAAGATCTGCAATAGCGATACAAATGCGGTATTTAAATACACTTTCTGACAAAGGCTTAAACTAACAATTATTTTAGTAGTCAACTAGTCAACTAAGATTATTTCTATTGTATTGAATGAATGCACTGATTGAGACATTATTTTTAACCAAATAAATGTTGAAATGTTGTGAATGAAGGCTTCTCCATAGAGAATGTTTATGAGTAAAGTGTATAATTGAGGAAAATCAGAAATGGTCTATTCTTTTTTTGCTATTTTTCTTTAATAATGTTACTGTCTTTGTTATAAAAGTCTTTAAGTATGTGTTTTAGAGTCTGTGTAGTCCAGAGAATGATGACAATCATTAAAATTAATTTGGTCAGGACAATACTTGTTAATGAACATTCAACTCCGGAATTAGCCATGGGCAAGTTTTCATCCGTTGCCATTCACTCTCACAAACACACTCTCGTTCACACACCTACTGTACATGTTTAGTGGTATGGGAAACTGGAGCACCTGGAGGAAACCTACATAGACACAGTGAGAACATGTAAACTCCGCACAGAAGGGTCCCAGGTCACCCGCTAGTTGAACCAATTATTGTGTAATTATTGTTTATAGTCAACTAGTCACCATTATTCTACTAATTGTTGCAGCACTATTTTTGATCCAGTAATATATGTAAAATAAAAACAAATTCAAAATCAAAGCTTATTTAGATTGAAATAGCCACATTTTATTCATGATTTCCCCTCTTCAATTTTTTCACTTTAAAAACAGGACCTATATATCAGATGGAAGACTTTAGTGTTACTACGGTATATTTTGTTTGTTGCGATATAGTTATTGCATCAGCCAATATTGCGATATCCTCATGTGTAGCTTGTTCAAAGCCTAATATACCTAAGCCCACACAGTCACTAGGAGGAGGTAGAAGGTTCAGGCTCGAGACGTGCATCGGCTGATAGCCGACTTCTCCACATCACAGTATGAATGAGTGTTTTTCTCCTCTGTGGATTTGTGCCCATTGATCGCTATCTAAATGATCATCACAATTTAAAAATTCAAATGGATGGAAGCAAAAATCACGGCAATATAACCATCTGTAATAAAACAAATATCTGCCAAATAAAGTAGATCACTATCAGCTTATAAAACAATAACAACAATAAAGACTAATGAACTTGCTCTTTTTGTTTAATTTTAAAATGTCTTTTGAGGAGACTTCCGGGTCCCGTTTCCTGGTACGGATCCCATGGTTTTTGGGGTTTTTTTGCTTTCAGCTAAGAACTATAGGACAAGTTTGTTGAAGTACAAGGGCTAGATTTTGGACATCTGCATATTTTAATTGAAAATCGCTGCTTTTACATTGAAGATAGGGTGTTCAAAATTGAATTGGATTACGACAAAACAAAAAAATTTCACTTCCCATTTACTTTTTGAGGCGTGGCTATGAGAATGTGGGTGGAGATAGAGCGTGGTCTTTTTTTTTTTTTTTTAATTCAGAATAAAGGGTGGTGTATCAAATGTCATTTTACCCCATGCTTACGGGTCATTAGGCTTTACATGGGTTAACAATTGTATTGTTTCTGAATTGGCAACACTGATATCATAAAATAGATTGTTAAATGGTTTATTAAAAGGCATAAATAAATACAGTGAATCTGCAGGAAGACCACATATAACACATAAATCATGCTCTATTTTACATTCACACACACACACACAATTCAAAATGTACGGGTTGGTACAACTTTGATTTGTTTTTAACCGAAACTTATACTTAGAGGTGAACATTTTGAACTCATGAATGTTTTTTTAAGATACATATGATCTCTAAAAGATGATGGTAACCTCTCTTGTACTTTGTTAGTGTGTTTATCTCAAATGAAACAAAACTTACCAGTGTAACAAGCACATTTTACTGGAACAAGGATAACCAAACCACTTGCCTTCTAAATCCAATAAATATCTACCTGTCTGCCTCAGACAGATATTTATTGGATTGCGCAGTTACATGCAAGATAACATGCCCGTTAAAAATGTCCTGGAAATGTTATGTTATGACGGGATCCCTGATTTTGCCACTTGCTGTAAAAATTATGTTACCTCAATGGGATTAAGTGTGACATCACGGGTCCAAAATGTTCAGAGAGTTTGTCTGTCCTTCCTATTAATTATAGACATAATATGGACAGACAGACACATACAGAACTGTTCCATAAATAATATCAGTGGGTGTAACTATTTTTAGCATTCTTAAATGTTTAGGCCCAGATTTTACATTCTCTCATACCACCACGTTCATAAATGCCACCGATTATTACATTATTCACAGTAATTTGTACTTTTACCACTAATCTTACATACTGGAGATGCGAGCAGCCTCCAACACTTATAAAAAACATTGTTCATTGGGTGATGGGCCTATGGTTCCACACAGAGCACATAGGGTCTAGACACTGCAGCCTTGTGGTCAGAACGCCAGAACGATGTGGGATTAACTCCAACAGTTACTCTTTTCTTTTGAAAAATGTGGAACTCTTCAGCAACATTACTGCCTCAAAACACTCCAGAGGCCAAAACCTCCCAAATTACAGGGCAGTGGGGCACAGAGGAACATTGACCACATGACATTAATCATCTCCAAAAATAACAAATAGACATTGAGAAGTGACAACATGTACACCGATGTAAATTTGTGGATATATTGTCTAGGTGCATTCAGTTTTCTGTGGGTGCAGTTATTATTTGTCAATCTTACGAAGTTGTTGAAATTATTATACAGAGATTAAAATGGACAATTGGTGCATCACAGTGTCAGGACTATGGCATGGTTGCTATAGATGGTACTTGTCATTGTTTATTGCTGTAAAAGCCACCCCCTGACCATGAGTTCATTGATTGGCATAGTAAGTTGGTGGCGTTGTGATGAGGTGCGAGCTGGGTCACAGGGTTAAAGCTTGTATTCGTCTGAGGACTTAGCTGTCTCAGCCAGAGCAGCTGTCCAAACGCATACACAACCAGATGTGTTTATGAATGACTGCAGTGTGCACCTGTGCACTGAAGCACAGTAGGGAGCCACAGTCCAAGTCCACAAGAGTAGAAATGTCTCCCATACATGGAAGGTGTATAGTTTACTTTTTCCCAATTTCTTGGGCGAAAGTAACTCATGTTGGTAGCATTCTTGTCCTCTGATTCGAAAGTTGGCAGTTTGAATGTTATGTTATTTTACTGACCTTTATTTAACCACAAAAGTCAAACTGAGATTTTAGAGGAGTCTTCATTTTTAGTGGTAGGGGAAACTGGAAACCAAAGGAAACCTACGTAGACGCAGTGAGAACATGCAAACTCTACAGGCCACACAAACCAGGAGCTTTTTGTTGTTATGTGAGAGTGCTAGCCTCTGTCAACCATCAGCCATCAATGATAGGGTGGTCAGATCCACTGGCACAGTGGCAGTGGTCAAAGCTCTTGCCTCCCAATAAGAGAATCTCACAATCTCTCTGGGTGAAGTTTGCATGTGTTACCATTGGTTTTCTCCAGGTTCTCCGACTTCCTCCCACCGTCCAAAGACATGTATGTGTTAAACAACTGTCAACTCAAAATTGCCCCTAGTGAACAAATGTGAGAGTGAATGGTTGTCTGGTCTTTGCGACCCCTAATGGAAACGAGCAGTAGAAAATGAAAAAAAAACCTAATGAAATATCACATGCTTTCTACTTTGTGTGGTGGCAGGTTGAAAAATTGTATTATAATGAAAGTTGCATTGTACAGACAATTGGTACAGACAATTTTATTTGTGAATTTCAGTGTGGTGTTTTTTTAACTGCTATAAGAGATCATTTGTGGAAACTGAACTTGACAACCAAGCTTGAAATAAATAAATACATTATTGATTGATTAGCAATTCTCTTGCTGACAAACACTCACTCCACCAACATTATGAAAACTGAACGCATTATGATGTACATGGTGTACATCCTAATGCATAAAGGATTGTTGATCAGACAGGAAAACAGTAAAAGGCAGTTCAGGTGCAGTTAAATGCAATTTATATATTGAAATAAATAAGAGGTACATTAGGAAATACGTTGCGCATGACAGTTCATTTCATTTTTTTTCATTTTTTTTAATTCATTTCATTCATAGCAACAAAATAAAAACAACTACATCTATCATCTACAGAGATGATGAATGAAAGGGCACAGAAAGAAGCAAAAGCTTATGATATCTGCCCCTTATCAACATAAATCGTACACTTCCAGTGCGATGCGTTACAAACAATAAACAAATAAACAAAAAAAGAAAGATTTTCTGCTACATAACACAAAAGACGACTTAGGATGTCCTGCTACACAACATTTTTGTATCTTCCCACTAACAATTTTTTCACACTTTTCTTAAAGATATTAATGGACTTGGAGGTTTTAATTTTGCACTCCAGGTTGTTCCACAGACTGACCCCTTGAATCGAAATACATCTTTCCTTTGGTTTTGTTCTAAACTGTGGCTTAGTCAAAAGTTAAGTTCCTCCTAAATGATATCTACTTTCTCGCTTTTTGAATCGTTTTTGCAATCTATCTGGTAATAGCTCTTGATGAGCTTTATACATGGTTTTGAGGAGGTTATATTCTACCAATTCATTGAATTTTAATGTTTCTAATTGTATAAATATTGGGTTTGTGTGCGCTCTGTAACCACTCCCACTGATAACACGAAGAGCTCTTTTCTGTAAAAGGAAAATTGGTTCAATGTAGGTTTTGCAAGCTCTTCCCCACACTTCAACACAGTAGGTCAAATATGGAACAATCAAAGTTTTATACAATACACAGTGTCAGTTGATGATGGGTCTTTGTCCCCCACAGGCTTGCCATCAGATTGTCATTCATTTTTCCATCCTGAATTGTGTAACAGTAGCATTATAATGTAATTGTTTGACCTCATAAATATAATTAAATGAATGAGAGCTGCTGCTGGAAGGGCAGTAAAATGGGTCAGAGTTGAGTATGTGAATGTGTATGTCTATCTCATATAAGCAGACTATGTGATTTTGTGGTACTTTCAGGATAGCTGTACACATACACTGTATGTTGACTCAGTGAGATTGGCAGCTGGGTCTCTGGAGACCTGTGGTTTAGCAGACGCCGGCGCACTGTTAAAACTAAACATGGCTAATTGAGCAGGACGCTCACAGGGCCGTCTCTGTCTGTGCGTGCGAGTCTCTGTATGTGTGTGTGAGAGAGAGAGAGAGAGTGTTAGAACTTATGGAGTACCCATTGGGGTAAATAACATCAGTCTACAGTGCTTCAGCCAGGACTCAACACTGCAGCTTCTACACAAACAGTTTATAAAAACACACAATTGAGTTGATATTTAACTAATTTATTATTGCAGCTTTGAATGTTACTTTGTTTAGCTGAAAAACATGCCTTTATTATGGGGTCCTTGTAATCACTCAAAATGACTTTTAAACTGAAACGACCTTACTTCTCTATAAAGATCGAGTCTGAGGTGGAGCAAATAGTTAATCAAGTAGTGACACAATGGAACTGTGAACTATTCCCAATTCTAACTTGCAATGTAAGTACCCCTGATCAATCTAGCCACTAATTTATGATCTAATAATAAGGAAGGAAGTGCACCTTGCTGCCTCATGGCTGGATCAGACTTTATTGAGTGACTAAACTGGTAAACAAGGTGATATTAGAGAAACTGTGCAGGTGTTAAGTCTCTGTTTGCCCAAAGAGTACCATTCAAACTGAATCCATTTCCTTGTTGATGTACAAGGTGTCAGCAAGATGGTGGGATGTGGCCAAACAAAACTTGTTCAGAGGTGACGACCTCAGATGTGAGTTCATGTTTTGGTAAGCGTCCGCTCAGCCGTGTCACTCCTGGCATGAACGCGCTGCTGCAGCCTGGGATGGTTGGTGCAGGTGCTGAAGGGCTGAAGCGTGTCTCAATGTGGGCTCTGTGAAATGTGTGCACCATTCCAGCGGGTTGACGGATTCTAGCGGGTCGATTGGCTTGCCTACAGATCACAGCGTTTTCTCTGGGATGGTAGTGCTGGAATGCACTATGATGGGACATCAGCTCCATAGCTCCGTGCAGGCACATGTGCAGCCGTGCAAATGTGCCATGCATCACAAGACTTCATCCACGATAAGCTCTCACTACATTTCACCTGTGATGACTGCATTGATTCTAAAATGAGTGTTGCTGTCAAAAGATGACAAAGATTGTAAGATTGAAAGTAACGTATTAAGCAAGATTTATGGACAACCTTTAAACACTCAAGCATTGTGGCACTGATGAGTAAAATGAGACACAAAATAAAATCTAAACAATAAAAGTGGAGAAGAATGATGTAGGTAGTTTGATCAGAATGTGTCAAATGAAGGTCTAAGCTTTTAAATACTGAGATCTTAAAGTGGGAGAATGACACAAAACACAACTCCGTGTAGGCCTATAACTTAAAACATTTATAAAGCACATTTCATAAGGAGAAGGAATGCATTTAAAGTTAATCAGACCAATCAATCCAACCTTAGCCTTAGGCAAGAGCACCTTATATTATCTTACATACATACATTACATACATACATTTATTTTACTTATTATTTTATTTTGTTTGTTTATTTAGTCAAAACAGATCATCTTAATGAACAACAGCCGGAATTAGCCATGGGCTAGTTCATCTGTTGTCCTGCATTCACTCTCACAAACACACTCATTCACACACCTATTATGTTTTTGTCTTCAGGATAGATTGCTTCAGTCTACAACTTTTAACCCGTTTTACAAGTTTTCTCTTTCTAGACAGACTGCCAGGATAGTCTGTTTACCTGCTTTATACGTTTTGGCTACAATATGAAACGATGTGTGATTGTGTTTATTTATTTTGTTTGCTTGGGTCTGGTTGGCTTCTTGTGACAAATGATTATTACAACTGACTGCTATCTGCCTGAAAGGGGCTTTTCATTATAACATAGATTTATTATACTTCTATAGCACTTAATAGGACCTTTAAATGCACAATTTAAATTTCCCACGGTCAAGTCGAGCAGTTTATCGCTCTTCGTTTTGCACAATAAAATTATTTAATATTTCTAGAGGTTAGAGGTTCAGCTGTTGTGATTTCCTGCTCACAGTGATGGTGGTTTGTGTTAGTCATAGCTTCACTGCAGCAGTCAGTTACTCACATCTGAATTACATCCAACTGAAATTCCAAACTTTATTTACTGCAAAATGATCAGGTACAATAACAACAATAATAGTGTGCTATTTATAAATAAGAATTGATGACATGTGTGACTAGAGTGATTATAAACCAAGGCACTCCTGTGACTTAAAATTCTCACACATAATATGAGAGATATTGACTTGGCACAAACCTGTGCCCTTAGCCCCTAGTTTCATGCTCTGGTGTATTAGATAAGACATCTGTACACCCCAGACAGATGCAGCTGGACTCAGGGTGTGTATCAGCATGTGCACACAACTATACCAAGTTCACCTGTCAAAGCAGATCTTTGGTTCATGAGAAAAAACATCATCACATCTACAGTACATTTTAAAAATGCATAAGCCCCTTTACAAGGCCACACAGAAATGAATCTTACCACATGGTGTGGCAGCAGGTTCTGGGTGGAACTGACTCACAGAAGGGTTGTGACACTGATATTGGAACAATTGACTCTCTACAAGTAGTAGTGACTCCACTTTACTCTACTGGTGTCTTATTGACATTTTTCAGATCTATTTCAGTATTATACCTGACTTGATGGATGTGTTGATTGTGTGACTGCATGAGCTTCATTATGTGAAGTTCTTTGTAGATCAATTAGTGATTTGGATTGTTTTTGTATAAAGTTTATGGATTTATGATCTGCTCTTATTTTGCACGTTTAGTCACCTGCCTTGAATAAACTTCAGCTGCCCTGTCCTCAATGCTCCCTTGCATTTGTCATGTAGTTTACACTGTAAGATGATATTCAACATGAGGGCTGCCCTCTGGAGGGCTCCTTTACTCAGTCACAGAGAACTGATAATGCCATAATACCATTCAAGTTCTCAGAGCACCACCTCACAATCAGACAACAAACAAAACATTTCCAGCATAGAGTGTTGGTATCTCACTAGTAGCAGAAACAATGATAGAAAAGAAATACATGGGAAGAGAGTGAACATGCAGAGTTAAACTAAGTAGGTGATTCAGAGTAATAATATGCAAAATGATAATACTAATTGAAAACACATTTTCAATTAGTATGTACAATTTCCCTTCTCACCCTCCATGGGTGGTCTCATCCCTTTCTGAGCTCAGGTCCTCTGTCCAGTAGGGTCCAGTATCTTAGCTGTTCCTAGCACTGCACATTTCTGAACTGAGATGTCAAATCAAATCAAATCAAATCAAATCAATTTATTTTTATAATGCCCAAAATCACAACAACAGTTGCCTCGATGGGCCACAGGTAAAAGCAGTTCAGATAACTGTCCCGGAATGCCCCTGTCCTTTGACCCTCCTTCGCGGCGAGGAAAAACTACAAAAAACCCCATGGGAAAAAGTAGAAACCTCGGGGAGAACCACAGTGAAGGAGAGATCCTACTCCCACGGACGGACAGGCTGCAGCTGAACTAGGAATGATGCATCCACTTGGACTGTGGAGCCAGAACCACTCAAGAGGGAGGTGGCTTTAAAGAGTTCCTCCAGGCGGACGAGGAGCAGTCCACCAGTGTAGAGAGGTCTGCCGTTCCTCCAGGGATCTGCTGCCACTCACCACAGGCACCACTTTGGCCTTCACATTCCAGGCCTTCTCCAGCTTTTGTATCTTAACGTCTGTGGTCTGTATCTCTTCCTTTGGCCACCTTATTATGCCCATAGGGTATCTGATCTTGCCATTGAGCTGGCGTTTTAGGACTTGCCTTATTTGCTGGAGGTATTTGGCTGTTGCCACGTTCCTCGTTGCGTCTTTGAGGTTGCCATTTTCCTGTGGTATTCCAAGGGATTTGTACCCATCCTCAGTGTCTGCTAATGTTCCCTCTGGGAGTGAGACCCCTTCTGTGTGGACTGCCTTCTCTCTCTTTGTTTTCATCCGACTGCACTTCTCCAGCCTGAATGACACCCTAATGTCAGGGCTGTAGATCCTGGTCGTGTGGATCAGTGAGTCGATGTCTCACTCACTCTTAGCATACAACTTGATGTCATCCATGTAGAGGAGGTGACTGATGGTGGCCCCATTCCTGAGTCGGTATCCATAGCCAGTCTTGTTGATTATCTGGCTGAGGGGGTTCAGACCTATGCAGAACAGCAGAGGGGACAGTGCATCTCCTTGGTATATGCCACATCTGATGGACACTTGTGCAAGTGCTCGAGGGTGGTCTTCCACTGCCTCATTGGGCTTGCTATGAAGGCCCATAGCATCAAATTGATGCTGTACATCTCCAAGCATTTAGTGATTCATGTGTGTGGCATAGAGTCATAGGCTTTCTTGTAATCAATTCAGGCAGTGCACAGGTTGATGTGTGAGGCAGTTGGTGTTTGGCTTCTCTGTTGTCTTTGCCTTTGCCTTTCTGTGCTTCTTCTCACCCTCTGCGAGCGGCCTCTCTAAAGCTAGCTGTTACTAGCACTGTGCTTTACTGGACTGAGATGTCTGATGTTTTTCCAACAGAGCCTTGTTCTCGTATCTCCATTTGTTTCCATCTGTTCATCTGTTGATTAATTTACATAACAGGGCTGAAAAAGTTTAATCAGTCAATCGCAATAGATCATTTAGATAATTAGTAATTGAATGATCATTATCTGGACTGAAGAGACAAACAGGAGGATTCATCAGGTACGATGTGCAGATCGTGTTTAATGGCAGTTTGAGGAACGTAACAGCCCTCAGGATCTGAGTGGGTTTGCTTCTGGTAATCAGGCTGAACAAATTATCAGTGGACCCTAAGCCTGCTCCGTTGTGGAATCAAATGAATGATAGTTTTATTTGTGTTTGTATGTAAATGTTAGGGGGTGTTTAGGGACAGTAACAGTATTAACACACTAATATGTTTGCATGTACATGGTTCTTGTTGCATGGAGATACATTTTGTGGCTTCTGCTGTCATTGCTGCGGTGGCCAAACCCCGGACGAATAACAATCACACTGACTAACTGAGAACATTGAGCAGAAGAGAGTGCAGTGCCAGCGTGGGTTTAGACATCTCACGACACCACCCTTAAGTTCAGACGTTTTCATGAACACTGCGGCACTAATGACTAATGACTATAAGGGCTTCCTGCTGTCTGCCCTATCGCGTGAAGGAGGTCAAGCTGCGGAGAGCATTAAAACAAAAGACTGGGACACAATGACACGCTTAATGGAAAATGAATAGCACACGCATGGACAGTCACGCACCATGAAGTACAAAGAGCAGGAAAAAAAACATTTAAATCTGTTAACTTCTGGGTCTGTCTTCTGAGGATACGTTGTTTTAACACAAACACTTCAACAGTATTTGGACTCACAGGTTATCACAATCTGCACAGTAGTTTGTTCTTTTTGTTAGACTAGACATCTCTTTTGCAAAAGCAAAGAGAGCAGCACCAAATACAGATATACCGTGCTTTAGGACAGGCACATGCCTCTGGTGGAATCCAACATCACTGTGATCTCTTTCATTTCCCATGTCATATCCAAAATCAACATTTTATTTTAGTTTTAACAATTTAATCTCAGATTTGTTCCCCCATGATAATTATCTAATTATTTCAAAAATAATGATCCACAATAATTGTATTACCTAAATTAAGTTTCTTTTTAGCAGAATGGATGAGATGAGCTTCATTACAGCAGGCCCTTGTTCACTGGGTCCAGCTGAAACATTGCAGAGGTGTTTTGAAGGGTGTTTAGTCTTTGTGTTGATTATTCATCTCGTATTTGCTTTTCTTAGTCAAAGAACTGAACATTCCTGCATAATTCATCACAAGACTTGAAGCTTGGCTACTCATAAACATCTTTATTAGCATATATCCTAATCTGCTGCACTCTCCCCTTTGTCTCACCTCTCCAATTCCTCAGCCTGCGTCGCCTTATCTGCTTGACAGGCCACTAATAAAACACAGTATTTGTGTGAGAGAGAGAGGGGCTAACAAGAATGGTGTGTGTGGCTCAGTGCCCAGTGCCTCCTTAGGGCAGGATATTAGAGAGGTCTGGAACACCTCAAAATTTATGAAGGCAGCAGGACAGCACAGGCAGTAGTCTGATGAACGATGGTACCACTCCACTCACTTCATCAAATATACTGTTTGAAAAATCTTTTCAATGCTCTTGAGAATTTCCTGTATTGTGTGTCAAGTATTTTAATCGATTGATTATAGGAAATGAAATGTGTGCACGGTGGCAGAGCGGCTAGAGCTTCTGCCTCTCAATAAGGAGATCGTGGGTTCGAATCCCGCACCACCCCAACATCGTGGTTTCGAATTCTGAACCACCCTAACATCACACGATCTCTCTGGGTGGAGTCTGCATGTCCTCCCCGTGTTACCGTGGGTTCTCTCCGGGTTCTCCGGCTTCCTCCCACTGTCCAAAGACATGACTGTGTAGGTTAATTGAGAACTCTAAAATTGTCCCTAGTGTATGAATGTGAGAGTGAATGGTTGTCTGTCCTTGTCTGTCTCTCTGTGTCAGCCCTGCGACGAGTTGGCCACTGTCCAGGGTGTACCCCGCCTAAGGCCCAAAGTCACTGGGATAGGCTCCAGTCACCCGCGACCCCTAACGGGAATAAGCGGTAGAAAATGAATGAATGAATGAATGATTATAGGAAATGAAATGTGGTCTAAAACACAGAAAGACCCCCAGCACGGAACATAGCTGCATAATTAGCATGTAAGTCACCACATTAAAAAGAATGTGATGAATCAGTGCCTTTGCCGGGGTGTGTCTACGTCACATGATCACCTGGGTGTGCCATGTCTGACGGCAGAAAAGCATGAATGCAGCATTGCATGGAGCGCAAAACTGACAAAACTCACACTTTTTTTGTCAATTAGGTGATTGCTACTCCTAATGCATATTCAGCTCAGTTGTCGGTGGAGGTGGACAATTTTAGATGCTCAAAAAGCACATTTTTGGGAGAAAGTCAAGTTTGCATGCCTGGAAGCTGACCCAGGGGACTGAAAAACATTGTGGATTTATACAGAATCAATGAACAAAGTACAAACTCTTTGATTCTAAATTATTCTAAAATGATAGATGATCAATGACCACAATTAATGTAAACTTGTGGGGCAGGGGCAGAATACTCAGAAATATATATATATATTTTTTTTTTCTGAATAAAACATTATGCACAAGTAGTTAGTGAATATATGTATAATGCATTAGTTGTGCAAATTGGATCTACATACATTCATACAAGTTTATTTTCATACACTTGGCTCTGTATAATAACATTAACTAAGCTTGTAAAAAGTGCTCAGTGCAAATCTGTGAGTACTTTGAGTGCTCCCAGTTCTTCTGGTGCATTATTGCCTATCATCACTGTCTTCTGTCTTCAACAACAGGTTTATGATAAAAAAATGTAAATTAGGTTTACCCCTGCCTGTTAATGCAGCTGACTGCACAACAACAGATCACAATTTTCTGTATAAAATCAATAAAATCGGCTGAATAATGGGCAGGTTTTCAAGATAGTTTCCATAATTTTACGTGCACAGAGAGCCTTCTGCCGTCCGTCATGACAAAGTGGTTCCGTAATGACAAAGGGTCAATACTTTACTCTCATTATTTACAAATCATTCATTTGCATGTAACATTCTTCAGGTGAATGTTGACACATAATAACCAAGAGATAGGCAGGGTGTGTAATTTATATTAGCCTTAGTGTGAGTAAGAGCATTTGTGTTTCATTTGCCCTGGACGGGAAGGGGACCCAGACGGAGAGGCTTGTCATCGCTGGGCGAGGACCACTCGGCTCTGCTCAGCGCCCTCATCTCCATAATGGCTTCCAGTCTCCCATAAAAGCTCAGGACCATGGGAAACCACGACAGGCCATCACATCCATTAGATTCTTGTTTGGTGCTTACGGAGTACCTCTCAACACTACAGTGTTTACTTTCACATTTTAGGAATCTTTTTATGATGATAACTATACAGTTTCATATTATGTAAATCATGTTACTCTGAAGTACATTTGCCTTTTGTTGTGAAACACTGACAGACATAAAATGACAATTAGAAGAAAGTCACCAAGTTGCCTCAAATTAGCCACCCTATAACTGCAACATTACAGTGCTATGAATATAGGATAATGGAGGCAGTTTTCTAGAGATGCTGAGTACCTGCCTATGCTCTACTCTGCTCAAAAACATGATCAGGGTTGTTCTCAGCATACAACCAGATATAATAAAGTTATTTTGCATAGAGGGTGAGCAAATAAGATCATGATAGAAATATGTTTGAGACCAGTAAAATGTACCTATACATCTGTATGTATTAGTGCATGCTTACCTTTATTAAGGTTTCTTGTCTTAGTCTGGGCTGTGCTCTGTTGGCTCCTCTTGTATATATCTCCTGTACTGTAGGCCCTGCCTCTGTTTATGTTCCTGTGGGGCCCTCAGCCCTGCTCCTTGTCAACACATTAGTGTTTTATTGGGTGGGGGAACAGCAGTGCGGCTGCTGCTGTATTGGCATCACACATGCCAGCATAAACACATCTGACATGAACAACACGTTGGCTGGATAAATGTGTGCTTGTCTATGTGTATTTAAAGGATTAAAGGGTTGATGACCTGTTGTTTAAACCAGCCAAGTCATTCCATAAAAATTTTAGTCATCAAAAATATCTAAAATCTGCCTACACAGATGGATTGTTGGTCAAGCCTTTATTTCTGGCATTATCGTACCCATCACTAAGTGAAAATGTATATGATCCTAGTTGCAGTCCGTCCAATGACACAGTGCACTTGGGGTATATTTTGTTTATTCAAGAACACAGAATATGGGCAGACACTCCACAGTATTGCATTCATTTTTGTTCAACACAGCCAATGCACCAGCTTAGTTTGCACAATTTAAGTTCTCGTCTTCTTAAAAATCTATCCTGAGTCCTATCTCCATAAACAACAGACAGGCGTTGGCCTGAAAGAGCCAGACAAGAATTCGATTGAAACTGCTATAGTTTGCTGCTTTAGTTTGGGGTATTGTCACATTGCTTTGATTCGGAGGCCAGTGGAGTTTGCGGTCAGTTTTATTGTGGGAGAGTGCAGAAACAATGGGAGATGCCAATGAAGTGATTGATTGATGGTAGCTCCGGACTACAGGGTGTGTGTGCTTTTGACACATGTTTGAAACATTACATGGTTTGGACCAGCGATGGTTGCGTGTGGCAGACTCACATCAAAATCTGTCTTGTAATATCAGTGAACGACCGCCGCGTGAGCACCAACTTTATTAGTGTGTGGATGGGTGTGGAACGAATAGACAAGTGCGTGACTGCAGGACACTGTGATGTAGCGACAGTGTTATGGAGAATATGTAATCATTTGTTTAGCAAATGATTACGAGCAAAAGCATTCTTTGTGAGTCTCATCACGAGCACCAGAGTCGGTCTTCCTTGCGTCTGGTGATCTAATGAGCTGCAGACGAAAACAAGTGTTCTACAGTGTATCTGAGGACGTCCACTCGGCAAAACAATCAAATTCATATATGCATATTTTTGTTTGCTTGTTTGAATTTATTGAAATCACATATGAAAAATTCACACTGAAGAGCAGGTGAGGATAATGAAAACTCATGAACCATGAAGCACGTCTGTCTGAGACTGTCTGGGGAAGATAAGACTGACTTGAGAATATGTGCACCTTAATGCAATTTTGTTAGATTCAAAGTAGCTTTCTCTGCCTTTGTCAGGAAATGATAGTTTATTTTGCAAAAATAATTGAGAGACATAATGATTGCAATATATTGAGTGCCCTCAGTGTCCTTCTCAGATCAGTGCATGAGAAAAAGGATGTGTTTGGGTTGGAAATCCATTTTGGACCAAGATTTGCAAAAGAAAAAACAACAACAACAACTAAATATATAAATACAGTTGTTTGATGGCATTCCCTCTCTGTCACATATGTCTCCAGCTTGTTTTCCTACAAGGCTTATGGTAACATAGTGTCACTTACAGCTGTGCTGCTATTTGGTTCCCTTCATTTATTGGGTGGGGGTGACAGACACCCAATTCAAGAATTCAAATAAAGAAAGAACCAAGACCACCAAACATTTTCCAAAATCAACAACAGATAAAGCATGTTTAAGCAAATCCAGACCCAACAATGATAACAATGCAAACATTTGGCTCACTACAAGGGCAACGATATCACATCCTAGCATTCTGCTGCACCCCCACACACAAACAAAGTGTGGTCTTAATGGGTAGAATTTATGGTTAATGTGTCAATCTACATCCCAGGAGAAGCCACAAAGTTGGAGTTGCTTTTACAATTTTGAAGAGGTATTTAAATAAGACTGTGATTACTCAAACCTTTTTCCCCCCACAATAAGTATCTTTTTGCTGTGGGTGACCAGCGTAGACAGTGGGGCTTTGTTGATGTTTTGAAATGGACTTGCGCTGTGTACATGGTGCTGAGTAGTGGAGTGTGGTGTTAGAGCGGGACCCTTTGGGACTCTTTCTGTGTGTCTATGTGCAGCAGGCTGCCATGACAAACATTAGCCCTGTGAATTATGACCTGCCATCTCACTGCTGAGTATTTATCTGCGCCGAGAAGGATTTTCAGCTTGCAATATCATAACTAAAGTCTGTCAAGTGTATTCATAAAAAGGTACATACTCTTACTAAATATAACTTTTTGAATCCCAAACACACACTAAAGTCTTTATAATTATGGAGTATGGCTATTATGGGTATTTTACGATTTAAGTGAGAACTAAGTGTTAATGGCTTGTTAAGCTTTGGTGTAATGTTTTCACAGTGAAATGTTGGTTTCTTTTCTTAAAGTATTTTTGGCCCGTAAAAGCTTTAGACAGGACAAGGGTGAGAGCAGGGATGACATTCAGCAAATAGAAATGCGCTGATGCTTTAACCACTCGACCACCAGCACCATGTTGATTTAATAGTGGTCAAAATTTTGCAAAGTTATATTTATATAAAAAGCATAAGTTACATATATAAGGGAGTTAACCCAAAGGAAAAAGATGGATGAAGCTTTGAAGAATATTGACATGTAGAGATGATCATCACGTGCTTTTGCAAGTGTCATAGTTTACATGTTAATGTGAATTTTCACATTTTCTTCTGAAAATTAAAACATTTTATTAATTCATAGATCTAAATACATTATTTAGATCTGTCTGGACGTAATTCAAGTCTAGACATTTAATTTTGTGTCTGTGGCACATGTTTCAGTAAATCTAGGCTACATGACCAAACATAGGTTTAATGGATTAAGGGCCCTTAAATACACTCATAGAACTATACAGTAGTTACACACAGGTAACTGACATTCATGGCGATGAATAGAGTTGTTGGTGTTGGTCTGGCATCTACAAGTGTCTGTAATAGTTTGGTGACATGTTTGGTCCAGTTTAGCGCTCACACGCACGTTTTGTTTTTATCACAGAGTACACGCAGCTCGACGTGATTTCCGCCGTGTGTTTGGTTTGTTCTGTGGCGGAGCAAAGCCACCGCTGTACACTGCTCCGTGCTCATAAACATGAATGATGAAACTGAATGATCTGCTCTACGTGAGGATTTGTGGATTATATGTGTAAAATGAACTGCGTTACTACAGCACTCCTTCGCTCAGGTAAAGCCTTCTGCATAATCTAAAAGAGCTGTTTCGTCAAATCAACCCGTGTGATTAATCCGCGTCAGTTTGATAGATAGATGGATCTCCAAGCGCTGCACTGTGCCACCCAATGCTCCTTGAAGGGTGGGCAAAATGCTGAGGACGAATTTCCCTACAATAAAATAAGGATCTATGTAGAGCATCAAAGATAATTGTGCTCAGTCTTGATCTTTGAATTGTACAATAACGCTCTAGCCTCTTTAATATCTATTAAAGGTCCCATATTCTGCTATTTTCCCCTTTACACAGTCTATTCTAAGGGCTTTGTTGATAAAATTTTGCGTTGTGCAATATCCATAACATAACAGTTTCCAAAAAACACCCATTTCTTGAACTGGCCCCCCTCCTTGCAAAAGCAAACGGCTCACTCTGAGATCTGACCCCCCCCCCGAACAGAGAGCAGGCTGCCTCCCCCGCCCAACTCGCGCGCCCCCCCCGCCCAACTCGTGCCGAAGCCTAGAGCGGAGATAGTGCGCATGCGCCGTGTGCTCCGGTAAACAGCGATACACAAACACGGGAATAAACATTTTATCCGTCATGACGGTGCGTCGTGCTGAGTCCTACGTCCTGGATCTGACCTGGAGTTTGACGTGGACGCAGTACCTCGATGACAGACGTTGCCGTTTTGTAAATAACAAGCTAACTCTTCGATCTGTCGTATCCATCGTGTAATTACTGTGTAGCATTAGCATTAGCTGTTTTTATTCTGCAGCTGCGCGCTTCCTGGAGGCGTGGCTTAAACACTGCGTCATCCTTGTGAAGCGCGTCATCCTTGTGAGGAGCCCCCGTCTGCCTGCTCAGCCGAGGGGGACGGAAAAGACAGTTCTCTAGCGAAAACATGCGGGAATCAATCAAAAAACCACTTTGGGCACACATACGAGGCCCAAATAGCACTGTAGGCAGGTTAAAACCTCTGAAAAGTCGATTTTGCATGTTATGGGACCTTTAAGTGTAAAACCAAGATAAGAGGGATACATATTCTATTTTGAAAAAAAGAGAAAAAAACAAAAGCTTTTCTAGCTTTTTTGTATGCTGCTCCTGCAATCTGGAACTCCCTTTAGTCGGACTTGAGGTTGGGTGAACTGTTCTCGTTTTTAGGGGTTTTTGCTTCATTTGAAGAAGGAAAAAAACAAAACAAAAGAAAGACCGCAAATCCTATAAAAATATATCTCCTTTTAAATATAAAGTCTGTTTTTATTTTCTTAAATGTCTCTTAATTGCGTAAATGTTTTTTCATTCGTGTGCTGCTGTATTTGTCAGTTTGATCGCCCACAAAAAAAGGGCTCAACCTCAGTGGGTTCTTACCTGGTTAAATAAGGGATAATAAATAAATAAGTAGCTATTTGGGAGCAGCCAAATGGGAGGAAGTTCTTGTCCCGGGACCATTATACAGACTGATCCAATAAGAACCCAGTGACAGATCAAAACATGGACAATTCCCTCCCAGTCTGGAAAAACACATTGATCTGCAGCACCCAAGTCAAAACACAGACATCCACAGCAGTGTAATTTAAGTGGACAAGACAACTCACATCCCCATTTGTATGATCTAGTGCCTAATACAGTCCATTTGTCTTGTGGTATTACATTGTAAAGTATGCAGGACTGAACCAGATGTTCCAGGGAAAGGAATACTTAACATAGGCGTGTGTGGGACTGACTCTCCTTCGCCCACTTTAGTTGTCCTTGGGGTCGGATGGGTCTCTCTCCTCCCTGTCTGAAAAACATGACTGGGCGGTGTGTACAGGCTTATTAATAGTGATAAGAAGACATGTAGCAGCATCTAATATAACCCGAGCCTCCTCTGAGGTAATATTTAAGTCAACGTTATCAACTAATGATATACCGGTGGCAAGCTCATTATGATTTCTCAGTGAGAACAATTACAGTGTGAGTCAGACAATGAGAGGTTGGAGGTTGTATATCTGCTCTGGATATTGACGGAGGTTCTGAGGAAAGAATGAAGAATGAGAGTAAAGTAAAGTAAAGAGATGGATGGAGGAGAGTGAGGTGGTTCAGAGGAGGTGATGGAGGAGATTGAAATCATTTTTGAGGAGGTGTCAAAGGAGACTGAGATGGAAGTAATCATAATTTGATTGTGCTTTGCCTCTGCATTGGTTTGTACCATTCGTTGTGTATTTACTCCATCATACAGCTTAAAGTGGACTGCTTCTGTCCTTGCTACACTTGGTTGAAAAGGAAGTCATTATTGTGTGAGTTGTGAAATTAAACACATCTTGAGACATTCTGTCAGCTTGCCAGTTTGAACTAGATTGTGGATTATTATTTTGCTCTTTTTAGATCTTTTTAGAAAATATTTGCTGTGAGTTTTAGTATTTATATTAGTTCTGGCTAATAAGCATCATGCAGTAAACATGTCGTAGTTATGGTAAATTCCCAAACCGCTTAATTCTCCAAGAGCCAGTTGTTTTAATAACTCGTGTGCTCTCTGGCACTTTTTTCCATGGTGATATGTTGAGCGTTTGATGGATGTGAGCTATGTATGAATGACTGTCTCTATTTATTGAAGGTGGGGGACACAGACACTTTGTTGTTGGGACAGGACTCGGCTGCTGACCCCTTGACCCTTGTATCTGACACACACACGCACACACAGGCTCCATAATGAGGGTGTCCCGGTCACAGCAGCCCCTTTCACCTGACCACTGGGACCGGCCTGTCCACACAAACACACAGATCACTCATCATGTCTGTGCCCCCGAAATGACTCAAGTGATGCTGATGTGCGGCCTGGTTTTACACTTCTCCTCAACAGCCGTACAGTTAAAGGTCTATTTTATTATTCAGGCTATTGACACCCCAACCTTGGTATTTCCTGCAGTATAACTTGAAACAATGCACGTGTCATGGAATTTGTAAAATACCAGCAGAGGGCACTAGGACTACATATCTAGAGGATTGCATAGTGAAGTAGCTTGTTTTAAACTGAAACAACTACAGCCAATGACAAAATGTCTGGTGGAGGTGTATGCCTGTGCTTGAGTCAAAGTTACAACATGTTTTTTAGATGAATCAATATGCTTTCATTTATCATTTTTACTGGCTTTCACAAACATGAGCTGATGAAACTATAAATGATGGTACAGAGCTAGTGCAGATAGAGGGAAAAGAAGTGACACTCTGCTGTGCTCTTGAATTGTAAACAATAGACCCTTCCAGTGTTTGTGTGCAGAACATCTGGCTGCATTCTAAAGGCTGATACCATTCCATGAGTTGCCTCTAATGCATTTTCACTGGGAGAGTTAGTGTTAGCCGCCAAACATCGCAAAACCAGGGCTGTTTTGGCGACTCACAACCATTCTACCACAGACGAGTATTAGCAGAGCCTAGTTTGAAAACATTACTCGGTAGAAATGTTTAGCTTAGTTTATTGACAAAAGAATTGGTGTCAAAATTAGCCAAAAAGCTAATGACCACATAATGAATATTTCTTGAATCCAATTTTATTCAGGCATTAATCGCAACAAAATATATAGCGGGGTAAAGCATTTTTTTTGTTTTAGTTCATCAAACATCACAAACCCTGCATATATTTTTGAATGTAGAGCTGGAAGTTAGATATTGACTGTTGTTACTGGTTGGCAATTATAGTGAACTTACAAACATTCATTGGTTTTAAACTATCCCGGAAAGGTCTACACATATTTTAGTTCAAGGTTACTTCTAAGACAATGGTAATGGAGAAATACATGACAGAGTAACTGTAATAAGTATTGTGTTCTTTTTATGATGTTTTGTATATTTTTATTTGTATATGATTTATGAATGTCCAGTAACAAGTGCAGCGCTTTTGTTTTTGGTTTTCAGGATGGATGGCTATGACAAGCTTTGGCTTCTGCCTACACCTGGCAATGGAGTGATGTTGTTGATTTGACTTTTTTATTGTGTATTATTGTATTGAGTCAATATTACCCAAATATATAAATAAAATGAATTGCACCGTTGCTAAATCTGGCACATTAACACAGTAAAACAGATGCTCATTTTAATGCACTGTCCCCAAAGAAAATAGAAAGCACTTCTCAGGGGATGATAATGCAAATCTTCTGCTGGGAAACCCTGTCATCACTCACAGGGGAGTGGACTGTGGAGAAGTTTAGTATTCCTCTGGTTCCTTAGATGTCCATTAAAGTTATGACTGAACATTTGGCTGGGGGGACACAAACAAGCTGGCAGCTTCTCTTCAATGCTTTCAGTCTTGATCAACAGCGCAATGTCTAGACAAGACTTCATTGTACCTGATTGGAATACATTACAAATGCATCTTATCAAGCTTTCCATTAGTGCGACACATTCCCATATGCCAAGTACAGTATATTTATGATTTCTGGGTTGTTCTCTGTTTGGTAACCACAGAACATTATGAAGTTGTTTTGTCTGGTAATTGGAGCTGAAGTAGAGCAACATGTTGAGTGTGTGGGTGGAGAGTGAGACAGGCTCCGGGTCATGCTATAAACCCTCTATTATGAGCACGAGGGGCACAACCTGTCTCCCCCAGGACCTGCTCATGAATGAAGCACTCACCTCTGCATGGGCCCGCCGACAGGGAATTACACAACCCATTGGTCTGGGATAGAGTGAGCACTTTCACATTTAATAAGCAGTTGTAGATTAGCCATCACAACAACGCGCCTCTTTGCCGTGGAAAATACTAACCACTTTTTGCACGTTTGCCGGCACTTGTCCCCCTGCCAAACAAACAGCACTGGTCAACCGTGGTATGCCGAGGTATTTACGCTAAACACTGGCAACGAGATTCCATCGCTCCTCCTCATGCTCACTAATACATTCCTTTGAGAAGCCGCTGAGTCCCCTTAGCCAGGAGCAGTTTATCTTGATCATGTCAGGATTTAAAAGCAAACATTATACTATATCCATATATTCCATTTTAAAAACACTTCACACCATTACTCAGGCAGAAAATCTTTGCAGGAATCATGCATATGCTTTTTTAATGTGACAAAGTTGATTAATTCTTGTTTGTGTTATACCATCGAAGGTTTAAATGGTATACAAATGTTTGAGTTTATTGTAGTAAACCTACAATAAACGCTTTACTCTGATTCACTTGTCTTCATGAAAAATGACCATGATATAGATTTGCATTGACAATGTTCTATTTTTATGGCATATTTTCCAAGTTCCATCTAAATTTAAGTTAGAACAACCTTCTAAATTGTAATTCGAGGAAACTCAGAGAACACATCAGAACCTGAGTCAGGAAATCCAACATGACTGCACCAAATGCGTTTCAAATAGTTCAAATATTAACAGCCTAATTGTGTTCTTCTCCCTTTAGTTGCTCTTTACTGTCCGTCTGTATTCTGAGAACCTGCTCCGTTGAGCGTTTGAAGTAAAAAATGCGCTGTGCTAATGTTGCTTATACCAATACTCTAAGGTTAATGTATAGGACTGAAAAACAGACAATGCAAAGCTGACATAACCTCATTTACGTCTTAATTATTATTGAACTGGTACCTTGACCGCATTTTAGTGTCTATGGAAATATGACATGACAAACGAGGAGCATAAACCAGTCATAGCCAGGGAGCCCCTATAGCAAGAACTAACAACAGTGCATTGAACCGTCGCTATACAATCCATTCATTATGTTTCGAACTCTTCAACATTGGATAGAGAAGCAGCAACAGGTGGACAAGCAATGATGCAAAGGGAACATATTATATGACATCTATATCCATGTTCCCTCATCATTTTATTATTTGTATTTTGATTTCATGGATGTCTGAGTAATCCTGTATTGCCCTTAATTTGAGGCATGAGTGTTCAGGAAATGTTTTTGCCTTCCTCTTATGCCTTTATTATAATGTGATTATTCATACATTCAGATTCCTGGTCATACACATATAGAGTTATACCATTTTTCAACAATAAAACCACATAAAAGTAAATATCTGCTGCTTGTTACGATGAACTGCTACTATGAAGAGGCGGGGCTTCTCTGTTCTGCAGTTTTGAATGGGAAGTCAAAAAACTTGTTTCTACTATACGGAGTTGATCTATGCATAAAAAAAAAGGAATGCCATTATACCATTCTTTACACCACCCATCACCAACACCCTATACAAGAGAAAAGTTAGAATGCAATTTGCAAAGTAGGAACTAATCTAAATATAGGGCAAATCGTTAAGTAAGTAAATGAGAAATGGTGGCAAATACCCCTTTATTTTGATCTTTTGGTCGTTTTGTGATAATCTTTTCAGTAATTTAAAGTCTACATGCTCAATTACTATCTGGATAAATGGTAGTGAAATGTAAATTAACTGTAATAGAGTGCATACTGTGTAAATGCCCGCCGCGACGCTGTTTACAACCCAAACACTCACCACCCACACGGTGATTACTGACAGAGCTATGTGCTGACTTTATGTGTTTCCAGTTAAAATTATCCAGGAATGAAGATTGACACCTCAGGATTAAAACCGACACGAAATTACAGCAGACCAGTGGGGAAGCACACAAACACACACTGCATGGAGTGAGACAGCAGCCATGTTTTTGCAGAGTCGGCCTGTGAGCAAAGCAGACGTAAGCATGTGTGTTATTTTAGCATCACCGACAAAGCAATAGAATGATGTAAGTGCATGCAAGTAGACTTCCACTGAGAGTTGTTTTATTTGTTTATTTATATTCACTTCAAAATCTGGTTTCCTAATGTTTCTCCCCCTCACACAGTATTTTGTCCTCCATGTCTATCGGATCAGTGGTCTTCAGAGTGTTCTATTCTTATTTTAGGACAGTGATTTTAATTTGTATATGTTGAATACTAGAATCATGTTAAAAACTACTCAGTCAGTGTCAGGCTAATTTCAGCAAAGAAGGAGGTTAACATGCAGAAATACAAAAAATGTGCAAATGAAGGAAAATAACATTCCAGATACGTTTTTGATTAAGCCACACAGTTAAAAGCAGCAGAGGGGCAAGAGGGCAGTTATTCAGCTGAGACAGGCCAGAAGGCGGTGCTGATCCCCAAAACGGGTATAGGTGCATCTCAAATTGTATCCCAGTCATGTTACTAATTTCACGGATGGCTCCTGTTCCTTTCCACACCACAAAGCAGCTGATGAGCCTAAACCTTATGTGTGCGAATGTTAATAGTGTCTGGTGGTTATCATAGACAGCCAGTGCTTTGGGTTTGGCCCTAACAGTATGCGGCCGTCGACATGGCTTTGTGTGTGTGGCTGGTTCCACAGCGGAACAGAGTAAACAGCAGCTATGCTAATATCACCCATACAAGCATCATACATTTGAGCTCTGTTTTCACAGCTGTTGAGGTTCTGACGGCTGCTCATAAACTGCACGACAAAGCAACACTTCTACCCCGGCTGCACTAGTTTGATCAAGACTTTTGAGAAATATAAGAATATTACTAAATGTGCAATGTTGTTTAGTGCTTTATCAATGTTTTAGACAGTTTTTTTTTTTTTTAATTTTGGTTTGGGATTGGATTATCCTCTTTTAACTAAGAAAACACGCACTGAAATTCAAAACATGCACCCAAACCGAAAACATGCACCCAAATTAAAAAACACACAACCAAATTCAAAACACGCACACAAATTCAAAACATGCACACAAATTACAAAACACGGACCCAAATTCAAAAACACACCCTGTAGCAACAGGATCCATACCAGGAAATTTGCCTGGAAAATCCAGAATGATATCTCTCTGTTCTATGTCCATACAGATCAATATCAGTCTGGTCAGTCTGTAATCTCCGTGCGAGTTCAGATGGGTGTGATTGACAGGGAGATTAGCCAATCAGGGACACGCATGGTCCGTCCGTATCAAAGCAAACATAGCTGCTCACGAGATTAAAAAAAAAAAGCAAAAAATATCACAAGGATGGAAAAACATGGCACATTTCTGCAGAACCAAAGATTGAACACAAAACTGTTAATTTGAGATGAGAGAAGTTTGATTTTGTTCTAAAACATAGATGACCAATGAACTATTTTCGTTTCACACAGAAATAAATACATTTGATTGAACAATACGCTTTGGAATTGACTTGACACATGTTGGAGGGCGGAGTGACCAGACACACTCATTGTAAAGAATTGAAGAAGTGTGTATTCTGGATCCCAGGCAACCAGGAAATGGGATCTGGGCTGCGCATGCGCCTACCGAGGTCTCCTCAAAAGATGTTTCAAAATAGGGTGAAAAGAACACGTTTATTCGTTATTATTGTTGTTTTTTAATGATTTACAAAAAATATGCAATATTTTCATGCCGCACAAAACAATAAATAAAAGGAAAAATAAATCAATTGTTTGAGGCACTGCAGCTGATAGTGATCTACTTTATTTAGCGAATACTTGTTTTATTGCAGATGGTTATTGGGGATATTGGCGGGATTCTTTCCACTATTTAATATTCACCTTATTCCGGAAGTTGCCTTACGCGCCGCCGTCTTTTTTCCATTGTATTAGTTTACACGGGGCAGACGAGCTCAACAGAAAATAAGTTCTACACGGACTAAAAAGCCGTTTTCAGACGGAAAGACTTTTCAATCGTTCGTCATTAGCTTTAACGTAATTCTCATCAAACGGAAGTGCGTTTACAACAAAAGTGCGTATCTGTGGTAAAAAGAGGCAAAAGTGGGCGGGGCGGAATAAGGTGAATACAGCAGTCATCCATTCGAATTTTTAAATTGTGATGATCAGGTTCAGATAGTACTACTGAGCCCCGCAAGTAGGTGAGAGAATGAAAAAGTATCCCGTGATCCTGAGTTTTCACAGGATCTTGAGATCCCAAGACGTTTTTTTCAAATGTGTGTTCTGAAGGCCAACACTTAACAGCGTGTGTGGGCAGCAGTGGTGTGTCACAGAGGACAACATGAAAGCTGCGCATCCTGGTTTATAGGACAACTCTTAAATGTTCAAAAGAGTTGTCCTGTAAACCGCAATGCGCAGCATTAATGTTGAACTGGTTCACTTGAGCAGTGAACAGCTGACGTCACTCAAATATAACTCATGTTTTCTTCATAAATAAAATATAAATTGTACCTAATTGTGCTTTTTCTTCATACGGCTCATGACGTTTGGTAAATCCAAGTCGCTGTGAGATGAGGCTAAACTAGAGTTAACAAGACAAAATGTATGGGTTTATGTCACCTTATTCTACTTGTTTTCACTTCTCTGGGCATCTACGTGCCATTTCAACCTCTGTTTATAAAAAATGTTGGATTTGGATAATGTAGGATGTATTATTAACTTATGGTCTTGATGCAAGCTTCATAAACAGGAAACCGTAGATGCTAACGCGTGCTAGCTTTGTTTTGATAAGTCTGTCAGCTCAACAAACAAAAAGAAAACATTACATGTAATATGCCAGTTTTTCACAAGATCAAGTCCGCGTTTGGTGAGGAAGATTGTTTTATGTTTATATTGTTTCTTTGCCGTTTTGTTCTTGCCTGCATTTTCTCTTGTCTTCTCTTGTCCACTCATCTTGTGCTAAACCAGTCCGTGGGGCTGTGGCTAAACTTGTGAGGAGCCCCATAGTGCTGTGCGCGTGAAAGTCAGGGCTATTCCTGCTATGTCTGCTTTGTGATTATATGATAGCATCTTAAAAATGGATAGTCTTTTAATTGCTGTTACTTGTATAACCAGTGGTGGCGCAAGCCTCCTATTTATTATGACCCACGTGTGTATGCAAGTCTCAACGGTGCAACTGACTGTTAGTCACCCTAGGCTCCATCAGCAGACATTTTATGAACTGTACTAATAATGCACTCACTGCATTTAATTTAGCTTTATTAAGCTCAGCGTCTGAGAGCCATGTTGGTGATTAGATGCCCTTTTCAAATGAATGCTTATCTGTACTCAAAGAGCTCTGAAAATATGCCATTTGTTAAACAAACGATTCTATACATTTACTCAGTGTCTCTGTCAGATCTGTCCAACAGACCTTTGCATAACACCCCTATCTGGTCCTATAAGTCTTTCATATTGATCACTATTCCTTCACCTTCATAATCTTCCTTCAGTCAGAAAAAATAAAATATAAAACTGACATTTACTTCGCTGATCAAATGGTAAGGGTAATTTATATGCTAATGGACCATAGTTACCTATAGAGGGGATATACAGCAATTGCACTAGCCAAAACACACTGAGCCCAAGCCATGCTGTTGCTAACCTTCATGACTGCCACAAACCACCAATGACCCTGTATAATATGACTCAATGAGACCAAGGGAAATTCCACATCAGAGTGTTTTCTGAAGATTTCGCCTTGTCTCTGGCTCGTTGTCGTAATTGAATTAGGAAGTGGTGGGAACGTAAAGAGCTGCAGATTGGCTTGTAAATAAACATACATGGCCTTTTAATCCAGCCCCCGTTTGAAGTGCATAAACCCCTCCAGACCCTTTTATGAGGTGTACTTCTCCTGCTTGTGCTGTGGTGGATTGGGTTTCACAAGTGGGGTTAGTGCGTTTATTTTAGATGGAGGCAAAGAAGGTGCTGGGTGATGAGATGAAGAGGAAAATAGTTAACAGAGATACATGCAAGAAAGAACTGGAGGGGTAAATTCAAACCGGCTAAGTGGCTAAGTGGCAGTGACAGTTTGCTTAGGTGGTCGAAGGCTTCCCTGAATCAAGGTCACAGTGCTGGGAAATGGATGCAAGCAATAAAAACACTAAAGCGTCTTCAAGATACCAGCAGTGCAGAGTGTTCGCTGATGCAGACTAGGTTGGGCTCTTAGGGAGGAAACACTTAATTAATAAATCACAACTAATCGATTATTGAGATGATAGTCAACTAATTTAGTAATCGAATAATAGATTTCTGGCCTATACAATGACTCCAAAACATGTTGTCTGCTGAGTGAAGAGGTTTATGATTCAGACATGGCAAGAATTACTTCAAAAAGACACAGGAAACATGTGAATTTAGTGTTTTTGATAAAAATGCATCCGTATGTCCTCAAGTGGAGTCACCTTAGCTTTATCTGGGTCAAAAAGAGTAAAAATGGCATGTTCTCGGGCCTTAAAAACAGCAAATTGATTCATTGTGAGAATATTCGTTCATTGTAGCCACCTTTTGTGAATGGAGAGCCTTAATGATTGGCAGACACACTCTCATTAGTCTGTCCCAGGGCCATTGTGGCTACAGGAGCAGTTTATCACTACAACATGCGACTGAAGAGTGGATGAATAATGCTTGAAACTGTAAAACAAATGTGAGTGTCTTTTAAAGGGTTATAAGAGCTATGCATTAAAGCGAAACTCTCATCATGACCGATGACTTGAAATCTTATCCCCATATGTAATGGACTATTCCTCACAGACTCTACCTATAAGTATGAAAAATGTAATACATAAACCCTTGCATGTAAATTGAGGTTGTTTTATTGAGTTCATAAATATGTGAAAATTATACTTTACTCCGTTTAAACTCTGGTAGTTAGAGTTTTATGGACTTTTATTATAGCAATGTAACATAAGTCAAAATCCATTTCCATCAGAGTGCAATTTAAGCAGTCATTTAAATGTCTGGGGCTGCGATCCATCACAGCTGTGTTCATCTTTGGAACAAATGAAAGCCGAATGACTGCATTGCTTTTGTTATTCCAAATCTTGTGAAAACATGTAGCTCTCTAATATGGCTTCAGACTGATTTGTGGGAGCAGATTCACTGGAATACACTGGTGGAAATAGTGACTGTCTGCCCAATGTCAACAGCATCACTGAAACCAAAGACATTTGTAGGTCCCCGGTGCTCCCCAAAACCGTGTTTCCATCTAATTATTTATCTCCAGATTATGGCTTGGCACAATCAATGGCATCTATTTTAAGGAATAACCCTGTCTTCTATGCTCGTGTGCCCTCGTTGTGGGAGGTCCTAAGCGCAACAAAACTACATGGAGATTTATGACACCAAGCTCCAGCTGCATACCTTAGATTTCTTTTCAAACAGATCCATCTCCATCTCCTATAAATCTTCACTATGAGCAGACGACATTTTAAAAAGGGAATGCTCTGTGCAGGTCTGTGGGGGCAGCATGCAGTTTAACCTGGAAATCTTTGAAACATAAAATTAGCTGCTCTGGGACAGCCATTTAAAAGCTCTTTTCATACACTGTATACACAATAGCTTGATGGATTGCAGAAATGAGATTTAGGAGAGGAAATTAGTTCGATCTTAGTGCAGTATAAATATAATGAAAGGTCTATAATTCAAGGAGGACTCCCAAGCTTAATAGTGTTTCTGCAGTGTAGTTTGGCATGCCACCATCTGGACATGTGTAGATACTGTCTAAGGTTGACAGGTTGAATCTAAAATAAATATATTTAACAGAAATAAAACAAGGGCTGGGCAATGTGGTGAAATAATTGAATCACGATCTAATCCCTCTGATGATCTGCAATTTTGGGGTAATTGTCGTATTCACTATTTATCTGCTAAAACAACTATTTTTTTCCCCGCTCACACCTCTTGTTGGTTTGTCTTTGTAAAGCTCTGAGAGACTGATGGCTGGTCTTGACCAATCACAGTGAAGTGTGAACTTTCAGAATAAGCAGATTACTTTGTGTACTTTTCAAAACCATTTTAAAGACACATTAAATGCTACAGTGACTTTTTTCAGCTTTTAACCATGTTCTAACAATGTTCCATCATCACTGGAGTTGCTGTTTTGAGGAACGTTCATCAGAAAATCCTTCCCCCTCTAAGCGTCAAAAACACTTTCTGCTGAACTTCCTTGTTCTGGGACGTATTTTCAGATAATCTTTCAGATAATCTTTTGCTGTTTTAAGTCCTTAAATCATCGCCAGACTCGTTCTAAGCATTTCTTCCTAAACATGATAACTACTGCTGCTAGCTTGACAATTGCATGTAGCAGTTTCTTTTGAAGAGATAATATGACTAAGCACTTGGTGCAATCTACTGGCTGAATGCACTAAGTTAATGTCAGCCAGCCAGACAGCCAGAGAAGAACTTTAAATACTTCATAATAAACTTTTGTTTCAAAATATGACATGGAAAATTAAAGGTACTCAAGAGCATGTTTAAAGGCTAATAACAATTTAAAAATGCATAATAATACAGAATAAAAAAAATATATATACATATATTTATACATAAAAATACAAAACATACAAGAATGGTGATCAAATCAAAATTGTGATCTGGCTCCTAAATTGTTATATTGTTACCATGTCACCCCTAATCATATTTAATTTTAAAATAATTGATGTAATCATAATCCCTTTTTTCCCCTAAGTAATCTTTTGCATGTGTTTTCATGCATTTTATCTGTGAAGCACCTTGGTCTTCTTGGTGTTGTTGACAAGTGCAATAATCTTTGACCGAATAATGTTGTGGGTCAATCTTAAAATGCAAATAAAGCTTGGGGTTAAATGTGTCAACTGAAGCACAGAAGGTTATCACCACCATCATCTCAAAACACTGCTGAATCTATGAATGTGTGAATTGGGGCAATACAAAATGTCTTGATTTGAGATAACAGGAGTCTATTCACAGTCACAATGAGTGCTTGTGTCAGCCAGCAGGTGGTGTCATCTGATAGACTAGAAAAAGAGAAAGACATGCAAAAAACATTTAAAAAATATTTGAATGTGCACTTTAAGTGTAGAAACTTAATAGCGTTTGATTAGCATATGACAAATAGACATGGAAATATATAATACATTTTACTTAAAACTGTACCTGGTTTTAGTAAAAGCAGGACTTTAGGTCAAAAATGAAGCCGTTGCACACTGTTTGCATGTCATAAAGTATTTTATATCTCATCAAGCTGGAAACAAGAGCTGATAGCAATGCCCTGATTGGCTGTGCTTGGGTGGTCCACCCCAGTTTCACTTCACTGTCTTCACTGTTAAAAGCTGTTCTAAAACTGTGCTGCTTTAATTTTTCAACTCGACATCATGCCTTGTTTCTTCTCTTCTTTTGTTGAAAATTGCCCTGCTCTTTATGGAGCAAAGCACTATAGTAAATAAGTACGGGTATCCCTTTTTTTTTATAATCGCATTGAATAACTAACTTTTTTCTTGTATAATCCAGTATAATCCCCTTTCCGGGATATAGTTACATAAAAGTTTTCTGTAGCGTTTTGAAAATGTTATCATGTCAGAGGTCTACTAATCTACGTGAGGCAATTACTCACAAATGACAGCCTGGCTAAAGTGCTACCCCCGTGTGGCCCAAGATGGCGTAGTCCATTCAAATGCTCATGTGGACCTTTGGGGCTTTGTGCCAAGAGGCTAATAACTGCAGTGAGGCTTCTCAGGTAGCTGTTTTCATTCCCACTGCTCCGAGGGCAGCATTAGTCTGAGACAAATCCTATCCCAGCACACTTTTTAAGGCAATCTTCCTCAAACCAGATCCAAGAGAAAACCATTTGGAATGTTCCATTTGTCAAGGTGGATCATCTGATTCTCCCCTCACACTTCTATTACAACAAAATAATGGGGCTTATGAAATGCTGTAATGTTTTTGATTGGATGAAAACGATAACATACTAATGAAAATACACAGATAGAAAGATGAATACATGGCTAGCGACATTAGCACTGTAGAGCGGTCTGAGGCTGCAGGATCACTGAGCAGAGTGAGCGATCGGGCCTTCTGCCTGTGTGGTTTTGAGCCTTGTGGAGCTGTTTGGGTGCCATGTTGTAGAGGGGGGCTACAGCCAAGGAAAACAGTGCTGCACACATACGCTGAACTTCAGGTCTTAATTTAGACTCTATTTGGATTTCTGCTGAATCTGTGTGTGTTGGAGTGCACCTCTGTTCTCTGACGCAGCTGCTCCCTTCACCTTGTTCTGTCTCATTACTACACTTGGCCATGTGTTTGTTTCTGCTGTCGGTGTGCTCTTTCACCTCACTCTTACTTTGATTGTTTAGCTTTCAATATGTTTGTACTTTTCAAATTTCATGACAGCAATATTGATACAACCAATGTTTATTTTTGTGCATCTAGATTTATGAAGATGCTTGTGCTTGGCTAAGGACATCTGTCTCTCTCTCTCTCTCTCTCTCTTTATATACATATATATATATCAGCATCAGGTAGCATCATTACAACTCTTAAAATATCTGCTGGTAATGGAAAATTAGGGCTTTTTGTTTGAGAGAAAAGGTCAAGTCAGTGTAACACCCACATTGTAAATATATAGACTTCCCCATAATCAGAGTAAGAATATCAGTTATAATGTCTATAAAGTAATACAATGTCTACCTCTGTATAAATAGTGTGTCAGCCAAGGCAAAGAGGTGAAAGCTAAGGAGGTACTTGAGCAGAAAGGACTACAGGCCGGTGATAAGCTGAGCCGCGCACACAAGAACAGTGGGGAGCAGGCTCATTATGAAGGCCATAAATCTGTAGGAGCAGTGCCAAAGAGTGATCGCTCTCCCTCTGTCTAAACAGCGCTCTGTCTCTGCCTTATTAGCAACTTTCACCCAGACACGGCTGCAGATAAAGCTGAAGATTACATTACAGCTGCCAGAGGGAACGCACCGTCTGCATGTCCTCTGCTCGTGTGTGCTTTTTACTCTATTATGTTTTTATGGTCTGATATAATGGGTCAGTGGGTGCAACAATCAAGCCAATGTGCCAGTCCATTAGGCTTAATTCAGTGGTAAATGGATCTAGTTACTAAGACACTTGGTTTGATTCCTAGTTCATGTGGGGCCTTTCTGTGTGGAGTTTGCATAGTCTCCATGTGTCTTAGTGGGTTTCATTTGGATTAGCTGATTTCAGACATCTTGCAAAAATATGCTGAAGTCAATCAATTCTCCTTGTACCAGTGGCATTGTAGGTTGGTCAAATGCAGCGGAAGCATTCAGACTATGAGAGTAAACATTGAGAAGTCTAGAATGATATCTCTTGGTGTTTTTAAACAGATTGTTATGAATCTGGTCACCGTTTATCTCTGTGACTTCAGAAGGGCTTGACTGACATATGGATTAGCCAATGCATGGTTTGTCTGTATCAAAGCAAACATGGTTGCTTAGAAGAAAAAAAAAAGGAAAATAGTATCACAGAACAATGAAAAACATTGCAGATTTCTGCATAATCTATGAGTGAAGCACAAAACTGTTCATCTGTTATGATTTAGTTCTAAATGATACTGTAGATGAATGGGAGAGTGTTTATTTATTTTTATTTATTTGTTTATTTGGTCAGGACAGTACATGTTAATGACCATGCAAATCTGGAATTAGCCATGGGCTAGTTTTCATCCGTTGTCCTGCATTCACGCTCACAAACACACTCTAATGCACACATCTACTGTACATGTTTTTAGTGGTAGGGGAAACCGCAGCGCCCGGAGGAAACCTACACAGACACGGGGAGAACATGCAAACTCCATACAGAAAGGCCCCAGGACCTTTTTGCTGTGAAGCGAGAGTGCTAACCTCTGCACTACCGTGCCTGCCGCCCCTGTACATTGCACCCTAACTTTTTTGCATTTGTTTTATCATATTCTCTATACTTGTTGCATTAAGTTGGTAACAAAAGCAATAAAACATGTGAAATTGTTTTATTATTATCCACAAATGTTGTCAGTAGTTTGGTGCATATACAAACCAGATTCTACCTCAGACTACAATACCTTTCTTTACTATTCTTTTTCCAAAACATAGCATGTGTCATACGAGCCTCACTGTAGGTTAACCTGGCAGTAGGATTTAGCAACGACACCTTAAAGACCTGAAATGAATGCTCATCCGCAGCCTGGGAAAGTAAACTGTGAGGAAGCAAACATACACATTCAGCGGCATCAGCGGATTCCGTCTCCGGGGACAACCATGTCGCCAGGTAAAGGAGCACGAGCTGGCCGTAAATCTCATATAAGAATTGTTTGTAAGAATAGAAAAAAAGCAATTGTAGAGCCAAAAGGTGGGTTGTTTAAGATCAGAAGCTCTCTCACAATTTTAGAGAAAAGTGCAACGTAAAAGACTAACATATTCTTGCTTAAATAACCCACCGGACTGCTTTGTGTTAAATAGTCGCAAGAAACGTAGATGTCTAACAAAATATATTTATAAGAAGAAATAATAGAGAAATACATAGGGATATGCACATAAAATAAACACTGGCATACAGTTTATCAACTCAGTTTTTCATTATTGTGGGCAGGTATTTATCACTTTGTGCGGTCTAAACGGTTTATACATGCCCAGTTCATGGAGACTTGCCTTCTTTATGGGGACAAAAATCAGGTTCCCGTGATTTAAATCCTTTATTAGATCAACCTCGGGATTTAAAGTCAAGACATGTATTACAGGTTAATGTCAAGGGTTGGGTTAAGGTTGTAACAACTAAGTAGTAACAATGGTTCAGGTTAGGATCAGCCTAACCTGTCAATGTAATTTCCCCAACAAGCATTGAGTTGCATAATTGTTTTTTTTTGACTTCCAACATTTATCTATGCAGCAGAGAATATTGAAAGAATGCTTTTATTTCAAAAACATACGGAAATGTTTTGAGATTTTTGTTCATTGACGTGTTGAAATTTCAAGAATTTCTTGAAAATGCATGATCCAAAATCGCCATGTGCCGACATAATGAACACCATAAAGGAACACATGGAGATAGTAAATGAAACAATAAAATATGAGCTTTGTACGAGTGGATATGATGTGAGATTCTCCACATAATTTAGTGTCAGCACAGAGCCAGCATCCACAGTTCAAAGTGATGATTCCTTGGTAGAAGGGGTTCTGGTTTGGGATGAGGAGGATACGGAAGAACTCCTCTTTCACCTCTTCTGTCTCTGTCTAACGGCTCACATTCTCCCCAAAGACTTCTGTGGACAATGGGATCCAGCTGTGAAGTTGTAAAACCCTCTGGAAACATCACTTAAGAGGCTGGAACGCCTGCAAATGGCTTCAATTATCCTGTCATGCTAATAAAGCCGGTTCAAATGGAGGGTGATTTACCAAGACAAACACATTAGTTTATTTGTCCAGGGCCATATAGACAAAACACCCAGTTACCCTTTGCATACTGATGCTTACCTTGAAATAAAGCAGGCACTACAGTATATGGCAAGAAGCCCAGTAACTTTAAGACGGCTGACTATTATCTTTATTGCTTTCAATTTAAGATATTTTGTCAAAGAAATTTAAATCTCCACAGACAGTGGAAAAGTTGCAAAGGTTCAATTTAATATTTATTCAAATGTAAAGTTATCATTGTCATCATCATCATCATATATATATATTTTTTTTTTTTTCTTTTTTTCTTTTTATTTTTTTTTGAGCAATGCCCTGTGTGCTACGGGTCTCCAGACCAAATCTCCAAATCTTAAGAAACAACTCACAGGAGTAGGGTTCTGAAAAACCTCAGTGAATCACTGTTGGTAACGTGTTTGATCTTGGGTCAAAGAGTCTTCACAACATCAAAAGTGACTTACATATTCACCTCATATTTGACCGGGGTGCCATCTTCGCTATAATGTCACAGATGGGAATTGTCCTAACTGAAGCCAAAAAGTCTAGACATCTATTTTCACACTGCAGAAAGTTCATGTAATTATAAAATGATCTTGATGGTCATCATTCTTCCCATGGAAAAATATTGTCAGTCTGTCTTATCCAAAGGGTGAGCCATTTCCGGTGTGTCATAGAAAGTTTGGCTAATGCTGTGGCTGTGAAAGGAATGACACAAATTAGTTTAAGACGTAAGTTCATCTGAACAGTCCTCCATCCCATGTAAATAATCAATACACTCAATTGCAGGGTTTCAGATGATGTCACAACAGGTCTTTCAGGCCCTCTCACAGCACAGAAACCTCTCTCATCGGAGACACCAATGACCTGCTGATAGCCTCTTACTCTAGATTCACATCCCTCCTCAGCGTTCAATGCCACTGACAATTACATCCTCTTCCATAGTCTCCAATGTTGGCCTTTACTGGTCCTGCTCTTCTTGAACAAGTCACGTGCGTGGTCCTGGGGGACACTACATGTAGGATCCCCCAGGGGTCTCTACTCTGTCCAACCCTCTTTATAATCAATGATTCCCCTTGGGTGGGAAATTCATTTCCACTGCTATGCTGACAACACAAAACTCTACTACAGCTTCTGTCTGGAGGAGATAAGGACATGGGTGAGTCAGAACTTCCTGCTGCAGTATGGCTCAAAAACAGAACCTCTAACTAACTTTGCTCTTCCCACATTCACTATTTGGCTACAACATTTCCCTCTCTACTTTTGTTAAAACCCTTGGGTTAGGTAGAGTCAACCACATCTGCAAAACGTCCTTCTTTCACCTCTGCAATATTTCTAAAGCCCGTCCCTCTCTATCCTTTCCGGCTGCAAAAAAGTGTGTCCATGCCTCTGTTCTCTCCAAGTTGCACTACTTTAACACACTCCTCATAAGGAACCTTGGCAGGAGCATCCAAAAGCTTCAGTATGTACAAAACCACACAGCCAGGGTGCCAATGAGGGTGCGAAAACACATGCACATCACCTCCATCATCCGCACTCTATTCATGACTTCCTGTTCATCTCTGCATCGGGTACAAGGTCACAAAAGACAGACCTTTACATAAAACGCTATACTATCTTGGTCCAAAATGTAAAATGTACTCTGAAAAAAAAAATCTGCTGAAAATTAAAACTCCCGTTCCACCTGTCCCTAACCTCCCACATGTCTGCTATTACAGTGTGGAAATGCAGACAGTGATTGATGCAGAGCCTCCAAAAGCTCCTGTTCTCACTGTACAGTCCCCCTGCTCTTGTCAGCATCAAGTGAGGTGAAGAAGCAACCACCCCGAAAGTTCAACCATCTTCATCAGTCCACCAAAGAACATAATGTGGGTTACATCTTTGAGCCAGTGCTTACTGGCCTCATTAAATTAAGCATATGATAAACAAAGCAAAGCATCAAAAACAGATGAAACAACAGTTCATTATGATATGATAAAGATTTGAGATTCTTGCAGATGTTCTCCGATATTAAGTCACTTGAAGGAATAATAATATGTTCTAAAAATAATTTCCCCCCCAAAAAATTAGGGTCTGAATGGGTTTTATTTGCCAATTTTGAAATGACCTTTTAATTTAAGTTCAAAAGGTAATTCCACTAATTTGATCATGAGAAAGTGGCATTTGAAGAACATAAATATGTTCACATAACCCTAGTGCCTTTCTTTCCAGTTTGATCACATAGGAAACAGGAAGTAGGAGTGTCCTACTGTCTTTCCGCTACCAATCTGTTCCCATCAAAAATAGTGCTTCTCCTCAAGCTGTGCCCTGTAACTGGGGATGCAGAGTAGAAGATGGCAAATGTTGCTGCTTCCATCCTTTGCTAAATGATGGAAGCAAAACTTCATATTCAACAAGTAACATTAACAAAAAATGCAGTTGCTACAGTATGACGGGCCTTCAAACATTGCCAGTAACACTGTACATCTGTGCATATGTCAGTACTGGACAACACGCCCACCACAACACTCCAACAAGCTGAGACGTTTACTTTCATTGCAATCTCCCAATGACAGACCATGCACTGCCTCATCCCTCATGGCTGCAGCAGCTGACTTTGTACACTTGTACAGCTTTTCATGAGCTAATATATGTACCTGCACTGCAGGAGGTCTGCATACCTCACATAGTCATGTCATAAGGCACAGTAGTCTTTACTCCCTATTTGCCAAGATCCTCCAGAGAAAATCTGTTGGTATTACACAGCAGGCTCAGTTTTCCCATTACATGTAATCATTTTATATGTATTTATCTATATTATGGTAGCATGGTTCAAATAATTCAAACATTAGCCTATATCAGTCCACGTTGCAGCATCTCATAAAACTGCCAGCCTAATTGCACTGGAGTAAACCCACTGGACAATGGCAGTTTACGGTGTGAGTGAGGAAGGCGTTTTTGAAGCCATTAGAGTCCACTCTGCACAAAGGGTTTATATGCTTGTGCTGGTGGGGTTAAGAGCTCTTTATATTCACACATAATTTACGACACTGGTACAAATGCACAGCTGGCCACGACGTGAATTGTCCGTCAAAGCCAAACAGGTCCATTCACAAAAATTCCAGCAGATTCCCAGGGAAGTGAGAAAGAGAACAAAGATATAGGAAATGTGGTAGAGGGCCGTCCAATAACCAGATTATTAGAGGTCCAAATCCTGTTGTAGTCTTTCTGTACTGGCCTTGTGCTTTTGGCCAAGAAACTTGTCTGAGGGTGGGATTGGTGTTAGCCAGAAACAAACAAATAAATACTTACATACATACCTCAAGTATCTGCATGAACTGGAAAAGTTGTGGCCAACTCTCTCTCTCTCTCTCTCTCTCTCTCTATATATATATATATATATATATATATATAAACGCTAAAATATTCAGTTGTCCTGAAAAGGTTGTACAGGCGTAGCACACAGGGCACATGTGAACACAAGCACACTCGGCCTGCAGGTTCCCACACAGCTCTGCTCTCCCGGGGGACTGGATAGACCTAATCCAGGGCAGCGGATTCTGATGCAGCAATTACACCACACCGAGAGGCTTGAGAACGTTCCCTCACATACTCACATACACACATCCTGCCGTATGCACTCGTTTGTTTGACACATTATCAAAGTGACATGATTAAAACATGTGTAGAGGATCGACTTTCCCCTTCGCCTAATCAGACTAAATGTACATACAAGCACATACATGAAAATACAGCCAGCCCAGATGCACAGTGTAGAGCAGCCATCCACCTGTCAACACTGCCGCAAATTAACTGACATCAAACACCAGCACACAGGCTCAAACATGTAGAGAGAGGGAGAAAGACAGAGAGGGAGAAAGACAGAAAGAGACAGAGAGGGAGAAAGACAGAAAGAGACAGAGAGGGAGAAAGACAGAGAGACAGAGAGGGAGGAAGACAGAGAGACAGAGAGGGAGAAAGAGAGACGGAGAGGGAGAAAGACGGAGAGGGAGAAAGACAGAGAGACAGAGAGGGAGAAAGACAGAGAGACAGAGAGGGAGGAAGACAGAGAGAATGAGAGGGAGAAAGACAGAGAGACAGAAAGAGAGGGAGAAAGACAGAGAGCAAGAAAGACAGAAAGAGACAGAGAGGGAGAAAGACAGAAAGAGACAGAAAGAGAGACAGAGAGGGAGAAAGACAGAGAGACAGAGAGGGAGAAAGACGGAGAGGAAGAAAGACAGAGAGGGAGAAAGACAGAGAGACAGAGAGGGAGGAAGACAGAGAGAATGAGAGGGAGAAAGACAGAGAGACAGAAAGAGAGGGAGAAAGACAGAAAGAGAGACAGAGAGGGAGAAAGACAGAGAGACAGAGAGGGAGGAAGACAGAGAGGGAGAAAGAGAGACGGAGAGGGAGAAAGACAGAGAGACAGAGAGGGAGGAAGACAGAGAGAATGAGAGGGAGAAAGACAGAGAGACAGAAAGAGAGGGAGAAAGACAGAGAGAGAGCAATAAAGAGAGACAAACAAAGAGGGAGAGACCAAGAGAAAAAGCGAGAGAGAGACAGAAAGAGATCAATAAAGAGACAGAGACAGTAAGAAAAACAAAGAGACATAGAGAAAGATACAGAGACTTGTAGAGAGACAGAGAGGGAGAAAAGACAGAGAGAGAGAGTGAGACAGACAAATAGAGAGAGACCAAGAGAGAAAGCGAAAGAAAGACAGAAAGAGATAAATAAAAAGACAGAGAAAAAAACAGCAAGCGAGAGAGAAAACTAAAGACTGAATAAACTTGCCGATACAAAGTTCAATGCCAGCACAGTTTCCCATGTAATTGTTATTATCGTTTTATAAGTTAGCCTCTGTTCAGCCTCAGCTAAAGGTGCACTATGTAACTTTTCTGCTTGTCTTCATGGGGATGGTGGCACCAGGTCCAGTTATAGGTCAGATCTGTGGAGAGGTGACCCTGCTATATATTGCTAAAGAAAATACCACAAGAAATAATAATATTGAAACTACTTCATGCCACTGTCACAATAACCCTAAAGCAGGAAAACAATAAACCCTTATTAAAATGTACAGTACGTTAAAAGGCATGAGCTACCAGGGGGCACTTAGAATGGTTTCAAGTTTTAAAAGAAGATGAAATGTACTTTTATCTAAATAGAAATGTGTTATTAGTTGTACATTTTTGCATCTTTTTGGAGTATCGCTGACCATAAATATAATTAAAACTGAATATGATTGTAATAATTGACAATATATGACTAGTAAACCCATGTATTTGCCTGAAACTCAAGTTAAGGGGTACTCTGAGTGTGAGACAGCGCAAAAAAAAGTTGGGAACCACTGGATTATTGATGTAAATTAGCCCAGGACTACAATCCGGCATGTTAACAGTATGTGTATCATGTATGCTCATTAACATGCACTGTACCAAATAAATGAATAAATGACAGGTCGAGCGAGAATGCATGTTTTTCAGATTTTTTTTCCTAAGCAACAAAAATACCTATTATTAAAAGCAGAAGATACCTTTAAGTGCTTAGCGATAATGAAATACTTTGCACTTGCCTCCGCTGCAGGAGGTACGAGTCCAGGTCGAGCCAAGTGTTGGATAGTGTGCGCTCCCTGTTAGCAGCAGCAGGCTCACTATGGTGATTTGTAGAACCAGCTTCACGCACTGACAGGTTTAATGTGTGTGTGAGTGCGTGTAGGGCTCGTGACAGGTACATATTAGCTCTGTAACCGATCTGAGGGGCTGTTTTCCTGTCCGTCAGTACTAGCTGCATACTCTCAAGAGAATAGTGGAGCACAGCATGGGAGCATTTACCTTGTGTGGTTTTTTAATCTTTCACCTTCTCCATTTCTTCTCAGGGTTCCCACAGTGAACCAGTCCCAGGTGGCTTTGAGTATGTAATTATGTTAAAATAAAAAAGATTTATATCATTACACGTTTTCATTACATGTTTACGAGAAGATTTTATAAAAAGGAAACATGCTTAGCTTTTTTAGTGCTGTATGTACTACCACAATACTTCCAAAAACTCTGCTGTATGAGGCGGTCACTTAAAGCTGGAATAATTGATTTAAAACCATGAACGGAAGAAGAGGGTATTTAAAATTGAACTAATGCCTGGCTCTCACAAACCTTTGGACACATCGGTCATATTCACGTGCATGAATCTTTGGGGCATTTGCAGAGCTTTAGAACATTTTTTTTCCAGAAGAGGAAGTAAAGCAAGGTGGATCCCCAGTGCACAGCCAATCAGAGCTCATTCCTAAATGTCATATCGACGCACGCTGCTCTTTCTTACAAGTTTTTTTTATCGATAAGATGTTTAACACTTAGACACAGTCTGATTTTTTTGCACAAAGTATTGCTTTTACAATACAATTCAAAACAGTTATTAAGAAAAAAGATGAGTAATGCATCTTTAGTCTGGGTTTTGGAGATATATAGAAAACTATCATCCCAGATAAACTGAAAACCACTATGTGTATGAATGGATATTTCAGTCCAAAAAAACAATCAAATAGACTCCATTTTAGTAGCACATGCCTTCAGAGTTCATGGTGTACACAAAACATTCTTGAATTTTGTGCTAGTGGAAAGATGATGTTTATTTTTTAAAATCTTGACACAATCCAACTGCCTGAAGCCATTTCACAAATATTCATTCTGTAGTGTTTTTTCCTCCGTTTAATGTGGAAAAGTAGACTGAATTTGTTTGAGATAGGCATATTTAGAAAGTATAAGAATTTACACGGTGTGGCGACAGACATGTATTTACATTTGACATTTTCTTTCATTCTCCATGGTTAGTTTTATTCATTTTATCCATTTGTCAGATGGAGATAACCCAGAGCCCCTCATTGATTGTTGATCTGTTGCTATGGAAGTCTCAATACAGTATGTTATACACATTTAAGTCCAGGGCTTGAATCCATTTCTGCAGCGTTCCTGTAAAGAGGTGCCATATGCAAAGAAGCGACATTTGTCTACAGACATGAAAGTTGGCAGTTAAATCCTCTATACTTTGTCCTCGGGTAAGACACTTGTGTTTGGAGGTTGCTAATAATTTCAACCATAGTTGTGGCCATGCAGCAACAATGTGAGTTGATATTAGGACTTTCTATGTCAGACCTGTTAATTTGCTAGTCTAAAATTATTATTCTTCATACTTTATTTTTTTCTTTCCAACGAACAAGACATTTGCAATTCCACATTTTGAGTGGGCATGTTTTCCCCGGGTGTCTGTGGGTTTCCTGCGTCTTCTCTGGTCTCCTCCATCAACCATTAACAAGAAGCAAAGTTCTCCTGGTCAAGTCAAGATCTTATACGGGTGATGGGGTTCCACACAGCCCCTCCTGACTAGGTTGCCCTTGCTCCATTAAAGGGTGGGTCAAATGCAGGGTTAGAGACAAATTTCCAGTTGCTCATATTTATTTTATATATAACTTGCTCATATTTATCTTTTTTTATTTATCTGTTAAGTTAAAAGCTAAAATAAGTGCCGCAAGTGTCTGAAAATGAAATGCTCAAAGTAAATCAGTTGTGGCTTATCTGTTTCAAATATTATGGTTGTATGTATGAGCATTTTTTTATTGGCTATTACACCTCAAAAGTCTCATAGACCCTATTCTCAACTCTTCATCTTTTTGGCTTGCATGTAAACTGGAACAAGAGTCATTTGACAATCAGGAGAAACCAAACAAGAGCGTATGGCAATTACCTGTGCATGAACAGTAAATGCAATGATTATAATTATAATATAATCGTTAACCTCGATGCTCAGTTTAAAGCTTGTACATCCAACACTTACGCAAGAGAGCGTTGGTCAAAGGCTGAAAGTGCTTTAAAAACAAGTCGGGCGTTCAAATACTGTAAGTGTGATGATGTGCTGACGTCTAGATGTGTCTTGTTAATCTAAGGCAAACTCCAAAGTGCTCACAAACCTACGCCTGCAGAGAGAACTGTTAATGACAGTTTTCTAGCGTTGCGGCCTGTTATTAGAGTCTATTATATGGCTGAACGGGAAGCGCTTACACTTAGTTAAACACATTTTCACAATGATAGGCTCGTGCTCGTACACAGAGGCCACACGCAGGGCTGCACTGAACACTTGTCTGTTCCTGGCACCCAAACATCAAGGCAATTTTGAATACGCTGAATTTTAAACCAATAAGAGATGGAGTGTATATACAAACTAGAGAAAACAAAAAACGTAAAATTACTATAAAGCTAAACGTGTATCTTAAAACTGTGTCAGACGTCTGATACCGTTTTTTTTTCTTTTAATATAAAACAGATTGTTACAAACTACCAAGTGCGTGATGTATGAAAGCAAATACATATTTATTTTTACATCATCCAAAGTGTGCATTACTGAAAATTGAAATAATTATTTATTCAACTACAGAGGTTGACTTCACACATGGCGCCCAATTGTACATTTGGCTGAGCTGTGTTTCCCTGGAAGTCAGTCTTCCTCACAGCAGCCTGACGGTGGGCAGATGGAGCGTGTTTATTGAACATGAAGATGAAACACTGATTACAAATGCTCACATCGGGACAACTTCTGAGTGAGAAGTTACACAAATGTCAACACATGGAGCCCACTCTGAACAGTCAGGAGGGGTTTGCTTCCTGTTTGTGTGACTTCTCTAATGATGATATAAATGTTCCTCAAATGTCACAGTAAGCAAGGTTTTCTTTGATGAATATTAAAATAACAAAGAGGCAGGATTTATTTTGAGCTCATGTTTACTAGCTTTGGCAATAAATTACTCTGTTCTGCCAAAGAATGTGTATGTCAGAAGGTTTGGTTCTAACAAAGAAACATGCTTTTGGTTGGTCAAATGAATTAGTGATTACTTGAGACTGACAAAATGGCATAAAAGTGTTGGCATTGAAAGCAAAAGTAAATCCAACCAAGCGATCCCATAGGAGTGAACTGGACTTTTGGTATTTGGTATTCACCTTATTCCAGAAGTTGCCATACGCCGCCATCTTTTTCTGTTGTCGTTTACATGGAGCAGATTAGCGCAACAGAAAATAAGTTCTACACGGACTAAAAATCTGTTTTGCTGACTTGTTGTGCTTGTGTACATTAAACATTTTAGACAAAGCAATCTACTTTATATAATGTTTTAGCGAGACTTTTCCCTCGATCGCTATTTTCACAAACACCGTTAGCGTCAAACTGGAAGTCCCTTTACTACAAGAGTACGGATAATAGACCTAAAAAGAAGTAAAAGTGGGCGGGGCGGAATGAGGTGAATACTGCTGTGCAATTGAAACAACAACAAATCAACAAATACAAAAATAACACTTTAAACAGATATGAATACATTTAGTGTAAGTGTTTGTAACAAATGTTTTGTCCAAAATTTTAGAGTACTGAAGGTCATTTGCTGGCAGAATTAGATCTCCCAGGATTATACCAAAATAAAACAAAGTTCCACAGCAGCCATATAAGCAGGTTCCCGAGTAATGTTTCAACCAAGCCTCGTCACTCTCTGTCGACCTGGAAACACTCCCGTCATTGAACAAGGCCCACTAATCCCTGAGCAGTGCATGAGGGCGAGAGACACTCAATCTGTGTGTGTCTGTGGGAGAACGAGCAAGTGTGCCTCTGCTTCTGAACCAGTGGGATTTCCCTTTTTAATTAATTCAGGATTTGTCAGGCCACAGGGTCAGCAGGAGAGACAGAAGCCAAGACATTTTCTCATGTAAAAGACCTGTGTACGAGTGTTTGTGAAAAGGTATGGTGTGTTCATGGCACTGGGAAGCAGCAATCATATCTCTCTCTGCGTAATTAAAGGCATTTTTCCATTGGCAAACAAAGCCTGTTACACATTTGCATACTTTGTTTGTTAGTTATTTAGTAGAATTAGTATGCTGAGAATTATACCAATTATACTGGAACTACCAAAAAACTTCTTCTTCTTGCTATAGTATTCACATGCAAGAATATTCAAACTGCTTTTTTTCAGACTCCAAATCATAGCATGTGCAGCAGTGAGCACCCGGTCTCCTATAATCAGGGCACTCCCTCCCTTGTTCTCTGACCTCGCGCATTTCCGGGTCACGCTGATTTGCCTCCTTGTTGTTGCACAATGCGTAAAACAAATGCTTTTCTTAGATCATGAAACCCACTCTAAGCTTTGGCTTCTTTATAGTGCTGCTGCGAGCTCTACCCATGAGTCCTCGCACTCCGGTATAACTATGGGTCTCTCACGTAAAGGTGCGGTACGTTAGCTATATATTCCTGTTGGCTGTGTAATGTAATAATGAGAACCTTGTTGTAGCTCCTTTGAGTATCTGGCTGATTTCTAAACCCTAACGTCAGTCACCTCGCTGTCCTATCATCTATTTGGTCACTCCGCCCCACGTAAGACGGTTACAGAAGTAATATTAATTCCATTTTAATGTAGGTAACGTGGCAGACCCTGGGAATGAGGCGCTGCCCTTGTCTTTGCCTTAACTGTTTTATGTCACTGTAATGTTTTAATCTGTGAGGCGTCCTGCAGTCGGCGTGGCAGACTCTGGAGCAAGAATGTGAATGTACCGTACTGTGAATGAATGACATAAAGAAAATATTTTAATTGGACAAAGTAACAAAACCATTAAATTATTACAAAAATGGAACCAACTGACAGTCAATAACAAACATCTGTGTCCTTGTGCTAGTTTAGTTATAGTTATTGACCACTTTTACTAACATAATATTTACTTATTACACTTCCTTACACCACACCATGACACAATCGCACAACCAATCCACCCATCCCATCGTGTTATAGGGCCATGCACCAGGTTTTTCATCCACAGTCAACCAAAAACATTGTCCTCAATGTATTTTTATTTGTATAAAACGTATCGAATTATAAAATACAACTGAGAATCAAATTCTTGCGTTGTCTTGGTATTTCACAGTGATGTATTTTCAATTAACGTAATCTGAAGCACAACTTTTCATGGTAAGAGGCTCCATCTTTTCCCACAAATTAGTCTTGCAGGTGATTTATGACAAGCTGCTATAACTGTGTAAATGCTCCTCCATGTTCAACAGCCTGCATGTGTGTTTCCCTGCTGTGTCTGTGCGCTAACTTTATGCTCTGAAACATTTCTTAAACCAACATGACTCACCCAGAAGGAATTCCAAAACTTTTTATGAGCATTCAAGATTCATTTTTTTTTTCTCTCCCCAGCGCGATGACTTTGGCGACGAGCGAAAGTGCCTGGTTCAGTTCAGGAGTGTGAGGAAAACATGCCAGTTCTCTATTCGAAATGTTCTAAATGAAACACGTGAAAAATGGGGAGGACTTTGGCAATTCCTCATTTTGTGACTAAAACTATTTGTAATCTCTCTGACGTCTTGATATATGGCGGGCTCTGTGGTTCTGAGTGATGGTGTTAAAGCTTGGCGGTGGCTCACAGGTGTGCATTTATGTGGTATATGTGCGTGCTTAAGAATGTGCAGGCTATGGTTATGCAGAGATAAGATCAGCAGAAGGCCCACACGCTGACAGACGCACTGGAGTGATGAACCTGTAAGTGACAATCCTCATATTCCTTCATCTCCCCCATCAGCTATAGGCAGGTGTGAAAAACTTGTGCATACTTAAAATATCTAAATTTGAGGTTATGTTAACAATAATGAGCAAAACATATTGTGAGAAGGAAAACATATAGAGGTTAAATACAATGAAGAACTGGACATGGCAAAAAAAAACATTTTTCCTTATCTCTGATCTTCTGCTTCTTTATTATAAGAAAAAGTTAATAATTGAGAACATAATTGAGAGAAGACATGACCTAATAATAAACTAAAACCTTGAGGTAATCTTTATTTATTCTTATTGTTTGAGTCCTGATGAAGATCTTTGGTGGGTCAAAACATATTGTCATGGCCATGTAAATAAGGCCCTTTAAGATATACTTGCTTGTGTGACCTTTCTGGAGTGTTTTTTCTGGGTTTTTAGTGTTTTCTGAATTTTTAAAAAAGATATTCATGAATCAGTGTTCCAAAATGTTGCTGCACTGTTGCTTCTTAGGACAGATAACTTAAATTCTAATGTGCTCAAAAAGTGTCTTCAAACAGGGAACCAAATTGGAGTAACTGTTTGGAGGTAAAAGTGGGACTGCCGAAGGGTTATGGTTAGTTGAGCACTCCCCCATGTTATTGGACCCACTACTGTCCCGAGTGTGTGTGAATGTGCCTCTGAGCTGACCAAGGGCACAGATCGGGCCTTATGAAACTTAATTCCTCTCATAAAACATTGCTTTTCCTATATAATGTAGAACTCACACAAGGGGCGGCTAACTTTTCCATGGTCAATATTAGGTCTCCCAAACCTGGACCTTCTGCATAACCATCAAGTCATCGAGACTTGATGGTCTGTTTGTGGGAAGTATAATGGGATGTTTTTCTTAGATCAGGATCCTTGAACCTATTCTTTGGCGAAAACCCAAACAGAGCAGAAATATAGTTTAATAAAGCCATGTTTCCAATGACTCAATTTTGAGTGGATTGGGACAGTGTGTCTCCTCTGCCATAAGTGAAGCGTTTAAGGGATCTGAGAGTGGTATAGCTTCCTGAGCATGCTGGCTTGCTTTTGACTCCTGGGAAGCTTTAGTGTGATATAACTGGACAAGAGAACACATTCATTGAAAACCAAACCAACCCCAACGGAATTCATAAAGAGACATGGTGCAAAGAAGGTAAGTAATCGCATAAAAAGCTAATGATGACCTGAAAGCTCCCGTAGGAATTACTAAATATCTTTTTGTGAATCACTTTTGAACAAAATGTATACTTCAGGTATGATTTAGATTTTATTTATTAAGAAAACATTTATTATGTTAGGATGTTGTCAGCTGCTCACAAAGCAGACTTCTGCGAGCCTGGACCTGTGCACGGAAATGCAGAGCGGCATTAACAGAAGCATCCCGAGACACTCCAAAGTGAACCTGTCTGGAGGACCAGGGCCAGTATTATTCCTTTTTTGTTGATAAAATTGTCAAAATATTTGTAAATTTAGAAATCATGCTGGCTCTTCACTGGGAGTTGATCCAACAAAACTGAATCTCTTCAACTACTATCTCAGATAGAGCATGTTATTTACTATTTTAGTCCAGTGCTTTATTAACAACACAAGTACACAAGGGAAAAGAATAAATATATAATAATACATAATTAAAATATATACATAATGTGTATGCCATAGGGCGACAAATAATTAAGGAGATTTCGTGGACAGAGGAGGAAGGACCATAAGATGAAGGAGGAATGCAACATTAATCCTGGAGCAACGGCTCAGTGTCCGGTGTCTGCAGTGAATGGGCCTGTGTCACTGCTGTACCAGAGCCACTGGGAAACACAGGCCACATGTTAATAAGCATGACCCACAAACAGACATGTGAGAGTCCGACTGATATGCAGTGTCTGTCAGCAGCAACTCTCTCAACACGAGCCAGTTTGCACAGAGTTTGAAAGGCCCCCTCTCGTCCATTTGATTCAGGATGACATTTTGATGCCCCAAGAGTGTTGTCCCAGTACCACACACACAGCCAACAGCCAACCACCGACAGGAAAGGATTACATATAAGATATTGCAGTTTTTTAAAAAATTAATACAATTCTCATCCAGATTTGTTCATTTCATATCAGAAATGAATATAGTTTGTTATAACCTGGTTCCAGGCCATTACAATAAATATGCCAAACAAAGTATGCAAAATTGAATAAACTGTCACGATACATGGCATGAACATCTGTAGAGGCCAGGGGAGTATGTGCGTGTTTGATCAGGATAGATGTTTGTATAGTGTTGCATGATTTTTGATAAAAGTGTGGGCGTGCAGGTGACCGGGCTGTAAACAGGATGAGCGAACACGAGCACAAGCTTTTAAAGGAACAGGACGTCACAAGGTTGCATTCAAACTTCACGCCCACACAAAAGAATAATAATACCACACGGCAACAACATGTGACCGTGACAAGTTGCAGACTGGTTGCCAATTTATTTGCCCATGCGGAGCAGCTGAAGTATATTGAGTTACCATCACAAAGTGTCAGTAAAGAGTTAATGAATATTAATCTACACCTCATATTATTCATAATTTCATTTAGGTGAATGTTTTGACATTATCCATACAAGTTGTACAGTGAAATTACATAGCTAAGACTATGTTCTTGGCCTCTGCAAAAAGCTCCGCGCAGAAATGAAAGAAATTAAACTAAGGAGTTTTTTGTTTATTTGATGCATTAATATTGCCTAAATAGTGAAATTCTAATTCTCCATTCACCACGGTGCTTCCTTTCCAAGTGTGTGGGACTCATTACTCCAGTGTGTCTACAAAACATCATCCCTATTTTTTACCTGCCGCATACAAATTCCCACTTGACATGCATTTCCAGCCCTGTCTGCTCTACCTTCTTTTTTGTACTAATGTTTTTGTGTTACTCTCCAAAAACCCCGAGTTGTCCATCCGATCCGCCCGCTGTCTCAGGTGTCCCTCAGCGCTGCTCACAACACATCAGTCATTTTAAATCTGCCCCGAAGCCCCAAAACACAGCACACACACAGAGAAGCAACCATACAATTCCTCGTTTAACCAGCACTGCACCCAGCTCCATGTAGTGTGGACCCCAAACATCCACAGTGCATGCGCAGGGCCTGGGGCAGATTCTTCACACTGCGGGACGTCCTGGGTGGCGGGGTACGCACAGTGGTGGAGATGTAGGTGATAGCGAGTCGAGGTGCAGACACATTGTACTGGGGCCATTAAACTGCTGTGTGCAGTGGTAATTGTATCCAAGATCCTATGAGTGACCCCCAAACACTGAGAGCCCAATGCCCGAGGCGGTGCAATGGTCAGGGCCCCAGACATGAGCAGCCAGAGGGAATATTCACACGTGTACCTCTCACCTCTCAAATATGAGGTTGTCTATGGGTGGTCTGACATTACCATAGCAGAAATGTGTGACTCTTTTCTACCATTTGGAAGTGAAATTGATAAGTAGCCTACAGTATAAATGATTTTGATAAAATAAGGAGTTAAGTAGGCCAAACATTTCAGAAATCAAGTCCTCCCGTTTAAGCAATGTTTCCTTGAAATGTGGAAGATATCCTCTCAAATACACAGTTTGATTGTCCCAATGTGTTAATGTGTATGGTGGTGGATGGACCGATTGACCATGTTTATATTTCTAATTTATTGTATATTATGCATGACATGCTTCTCATAAAGCTCCACAGTAACACATTAGAAACCCTCCACATTTGATGTATATAGATGCTGGATCTGCCCTGTGTATGATCAACAGAAATCTGTTAAATAATTGTACGTCACCAAATGCAATCATAAAAAATAAATGTTTTTTAGGATGACAGGAACCATAAATAACTTGGGGACTAGACCACACTTAAAGCAGTCCGACAGAATGTTGGAAATGGAAGGTAAATCCCAGAATCAGTGGCGATGAGGTCTGATCCTCGTCTTATTATCTGATAGCATGCAGAGCCACCCAGAGGCTCCACTCGACACAAACATCTGCTCAACATATGACCACGCAGCGATGCCATACTGTAGGCCAGCCAGGCACAGCAGCGCAGCAGGCCAACAGACTGCTCCAGTGAACCTTTAGAGGGGAACAGAAGACAACAGCACGGCAATGGTATATGGTAAGGATGTCGAGAAGAGACAAGATCAAGGCATTTATCAGCCATTGATTTGTGGAGAATATGTCTTGTGGGTGCAGTTTTAGGCCCAAACATGTGGTGTGTGATATGTTCCAGATGATGAGATTGATGGGATGAAGTTGATCTCCCCGCCTGCAGATCACATGACTTACAAGACTTTGTGTGGTGACCTTAACGGACTCCTCCATACCAAGTTAGCATTTGTGCCATCATTCCTGCCGTTTGACATCATTGTGTCCGCAGACAACCAAATATTCTATCATCACATTTCCCAAATACTCCCTGACCTCTGGGAACTCACGTGAACATTACTCCACAGGGGGTACAACCATCTATTTACGTATACACTAATACACGCACTTTTCGTTGCCAGTAAAACCTCATTAATCACCAGTGCAACCACAATGCAAACCAGGGCCAGCGGATGCGTCTGCCTGTCTGTAAGTGGAAACCAGGTGCCTCGCTGCATATGAACGTTGTCCGTACGCCATCGATCACCCATCTGGATCCTATCGTGTTGTGCCCTGACATCAGACAGTCATCTAGAGGCAGAGGGAAGGGGAAGAAGGGCCACTCTGATTACTGGTAGAGTGATTAATCATAACCATATTGAAAGCAGAAACAGGCAAAAGGAGCACAGAGTAACGGCAATGCCCATTCCCTTGGGTTCGAGGTGTCAGAGAGAGAGATGACCAGGCAGGGATGTCAGGATGAAGAGGTTAGGGTAATACCATATGGGTTCTTGAATGTCTTATGGTTAGAGTAATTTCAGATCATGTTCAGTTCAAAAACTCACTTTGTACTGAGCTCTGCAAGGGGTGTACGTGAGGTAATAGATAAAGCACAACCCTGAGAAATATCATGTGAAAGTATCCCCTGAGCCTGTGAAATGTTCTTGTAGAGAGTGAATAACAAGGTAGACGGGGAAGCAGAGAGAGTTTTGTCTCTGTGAGTCCAAGGGCGCACAATGCAGTCTTCTTCCCCTGGATCAAAGTGCAGGGAAATACTCACTGGGCTCTCGCGCTCAGACCGGTTGCACATAGATACGATTAGTCATGTTTGCAAAGTGGCAAGCCAGTTGAGATGTGGCGAAAAAAGTTCTAATATGCATAGTTTTTTGTGCATGCTCGCTTGAAGATGAATGGCGTTTACTCACTCATGAACCTGGCACTTCCGCAGTGCTCTCATCCCAGAACAGCTCTGAGCCCTGAGAACACAACCTTAGTTTGGTCCCGCAGTGACTTGTTTGTCTGCACTGTGGTGAAAACAGTACCAGCACGTTATGGAAGCACATATTGGTCTTTAATCCCATCTAAATTGGACCTACTTTTCCTAAAACGTTTGACTAAAATGAGCCCCAATTCAAACTGAAGCTGTTCTTGAACCCTTTGGAGCGCAAACTATTGGCTGAACACTTTGTGAGGCTGAGACTCTGTAGTTTTGGCCTCTGGTGTCTGATTTACTCTGATTACACTTGGAAACTAGCGCTGCAAAGAGGAAAATCAGATTTTAAAGTCCGACTAAATTTTCTTTGTTAAATATATGAAAACATGAAGCTGATGTCTGTAGATTTTGCCTGATTGACACTACTTTTGGCTTTTGTCGGGTGTTGACAATTCCTCTTTCAAAGCTGAAGCTAATTTAACAAAAAATGTGTTTTAGGGGTTTGTAATAAAGTCAAGAAAAGTCCAGGTGGAATCCATATAAATGTCCTATTACATTTTTCTGAATTTTAGTGTAATTTTAAAATGTGTGCTTTTGGAGTAAAAACTGACTCTAATTCATCCCAGAATATTTGATTGAAAATAATAATAATGTCCAGCAGCTTGATAGTTTCATTTTATCAGATGTGGATCAAAAGGAAAAAAATGTATAAAACATCCAGCGTCCCGCTGGCGGGACAGCTGAATCACAACTTAAAAGATCCTCTCAAAGACAAAGTAACTAAGGCATATCAAAATGATGAGATGCTTGAACATATATTCAAATATTGATTAATGGCTTAAAGCAGAGCTAAGAAACTTCAGCGACAGCCTGCAACTCCCTTGTGAAAATACACTGCCAGTAAAAAGACTTTTCCCCTTCCTTTTTATTGAAATAAGGAAGTACAATCACATAAAAAACACATTTAATCTCACCAAATATAAAAAAAGAGAGCCAAGGTTTCTCAGGAGAGTCGTCTTCGGTTCGGCGTCAGGAAAGCTGCAAGGCTGGTTTTCTGCGCAGAGACAGCAGGGAGAGACGGCGGGAAAATTCTACTACATGGACTTACAAAAATGATTATTCGTTCTGCTTTCATGCCTGACGATTTGCTGTATGTTGAAACTATTTTTCTTTAATTAGGTAAATTATTCAGTTATGCACAACCAGTTTTGGAGGAAGTTCATTTTGGCAGAAAACCTGTTAAAACTGTGCTAAAATACCAAGGGTTTAGTTTGAGTCTATTCAAGGAGGCACCTGGACTGCACCTGCTACAGAGGTTGCTGCGCTGTGCTCCATCTGGTTAACATGGCCCCAGCAGCAGGATGGCTCCTGTCACCCTCACCTACACTATATTATGCTTTAATCTCAGAGCTATATTCATGCCAATTGTCTTATAACGTGGCAGAGAGGCTGGACTGTTGAAAGGAAGAATGTTTCAAGAGGAAAATCAATAAAAGTGTCTTTGATTTAAGTGAAATGCTCCAGATGCTGGACACAAGAGAAAATGATCTACTTCTGAGAACAACGCCAGCCCACTCAGAGGAATGCACTGAAGTGATGGAGTGTGAGCTGCGACTGTCTGTCCAAGACGTCTTCCATGTGAGACCCTAAATACTCTGGATCTGTGAGAATATCCACTGTGATGAAAAGTCTGTGCATAATAAAGGGCTCAAGGGATTTTTGAGTGCCTGTGTGCGCAAAAAAAAATAAAAAAAATCCACTAATCAATTGATTGTTAAAATAAGGAATTACCAATCAAATATCAATTATAAAGGCAGTATTATTAAACATGACAAACTATTTAAAAAATGCCTGGACATCAGCACTTCTGTTATTATTTACATACAGTATATGCATTAATATAGTTGGGGTTATAAACAGTAACATGACTATATATAATTTGAGTAGAACTGTGTCAGTATTCCTTGGCATTGCACCAACTTCTTCATTTAAATTACTTCATGTTACTCCATAGCTTGGGTATGTAGTTACCGTCATGCACTGGTGCAAACTGACACCGATGCTGCGATGAATTCATCAGACAGACTGCTGGTCACACACATACTCTTCCTTAGTCAGACGGGTCAGACATTACCAATCCCACTTTGGCACCTCGGGTTCTACACTGCTGTGTGGTGATAAGCCCCAATTATGGCTGCCCATGTTCTGAGGTCACACACACATAACCTCAATTATCAAAATACACGCAGGCCATCAAGCATTCTGTTGCTGAGTTTGATTGTTACTGTACATATCTATGCTTATTCAGTTATTGTTGTTGAAAAAAGGGCCAGTATTGCACTGGCTCTCTTTTTCAGTTTATACCACCAATATGAATGGAATAAAAGAAAAAGTACATTTCAGTAGAAACACCATCACTGCATCATTGGCAGTTACTAACCGTTTATACCAAGTACAAGATGAATAAAAGCTAATATGGATTTGTGAAAAACGGCGTCAAGGCTCAGAATGATAAATAAATTAGATTTATAAAGTAAACAAAAACATCAAGGCAGTATTAAAGCTGGCGTAATTATTTTTGAACCATGACCAGATCTGTAACTCGTTCTTACAAACTCACAGACGTTTGGCACATTGCAAGTATTCACATGCATGAATTTTTGGACGCATGCAAAGCACAGATTTTTCAGTTGACAAAGAGCAGCAGGATAGATCACGACCACAAGGCCACGCTCTCATACTAAAACATATTTTAGCGACATACAAGGATCTTTATTCCTCTTTAAGTTTACAGTTGATCCAATGTTTTTATAATTGTGGGAAAAAGAAATTGACTAATTTACAAGAATTAAGTGGTGTACTCCATGTATTTACAATTGTTAATATATTGTGAACTTAATAAATGCAGTTTGAACCTGATTAAATAGCTTCAACCCATAGCACACTCTGGTCAAGGGAGTACTCCCCAGTGCCATCTGGCTTAGTGAGCCATCTCCTCTGTCCAACCTGTCGCCAGTAGCTCTGCTGGGCCTTAACACCCAGCCCTGGAGCATGTGTGTAAGTGAAAGGGCATGTGTGAGGATCCCCTCATCAGCCTGTGTGTCTGTGTGTCACATTTCCTTTGGCATAGATGTGCAGTGTGTGTGTGTGCCTGCTGTCTGCAGCCACTAAAGCTGTGTGGATTAGTGACAGGACCCCACTAGAGCATGACAAGGCTTTTGTCTGTGGAGCCCTGTGGTTTTTATGGCTCAGCACGCTCCCCTGTATATTATCTCTCTGTGCCAGTGACTACCAAGTACCTAGCAGGAAACACTGTTAGATAAATGTTGTATCAATATTTTATACTGTAAGATTCTGTATTATAATTTATCTTGGTATAAGGAATATCTTTCATTGTTTACATATATGTAATAATGGAATTCAACAAAAAGTTACAAAAGCTTAAATTTGCCATCTATTTATTAGTGCTATTTATTAAGCACTAAATGAGCAAGTTTCTCTGCTGTCTGGCCTGACTCTTACTGAGTTTAAGCAGCCAGTAGATTAAGCCAAGCACTATACTCAATTTAGTTATGAAATCGCTTTAAGAGTCAGCATGACATACAATGATGCGGTTAGCAGTAGCAGTTGTCGTGTTTAGACGTCAGAAACGCTCAGAACGAGTCTGGCGATGATTTAAGGACTTAAAACAGAAGAAGATTCTTGGATAAGAGACGTATATAATTGTAAAAAACAAAACTGATCAAGGGAGTTCAGCAGGAAATGCTTTTGACAGTCGGAGAGGAGAGGATTTTCAAACCAATTTTCAAAACCGTATGAATGCAGCTAAATGCAACTACAGGTATGTTTTTCATGATGAAACAATGTTGCAGATATGTGTCTGTTTAACAGTCATATCTTAGGCACTGGATACATTGATCACTAAAATCTACACGGTGTAAACTGTCTTCTCAATCTGTTTCGGCACTGACACTTGTGCAGGAGTGCGCGAAGGTGCATATGTACAAGTGAATGCACTGTGGTAATTGGGGATTGTGGGGCTGACGCTGTGGTTTTCCGCAGAACTGCGATTCCGACTGCAAATACCAGAGCTTTGACCTCACACAGCACAGATCTTACACTTTAAACCCCTGTCTGCCTGAGAGTGGGGCACAGACACATGCAGACACACAGGGGGCATGACAACATGAGGAGGGGTATGTGGCGAAGAAGCAAGACAAGAGCCACTTTCTCCAATGTACATACTCCATACCACAGACAGGCTTAGCAATCACATGATAACGTTCTATAGTTACTGTATGTCTTGTTTTGTATAAGTAAATTCATTTGAATATGGATCAGAAAACAGGTGCTGATGGTGATGGGGTGAGGTAGTCCCTTGTCATGAGCTTGCATTAAAAGGCCTTGGGCTGTTGTGGTTTGTGCTCTTCTTCACTCATTGGTGGAAATACTTGTGAAGGGTTTCCTGTCCAGAGCACGACAGAACTGACTAGACCAGGGGTGCCCAAACTTTTTTTCCTTGGCAGGCCAATATTTGAAATAATCTCCATGGCGGGGCAAAATGTATATGTGTTAACATGTTAACATAAAGGGCCAACCCTAATTTTGTGTTGCCTTTAATATGTTTATTTGCAAATATATGATAATTAAATAGTCTTTTATTAACATATTTTAGGGGAATAGACTTTATTTGATCTCTTTTGCAACTGCTGACAGTCTTTTTAGCACAAAATTGAATCAGATTCTCCCATTGTTGGCCAAATTAGACCTCCTGAAGGGCAGGGTTTGACCCCTGGACTAGAGTGAAGAGCCAATGTTTTCTTAATAAAGGCCAACGTTTAGTAATTACATGTTTATGGCACTGTCAGACGTGGCTATAGCTAGACTTCCAGTTTATAGTCAGCTTTTTCTGCACTTATTTCATTTCTCTACATCTCTTGGATTTGGATAGTGTTAAATACATTATGCACTGGAAATACTGTATAATATTTTTGGTCTTGGATGCAAGTGCCATGCATAGTTAAACAGGAAACAACTGATGCTAACGTGTGTTAGCTTCGTTTTGCTAAGTGTGTCGGCTAAACAAGTTAAGTTATAATCACTGGAAGTATGTTTCTAGTGATTATAGCGGTTTATCACAAAATCAAGTCAGCGTTTGGTGAGGAATCATTATTTTGTATTTATATCTGCCTTTTTGCCGTTTTTACCGGAATCTTTATTCTTGTTTGTTCTCTCTTGTCCAGTCATCTCGTGTTTAAGCATTTCTGGGCCCTAAAGTGAGCCAGCACCCTCTAGTACCTCTCACGGCCCCCTTTGGACCCCTCAAATGGGGCGGTACGGATTACTTTGCACAATGGAAACACCACAGGGCCGCACCGCTCCACATTGTACCTCTCTTATTGAAATGTCCATTATGTGACCCCATCACTTTTTTGAAACTTCTCACACTCCTTCTTGCTTGCTTGAGATATATTACAACCTGCAGTCATTCCTGTGATACAATGATATCTGCCTCAAGCCTGGAGATACTTCTTAGAAATTTACCTATACAGTAACAATAAAGTATATTTAACTGGAGCATGAAGCACTATGTCGTCTCCATACATCTACAACAAGACATTTAGATATGCGAACAGAAGGTAATTCAGAAAACAAAAGGGGCCCCAAAATGTATCCTTGCTGTACACCAGTGAAGTTTGAGGATAGAATAACTGAGTGTGTGTTGTGATAAATTTCTGCACCTAATATATAGGTTAAATTATGTAAAAACCTTAAAAGGAATGAACAATATCTTCATGTATTCAGAGCTAGCTTTGCACCCTCACACCCTGGAGCCAATGCCCAAGCATTATACAGTATGTGACGATAAACATTCATGTGTCCACGTGTGTGGTGAGAGCCTGACAGAGGGCGAGAGCCGCTCTGACAGAAGGAGCTCTGTGCTGCAGTCTGACAGTGAACAGACCGTTTTCGTCTGTTGTATGTCACTGAAGGCCCTGCGCTCCTTTTACATGAGTGAAGTACAGGTGGTAGTTTACAGTGTGCCTCGGTCCAGTCCCAGTCACCCTTCTGGACAGGACTGTGATATAAAACACTGTCTGCAAACAGAATGCTACTCTTTTTCTATTTGTCAGGCGATATGCATTTATTTTAGTAATCTAAATTCAAAGCTACTGAAACTTGAAAAAGAAAGCAGTATAAGAAATTATGGGAAAATTGAGTCGGGGGAGTACATTTTGGAAATATTAATCATGCACCCTACAGTTTTATTTTGATCTTGACATTTTATTCTTTCCTCAATAGCCATCCTGCCCTGATGTCTTAGCTCTGTCTTTTGTAGCGTGAGAGAAATTCTCACTCCAATCTATAAACTGTGCTGTTGCATGGGCCAAAAGAACTGCAATCATAACTAAAATAATGTGCCGTATAACATGCGGGCGGAGTTTACGAGGTTGGGATGGTCAGGCCTGTTCCGTAGCTTCCCTCAGACCACAGCGAGTGGCGGTCTCCTCCTGTTTCCAGTGCTCCTGCCAGCTCCTCTGTGGACGCCACCGTGCCGGAGAGTGTGGTCAGAAAGCCAAAGCTTGCCCAAAGCCACAGACAAAGCCCTAGCAGGTGGATGGGAGGCAGGAGTCGCAGCAGAGGTGGGGGGCGATAGGGGGAGAAATGGGGGAAGCAACGGGGTGACAGAGGGCTCAATGCCTCTAAACATCACACTCTTCAAGCCAGAAGAAAAGAGTCATTAATATGAGCCTAATAGGACGGAGGGGCCACATTCAGTCTTTGGGTCACTGTGGACACAGGGGTAAGGAAACACATAATCACAATTTATTACACTTTACAAAAGAGAAAAAGTAAAGGGTTGAGTAAACTATTATAGGGAATATGGTGTAAAAATCTGTATCCAAATGTAGGGTGGCTTCTCTCACCAGTTTTACTTCACAGCACTGGGAAAAATTTGGACAAGTTTAAAAATCTTGAAAAGTTTTACTTGAAAAACTTGAAGTTTTACTCCATTTGACTTGAGTATGGCTACATTGATTTGTACAGCATGTTCAAATGAAGACCTTAAAGACAACAGGGAAACAAGTGAAGTTCTGACATAACCACTGCCCTTAGCATCACTCAGTGTTGTAACCAATATGGAATAAAACTGAGTTTGAAATACTGTTGTTGGAGAAACTGTGGTTGCCAAGTAGCACAGACTTTAAGTGTTTTGGGACTGCCCCAGTGTTCATAAGTATGGGATTGAGATTAATGAGGCACTGCAGACTGCAAACATTTCTTTTGATTTTTAAACTATGAATCTAGGACAAAAAACACCAACAATGGAAATGATAGATGGATACCTGTGAAATGTACTTTGGGCTGCAGCAAAAAGGAAAAAAAAAGCACTAAAATGGATGGACATATACCTTGACTGACTTTTTATTTTCTGGACAATTCTTTGGGCTACTATGTCCTTTTAATTTGGTCTTTTCACTAATTTTATATATAAAATACAAAAGAAGATTGAAAAAAAGAGAATGAAGTTGAGTTTGGACTGTGGTTAGGCCCTTTAGCAGAAGAACAGTTGCACCTTTGGGCCCACTCGCGCTCTTATGCTCCTAACAGGCTTAGTGATGGCTCCCCTCTGGCCCATTCACTAGTTCCAACCTGACCCCGTCACCCTCTCTCTAGTCCTCTGCTCTCAAGCCATTGTGGGGTCTTTGAGGGTCCGTGTATGCGTCCAGAGATCTTTGGGATGGGGGCCGCTCGACTCCTCTTTGTCTCGATGCGGCCTGCTGTCAGTGTGTCTTTGTTATGACAGTTGGACGGCTTTTATACACACTCAATCGCCGCTCTCAGCTGTTCATTTACCGGCCTAACCTCGTGACACCACATGCACACACACTCCTCCAACCCTAAACCTGCTGCAGTCTCCAGACAAGAGGAGGATGAGGAAGGGAAACAAAGTGAAGGTGAAAGAGGCTAAAGGCCATTTGACCCGCAACAGCCTGAGCTAATCAGTAACTATCGATTAAGCGCCAACTGATAAAAAAAACACAGGCCTCTTTCTCTTTTCTCTGCACTGGGAGGTGCTTCTGCTGCCAACACAAGGTAGCAATTAAAAAGTAGTTTTCCAGTGCATTATGTGGCTGTCACCGCTGCAATAATTATTTTTGTAATGTTAGAAATGAAAAGATGTTGAATTGAAGTGTTACAAAAGGCTCTGTCAGATGCAAATTGGTACGTTGCGTCTGTGTTTTTGAACTGGAAAAAGATAGACACTTGAGCAAAAAAAAAAAAATGGAATTGGAACTACACCAACATATTAAGCTTCCATGTCATTATTTCTTTAGTGTCATTCTCAAAAAGGGAGTCTGGCAAAAATATGTGTCCAACCACTCCCACGTCGTCTGAATGTGGCGTCTGAAAAGTAAATGCTACCATGGCGATAGTACAGCCATAAAACTTGTGCTTCCTTAGAATGTCTTTGCTGTTGCCACGGGGACACTGGGTCGCTGAGATGCCGAGCTCTGAGTCAGGCTCCGGTGACCCCATCTTTCTATCAACCCGGCATTCTCTCTATAGGAATTCAGAGATGATTTACACGTGCCGAAGTCAGGCTGAATGCGTGTGGTGCGGAAAACAGGGGACATGTGGACGGTATTCATTGAACACACAAAACTGTTCTCATCGTGGTGAAAGTGCAACCCCTTAAACAGCAACGCAAAACCTCACAGAGCTATGAACAGCGAATTGTAGAGCAGTTTTTGAGATCCGCTGACTATGTTGTCGAACTACAAATACAGATTGCTCTTTCCAGGATTCTTGCAACTCTTTTATTAGATACAAAACATAAACCAATACAAACATGTCCTAATCAATTTAAGATGTATCAGCTACAGAATTTAATATGGCATTTTTCGTAGAGTTGAAATTATACATCCAATATTGCAACCTGCTGCAATTTCCACAAAGATGCTCTGTTGTGTGTGTTATGTTTGACCTCTGAGTCTCCAAGTCCAACATGTCAGAATGCATTCATAGCAGATGTGCTTCAGTGACCAGTTTAAACCTGACCACTGTACCTTCACAATTTTCCCACTTGACACATTCGGGCTAAAAGGCCAAGACAAATGTGTTCTTAATGCAGCGGGGCACACTCAGACATTTGTGTTCTTGATTGCCTCCTGAATTGATCACTTGTATCCAAATGTATGTTGGCTTGTGCTGACACCAGTTTTACTTCACAGCAGGGGAAAAACTACTGTATACCAGGAGAGCGCTTTTTAGATTATTATTATGCAACGTTCATCTGCCAAAAGTCTCACTCCATTTCACATGAGTTACTGTTGTGTGTGCAAAGACACTCTAGATAAATAAATGAATAAATTAAAAAAGAAAATAATAATAATAACAATAGCCCTGTCACGAGATGGCCATTGTCCAGGATGTTCCCTGTCGAAGGCCTAACGTCACTGGAATAGGCCCCTGCGACCGCTAACAGGAACAAGCTGTGGAAAATGATTATAAATTTAAAAAATAAAAATAATAATAATTAACCCAGACTTCTCAAAATGAATAAGGCCATATTCAAGTCCATTCATAAAATTAGTTTAGTCTGTCTCGTCTGTATAGCATGAAATACACTGTGACATTTGACAAATTGTTCGTTGGAGCATGTGTCTTAGGTCGATATATATGAAGCAGCTCAGTTTCAAAGAAGCAGCAGTGATATTTAACTTGCATGTTTAGTTTAGTCCCAAATGTGCTTTTATGTGCCATTACTCAACATCTCCCCCTATTGGTTCAGCAGAAGGACAGATAAATGGATCTTTTCCCTCCTGTTTCCCTCATCCCAAACCCAAATCCAGAACTATTGAACAAGATTGTGGAATATGGAGTTGGCTGCCCGGGTGCTGCACTTCTCCTGACAGGTGCACTGAGCCACTGGTCGAGGGATGGGTGTGTGAACAAATGTTACCACAGGCATAATAGAAAAGAAAATAACATTTAGGTGGCTCCTTTATTATTGTTAACGTGTTTCTTTATGGTTGTATAAAGAATTTACATTTATTTTATCGTTAGATAATGATTTAAAATAATACAATTTATTTGCATATTCGCCTATTCATTTATCCTTTTCATTCAAAACTAGCTCATTGGGAATTAACGATTTTAACAGTGGCTTGCATATAGCTCTCCAAAATAAAGTAAATGAGTTTTGACTTATGTGCACACAAGCAAAACCCACAGAGCTGCCCCTAGAGATAGAAAATATACAAATTCATTCAAATCTAATTAGGAAGAATTTGGAGCATTGACATTGTAATTTGGTAGATCAGAGTTAATTAAGTGCAATGGCTCTGCGACTTGTGAATAAGTAGACTAGTGGATGGTGAGCTCTAGAAATACTGACTTGTCCAAATAAAGTGGATCATACAATATGTGTGTGTCATGCGGCAGGACAGAAATATCTGCTGCCATATTTGTTGATCCGTTTCTCCTATAATTCAGCCTGGCACTTTGGTATTTAGATAATTTTCTATTGTTGGTTGGAATGGGCCTCCTCAGCGTCACTTTCTCATCTCATCTCATACATTGTGTATCATATTCACGACCCTCATTGAGCTGTGAGCTGTGGCTCATGTATTTTTTTTTTTTTTTCCACATTCATGTGATTTGCTGCTATCTAATGCACACGTTTGGCATGAGTCCTTTAAATAGGCTAGCTCTCTAACCAAAGAGTGTTGGCCAAATGTGTGTGTGTGCGTGCGTGCGTGCGTGTGTGTGTGTGTGTGTGTGTGTGTGTGTGTGTGTGTGTGTGTGTGTGTGTGTGTGTGTGTGTGTGTGTGTGTGTGTGTGTGTGTGTGTGTGTGTGTGTGTATGTTAGAGGGAGGTGCAGCCAGGCCGGAGTGAATGGCTACGCTATTGCATCCTCCCAGGGGGGCTCTAAAACACACACTCGCAGTGAGTAGGGAGCAGTGAACCCGCCTTCTCATCCCTGATCCTTCTCTGCGCTATACCTCAGTGTCGCACCGCCCCCCGCTCAGGCTCTGCTAAAGGCGCACACATGCTCCTGCGCTGCCAGACGCACGGACTTCACGGATCGCAGCGTGAGGTGCACAACTTTTTGACAGAAGTTTGCTTCTTCATTCATTGGGAGTGAAAGCTGTACATCACAAGCTGGGGTCGACTCACGGTCAGCGGAGTGGACTGTCGAGCGTCTTTCTCTGTCCAAAAGGAAGCAACAAGTGGCATCTGCGGAAAGTCCGAGCGCATCTTCGCGCGTGGACAGGTTTGGAGTTGAGTGCGAGGGAGGCGAAGCGCTTCCCCGTGCGTGTCCACTGCATGTCCACGGGACATCCGTGGATGCGGGGAGATGGATTAACAGTCCGCCGTTTTTCTGTTTCCTTGGAGACCCTCTGTGTTGAGGATTATCCTGCGTGTGCCGAGATGACCAGGGAATATGTGTTACGCTGCGCCCTGATGCTGTGCTTTGCGCTGCTCTCGGCCAACGCGAGCAACTGGCTGTAAGTTTCTCTGACTTCACTTCCCTCCTCTTCACCTGCCCCCTCCCAGTTTCACTCCCGACCTCAAGTGCAACTAACGATTAACCTCGACTTTCTCCATACATCACCGCAAACACAAAGACCACAAAGTGCACGCGTCGGATGAAAAAATGTTATGAAAGTGTTTACAAAATTGAAATGTTGTAACTGTATCATTATTTAGTGTTTACATATTTCTTCTTCCTCATCTTCTTCTACTTCTTCTTCTTCTTCAGCTATTAGCTGACAGACATAACGATTAACCAGCTCCATCTGATCGAAACAGGTTACAAACTTTGTTGGCTGCAGTGTCAGGATTATAGTTCGTAAAGAACAGGGCACTGCAAAGAGACCAACATAATAGCATTGTGCCACACTCTCTCTGCCACAGCTCGTGCGTATCAGTGGCACCCGTTCCTAGGCCGGGCACTGGCCGCATGTGCGTGCCTGCTCTGCCGACAGCCTGTGGAAGGTGGTTAGGTGGGTTTATGCATTCCTTCGCGGCCTCAGCTCCATTTTGTGCTGCCAGTCATTTCTCATACCTGAAGAAGGTGACAAGTGTCGCTCTTTCCCATTGAGAACACTTCCCTCTCGTATTCCAAAGATGCCAATGATGGGGCCAAAACTATGTGACGCAAGAGCAAGGCTGAAGTTTAATTGGCATTTGACACAAGTAAATCTAGTTCTTCCAAACGTCCTGTACTGTTTTTGAGACGTGTCCCTTTTAAAGGCACTATTGCGGATTACCTAATGTTTTTACACTGCAGTCTTGACTGATACACTGCTGACAGACTGATCAGAAGTGAACAGTGAGCATTGCCAAAGACTGTGCGCAGTGTGAACTGTCGCTGAGCGCGCACTAATGGGGCTGTTTAAGGCTGAAGGTGTGGTGACAGCAGCAGCGCGCAGCAGCAGGCATGTACGGGCAGGCTGCGAGCTGCCAGGCCGCTCTGCCGGTCTGGAGCGCTGTACATAGAGGTGCACTAAGTATTTTACCTCAAATGTACACACACATTATGAGAGGAGCACTTTGTAGGGAGGACGGGCTAACTACGTGCCATAAAATGAAAGTCCTAGATAGCACAACCAACTCATTTCCAAACTGTACATTCATCATTTTCACAAAGTTATTGCGGCTTATTGCTAATATCCTATTAGTGTGTTGTGGTTAAAGCTTGCATATAATGCGCCCAATTCCAAATTGCTCTTCAAACACGTGTTGTGTTGACTTTCCTGGTTCAGTCTGTGGTTTGGCTTGGATTAATTTACTGGGTGCTTGAATGCAAACAGGTTAGGGTTCACTGATAGTTTACACTGATATAGAAAACAAACTGTGAGATTAATTACCTGGTCCACTTGAGTCACATAATGCTCACATAGAAAGCAGGCAGACATAAAAAATACACGATAATGTGTTGTGTTTATGAATCAAGGCAAGCTGGATTGGCAGTTCATGACTAAATTGGTTAATTTCAAATAAACAAGTCAATTGATTAACATGTGCACTCCTTTGATTTGATATAAGCAAATGAGTGTTTATTGTACATTTCAGTCATTTCTTCTGGTTCATCGGTCCGAAAAATATGCTATTAATATCTATTTTATCATTAGTAGGATGATTCCAGTGGTTCAAATTCTCTCAACCTGTGACTGAGTAGACCTGCTGCAGAGTCTCCAAAATACATCAAAAGTTCTGCATTCAGAACACATTTTGTATCATAGGTGCAGCTATTAGTGGGTGGTGCTGTAGAGAAGGAGATTTTTTTTAATTTTTTTATCACAAACACTTTATTTGCTTGGCTCCAGTTGCTGTCCTTGTGTACCTGTGGCAGTATAATGCTGAGTCAGTGCCCTGTTCTGACTGGTTAGACAGCCTTGTTGTGTACGACTAGTCGTGTGCTGATATGTGTCTGTTTGTGTGCCCTCACCATTGAAGCACAGTCAGTAATTAGCCTCTGGAATGATAAATGACACATGAGGGTGTAGCCCCGCCCCCACAGTCACATCCTCCTATGACACAGTGGCTGCAGAGTGTGAATGTATTTGGAGGCCTTGTGGTGATTAGCTTTGTATTTTACATTTTTTTAACATATTAAACCAACGGCAATTTCCCCACACTAAACCTGACAAGAATAATAAACCAACTTTTAGACATTTTATTCTTTGTCTGCTATATAATTATAATATATGAAACTTGTGGATCATAATACTATTATATTTTAATTGATGTAAAAAAAAAACAGAGATATCTGCTGTTTTCCAGTTGAAAACTGGAGCGCTGATTTGCACCTGCCCATGTAGGCCTACATCACAGTAAACGTCATCATAAAGCTGTGCTGCTGGACCATGCTGCTGGGCCCAGATAGGGGTTCACAGTAGCAAACAGCAGATTATTACTATTTTTTTCCATTTTAGCTGAAATGGCAATGTAACACTGCTGAATCCGTTGTTTTTCACTTACGTTTTTGTATGTGTGTGTTAACTTTTGTAAGATCAATTACCTTGGTGTAGGCTTATTGATGACAACCATTTGAGGTAATAACTTGCACTAACCACTTGAGTACTGACCTTCATATGAATGTCTCAATTATATCATTGAGTTATACAATATGAATGAATGACTGATGAATGATGGCAATCATATTTATTATTAAAATATATGTGTATTATATTTGCAATATAAGTTGATAAAATATTATTGTTGAATGGTGGTGCTTGATAGTCTTCCTGTTTGTGTGGAGACCTGTGGAGCATACCTGGGTTAGTGGAGGGCAGCTGATGGGTAACCAGAGAAAGCAGACCTTGGCATTGCGCTGCACACTGGCGCCTCTCACACATCGCACACACAATGATTGAAAGCCGGAGCACATGTTATTTCCAGAGCCTCTGTCACTGCTGGGTACAGTTAGCATGTATCACATGGAGCCACAGAGAATCAGAGGGATGACACTGGAACAGTATGGACAGAGTGAGGTGAGGAGACTGCAGAGCTGCTGACAGATGAGAGACCCGGACACAGACACAAGGTTTAGCACACAGCAGCAGTCTGCTAGGGATGCATTCAGTTAAAGAGTCTTTGCATTGCAACGCAGTTTAAACCTTGTAGGTTTTTCTTGTTTTTTAGTTCTTCTACTGTTATAGATTCAGTACTTCTTTTGCAATATAATACATATCATACATTTTTGTTGAAATTTGAAATAAAAAATCAGTCCAATGAGAATGGCTTACTGTGATTCCAATATGCACAGCACAAACCTCCGCCAGCTCGGGGAAGAACTGACCAATAAAGAAATCTATTTGCAAAAGCTATGTGCAAAACTAAAACAAAAAATCTTTCCTTCATGGATATGTTCAAAACAGCACATTGCTGTAATCTGCTGGTCTTTTCATCTATTTATATTTGGTAATATAGAACTGAATTTACTTAAGTTCTGTTTGTATTCTTTTGTGCACCTACAAGGATTTTGTCCCCAAGAACAGTTTTTTGTGCTCTATGCTAAATTTGTCCACTGTGGGCATAATATAAAAAAATTCCTCTCTCCTAAGTTTTAAAAGGCTATTTTCTGAAAGCGACAACAGTCATTTTGACACAATTACACATTGCTAAAATTATAGTTTACGCCGACAAGTTTCATTTAGTTCATCGACAGAACACAATGCACTTTATTTGTTGTTAGCCATACAGTAGAACAAAACACACTGTATTTACATAGTTGAATTTGGCACCTCGCAGTGATGTCAGGTCAAAGATAGATTTCATGGCTCTTTGTGAGTTTAAGCCGAATGTGTCCGTTTGTGTGTGTCCGTGATGGCAGAGCACGGCAGTGGTGTTGGCAGAGGGTGTTATTTTTAGGGGGAAATGAGCTCTAGTGGAGCCAACAGCTTATAAATACACTCTGACACACAAGCACTGTATGCACAGTCATTTACCTATATTCTCTAGAAGTAGGATGCACAAAGTCCATGCTAAAAAACTCTTCTAGCTCATATTAACACTATATTGTATCATTGTTTTACTTTTTAACTTGTTTAGTATTATTACAGTTTTAAATGTAAATTAATGATTAGATTGCATGGCATGTAAATCACATGAAGTAATTTATGTGCAGAAGTTAAAAGTTGCATAAAGTGATTGTTTGTATGTATGTGTGTGTGTGTGTGTGTGTGTGTGTGTGTGTGTGTGTGTGTGTGTGTGTGTGTGTGTGTGTGTGTGTGTGTGTGTGTGTGTGTGTGTGTGTGTGTGTGTGTGTGTGTGTGTGTGTGTGTGTGTGTGTGTGTACACTGAACAAAAATGTAAATGCATCCCGCAACTTTTGAATTTGGTCCCATTTGGTTCCATTTTTCATGAGCTGAACTCATAACAACACCCATTTCACCTTCTAAACTATTTAAATCTGTGTTAATGAGCACTTCTCCTCTGCTGAGATAATCCACCCCACCTCACAGGTGTGGCATATCAAGATACTGATAGAACATAATGAACAAAATGCAGACATGTGTCTTCAGGTGGCCACAATAAAAGGACGCTGAAATGTTCAGTTTTATCACACAGCACAATGCTGCAGATGTCTCAGGTTTTGAGGGGGCATGCAATTGGTGTGCTGACTGCAGGAATGTCCACCAGAGCTGTTGCCCATGTATTGGATGTTAATTTCTCTATCATATTCTGTCTCCAATGACAATTCAGAAATTTTGACAGTACATCCAATCAGCCTCACAACCACAGACGACATGTGACCACAACAGGAGAGGACCTCTACATCCCACACGTTCATCTCCAAGATCGTCTGAGACCACCGGAAAGCTGCTGCAACTACCGGTTTGCATAACCAAAGAATTTCTCTGCAAACTGTCAGGAACTGTCTTAAGGAATCTCGTCTGCATTTTCATTGACCTCATTGACTTCTCAACCTGACTGCAGTTCATAGTTCTAACCAGCTCACATTCGATAGACGAATCTCAAGGCAGATGGGAGAAAAAAAAGTGATATATATATATTTTTTTTCAGTGTAAGTATGTATGTATGTATGTGTGTATGTAAGTGAGTATGTGCGTATGTACAATATGTATATATGTATGCATGTATGTGTGTGTAGGTGTGTGTGTGTATATATGTTTGTGTGTATGCATGTATGTGTGTGTAGGTGCGTGTGTGTGTATATATATATATATGTGTGTATGTATGTACTGAATCAGTGTATGTGTTTATCTTCTTTTGTTCATTTGTTATTCTTTCATGTAGTACAAAGTTGAAGCCCCTTATTGTTTTGGATGTATGAGGCAATAGAAGTGATGAGTATTATATTGTAAAGTAAAAGTCAATTGTTCCCCAAAAATATTAGTGCTACAGACACAGTCCACTCCAGGTTGGCTTCTATAAACTGAAAATTCAGCATTTTCAGATAGTATAACGTCTCAGTTACATCTGTTTTTCATTGTACTGTGACACTTAGATCCACACTAAGTCACTTAGACCAGATCTATAGATTAAAGTATACGCTTGAGGTTTTCTGTTGTAGTAAGCAAACATGGCCCTCTACAGGCAGCTACGGGTATAATACAGCAGGCGACCATAGCTGAGGGACAGACCAGGTTAGTTGGGGTCATGCTGTATAAATGTGTTGAATCTACTGCTGGACTGGATTAGGGTTAGGGGGTTAGTTCACTGTTCTCTGTTTGTTCCTGTCAAACCTAATAACTGTGTAACTTCCCTTTTAGTGGAAAGACAAACCCTTTTGCATCATGGGACATCAGAACTGTGGGTCCTCCTCTGAGCTGGGCACTGTCTCCTGTATCTCTCCTCCAGCATTAACCATCCATGCTATATTTGCCGTCAGTGGGCTCCATGGCTGTGTACTCAGAGTTGGAAAGGCAAACACCAGGATATTTTTATATAAATAGTAAATACACACTAGATGATGGGGGGAGAGCGCGGCTGCCACAGTTTGTTGATGCTGACATGCTTTCTCAAGCACATTACTGGATTTGTCCGCTCAATGAGAGAAAGGGTAATCGGTGCGCTTTACAGAGGGAGAACCCAGGTTGGACTCAGGTCATCTGGGCTAATTCAGGACTCTGAGGGTCTTCATGTGGACTTCTCTCAAATTAGGCCTTGAGTAAGACTTCAATAACTAGAGCTATTCAACTTAACATTTAATTCAATTTTCTCAAGAGCAAGATTTTTTGAGGGCAAGCCCTTTATCATATTTATCTACAACTGTTTCAATATTGCTAAAATAAATAATGCTATAGTGGACTTTTGTGGTAAAATAAAATACAAAATGCTTTACCAAATTCCTCTACAGATTCCAATCCAGTACTGAACCAGACTGGATACCAACCAGATCTGAACCAGGGCTAACTGAGAATAAAACCAGGTTTAAACCAGTATCAAACCAGGAATAAAGTAGAATTAAACAAGGACGAAGGACCAAAAAATACTAACCAAGAAGTAAATGAGAGAAAATATATATTCTTTTAGTATTTGGAAGATCGGTTCTGGGTCGGATCAGATAGTTTGAAGGTCCTCCAAACTATCTGATGTTGAATAGGCCTGTTCTAGACCTTGGCCTTTAAGCAAATGGACAATATCTTGAAATGTTTAAATTGCACATCTTTATTTAATTAAAAAAAAACAAAAAAACAAAAAAAACGATATCAGGACAGAGATACATAATTTGCCAATACCTTAATCAAGATGATAGATTATGGTACTGATTTAAAATACTGAGGGACAAGAGTGATATTAACCATATTCTTACTTACCAAAGAAGAAACAGAATTGGTATTGTGCAATAACAAAATCAAAAGTCACCATCATTGTTGACCTCAAAATATGGATGAATAAGCTCCTGTATGCAATCAGTAAACTATATAGTGTAGATTGCCCCTTTCAGTCCTGAATTTGACTTAATCTTTTGAGTTTTCACAAAAATAATCCAAGATTGCCCTTTATTTCCATAAATCTTCTTCTTTAATACTGCATCAGGACTCAAGAAACCAACAAAACCTTCAACCAGAAACTTTACAGTGATATACCATATTCTTTCACCAGATCATGACTTTACATGTGAGTGGCTGCAAACTTATGTGATCACTTTATTTATCCCAGTGGGCCAACTGTGTAGTCTGTAAAATACCTAAGGCCTCATTTCAGACCCCACAATGACGTCTGAGGATGCCTTGGTCTAACAGGAGTTCCAAAATAATTTTGTTACTACTTGCAAGATAAGATGTTCCTGTCCTTTTTTCTGGGAATGTTTTCATCTGAGCATAAAGGGATTTGTATCAGTGATGGCTAAAGTTAATTAAATAATTTAAAAAATGTATTATTTAAATGAATGTTTTATTTTTTTTAATATAGGTCTATGCCCTGCATACAACACATTTGAAAGATAATTTGCAGTTAAAAATACATCTACAATTAACTTTTTAAAGACCAATATTACAACAGACCTTTTGTTGAATTTTAACATGTAAAAAGTTAGAAAATCATTCAATCTTGTTACACAGTAACTACTGAAAAATGTCACTATTAAGAGAAATAAATGGAAACGAAGACACTTTTATATATCCATTGCATAGATCAATCTCATCAATATAGTTCAACTGACACAATTAATGGTGCCCAGTCTAGTATGTTGGTTTAGAAGAAGAAGGTCCATTTAATTGTCTGCTAGGTTACTAAGTCATACTATATGTTGATAAGTACAAAGGAAGAGTTTCTGCATGTGCCCTATTGTTTTTGGTATGTTTCTATGGAAGAGCAACAGTCTTTTCACGTTTCACACACAGAGATTGAAACAGTGCAGTGTTTATGGAAAACATCTTTGAAACGATACCCGTTTGTCTTCTTGTGGATATAGCCTCATTGTAGCATGAGTCTCATCTCTGTTTGGAAAAGCCTTTCTCGCTGAGCTCCCATGGTGCCGTGGGGGGCTCTGGCTGGGAGGTAGAAGGAGTGTCCACCTGGCGCTGGTTGAGTTTGCAGGCTGCTGTGTTATTGTTGCATTACATATGGCAGCCTCCACAACTCCACTGGCTCCAGAAGGCTTAGACCCTTGGGATTTAGGCATGCAATCATCAGGGGCCAGAGATGTGTGCGCGAGTGCTGCTATGTCTGTTGTAGCTGAAGTATTTTTGTTATCCACATCTGGGAAATACAGAGAAATGCTGTGCCAATTGAACAGATAAAACAGACTTGCATAAGGCCTACCAAGTGTATTTCCCATGCTGCACACCTGAACAAGTGCTTATCCAATGTTATGAGATGTGCCCAGGGTCAATGTCGGGCTAGTGGGACGCTCCCCGGCATTGTCTCTGTGTGTGTGTAGTGCTGGCCAGTTGCTGTTTTCTTATATCAAAGCATTTTGAATGCCTCCCTGTTGGAAAGCTCCAATCAAATACTCAACATACCCAAGGTCATGCTGTACTCATCCAACTCATCCAAAAGAAGGAAAATAACATGACAAAATAAAGAACAGTAATGGATGTTTCTTCTGGTCGAACCCTAGTGTCGGTCAGCCTGCTTTACTAGTTTCTGCAGCTGTCTTTGCGTTCATCAAAATTGCTCCATGATGGTGTGAAGCATCTTTTGTGAGATACTAGAGACATTTTCCCCCTGCTTTCTGATGCATTTTGTGAACTGTGTCCCAGGAGCACACTGCATAATCCCAGTCCACATTTTGTGGCAGAGTTCCTGATCTTGAAGGCCATCTATTAGATGATTCTTATCTGCATAATGAAAGTGAAATCAAGTAGGAATAATGCCCTTTGTAAATTATACACTCAAATTGCATCATAAATGAGCAAAGGCATATAAAGTAAACGGTTTACAGGTTCCAAGAACATGTCCTTTTACCTGTGTTTTTGGCTGTAACATGTTTTAACATGCTATGCAGTTCAATAGCCATAAAGTGAATAATGTCAGGGATCATGGACTGTACCTGGTATTAAGTGAAAATCGGGAGACAATGAGGTCATGGTGGGTGTTTTCAGAACAGTGGGGTGCCATACAGTGTTATCAGAGTGATGAGTGCTGAATAACCACACTGTCTGAATGAGAGGTGCTTAAGGAGGCCATATCTGTAATGCTGAGAGCTGGAGATGAGAGGGTGAGAGGATGGGAAGAGCTCTGTGACCTGTCATTGACTGCCACCATGTCACTTCACTTGGCTTTAGATTAAATAATTGTATTGATGAAAGAGATTTGCTCACACATGTTTTTATAAAACACTGCCTTATGGTCTGAAAGCAAGTTTTAGATATTGATAGTGGAGGAATGAGGTAAAGTGAGGTGAGCTGACCTGTCTGGCCCAAAGGTGCTGTGTGATAAGAGCCCCTCTCACTGTCCTGTCTGTGTTCCATCAGACATCTGCTTAGAACATTTCCACCTTGTCATGAGAATCAGCGAGGTCAAGGTGGCCTGCTGTCTGAAACTGGCCACAAGTCACTTTTATTATGAAACTACATGTATTTACCTCAAGCCAACTGTCTCTCCTCACTGGCATTCATTTGTTCAGTACAGCAGCAGAAGCAGTACTCTGAGCCACCTCAGCCACTCCTTTCCTTAAGCCTCACATTGACACATTCATTGCTCGTGTTTCAGTTCAATTATTAAATACATTTCACTTATGTTTTTGTGTTATTCATGTTTCCTATGGTTAAATAAAGTCACTTTCTCCCCTCACAGGTACCTTGCCAAACTCTCGTCAGTTGGAAGCATCAGGGATGAGGAGACGTGCGAGAGGTTACGAGGCTTAATACAAAGACAGGTAAATGCAATTCATTGGTCCGTTAGGAAATATTAGTCAAATATTCTAGTTCTATGTGCATTGCTCTTGGTGTAGTATCTGAGGTGCTGCCCCCTTTTGGCTAGGTGCAGATCTGTAAGCGCAGTGTGGAGGTGATGGATGCAGTGAGGCGTGGAGCTCAGTTGGCCATTGACGAGTGTCAGTACCAGTTCCGTAACCGCAGGTGGAACTGCTCCACCCTGGAGAGCATGCCTGTGTTCGGCAAAGTGGTCACACAGGGTAAGACTGCCCGCTGCATGTTCTGCTTATTAAGTTTGAGATATTTACAAATGATTCAAATCTGACAAGCCCCTCTCATCCTTATTGCCATGATGGGGTAAAAAGTGAGAATAGCTGGGGTGCAATAACAGTAAATAACCTTAAAGAAAAATGAACCTAATACAGTAGCGCAGCTTTTGAGCAGACATTGTTTCTAAAATTAAAATAATTGCGGCATCCCTAAAGAAGAAATGGAAGGTTGTTAATATCTATCTGTGTCCTGAAATGGGATGTGCTGTGGTTTGCAGTGGACAAATCTATTCCCATTTCCAACACGGTAATTTGAAGACTTGAACACTACACTCTCAATCACCAATAGAATAAGAAAGCATTTGACATTAAACTGACTCTTGCTTCTCCTGCATAAACACTGGGATCCTGTTTGCCCCTTTCCAGGACTTAATGCACTCTTTATGACTCTAACTGTATGTTGCTGTTCATGTTGTCTGCTCGTGCCATGTGTGTGTTAGGCACTCGAGAGGCAGCCTTTGTGTATGCCATCTCAGCAGCCAGTGTGGCGTTTGCGGTCACCCGGGCCTGCAGCAGTGGGGAGCTGGAAAAATGTGGCTGTGACCACAATGTGCATGGAGTCAGTCCAGAGGGTAAGTCTGTGCCACACTTTCCTCACACACACTTTCCACACACAGGCATGCAGGCAGACTCAGTATCAGGTGGTCACTGTTGTGCATCTCTCATCAGGGTTCCAGTGGTCCGGCTGCAGTGACAACATCGCCTACGGAGTGGCATTCTCTCAGTCCTTCGTGGATGTGAGAGAGAGGGGCAAAGGCCAGTCGTCCAGTCGGGCTCTCATGAACCTGCACAACAATGAGGCTGGCAGGAAGGTAAACCAACATATGTGCAGCACTTTTCATACAGTCAATGGTTTATGACCACCAGCTCAGCTGTAACTAATGAACTTTGAGAAGGCTTAAAAGAAAAGTAAATAAAATCTATGATCCTTCTTATAAACTACTAATGAGAGAAGTAGCCTAAAAACATTATGATAATGATATGAAAAGTCATACTTTCATAAGTTTCAACAAAAAACAAAACAGATAAAAAAGGTTGATTATCATGATTACCCTCTGTGCTCTTTGCAGGCCATCCTGTCACACATGCGGGTGGAGTGCAAATGCCATGGTGTGTCAGGCTCCTGTGAGGTCAAGACCTGTTGGAAAGCCATGCCTCCATTCCGAAAAGTGGGCAACGTTATCAAAGAGAAGTTTGACGGAGCCACTGAGGTGGAGCAACGCAAGATGGGCACCACCAAAACCCTGGTGCCACGGAACTCCCAATTCAAACCTCACACAGATGAAGACCTGGTTTACCTAGACCCCAGTCCAGACTTCTGCGACTACGACCCACGGACCCCAGGCATGCTGGGTACTGTGGGCCGGCAGTGCAACAGAACATCCAAAGCCATTGATGGCTGTGAACTGATGTGCTGTGGGCGTGGCTTCCAGACTCTAGAGGTAGAGGTTGTGGACAGATGCAGCTGTAAGTTCCATTGGTGCTGTTACGTCAAATGTAAACAGTGTCGCAAAATGGTAGAGATGCATACTTGTCGGTGATAGACAAAGACGGTACACATGAAAAAACAAACGCCACATAACCCCGCCTCTTTAAGGCAAGAGAGAGCAGGAGCATGTGTGAAGCTGCCCCCCTCCCACCTGCAGTGGGTCTCTACAGACCGGACCAGACAGAACCAGCCTATTGCCATGCCTGCAACTATACAGTCTGCATGTGGTTTGTCTGATGCAACTTGGACAACATTGTTTCTCCTAAGCTTCATTCATGTTGTGTCTCCTCCACCACTCTCACATCGGCGTGTCATTGTTGATGCTTCATATTTTTGTATTGTTTAACTTATTTGTGGAGGGTGAAGAAGGACACAGACACAAGGCCCTGATAAAAGATAGACAGGACATGTAGGGGGAGTATCTGAGATCTGAGAGGAGGGTCCATTGCCTTCTGTACTTGCTGCTTTGAGACATGAGACTGGATGTACAAAAGGGAACACTGAGTCTGAACCGGCTTAGACGACAAGGAGCAATTTTCGCACAGGAACTAGATGCGGTCTGGCTCCAGTTTCATGACTGACTGATGAATGATATTGAAAAATTGTGTTTTTGTTTTGTCTCATTTGTTGCCCTAATGCTGCTCTACTTTTTCACACAAATACATACACATGGTTGACAACTGTCTATATCCTCAACTTCTACTACTATATATCGTCGCCATATCTGCTCTCCCAGTTACATATCCAAAGAAACAACTATGATAAGAACGTGAAGAGTACGTCCCAAAACACAAAAAGTATGTCTTCCAGTCGACAAAGTAGTAGATTACTGATGTACCAAATGCTGACATGAGGCAATTATTAAGAATATGTGGCTGGAAATGTCCTCGACAAAAGGTGGTAAATAAGTTCTTTTGATATGTTTTATGCACAATTGTAGTTGTCTAAAAAGTCACTGACTGGGTACAACTTGGGGAATGGCCACTCTCCACAGAACTTATACCAAGACACTAATTTTCACTAAATTAAAAAAGTAAATTCAATCCAAGTAGTAAATTCACTTTTGTCATACTTTCTTTAAAACATTGACCCAGTTCCCAGCCCCCTGTCTTTATCTATCGGGTTAGTGGGGCTATGTTTATGCGACTCTTAAGCATGCACATTTGGATTGATCCGTCCACTTTCTTCAGCATGTGGGAAGGCTTAGTAGGCTGACAGCAAACAGCAGTAAACGCAAACATGCATGAGTCCAGGGGGTCTGTCTGAGGAGCATGACGACTGAAGCACTTTGTCTGAGAGCGCACATACAGTAACAGCCACACGAACACTCACACACACACTCGTGCCACTATCGGGACTGCATTGTTTTCTGAGCTAACCTGTACCGCCACCATAAACCATTGTACCATTATAGAGTCATACTGTAGATCTGTATACACTGAAGACTATACTGCCTATGAATGTACGTTGATCTGGAATATACTATGCTGTGTCAAGAGAAATTGTTGTCGTCATTCTGTTTGAGCGTTCGTGGGAGATGAATGAATGAATGACTTTAAGGCCTCGAGGAGAATGAGTGGTTCTTAAATTAAACAGAAGTCAATCTCTCACTATGTAACTTTTTCTGATTAAGTACAGTAGATCTCCATGTGATGCAACTGCTTTGCCTAGAATGTTGCAGGGTGTGGCATTAAGGTATTTTTGTACACTTGTAATAAAAAAAAAAAAAGGTAAATAGATACTTAAATGTCATACCGTTCAAAGAAAAGTAATTCCTTCGTGGTTGAGCCTCCACCATAAAAGTCACAAAGGCTTTTAAGGAGAGCAGTGGCAAAAGTAAAAGTACAAATCTTAAAATTTAACTTTTACTTATTTTAGAGCTGATGTTTTTACTTTCTACATTTTTAACTGGTAACTGGGCTGAAAAGTAAAAAGTTGTTTCTACATGGTTTGAGTTGCCTGGTCTCTAAGGTTTTGAGTTTAAGCCCTAGCTTTTGAGCCAGCCAAACATATACACATAAAACTAGCTGGAATTAAAAAAAAAAAATCTATATATAATGATATATAATATAATATATAATTATTATATTTTTTTCGTATGACCCGAAATCATCACTTTTTAAAATCAAAACCTTTACAGTTTGCAAAATCTATACTGAGTGAAAGCAAAATGCTTTAACTTTTTTACTCTAGAAGTATTATATATTATTTTTATTCAAGTGGAAAATGTGATGTAATATTTGACTGGAGCAACACAATTCATGTGTGCCCCCAACAGAACACAGTAAGTGATTTAAGAAAAATCAGATTAATCAGATTAATCACACTTTGGAAATAAGATGAATCACAATTAATCACACATTAATTAACATATTAATTAACGTATTGGTACACAAAACATGTGTCATAAATAACATAAATATGCTTGTGCATTTCCTTTAAAGCTTATGAAAACAATTTCACCAATTTAAAAACATTTGCCTATTTAAACGTGCTATTGGCTATAATTTTGGTCACATGTAAATTTACATGACCTAACAACGGGTTTAATATGATTAATCGTATGAGCTAATGCATTAAACTTTGACAATCCTAATTATATGCATAAATAATGCATAAAATTGATAAATAGTCACAGTTGGAAAAAGGTTGATATACTAATATAGCATAATGCAGCTGTATCTGGGAATGTACTCCAATCAAATCAAATATATATGTATAGGATAGCAAAAAAGTGCTGCAATAAAACATCTTTCAGACATACTTATTCAAAACAGAGTATAGTATATTATAGAACAATTAACAATCATTAACAACCATTCTGTACTGTGAAACACTGAAAGTCATGGGGAACACTTGTTTCTTGAGGTCCCAGTAACAGATAGTCTATGCTTCTAATAAATGTGAGTGAGGCGTGTGCTGCATGTGCTGTCTGTGTGAGGTAAACTGCACTACACCCTGAGGTCCTTCCCCAGACCCCTGACACCAATAAAGACAATTTATGCTCCGTATATCACCAAGTACTGAATGAAGTGAGATAGTGCACTGAGCTTCCCACGGAAACGGGACCTGAGGTGCACGGGCGTACGTTTGGGCAGAAGAGCAGGGGAGGCTGAAGAGGAAAAGTGAGGCAGGAACACTGAGCTAAAAGTGGGATTATGGCAAAATGCAGACCACATGGCACAAGCCTTTTCTGACCCTATATATATCCGAGTGCCCCACTGCTCCAGCGCAGTAATATCTTTGACTAACAGCCCCCCCTGGACAGGTCAAAGACAAAAACATTTTATCAAATTTTTTCCTCGTATAGATCAAGCCTGATTTTAAAATACAGACTTAATAACATAATTTAACGCTAAATTGTTACATTTCTTCATCCAAAGTCTGATCTCCAAACTACATGCTTTTACTGACAGAGGATTGGCTGTAGACTTCTTGATTAAAAAGACCCAAGCTTTTCATTGACAACTGACTGAAACTCAATCTTGATTAAAATCTGATTAATTGCACAGCACTGTCTGGTTAAGGCATGTTTCCACTGGGTCACTTCGGAACGGATCAGTACTGTCTGAAAGAGTCTTCACTGTATCGACCTGTTAAAGGAGTGTGAAGTGGACCCTCCAAGGTAGTAGATTCCTTCCGTCATTAAAAGAACCGTGCATGGGCAAACCGGTCTGGGAACCATGGCCAGGTGAAACGTGGCTGTGGTCTGCTGTTGCTGGTGAGCATGTGGATTCAGCTAGACAGATCAAGTGGCTCAGTGGTTGGCCTTGGGTTTAAAAGAGTCAAAATTAAGTTTTAACAAATTGCAGGCTTGTGTGCATGGCAAGCAATTCAACATAACTACACTCTTAATGCATTGGGGTCCACTATTACAGGTATCCGTTGCAAGGAATTTGCTGAGTACGTGAGCAGGGCACACAACACAGTTCTAAGTCGTATACTGCCTCCATTTGGCGATGGAAGGTAGTCCTTTTAACAACAGTATTCCATAACATTGTTTCATAAACCTATTTTTATGATCAGTCAGCTCCATATCTTTTGTTATAAATACAATATTTGGTATTTGGTATTTTTGTTGGTTGTGCTGTAAGAATACACAATTCCTGTTTGTATTATGCAAGTAATGTTGGAAGTGAAATGACATACAGTTCTGTCTTGGACCAACAGGAATGACTCATAAATCACTGGTGCTATAGGCTCATTCTCTTTGCCACTGTAGTTCATACGAACCTCAGGTGATGGTGCATACCTGACATTGCTGTAAGTGTGTTGAGTATATGGAGTTAAGTTGTGCAGGTCGGATTGCAGATCTTAATGCCAGTCTCAGTGAGAGTCGAAAGCCCCAGCCCTCCCAGGCCTCTTGCAAACTCCCAGATCCCCACAGCATATTTCTCATATTAAAAGAAAACAAGTTACTCAAATGAGACAGATGGTTTGTGTTTGTGATGACAGTTGCAGTTCTCTGTCCTCCACCCCCCCTCACCTGTTTGGGCTTTTCACTGGAGTCTCTGATGCTCTGACAGCAGCCATATTGTGCAACACACAGAAGCAGGCATCAGGACTCTGATAGCTCCTGAATAACAGTACATCAGGATAACTCACTCATATGCCACACATGGAATGTTTAACAGGCCTTTATTGCTCAACTGGCTTTTGAAATTACACTACATTTTCTTCCTCATCATAAAGTTAAAACCTGTCCCAGTTACACATCAGGATATGGGACATATTGCGTCAAAAAATATCATAAAAAAATTAGCTGCAATAAATAACAAAGAATTAATCACATAATAATTACATTACGCTGGGCAGGCAGGGCACCTGCAATGGGGCCCGAGGCTCTGAGGGGCCATGAGATGCCCCTTTGGTCTGTGCTGTCAATGTTGTTGATAAGCCAAGCCTAATGTAAAGCAAGGCAGGTGACTTCACTTCATCTGTTACATTTTAATATCCCCATCGCCTAATTTTTGTGTGATCAAAATAGGGCCCAGACTGGTAGTGCCTTCAGATGGTTTGGGGCTAGTTGATTTAGAAATGATGGTGGGGCAAATACTTTCGAAGGTGGTACTTGGTGAAACATATGAGAACCACTCCCTTAAAGAATACACCAAAATGGTATGAAAAATAAAAATGAGGATCAGAATCAAAAGGTTGATGTGAGATTACACGGTGAAATTGTACGTGTAACACATCTTGAGGTGGGACAGATGAGAAAGACAGATTAGTGAGCAGGCAGAAGCACAGCCCATCAGTGAAAGTGTGTGTTGATAGGGGTCTGTGCTGCCTCACTTTATGGTGGAGCGCTTGTAGAGCTTCAACTGTCATATCTGTCAATGAAAGATTGGTGCTGATCTGATGGTGTGAAGAGAGAACTGTCTCTTCACACCTGGACACCCTGTGCACACCTGAACATTAGTGTATACGGGGTATGGCTGAGAGCGCTCGCTACATGTATCTATACAACTTTATTTTCATCCTGTGGTCTAAATACCTGCAGTGAACAGAGTTGCTCCTGACGCTCCATGGGCTGGGAGCTAAACATCTGCGCACAGGTGAAGAGGTGAGGCCTTATTTGTCAAACTGTAGTGACATAATTCAAAACTGTCTTATATGTCAGGAGAATAAAAACAAGTCAATAATGCACTTTTACATAAGACTGTACAATTAAAAAAAGTTTGCTATATTGATGGCTTTTAACTCATTTCGAAAATTTGACTGAGCTTTCTATGGTATACATGATCATATTTCAAATTTCATGATCAAATGTCTCTTTATAAAACATTTAAAAACAGGAACACTGCCCTAAAACGCTGCACAAGTTCAACAACACAAGAAAAAAAAAAGAGAAAAATTTAATACAGAAAAATACAAGTTAAAAACACAATGTAGATATAATAAAAATGTCTATATCAGCTTGAATTAAAAGCAAATGTAAAAAGATGAGTTTTTAGCAGCGAATTGAAGCTCTGCTCTTATGTTCAGGGGAAGAGAGTTCCAAAGTTTAGGACAAAGCAACAGAAAAAGCTCTGTCTCCTCTTTTTTCAGTTAGTGTTTCAGTCCATCTCCCTCTTCAGATGATCCAGGCCACAAACATTTTACTTTAACCCTGATACTGCTCAAACGTTTACCCTCTAACGTTCTCTAATTGAACATTTGGGTGGTCTACAACACCTCCTGCTGGTTGAAGTGGGGAAAAAAAATAAATAACGTAAAATAAATAGTACCGTAATCGTTTCACACCACGGTAGTTTTTTTTTTGTTTTGTTTTTTTACTTCTACAGGTATAGTTGATATGTTTTACCAACACTGTCCATATGTATTTGGAAGTCAGACTGTTTTTGAGACGCATTTATGTGAAATGCATTTCCCTTTATTTAATAAGGACTTAATGAGATTGCTTATTTAACACATGTCCATATGGGGCTTTTAACAGGCTTTAGTCCAGAAAGGAATGTAAAAGTTCTAAATTTAGAGTAAGTTGACAGAATTGGAGTTTCAATTTACTTTACTTGTATTACACTATTTTGACTACTAAGACAACTTAATTTATCACCGGCTAGTGGGTATATTTAAAATAACCATATTGTAAAAATGTTGACAAATGTGACATACAAAATATGACAACAAAGGTAGTAAAGGCAATTAAGGTATAAGTTTAATATTTTTGAAAAGAATGCATATAAAGAACAAAGACTTTTGACAAAGCATTTGGTTTTCACCAAAAACAATTACATGTTATCATAATGATACTGCCTCGGGCTGGAGGTCAACTAAACTCAAAGCCACCAGTAAAGAAGACAAGAACCTTCCAATCACATGTAATCTTTACCAAACAGTCTTTCTGTCATTGGAGGTTGTATTTGACCGAACCAATCAGACGCGATCTTGGTAAACTGGCAGATTAAGAGTTCCGCTGAGATCCTACCCCTAAAAGTAAAAGGAGTCAAAGAAACCTTTCATATATATTTATATATATTTATAAAATAAAAAACAGCACAAATAAAAATGAAAAAAAAAAAAAAAGATTTTGGTAAAAACACTTGGAGCCTACGTCAACATTGTGTGCCAGCTTACATTATAATTACATCTGTAAATCCTATCATGAGAACCAAGACCAAGGCAGCACTCTTCAACGTGTGGAAGGGGACAACAGGGCACAGTCACTCTGAAACAAGGCACCACATTCTGAGCTGGCACAGAAATATGGTGAAGTAGTTCAGTTCATATAAAAAGCATTAAACTATCAATTGTGGTCTGCTTGTGCCAACATGAAGTTTGTTCATAGATCCCACTATTGTACCCCTTCTGTCTGCTTTATGAGGCCAGTGCATTGCTCCTTGGTCCCTGGGAAAGCATGAAAAACACACCAATTGATCTGCTAACACTGTTTGAAGTTCCCTGCAGCTAAAAGGCCAATTGGGTGGTCACCGCATGGGCCCACTGTAATGATGCATTTAGAGAAAGCACACTTTACATGGACAGTCTGTGCCATTCTACCACCACTAAATGCCATAGGACTGTTTGCGTATGGCAATGTCTACGAGCTTGGTGGGGACACATCCGCATTCATCTTAACAGTCCTCTGTAAGTGTCGCAGTATCGAGAGGATGTAATAAAAGAAATTGGCAAACAACAAATATAAGCATGTGGGGACAGTTCATTACCACAGGGGATGACAGCGCGGTGGTAGCAGGAAGGCAGGAGTCTAAATCTTTTACAATGGCTAAAAGAAAATAACATGACTGGGTTCTTCCTGTTAATTGTTCCACACGCAATCCGGAATCCATTAATGTTAGCTTTCTATAGGCTTGGTTTATAGATCCCAATTGTGTCATTGTAGTAGAGTGGAGATCTCTGTATCAAACTCACAATTACAAACGTATTATTGCAGAGAAATATCCAAAACTTGGAAGGGTGTTTTCTCAGTGTTGTCAACGAGCCTTAGCAGAGCAAGAGAGGGCTGGGGTCAGTGAATGTGGATGATGTTGTGTGTTTACATGTATGTGTTTTGTGGTGTCGGGCTGTAAGAGGGGAGGGAGGAGCCTCTCATAGCAGCACACACTTGCGTTTCTTCTTGGGCTCTGGGGGCTCCAGTGCAGCCAATATCGCCTCATCAAACACATTCTTTAGGCCTTTCTGTGGACACAAACATACAAACAAACACAAGCTCAATACAGTGCGGGACAACTCAAAGGTAAAAGCACAAATTAAAAATTAAGGGGAATAGCAGCAGCTTTAAGAGAGAGGGAACATCAGTCAGCATCATCAGGAGTGCGTGGAGTGAAAAAAAAAAAAAAAAAACAGCCTGTAGGAGCAAACTGAATATAAAGAACTGAAGGGAAAAGCAGATCAACTCTCAGGGACAGAAATATTCCAGCCACACAAACAATGGTTTGAACAGATGTCAGATGTGACCCTACACAACTGTAACCTTTCTGTTGCCTACAGTGTTTGTATCCCGAGCGGAGCAGCTTACACTGAAGCCCAGTCATGTGAAATGACCAGAAGCTTTGAAACAATGCTGCACTATGCTGAAAACAAGACCCGCCAGCAGGGCTAAGAACCAGAGCTACTGTACTTAGTGTCTGAGAAAACACCAGTAAACAATAGTTTAACACATGGTTTTATTCATTTCACAGGTTTTGAAGTCACCATAAATGTGAAGTGAAAATATGTACCAGTCAGACATTAATGGCACATAAGTGTTAAACAATTCAGAGTTAACAAACCTAAACATTTCACTGCCAACAACTCAAGAAAAAACATTCGAAATAGACAGATGCTTCATTTTGCATGACTATATCATAAATTGTATTCAACACTCTCTTAAGGCAACTTGTAGTCAGTGCTATGCGCCATAATCAGTTTGGTCACAGACCTTGGTGCATGTTTGATGGCTATAACGTAAGAGATTTAATATCAACATATTCAAAGAGTGAGAAAAGGGCTTTAGTGACATTAGGAGTTCTAACATTTTAAAATACACAGCATTTCCTCCTTGTCTGGGTCTCTGGTGGCTCAAGGGCAGCCAGGATAGCTTCATCAAACACATTCTTCAGCCCTCGCTACAGCAGCAGGAGAGGAAGACAACAAATGCAGTTAGCAGAGTAGACAAAGTAAAACTGGGCATGACATGATAGTACAGAACACAACATGTTCCTGTACTAAATGAAGAGGGGAGATCCTGAAAAGGACACAGGAAATGACATCAGCAGCTGTGTGAGAAGGGGCAAGGCGGAGGAAGGAAGAAGCAGAGAAGCAGAACAACACCTCAGCTCTGTAAGTGCCATTGTTCTTTTTTCCAGACTAGGCATTAGACTTATTTTTGGAGGCATACTCTACTTTAACACATGATCGGTTTAAGTGCTTTTCAACAACACACAAAAACATACAATTAAATCTTGTGGTCAGAACAGGACCATCTCAAACACATCTCTGAAGATACTTTCGATCTCTGTCCTGAGAGAGTCCCAATAGCGAAGACAAATAAGTTAATTCATGTTCGAGAGTAGGAAAATGAATTAAGGGTTTGACATGTCTGGGACAGATGAGCTGGAGTTGCAAACACAAGCGGCAAATCAGTCGTCGTTGCATCACTAGTAAAACTTGTAACTAGTAAGTAGCTTTGTCTAAACCACATCATCGTAGTCTGTTCTGGATAACAAGGAGTTAAAAAGCAGTATTGACTTGTTACATCAATCGTTGTAAATTTGTCATTGTATAAAGTCAGTGAGCAGCGAGGGATAGCACTGTAGTATTGTTTACTGCTCACTGACTTAAGAACAGAAACATAACAATAGAAGAAGCCCCTCCACCCGATCTGTGATGTGTGTCATACCTGTGTGAGGGCTGAGCACTCCACGTATTTCACTGCTTTCAGGTCTCTAGCAAGCTTTTCTGCTGTCTCTGGAGTGATGGGCTTCTGTTTGTTCTTGGCGAGCTTCTCTATAGTGGAGGGGTCGTCCCTCAAGTCTATCTGTGTCCCCACCAACAGGAACGGTGTCTTTGGACAGTGGTGAGTGATCTCTGGAACCCACTGTTCGATGAGGCACAGGATTTCATTATATTTAGGCACTTAAACACATGAAGAAAATGTGTTAATAAGCGACACATTACCTTTTCTTTTACGTTTTCAAAGGAGGAGGGAGAAACAACAGAAAAACAGACAAGAAAGACGTCTGTTTGGGGATAACTCAGAGGCCGTAGTCTGTCGTAGTCTTCCTGACCTAAATAAATGGAAAACACATAAAGTGAGAAACCAAAAATATAAGCTGTCTACAGGAATAGTGGGCACATAATTTGTGCATTCACAAAAACAATTTCAGCTTTAACACATACCTGCAGTATCAAACAAGCCCAGAGTGTAGGGCTCTCCCCCGATCATTACAGTTACAGCATAGTTATCAAAGACCTGGAGCACAACAGACAAGAAAAACGTCAGAAAGATCATCACGGAGTGGAGCCGACACAAAGTGGATGCTGAGCGACTCACCGTAGGGACGTATTCAGAGGGGAACTTGTTTGTGGTGTAAGAGATGAGCAGGCAGGTTTTACCTACGGCACCGTCGCCCACAACAACACACTTGATGGTCTGCATAGCTGCGGTCTTCACAATTCATTCAAGATCTAAAAGAAGAGAGAAAATAGGAGTGAAGAACAGCTATAGGGATGACCGATATCTCAATCTCAATATATCTTCCATCTCTACAGATGGAACACAGATCATTTCTACTGGATATTAAATAAAACATTGTGTGTTTGGGAAAAAAAGAAAACTTTTTTTACCCTCTGTACTAAATTATTATTCCCATGAAAACTAAATCAACATCAATGACGTGGCAAAATATATCCAAACTCCCTTTCTGTAGACCTTCTATGATACGATGTCAATAAATTCAAAATAAAATTAAGCAGGACTCTATGGTATAAGTTTTAGACACATATGCGACCCTTAGCTGAATGTCTGACTACTCTCAGAGTTTCACACTTCAACCATTTGTTCAATAAAGCCATTGATCCAGAAAATAATTAAAAAATAAACTGGACTAATCAGAAACTAAAAAGAGTTAAACGTTTTGTTTTCCTTTTTTACTTTAAGGTAAAAAAAAAAAAATCAGTAAAATGCTAATAACACGGCACTTGACACTAACAACAACAAGCCATAAATTAACAGTTTTGCACCTCAACCCAACACACGCAAAGAATCAGATTTGGACGGTCTAGAAAATTAAGAATGTAAAATTAATCACAGTAATGTTACAAACGCTCCCACACACTGCTGCTTTTCAAAACATTAGAGAATGAAGAGATTAGAATACTTCAATTACATAAGACCTCCGACGATGTAAAAATGTCAACTCCAGGGGCACTGATTTGAGAAAAACAAAACATTTTGCATCCGCCAGCAGCCGCGGCCCCTCGCTCAGTGCAGTAACCACAGTCAGGACACAGCTGCAGAATCGGTGCCAGACTTAATCCACGCATTTGTGTTTGTAGGGCAGGCCAGAGCTTAGAGCTGCCAGAAAAAAGCTGATATCGTGTTTGAAGCATCACTTTGGTCAATGCCAGTTATTCTACAACCACTGAACAGACTCACTTTGCTGTGGTGGTGTTTCTGAATCCCACTGGTGACACACAAATCAATACAGCCCCCAGAGCAGAAGGCACAACTTCACAATCAATCATGTAATTCGAGGTTCAGAAGACGTAAACATAACCAAAAAGCTCTTAATCCTAATAAACACTCGTCTGTATGAATTAAAGTAATGGTAATTCAAGTATGTGAGGGGACGCTCCTGTGGCGATGGGGGGATTTGATCGACTATTTTTCTGGTTCGGCCTCATCTTGGCCTAATTTCCTGCCGGCTTTAACACCATTGCAAAGCGTTATTTCAAAGGGGTAGCATATAATACGTTGTGTCCATAGCATTGTTCGAAAGATCTCATCCACATGTGTTGTTCGAAAACTAGTTTGAAACGTTTTATTTTGATCGGCATTTCGCTCAAGGTTCAGCTGCACCGTTGTGCCAAGTAGAAAAAATATATTTTCTTCCTATCGGATGACACACATATATAAGGCAAGATTAATTATTTAAATATAACTTATTACACATCCAACTCTACCAGTTCATGCTATAGTTTTATTTGCAAACACTAGCTAATGTCCTAACCAGATAGCATACATGCTAACAGTTTAGCTCCTTAGAGGATGCGGTCATTAGAAATTCAGGCGCATTCTCCCAATCACACCATCAACCGCAAGAATTAACCGCCCGATATAATCCCTATATGGTGCCTAAAATGGATGCTAAAACATATTAATCACACAAAAATGAGAAAATCCTCACCGAATCCTCTGTTTTGTGTCTCTACGCCGGGCGTTGGCAGCTCCGCGCTAGGGGCTTCCCAGTCAGCAGAACAGGGACACGTTGCGTAGAGTGAGGGACGACGTAATGACGCTAATCTAGCCCTCAATCGGATTTAGAGCGTTTAGGATAAATAACGGAAATTTTAAGCGTTGTGTATGATCTATAGGTGGTCAATGCAGCAATTATGGCTCACATTGACAATGACAAATACAGTATCTTAGAAATGAATAGTAGTCCTGGTTTCTCATAAAAAATTAAATTAATAAAAAAAAAAACATTTGAACTCAAGAGTTTTGTGTTTCGGGCTATATAACTGTTTGATTAAACATTGATTGAATTAGTTGCGGCAGAGTTTGACCTACATTCTAGATATGCACTGACATTATATTACCACTTGATGGCAGTATAGTAAAGTGACCTACTTTAGAAGTAACTCTTCTCTAAACAGTCGAAGACAAGAGGTTTGTAAGAAATCAAATTTATTTCCAAAAGTTTACAATGGTGGAATTAAAGTAACACATATTCATGTCACATACAAATCACATTCAAAAACAAAGGGAAAAAAAATCACTACTCGAGGTTAGGTGGATACACTCTGGAGCAAGGTAATGTTGTCTCCTTTCAACATGATCCTCCCTGTTGATGAGAAGGGGGAGAAATGAGACAGACTTTACCATTACAGCTTAAAGAAGAAATGTAAACAATAAAAGATAAAAATGCATTACAAAACCTACTGCATTTTTTTACTATGTCCATTTTTAAGTGAGATATGAATATATATTTATATTCATAACCAGTGGGCTTTGAGTCAGTGTCTTATTGTACATACTCAAATGCCATTTAATTTATCAAAATCGGAAAAAAAATAAAATAAAATTGAAACTTACCAAGTGGCTTCCTGTTTTTTGTTTTCATGTGGATCTCTTCAGCGTCATCAAGAACCAGGTTCATGTACTCATCAAAGCCCTAGAAAAAGAAAATAATTTAACAATTTTAAAACATGCATGTCATTTGCAAAGTAAGACTAACTAACCCTGACCCTATCCTGCAGTGGCGCAGGTCCCCTTGACCCAGATTTAAAAAGTATGCAAATTCATAATTTCATTTTTGGCTATGTTTCATAAATTGTGTAAAAATAGCTGTCTTTTTGCATAGTATGTGATGTGTTTTAATAATGTTAAGCATAGTCTTAGTGCATTATTTTCTTCATTTGTTTGAGTCCACTGGATCCCTGCGCACAGAATGGGTGTGTATGTATGAGCCTGAAGTTTTGACCAAATTTGATGCCACTCCAGAGCTTCTCGCCACTTGTTTACATCACAGCCGTTAAGTCCCTCCCTCGTGCGTAGGCAGAAGAGCACCTGAGGACTGGGATTGGTGTATTTCTGACCTATTGTGATTTTGTTTTACTGCCTAACACAAGTGTTCTACAAAAATCCAATATTCCAATGAGATTAAAAAGTTTGCTGAACCCTGCTCTAAATGATCCAAACAGAGGCCAATCAATCAACTTGGATTGACTGCTAAAAATTAACATATCCAGCTGTAGTCATTTCATGACAATTGTGAATGTCCTCAATGGTCCTGCACCAGGACATGAATGCACCAGCTGGACGTATACCTGAGCTTAACCCTACGTCTCACTCAAATCCCAGGGGTCAATTTTATACCCATTGTGGAGCAGGCGTAGTCCAGGGAACATGTGAGAGAAATAGTGGCAGAGGCCAATACACAGAGCAGCAAGTGGACAGTGAATGTAGGGCTGGGTGCTATGGTGATAAAAATTAAATCTGTGCAAATACTATTTTAGACAAAAATATATATTGTAATTCACCTATTTCTTTCGAATACAGCTCAAACAAAGCCACAGGCCATTCAGCAAGAATCTCTGCACTCTAAGCGGTGGCTGCCATGAATTATCGCAAAGGTAAATTCACCAGTGTTGAACCTGATATTTTCTCTTAGTTTCTACACCTACACCTTGTATAACAAGAAAAAACATTTAAACAATATTAATTTTAGCTGCCCTCCATGTGTATTAAATATTGGCTATGATATGATGTTACCAGGCAACCAATAAAGAATGTCTCAATTTCTTCCAGTGACAATGCTAGAATTCATCAGTCTCAAAAAATGGGCTGAATTTCATTTGTGGGTTGATAAATCCTATTAGAAGCTTCATAAAACTTGCAGGGCTCTCTGGCGGTCAAGGTGTGAATAAAGGATGCCGCATGCTCTGCCCCAAATTTCAGGCTGATCTTGAAATATGCATGTGCCATAGGAAGCACACTTGATTTCACAAGAGTGTAAAGTGGAAATCATCACGATGCTATTAAACTTTTGGATGCTGACAATTATGTAGGCATCAAAATAATCAGCTAACAGGTGTTAAAAATAAGTTTAATATTTCTTCATGTGTGATTCTTGAGTAAATATACATTCCCATAGCACATGAAGGCAGCAATAGGCTACAATGTTTTCATTGTTGGACGGGTGTAGGCTACTCATAGACAAATAATTAGATTGAATGAATTCATACATTTGAATGCACTTACAATAATGCAGCCCTCTATCCGCATGTTCACTTGTTCATACAGCCAGACCTGGATCCGCGAGCGCTGCAACACAAACAAACACTCTAAGTATGACTGCAAAAGGTCAAAACATCGTGGTGAAACATATTCCACAAGTACTTACATTTTGCAGGTACCGGAAAATTAGGTTCTGGTAGATTAGGTCAAGGAATTAAGTAAATGAAAAGTGAATGAAATACACAACAGCAAGAGCAGATCAATCAAGCAAATAGCTACTAATTGTGCAATATTAAGAGTTAATAACTCTTAAACAGTCTAGATAAATACGTACATTACCCAATGAAACAGAATGAATACGTTTAGCATCATCGATAGCCTAGTTGCTAACAGTGGTTTCATTAGTTTTGCGTTTGGAGATCTCTCAAAGGATACAATCGGCTGCACCATAACCTTCTGCACCTTCTGTCCTTGTCCTCGGTACGCCATCCTCAAAATAAATACCAAGAGTTGGTAGAAGTATAAAAATTGCACGTTTAATCAGTGCTTTTCAACGAAACTCTCACGTTGTTTGCTTCAATGGCGCGTTGGCTTGGACTAAAAAGACTTCCGTTTTAAAAATAAGCGTTAAAGAACAGCGCCACCTGCCCACCGGAGGTATCTTATGCACTTTAATTGTAAGTGAAGCAAAAAGAAGTATCTACAGTGAAGACATCTCCAATCAACATAGAAACAAAAAATGCGAAAAATCTTTGAAAAAAACAAAACTCTTCAAGTCTGACTAAAGAAAAAAGTAGGCCTATGGCAAAAGCTCTCCCTAAATGGCTCTAAAGAGGCTGGAAATAGTCAAAATGTGGTGGTTTGGATAATTGATAAGGTATAATGGACTAGGATACCAATCTTGCTTGATTTCAAAGTGGTGGTGACCAGGTTTTTTTTTTTTTATTTTTTTTTACAAATAGTCAAATCCATATGTCTGATTGTCAGTTATATTAAGAACCAAACAGAATCCAACGTGCCTGAAGATTCAACGTATGTGGCACAGTTAAGGTACATCAGGTATTTAGTGACTGTTAGCAGTCCTCAAACTCTAGATGGAGCTGTGTCATGTTGCTTCCATAAACAAAACAGGCATCAAACATGCACAAGTGTGTGGATGGAAACCCATAAGAGTCTAAACCCACAAAGCTAATGGGTAAGGTTACTAAATCTATTTAAGCTTAATATAATTGTTTACATAGGCCTTTAGACAGGTTGAAGTCCAGATACAATGACAATTTGCCTTCACCATAGTTGGCCAAAGCATTCCCTCTGATATTAATAGGCTCTCTTATATAAAACAGCATTGGCTATGTCTGTTGTGCACAATATATCTGTAACATGATGAGCTGAGTCAGGGAGGCCAGCCTTGAGTGTGCAGTTAACAATAGTATTAATAACCCATAACAGAGACTTGTCCTGCTGCTCGTCCAGAAAGTGTGAGGGGAAATTAGCAGCCGAGGACAGACAGGAGTCCACAAGTGGAAGACAGGAGACACACAAGGATCCTCCATGGCGTAGGCATGGGTGTCCTGTTACCACAGAACCTTTGGGCACATCTCGGAAGGGCGTCACGCTGCCAGTGAGCCAGGCATCGTTGTCAGGTGCCACATGGTTTTATAGCTGCTATGAGTGCAGGAATGGGCTGACGCTCAATGCCACACAGCAAACTCACATTCTCAAGAAGGAGCAAGAGAGAGAGAGAGGCACACTATACAGACAGGCTTTAGAAGACCAACAGCAGTCTATCCCTCTTCCTGAAACTGCACTGAGAGAGGACCAAATGTATAAAGGACGGTTAACACATGTTGCCAGTCCCTCCTTCAAATGCAGGAGGTTCAGGCACCACACCAATTACATCTGCTAATTTATGGCACCTGCATCTCGAATGCAGAAGAAATCTCTGGAATTTCAATTTCAACAATTAGAATAAAACCTATAACTTATTTTACTTTTGAGCAGAGTTAAGTGCTTCACTCGTTGATTGTGCGGAAATCAGCACTATTTCTCAGTCCCATTATGTATACTGTATATTTTTTCCTTTTTACTTGTAAGCGACATGTGTTGGTTCAAACAGACGATGTGTTTCTCTAATCGGTTAAACACTGGCCTCTCAATCACTTCATCAGAAATCGGGTTCCAGACCATAGTCTTTGTGAAGTATTGTGTATGCAAGTATGTAAGTGTATGCAATATAGGCCTTCACATTATAGAATTTGATGATGTCATAATTTCAAATAGAAGGCAGTAGCTTACGTAACTTTTTGAAAGAACTATCCTAACTTTTGAGCCATAAATGTTGAACGTTATCACTATTTGTTTATAGGGAATACCCCCCACCACAAAAATAAATCACTTTAGTGCTGACATACATTGAGCTTTGTGCCAGTTTTTGTTTCATGTGGATAGAACTACAGAGATGTGAACCACATGGCAGATCAAGAAATCTGCCATCTGACAGTTAAACCGCAAATTTCACCATTGGACTCCGATCTGCCCTCTAGCTCAATTTTAAACTTTAAACACAAGGCATGGTGTGTAAAGTGTCTTGCCTAAGGACACAACCACACCTGCATTCTCAGCGGTCTTCCATCTCTGAAGGTCCAATGTGTTTAGCTTTCCAAGATCAGACTATAGGTTGCACATTTTTAAGGTGTATATTAAAACTCTGCATTTGAATATTCACTACCACTGATGCAACCTTCTATTATTGGCAGGTCAGCAGTTTGTGTACCAAATAAAATCAAACATAATACATAATTTGTATATTATAGCTATAGCGGAGCTGATAGCCACACACCCAAACAGGAAGTAGTCTGCTCACTGTGATGGGATATTCCATCTTTTTCATTTCCACATGTCGTTCTTCTGCTATTTCTGCCACTGGCCTGGTATCTGTGTGGCCTCCCCCTGACATCACTTCCTCTTCCTGTCGGTGGTGATTGTTCTGAGGGGAAGGGAGAGCAGACGGATGGGGGGGGGGCTCTTGTTCTTCCAGACTGGCTCACCTGGCTGACCTCCACCTGACTGACATAACCCGCTACGACCAGACAAGGCCCTGCATGGCTTTACTTCCAGCCTCTGACTGACAGGATATTCACAGCATGTTTGAACAAATGGCAGCTTTTATTTCTAAAGTTCCCCTGGCACTGTTCGATTACACAACCAAAGAAATGCCCGCATAAATAGAGAATTACAGTGATCAAGTTGATTTATGACTGGTGCTGTCACTGAAACGGTTTCCTTGTTTGAGTTATTCGACCTTTTATGCTTAAATAGAAAATTGTCACCAAAATAAAGAAAAGAAAAAGATAGAAGCCTAAAAATGTATAAAATGTCTTTGTTATATGTTACAGAATACCGAATACCTGCATTAAAATTTATTTTGAACAGATTCTGTTACATGGTCCAATCAGAGTAATGTTCTGAATGCTTTCTATATACTTCAATTATTTCACAGTAAAAATAGAAAAAAAAAACACAAAAAAAAACCAACAACTTAAGATTAAAGCTGCTTTATGTTTATTTCACCCTATGTATCACTGATGAGACGGACAATCGTACATGCTCTCACCCTTGCTAGCCTCCATTGCTAGCCGGGCTGCCCTCACTTCTAGCCAGGCCGCCACCCCTGCTAGCCGGGCCGCCTCCACTCCAAGCTGGACCACCACTGCTGCAAGTCGGCCCAACACTGCTGCCAGCTGGATCACCTCCATTGCTCATCGGACCACCCCAATTGCTAGCTGGGCCACCACCCTTGCTTGCTAGGCCACCACCACAGCTAACTGGGCCACCACCACAGCTAACTGGGCCATCACCACAGCTAACTGGGCCACCACCACAGCTGGCCGGGACTGGGCCACCTCCAATGCTGGATGGGCCCGCCTCCACTCCCACCTGGGTAAACCACCTTCTGAGGAGGTAACAGTCAGTCCAGCCTGGCACTTACACTTGCCCTCTTTACTTTACGCAAGACCGAAACAACAGATCACCATCCAGCCAAGAGAAGAGTAAGAGGAAACAGGACATCAAAATAACAGCTTGGTCAAAATGTAGTGGGAAAACAATGCGTGACCAAAATGTTCCAAACTCTCAATCATACTGAAGACCAAATTCAAAGGTCATATAAATATTAGATGTTTCATATCTAAATCAGAACAAATAGAACAGTTGCTGACTAATTCTAACCTTGATTATCTATGTTTGGCAGAAACTTGGTTAACCGCAAAAACACCTGCAGGAGTATATACTGTACATAATGTTCCATAATGTGCAATGTACACAAATTGACATTCAAGACAATTCTCCAGAATGTGTTGCTGTTAAAATTACTCTTTCATCTCAAATGTCATTTTTTGTGATTACTCTCTGCAGACCGCCCAATACAAAAGAGGTTTGATCTATTAGCAATAGTTCTTAAACGATTTAGCAGTAAAGAACTTATTCTTGTGGGACATTTTAATTTGAAATGGCTTGATAAAACAAGAAGAAAAAAACTCTTGCAACAAAATTTCAAATGACACAATTAATTAAAAGTCCTATAAGAATAACAAATTCATCTCAAACTCCACTGGATTTAATTTTTACAAATAAACCAGATCACATAAGAACTTAATATTATTTGAAAACAGGTATGTCAGATTATAATTTAACATTTAATTGCGCGAAAATGACCTTAAACCACAATATAAGAGTAAAGATAATATGGGTAATAATCTGATTATCATTCATTCCCCGTAAAAATGTAATTAATTTTGAAAATGAAACTGTGGAAATAAACTGGATGGATATGACTATAGGCAGAAATTGTGAAGAGGTCTGTGAAAATGTGATCTAAAAAATAAAATCCTTGATAGAATCTTATACTAAAACAATGCCATTCAAAAAAAAAAGAACAAAAACAAATTGACCATTAATGAATCTATTTGGCTTTTGTTGAAGAAAAGAGATTTTGCTCTAAAGAGTATTTGAAATCAGGTCTCTCAACAGGTTGCCTTACATGTACACATTTGAGAAATAAGGTCATCTCACAACTTAGAAGAGCTAAAGCTAATTTCTTTCTATAAATAATTAAAGAGGCAAGAGAGAATAATAAATACAACAATTATTTCTAATAAGGCAAAATTGTCAACATTAGTAAATTTGTAGTAGTCAAATCTAAACTAAGCTTTACTATAGTATATAATAGGGAGTGGGGGTGGGAAGGGGACAGAGATCTTGATTGTTATACAGTATATATATGTTTTTTTTATCATGAAATGAGTGACTAAATTAATCAATGTTTTTTTTTTTGTTTTTTTTTATGTATCACATTGTCTTACGCTGTTTATGCATTGTATATATTGTATGTCTCAGGGACTGCAGATGGAAATTAGCTCTGAGAGCTTTCTCTCTTTGAGAAATAAGGACACCTCACAACTTAGAAGAGCTAAAGCTAATTTCTTTCTATAAATAATTAAAGAGGCAAAGGGGAATAATACATTTCTATGGAAACAAATGTTGATAAATTCTCTGGTAAGACAAAATCAGTATATGAGACAAGTAAGTTAAAAATCTAAAAGGAGGAGCAAAATGATAATGTGATTATTGCATATGCACTCATTATTTTAATGAGTATTTTTTTAAATTCTATCTCAGAAAAAAAAGCATTGACAGTCTCCTAAATCTTACACCTTCAAATGAACATAAGGTAAATACAATTATTTTATCTTTATCAAATTCCAAAGCAAAGGTTATCCATGGACTTGACACCATATTTCTAAAAACATACAAAAATTGTCTAGCATTTACAGTCACCCAAGTAATACATTTATACTTTCCCCACTGTAGTAAAATCTGCTATTGTAGCTCCAATGTTTAAATCAGGAGATAAAAGAGTTGCAAGCACACCTTGCAAAACAGGCCCTTCTACACGCTTTGCAGTTCAGCTTCAGAAGAAGATAGCAGCATCATTCCCCTGAGACAGTATGCTGTCTTCTGGAATCAATCAAATCAAGTTTACATACAGGAAAAGTAGTTGGTGCTGTATTTTTAGACTTTTGAATCATACGGCGTTATTGTTGTTATTGTTATTATTGACATGATATAAACTCTCCGTGGATCCCCTTTGTCGGGTGAGGTCTTACCTTGGTGGGCGCTCCCAGTGTGTCCGTGTAAAAGGAGCAATGTCACAACTGAGAGAGTGCAGTATGTGAGTACCTCAAGGCTCTGTCCTGGGGCTACTGTTGTTCAGTTTAATGACCTCCCATCTGTGTGCGATGGTGTAGGTGTCCAGATATACACTGATGACACCGTCATCTACACGGATGGAAGGGACCCTGAACAAGTGGCAGCCAAATGATCATTGGCAATGGATAAAATTGCTCTATGGTTGAATGATTCCTACTTAATATAAAATGTGAAAAAAACTGCAACAATGTTTTTCCTCAATAAAACAGAATCATAAAACCTATCCCTCAGTTAAGGTTAAGGGGGAAACACTAAAAATGTAAATGTCTATAAACAAGCTCTTAGGATTCTTGATAGAAAACCACGACAATATCATCATTGCAAAATACTTAGCAAACATAAAATGCTACGTTTTGAAAACATTATACAATTTGCAAATTTACGGCTGCTGTTCAAGATTATTAACAATATGGCCCCTTCACCACTCAGAACAACAAGGTCAACATCCAACGGCCAGTGCTGCAAACCAAAAAGAACAACTGCCCTCGGCCAATCAGCTTTCTCTTTCAAATCTATAACAGAATGGAACAAACTACTAGGGCTGTAGTCCTTTGGTCATTTAGTCGATTAGTCGGTCGATGGTATCTTAGTTGACAAAGATCTTTATTAGTCAACTAATAATTTTATCTATACTAAATAATTCTAAAATGATTTATATGGCAAAAACGAGAAGGTATGAAGTTAGTTAGCTAAAGATTTTGGAGTCTTAATGTATAAATACACTGTCTCCTTGTACTTTTCTGCATGAAGTTATTGTTCTTTGGGGTGCAGTTGGGTTAGATACATGGAAATACTTTACAGTTTTGATATATTTTTGTCAATAGGGCTGGTCTTTAGTCGACCAAGAATTTCGAATACAGCCCTATAAACTACCAACACATTTAAAATAATGCAAAAACTTTAAGGTTTTGCATGGAAACACAATTATTTTTAATAACACAAAATTTCCAAGAAGTACATTTTTAGTATTCAAAACTAAACTTAGCTTAACTATAGTCTATAATATATAGTAGGGAGTGGGGGTGGGAAGGGGACAGAGATCTTGATTGTTATATTTTTTTTATCATGAAATGAGTGAATAAATTAATCAGTGTTTTTTTTTTTCATGTATCACATTCTCTCACGCTGTTTATGCATTGTATATATTGTATGTCTCAGGGACTGCAGATAGAAATTAGCTGAGAGCTATGGTCTTGTGCGGGGCATCTCTTCAATGTTTTCTTTGATTAATGCTCCAGTACATGGTCCCTCTGAAAGAAACAAAATAAAATAATATAGGTAAAATAATAAATCAAGAATTAGATATCAAAAAATTAATTTGTATGTTCCATCAAAATTTTGTTTCGTCCAAAAAGTTTGGTGATCTTTATGTCCCCTAAAAGCATTTTAAGAAAACGGCCTTTGAAGTTACAATGTCCCTGAGACATCTATGCATTAAGTGGATAAAATGAAATAATAAAACACTTTTAGGAACATATTGTTTTTGTTGGAACCATAATATTTACCTTCAAAGTTATATTTGGAATCTGCAACTTAAGTGAAAAGTTTGTTTTTGGACCACTTCCAGGTTCCACTAAATTCCTTGGTTCTTATCATCTCCTTTGGCCACAGATGACATGTTTTTGCAGTATGTAAGGTTACACTTATTAATTTGTGCTGTGTATATGTGTGACATGGACATCAATCCCAGATTGTGGTTGACTGTCTGTGAGCCCCATACCTGGTGGCCAGTCTGCTGTGATGCTTCTCGTGATGGTATCACCCACTGAACCAACAAGCTGTAACAAACAATACTGACAAGTTTATTTCTTCTATTGAGTGTATAGACAAAGCCTGTTTGTGTACAGGGTGGAGTGATCAGTGATGGTATTCAATTACTTTAACCTGCACTCTAACCATGCGGTCCAATTATACAAACAAGTGTAATCGTGTTTGAATGGTGCAGCTCCATTATTGCCAGTTTCCTGTTGAGCTCTAAAATGAGGTGTTGGTTTGTGGTTGTCTTTGGACCTCCACCTTCTTAATTTCATCCAAGGAAATATTTTTGTTTTGGAAAAAAGATTGTTCTCAATCAATGATTGAATGAATAAGAGCTAATAGTTATATTTGTGTGTCAGTATTCAGAGTGTACTCAAAGGCAAACAAACCCTGGCACTATATCCAGTACCAGAAGAGTGACAAGCCCAAGAGTATGAATGAAAGGTGACGGTCAGGGGTGCTGCAGGTCAGGATTGGCTGCTGTGAATTACCACGAGACTGCCAGTGTGACTGCAAGCACATGAATCATGGACTCATTTTTTATACTATTAATAATGTGGTTTGTGTATTGCCTAAATTACTTTATGTGGGAACTGCCACTAATAAGCAGAGAAAGTTGAATGTTCGGGACCACGTTGTCTATTATCGCAGTGGTTCTGTTTCTCATTGCGATAATGTGACATTAGGACAATAGGCTCTGAGGGGATTCGCGGGTGGGTTACATCAGCCATGCCAGCCTCACCCAGAGGGCCAAAACACTTTCCAACTTGTTCACACTTTCTCTATTAAACAATTGATTCTATGGCTATGGTCTCAGAGTTGCTCACAGGGCTCTTATCTTGTTTTAACAGCACAGTCAAGATGCACAATGCATTTATTTTCCCTCCAATTAACACAGTGAATAATACGCAGGTCCGATAAGGGCTTTTTGTTTCAAATGGTGTTTATGAAAACGAGGAAATGTGGGGGCATTTCTCATTGTGCGCCTGCTTTGACTGTAATGCCAGAGACCTGCTGGCCAAAGCTGGTGCACAAATGAAACGGGTCAGCGGCACACACAGGGCCAGAGTTGGGCATAAGCCACAGTCACTCAAGTCTGAAGACCTCAAATGTGCCATCTTGTTTCAGTCTTTATCTGATAGATTGTCATGCCACACCAGTTCAGAAACACTATACAATTTATTATTACTGCATCATTTGTGCCAGTTCCTAGTCAGAATAAATTTACAAGTTTCGTTTCTGAAGGTCATGAAGTCCTTGTACACTTGGAGATGACTGAAGGATAGAAACGTTTCATCATACTTCAATGTATTTTATGTAATGATAAAAGTAGAGCAAGGATTAAACATATGTTAAAACAGCAGTTTGTGGGAAACAATGACAAATTAAGCAATTAATGAGACCCAAAAGAAGAGCATTTTCCGTGTGATTTTGGTTTGGCTCTGGACTCTGATGGTGTCTTAAGTGGGATTTTACAGAGGTGATAATTAGCATTGTTCAGTGCACTGTTCTCACTTGTGACATGTGGCTTGACTCGTTCATGTACCACTTTCTTTTCTTCTCACTGAGGAGCAGAGGACCACAGACAATGCTGCATTGTCTTCTCTGCTGTTGTCTGTCAGCTCTGTGACTCCTGAGTCTGAGGAGGATGAATTCCTGCACCAGCCCTCAAATGTATGGAGATGTCAAAATGCATTTTAAAGTACAATTTAAACTATGTTCAGAATACTTAGAATACTGTCTTTAGTGAGTTGCATTACGTCATTGTGTAAAAAATGTGATATAGGGTTAAAACAGCTTTATGTTTCCCAGTTAATTATGAATTTATTCATAAGACAGGAGCCCTTTATCACAAATTTAAAAAGGAAAAAGTGCACATGCACTCAGTATAAAAATGTTGTTCTTTTTTCTCCCTCTACCATTTGCCGAATGTCAATACTCTCTCTCTCTCCCCATTTCACGCTACAACTGTCCAGTCAATTAAAGCCTTCGGGCCAGAAAAAACGTCATTAAAAAATAGAAAAGAAAGTTAACCTATTGAGCCATAGATTTTGTCACTTAATGAAGTAGATATTAAGTTGTTATTTGGTCTTGACAAATTACGCACTTTTCCTTTTTTAGTGCAGTTTATTGTTAATTTAACTCTGGAAAGATGAATATTTATTATTTTACTATACTATTCAACACAGGCCCTCCAACGAGACTTCACCTTGCAAACAAAATCAAGCACAAAAAAAGTGTCAACTGATTAAAACCGTGACTTATAATGTATGCTTGTAACCTAAACCACTTTAAGGTGTTGAGATTGCTGCCATTGTTTTGCTCTGCTTTGTAAGTTTGATCATATGTAAATTAAAAATTAAAGACTGCATTCACAATTAGGCCTTTGTGTGTTTGTTTTCCTCACAGCATAATCCAACCTCAGCTGAACTCTGGCGCTCCAAGTGAATATTTAAACTGCTCTTGTCTGCAGATGTGAAAAGCCATCACATGTGACAAAGCACAGAGCAACAGGTTTGTCATGACTGCTCCTCACCTTCACTTGGCTGGCCTTGGCACTCTGAAGATTTATGAGCCCTGATACCATGTGTGTCGTTAGGCAATAGGTTGTCTGTGTCTTCTGGACAGGAGCATGCTGCTGCAATGTCAACAATGGCAGTTTCAGCACACACTATAATTGACCGGGACACTTCTGCGGTCCTGGTGATCTCTGAGGACAGCCACAAGCAAGTTCATCTTTCATATTGTGGTGTTTAGAGCTGGATAAAAGCACTCTGCCCACTTGCCCGCCTGTAGAGACTTTATTTCTTCTATTTTATCTAGCTTCCTGTTTTGATCTTCTTGTGAAACTGACACCTGCTTGTACTGAGACAGAGAGTGACACACACAAACGCACACACGCACACACACGGACAGCAGATCCCAATGAAGTGCCTAAATATGGTGAACAAAAGGTCTACAGGGGAGTGAAAGGAGATGCGGAACAAAAAACAAATAAGTAATGAAATTATAACAATACAGAGAGAGGGGTTGATAGAGAGACAGAGGAGGAGAGGGAGAGAGTAGGGTTGCCACAATGGTGAGGAACAATCGCGCCGCGTCAATGGAAAAAGAGAGGTGGGGGGGAGAGGGCTATCTGGACAATAGAGCCGGTGACAGGAGCACAATGGTTGCAGTGTTTTCAATTAGACATTATCTCATAGACAGAGTGGCAGGTCTCATTGTGCAAGGGGGCTATTTCAGGGCTGCCTTTGTGTGGGCCAGTGCTGCTCCCCCACCCCTCCCTGATCCTCAATCCCCCTCTCTGTACAGCCCACCTTCAAACTGGTGCCCCCGCAGAGGCCGCGCTGTCTTGTGTTCTGGCTGAAAAGAGCAGGCCGCTTCATTGGGCTGGTTATTTGCTCCTCATCAGTGGAGGGCCGCAGTGGAACAGGATACTGAGTTATGGGACCTTGGAGGGGGGCGAAGAGGGACCGAAATGGGGCAGAAAAGAGTGATGTGTGTCAGTTCTGTCCTGTTCATGTAATCCCACCATGTTGGCTTTTCCTCACGTACTGTTGCCGACATGGCTTCAACTTTCTGTTGAATTCTGTGCACTTGTATATCTCTCAATCGGGTCTCTGCGGTCAGAGTATCTCTATAGTGTAATGCTTGCAAAAAGCCGCTGTACTTTGGGCTTGACATGCTACCGCTGTGTTGTTTTGCTGTGTTGGGCGGATGAAGATTCGGAAAACAGAGGCCTGCGGTGGACTAGATTCTCAGAAATAATGCAAACTTTGCTTATCGGATTTGAGCATCTAGCTAAATGACACATGGTCACAAAAAATTGTTGTTTCAACAAGTGTCATCTACCCTGGTGCGGTTTACGATGCTGTATGATAGTAAAGACATCTTTGTGTAAGTGCACACATAAGCAAATTTGTGGCGTGATACTGTGTTGCCTAAGCAGAATCATCACCAACAGGTTTTCCACTCTCAGTCTTTATCTCGGCGTTGTCAGGGGCCTCACTGCTTGGCACAGTGCATATATCTAGGCTACATCTAGTGGGTCAGACCAGAGTGGGATATCCTGTTAACATGACAAGGATCTGAACTGTTTGTCGTTAAAGACCAACTGGTGTCACAGGTTTGACGTCCACTGTCTCAAAGCTAAATAATAATAATAATAATAATAATAATAATGTTCACAAAGCTTAAAAACATGTATGATAAATTGTTTGTATTTAAACAAAATAACTTTAACTGCACTTACAACCTAATGCCAGCTGGGGTGACCCAATAGTGGACATAATTTGAGAATGCAGGCCTACTTTTTCTTCTGTCCAGAGTCACTTGTGTCTATTTCTGTGCTCTGAACCATTTGTGTGACCCAACAAACTCAAGGGCATCTTTTTGTTGCGAAATCATAAGTCGTGCTCATACTATACACACTGTGTAGATCACAGTACAGCTTAGGATCAATATTCAAATTTAATGTCATTTATGATCAAGTTATTGCACTGAAATTAAAACACAGTAGAAGTGTTTCTAAGTATTTAGGGGCATGTGTGTATGTGCCCATGGTAGAGTGTATTCTCTAGATGATGAGCCTTGCCTGTTGCAGTTTGTCAGATACCTCAGATATGAAAAGCTGTCAGGAGACAGCCTGGGTGACCTGGTTCCAGAGGGCCAAGTGGCACACAGGAAGAGTTTATGGCTGCTGGACTTCAGTTGAGGTTTGTTTGGTACGACATATTGCATAAAGATACAAGCCTCAGTAACTGTCTTTGGGGTCAGTGGGTTTTAATTTGTACCTCTCTAAAAAAATACTTAAGACTTGGCATTGTGGTCAATGTCATGCACTATTGTTTGCTGTAAATTTGACCACAACTTACAGGAGCTTAGCCCATGACATACGTATGATCACCTTTACATATTTGTTGTTGGTACAAGTCCATACATTTGAATCATTATATGTTGTCTCAGTCTCAGATGTAGAGGCTAGTTTAGGACCAGTGCTGACAGTACCTTACCACTTTAGTTCATATGTTGATACTTTCAAAAATGTCAATGACTAGCAACTAATATCATTGATGACAATGTTTTTACGTTGCCCAGAATCTTTGGAACGTTGATTCACACAGGTCAAAGATCTGAGCCCCAGTGGGGTCCGGAACAGTTCTATGATCAGCAGAGAGCAGAGTCAAAGATGAGCTGGAGGACATCATTCTGATCCTCAATTTTATATGTTCCTCTCAGTTGCACCTCATTGGTCAATCTTCAGTCCATTACTGCCAAGTTAAGGCCATAAAGTGAAGAAGAGACAAATCAACAACATAGTAATGACAATAACAATTAATTTCATGTGACAACACCTTTCTTGACACTCAAGAACACTTTACAGAGAATTTAAACATCTAGAAGCTGGTACCTGCCAGGCCAAGTTATGAGCCAGGTCTGTGGAGAGGGAATTCCGGTCACAGTAAGAACATCTTTTCAAAGTGTCTTTGAGTAACAAAACCATCTTTTCTATGTGTCCATTCATTGACTGAAATGTTACATTATTGGGCTTTAAATTACAAATATTTTACAAAATGTCGGTTATAGGTAATGCTTTAACACTGGCAAATGACCATGGTGGATGAGGCTCCACAGTTACCACCACATCATGGTGCTAAAACCATTTTGCATTGGATCACACAAATTCACTCTGGCCAATGGAATCTGTGAAGCTTTGTTTGGATGAACAAACATCAGGTGGCAAACTTTTCCAAACGGTTGACTTACAAACATAGACTGATATGTGACCGAGAAGTTCAACAATCTTTGGGAGACGGAGACACAAAAGTGGGCTAATAAGCATCCTGAATATTGCACTTCACAACACAATTGCTGCTGGAACCACACCTCTGTCCACACTGGCACTGCAGCCTCTCTCTCTGTCCATCAGCAAACACCAAACAGCTCTAGTCACTACATGATAATGAACCTGGACACTGCCTGTAACAAAGTGCCACCAGTCTGCATAAAAATGAGCTGCTCCTGTCCAACATGTGGAGACGTGTCATACTGAGCAGCCAGAACATGAGTTTTTATTATTCTGATTGGTTTTGTACACAGACTGACTCTGCAGTCCAGGGGTCAGGGGTCATATATATGTGTCAATATTAGGACTGTATTTCTGTTCTTGAGATTTGATGGAGACTTGATGTTAATTTGTATTTCAGGGGCAGTGACTTGGGACTTGACTTCAGCTTCAGGCTGAGGACGCAGAAGACTTGAGACTTCAACTGGCTTTTGTGATAATTACTCGACTCTCTTTGGAACTTCAGTCTAGGGACTTGGACTTGAATTCAAGAGCTAACTTGATACACACTTAGACTAGAGATATGTTTTCTGTTTCATGGTGGAAATTTTAGATTTAGTCATCGTTTGATTATTTGCAATTGTAGTTGTTTGGAGAAATATTTCTCACAAATTACAATTAAATGCTTTAAATTACATTCTCTGAGCAAGTTGGCTCTGTTCACATGCAAGTTAAACTGCTCAAGTTTGATAAGTAATTAGGGGATTTTTTTTTATTTGAACAGTATCTTTGTTTCTGTCTTGTTTCACATATAATGCCCAGGTCTATAACCGGTTTACTGTTGGCAGAATCTTGGCTCACTCTTCTGATTTATTTAATTGTTGCCGACGATGACAATGTTTCCACTTCAGACTGATATTTATATAATATTTTAATTGTGAAGAAAACCTGTTGCTTTCAAACCAACAGCGGACTTCTCTGGAGCCACAACAGAGGCAGATGGACCCGAGCCCTATGTGATCAAAATAATCAGCTGTAATGTTGCTGCTGGCAGCTGAATGCAGTCATTCAGCAGTTTCACTCCATTGTTGACGCACATTGTTGGAGACAATAATGCATGGGGTTTTGAATAGGTGACACAAACAACAAAGCTATTCATCCCATTAACAAAATCACATAATCGCACGGAAAAAGAACCTACTGTAATAAAAAAAGATAAATAAAAAATCTCAATGGAGCCTAACAATGGAGAGAAAGATGTCTTTTCACCAACTGTTCACACCTGCTCATTTGGATGCCGCTCAAAAAGAACAATGAAGAGATGACATGACTATTAATATTTAGGGTGGAGCACAATTGTCAGGAGTATCTCACCTGAGTACGGTTGAGTCCTGGCCCAGAAACCATTGAAATAGCCCTGCCCCACAACAGCGCATCTGCGCCTCCAATAATACGCTTTATTGTTTCCATGCATTGTTGGAAGTCTTCTAAGAAAAGGTGGCATCGACAGCACAATTGCATTTTAATTTCCTTGTCATTTCATTCCATTGAGGTTTAAGTGAGCATTGGAACAATCTGTGGCTCGATATTTCCACAACACAAGTTTGTCTTATGACCAAATGTATCATATAATATTGTGAACCAAAAAGCCAAGAAATATAATATGATATGATATGTTATGATTTGATATGATATGATAGTATATGATTTCATTCATTTTCTACCGCTTGCTTCCGTTAGGGGTCTAGGATGACTGAAGCCTGTCCCAGTGACTTTGGGCCTTAGGTGGGGTACACCCTGGCCAACTCGTCACAGGGCTAACATTATATTAACATATATTATTTCAATTCAATTTATTTTTGTAATGCCCAAAATCACAACAACAGTTGCCTCAATGGTGTCTTATGATGTTAAGACACACAAAAGCTCCTTTCCATGCCTTGAGTGTTCCATTCCAAATCCAGAATCCTGAGACTGTGCTCTAGCCATAAGGAAGGAGGCCATGGACAAGTGAGTGTGAGAGCCACTATCCAGGATGAAACATCCCAGATCCACAAGTGCATCAAGGATAAGGCCCAGCACAGGACAGCACAGAGGCACTCATCATGTCTGCACAGGAGCAGGCCCTGAGCACCAGAGCGACCCACGGTGTAGGCTGTGCCAAGAAACTCCTGAGACAGTCCAGTACAGAACTGCAGGGTGTAAATGCTGGCAGGGAAACAGTATGACCAAGTGGTGGGCATAGTGTACAGAAACATCTGTGTGGAGAATTGACTGGAAACCCCAAGGTCAAAATGGGAAACACCTCCAAAGGTGGTAGAGAATGACTTCCAGATACAGACTGGCAGAATGGTAATGGCAAACCAACCAGACATCGAGGTGGTGGATAAAGAGCAAAAGAAGGCTGTTGTGGTTGATGGGGTGATACCAAGTGATTGCAATATCAGGAGAAAGGAACACGAGAAACTAGAGAAATACCAAGGGCTCAGAGAAGAGCTGGAGAAGGCCTGGAAGGTGAAGGCCAAAGTGGTGCCTGTGGTGATCGGAGCACTCGGGGCAGTGACCCCCAAACTGGAGGAGTGGCTCCAGCAGATCCCTGGAGAAACATAAGACATCTCAGGCCAGAAAAGTGCAGTGCTAGGAACAGCTAAGATACTGCGCCGAACCCTCAAACTCCCTGGCCAAGCTTATATTATTATACTATATATTGATGGTTTCCATCTTTCTTTTTCTTTTCATTCAACTCTATAATTTTATTATTAAATCTCCAGTCCATTTCATAACATAGATACTGTTTGCACTTTTGGAATCAATCATCAATCCATATTACCTTTGTACAACTTTCTTGTTGGTTGCATTTGATTTTGATTTATTTGCTCTATAGAGCTGTCACAATAAATACTGTATTGACTTATTGTTCAATAAATGACAGCTAAAACAATATTTTTTGGGGGTACTTTATGATATTTTTCTGTATTATGATAAGATTTTATTAAACAAAGCACATCTATGACTCATTATAGATCAAAATTAACAACGTAAGTGTTGTGATCATGTTTTTGATTGATATTGTACAATTAGAATAGTTTTGGGGAGCTAATCCCACTTTAGGGTTATAGTATCAGTGGAATAAGTTAGTTTCTATATTATTGTTTATCGTCTATTTTTTCCTCAGCTATGTATCGTACAGGTCTAGTGACAGCTCTAGTGCTCTATAACAGTTTTTTTAATGGAATGACTTTGTGGTATATAAACTGAACAACAAGCTCCTTAAATGGCTCAAAGAAGATATCATTAAATTGGTTAGAGATTGAATTGTAGCAGGAGGCGTAGTGGCATTACTTCTACATTGATGGGCAGACCAGAAAGGGCATCCCACTTGAACGCTCATTCTGTTAATGAAGCACTACAGCAGTACTTTGGATTATGTTTGCTCCTTTGTTGTGCACGTGGCAAAACAGAAAAACTGAAACAAAGGCTGTAAGGATTTTTAAAGATGGGTTGTTCTGTATGGTACATTAAGGGGAGACAATATAAGTAAAACTCTTTTTTCCTCAACACTGTATCTGCTGCACCTAAATATGTTTTATTATTATTATTATTATTTTTTTATGTTTTATTATTTAATTAATCCATTTGCATCCATGGAAGATTTATATTGGACACTGTGATTTCAAAGGCTGTTGATGTATGTATTTTTCGTCTTCTTAGGGATGAACCTTTAAAGTAGCACCAGCACACATTAAACTTTACAATCTTGTATTAAAAAGATTCTGACAGATCGTACATAAGGATTTCTCGACATTCAGTTCCAAGCTTGACTTCAAAACTTGATCTGACCGAAAAGAAAAAAAACACTCAGATCAAGTTAACTCAAATATTACGTGTGTATATATATATATATATATATATATATATATATATATATATATATATATATATATATATATATATATATATAATATTTGAGTTAACTTGATATATATAAACTTGACTTATAAATATTGTCTGTCAACAAAAGAAGAACGAAACATGTGCAATTTTGGCCATTTTTACACATAAAATGTCTTTTGATACAGACAACTAAAACATTTTTTTCTTGCATTTATGTAAGTAAACTACAGAATTAGAACTACAGATGTTTTTTTTCCTATTCACTTGTGTCCTGCGTTTAGTTTAACTCCTGGACTTTTAACTTGGAAAAGAAGACTGTCTTCAGTTTGCTGGTGGTATGAATGGCACGGTGACTGAGTGATAAGTGCTCTTGCCCATAGACATACAAACTCACAGCAAGATGGTTCTCAGTTTGATTTCTGGGCCTTCTGTGTGAGGTTTGCATTTTCTCCCCATGTCTATATAATTGTCCTATACAACTTTATAATTTACTTCCGTGTGACAAAGTGAGGAGCTGGCACTGCTGAACAGTTCCTCTGATATATAGCTGTAAAGTCTGAACACATCCAAGTGCCCACATGTCAGTGGCAGACCGATCAGTACACAATGTCAAAAGAATGGGAATCAAAGGGTAAAACTGGGAGAAAAGGGAGAAGTGCAGGAGAGGTTTTGTAATCTGGCTATAGCGGTGTTGTGCTGTCACCATGGCGACAGGCACAAAGGCCCGTGGTTGGCCATTGATGGCTAATTGTATTCTTCACAGCTCTTTTGTTAATTGTTGTCTGCCCAGCTCCCACTTCCTGCTGGGCCACGGCACAAAGCCACGAACAGGAGGATTAGAAATGGCACATCAGCTCCCAACGCAGCGCCAAGTCCTCTCTACCTCTCCCTCCAATTCTCTCCTCTGTCCTATACTCTCTCCCTCCTTCCTCTCAACTCCATCTTCTCTTCTCTTGTCACTCCTCACCTCTTCATCCTCTCCTCTCAACTGCCCTTCTCTCCCTCTCTCTTTCCTCTCCTCTCTTCTCTCTCTCCTCTTCTCTGTGCTCCCCGTCCCCACAGAGCCGCACCTCCTTTTATCTGCTTACCGGGCGCTCTCCCATGACCTCCACACGTCTTTCTTTACCCAGCCCTTTCTTCATTCTTCATATGAGGTCTTCACTTGTTCTTTGGCACATTTTTGACAAAGCCTGTTTTTCTCCAATGCCTCCCTCTGTGCATATAGCACATTGGCCAATTGTACCGAAAATGTTCCACAATGACTACAACTGATGAAATAAACTTGTAAACATTAATCATTTTTTCACATTGACTCTGACTCTTTTCTTTCTATTCATTCAAACGTCATTGCTATATTTCACTTTCATAAGAAGAAGACAGAGTACTGAGTACAGAGCGAACATGTAACACAAGTGAAGACTTTTTTCAGTTTGTGAGTTGACCTGACACAAAGAGGCAAATCACAGTCTCCTTGAGGTTAACTTATTGGAAATATCCCATTTTAAAAGTGCAATATTTTGTTGTTTTTCCTTGCCGAGACGGAGGGTCTAAAGACGCTCTGGTATAGTTATCCATTTGCTTAATTCCTGTGAATGTTGGGTAATCTACTTCTCTTTTACTGACCAATGATTTTCTAACTTTCTGCTGGTAAAATCAACAATTTCAGAAAGCACTGTGAGGCAACTGCTGTTGTGATTTTGGGGATTACAAAAATACATTTAATTGAATATATAACTTCGTTTTTTTTAATGTTCCTCAGTGTGGCATTGAACATATCTATTCTGCATTTATCTTTTATTTTTTATTTTTTCCAAAACTGGTGTTTTCTTGCTCAAAACTACCCTGAAAACAGGCAGCAGCAGGGTCGCCTCTCCACAGATATGAAGCATAACTTGTGTAGAGTTGTAAATCCTTTGAAAATTGACTGTCTCGAAATGTAGTTTTGTTTTCATCTTTTATTACCATGTCTTTTGTTTAGAGTGGAGTGTATAAATATATTTTTTTTATAATTGTGTGCTACAAATTCTGCCCAAGTCCACCCTTGAAAAAGACATTTTGATCTCAATGGGTTCTTACCTCCTTAAATAACAAATAAATTGAATAAATAAATAAACCTTGATTGATGGCATCTCCTGCTTGTTTCCATGGAAATGGATAAGCTTAATACCATATTGTGGAACATTCTATGCAAAGCAATACTATCACCATGGAGACAAACAGGTGGTGTACCCTCCACCAGAAAAGTTGCATAATGCACCTTTAGTTATGTTTTCATTTAATTTTAGTTTAAATGTTTAAAATGTCCACCCATCTTTACCCCTCAGACATGACGAGCCATTAACTATCTTCACCTCCCGTGGGTCATCAATGTCACTTACATTTCATATCTGGATGTTATTACAGTGTACACTTAGCAGGAATTACAAAAGTTCGGGGACAAAAAAAAAAAAAACACCTGTTGCTTTATAATACCAGAATGAAACGCTGAGCATACTCAATATTATTATTAAGTTAAACAAGAGCTGCATGTCACCTGGTGTAAAACAATACAAATTAGCTATTGGTCGGGTTTCGATTACTTTTAGTGCCATACTTTGACATGTGCTCGTGTCGAGGAGAGAAATGCGCATACGTCTTGACAGATGCTTTCTGCGTGTGGCTCTCTTTCCATCCGCTCAACCTGGAAAACCGTCCTCTCCCTTTAAGTGGGAGGTGAGTGCCAATGAGAGCGCTCTGACGGTGAGTGGAGGAGAACCACAGAGCACAAGTCACCGGGAGTCCGAGAGAAGTGTCGGGACTGCCCTCGGAGCTCCCAAAACATTTTACGCACGAACAACACTTTCGGTTTGTTTTTCTGCGTGGCTGTGCGGCAAGTGCCCGGGTCATCACTTCCATCCTGAGGTCTCTACTTTCCTCTGAAGGACTTCGGGACTCTCCAGACCACGCACGCCGCTCCTCGCCTCTGCCCCAAACCACAGCGCTTTGCATGTGGTGAGCAATTAAGCGGGAGAGGTAGGAGGAGGAGAACGGAAGTTTTTTTTTTCCCTTCGCTTGATTGCAAAGTCGGGGCGCACCAAGACTGGTGAGTAGCTGCGTCGTTTCAACTTGAAAACATGTGCGTTTCTGTAAGTTTTGGTCATGTTGGATGGGAAATCGTGCAGAGTAAAGCGCTTCTCCTCCCGGTTCTCCGTGAACTCCTCCAGTTGCTGCCACTGATAGGATTGACAAGTTCCACAAATGTCATCGCTAGTGTTCGGTTCTCCCTCTGCTCCAAAGTCTATAACACTGTCTCATTTCAAAAGACACGCAGCTCCCATCCTTGCTCGAACATGTGCCATCTCCGTTTTTCGTGTTAATTAACCAGACACGAGTGCGCGCAGGTGTGGGCAGGTTCACCCATAATAAGACCAAAAGTGTCAACGTTTCACCACAGACATCAACACTCTTCTTGGTGTGATTGTGCGATAGATGGCTGTAGATGATGTGCCATGCAGTTCTGAAAGTGGTGCTTGGTGTTGTCCTATAGAGGCTGATTGACAAATGACATTTACATAGAAGAAAAGTTGAGAGGGGGAGTTTTGCACGGATTTCTCAGTGTGCTGTGTATTCTGTTCTGTTGTTTACATACAGTAACTGGACTGTTGACTTCTGACTTAAATCATTGAGTGCAAATGTGATCAGTGATTTCCAAAACTGTGGGATGTTTGTTCTCGGGCTGTCAAGATCATTTGGTTAATCGATTGTCGGGATTATTCAAATCACAATATGATATAATTAAATAGTAATAATCGTGAGAATTGTAGGCAGCAACTTTAAAGTCTTTGTGTTGTACTTTTTTCATCAGGCTGTTTGTGTGCAATATCATTACGTTTTCCTCCAAGTTTGATTTCCTAAAGCTTGTGAGGATCTTTGCATTGAATTAAAGCAAATTAAAGATATCAGTGTTGTTTGGTCATAGTGCCAATTATCATGAATAATCCTTAAATCGTGATTTTTCATCTCACAATAATCAAACAGCGTCCGGATGACAACCCCTGAAACCCTTTCTACGAATAATCATTACAGTAAACTTTGATATTGTGACATCCCTAATTTGCTCTAATGGTGGGTCTTTTTCTTAATCATTTATCATTTCCCAAAACCTGATTTAGTCCTAGTTAATATCTGATCATGTTTAATTCCTAAATTCTTGGGTAGAACTTGTCCACCATACCCCGCACTTGGAGGTGTGATACTGTATGCTGTCAGATGTTTTGTGAACCACGAGTTATTCTTTAAGTACACCCAGGCTGAAAGTCAGTATCGCTTTTACACGTTTCGTCCCGTATTGTGGTTTTGGTGACAAATTGCTGACCAGAGCATATGCCCATCTCTTGTGGCCTGTAAGCTGAAGTAGAGGGTAGTGTCACACAGTGCGGGGGGGCAGTGGAGAGGTGAGCTGCTTCTGCTGGCTCCAGGACCGTGTCAGCCCGTGCCCAGTGGGGGTTATTATGAACATTCACTTCGGCCTATAGCATATGCATGCGCGCTTATGTGTGCGCGAGTGAAAGTGCGCATGGGTCTACAGCTCACAAAGCTGTCCGTCAGTGGGGAGTCCCTGACCTTTTCTGTCCCGTCAATCTCCCCTTTCCTCCTCGGTCCCATCGTCACCCCCCCGCCCCCTTCCCCGCAGCTGTGGCCACTCTTCTCCACGTTACTGTTGACGTTAATTATGAATTCCAGAATATGCAGTATTTTAAGAAAACTTTTTTTTTTCTTGAGGTGATCTCATTCAGACTTACGGGAACGTTAAGTGCTGCCGTCTCGTTTCATTGTGTGGCTTGGTGTCATCTGTCTGACTTTTGAGAATGTTGGTTTTTTTTAGACAATTCTTCATCAGCTGACTACTCGCTCTTGGTCTTTTATACCTGACAAATCGTAAGAAAAAACTATTACTAAAAGAGTTTTCAGTTAGACAGTAGTTTAAAATGCCCACAATCTTTTAAATCTGGGGTACTAAATTCTCAAACCGTGCAAAGAGGAACGTAGGTATTTACAGCTGTATAACTTGTTCTTAGCGCTCACAAACCCTTTGGCACATGCTTAATTTAGTTTTTGGCCACTGTACAGCTTTAGAACAGTTTTTTCAGACAGAGAAGTGAAGCACCATGTCAGGACTCAAGCGATTCTTTCTTACAAGTATACAATAGATGACGTTTAACATAATAGTTTATTAATTACATGAAAACAGGGTGGTCTGATATTTTCACAACATTCTGCTTTTACAGTATACCTCCTGGGGGAAAAAGAATTGACTCATGAGAGAAAAAGTTACAAATTACAGATGTACAAATGTTGTAATTGTAAATACATTGAATTGCCTTCTGTTCAGAGTTATGAGTGCGCTCCTTTTGACACAAAACTTGGAGCAAAGGCACTTTTCTATAAAATTGCTAATAAAAAAATGTAAGTAATTGTTCGAAATAATCATGATTTCAATTAAGTGCCAAATAATCGTGATTATAACTTTTGCCATAATTGAGCAGCCCTTACAGTATTATGATATGATAATAACAATTATTGATATTTGACCCCTCTTCAGTCACTTGCATTTTTTAGTTTAGTTTACTTTTTAGTTTGTTGTTTTAGTTTGTTGTTTTAGTTATTTTAAAACCACGTAATTAGTTTTGTCTACCTCACCATGAATGTCTTTATGCCTAGGTTTTTTTGAACCCTGAGGAAAGGACAGTAAGAGTCACTTGGACTGAGTATTGAGCATTAGTAGTCACAGTGCTTCTGGCGATTGGTCTAAGGGTGTGTGAGAGCCTTTTATGGTTAAAAAGATCTGAAACCACAACTTTAACATTAAAAAAAAAAAGTTTTGTTCTGACTGAGACAAGATGAATCTACTCATTCGTAGAACAAAGTCCTGCTATCTGAAAAGGAATGGTGTTGTGAGGGGAGCGTTTGCATACCCTGTCTGACCTCTGACCTCTCCCATCCTCTGTCTTGTGCAGAGCAGAGCAGGTGAAAGGGTTCATGGGGGCAAAGGTGACATGGCCCATATCAGAGTTTACATGATTGAGTCCTAATCTCACCTCTGATTAGCCGATCACTGCCTTCTCCATTCAGTTGGAACCACGTAACTTGATAACAAATCGGATTATTTTAGGTGCTGAATTGCTGCACTATAATTTTTTTCCCCCACTGGTTTTAATTCAGTTTTCAATGTAGCAAAGATTTCACTTTCTGCCACTACCACTACTGTGACTTTCGTGCATTGAATACTTGTCATTGGAAATCACTAATGAACAAATAACAATGTTAAATTTAGATTAAAAAAATAAAAAATGCAATCGACGCATCAAAGATTAGACAGAAAAGTGTCCAAATAAAAGTATGTTTTTTGACCAAGTTCTTCAATGCAGACAGTTCCTGATCATGACTCATGTCCTTATTAATATTGCACTCCCTCTTTAAATATTTGAGCCACCATAACCTGAGCTATAGCCTGTGTCTTTGTGTGTGTGTGTGTCTGTGTGTGTGTGTGTGTGTGTGTACTTCCTGCGTCCATCAGTCTGCTCCTGACCCCTGTATCCTCCTGCCATTGTTCTGGAGCAGACAAACACTACAATGGACAATACTGGTGTGTATGTACTGTAGGTGTGTGTGAGGCCAGGCCAATCACACAGAACAATAGTGAGGAAAACCATGTGATGTGTAAAATAAAGCTCCAGAATATTGTGTGCAGCGTGTGACCACATGGACTTAAAAACACTGCGCCGGTGTGCAGGGGTGTACTACGTGGCAGGTGCTGCACAATCTAATAAGTACTTGTGTTGTCAAAGGATGAAACTAGATAATTATTTGACCAAGTATCGATACAATAAGAAAGAAAGAAAGAAACTGAATAAAATGTTATCTTTTGTGAACCGTTTTAGAATGAGCTTGAGCTTTATCAGAACTAGTATAAGCCCCCTGGTACCAAAGAAAGGACTATTATTTAGAGTCAAAGTATTTTATAATTATCATTTTGGTATTGAAATTGATATTGAGTATAGGAATTCAAGTTTTTTGTTACTTACTTTTTTACTACTTTTGGCTAATATAAAATTGTCAACAAAATGGTCTTCTACTACTAGTGGTGGGCAATATTGTACTAAATGATTTTCTTTTTTATTTCTTCATTCTCTATGTTTATCCCAATGCAAATGATTCTGTACACGTTTGGGTTTTATTGAAAGTATTACACAAAACTGACTTGACTGTGAAATTAACCACAGAAGTGCAGAAAACTTTAAATTACACCTGAAAAAGTGGCCTTCTATTAATCAAACTTGCCAACATGAAAATGAAAAAAAACTATAATGTACTGTTTTAACTTTGAAATGATTTTTGGTGCATTGGCAGTAATGTATATGAATGTACATTGTTGAGTAATAATAAAAAAAAATCACTTAACACCATCATTTAATTGCAACAAAAGTTTTAATTTTAATTAGACTCAATTAGGCTCAGTATATTTACTCATATACAGTATATCTCACATTTTTACTGTACTTCTACTTTTAAGAAACGCTACACTTCAGAAACCACTTTCAATCATTCAGAGTAAATTGCTCACAGATTGGTTTTATTACTGGACTTGGTGTGGAAAGTAAAGACAATTTGCCCAAGTTTTAATGCAATATCGCCATCACGAACTTACAGCTTTAGTCCTGCATACTTTTGATCTTCAGAGCACAATCGGTTCTATTGGTCTTCGTTATTGGGGATCTTTAATACATTGTTCCTCTTGATCAACTTCTGCTGTGGCATTGAAGGTTGAAGAGCTTAAACATTGGCCATAAAAGCCACAATGCATTATTTGGGCTCATTTTGCATATTGATCTGTTAAAGACAGATTTGCACACAACCATAAAATCAGCGCTAAGCTTAACTGCATCTGTGTACTGTATCTGTTTTACCCTTTTGAATGACATGTCCCACAGTAAAAGTGCATCAGCATTATTGGGGTTAACTCTAATCAAAAAGTATCTGTCATGTTCTTATAAAGGCTGACTTGAAAAAATGCATATATGAACACTCCGGTTCATTTGCGAAAAAGAAGACACTTGATGAAAGATGTCTGAGGTGAAGCCTTGTATGCAAACGGCACACGAAAGAGCACTTACGGAAGGTTAGCCGTGAAAAGTGACGCTGTTATATGGGAAGCACAAAGGGTCAGCGTTGCTTGATTCCAGCGGAGTCTTAACACCTCTACTTGGTGCTTTGTAGGGCTATTGGCGACATTACCCACCTGTTGCTGATGTGAGCGAGGCTGCAGCATGAGCAGGAAACACAAGAGCTGGTCTGTGTTCAGTAAAGCGTGTGCTCCTCAGTAAAGAGAGGGCACTGCAGAAGAATAAGCAGATGAATAAAGAGCCTCACTCAGCTACAAGACCACCTCACATTTCAAAGTAAGTGACCAGAGCTAATAAGACTGCTATTCTGCACTGTTGTTACTATTACTTGAATATTTTCGCTGTATTATATTAAAGGTGCACTATGTAACTTCTCTGGTGGAGGGTCAAGCTTTGCCTGGAATGTCCCACAGTATGGCATTAAATCTATCTCTGGGTCTAACAGATGAGGTCAGATAAATAATGCAAGATAAGTTTAATACTAAGTTTTCTAGACAAAGCAGTAATAGTCTTGGGGGCGCACAATGTTAGATAATGCACCTTTGATTATTGATTCTGCAATACCAAGTTTTATTCTCTACATACAACATAATTGCTTATGAAGTTTTTGCTAAAAATGGCTTGTCTTTTTGACTTTGAACAAAAAAACCGAAAACGACGAGACGAATAGAATGATACTTTTTGAACAAAATGTGCCATACTTTGCTCAGTGGCCAATTTTTGATTTCTTTATTTTTTGATTGATAGTGGTAGATTGATATTTTTCAACTTTAGAGTTACTGTGTCAGTGCCACGAAGTAGTTTACATTTTATTGAGAATGATAATAAGAATGGCATTGAAAATTTTATGTGTAGTATGTGTATAAAAGGAATTGGTGAAAAGAAATGCACTTTCAAAATAATTCTAAACATTCCACCTTCTGAATGGAAAGTTTATGAAATGGAAACCAAGGTTATTTTGCTTGTCATAATAATTAGCTAAATGTTTTGATAATTCAGAGATAAGATAATTTTTTTTCCATGGCAAAAGCTGAACAAAACAAAAACCTAAAGCAGTGAGGTGTATACTTACGTAGAAACATTTAGACTATTTAAAAAAAAAAAATGTCCTATTGCTCAGTCTCCACTTCATCCTTTATGTTCACCCTCATTTTCTCACATGCAGCATTGTCCATCATTCTGCCCTTTTCACATTTTCATTGTAGAAGTATTGGACTCCTTCCACAAATTTGGAAGAGCAACGTATTGATACAGAAAGATCGATAAACAATAATATTGAAAGTTCTTTATTCCTCTGACTAGGCCTGTCACGATAATTACTATATTGACTTATCGTTTAATATGTGACAGGCTCAATATTTATCGTGTGTACGTTTTGGAAGCACTTTTGAGGACTTTTTCTTTGTTTTTGTATAGATTTGGATTCCAGAGAGGGAAATGAGTAACGTCTATTACTTAAAGTCTGCACCAACTTACTGAAAAAGTGTTTTCTGCTGCTAATTATTTCTTGTAGCTCACTATATTTCACAGAATAACTTTGTTGGGGTTTTCCAGCTTTAGAGTTACTGTGTCAGTGCCATAAAGTAGTTTAAATATTATCTTTTATTGTTATATTTCCTCTAACAATATATTGCATTTCAATATTTTGTATCGTGACAGGCTTACCTCTCACACAAAAATCTTAAAGCAGTTTTAACAAAACAATTTTAAAAGCCAAATTAATGGCTTTTGTACTTCAATACTAAATATAGAAGTTACTCACTCAAATCTTAGCACACTACATTCAATTAACAGAAAAATCTCCGTTAGTGTAAAGAAACTATACACATGATGAATATTTTACCTAAAAAAATGGTTCCATCTTTTCATTTATTGAACGGAAGTCAAGATATTAAGTATGGTCACAGGCCTAACATGGACTTTGTGAATGTTCCCGTACATTTAGTCAGTTAACTCTTGCCCTGTTACTAACGCCCAAATCCACTCTGGTGGCACAGCCTGCGAGCGCTGGTGTCTGCACGTGAGGAGCGCAGATGCATGCTCCTACAGGACTGAGTAAGGTGTGTTTGATTAAACACAGAGCCGCGGGACGAGGGCTTTTGTTGTGAGGTATGTGCGTCTTTGTGGCAATATATTTGTCAAAAGTGCATTAAGTACACGCCGCTTTGTCCCGCTGGCTGTTTCCGTACAGGCCTCACAGAGCGGGACGTATTGTTGCGGACGTGAATGAACAGGACGCTGCATTGTCACTGCACTTAATGTCTTTTATAAGAGCTGGAGTTGAGGCCTGGCAAATTGCATACTGCACTGCTCTCCTTGGGAAAAAAATGGACTTTTGTTTTTGTCAAAGAGAAATATACTTTTTCATATCAGGAAAAAAAAACGTATTGTATTTTTAAAATGTGCATAAATTGTATGCTGAGTGATGTTTTGGACCACCCATGAAAGTTTCATAGCGATGAAATAAAAAGTAAAATAAAAAATGTACCTAGCAGGAAGGTTAAAAGGATCAGAAGTAAGTTGCAAGCAGGGGTGAATGATTTGGAAATTAATTTGTGATTTTTCTGGCAAGTTTTGCAATTAGATGTTTTAGTTGTAACATTCAGTTCACTGCACATTTGAAGCTCATCTTGAACACCAACACTTGAACCTCTTCCAGAACATGTTTGTAGAGGTCTAAACTATAGGATTTGGAGGTTTCATAATCCTGGATATTTCATTGTTTGCAGAAGAAATGATATGACTTAAAAGTATGCAGTCTGTGTCATTTGCCAAATACGATCATTGAAAGTGCAATTTCATTTTGACTGATGGTAATCCAACAGCCTTAGTTGTAAGTAAAAGGTAAAATCTTTTTCACAAACACACTGACGTTAAACATTTGAGATGTGAGTAACAATAGGTGAACCCAAATGTCACTTTTTTATGGCTATGTACCCTCAGGGAACATTTGCATGTTCACCTGAAACCTCTGTTTTTGTTCACTCTCTATAAAATTAATTTGACCCCATTTGTTTATTTCAACTCTGTTTATGGTAAGTCACAACTGTTCTATTGATTCTTGGATGCTTGTTTCCTGGTTGATTTACATGACTTGAACAAAACATCTGTGTTGTCATCTCAAATGTAAGGCTGAAATTGTTAAACAGGACAAAAAGCTGAAGTAGCCTGCAGGCGCTTGCAAATACCCTCAGACCGTTGTTTGTGAATGTATTTGCATTTACTTTCAAATTATAGGCTGTTGAACTTATGTTTAATGGAATTATTTTCATAAAGGCATTTGTTTAAAATGTATTGTATGACATTTAGTGTGCAAAATAATAATAATAATAATAATAAAAACTAGCTGTATCTCATCATCTGCTCTGCATTTTTAAGAGATAAAAAGTAAAACCGCGCTCTGACGTGACTGAGGGCCATGATAACTTATCTGTATAATGCACTCCTAACACCATTATTTAAATGAAGACAAGCACAAGCTGAGAAATCCCCTCTCTTTTCAGTTTTTCCTGCTTCCTCCTTTGTCAGTGCCTTTCACCACTCCACAAAAACAAAAGTTTTTGTCCAAAATGTCTTAACAAGCTTTTTTCTTGATGTTGCTGGCTCCAGACATACTGGAAAATATATTAGTTAGTACAAAAAACATACACCTAGAAAAAAATGTATTCATTAATAAAGAAAATAAATTATTCTGATTTGGTACGCCTGATTCTCTTAATTCAAAGAAAGATTTTACTTTTAAGTTTGATTCATACTTTGTCAGATCAAAGAGATTAAATTTGTCCTGCATACGTAACATGAAGAAATATCGTCATAATTTGATGTTTCAGCACTAGATGATACAAAGTCACTAACTGCGTAGAAGCTGCAGTCGCACATGCATATTCTCCATGTTTCTTCAGTCATTGTAACTGCTTGTGAGACATCAAGTGACTGAACTACAAAAACATGACATCACAGTGCGTGCCAGTCATTTAGTCATTATTTCAGACTCTTTTGTCCAATCACTCTATGAACAACAGCTTTACTGCGAACTAGAGCTGGGCAATACGCCAAAGAAGTATAATCAAATTTTTTCCCTCTTATTGCCCTACTGTGAATTAACTTATAAATATGAATAATTTCTTTAGTATCTGATGTGATAAATAAAAACAAAAAAATTCCCCCCAAAATCGCCTGTCGAATAGTTATGACAAGTTTATTTACTCCTGACTCCATAATGTCACCTGCTTTATGTGTTATGTTGTGACTTAGGAAATTCCAAACAGTACTGTATATAAACTGCAATAGTAAACATTTTCTTACCATGTTGCCTAAGTGGCCTAACAAGATTAGTAAACAGAGCACATACCAAACTCCTCTCAGAACACTCCTAATTGGTCTGGGGTTTGGAGAAATTACAAGATTGTAAATTTTAAGTTCATCCATCTTTGAAAGAACATGTTCACGTGGCCAACAAGTTTCTCATTATAGTCCATTCAGTGAAAGTCAGCGGTGCTGCTCAGAGGTTTGATTTCCTCTGGAGCGTTCATACCTGACCATCACAGCACAGAGGAAGAGGTTTTACAAAGCAGCATATCCGGCATCTGAACTTCCTAAACTGCTGTCAGAATGGCGGCTGCATCAGACTGATCCTTGATATCACACTTCTGTTTTTGACGGACAAGTCCACAGCGATTGGCATCAAGCTGTCTCCAAAATGAACAGGGACACAAGGCACATTTTATTTTGGATGGAATATATTAGGGCAGTCATTAACGATTATTTTAATAGTTGACTAGTCAAACCGTTATTTCTCTTGTACGTTTCAACGTTTAATCAGCCAAATAAAGTTTGAAATATGGTGAAAGAAGTCGTGTAGATGGAGAATATTTATGAATGAAGTGTATTATTGATGAAAAGCAGTACTTATCAAATCTTTTTTTTGACATTTTGATGTATTAATTCAGTCTTTGATTAAAAGGTCTTTTGATATAGAATCTATAGTTTACAATTAGTCGAATATCAATTTTTATAATAGATTGTTTTTTATAGTCTTCTAATCACAATTAGTAGATGAATCATTGCAGCTCTAGAATATATGTATAAAAAAAAGTTGTTCTGACTGGCCAGGCTTCAGTCCAGAACTCCTGTTTAACGATGATTCCCAATGTGGGCTGAGCGATATGACAAACAAATTGCATACTTTTGTAGATGCACAGCCCTATTCCCAATTATCAACATTGAACAGGAGACATCGCACATCAATGCAGAGGCGGCTGTGTATGAATGGGAGCAACCAGGTAAACCTTCAACACAAACGGATGATGTGCCGCTCCATGGTTGAGTCGATGGCACAAGCACCTGCCATGTGAGAAAGCCCAGCAGCATCGTGAGCTGGAATCCGGCGCAAACATTTTGTCGAATGTCCATCCGCTGTCTCATCCACATTTCACGCTGCACTGTCTTGTCCTGTCCAATAAAACCTACGGGCAAGAAAATCCTTTAAAAAAAAAACAAAAAACAAAGAAACGCACCGGCAATCCTTGCAAAAGAGAATTTATTAATAGTGCAACGTTTTGGCTGTGAACAACATTGGACAAAAACATACTCTCGCCCGAAGGCTTTATTTGATAGGACAGCTACACCGTGAAATGGAGAGAGGGTACAGCCATTCAGCAAACTGTTGACGCCAAGATGATAACTGCCGCAACACCTTAAACCACTACTGCCGGGTGCACCGAACATTGATCAAAGTTATCAAGTTATCAAAGAACAAAGTGGCTCTCTAAGTATGTTAAAGTCTAGATGACTATAGTTTGGTGGATTGCACCTGTGGTAAATATTTATCGTTTAGTTTGTGAGGAAATTTTGAATTATAAATGTTTAAAATTACAGGAAGTGGTGCTGATTTCTACAATGGAATCTCTCTTCCCATGTCCTCAAAAGGCTATGTGCCATTGAAAATACAAACATTTTTCTGACAGTTTTAAATGATCTTTCAGTAAAATAAATGTGTTTCAGCTATTAATCATTGTCTAATCGTACCCATTCATTTATGTGGATTTTAGGCCTTGTTTACTGTATTGTTGCTAGGTAACAGTTGTGGAATTACCTCATATGTCTCATTTTCTGGCCATGTCCAACCAGGAAGAAACATTTAAAATTTCACAAAAATTGTCAAACTGGAGAAAAATGGGAAAAAATGTTATCATGTACACCACGTTTTAGTGAAACATATTGTCTAACCTGTCAAATAGACTTAAATATAACAGCCTAATTTGACGTAGCGCTTCAGGGATGTCACAATATACATTTTTTATGTTACGTTTCTTCTGTGAAGAAGCAACAACAGTAAAGTCCTCACAATTAAATTTCCTTCACATTTAATGCATCACCATGCCTCACCAGCTTTATAAAACTAAACGTTCTAAATGAAAAAAGTAATATTGGCATGCAAACCTTCTGGTAACAAATACTTTACATATTGTTTTTGACAAGAACACCGTTCGCGCAAATAGTGCACGAGGGGAAAGTCTCTCGCTAAAACATTATATAAAGTAGACTGATTTGTGTAAAATGATTAATGTACACGAGCAGCAACAAATCAGCAACGCCCCAATTGAGCTGGCCTGCCTCGTGTAAGCTACAACAGAAAAAGATGGCGGCACCCACAGCAACTTCCGGAATAAGATAAATTGATGGAACTGAACTGACTCATTGCTGCTCCCTACGATTCTTACAATTATTAAGATTATATTGTAAGATGAATAATCCTTATTCCACCCTTAATCCTTATTCTTGTTTAATAAATGAGCAATGGAACTATTTATTTATTTGTACTGCAAGATTTGAGCTGTTGAAGGCTGAAAAAATAACTCCTCATACTCTTTATGAATACTAACTGCTTATCGTTTAAATTCGTTGCGGTGCATCTTTTGAAACTATTTTGTGCATTTATAAAAAAAAACTCTGCTTCAGGTTTTTTGCGTAACATAAAATAGCTTCAATATTATCATTTATCGTGATATTTTCGGAGGCAAAATATCACATTTAAATTTGTTATCGGACAGGTCTGCGATTAGCTGAATAATCTTGACATCCCTACACCTCACTGTGGAACTTCTCTCTCGCATCGGTGTGGCCCACAGACATGACGAGCGGCTTATTGGAGCTGGTTAAGACCTATGGCTCTGAGTTGTTTGTGGTGTGAGTGTCGCACACACGCACACACACACACACACACACGCACAACCCTCCTGCCGCTGCTCAGGCCCCGGGTTCAATCACCTGTTGTGCTCCTTACTGCTCAAAGGCGTTTCCATGGTGACGCCGCCGATACGTGGCCCCTTCGCAAACATAAACCCCCACAACCACCATTACAAACTCCATAAAACACACACGTGCACACACAGGGAGCGTGCACGTGAAGAAGCTGCGCTGAATGGGCCGAGGATATAAAGTGTGCCGAGAGTGCATTGTGCGGGTCGGGCCTCTTTTGTGCGGGCTCGCCTCAAGGAGCAGCAGCCAGGGAGGAGGTCATAGAAAGGGAGAGAGAGAGGGATGGGGGTGCTTTGTAAAGGAGTGAAAAAAGTGGCCTTCCTTTCTTCCTTTTCTTTCCTTTTCTCCTCTCCTATCTCTTTATTGGGAGTGTGTTTTGTCTTGGCTCGCTCCTCCTCCTCCTCTCTGATAAATGCCACAGTAGCCTTTCGCCGGTTGCCACAATAGACGACCTGTTTCAGAGACTGTTGTGGGGAGGGAGGGGGGTGAGGAAAGGGAGGGGGGGGCATGAAAGGAAAAATGGCTGCTTTTTAACCTGTGTCTCTGAAAAGCAGAATGAAGAAAAAAAAGGGGCTTTGTAAAGGGCCAGTTTTGTCATCAGCCTATTAATACATCTTACTTACAAAGAGCACACACAGCCGAGCTACCGATGATGGGATGCTGAGGGAATATAAGTACATTTCTTTTCCTTTTTATACTTTTGAAATTGCAGTTTTGCTATATCATCAGCATATGCTCAGAAAATGGTAACTGAGTTAGACCAACAGAGATATCGACAGTTTGACAAGTTATTTGCTTCATAGCTCTTAAGTGTATGTCAGAACGTAGCTTTAAGACTGGTTCTACAGTATAGAGTTTTGGAACACTTCTGTTTTAAATAATAGTCATTGTTTCTTCAGTATGAAGTACCAGTAGTGGGGGTTGAACCACTTAAATAAGAACACATGAGTTTCACGTTTCAATGAACGTTTAAAAAAGTAAATTAACTAATGAGTGTTTCTCTACCTGTGCATATGTAAGTAATCAAGGTCTACCAAACATTTCTTTTGTACCTGACAAATACTTATTTTTCACTTTTTTGCCATGCAATGTTTTTATGTTTTATTTAAGATTTCTGGCCTTGAAGGTTTCATTTCACAATACAGGGTAGACACTTGACAAATGTTTGAGGTCTGAAATCAAACCCACAACGCCGATGGTAGAAACCACACGTGTTACGCCCTTATCTTTTGCACCAACAGCAAAGACACATTTTCTTTTTTATGCAACGCTTTATTTAAAAACTTTTTTTATTCCAGTTTTGCAGTGCCCATCAAAAGTCCCGTAACTCTATATTCAACTACAATCAACCAGTGTTTGTAAACACCTCAGTTAGATGGACAGATAGATGCATGACATTGTGTGCGAAGCGATCCAGGATGTATGTTTTGGGACAGTCCCTCAACTATACGAGGAAAAAGTTTAGTAAAATGTCATCTTTGTCTGTTGTTTCTGCCCATCACCTATTCAGTCTTCTCATCACTGGTGTTTTTGTAACAACTAGTACAATTGCATCTGTTGGGTCCTTCCAGCATGCACACATTTGAAAGACAAAAAAGTCAAATAAAACGAAGAGGAAAGTGCATGTGTTCTTGATGAGGTTATTCTCCGGACTGTGCACTATGGTCCAGTACCCTTGACATCAAAAAGCCAAGAGAACAGAGGAAGAAAGGGGGAAGGAAAGGCAGAGGAGTGCATGGCTTTTGTGTCTGCGGCCCTGAGAGCTCATTCTGTAATGAGGCCCAGTCAGCAACGCAAGGCAGCGCTTTGTTCAGCTCCTCTGCAATTGTGTGTGCGTGTGTGTGTGTGTGTGTGCTCCAACATCTCCCTGACCTCACCAATAAAACACCAGGCTACAACGCAAAAACATTTGACACCACTTTTTATATAATTTTAGGTCACATGGGACGTGATAGAAGGTTTGAACTTTACCATATTGGCAGATCAAAACCCTTATTTACTTTAACCACTGAGCCGCTGCCACCCCTTGTATTTGAGTGCATACTGTCGTTGTGTCCTTGGGCAACACACTTCACTCACCTTGCCTCCAGTGTTGACATAACCTGGTGTGAGAGTGAATGCAGGATAATGGATAGGAATTACCCTTTATTTGTAGCGAACCACATGCTTTTACTGACAAGGATTGGTTGTGCGCCTCTCTGTTAAAAAGGCCCAAGATGATCATTGAGGATTAGAGATGACAAAATCTTGGATCTGGATTAAAATTTGTGTTAATAACACTCTACTTAAACCAATAATTGAATCATTGCTACTGAAAATTCAACCTCCATTTTGGGTTTTACTTTTTAGAGATGTGTAAAGTCCACTGGAGAGATCAGTGGGACACAAGCAAAAGAAAAGTATTTAACCATATTTTTGAAATGAGCAAAGATTAAGACTGTTTTCCTGCTTCAGCAACACCAGGATCACACTGAAGTTCTGAACCTATTATGAGCTGAAAAGTGGTGTGCTTTTTTTACTCACTTTATTTGTTGTTGGATGATTATTAAATGATTGACAGTCCAAATTAAATGGAACGCTGCACTCAAGATCTTGTTTTAACGTAGCGATAAAATGAGCGATAAAAAAAGAGTTTGACGATGATGATGATGACACCTAAACTGCATTTTGGCAAAGTGCACTTGCTTTTGGAGCTGTTAGTGAGCAACTTGAGTTTACAGTTAAGCTGTGACACTGGAGTAAGAGTTGTCAGTGTTGACAAAAATGGGATCTCATTCTGTTTTGCATTACCTCGATAACAGTATCCAGACAATATTTTCACAATGCACCAGGAATGTGCTAAATTCTGCCTGTAAATATCTTCCTGGAGGTTCATGTATATTGCAGAAAACCAGACAAAAAACAACAGAAACATCACTTTTTTAATTATTTTTGTTTGGAAGATTACACTAGGTATTTCTGTTTTGCTGTCATTTTAAATGTTTTTTAGTATACTTCATATTCTAATTTGGCATATAACAATTGGAATATTATAATTTTTTCAGTACATCTCATCTCTACATTGGTGTGATGGTAAATCTGGTAGATAAAGTAGATAAATTAGACTGAAAGACCTTTTGCTTTTTACCAGTATTAATCTGTTCAATGCATGAAATCATATTCATTTGTTTGGCGGTGGCTTTATCACTGCTGCTGGCTTCACACCTGTTTGTGGAATGGTATGCGATCTCCATCAGTCTGGACAGCGCAAGAGATACCTGCTACTGAGTGCATGCTAATTATGCAAAATGAGACAGGATTTGAAGAGGTGCTTTGTGTATGGCTCTTATGGAGAGAGACATGGGTTATTTGTGCATGGGGAGGAAGGAGAGGGGGGGTGAGGAGAGGAGGGGTCAGAGTGCACAGGAGAGTAAAGATGTGCATTTGCACCGGCACACAGCATTCACTATGACTTGTGTCAGCAGCTCTCGTCAACTGGGTCCACAGCACTTTTGGATCTCGGCACAGCCATTTCTAAACAGGTTAGTTTGCAGCACGTTTGATGAATTAATTAATGAGTACATTTTTATTTAGACAATGCTTTACTTATATTTGAATAGTTGTAATTAATTTAAAATTGTAGATAACTTTTTGGCATCTGGACCAAAAGCATGTCAAACAAACAATTATTTATTTATTTATTATTCCCCCCCTCAAATATTCAAAATGCTTCTCACTCAGTTTTCTTTTTCTTTCTGTAAATTTCACTAAAAAAGTGCTTAAAAATGTATAAATTATTACTTCATTTTTTAAATGTGTCACTATATCCATTTATTTGTTCCTTAACTAGATTCAGTTTGATTACAGAATTTGATTACATTTCATGCTAAACTGAAAGTAGTGGTAATGGCATTACGTAGTTGTCAACTAGAAGCAGGTGAGTTATGCAGGTCTCCTTGAGCCAAACGGAGGAAAAGTGCTGAAGAGTGAAGTAAGGTTCAGTCTGTGCCTGGCCTGTGGGCACAGAGGCACTGTCTGGCCCCACATGTTCCATTGTTTTATCATCTCTTATCAAATAAAGCACAGCATGAAGCCTATCTGCAAATATTTGTTTATACATCAGTTTACACTTGTCTTAACACGACTGGCAACTCACTGAAATAGTTGCTGTTCTGCCACAAACATGTTTACTGCCAAACAGACTGTGTGGAAATCAAATGGCCGTGTTTTAAAGTGCAAGCAAACTGGTTTTGGAAACATGCTAAGATCGAGGTGTGAAATCTTGTCTGTTTTAATGGACAGCCAGCTGAGTGCGGCGCTTTGAAACCTTCCTGCAGGGAACCTTCTGCCATTGCAGCTGTCAGTCTCAGGGCTGACAATGAGAATGCCTTTATTTGTTTATGACCAAGCGGAGCTCTTTACATGTCTCACTTGTTCCTGCTGCTCAAAGTGGCTTTCTCAGTGTGCACACTCTGCCTCCGTGCCTTAGGCTGGAGCTGGGGAGCCACAAGAAGCACATAAACCCAGCAAGCTGGTCCTGTCAGCAACTGAGGAGGGAGAAAAGAGTGATAAGAGGATCAGGAAACAATGAAAGAAAAGGTAACAAAAGAATGAACAACAACAGGCTTCAGGTTGGCTGCTCCCTTGGGCCAAATGTCACCATTTACATGTTACAACTTGTTGGCTAACTGAAGGTTTTGTGGGAAGTCTACTTGTGTCGTGGGAAATCTAAGGTTTCGCCGTTGTCGTTGCTTTAAAGAGATGTTTATCATTGGAGCAGCATGTCCTCGCTCACCCTCCAGGGTAGGCTTGGAGGGACACCAGTCTAACATGGCCAATGTAACCTCATAGCCCCTCAAAGATTTCTGCCTCTTCTTCATAGGACAGCCAATCTCTACAAAAAATGTTCAGATCAAATGGCAATCAAAGTGTTCAAAATTAGGCAACAGTAAAACTTACTGTTTACCACATAAGGTTTATAACTCATGATTACATAGAACAGCAACGCAAACTTAAAAGGGGGGAAACATGGAACTATTAAAAGGCTGTAATCGCCATTTTAAGTGAGCACCCCCATGGCCCCTAGCCCCTCCTGCTTTCATCACTGTGTGCTCAGCCTCACACCAACACATTAATATATCCCTTTTAAAATATATTTGACTTGCTTGGCACTTGGATTATTGTTTGTCAGTGTTTATTCTACCAGCGCTTTATACCTTTTGATAACAAGCCTTTTGATACGGAAATAATGTAGTACATGACAGGTTTAACCTGAAGCAAAAATAGCTGTCATTGTGTTGCTGTCCTGCCAGATTCTTGAAAGCTTTATGCTCTGCACTTGCCACTAAAGTGAGTATATTACATTTCCAGAGTCACAAATTACAGCTTTTGGTCACTTTGTTCTTGATACTGCGCACAGCTGCATCAGGGCCTTCTGAACAGTTACTTCTCCAAACTTGTGGTGAACAGCAGTTAAAGCTGCTGTATATGGCATGAAAATGGGCCTCAGTCATCCATCACAAATTGAGGAGAGCTCTATTCAAATGGCCCTTTTTAGAAATCCATACATGTGCAGGCAAGGCTGGGTTCCACATGGGTGCTTCAGAGAGGAGCTAAGTGTGTATTTAACCAAACGCTGTGGAGATACGTGATAACCTTGGCTGCTTGCATTGTTCAAACTAAGACGCTGCAGGTATTGTTGTAAAGAAAGCCTTTGTGCTTGTAAAATACACATCCACACATGCACCTTAACTCATTCCTGTCTGTCATCAGCCTGCGGCCGCACAGATTCTGAGCATACCTCACACACAGAGCCCAGGCGTGTGAAAGCCACCTGTGGCAGCTCCGCTCTCAGCCTGTGGAACGTGGAGGGCCCCAGGAATAACTGCACCGTGGGACAGGGCACCCGCTGCCATGCCATCCCCCACTGGCCCACAATCAGACCTGCCCGCAGAACTCCCCCTATGAGAACAGCCATTCTATTTGTTATACTATACATCAGTGATCACAAGACACCTGTCACACTGTTTATGAAGCACTGACGAGGGAAGTGTCAATGACTTCTTGTTCATACCTTTGCTTTGACACAAATTGTTAAGATAAACCTATAATCAAATGTATTTATTTTAAACTCTAATACAGTATACATACATTTACATACACAGTTGTGTCTTTTGCATACATCTCTTAATGCTTTTGAGCACCATGTCATGACTGTAATGCCCTGTGCATGGTGTAAACCCAAAAACACAAAGTGCTTGCTCCAGCTCCTTACGGCCCTGGAGTCAGTGCTGTGAAAGTGGGCACTGGGACATGTGTGGAGCTGATGGTGGTGGCAGCTGCAGCAGCTGAGTGTGAGCGGTTCCTCTTGTTGCAGCTGTATTTAACAGGCAGTAATTGGTTCACTGTAGCAAATTGATTTTTTTTTTTAATGTATCTTAACATTTTGTTATTACATGAGAGATATTTTTAGTTATTTTTAGTTAGTTTAGTTAGTTAGTTAGTTAGTTTTAGTCATTTTGATTATAGTGAGAACCATCACTGGTGCACTTTTTCCTGTTCATGTGCATACTGTACATACTCTAGGTAGCAAACATTCAGGTCTAAGTATTACGATATTAGATTCTTAAAGAGCTCTGCTGTATCTCTCAAACACGTGTGTTTTTCTTAGTTCTGTACTTGTGTACACATGTTGAAAGTGAAGCCTTACTCTTCATGCCCACTCAGTGGACACAGTTGGATCTATCACAGTGAAGCTGAACAGTGTTCAGTGAGCCTGGAGTCTTGGGTCCTGCAGACAGGTGCCTTTGTTTAGTGTCCCTTTTGGAGTGGGGAGGGGGGTTAATCATTATTATGCTGTGTGGTGCTTCACATTTTTGTGCCGTGTTCCCGAGTCGGATCGGCACATTCCACTGCCATTGTTCTCCGGCCTGTTTCCTGCGGCCGCGGCTTTTGTCAGCCTCTGCCCCATTGTCCCGGCTTCCTTTGTTCCCCAGCTCCAACAATGGGTTTTTTCTGCCTCTTTATATATATATGTGCACTTTTTGCCCTTGTGTGTTGTGTGTTGTTTTGTTCGGCTGTCTGCTGTGTTTTTCTTTCCTCCCGCCGCAGAACTGGGAAATCAAACACGCACATGCTGGCACAGTTGATTGGTTCAAGTACAGTAGTGTGGCTCGCCTCTCTCGCTCTCTCTCTCTCTACCTGTCTTGCTGGTCACTGAGGTGATGGTGGGCAGACCTCCCCCTTAGCCCTCTATTATTCACTGCCACCTTTCAGACAATGTCAAACAATGGCACTTCCACCACATGGCCTTTGACCTTGACATTGGCTGTGACCTAAATTAGTGGCATTCTTGTCTTCCATCACGAAGAAATGCATGCATGAGGTAATTTAAACGACACTGTCTATTTCAGTGTGAGAGTTGCGAAGTAATTAAGTAAAAGTATTTTGTTAGTTACCATTTATTACTGTATTCATTTTTACTGTACATTTACTTTTCGAAGCGTTGATATTACATTATTGAATTGGTATTAGACTTTATTGGACAGCATAGTTGCATGAAATAAGGCTGAAAAGTAGAGAGAAATCAAGCAAATTGTCAGAGCTGAGAATCTGTCTCGTAATTCTGTACTTTTGGTTTGCTCATATTTTCCATAAAGAAGAAAAAGGGTGTGACATAATAATACAATTAACAAATTCTATCTCAGTTCTTGATGGAGATAAGTTGCTTATATTTGTTTAAATCTCAAAAAAGAAAATCAAATATAAACTTGGTGGTGTCCACATTGCGCAAGAGTCATTTGTTTCCCGTGATAGAGCCACTAATGTTTGCTTGCTTATGAAAATGAATGACAAGGAAAGATTATACCGTTTAACTGCACTTATTGCACTTAATCCAAATATCTGTTACAGACATCCTGCTCACTCCACGCATTCAACGCCCTTCTGACCGTCTTCTTCCGTGTTTTACAGAATGGTTGAGCCCAGTCCTCCAGCGCTGCAGCTCCCCTCGTGTGTGGACAGGACCATGATGGCTTTGGGTGTTAAAGTGGAGAAGGAAGAACCCTCCAACATCTCTCCATCCCACGAATGGACACGAGGCCACCCACAGGAGACACGGCAGACAACTCCTCCTTTGTCACACTCACCTTCCGTAAGTGAATGAAAGTTACTATTGCCTCTCAAAAATATTTTCCCCTTTTGACAAGTATGATTTAAATTAAATATTGAAGATGTATAGATCTAGACATAGATAAACATATATATTTAGATATAGATATATAGATATAAATATATATGATATAGAGAGATATAGAGATATAGATATACAGTAGATGTAGATGGATAGATGTAAATTAGCTGGTTGTTCAAAATGATTATCTGCATTATAAGTTTAATCAGGGGCGTTATTTGTGAAGAGCATGTTTTGTGTTAGAGTTAAAGCAGAACTAACTAACATTTTTACCTTATTAAAACTCTTTCCGTCCGTCCGTGTGGTGGTTGCAAATGCATTTTCGAGGTGTTAGAAGCCCCCGCTGTCTCCCCCTGCTGCCTCTGCACAGAAACCCAGCCTTGCAACATTTCCTGACACCGACCCAAAGACGATTCTTATGAGAAATCTTGGCTCTCTATTTTTAATATATATTTGGCAACATGAAATGTTTTTGAATGTAATTGTACTTGAAGGAAATTTTTTGTAAAAAATAAATGCTTTTGCATCTTTTTACTGGCAGTGTATTTTCAAAAAAGAGCTGCAGGGGGAGCTCTGTTGCTAAAATGACTTAGTTCTGCTTTAAGAGAGTCCCATATACTTAAGAGGTTTCCTTGTTTGTTTTACAGGACAGGTCTCCAGGGACGGAGCCCTCCCACAGACAGAGTCCGACTGAACTCAAAGAATCTAATGAGAGACAAGATGGACAGTCTAATCTCAAGGAAGGTCAGATCCTGTTTTTTTTTTTTTTTTTTACTATTTCGTAAGAATCAATAATCACTTGGTTTGACAGGAAAAAGTACATATACCTCTCCATGCAGTTCTTTGAAAACCAGGTTTTAAACAGGTTTAAGCAAAGTCTAAGAACTCAGATTGGAAAAAAGAGAAAAAAGAAAGAAAAGTCCAGGGGTGCGTCGAACCGGACCTGGTGCCCAGGGGTCTATGTCAGTCTACACGGGGACATCCCTGTGAAAAAGTATGGACCCACCCCCTGGATCTCTGTACTTTCACCCTTTGCAGTTCCTTACTGCTCCTAACACAATTCCCTAGTGGCACTGAAGGAGGGATCAAGTGCATGAGGACAAATTTCCATATGGGGACAGCTACCTCAAACCATCCGTTTATCCGGGGCCAGGTCGCAGACACAGCAGTCTGAACAGGGAGGCCCAGACTTTGCACACTTCCTCTAGCTCTTCCAGGGGAACCCTGAGGAGTTCCCAAGCCAGGTAAGAGACATAGTCCCTTCAGTGTGTCCTTCCTGGGGGGGCCTCATTCGAGTGGGACATGCTTGAACAACCCTTCAGGAAGGTGTTCAGGTAACAGCCAGAACAGATGTCCGAGCCATGTCGGCTGGCTTCCCGCCATGTGGAAAAGCAGCGGCTCTACTTCGAGCTCCTCCTGTGTGACTGAGCTTCTCACCTTATCTCTGAGGGAGCACCCAGCTACCCAGTGGAGGAAACTAATTTAACGGCAGATGCTGCGTCCTTCCCTCACTCGAGAACAAGTCCTCAATACTCCTCCACCTGAGTCAGGGGCTCCCTATCCACCCGAGAGGGAAATCTCATCTCAACCATGAATGTCATTGTAGCGAAGCACTTTGCGCTCTCGCTTCACAGCAAGAAGTTCCTGGGGTCAAATCCGGGGGGGTCTTGGAGCCTTTCTGTGTGGAGTATGCATGTTCTCCCTGTGTGTGTGTAGGTTTCCTCCAGGTTTGCTCCACTAAAAACATGTACAGTAGTTTGTATGCTGGTGTATGAATGAGAGTGTGCCGTGAGAGTGAACGCAAGACAACAGATGGATATTAGCCCATGGCTATAATCTGGCGTGTTTTAAGCATGTATATCATGTATATTCATTAACATGCACTGTCTGACTAAATAAACAAATAAATAAATAAAAGAAAATCTTTGATACTGTAAATACATTGATCTACATCTAGTTTGTCAGTCTTGAATACAAGCAAGATTCACCTTAATACTCATTATAACGAAATAGAGAAAAAAGTATGGTATTGTAAGGAAACATTTTACATATGTCAGACTTTCATCTTTTGGACTTTTGTGTAAAGTGTTCCCATTGTGCATAAGTTGACAACTCCATGTTTTTAGATGCAGCCTAAGTGAGCTACATTCAGTTGCTATTCACTCTTAGACAATGCAGCCTGTGTAAAATCAATGCTTAAAAGTGTTGGCTGTTGTTTGGGAGACTGAATGAGTGCAGTGTGATTTTGTTTTGCTCAGTTCTTTACATGCCGCGTGAAAGGCTTCTCCTCTGACACTCCGGCTGCCCTCCTCTCTATTACCAGCACTCCATGCCTTAATTTTTTCTAAAATTCCCTCCACTAGCTGACCTTGGATTGTTCTCTGTCCAAATATTGATCCACTCAAACACTCAAAACTTTCTCCCAGACACACAAACAAACCCTAGCCACTGAATGTATTCTTCATTCAGGCCCATTAGGATGGCAGAGAGGTGCAAGTGTATTGTGGTGTCAGGTGGACTTTACTTGGCAGCATCTATTTGTACACACAGCTGCCCAGTGCCCACCGCTTGGTGCTTTTGCAATCATGTTGAGGTCCGATTTCCTTGTTGTTTCTTTCAGTCATGCCCACTATTGAGAAGCTGCTCAACACAGACTGGAAAGAGAAACTTTTGGATAAAAGCGCAGGAGCAGGAGGACAACTGAAAGGTTGGTCTTTGCACAAAATAAAATCAATGCAATTCATCTAGTGATAGACAAGTGTAAGCAGTGTGTGCAGACCGATGACTCTCACATGTTACTAGCAGCAATATATATATGAGTGACCGATTAACTTGAATGCTTTTGAATGATGGGAGGAAATTTGAGTAGTCTGAAGATATCCAATGGCAACACACAGAGGAAATTCATTGTTGAATTTCAAACCCGCCTTGGCCTGGGTGATATGAGGGGGAAAAAATCCTTAAATCGATCGATCAGCATTTTTTCAATATTCATTCATTTTCTACCGCTTATTCCCGTTAGGGGTCACGGGTGACTGGAGCCTATCCCAGTGCCTTTGGGCCTTTGGCGGGGTACACCCTGGACAGTGGCCAACTCGTCGCAGGGCTGACACAGAGACGGAGACAAGGACAGACAACCATTCACTCTCACATTCATTCACTAGGGACAATTTAGAGTTATCAATTAACCTACACAGTCATGTTTTTGGACGGTGGGAGGAAGCCGGAGAACCCGGAGAGAACCCACGGTAACACGGGGAGGACATGCAGACTCCACCCAGAGAGATCGTGTGATGTTGGGGTGGTTCGGAATTCGAGACCACGATGTTGGGGTGGTCTGGGATTCGAACCCCGATCTCCTTATTGAGAGGCAGAAGCTCTAGCCGCTCTGCCACCGTGCATAGGTTAGGGTATTTATTTATTTGTTTATTTGTATATTTTTATCCTTTTTATAACTTAAACAAAACAAAGAATGTGGCATAGAGAGGGAACATACAAACATAGGTAGCAAGACATATAAACATAACCTAACTTGTGTCCCAATTAATCCAAATCAATATACATTTCTTGAGCATAAACTATAAACACTTATGATCATTGACACTTCAGTGGCAGAGAATTGGCTGTGGACCGATTTTCTTTTGTTATCACTGCTCTGGGAGGTCTCGTTTTTGTTCAGGATAAAGTTTGAAAGTCCTCAAAGTTTATAATGTAAAATTGCTTCCTTCCTAACCTATCATATCAAAATGCTCTAAGTGTTTTCACTAAATGTTTTGTCAGTGCTTCAGCTGACTATAGCCCTTGAAAACGGCCTGAAATAAGACCTGTATTTTGGAGAAATACAGGTCTTGCACAGAAGAAAATCTTAATTGTTAGTTCATGTTAGTAGTTTTAAGTTTGATATTATAGTCACTCCCAATCAAGGTTAAATGAAAGTTGTGGTCCTTAACTCTCCCCCATGTTCTGTGCCAGGTACCCCCGAGTCTCTGGCGGAGAAGGAGCTGCAGTTGTTGATGATGATAAACCAGCTGAGTGGCCTGAGGGAGCAGCTCATGGGGGCCCACTCAGAGCAGAGGAACATGGCCGCTCTGCTCCTAGAGAAGCAGCAGCAGCAGATGGAGCTGGCCCGACAGCAGCAGGAGCAGGTACAAGCACAGCAGAGGATAACACGCATATGCATTAAAGTTATAAAACATGACATACCAATACTAAGGTAAAAACCTGAAAATTATGCACACATTTTAATAAGACCTTGTGACCAATTGTTGTGTCATTTATAGCCGACTATAATGATTACATTTTCGTCAGATCGCCAAACAGCAGCAGCAGCTCATCCAGCAGCAACACAAGATCAACTTGCTCCAGCAGCAGATCCAGGTCAGGCCTCACACTTTCCTCACTCTCTTCACTCGCTCTTCCATCTTCTTACCTTCTCGCCTCTCTATTTGCCAAGACGACACAATTTTACAATACTTTACAAGGACGTATGGTCATACCCTGTCTCCACAATTTCTGATGATGATTGACAGACGGATTAAGCAAACAATCTGGTAAAAAGTAATAAGTAGTAGTGTAAAATAAGATGGAATAAGCCAAGCTCTTAAGTATGTAAATCTAAGGCAAAACAATTATAGTTTTTGTTCTGAATGTTACGAGGAAATTCAAGTGATGCATTTAAGAGACGTACTTCAAAAACAGCTTCTACTCACAAGCAATTGACATTCATCAGTTGGTATTTATCAGTTCACAAATTCACTAGATATGGCTGCTGTTGGTGTCATTGAAGTTTTGATGTTTTTTGTACAATGGCCATAAAATATAATCTAAATATATGATTGAACACCCCAAAACTGGATGGTTGTCTACACATTCCAGACCACCCTGCATTCAAACAGAAAGTAGGAGACACTGGATGGCCAGGCAAGCTCTCCCTCTCTCGCTCTCCCCTCTCTGTTTTCTCATTATCCCTTTTCTCCTGTTCCTCTTTCGCGCTTCACGTCTCTCTCCTTTGTCCCTTTACTTGTCCTATCCTCACTTTCTCTCTTTCCTCACACTCTTTTCCTCCTACGCTCTCCCTCGCTCAGTTTCTCTCTCCCCCACACACTCTTTTCACTTTCTCGATTGTCTCACTCTCATCTCACTCTGTCCTCTCTTTCTCTCTCTCTCTCATTCTGTTTATCCCCGTCTTTCCCCTCGCTCACACTCTCTCTTACTCTCTCCTCTTATGGACTGCTTTAACACAAGTGTATTGTTAAGGAGTCCGCTTTTGTCTCAGCAGGTAAACATGCCCTACGTCATGATCCCAGCATTTCACCCAAACACGGTGACCTCTGACCCTCAGATGACCCTGCCACTGCAGCCAATCCCATGCAAACCCAGTGAGTCTTCTTCTCCACACAATCAATTTGCCTAATATAACTCTTAAATGACCAAAATCCTATATCCATGGACATGTGCACACAAATACAAAAGCATAATCTTCTATTCTTATGGTTTTCAATGGACTCTTTTATTAATCGCCCAAGGTTGCTTTGTTCTATGTCTTCAGTATGAGAACATGGACTGCACTCTAAAACAAAAGAGTAAACATTCAACTCACCTAACATTTTTTTCTTTTATTTGAAGGCCAAAAACCGTCTGAAAAGTTGTTGCCATCAATACAGCTATTAACCACGCACTCTTCGGAATGTCCTCCTTGTCTTCTCTTCTCAATTTGTATTGAAGAGCGTATTGGCACACTTCAACTCAAGGCCTACTTTATGTATAATGGGAAGGCATTGGTGAGACACAAATGTAGACTTGAGTCGAACAATGGCGATGATGGTAGCTCTCACTCATGTACAGTTAGCAGGCTATAAAGGGCACAGCTTAGAGAGGCATAGCTTTGTGCTGTCAGCCTTTCACAAGTCTTAAAAGCTCCTTCTCTCTGACCTCGTCTTCTCTACTCTTTTCAAACTGAAAACTCACAAGGCCGGTCTTTAAAACATTGTAGGCGTAATTTAAGGATAGCCATTCATTTGCTTTTTATAATCCAACAAATGCCATTTTGTGAGTGGCTTCCTCATAGATGTGTATAGAATAAAAAAGTAAAGTGTTTGTTTGCACAATGGGAGAGGTTAAGATTACAATCAAACCTGGGGATCATCATTTCTGTACCATTTTGAACATTAAAAAACTAATGAATGTGTCCTTTCATGAAGTTGCATAATGTGATTTGCAAAAACAATATGAACACTTAAAGGTGCGCTAACTTTTCTGGTGAAGGGTACACCACTTGCCTGTCTCCACGGAGATGTTTTTATTTCTCAAAAATACTTCTGACTTTTTCTTCTGACCTTTCTTTGTCTGGTGGGCTCACCTGCTGGTCTGCTTGGAGATGTACAAGTTTAACATCTTCATGGAGAGAAGTATTTGGCAGACCTTCCTGTAGAAAAGTTTCATACTGCACCAGTCATGACATGACATAAGTTTAGTGGAACATTCTTATTACTTATACTTATAGTACAGTAAGTGTTTGATTATAAAAAAAAAATCATTAAAATGGTTAAAATAATCAATCAGACTTTTCTTTAAGAGGCTATGAAGGATTTTATATTGTGCCTTATGACTAAACCAAACTAATAATTAACAGTTTGTACTGCCTCAGACAAAAGCCTGTTTGTTTTTTTAATTTGCTTTTTGTCATTGTTGTGCAGCTGTGGATTACCCCATGCAGCTGTTACCAAGTCCCCACCCTGCTCCCAGCAAGAGAGGCAGCGGCTCATACAGACAGGTAAATACATCCATGGCTCAGTGCAAGAACACTCACTCCAAAGATGTACACGTACATTTAAAGCACACAAATCTAACAAGGACAGAAGGCAACAGCAGTGACGGTTTCCGAGGAACAGTGTGTGTGTTAAAGAGGCCTTCAGATTAAATAGATAATAGTACTTTTCTGGTATTTTGGAGCTGAAAGCTTTTGGAATACACCACACCCTCTGTTCAAAGGTTTGACAAGTGCGCTACCATGTGTGTGTGGAGTGTGTCCTGTTTGCACGGCTGCTTCTCAAGCGGAGACAGACCAACAGAGCTTAAGTAAACAAAAGGGAATAGAGGATGAGGTGAGCACCAAGACAAAAGGACAGATATGCTACAAAGGTGTGACAGATGCGCTCCGACATGCCAGATCTGCTGTTCATAACTGGAATACACGCACGCCCTTGCCCTTTGCGGTTCATCCTCATTGTGTGAGTGTGTGTGGCCCCACCCCAGCTCATCTGCTCTCACTGTATGTTTAGGAAGCCAGTCAGCCATTGAACCTGACCTCCAAACCCAAGGGGATGGAGCTGGGAAAGACACCCAGTCCCCAGGGTCTGGAGATGGGCACACTGGGGCTGCAGGGGCCGTACAGACACAGAGAGCACCCAAGAGAAGTTTCCCACAGCCCACCACGATCTGCCCTCAGTGAGTCCACACAAACACCCACACTACACGCACAAGGTTTATCTAAATAATACAATATGAAATATATGATACATGAACTGGGAACACTGGTTAAGAAAGAGAAGGCCTTCAAATAATCCATTAAGTACTGCTTTGCTACGGTCCTTGAAGGGTGGAGAGCCACTTTCCACGTGCAACAAAAATCTTATCACATTATGAATTATAATCAGTCCACTGGATTTCCAATTTAAGCTATGTTTTATTTTTTATTTTATTTATTTTTTTTAAGATTTGGAAATTAGTTGATTTACATGTAGGCTATTCATATTTCTCTGCAGAAAGACTGTATCTTCTTTTTTAACATCCATGCATTAATGTGAGTTAGTTGTGACTTTCTATTGTATCCCTTAAACAATAAAACCAATTAGAACAATAACTAACTGTCCTCGATTATGCCCCCACAATAACACCTGCTTTCCCTTTACATGTTTCCAAGTCGTATTTTCCATTGTGCTGAATCTTATCCATCAGGTTTCCTTGGAGATGGTGATGTTGTGACCCAGGCAATCCACGACGCTCAGCAGTTGTTGAGGAACCACAGCAAAGACACCAGAGACATCGGCGGAAAGATGGTAAATGTCCTGTCCAAATTGTCCCTCACTTTTCGCACATAGTCTATTAGTAGGACTGGGGACATAAAATGGACCTATCTGACATCTAATCCATCAGTCTTCGAGTTTATTTAGCCTCGCCAGAAGTTTAGGGTTACGGGAAGTGGTTTAACGGTTGTAGTATAGCATGGGCTGTGCCATTAACAAGCACAAATCCATTACAACAGCTGATAGTTGATACTGTTTAGAGAAAGTTGTTTGGAAATGACAAGGAAGTTTGGCATCTTGGGTTTCCATTTTGGGGTTTGAGACAGCTGTTTGTTTAAGATCCTCTGTCATACAGGGAAGTCCTGGGTAATGGTGCTAATACACCTTAGTCTTGGTTAGTGAAAAGCAGAATAAGTTTGCAGCACAACAACATTGAAAAGTAGTTGTTGGGGTGTTGAAAAAGAGTCAACTAAACAATAAAAACAATAGGACGGTGACAATTGATATAAATATATATATTATAGTCTGTATATATTCAATGAAAAGTTGCATTGTGTTGCATTTTAGATTATATTTATGAATTTCGTTGTAAATGTGTAGCTGATCAAATACATGTTTTATTCTACATTATTGCAGTTGTGATGTTTCCTTTCTCTTTGGTGTGTAGAGCTTTGGTGTAGTATTTTGGTTTATGTGCTCCTTGCCTTCTATTCTGGTCTTAGTTTTCATTCTTTGAGGTGGCTGACGCTGCGGCTCTTGGAGCAGCTGTGTGGCAGCTTCACAAAGCCACAAAGGCCTTGGTGGCAGAGAGTGAGCCACCTGCCCTGTGTCATTGTCCACCGCCTGCCCTCTCTCGGCTGTACACACAGTATTCTGCATACCTCTTAAACACCTACACAGACTAGACCGGCCTGTTTTGGCAGTGTGCTCCCACCATTGTAATAAGTAATAATTTAGATATATAGATTAGTTGTGCAAATTTATTGTTGTTACCGTCATCAATCCCTCGTCTCCTTCACCTTTGGGCCAAGGTACAATAAACACCATTCCTTTTGTTACCACTTCCTTTCTTTGCATTTACAGCTCTCTGTTTAAACACAGCTGATATGCCAAGTGTGCCAGGCCTTTACCTTAAATAGCTTCTGTGTGACACATGCCTCCCTGTGATCAGTGGGTCATCTTTTTTACAGCGCTCCACATTTAAATGGCCTCTGTGTGCATACGTGTGAACATGTGTGTGCAGCACATGACCGCTTCACCTGCCTGTCTCTGTGTATGCAGGAATACAAAGAGTCCCCTACGGGTGAGAGAGTACCTCACGGTGAGCGCTGTGACGTCAGACAGCCCACCGCTGAGGAGCACCACAGCAGCGACTCTGAGGGTAAGTCCTGCACTCCCCAGAGCAAACGCTTCACTTATTGTATGTATCAAACACTGTTTCACCACTAGTGCAACATTTTCTTGTGTCTTAGGCATTGGTTGTTGAATTTAAGATGGATGGTTTTAGAATGAGCTCGAGCTTTTATTTGCACTAGTATAATCCCACATGGAAACATAAAGAAAGTACTATTATGTCTTGAACGCTACTGTCTAGAAAAAGTGTTTTATATTGTTGAATCACCAATCGAGTTTGAAATTTTTACCACTAGATATCATTATCTATTTTAGATTGTATTACTATTCGAAGTATTATATGGTATTTGACCAAGGAAAAAAAAAAAATTTTTTTAATCTATTTTCTCGAACAATTAATTAAACTTGTGCGAGTCACACCTTTGTGAAGTGTCACTGGCCTTCAAACTTTAGTTTTTTCACAGGTGGCCAAAAAAGAAAGGTTTGGTTGTTCAAAAATAAAACAAAGAATTAATCTCAGGAAGAGTTAATGTACTGCAGCCTGTGGGTAAATATGGGTGTATATTTTTGTCGTGCCCGCTCACTCCCAGTCTGGTGCATTGGTTTGATTGTAGCCTTGTTCTGTAGGAGCTCTTCCCACACCAGGCAGCTACTCTGAGGCGCGACCTTCTTCCTCCTCAGGCCACATCAAGAGACCCATGAACGCATTTATGGTCTGGGCCAAGGACGAGCGCCGCAGAATCCTCCAAGCCTTCCCTGACATGCACAACTCCTCCATCAGCAAGATCTTGGGTGAGCAGAGCAGCACACGACTCTATTCTGAGACGGTGGTACTAGAGGGTTTGACCAGCCACCTGCCTCTCCTACACACACACACAGGGCTGTCTCTGGGCCAAACATGTGCATTCCTTTCTATTGTGCGGTGCTTGAGTCTGTGAGCAACCACCATTCAGGCTGACACACACAGGACATGCACACACACATCCAGACTAATTGCGCTGAATGAATCTACGTCAATTTAATGTTGTGCAACTCACTATGGTGGAAAAGTATAGACACCATTAGCACAATTCTGCTACCCGACATTTTGTTTTACCATAGGTTTGTCAGTGAAAACAATGGTGTTTTGATGATTGTGATATGACAAGACCTAGGTTTAAAAAAAAAAAAAAAAAAAAAACACACACTTCAGTTTGGTAGCTCAGTCTAATGGTAAAAATGTCTGTGTCTTGAAAAGAAACCTCTCAGTTCTGAGCATTTCCTTGTCTGATAGCATATAAAATGTCAACACAAAACCAGTGTGGCATTAAAGGTAAATTGTTACATTTAGGCTCCAGGTGGAAGTCCATGTCCAACCAAGAGAAGCAGCCGTACTATGAGGAGCAGGCCCGACTGAGCAGGCAGCATCTGGAGCGTTACCCCGACTACAAGTACAAGCCCCGGCCCAAACGCACCTGCATTGTGGAGGGCCGCCGCCTCAGGGTCGGAGAGTACAAGGCCATGATGAAGAGTCGGCGGCAGGAGCAGAGGGGCCCGTACACACACAGGTAGGAAACGGATGAGCAAAGCAATGTTCAACACCTCAAATCAAATAAAAGCAGGCGTGATGAGCGTCTTTCTTCAACCCACTTAACAAGAGCTTGGATACCCATGACCGCAGATATTCTTTTCCCTTTAAAAACTACAAAATATTTCAGAATACATTGACAATTTCATTTATGGGTGCACTTGAAACCATTAAAGCATTACTTGATTTTTAAACCGTGAAAGGAGAAAGTATGTTTTTAAATCTATTGCACCCGTTCCTAGCTCTCTCCTATTTTGGCACATAGTTAATAAGCAATTTTTTGTCACAAATTGTTGCTATATCGGGGGAAGAACTAAATTTACAATATTTTCCAAGAATAAAGTTGGGTATTGTGGTGTGTATATTTTGCGCGCTCTTGTTGTGATTTTTACTTTATCTCGTTAGGCCTTTATTGAAATTAAACATGTATAGGAACGTTGCCTTTAAATTTGATTGATGGGTCAGCTCTAGTAGAAGTAGTAAAGGTTGGATAAATTCATTTATCTGTTTTGATAAACTAATCCATCACGTCTTGATAGATCTACCATTTAGTGGCTATAAAACGTTAAATTTACACCAATGTTGGATTTGTGCATCGTTTTGAAAAGATTCTCTCTACCTTTAAGAAACTAATTTACTTTCATTTGGCATTGCCTGAACATCAAAACATACCCTGAGTTAAATGAGTGACTTCTACCTTGAACAGTGGATCTAAGCTCAGTGCTACTGGAAATGTTGGCCTTCCACTATAAATTAGACTTGATATCTTATCTTTGCATCCTCTTGTCCACTCAGCCAAACAGAGCCACAGCAGATCCACTATCCGCACAGTGAAGGCCAGTACCACAGCGGCACTGGCCCAGTCTCTGTGGCCACCATGCCCTTCCACCCTGCGCTGCTGGAGCACTACCTGCCGCAGGTGTCCTCTGCAGGACGGAGAGCAGAGGTTCAGGCCAAGCCCACACCTCCCATGTCCCGGGACAGGGGCCACAGCCCTTACAGCGAGGGGGAGGAGAGTGATGGAGGAGAACGCAGCGAGGGAGAACTTGTGCTCCTAACGGACTGAGAGGGGACGGACATGTGATATTGTATAAAATAGGGGAAAAGTGGCACTTAATTTGCTAAGTGCTAACCTTTGTAACTTATAGATTTTTAACTAAATATTTTACCTGTACAGACAATTATATTACAATATGACGATCTGATGACACTGCATTATTACTCTCCACTATAAAGTATTGGTTAGGGAAATAGGTTTCATGTTTTTGTGTTGTGTTTGAACTTTGTAGCATCACTCAAAACTTCAGGTCTTAGGGGGCACACCCCATAGGCAGCAAGCAGGGCTAACTGTTAACTGACATGCACTCAAAGACAATCATTCACTCAACAATCTGGACCATTTCATGATGACACTTTATTTTTTTTAGGCACTTGTATATGCTACATTGTCACACAAGCACACACACAAGGCTGAATAGTGTAAAGTTATAATAAAGACGTTGGCATAGGTCCTCTCTCGGAGTAAGAGATTAAAAGTTTTTTGTACCTGTTTTGGAACAGCAGTACAACTTTTCTGAGGTGGAGAAATGTCACTTCAATGCTGCCCTCTTGTGGTTTGGACCGATAAATGCAGCAGATTACTTTTACCCAAATGCACTTAATTGTTGACTGCAGGATCTGAGGTCCAGTTAAAAGGCACATTAATCTCTCTCACAATTCTTGTCCTCTGTTGTTCTGTAAATGCTGTAATTGTGTATCACTTTGTGGGTGTTTTTATAATTGTTTACTCTTTGTGTTTTATTGATTGACCTCAAACCTGTTTTCTGTCATATTGATGCACAATGTCCAACATTTGAGAGAATTTCTTATTTGCAAGAATTCCCTTGACCATTTCTTTCAGTAGCCTTTACCTTCTATAGACTGAATAAAGGGAGGACATCCCGCAAACATGTTGGCTAGATGTTTTATTTGTATGCAACAGTGCAGTGACTATTGTGATGACCAATTCACAGGAAGGACAGTCTAGATATGCATAAGGGACTACTTGAAATGCTGGCTACTCCTGAACCATGCAAGTGTTTCCCGTTACTTAAGATTTCTCATGATACGGATTATAAAAGCATGTCAAATCAAAGGTTCAGTGTGAATCGTAACCTGTTATCAAGCCAGTTAAGGGCTCTGTAGAATCTGTCTTTATGTCTAGAGCTGGTTACATCGGAAATGTCATTTACTTTACTGGAGACATGCTATCGGAGTCACCTGTCACACCCCTGCTGATGTAAATACAGAAATTAACTATATTTTGTTTATAAGAGCCAATGTAATTTAAAGATGTACATTTCTGTTTTCAGAGTTGGTTTTTCCTTAAACCAATAAATTGGTTGTGTTATACTGGAGATGTCATTGTCGTTTTTAATCAGAAATGCTGAGTTTCAGGTGACGAAAATATCTTACACGAAGCCTCTGTGTGTTTAAAGGAGGGGGAAACTGGAAAACAACAAATATGAAAGATTAGTAGTCTGTTATCTAAATGAATAGCTTGTCCTTACTTCTCTTACTAAAAAAAAATAATGTGACAAAAAAATAATCGCAAAATAAAACTCTTGGTTTAAGTATTTCATTACATTATCAGAAAATATAAATCAAAACCATGACACATTTTGTTTCATTCTTTTAATGTAAATATTTACTGACAGCTTTTAAATAAGTTATTTTTGTCACTCCTAGAGATGTGAGGCCACTGGACTGAGCACCCTTTCACAGCAATCTTACAGTATTTACATGGTCCATCTCCTTCAGTCCAGCCCATGGCCAAAGCTCTCAAGTTCAGTCAAAGCATCAAAAACAATTCTTTATACAGTGTTTTATAATCAAGTTAGAGCATTCTCAAAAAAAGATATTTAACTGCAAAACAATTCAGAGGCCTTCATAGTTCTGCCCATAAATTGTTAAATTTAACTTAAGAATCACGCAATAAATAAAAGTATTTTCAAAACTACCGTCTTGAAAACATACATGACTTCAAGTAGACACACTTTAATGGCTTGTACAGAACTCTGCTACAAGAATGCCATGTTACCTTTGCCTAATCTATTGATCTCAAAATTATTTTTCATTAACTTCTCTCTTTTGGTCTTTCTGCACAAAGTAAATCCCTTATTTAAAGAAATATTAATTCACAATTAAATGTATTTCATAAAGTTAGTTTCACACCTGTAATATCCTCATTGTCAGTGCAAAGCATAAGCAAACTTGAAAAGCAGATTGCAATTTGAGAATAAACCTTAGACCAATAAAATGAGCTAATATTTATACCAATTAATGCTCCCACTGAACATTGCGTCCACATGGGTTAGAAAAAAATCTCTCCACTTTCTTCTTTGTCCATATATGGAAAAAATAAGTAACTTATAACTTATGTAGCTATTATAGTTATGATCCATCCTACTCTTGCCAATTATTAAGAAAGCTATTCACTTATGTAGGAGGCATTCATAGTTGGCAAAGGCCAGGAGGATTTCTACTGTATTAGAAATGTGCATTTGTGCGGTAAGCTAATTTTAAGTACCAAAGGTTTTCTTCAAACTAAACGCACAACTGACATGGTGAACCCACTTGGTGTCTGTTCCTTGAGGGTGTTACATGAACTTTCACAAGCCAGACTGAGAACTACTGTAGCCGCTATACTACTGTCAGTCATCTGATGTCCAGTTCTAGAGCCTGAAACATGTGAATTATTAAACTGTCCCGTTACTTGAGTCGAGCAGTGAAAGACAAAGCTGAGAGCTCAGTGACTCCCCCTGCAGGTACAGCACAGACTGACATTTGGACAGATGAAGCTTGTCATACACAAAGTAGTTTTTGGTTTTAGTATGGGGATATTTCTACTTATTTTATTTTACTTACGTAGTACAATAACCGATGATCTGTATAAATTAATTGAATGAATACCTTCTGATTTAGCTGCTATTTAAGGCCTGTATCAATAAGATAAAACCATAGTGCAGTGCATTAGAGTTGAGGAAGGTTGAAATTTTCCAATAGCAATGGAAATTTTCAGCGAAAAAGCTATCCAAGCGCTTTGTGGTGTGACAAATAAGTCAAGTAGGTGGAAAACAGTCAAGCTATTTTATGTCCTCAGAATATTTTCAAAAAACAAAATAGAACTCAAATAAGGAGATTGTTCCATCACTAACTGTTACAACACAACAGTGACTTAACTCTCAGCTGAACGCTGACTGACTTGTAGATACCTTGTAAGCTGGGAACAGTAGTTCACCTGACTGGGTGAATCACATGGCGCAAACCATTGCAACTCATAAAAGTATATCTAATGAGAACAATTTGCAATCTTATTTCAAATTGCCTGCATTTCAAAGCCATGTAATGATCATGAGGATGAGCAGTACATGGTGTGAGGCTAGGCCTGGCTCAGAGGAATCCACATAGCTTTGACATAAACTAAAGAAGCTAAAAGATTGTGATTTCTTCACACAGGACGCTCTCTGCAGACAATACTTCCCCTCTAGTACAAAGTAAAAAAGCTCAGACTTCACATTTGTTAGCAGCAGCGGTTTGCCCTACAGAAAAAAGGTAGACACAAGTCTTATTCACTGCAATAAACCAGCAGTTACTAACACTTCCCAAGATGGAAGAAACTAGATACAGAAGAATCTGCACAGGTTTTGGTCACAGCCCAGGACACAGTACAAGAGGCGCTGTCTGTGGCCGTACACTGACAGTCAGTAGTGATAGGACAGTATAGTGCAGGGGTGTCCAAACCTCTTTTACCTCTTGGGTTGTATATTGAAACACAGACTGGTGGTCAATACAGTGAATTATTCAAAAAGACTTATCAGAAGTTCAATGATGCCACCACACCTTTCTTCGGGCTTGGAACCTTCATCTCAGATCTGTATGACACCAAATTGACTGTAATCAAGGTTAAGAAGGAAAGAATAATATGGCCAATTCATCAAGAGTCCTGAAGGCAAGGATAAATTAGTCTGAGGGCTGTATTCAGCCTGTGGCCGTTAGTTTGGACACCCCTGGTTTAATGCCTGTATGACAGAAGTACAGAGAAGTAGGCGAGTTGGCATAGGGTGCTATTCCCCTACACCTGGTTCAGCTGCCCAAAGAGGAAGTGCAGGAGAGATCAGTCTAGAATCTAGATAAACTAGATAATACACATTCAACCATACACTCAAAAAAGTTTGAAATTTTGACTTGGAACTGACTTACAGAAACAAAGACATTAAAAGTAGCACTTGCAGAAGAAATGCCAGGAAAAACAGCGTTGGTCCAAATCATAAAGTCCAACAACAATATCTGACCCTCAGTGCCAAGTCTCTACCGTTTTTATTCTGGGACCTGGAGGGCCATCACTCCTGGCTTGGTCTTGAAGTACTGGTTGAAACGTAGAACAGCATACCTTGAAAAGATCGATTTAAAAAAATGTTAATAGCAACATTTTTTTTTCTTTCATAGTAAGAATGTCATAATATAAAATAATGTGCAAGGACATATAACATGATAATTGTACATAAACGCATCCATTCTACAATTACCGATACAGACTATCACTTAAATTTTATTTTAAGGGGATTCACATTCAGCCAGAGGAGACACAGGATGGGGGTCAGTCTGGTATCGATGTGTGTCCAGGAAGTGCAGCAGAAATAAATGAAAGATAATATGTAGTGCCTTTGGGGTTCTGATTTCACTCTTGCTGACAGACGATTCACTTACATCCATCTCAAATTAGGACCTTCACAGTGGGGGTCCAAACACAGTAACAAACACATCCCCTTCATCACAGACATGAACTTACCCGAGAAAGTCAAAGTTTATGGAGGAGTACTTGGCCTGGATAAGAGCCCAAAAGCCCCAGAAGAAGTGTGATGCCTGGACAGAAAATATTAGGAGACATTTAGATTGTGTGAACTGAAAACATTTCCACCATTTGTCTGCATTTGGGCCCAAATTCGGCCCTTAGACCATTATTGTTGGTCGTCAGGATTTCCTCTAAATTGGCCCAGATAACCAAAAGCAGTACTTTTGGAAGAGACTGAAAAAATTCTGCTATCATGACCTAAATAGCAGACGTTTTAAGGTTGTACAGATCTAAAATGAATGTTCAAAGTTCTTCTTAAAGCTGTGGTGGCTCATCAAAACTATGTGAAATAAATTTCACATAGTGAAAGTTGTCTGTTGTCTGTGTTGTCTGTGGGCCTCCGCTCTGTATTTGTTTAAAACTGCGGCTGTCCGTGAAAGAAGTTCGGACAATAATAATAACATGGGTAATTGTGTTCGACCATCTGATTTCTACTCACCAGAGCAAACTTGTTGACTTGCACGTAAAGCGTCTCTACTTCTGGCTGGCTGACTTCCTCACTCTTATTGGTGAAGAGCTTAAAGGCCTGCAGGTACACTTTAAGCCACTCCATCTGCATTTCCCGGCTTGGGTAAAGCCCGAAGTCAGGCTCTGCCATACCTGAAGAACACGCAAACAATCAGCAATGTACACAGAGGGAAAGTGCACTGCTCTTTTGAACTACAGCTTCACAAGAAGTGTAACTCACCACTGCATGACCCTTTTTAGCCCAAATCAAATGTAAACACATGGGGGAAAAAATCAAATCAAGATAATTTTCCACATACGTAAACAATAAGGCTAGGAATCACAGGATTTCTCGCAATTCCATAGACGATAAGAGAGAGACGATAATATCCATCAAGAGACGAGAATATCCTAATAATTGCTATATTGCACATAATATTCTGCAATAATTTTTTTAACAGTAATTCTTAATTTTAACCACAACCTGCACAAACTTAACAGAAATGTAAATATACAAAGTTTAATTATCAACACAGTGACTATGTATTGCATAAACAACTTTTCATCAACAAAATTGTAGCACTGTCACAAAATAAATTTATAAAGTATTCAAAAAATATCAATCAATAAAGCAGTCCATGATATAAATACTGTATCACAGAATTTAGTGCCACACTATATTTATATTTTAGCACACCACAATCTCGTGGTAATTTTAGTTTATGAAATCTTGTGGCCCGAGATCTTGTAACAGATAGCACAGCACTGCATTTGAACAAACCTGCAAACTCGTTGAAGTGGTTGCCAATGTCGAAGGCCTGATAATTGTAGCTGGAGTATTCATAGTCTATAAAGCGCACATGACCTGAAAAAGACACCAAAAAAAAACAATCTGGACTTAGAAACAGAGCTGTACATCTATACATAGCTGCTTACAACAAATAACCTGGACAATGCATTCATTCATTCATTCAATAATTTTCTACCACTTATTCCCGGGGTCGCGGGTGACTGGACTTTGGGCCTGGGACACAGAGACATGGACATTGACAGACAATCATTCACTCTCACATTCATACACTATGGGCAATTTAGAGTTTCCAATTAACCTGAACACAGTCATGTCTTTGGTTGGTGGGAGGAAGCCAGAGAACGCGGAGAGAACCCACAGTAGCACGGAGAGGACATGCAGACTCCACCCAGAGAGATCGTGTGATGTTGGGGTGGTCCAGGATTCGAACCCATGATCTCCTTATTGGGAGGCAGAAGCTCTAGCCGCTCTGCCACCGTGCACCCCAATGGCCAATGAATCTCAGTTATTAATACTGGTAGGTTAAAATGTAATAGACAATTAGGACTTATAACTCCAGGACAGCTTTAATGTACTTCCTCTAAAATAGAGACTTCATATGATCTGTGGACCAGAGCTCTCTGTTCAGTTTCTTTGTGCTGGGGTGATTAGTGGTGAGACAGCCTTCACAAAGTACCCACCCTCTTTGCTGTTGTAGATGATGTTTTTGCAGAGGATGTCGTTGTGGCACAGCACCACAGGAGAGCCCAGTGTGGACAGGTGCTCTTTCATCCACGCCATCTCCTGCTCCAGCACAGCCTGACTGGGGACCTCCTGCTGGATTCTGTATGACACAAATGACGAAGAGCGTTATAAAACACAACATGTTAAACTACCCTTTTTTTGTTATTTTTAGTAAACCAAACATGCTGGTAATATTGGTGAGGTCATTAAAAAAGACTGAGTGCATTTATACTAAATACTCATGAGACCAACTAGCACAAACAATAGGGATCTGTGAGCTGCAGAGTCCCAGGGACACAGCTAAAACAACAGGCATCCAACCACCTGCAAGTCACTATGGAAACACTGTATCAGGATTACATATGCAAGTCAAAAGCTACCCAGTGTGGCAGCAGTTAAATTAACTATTTACATAGTATTTTAATGTGGCTATCAGGGATTTAAAGCCTGGGCTGGGTTGAAAAAGTTGAAAAATGTTTACTCATTGTTGACCAACTAGACTGAGACCCCTGAGCAATGCCTAATGGGCTTATGGGAGTTAATCCACACACAGTCAGAGTGACAGACAGCCAGGCAAAGTAAAAATAGAGTTACTCCACATCTGCGCTATCAAACGTTTACAAAGTGCATTTCTTCATAATAACCACACAAGACAGTTCTTTTAAAAATTAACTTTAATGACTAATGATCAGTATTTTCTCATCAATAGTTTACTTAATTCCACAAACATTGAGGACTCAATAGTGCAACTGAGTGCTCAGAAAATTCCTTTTTTCACCTACTCCCTTCTACCCGCCCACTTCACTGTACTTAGCTGCAATTATTTGATAAAAATAAGTTTTCCAGTGATACATGTAAAGTTCTAAACTGCAGTAAAGCTACTTTTCAAACATAAAAACATGAAAATGGCAATCCACTGCTTGTTACAGGGAAATGCCACTGTAAAGTACGAAGCAGTTTTGTACAGGAAGTCAGTGAACTTGTTTCTATTACTATGCTGTTTTAGGTTCATATTGTTAATCTAAAATGTAAAACAACATCTACTGTTGTTATAGTTCAATATAGGTATTTGAAAAATGACGGTTTGTTAGAGAACATGTCTGGCACTTCTCTCCAGTCGGACGCAAGTTCTAACCGTCTCTGTAGCTAAGAAAATACCGGCCATCTGATGAGCAGAGCAAACATCTGCTGGGCCTCTGCATGCCACAGACTCCTCACATCAAGCCTATACGGTTGCATTTACATAGTATTATGTACAGTACAGTTGTATAAAGCACTCAGCGACTTCAGCCAAGCATCAATGTAATGTAATCCTCGCAACATATAGCAAAAGTAGCAGTTGCCCTGGTTATCAAACAACCTACATACCATTGTTACTGCTGATATAGTGCCTTGGACCCTTAAACCCAAGTCATTTATTTTCCTACAAGAGCATTTTCACCCAATGGAGCACCTGGTTGCTAGTGAAATGTCAATCCAATGGATGTTTCAGAATTTGAGGTGCTTCAGTCTAACCAGGAGTCTCATGTATAGAGAGTTCCATGGTCTTTTCTGGTTTTGTATTAGATGATGTGATAGAATATTTTGAAATATAAAGTAAAATTAAATGTCAAACAAAATCATGACTATAGGATAATTTTGTACAAGGTTTCCAGTTCTAATGATATGAAACAAGGCCACTGATAATGAACTATTTGCATCATTATTATCAGAGGAGTGTCCCTGAATCAGGAAAAAGGTCAGCAGTGGAACTCACCTGATATTAGACGCCTGGTCAGTGAACTCTGTTGCCACCAATGAGAAGTACTGACGCATTTTAATCCACAGGTTGGGTTTGGGGATGCAGCCATTGTGCGCATGGATGGCGTGGATACGGGCCATTTCCCTGGCTATAAGTCTGCAGAGTGAAGGATCTCTAACGTCCTGTGTTCCCAGAGCATCTCCTTCCATAAACTCATAGCAGATGCCATTTTGAAAGGTGCAGTAAAGTCGGGGCGCACATCCATTTGCATGTAATACCTTGTGACAGAAAAAGACATTGATTTGAAATATATTACATATACATAGCTGAGAAAAGTGTGAACAGAGCCGTATTCATTCTTTACCTGAAAGCTTTTGAGCTCATTATCTCTGTCCACAATAAGCTCAGTCTTGTTCCCATAAACTCGCACCAGCACCACATCCTCTGGACTGTCATCCACAAAACAGGCCACCAGCTTGTTGGTAGTGCCGTCTTTGAAGAGCTGGAAGAGATGGACAATAATTCATAAGAGAAAGTTTGGAAAACACCTACGAACACAACTGTGAAACATTGCAGCTTTTGAGTTTTGCGCTATTTGCTTTTTACATTTTGTCAAAGTATCGAGGTAGTTTGTTTCACCACCTCTGAGATACGATTGTGTATTTTGAATATATACATTTTAAATGAATTAGTATCTATATATTTATCCATCATCCAGCGCAGACACCCACTCACACATGTCTGACATTCCACGCACAACTCACCACAAAGGTGGGTGGGCAGGCATCCCTGTTATGACCACACACAAGCATGTCTATGCCACCACATGACTGACCCATTCTACTTCCTCACAATATGCAGCTAAAACCAGTCATCAATACATTGGCGCGCAGCAATAAGCCTCCAGACAGAAGTAAACATCCAGCCATGTTGGCTGCATTCAAAAACTCTGAATGGATAACTGAAATGGGCCTTGGTCATCTAAAACCATGGGAAAGATATGAAACATGTTTCTCTTGGCAAGAAGTGGAAGAACATTGTGTTTACAAAGGATCAGCAGTGTTTTGGTTGGTATAGCAGAACTGTGTCCTTATCACGTAACGCATTTTGCTGTGATTCAAACTGTGAACTAAGACTATGACTTCGTAGAGCAATACTTGCTTTATAAGCATGTTGAATGAATACACCCCTCATTCAGGACTTTTGGCTTTCTGAGGGCCTGTTTGGCCGTTGGTCATTGAGAAAAAGCCTGTACATTTGCTCAGCTGCTAGTAGAGGGAGGGAGCGTGCACTCTGGGCAATGCAGGGCTGAAGGATTAAGAGACACCCTGTAAAACATTGTAGGCTTATTCAAATATGAATCCACAACTGTCAATGATTGAGGAAGTTTTTTTTCCAAGCAAACTGTTATGCATTATTTCTCTGAAATCAAAACAATATTTGTGGCTCTTTACATCTGTTAAAAAAAAAGGATGCATCTTGTCCTCTCTTTGGAAAAAGAGGGTTGGATTTGGATGAGAGTTTGCAAGACAAGACTAGCCAGAGTGAGATAATATGAAAGGACAACTTTCTCTCTATTGTCTGTTTTACACATACATGGATGTTTCCAAACAGAGTATCCCGTCACCGCCAGCTGCCCAGTGACACTGAAGGATGACAGCGTGGCTTGGCGCCGCTATATTTGGTTAATTTCACACATGAAACTAGAACTTCCCAGTACCTTAACAGCAGCTTAAGTGTGGTAACAGAAGCAATCTATAAGGATATTACAAGTACAAGATACTACTGTGCACTGGGACGAAATGTGTATCTCATATGCACTGCACTACCCACACATCTGCACAGATCTTTCTTACACACTGGTCTTGCGGCTATAGGTGATGTTGCGGAGCTGTCATTCTTAGCTTAGCTTAGCCTACAGCTAGCTCAGGGGCTTGGCATTTACCTTAGTTTTAACATCGCTTGTGTCCCACGCTGGTCGCAGCTCTTTTATAAGCTTCAGTGCACCTTCCGTGACATCGTGTTCGTCAACATAAATCGGTATTTTCGCAATTGCCGGAGACCCAACGGGCACATGGATCTGCGTCTCCATAATAATTCAGCTGTTAATCTCCAAGTCCTACGCGGATATTTTTAGACCTTGCGGCATAAACTCGTTGCCTAGACGTGAATAGGAGAGTTAAGTATGCGCAGGTTGAGGATTGGTGATGCGATGTTTCCTGTGGACAGCTTTAGCGGTGGAGAAGTGCGCATAAAGCCGGGGTATGGATGCTGTTGGTGACCGGTTTTCTTGTAGCAGTGAGCCCACTTCCTCCTGCTTGGCTCCGCCCACACGTGGATCATCCGATTGTGCCGCTGGTGGAGCCCCGAACACGCCCCCTGCACGAGCCCCTCCGAAGTTAACCGATTTGCTCCGAATGTTGCTAGTCCTGATCTGGTCCTGATGCTCGAAGGCCACCAGTAGAGGGCAGTACAAGACATTGTGGGCTCGAGTCTGTTGTGGGCTGCAACAGACAGTCCACGCGCTAATAGAAGCCTAAGTACCCTAAATAAAATAGTAATAATTAAAATCCACAGTAACCAAGCTCTGATGGTGCTTCTTCAACTGGTGCAACTGTATTGTAACTTAAAGCGTGTGTGTGTGTGTGTGTGTGTGTGTGTGTGTGTGTGTGTGTGTGTGTGTCCTTGCTTAGGCCAATTTTGGGGACATGAGTCAGAATACACACCAGTAGATTGGGGACCCAAATCCAAATGGGGACAAAAACCATGGTCCCCAATTAGATTTCATTGAAAATGCTATCTCCAAGCTCTAAAATACATTTCCCTCTTAAAATCTCAACTGTCCCTAAAAGTGACTTATTTCAGTTTTTTGTGTGTGTGTGTGATTTCAAAACTGCCCCCCCACTCAATTTGTGTATCCCTCAACATTTCCCCCTGGTGGTTGTGTGTGGAATTGCACATGTCCCCAAATGGAGGTTGTGTGTAACGTCAGACCTGTGTTTACACCAGAATAGAAGTCCCAATTCAACAGTTTGAACAGCAGCCAGATCCAAACTTGTTTTCTTCTATGATCTGATGGATCTGTGTTACTTTACATCAATTAGACCAAGCCAAAATTTGCAGTGTTGGGCCACCTGTGTTGAAATGGCAAGCACAAGGGGAAAAGGGCGGAGCAAACTTAGAAAGTAACACGGGAAAACAACATGATTGGCGGGAAATGTTTGCTCCTCCTAATTAATCGTAGAAAGGGTTTCAGGGGTTGTCATCCAGACACTGTTTGAAGATTGAGACGTTTCGACTTTTATCCAAAAGTCATTGTCAATCAGAGAGCTGGTATTGGAACTCGGGCTTATATGCTCCTCTAAGTACTGGGAGTCCTGCCCACAGGGAGGAGTCACTGAACGCCTGTCTTTGTTTGGAAAATTGTTTGTCTAGTGTCACCTGAAACTTGATAATTGGCCTGCCTTTGTTAGTTTAATAGTTGGCCTTGCCCAGTATTAAACTAACAAAGGCAGAATTAAACTAACAAAGGCAGAATTCTGGAGAATTTTGGGCAAGGTACCTTAGATCTGGTACAGGAGCTTGAGAATACAGCCAGGAAATTAGCAAACAACAGAAAGCACCTCCGGTTTAACTTGAGGTGTAGACAGAGTAACATAATTAGGAACATAACATTAACAACATTAACATAGGAGCCTACAGATCAAATCCCCAGTTAAAGGACACAGAGCAGAGAAGATTTGGAGAAGAAATCTGATGCAGATGCTTAGTGAAAGAATTAGGGAGAACAACACCAAAATAGATAAACTGAGGTACAGAATGGAAATTATTCAGAAGAAACTTATGAGCATTGTCCCTGAAGATATTCTCAGAAGAGTGTTAGATTTTACACAGATCGCACAGGGAGCACAGCACAAGAAAAGTAAGGAACAACAAATCAAGAAGTTCTCCTCACTTTTGGAAAAGATCAACACTAGTAAAGATCAGCATAACAAGAGGTTAGGGACAGCCCAAGGTGAGACAAGTATTAACAGGAAGAGCTGGATCAAAACCTTTCTCAGGCAGAAATAGAAGTTTTTTTCCAAAGGACTCAATTTCTCAGTCACCACCAACCATATCCCAACAACAGACTACATCACAGCCACAGAGACAGGCATCTGTTAAGGCATTGAGACTGAATGTAGATGTGGTGGTGTTTAAAACATCAGATAAATGCAACTTTTTTTTAACGTTTCGCGATTGATTTGTGGCCCTCCGCTTGGTCTATATTTCAATATGTGGCCCTCGCTGGAAAATGTTTGGACACCCCTATTATAGACTGTGTACAGAAGCTTGAGAAGGAGGAGTTGATTGACAGGCCTCTGTACTACTGTACTGTACTGTACGACTGTATCCTGGTGAAGCCATTCCATGTATTTATGGCCTTCCCAAAATCCACAATGAGAATGTCCCATGGTGTGTAGCACGGACTCCATCACATACAATGTAGCTAAACACTTGACCACCATCTTGGCTCGGTTAGTGGGAAACTCAGAACATTGTGTGGAAAACACACAGCACTTTGTGAGCAAAGTGAGACACCTCGAATGGACCCAAATGACGTTATGGTCTCGTATGATGTGGTGTTCCGCTTTCACTTGTATTCCAACCTCGGAGGCAGTGGCAGCAGTGAGGATGCGACTACAGGAGAACTCTATCCTACCGGAAAGGACCAAACTCACACCTGAACACATCTGCCAATTATTGGATCTGCCTTAACACAACTCACTTCCAATTCAGGGGACACTTTTACAGACAGATCCACAGCTGTTCTATGGGCTCTCCGGTCTCCCCGATCGTAACTAACCTTTAAATGGAACACTTTGAGAGGAAGGCTCTGACCTCCTTCCTGGGCACACCTCCGAGCCTCTGGCTGCGTTACGTGGATGATACCTTTGTGATAATCAAGAAACAAGAGCTGGAAACGTTCTCTGAGCATATCAGTGGGTTGGATGTATACATCAAGTTCACCCGAGAAGATGCTACGGACAACCGGTTGGCGTTTCTTGATTGCTCCACAATCAGAGAGGAGGAAGGCAGCCTTCAGACAGAACTGTACAGGAAACCCAGAACACAGACAGGACTTATTGTTCGGGTCTAACCACCCACTGCAGCACAAGTTGGGAGTGATCAGGACACTACAACACAGAGCCCACGAAGTACCCACCAGCTCAGAGGGGAGAAAGAAGGAGGAAGAACACACGTCCAACGCGCCTCTCAGGGTGTGGTTATCCCAACTGGGCCTTTAACAAAGTCAGAAGAGCCAAGAAACAGGACAAAAAGGATAAAGATCCTAGCAGGAGGGGGTCTCTATCCCTATGTCTCGGGCCTGTCTGAGAAGTTTCAAAGGATTTTTAGACAACCACGACATCCCTGTTTATTTCAAACCTGGCAACACACTTAAACAGAAACTGGTCCACCCGAAAGACAAGAGGCCGACAGAGAAACAGAGCAATGTAGTTTATTTGATAGAGTGCAGTGAGGACAGTTGTAAAGAACGTTACATAGGAGAGACCAAACAGCCACTGCACAAAGGCTGTACCAACATAGAAGATCTACCTCTACGGGACCGCAAAGTGCAGTCCATCTGCACCTAAAAGCTACAAACCACTCGTTTGAGGACAGTGAGGTGAAGATATTGAGCAGAGAGAAGAACTGGTTTGAAAGAGGGGTAAAGGAGGCTATTTTTGTCAAAAGAGAGAATCCGTCTCTAAACAGGAATGGGGTTTAAGATTTAATTTTTCTAAGATTTATGACAGCCTCCTAACACCTTGGTCCAAATCAATAGGCCAGTCAAATGCTAATGAGGTCATCAGCAGTGATGAGGAGCAACAGCCATCAATAGAAAAATAGATATAAGACAATAATAGATCTTAGCCACAGGTGAAACTGGGCAGGGCCAACTATTAAACTAACAAAGGCAGGCCAATTATCAAGTTTCAGGTGACACTAGACAAACAATTTTCCAAACAAAGACAGGCGTTCAGTGACTCCTCCCTGGGGGCAGGACTCTACTTAGAGGAGCATATAAGCCACAGTTCCCATACCAGCTCTCTGATTGACAATGACTTTGGGATAAAAGTCGAAACGTCTCGATCTTCAAACAGCGTCCGGATGACAAACCTGAAACCCTTTCTCACGATGAACCACACCTGGACAAATGAGGGTTTACATCGACGCCTCCTAATTAAGCTCCTGTTCCCATGAGAAGAAAACTTAAACCACACCATTTCAAGGTAAGGAAACGTTAAAAGTTTGTTTTAAATTAAAGCTATAAACATAATTACATCATTAAAGCATTTTACAATGTGGAGCAACATGTTTAATATAAAAGGAAGATAAAATGCTCTGGCAAATGTGGATCTACAGGCCTTCATCCAAATCCATCAGCACATTGTGCTAGCAAGTAGCAAGTAGCAATTGCTATGATAGCTTATTGAAAACATGCAAGCTACTAAGCCAGCTATAAGTCTTTGTCTTTAAACCTTACATTTGCCTGAGATGTTTTTGGGTTGGGACTTTTCTATAAATAATTCAATTTGGAATGTGAAAAAATAAATACATATGCACTTGCACATGTGGATGTACATGCCATGATTCAAATTAACAAACAATTTGCAATTGCTAAGTTAGCTGTTTTACCATTACTACTTATCTTGAACAATGCTTTTTGCATTTTTTTTTTAAAGGGTGTGATCATTTGGAGCCCTGAAAGACTTTACTTTGGATGAAGAAATGACATATAACTACGGGGATGCTGAGGCCATGTCGTAAGGAGGTAGGTATTCACCTTATTCCACGCCACTTTTGCCTCTTTTCGCTCCGTAACAGCACATCCAGTTTATCAGGATCTCGGTGGTGGATGAGGGAAAAGTCTTACTGCTAAAACATTATATAAAGTAGATTGATTTGTGTAAAATGTTCGCGAGCCACAATATGTCACATGCACCGATTTCCTGGGCCTGAAGCGGCTTTTTAGGTCGAGTAGAACTTATTTTTTACTGAGCTCATCTTCCCCGTGTAACAGGAAAATAGACGCCCGCAGCAGATTCTAGAATAAGGTTATTATACGTAACTTTATGTTGTCAGTTTGTTACAGTTTCTTGTCTTGGCTCCAGGTAACTCAAAAAGTGTAAATGACTGAGCTACAGCTGCTAATACCAATCATGAGATAAGGCTTTGTTCATTAACAGTGCGTCTTAGAGCTCCTGAGTATCTGCTATAGTGCAGGGCCAGGCCATATGCACTTCAATGACTGTCCCCAAATAGTCCCCATTCGAGTGTGAATGTGTGTGATGTCCCCAAAAATTATGTTCTATCAATAATATTAATGTCAATGAACTCGGATAAACAGCTGTCCCCCATTAGTCCATCGTCAAGTGTGTAATGTGTGCGATGTCCCTCAAAGTCCCAATTAAAACTGTGATGTTATACAAGTTTAAAATCAGCCCTATTATTATGGTATGAACACTTTAAATGTATTTCAATCATGTTTCAGGAGGAGTTCTTCACTGTTGCTGCTGAGACCAGAGACATCAACAAACCACAGGTGAGTCGTAATACTGAGAGGCAACAATAAAGAAACTTCCTGAATGTTTTGACTATTATAAATATTTTATATGCAAAGAAAAGCTGCACTACAATCCCAGCAAACCACTGACACACTATGGCTTAATTTTGCACATGTCTTCAAAAATATATTTGTCCTGGCTGCCCAAATTCTCATTACTGCATCGGCCCATGACTGACTGTCCCCAGTTGGTCCCCATTCAGTGTGTGAGTGTGTACAATGTCCCCAAAAGTCCTGTCCTATTAGTGTTACTATTGCTAAGGAGTTGACATAGAAGACGGTCCCCAGTTGGTCCCCATTCGAGTGTGTGAGTGTGTACAATGTCCCCAAAAGTCCTGTCCTATCAGTTTTACTATTGCTAAGGAGTTGACACAGAAGACAGTCCCCAGTTGGTCCCCATTGAGTGTGTGAGTGTGTACAATGTCCCAAAGTCTGGGCAAAAAATGGTGGTGTTATTGCATATACAATTTTTATTTTGCATAAGCATTGTTGATATATAGGCAAATTAATTACAATTCTATTTCAGGAGCAGTTCCTCCCTGATGTTGCTGATGAGACGAGGACATTGGCAAACCACAGGTATGAGTCTCAATATTGACTGGTAACTGGAAATCCACTCCAGTCTGGAGTTACAATTGTACTGTTCCATAGACTGTATAAAAAACACTGGACATCCCGAGCTGCTGCCGCCACGTTCCAAACAGGAAGTATCCATGGAGGCTGTTCTGGCTCCTTCAAGCCGAGCTCCATTCTCTTTCTATTGGGACATTAGTGTCTTTACTCTGAAACGGCTTCTGTCAAACTCACATGTGGAACCAAACTTACTCACTCCACATGATCCTGTGTTTGATTAAAGTTATGTTCTTCACAAATCAACTTATTACAATAATAACTGACCAATCAGGTGCTTCCTTTTCCAGGGGTCGGTTTCGCTCATGTTAGCAACAGGTTTGATTGACAGCTAAGCGCCACACGTTGCCGCCGTCTCCTCCTACCGAGGGTGGAAACCGTTAACAACCTCGCTCCTGATTGGTCCGTGTGGTTACCAAGATACGCACTTGGATTTCCAAATATGGAGTATGGCTCCACTTTAGCCGCTATAACTGCTAGCTCCACTTTTTGCCGCTATAACTGCTAGATACACTTTATCCAATATATCTTTTAGCTGCGATTAGCTTCATTTGGCTGGAGTCAAACGCTACGACATCGATCCAGTGATTTTATACGGTCTATGTACTGTCCCCAGTAAACCACTGACACACTGTGGTTTCATTTGAACTGATTACTTATCCTTTCCTTTCTCTGACACATCTTTCTCTCTCTCCAGCGAACATCTACTCCTGACATCACTGAGAGCACCAAAATCAGGTAAGAGTTGGTTTTACAAAAGACAATCAATTAATGTGTATATTTGTGTCTTCTACATTACATCATCTGCAGTAGATTATTTACATAAAATACCTTGATTGTCCCCAGTTGGTCTCCATTATAGTGCACAGGTGTGTATTACGTCCCCAATAGGTCTTGTCCTCTGAGTATTACTATTGTTACATGGCTCAGTTAAACAACTGTCCCCAATTGGTCCCCATTCGAGTGTGTGAGTGTGTATGATGTCCCCAAAAGTCCTGTCCTATCAGTATTACTATTGTTACATTGATCAGTTAAACAACTGTCCCCAGTTGGTCCCCATTCGAGTGTGTGAGTGTATACAATGTCCCCAAAAGTCTTGTCCTATAAGTATTACTATTGTTACATTGATCAGCTAAACAACTGTCCCCAATTGGTCCCCATTCGAGTGTGTGAGTGTGTATGATGTCCCCAAAAGTCCTGTCCTATCAGTATTACTATTGTTACATTGATCAGTTAAACAACTGTCCCCAGTTGGTCCCCATTCGAGTGTGTCAGTGTATACAATGTCCCCAAAAGTCCTGTCCTATCAGTATTACTATTGTTACATTGATCAGTTAAACAACTGTCCCCAGTTGGTCCCCATTCGAGTGTGTCAGTGTGTATGATGTCCCCAAAAGTCCTGTCCTATCAGTATTACCATTGTTACATTGATCAGTTAAACAACTGTCCCCAGTTGGTCCCCATTCGAGAGAGTGTGAGTGTGTATGATGTCCCCAAAAATCCTGTCCTATCAGTATTACTATTGTTCTGGGGTTGACATAGAAGAGCGGTCCCCAGTTGGTCCCCATTCGAGTGTGTGAGTGTGTATGATGTCCCCAAAAGTCCTGTCCTATCAGTATTAATATTGCTAAGGGCTTCAAATAACTAACTGTCCCCAATTAGTTCCCATCCCAGTGTGTAAGTGTGTTTAATGTCCTCAAAAGTCAACTCTTACTTATGAGTCTGTATTGAATGGCAGTATTTCTTTGTATATTGTTATTGTGTTATTGTGTTATTGTTGCCAGGAAGAGCTTGAGACAGACAGCCCAAGAATCAAGAATCGTTTTTCAAGAAAAATACCTGAATAATTGGATAAAACCACAGACTGCAGTGATGTTTGCTTCTATTCCTCACTCACTGACAAGAAGTTAATCAGAGACAGAGGAGGACATTATCAACGACAAGAAATGCCAGACTATCCACTTTAACACAGAGTCCAAGAAAGTACAGTCCTGATACCCCCAAAAGACAAAGGTCCGTGTGGTTACCAAGATACGCACTTGGATTTCCAAATATGGAGTATGGCTCCACTTTAGCCGCTATAACTGCTAGCTCCACTTTTGCCGCTATAACTGCTAGCTCCACTTTAACCACTATAACTTTTAGCTGCGATTTGCTTCATTTGGCTGGAGTCAAACGCTACGACATCGTCCAGTGATTTTTATACGGTCTATGTACTGTCCCCAGTAAACCACTGACACACTGTGGCTTCATTTGAACTGATTACTTATCCTTTCCTTTCTCTGACACATCTTTCTCTCTCCAGCGAACATCTACTCCTGACATCACTGAGAGCACCAAAATCAGGTAAGAGTTGGTTTTACAAAAGACAATCAATTAATGTGTATATTTGTGTCTTCTACATTACATCATCTGCAGTAGATTATTTACATAAAATACCTTGATTGTCCCCAGTTGGTCTCCGTTATAGTGCACAGGTGTGTATTACGTCCCCAATAGGTCTTGTCCTCTGAGTATTACTATTGTTACATGGCTCAGTTAAACAACTGTCCCCAATTGGTCCCCATTCGAGTGTGTGAGTGTGTATGATGTCCCCAAAAGTCCTGTCCTATCAGTATTACCATTGTTACATTGATCAGTTAAACAACTGTCCCCAGTTGGTCCCCATTCGAGAGTGTGAGTGTGTATGATGTCCCCAAAAATCCTGTCCTATCAGTATTACTATTGTTCTGGGGTTGACATAGAAGACGGTCCCCAGTTGGTCCCCATTCGAGTGTGTGAGTGTGTATGATGTCCCCAAAAGTCCTGTCCTATCAGTATTAATATTGCTAAGGGCTTCAAATAACTAACTGTCCCCAATTAGTTCCCATCCCAGTGTGTAAGTGTGTTTAATGTCCTCAAAAGTCAACTCTTACTTATGAGTCTGTATTGAATGGCAGTATTTCTTTGTATATTGTTATTGTGTTATTGTGTTATTGTTGCCAGGAAGAGCTTGAGACAGACAGCCCAAGAATCAAGAATCGTTTTTCAAGAAAAATACCTGAAGAATTGGATAAAACCACAGACTGCAGTGATGTTTGCTTCTATTCCTCACTCACTGACAAGAAGTTAATCAGAGACAGAGGAGGACATTATCAACGACAAGAAATGCCAGACTATCCACTTTAACACAGAGTCCAAGAAAGTACAGTCCTGATACCCCCAAAAAGACAAAGGTCCCACAGCTCCAACACTCAAGATCAACCTTCAGATTCCTTTGTCAAAGTAGCCACCTTCAAAAAAGAAATACAAAGAGACTCATGAAAAAAGATTTTCAGGGGTTGTCATCCGGACTATTTTTGAAAATCAAGACTTTCAACTTCCATCCAGAAGTCATTATCAATCAGTGAGTGAACCTTTTTGTTGCTGTCCAATGTCCCAAGAACTCAAAGATGACACCAAACCATAATTTGCCCACAACACTCAGGTGGTCAAGGAGGGAAATGAGTTTTGGAGTCAAGGTTGTAGAATAGAGCGCATTTTACCCAAACACAGAGCTGCCATATGCTGTAGAACATAGACAGTGGGAGGAGTCACCCTAGTGTACACTGACTCCAGTCCGGTAGCAGACGCCTGTCACACCAGCTCTGGTTCACTGCTGTCTGTTTTTGATGAAAGCCACATAGATTTACCTTTTTTAGCGCTAGAAACACTCGTCAAATGATGAAAGCTGCACCAGACGCTGTGGCGTCCGGCAAAAGTAGACTTCTTGTGGATTCTTTCCTCAAACCTGCGGCCCAGAGCTCAGAGGTCGGTGTAACACAAGCATTGATTTTAAGCACTTTCTAAGTCTTGTGGGACCTGCGTGGGCCCCAAAGCCGGACCGGAGTCAGTGTGCATCAGGGGTTAAACATTATTTAAGAACCCGGATGACCTATGTACAGTATCCTGTATATCTGTTCAATCGATCAAAAACATACTTGTAAGGTATGCACTTATTTAGCAGTTTATTTTTATATTTTGGAATATAACAATTGAAAGAAATTATAAAAATGCTTGTGGTTTGATACCATTTTAATTCATGATTATGTTGATTGCGTTGGTTTTGTTGGTTTCATGTACCATTTAAACTGGCACATGAAACATTGTTTGTCATTATTCTGAAGTTACTTGTATAAAATATGGTTTATAACATATTTACTAAGTTTTTATGACAAAAGAAATAAAGACCTCAAACTGGACATTTATGAGTTTGTGTATGTGTCCTCAAAATGCACCTTAAAATTCTTTGTCCCCAATGTGAAGGTTAAAAAACTCATGGGACACAAGTTGTGAAAAAGTACAATCTGAGGTGATTTTGTGAATCTGGAGAGTCAAATGAAAAAAATGGCTCTGACAGAATCTTTCTAACTCATTCAGAAAGGGTAGTCCCCAAAGGGGGGGTTCTAGGTTTGCGACCCCAAAATGCCTCTAAGCGAGTATACGTGTGTGTGTGTGTGTGTGTGTGTGTGTGTGTGTGTGTGTGTGTGTGTGTGTGTGCGCGTGCGTGCGTGCGTGCGTGCGTGCGTGTGTGTACAGTGGGCTGAAGTCGACCAAAGACCAGCCCTATCGACAGATTAATCGAAATATCAAAACTGTAAAGTATTTCCATGTATCTAACCCAACTGCACGCAAAAGAACAACAACTTAATGTAACTTTTATACAGAAAAGTACAAGGAGACAGTGTATTTATACATTAAGACTCCAGAATCTTCAGCAAACTTACTTCATATCTTCTAATTTTTGCCATATAAATCATTTTAGAATAATTTAGTATAGATAAAATTATTAGTTGACTAATAAAAATCTTTCTCTAAGATACCATCGACAGACGAATTGAATAAATGACTAAAAGACTACAGCCCTAATGTACAGGTGACTGTCTGTGGGGGGTTTGGTTGTGTTGGGTCAGGTGGTTGAGGGGAGGTTGGGAGGGAAACGGCATGCAGGAATGTTTTTAATGCACTATAAAGCACTTTGTGTTGCCTTTTATGTATGAAAGTGCCGTATAAATAAAGTTTGATTTTATTTTATTTTATAATCAGAATTACTTTCATTGACAAACAGTAAAAGTATAAGTACAAGTATCTTATGTCTATGGTATCTAGTCAAATATCAACCCAATACTGCAGTCTCTAAAATAGATTAAAGCCAAGTTACAACAAACTGTCTCCAGTGACTCATGTGAGGTACAGATCCAGCAGGCTACTTCAGTAAAATTTACTCAATTACTGAACACCTTTGCAGACATGTAGCCAACCAGTAGAACATTAGATTATCAAAGATAGGCCTATCAAAAAAGAACCTGAAGTTAAACCTGACTTTTTAGTGTAAATGAATTAATTTTGTGTTTTCCCTCAAAGAGTATATTGTAAAAGCAGCATGTTGTGACAAAACAAGACTGCTGTGCGCTGGCTGCATCTAATAGTAAAGTATTTTATGGCTTGCCAACCTGCAAGTAAGAGGTGAAAGCAGCACTCTGATTGCCTGTGCTTGGGGTGGCAGTTTCACTTCGTTTGAAAAAAACGAGTGTGATTTTTTTGTGATTTGTGAGAGCTTGGGACAAGTTAATCACATTTAAATACTTTCAGGTACCCCAGATTTAAATCACAGTACAATAACACAATAAATCAAATCAAATCAATTTATTTTATAATGCCCAAAATCACAACAACAGTTGCCTCGATGGGCCACAGGTAAAAGCAGTTCAGATAACTGTCCCACAACAACAGTTGCCTCGATGGGCCACAGGTAAAGCAGTTCAGATAACTGTCCCAGAATGCCCCTGTCCTTTGACCCTCCTTCGCGGCGAGGAAAAACTACAAAAAAACCCATGGGAAAAAGTAGAAACCTCGGGGAGAACCACAGTAAACAATAAACATTCCAAAAAAAATTTCTCATCTAAACCCCCACAAAAGATGTAAAAATTCTCATTCATCTGTATTAGACTTTGGATAGGCTATAAAAACACAGTACTGCTCATGCCTCTGTTACTGTGGACTTGGTTGTACACAAATCGTGCCAGCCACACATGGGAATGAAATCCAAACTCTGCATGTGTGGTCTCATTCACACTATTTAGGTTGTTGTTGCAGTCCGGTTTTCCCTAACCCAGAATTGATAAACAACTTGCAGGAAATTGGGGGGATTTTGAATTGTTTACTGCAAGTAAGATTCCATGGCCACAGCCTTTCAGCCATAGTAAAATAACACCTTTCTAAAATGCTCCCCAATATTGTTTAATTCACATATTGAGCATTTCTTTTGTTTACTATACTATTGCAGTATCAATTCAAGAGGAAAACCTAAATCATCAGCCAGTTAAAAAGAAAAATCGTTATGAGGATTGCCCTAAGAAACAAATGTTTGGCTGTTCAGTTTAAAGCACTTGGTGGTTTCATTGAGCTGGAAATCACCTAACCCTTACCTGTGATCAAGGATTACTTTAAAGCAGGTTCAAACACAATTCAAAACTGACTGATGACGGATTGTATATTTATAGTTGAAAGTTGAACTCATGTGAAGCTGACAGAGATAGCTGATGAATTTTAGAATATTAAACAGAGAGATTTTTTTTTACTAATAAACAAATTGGAATGTAAGGCCAAATCATTCATTTTTTTTTAATCTTACCAGACATATTTAAATATTTAATCAGATTTAGAATAATGTACATTGCCCTTTTAGATTCTGTGAGTAGTATTCTTTCTTTGACAGCCTTTTTTTTTTTTTTTTTTTTTTATCAAAATGTGTTGCCCCAGCCTGTGATACCTGTAGACACATGCCTTGTCTGGTCGCACTCCTTCTGTCTCTTCACTAGAAGTATAAGGAATGCAGCTGGTAAGTCCTGGTGTCTCTCTCTCTCTCTCTCTCTGTGCACTTTGTTTCAGCCCTGACCCTATCCACAGGTGGGACAGCTCAAAGGTAGGGCTGCTCTGTCCATATCTTGGGAATGAGGAAATGTTTACACTAGCGCACAATAGAGTGCTGTTTACATTTGGACCCACATAAATCACATCCAATAATATCCACTCAGCCCACTCCAGGCCCCATGTTGACTCCCGCTCATCTATCAATGTTACCCTGTTGTTTAGAGATGGGATTGTTCCACGTGATGAGTGGATGAGTGTTGGAGTTTCACTGACCCGAAGATGCACACACCTAGAGCAGGGCCACCACTGCGCTGACAGATGTCCATAGCGGCTCAACAGTTTATGGGCCGAAAACTAAGTGAGGGAGGGGTTATTCAAGGACGTCTGCATCTGACCCACTGCAGACCTTTGAGGCAATGCAAAGACTATGTGTAGGCCTATGAGTTTTTTGTTTTTTTTAAATTGTCAAATGAATTTTTCTGTAGCTTTTAAGGCTTTTGGGTAAGCCCCATTTGAGCAACAGGGCACTTTTTTCAAACAAGATCAAATTCCAAACTGTAAAAGTTATAGAAACATCATAATGCATACTATTTACATATCACTTTTCTAGACACTCAAAGACGCTCCACAGTTAAGCCAGCTTTTATATGCTTTGTTTATAATTTAATCTCTGTGTAACACTATATGTATTATGTCTTAACAAAACTATTTTTCATCACAGAGTTGGATGTTTTGGTTTGCTTCAGCAGGTTAAATTGGCTCGTATCACTTTGCTTCTCAACATATGACAAACCAGCTTACAGCTCAAACAAAGTGATTGATTTTAGTGACCTATAGCAATTGGCCAAATGAAACACCCCCTCTAGTCTGCCAGATGGGCGCCTCATGCTTATTTCTATACAATGCAGAGGAAACACTATGGATAATATATTACTTGAAAAAACAACAACCGTCATAAGACTGTATCACTGGTGTTGGTTTGTGTCTTTGTGTCCATGGATGCATCCAAAGGGATTGACGCTTGGATTAAATGCTTCAGAGATTCAGTCATGTCCAGACATGTTATGCATCAAAGTCCACTGTCATGACCTATGCTGCGTCACTAAACACTGAAATACGCAGGTAAAAGAGAAATGACATATACACTATATTATCAGCATTTCTTGTCTGTATTTAGTCTGGTATCCTGGAGATTGAGGTCAATGATTGTTCCAGAGCTGAAACAGATAGACACACCTGAGTACACACAGCAACAGAGAGGCCATTCAAAGTAACGAGATTTGTCCATTACACTAAAAACATGACAAACACACGCTCCGATTCTCACTCATTCAACTGCATGGGGATTTCAACATCCACATGGGCAGACACTGGCACCTGGGCGCGACTGGCATGAACTGTCTTCCCAACATGAACCCAAGTGGCTTCTGCTGTTGAACATGTGCTAGTCACAGTTTGCCCATGTTTAACAGTGCATATTTATACATTGTAAAAGTGTGAAATTAATTTAAAGGTCATAATTATTCTGTTGAAATCTGTTCTGTGAATTGACTCTGGAACTGGTGTTAATTGACAATGCAGGACGTGGATGCGATGAACTGGCCTAACTTGAACACATCAAAGACAAACATACTTCAGTTCACTGTGCTGTTGTTTGGCGAACTGAACCCCTACAGAGAGGGGATCAGTTGAGGATGAGCAGTGACAGGCTCATTTCTCAGTGTCTACGCTTCAAAGATGTGCGTAAAGTGTATTCTCCAACAGTCGCTCCATTTCTTTTTTTGTCCAGCCTCAGGGGAGCATATGGCCACTAACAAAGACCACACCAAACTCCAATCTGATACTGCTCTCCTCCCTCTGAGGTGAACTGCAGGCCACGTGGCACCCCCCCACATTTACAGCCCCCTCTCCGGCGTCTTTTTATATTCAGATGTGTTGTTCTGAGCGTGGGCAGCTGGAGGACTCGCTCTCACTGTTTCCACCAAACACAACATATAAGCCAGTGTAATCTAATCGTATTTCTCTCAGGCAAAGCATCTATTACAGGCGTGCACATAAGCCCCTTGTATCTTAGAGGAGGGTCTCTCTAAAAACATGGTCTCCAGTCTGTGTAAATCTTCTGTATACTATATTTAGGGCAGTAGTATGTTTCCAAAACTTTGAGGGCTTCCAGCTAATGGTTAACTGAGGTTGACACTGAGTTTCTTCAGCTAGAAGAATGAATGAATGAATGAATGAATGAATAAATAAATAATGTGGAAATAGTAGCTCAATTGGTTGGAATGTTTTTCAACAATTTGAACAACTTGAAGAGGTCAGTGGTTCCAATCCTGCATGTTGCCCTTAATGGGCAAAACTCTCAAAACACCCACTGGTGAGCTGCCTCACCTCCATAAGGAATAAACATAAAAGGAAATAAAAATACATCCTGTCCTCAGTAACAGTGTGGACAAAGTTAGTATGATTTTGTGAATAAATGTTGAGTCAGAGTCTGTAAATTGTTCTTATTTATTTTTACTTGCTGTATTTGTCTCATGTATTCATGGGACTGCAGATGAAAACTGGCTGAAGTTTACAAAAAGCACAGTCTTTACAGATATGTGTTGCCATAAATTATATAAAATTATATATATTTTTTTTACTTTTCTGAAATATGGTGCCATTTTTTTTAAGTTTGAAATATTTTTGGACAGAATATAATCGCATTATGGACATTAATTATCAATTGTCTTCTCAAGGTTTTCCAGAGGCCTGAGGGGCAGCATAGTTTCCACGAGTGAGGACTCTACCTGCCTCTGCACGTCTCTGCCAGAGAGAAGGAAACACAATTTTATCATATCTCCAGAAAATAATTTATGTGTGTGCTCAGGTGAGGTCTGTGTGAAAAAGGATGAGCATGTGGTACAAAGTACTGAAACCAAATACAGACAGCTTAGAAATAAAAGCTCAGATGAGTCACATTAGTACAAGCTCAGGATCAAAACAAAGACATAACAATGCTGTGACTCCTGTGCATACACTATATACATATTGTGTGCCAATCATAAAGCCAGGTATTGGGTTGCATTTCTTTATGTTGCTGTAAATCTATAGCTCATCTCTGCACTATATTTCCTTATACTTACTTTTTATGTTTTCCTTTAGCCAAAGTTTCTAAATCTTTCACAAAGATAATTCTTAAAGTTTATTCCTGTTGATATCACCAAGCTCTTCTCATTATAGTCTCCTGCTTGAAATTGGTGGCAACAATAATGTTTGGACTTATGAAATCAATTGTTATTTTCTTCATTCTGTTTTGATTATTGATTTTATGCTTTTGCTTTAAACCACGTTGCTTTGTGAGTTATTTCTCAGAGTGTGCCGCTGGAGCCGTCTATTGTTGCTGACTGTCAGATAAGTGAATGAGCACTGTGGAGTCATCATTGGGCAAAGTTCCTGTGAGAGGGGCTCAGGTAACAGGAAGTGAATGACAGAGTTTGATGTGAGGCATGTGTACAGACTAGAGTGTGCTTTACCTCAGAGCTGTGAATCAGCTTGACAACCCTCTCATTCATCTTTACTTTTTTTTTTTCTCAAAGAAGCAGTGATGGATTGTTTTAAATCTCTTCTTAAGACCCACTTTATTCTTTGGCTTTCAACTCTGTGTGAGTTATTTTATTTAGGCCTTCTTATCTTATCTTAAAATCTTATATATTTTTTTTCTTTTGATTTGAGTGATTTTCATTTTATTCAAGACTGGAAAGCTTAAAATTATCTTTTATTTTTTGTCATTTGTATTGGCTACTGCTTGTTTAGAAAATGCAATTTGCATATATATACATATGGACTTAAAGATTAGGTTTGCCTGGAAAATATAGAATTATATCTCTCTTTATTTATTTATTTGTTTGTTTAATATTGATCCCAGGCAGGTATGTAGCCTGCACTCGAGAAAATCACAACTGATCCTGGGTGGTAATAAATCACATTTAACAAAACCTTGGCATTTCATTAGAAGGATAAAAAAAAAAAAATAAATAAAAATAAAAGATGATGACTTTTCATAAAGTGTCCCACTTGACCCACATTCATCGTATACCTGTCTTGTTCTGATCCGCCTCCCGGAGCACGAGTCTGTAGTGGTTAGAGGGTGGGTCTGTGGGAGTGGAATGGATTCTGAGGAAATACGCGCAGTGGCAAACTCTCTGGCGTGAGTCAAGTGTTTATACCCACCACATCTGAGTCTCTGTCAAGCTACTGCTCCAACGGAACGCATGGAGCGTGCAGCTTTGGCCTCGCCGTGTGTCCAGCCTTCTCCACGAGCTGTGCGTAAAAGTGAGTGGTTACGGAGCGCGCTGGCCCATTATCACCGGCCTGATCCAGGGGTGGACAATGAAATTGTGGTCCTCGCTACAGGCATAGATCAGTATCTCCAGGAGGTCTTCCACCACCTGGCCTATCCCTCCCGGGAGGATACAGTGAGCGCTGAAGATTTCACTGCCCTGTGCGCAGTTCTGGGGCTAAGTGAGGGGACCGAGGAGGATGAGGAATACGTGGACGTGTTCGCGGAGTTGCCCCCGCAGCTCTCCTTCAAAGACTTTCACGCTCGCCTCTGTGGCTACTTTCGAGTGCGCAGTGCACGTAAAAGTAATGGTGAGTGTGCGTGGCGTTTGCCCGTCACTGAGGACACTGAGCTCGTAGAGAGAGATATTCGTCTGAGATGGCCACGATTAAGACGGAAAAAGTGCGTGAGTTTTGACTTGACACGCGAACAGTTTGGAAGTGCCAGAGCCCCGAGAGTCGGCGCTGAGGAGGCAGGTACTGGCTCATTTCTATCAACAGTTTTATCTGTCTTCAGCATACTGTCAGGTAATAGGAGCAGCACAATATGAGCACAAAAATGGTTCAGATGAGTTAGAGCAAGTCGTTTGTGTAACGCTGTTGTAAAAAAAAAAAAAAAAAGAAGTTGATACTGTTGCATGTGTGACTGAAACTGCCATTGCCATTTTAAGAAGCCATAACCCAACATTGTGCACTGAGGCTCTTTCACTGGGCTAACACATGACAGGACCCTTTCTTTGAAATATTTGACTGTATTAACCCGAACAGGTCAGCAGACCTCTGCTGCCCCAGGGCCTCAGTAAAAAGCACACACATTTGCTCTCACACATTTGAATGCTCTTGACTGTTGATCTGTGTCCTGTGCAGATGAGACAGCAGCTCTGAGGGAGCTGGTGGAGGACCTCCGCTCAGCGCTGCAGGGCAGTGATGCTCGTTGCCTGGCTTTGGAGGTGGCTCTGAGAAGAGAGCGCACCCGCATGGCCTCACCCACCACCATCAAGCCCAGGACGTCCACTCCCTCTTCCATCAGCTTCATCCAAGGCAAACTAGTGCCCACGCACAGGCTCAAGGGAGGTTCTGGTGGTACAGCAAGCAGGAGACGAGAGGCCAGAGATCCACTGCTCAGGGAGCTAAAGTTGATCCGATCATCCCGGGACGGACAGCTGCAAGAGGCCATGAAGTTCAATGAGCGTCTGGAGGAGGAGCTGCGCTGGGCTTTTGAGGAGGTGCGCAAACTGCAGGCTTTGGAGTCAGCGCTCAGGAAGGAGAATGTTCACATCAGGTGAGAAACGCCCTTCTCTGTTTCTAAACAGAGGATTTGGAAAACCATCAAGTCCTTCATTTGTTTTGTGGTGATTCTATGGTTGTTATGTGTGGTGTGGAGCAGACGTAGAGCTGAGGAGGCCCGCGAGGCTCTGACAATGGGGCTGGAGAGAGTGCGTCTCATCCAGGAGCAGGCTCATAGTGTGCCACAGCTGCAGGCCAGGATCAGTCTCCTGGAGACAGAGCTGCAGCAACACAGGTATCACTTCACTCAAGCAACAGACTGATCACACAGCTGGCTCATACTGGACTCAGGCACTAGGCTTGTATTTTGGATTAATGAGCAGCTTTGAATTTTTTGGATGATTATTAACTTCACCGCAAAAGATGATCCATGCTCAAACACATTCTGCAAAGATCAGCTATACAGTCACAGTGTTATTACTGTATTGTTACAATTAAAAAACAACAACAATTTCAGCAGAACTTTTTATGAGTTCTTTTTATGCATGTGGGGTCTCCTTTGTTCCTCCCTCGGCTAAGTCTGAAGAAGATAGATGCAGTATACAATAGGCTCACTGAAACCATGTGATGTCTCTTTCTGACCACAGATCTCAATGCACCTGTTTGACCAAATCTGCACAGGACTGGGCTCACCCACTGGGTGCTTATGACTCTAAGAGGACAGGTTTGTGGCCTTTTTCACAAATATTAAGGCCTGTGGTTATTTCTGTGTATTATTTGTTTTAGCGAATTACGGCATGCCTTGAAATGACAGTGTGCATAGCTTTCAGAAAGTCATCTGAAAATAAGGAATCAAGGAAAATATAAAATGTAAAATTACATTAAATAGCAATATTGATCCCTTATCAACATACTTTCAAAAATCAAACACCGAAACACAAATTATAGACATATTATATAGCATATAATATAGCATATGTTATAGCATATTCAGCATTGTGTATGTCCCAGATGCAGAGTGTCTGCAGAGGGCTGTGGAAGGCAAAGCTGCCTCAGATGAGGAGGAAGATGACAGACCTGTTGCAGAAGAGAGACAGCGCTGCCTGGTGGACAAGAAGAGGGATTGCAGTAGAACGCACAGCTGTGGAAAAGGGTGAGCTCTCGATTGGTGTAACACACAATAAAAAGTTTTTCTTAAGTTGAACATTATCTTACTTTTGTCTCAGATGTCAAAACAAAGAGGCGAGCAACTCCAAGGACCGAGGGCGATGGAGAGGAGCCAGTTTGAGCCATGAAAGCAAGGACGGCAATGCACCAGACAAGGTATACCTCAAATGCTTTTTTTTTTTTCAAGGATTAGTGACCATTAGTAAGAAGCTATAAATCACTATAGCTGATTGCATTAGTAGAGAAAATGAATGTCATTAAAGTCTGACATGCATTTTTTGAAACATGGTACTTGTGATGTGATTAATTTAAACAGTTATCCTTTTTCCCTTTAATTTTCCTATTCCCCTGCCTTCATAATTGAACAGAGCACTTACAAACCTGTCATCAACCTAAGACTGAGCCATGTGCAATGACTACCCCTATATGCTCTTTGTAGGCTCCTCACTCAGGTGATCGAACGCAGAGGATGTTTTTACTGGAGGAGAAGCTCACTGATGCGCTCACACTTCTGTTTCAATTACGCAATAAGGTTTGTGTGTTTTTGAGCTGTCTTGCACTTTAAGTTCCTATATTCCTATATTTGTGTGGTTGTCCATAGAAAGTGCCCTGTCGAGCCTTGGGGAAGATTATCGTGGATACTTTAGATGTTCACAGCAGGACAGGAGACGGTAACTACATTGTGTGGGATATTTATGTTTCGTTTTGGAACTTGTTCTATAACTTGTGGTTTCTCTCTGTCACAGGCCCGTCCCAGGTGCTGCAGGTAGCCGAGGCTTTGTGTGTGCGCTTGTCATCGCCTGAGCTGCTAACAGAGAGGGGAGAGGATGCAGGAGCGGATAGACTGCTCCCTCTTGTGGCAGCATGTCAGATCAACAGCACCAGCTCTCTTGTCATCTCATGTTAACGTTAGAACTTAATAAGAGATCAGATTAATCCGGATTCGCTTCCAAGGAGACATATTATGCAAAATCAATTTGACTTTTCAACCTTGCTACAGCAGTGTTTCCACGTTTGTTGAAAAGTTATTTTTCACCTACCCCCCTATCCCCGCCCACATCCCTGTACTTGTACCTGTACTCGGGATTTTCAGTTTGCTCACTTCCTTCAAAGGCCCCTGCCCTCTGTAATTGTGACATCATCAAATGTTGCAGCGTCAACACAACCCATATTAGCAGCCGTGATTAAATCTATGGTGATTTGAGTTTTATGGTATAGTTCTTGGAGAATATTTTTACTGAATTCTCCAACAAAGATTCATTGAGTGTTCTGCATCTGAAATCATCTGTAAGGAACTTTATTTGTCTAAATGATGAATTATTGCTTTGATGGTGGAAGTTTTTTATTCCTATTAGCACTTCCTCTTTGCTGAGGGGCAACCTCTGTAATGGAATTTGGAACCAAGCATTTGTTCCTTGACATACCTGCCTTATACAACATTTGCTAAGGGAGCATAACTTATTCAGAATTAGATTTATTTCTTATAGTTGTATATACTTATATCTTTCCTTTATGATGATTGTGTATTTATTATTAAAATCTGTACATTTCTGAACGTTTATCTTATAGAATTCCTCCTGCTCATTCTTAGTGGTAGGTGTAGAACTGTGTATGGGCTGTGTATAGACAAAAAGTATGTGAGAGTATTAGTAAACACTAAACATACGAAGACAAATACCAGTTCATTTGGATATTCATCAGAAACATTAATTTACTTAACTCATACTGTATGTCTTTGGACAGTGGGACAAAAGTACACAAACCTCTGAAATTAAAAAGTTCACAAGAAAGACATGAATAATGAAATAATAACATTTTATTTCCAGCAGTTTTACAAAGTCCTGCAGAAAGATCCTTTGTAGTTACAACAAGAGGCCATATGGTCATTTGACATCAGTATATGTCAAATACTCAGTTTAGGGGCAGGGGTCTCAAGCTCTGTAGTCAACAAGGCAAAAGTGGTACACTGGTAAAGAGCATTACTTTGTAAAACTTCACCAAGACTTGTGGTTTCTGGTCCAAGTCATTTTGAATCAAACGTTTTCTTTACAGCTGTTTGATCTTGTCATTACAACATTCAATATTACAAATAAGAATCAAACCACTGTACACCTATTAGTAATCAGTGCTATGCTACGCTGTGGTGAGCCCTGCTTCAGCGTCATGCTCGACTCTGACAGGTTAAGGCCATAGTTTTGAACTGTGTGCATGTGTGTCAAGATTGGTATTAGGCACTGTGCTAGTCATTAGCCTTTCTGCTAATCTATTACAGCAACCTCAAAAGCCCCACTGGCCTTTATCAAACATTATAACTATAAAAGAAATGTGAACAGAAATCAAATTGTGACAAAGGAAATGTCAAAATAAACAACATCATATATAGAATAAATATATAGTATTTACAAATTGCTTTGTGTGCTTTTCAAAAATAAATAGACAATGCATGACTTGCCTCTTATTGAAAGTATTAACAACTATGCATGGACAGAGGCATAACGCTGGCACCGGGTCAGTTAGTGAACAGACACTGAGTGAAGTACTCATCAGCCCAGTCCAAACAAAGTCCTTAAAGAGATTTACACCTGTATTTATAAGTCTATGAGTAATGAAGCAGTTGACTGTGACTCCACACAGGAGAGGACTTGTGTCACAGCAGCGTCCTCTAGTGTCCAAAAGAAATAGTACAGTACATTGTGTATCTTCTGTCTGAGTCTGAACAGTGTTTTTCCATAAAATCTTAAAACACAATTAGAAAGATTAGACAAAAAGGAAAGAATAAAGAAACGGAATAGAAAATCATTATTTAAAACATTTTTTGTTTGTTTCAATTTTTTTTTTTTTTTTTGATTTCATAGAACATTTTCAAGTTTTGCACATTCACACTATGTGCCCTGCACATGCATTTTGCTGGCCCCATCGAAACAGCACAGTGAAGTATTTATAACCATGCATCACATGCAGTGTTCTCCTAAGACTTTTCCCTTGGGCCAACACCTGTACTTGGTACAGTCTGTTAAATGGCTGTAACATTCGCTCATGGTCTCTTTGTTATTTGCCTCTCACTCACTCACACAATCTGGTAGCAGAAAGTTCCAGCAAGGGAAGTCCCTTAAGTGAAATTACTTCAACAAAACACTTTGTTAAGCCAATCTGTAAAATAAATGGAACATACCATCTCAGGCACACCAGAAAATTGCATAGAGATTTAGTTGGCTTTAGTTGATAGAAACAATTTGAATGCAGATATATAGGCTGAGCACTGATCTCTGCTCTGTACATGTGAACACATGCTCTGGTGGTTACCAGGGACAACAGCTGTCCTCAGGTGGGACAGTCCGTGACACTGAAAAGTACTGTGTACTCTCGGCATTCACAAAGTGAAGACCAAGTGCCTAAGGAGTACACCATGTTCCCAACCAGTGCCCAACATGTTACACATGCTATTATCCTGCTTGTTCATTTATGTTTTAAACAAAGACAAAATACTATTGTTTTAGGGGTTTTGTAATCACACTATTTAACTTTTAAAACTGTGTTAAGTGACACTGATGCTAAAGGAACAAAAGGACAATTTGGTATTGCAGTAACAATCATGGCAGAATCTGTAAAGGATTTTTAAAAGTCTTCATTTAAGATATCGCCACAATTCTGCCAATGATTATAATACACAAACATCACTCTTATTTTTTCCCCAAATCCCAGTAGGAAATCATATAGGCACTGCCAACATGGTTGGTGTGCCTTGTCCGCTGTGGTACATAACTCAACCAGAGAACTGTGAGTGTTTTGCGGTCAGCTCCTGCATCTTAGGCTTCTAATGCAATATAGCACTTGGTGATTAAGCATTCCCTGTCTATATGTTATTATCGAAAGAGTTAGGCTACTGTCCCCATTGAAAAATAATGAAGACCTGCCTAAAACATAATCAACATCATACCTCTGTACAATTAAAAGGCCACAAAAAAGTAATCTGTGGGCTGGACCCAGAGAGGCTTCTGCCGTGAATAGTGCAGCAAATGCCCTGATATCATAAAGATCCTCAAAGGAAGCATCACAGAAGCAAACTTCCACTAGAAACCTGTTGAAGAATAGCCCTTTTCTGAGGAGGTCCAATCAAAACATTGGCATTGTTGCTTCTCATGCAAGTCCAGCTATTTAATTGTATTATTTGTGCACATCCTTCCATTCAGTTGCCCACATTGCTGTCCTTGTCTCCTAAGAAAAAGCGCATGTGGAAGCAAAGGGCTAAGAAACCAGTTCCGAGCAGGTCACCCAGAGCTGTGAGGTATGGGATGGAGAAGTTATCAGGGTCCATCCCACGTCCCCACATCCAGTGTACCATCCAGTCAGCCAGATAGAGCAGAATGATCACCTGAAACACACGAGCACATGAGCCATCAGACTGGTATCTAGAACAGTGACTGATAAGCTGGGGAGCATTCATGTACCTGCAACAGGGCAGCAGCCAGATAAAAGGAGATAAAAATAGGTGTGAGTGTGGTGTGTCCACCCCTCAGTGAGTTGATGGTGTAAAGGAAGACGAGGTGTCCTGGAGCGACCAGCAGGAAGAGCACTCGAGCAGAGCGGGAGTTCACAGCTGAGAAAAAACATGGAAAAACACCATTTATTTCACATGTAGTAACTTTATCATAAGATTGTGTGTAATGCAGAAAGAAATAATAACAAAACAGCTATTCCTCACTCACTGGAGCCAAAAAAAGAAGTGCATGGTGTAGGGCACTTCCTGGGGGTAGGGTTTGGGTCCCCCATGGGTAAAGCATTCATGTGGAGATATGTGGAGATCCGACTGGCCTGGACCGCTACAAGGTTACCTCCCACACCTGGGACACGTCAAACCCACAGTCATGGACTACTCAGGTCTCACAATATATTTCAATATGATTTCATTTCAAGTTACATTGATGTCATTGGCTTACCATTGATGACTGGTGTGAAGACCGCCATTCCCGCAAAGTTTGGATTAGTAACGGTTTTGTCAAGTATCAGACCCCCAACACTGGGAATTAAAAATTATAGATTTATTATACAATTACTTTAACATTCAAACCCATGGGCTCAGCTGTACAGTACCTGCTGATGGCCATGGCAATGATCACAGGCTCCCAGCCAGAGTAGAGGACTTCTCTGGTAGAAGGGGTTTTCCTGGCTATAAAAACCCACAGTGGACACATGGCCACAAACGCCGCACACACCAGAGGATTGGCGTAGTCATTGTACTCTGTGAGCAAAACATACAAGCCTACTGAACTACTGATTTGTTATGAAGTTGTAGAGACATTTGTATGATTATTATACTATGTTGTAGTATAATTTGACTTTTTATTGATTTTATTAATTTAAATACAATTTAAATACAGTTAGTATTAGGAGCAATTACTTCAGTTCATAAACTACCCTGTTGGAGGCAGTGTGGCAGCTGCACTGACTGAATGTGCCCCATACCTCATAAGTTGACAGACCACCAAGGGAATGTGCAAAAGCCCCAGACACCAGCTGTGTTTTTGTGCGTCTGAACCAAAATAAGCCAAATCAACTCAAAATAGTACCTCGCTGTGGCATGAGCACAGTCTGCACCAAAAGAGGAGTTTTAAGATTTAGGTCAGAATATAAGTTCTCAGACATAAGTGTGTTTGCGCTTTCAGAAATGTGTATTTTAAGTTTGTATTATTTTGTAAACAAAGGGAAACTGGTGTTGCTACCATAAATCAACTACTACTTGAAAACTACTACTACTGACATAGTGTGTCAAGCTTTTGTGTTATAGCATGAGGCCATCGTCTTGTCATAGAACATGTAACAGGTACGTTCAAGTAGAAGTAAATGTTGAATTTTGATTCCTGACTTGTTAATGTCTGTACCTAGTTCTTTGTACAGTCCAGTGGAGATCCCAGCTAGGAGAGACAGTGTAATCAGATCTCCTAAACTGGCAGCGATGGGTGTAGCCACATTGTCTGGATTAATGCCAACTTTCCTGGATGCAATGATGACTCCGATCATGATGAGACCTGAAAGTCAAGGATGACAAAACACAGTAAATAGTGTTAGAGTCAATGCATACTATTCCTGCATACACTGGAGTGATGACTGCCGATGTACGCTTACCTAGCAGCAGAGAGGCAATAAAAGCAGTGGCCACACTGGAGGCACAGAGCAGCACAGCATGGCCCAGTCTGAAGTGGCCCTCCGGGATCCAGCCGAAGATCACCGCAGCGATGGAGGCAAGGAAACCCACCACTGTGGCCTGAACCTGAACAGTATCACGGACTCAGTATAGTGACACGTGATTGCATTATGGAGAACCCATCTGACTCTTTTAGAGCTTCAAGGGGCACACTTTAAGACTTGTATCACAGCGTAATAAGAGAAGCAACGTGACCCCGTGAGAGTGCATGCTGATTCGGAATAGTCTGCTAGCCTGGTTAAAAGTGTTCTTGGAACTAAGGCCAATATTATATAACCACGCAACCAATGCACATCATAAGGGTACTTAAGAGCAGTGCTGGTTCTAGACTTTTGGTGGCCCTAAACAAGATTTTGGTTGTGGCACCCTAAACTGCAATTTTATATGGAAATAATAAGATAAAGACTTCAGGCGCTATCTTAATCCAATGCAAATTATTATTATCAAGAAATGTGGGGAGGCCTGGAAGAAAAAGTGTCTCTGGGTCTCATTTATCAGCTATTAATACATGTTTATTTTAAATTTGAAAAAGTTATGACCTGTCTAAAAGGGGGTTTAGGAGAAAATTTGAACAAATCACCATCATTTCTTAGTGCATTCTGATGCACTGGGTGTTTGCACACAGCATTTGAAAGGCACATTTTTTACAACATATTATTATTATTATTTTGGACCAGGTCTGGTGCTTAAGAGTTTTATAGTGGAGCTGAAAACGTATGGATATAATATGGATGTATTTTAAGGGGGACTCTTCTGTCTGAACTTTTCTGTTGCACAGCCTATAGCGATGCACTTAATTTTTCTATGACCAGATCTGACTTGGTGCGCGCTGTGCCGTCATATTCATTGCATGACACATTGGGCTTATTTCTTTTTTTCATGGTTTCTACGTGAATATGAGGCTGATTCTCATAATATAAATAAGTGCTGCTTGAGCTTCATAGATCAGATCTGTGGAGTCAAAACTGTCCCAACTGCGCTCCTGACCAGCCTGTGTGTGTATTTGTTCAACCTGTGGCTCTTCTTCTCATGTGTCTCTCTCTCGCTTGTTCTCACTTTCTCTCCCTCTCACGCACGCGCTCTGATCACTGGCACATGTGGCCCTCTGAGTGGTTGTGGCTTTCGCTTAGTTTGTTTATGTCACGGGCCGGCCCTGCTTAAGAGACAGCCATATTTATAATGAGATAATGCACCAGGGACATAGCTTGATTTGGGAGGCAGACCAACAATTTCAGTGTAAAGCCATGTTTAGTCTTAATATAAATGTGCTTATGAAAGGTTATGAAAACCTGCCTAAACTAATTGTAAATAAGGTATACTGTGCATAGTTTGTGATTATATTGATATGCAAACTGATCTGATAGATACTGGTCCCAGATTTTGACCTATTACTTTGCATTATAAATGTGGAGAGAAGATTCTATTTGTTGCCTCTCCGTGTGTAACCTGAGACATCATTCATTGGCCCCTACAGCTGAGATAAGTAAAGTCATTATGTGATTCCTGCTCTAACTTCATTTGAGACTGTAACCAGGTTTGTGCAGAGGACACAAACAGCAGCCATGACTTCTTTTACCTGAATCAGGGCCAAGTTTCCCATGATCATCTTCCACATGTCCTTGGTGGTATCCATCTGGCCGATGTTAGCCTGGAAGAGATCAGCACACATGGGTCAGACACTGCAGCGTGCACACGTCCATGTGCGTGAGTGTCAGTGGCCGGCTTGTTGTTTGTTGTCTTTTCAGCCGGCAGAACAATAAAATGACAGTTCTCAGGACAAAGATGCTTTGATGCGGCTAGCAGCACTTATCTCATCTGTCCTCTGGCACACTCGCGCACGCTCGCGTCTTATGCTCAAGTGGCTGTGGCTACAGTGGCTCACTGTTTGTCCAGAGCACTGATCCACCAGCCCGTCCACAATCACACTGACAGAGAAGCTGCCTTCTCCATCTCATTATACATATGCATTAGGAACTCCAACATCTGGACATCTATCACATACTGGCTTTGTGTTGAAACAAATACTCAGCTGCTTAATACTAATTTGAAATACTATAATATATAGCTTCTATTCTATATATAGCTTTTCAGCTTCTGTTATAGACAATATTTTGAGGACTTTTCACCATTCAAATAATAGGATGTTATGTTTTAAAATATTAATTGCTATGGCTCAATCATTCTAACCCCATATATAGAGGGTTCAGTCCTGCAGATCCCTGTCTTCCAATGTGCAGTCTGGCTGAATGCATTGCGGTGAACTGGTGAGGAGAAAAAGATGAAGAATGTTGAGTATGGGTGTATGTGCGCAGAACTAGTCACATTAACATATATTTAATAAGCCTGGTATTGCTTTTCACAGAATGTTGTTTACGCTGTTTTAGTAAGAAACAAATAGTTCAATTCAATGAGTTCAAATATTGGTTAGAAGGGTTAGTTGCAATGCTGGATTTCCCCATTGTGGGACAAAAAGGTTCTCTTATCTTATGGAAAAAAAAACTGACAACCTGGAAAAACATCTGAAAGAAATGCAACCAGGTGAGGTAAAATTCCCTGCCAACCAAGGTGGGAGATTCCCCCTCCACAACCCCAAACCCCCCACTAATAAGCATATTAACGAACTTTAAGAGATCTTAATCTGCTTCTACTTTAGAAGTGATATGGAAAGATATGTGGTTATGTTAGAGAACTTAAGTCGCAGGTTTACTGCTTTACAATGGCATCATGTTTAGTATTAAAATCCATTAAGTTTAGACAGATATCCGTCAGAAATACTCAATTATAATTTGTAAATGTAGTTTGATGTAGGCATCAGTTATTTCAAAAGCACTGTGTGCTTCATACACTACTACTTGCTACACTTGTGCCTTTCATATTTCTAATGATAATTTGAGTTTCCGTGCAAATGTGGCAAATGTGGTTTCATGCTGTGGGCCACAGTTAGCAATGCTAATCAGCTTTGTCAGTTGTTTTCCACAGGGCAGTGGAAAGAATGTGAGGATTGCTGTGTTTTAAACACCTGACTAATTCTGTACTACTTCTTTACCTGTAGCAATTTGAAACTGGAATTAAAAATGCTTAAATATATGAGTGTTTGGCAAAACAAAAACAGGTTACAAGTGGACAGGTAGAAACTACATAACAGAAGAAAGTGTGCTATATTTCCAAACAGCAGAAGCCAGCAGTCACTTAAAAAGGTTTGGGATGGTGTTGATGTGAAGATAGACAACGGTTTGGTGGTATTGTCAAAATGAGTTTAAGAATATAAAAGAAGATGACAATTTTTGAACCTCCGGATGTCCAGGTGACGACAATGGTCAATGTAAAGGGGGCTGGGATGTCACAGTCAAGTGTCTTCAAAATCCATCTTATCTTTGGCTACACAGCCTCTGTTCCCTGCAGCCTTAATAGGGGTTAGGCTCAGGATTGAGACACAAGACTGGACAACCTTCAGTGAAGCTGGTAATAACTGTGAGCCTTACCGCTGTGGAGAGTCGAGACGCCAGAGTCATCTCCAGGTTTCCCTTCAGACCGAGCAATGCCGGGACCAGGATGAACACCTCGGACACTTCGGTGAACACAGTCCAGTGCTACACGAACAGACAAAAACATAGAACATTAAAAAGAAGCATGATGTCTTCGTTGGGGTCCCTGAGAATGGAGCAGGATGTCAGTATGACCTTGCTCTCCACTATTGATCCTGTGGGAAACTGGACCCAGTCAGAGTGGACTTGTGCGCCATCATTCATGGGGCATTTCTATAGAGAGACCTACTGCATAAGCAACATAATGCAAGTACAATTACTACAAATATTTATTTTTAAAATTTCAAATAAAAGTCAGCTGCTTAGTTTAACAACCCTGGGGATAAAATATCATAATAATCTGTGATATTCTGCAGATGAGCCTCCATTAAAGTCCATGTGCAGATTGCAGGTTTGTGGTCTGCTGTGGCCAAAAACGAAGCGCTTGCTGAGACATAGGCCATTGATTTAGTCCAGTAAAAGTGCTTGTCTTTGGAGCAGGTCTTACAGGCCCACAGCACTTACTCTCCGGTATACCCTGAGCTAAATCAATAGTCAGACAAGATGACACACAAGGACTGAGATGGAGAATGTATGGGAAAAGAAGATCTGACGTCTGGCACACATTCTGTGATGTCCCCGTCCATCTTCACTTTCTACAGTTTTTGTCAGTAGTATTGTCCTCCGTCTCTGTCATCTTAATGCCATATGAACCATCTCGGACTCTGAGGACCAGAGGGACCGGCCTGTTGGTGCCAGAGTCAGGACCAAACATGGGGAATCAGTGTTTCAGTTTTATGCAGCTATAATCTGGAACAGTCTTCCTGAAGATGTGAGACAGGCCTCCACTCTGACAATCCAGGCTTAAAACAGTTTTGTTTAGCTGTGCATAGGATGGAAAGATTGTATGTGCACTCTTCTCTTTTGAAGTATTTTTAATAATAATTGTGTATATCTTAAGCTGTTTAGTGATTTTAATACAATTTTATTCTGTTATGTAAAGCACTTTACATTTCCTTGTGTACGAATTGTGCTCTACAAATAAACTTGCCTTGCCTACAGGCTGAATCGTGGGTTACACTCCTGACACATCATTACACTACGCGCTGCTCATTCAAATAGTAAGCCAACCAAGCAGTCTTGTGAGCAGCTTTTCTCTCTTTCACTGTTGCATGTTTTCAGCCTTCCTCTGTGCCTCTCTGCTGCAGTCTCGGCACCATCTCCCTCTTTGCTCCCTGTGGTGATATATGTTGTTGTCTCCATGGACTGCTGGCTAGAGGCCAACTCAGCCCTCCCTTCCCATGGCCACCTCCTCCGTTCTAGGAACTTGACTGGTCAACCCCAGCTCCTCTGTGTACAGACCTATAGGAGCTCTGGTATGTTCGCCTCAGAAGGGTCAAGTTGCCCAGTTGAGCAACATGTCCCTGTTTTATATGTAGTGACTGTACTTGCCATTCAGAGTGGGAAGCTGAAACCAATGGCATGCAAAGTGTGTGTGACTGGCAGCATCACATATGGTACGAACGTCACAAGACAGGGGGCTGCGTCATCTGCACTTGAAGTTTGTAAAATAAGCAGTGGAATCTGGGTTACCTTCTGTGAGCAGTTAAGTCAGAAATAAATTTTAAACCTTGATTCATTTGATAGTATAAGCAACTCAGTTCAGGACAATGGCAATTTTAAAAATGTAAAATGTCTTGACATAATTACTGTTCTACATTGTAGTAGTTAATATGCGACCCTGTGCATTGCAGGCAAGCTTCAGATCACAAGCAAACATTCAAACTCTGCAATGCGTCCTGTCACTCACATCCTGTTGTCATCATGGCCTACACTTGTGATGAGCTGATCATATATTTGAACTGTTTTTTCAAATGCCAAATTGGAAACCCGTACAACCAGTTGGTGAAAGACTGGTCTCTACTTAACTTGAGTAGCTGTAGACATGCGCCGGTTTCAGAGACCAGGCCCACGCTCTGGTTTTACAGTGGCTCTTCTGCACAAAGCCACCAAGTGGATGTGGTCAGACATAAACAGTGTCTAGTGGGCAGCAGTGGCTTGAGCGGTGTCAAAGCTTTGTGTCTACTATGATTTCCTGTTTACTGGTTGGCTTTTTTAAACTGTTTGTTTTTGAGATTTATTTGATTGCTTTAGGTCTAGACAAAGCAAATCGTAGATTTGGAAACAAACACATAAATGGGACGGTAAATGCAACTGACAGTATTCCAAACACTTTCTTGGTCATGGCCTTACCGTTTACTCACTTATAATAAAATATTTCACAAAGAACCACATGATCTTCACAAACTATGTGCAACCTTTGGCTGAAGTAACCTCTGCGTGTCCTGTGTGTCTGTTGCATTTGGTGTGGGTGTATACTTTTAGGTTAGTCTGTTGCCAAGACTGAGCACAACTATGCAGACACCTCAGTTCTCCATACCAGTCTGAACCCATTCTGGGCCAACCTCTAGTGGGAATGAGGCCAGGCCACAGAGCCTGTGGTCAAGTGACCAATTTTAAAGGGGTCACATTTTGTGCAAAAACAGTGATTTCAGAGAGGGATGCTAATAGCTTTTCAAGACATAACATTGAATGACCAGATATATGCTGTTACTTCAGACTATAACTAAGTTGTCAAGCTCATAAGTAACTCAAAATGTTTGACAAACTAAAGCAGTAAGCAGAGAAGGGTAATAGTCAGTTACAGTTACTCAGTTACATTTAGAGTGACTTTTAAAATAAATACCACTACCTGGAGTAATTTTTGCACTGCATACTTTTAGTCTTTTTTGAGTAACATTTTGTTTGAAATAAGGGTACACTCCAGTATAACCTTTGGGGCCTCTTCCCACTGTGAGTAAGTCTACAAGTGATAAAAGCTTTATGTCAACAATCTGAAATTATTGTTTGTTTGATTGTTTCTTGGATATACAGAGACGATTAATTCTAATTGCGTGTCTGTGGTTCAGAAACGCAGGGTTTTCTGCATACTCTTACTTGAGTACTTTCTTGTATTACTACTTTGTCCTTAAGTGCTTAAGTATTATTATTTAGAAGTACCGATAGTGCTGTAAGCGCTTTACAGAACAGGAAAAGATGCATTAACATCACAATACAAACAAATAAAACCTAGATAATCAAGATGAAATTCACTTTAAAAGAGAATAGCGCATGAATACCAAGGCTCATTTAGCAAAAGGCTGCACACAGTGGGCTTTAGTGTAACGGTGGGCACTACACCTTCTTCTTTTACTTTTTCAAACAAAATGTCCTAATGTTTTGGAAACTGGAGAGACCAGAGCAGCGTGGTGTCCAAGTGGAGACACTGTGAACACTTTTGACCTCAAACCTCTGCATTCCTGGATTAGTGAGAATACCTAACCAGGCAGGACCATTATGCACCATTATTGTTTGTTTGTTTGAAGCTATGGCCTGTCTTATCAGGTGTGCATAAACACTCTCCTCTCTCTAAGCTGCTCCTCCATGTTGGCGTCACAGAGAGTGCCTGCACTGTGTCTGAGCAGCCTGACACCTACAGCTTTATCTTTATCACACTTAGCCACTCATGACCTCTCAGTTTAGTTACTAACAGCCTGTTGGAACTTACCCCAGACACACTATGCATCCCCAAATACATTATGTCTAATACAACAGTTCTTACATGTAATTATTTCAGTACAAACATTCCCCCTATTCATTCTACCAGTAAGACATCAGTCAGAAAAGAGTGTGTGATGTAATACTATATGTGTCAATGTGTCAAACTGCAACACATGCAAATAATACAGCTTGTGCAATCAGTTTACCTGAGAACTGGCTCCAATTGATACATAGATGATTTGAGAAATACAAAGTGACACTAAATGTCCATTTTAGCCTGTGCAGAATATGATGAAATGTCTCTATGTCCCAAACTGTGGATGAGAGTGTTTAAATGCTACTTACCTTACAGTTATATACTACAGTTGTAGTACATTGAACAAAAATGAACAAGTTTACAATTTTAAATGACCCACCTGTACAATGTCCAGGACCATCCCAGCTGCCACTGTACCGAAGCCAGCCAGCAGGAAAGGGAAGACCACCTGCAGTCCGATGGAGAAGGACGTCTCCTTCAGGGGTGTTGAGGGCTCGGGGCTTTGGTCCATGCTGATGTCATCACTCTCATTGCTCTGGCTGGCGTTCTCTAACAAAGCGTCTTCCTCACGCTGGCCCTTTGCATTGGCCAGGCACTCCATGGCCACCACAATATCTGATCTCTCTTCATCATCTTCATTCTCATTGACTCTCTCAGGGAATGATGTGACTTCTTTGAGTTCAAACTCATCCCCTGTTTCTGGGGCCAGCTCATCAGGGTCCTTGGTGAGGATGACCGGGTGGACTGAGCAGTTGGAGTTGAGGTAGGCTGGTGGCAGCGCGCCTCCCTCCTTCTTCACGTCAATGGCCCCAGAAGACATGTCTATGTCGGGGAGTTTGTCCTGATCTTTCGACCAAAGTACCATACGGAAGCCTTTGGGACACTATTAGCTAAATCAAAATGGCGCGCTCACCTTCTCAGCCCTTTGACAGTTCAAGGATGGTACTGGCCCTTTGATCTGGTTTTGAACCTGGCGACTCAAACTGATTTATCCCATTAAAAGGCTTAATGATAGAGGTGGTCACTTTTGACAGAGAAAAGTGCTCTATGGAAAAAAACCTGCTGTAAGGCACATGCAGTTGAGCATCTGCCGTGTTCCTGGCGGTGCTTCGGCAGTAGAACCAGTAAGTTCTCCATTCACTGCAAGATCCACTCGTTGGGCTGGCCACAAATACAAAAAGGCATGAAGACTGAAAGGAAACTATTGGCCTCAAAGTGGAAATCTCCTCCAGTCACTTGGAGTCCAATCCAGGCTGAGTCTGGTGTTGACTGGTCAGACAGCAGTGCAGACTAGTCCTGCTCTTTGCCCAGTGAGCATGGACGACAGGGAGTGTCTCACCTTACAACACGTGGCTGCCCACAGGAGGAGGAGGTCCTCACTGGAGATATTTAAAGGCCTGCTGTTGGAGGGTTGAATTACCAAGTTGCGGAAAAGGACGCCTTCCACCACATGGAGCAGTCACCTGGAAAAAGAGATCTGGATTTAGTCTGATTTGAAGCATAGCCCTGTCAGGTTGCAAACAAACAAAAAAGTTATATTTATTATATAATATAACTTCTATCTATCTATGTTGTATATATGTATATATGTGTGTATATATATGTGTGTGTGTGCGTGCTTTTGTGCGTGTGTGTGTGTGTGTGTGTGGTGTGTGTTTAATCTTAATGTTTTGTGCCAACAGTCATCACTTTGAAACCTTAAGTGAATAAATGTGTACACTTCAAAGTAAAACTACCTATATTATATAATTTATAAAAAGACGTCGTTGTGTCAGAAAGACTAGTTTATCTTGCCTAAATGACACAATGAAAACAGATTGAAAATCAGTTTAAGTTTAACACATGTTCCTAATAGTTACTGATGACATGCAGCTACTTCCTCCTGCATCCTGAATGAAAGGGACAAGAAGGTCAACCGACAATTCACAAAAGTAATTTCATGGATCTGCTTCTTGCAACCTAATAGGGCATCATTATACATCAACTATTTGATTAAATATCCCACTTCTCTTTTACTTATTCTAGCCTGTGGTAGAGACAGTGAATGTTCACATTCAACTGGAACATTTCCACTATTGCGCTCAAACAAGAACAGAAAAAACAGCCTACATTCAAATGCATTATGGGTGCAATCACACACACACTCGCACAGACAGCCCACTTGGAAAATAAAAACATAATGCTGACCAATACGTAAAAAGTGTGCGGGCTAGTTCTACACTGAAATCAAGCCTAAAGTGCTTCCGACTAAATTGTGCGTCTTGACGCAGCACTCCTCTGCCCGCATGTTGCGACATCCGCACGCAGGCTCGGCTATTCCCCGCTGAAACAATCCTCTGCTTAGTAGTCAAGACCAACACCGGCCGAACTCAACATAGCAAAGGCGTAAATTAGTGCTCCCCTGGTCAGCGCTGAATAGGCAAGCACTCCTTTCTATTCTACTGCTCATTTAAGCGAGGCCAGAGGGCTCCGTGTCCCAGCACCCGGCTGGAGTCCGTGTCACTGCCACAGGCCCACGAGTGGGGGACACATGAGAATGAAGGCTAAGTGAAAGCATGTTACGCTGAAAATGACATTATCTTCATCACGCACTTGCCTTGTAGTTAATAAACAGCACTGAACATATTCAATCAAATGTCACATTTCCTTTTGATGCCTGGGCTAACATGTGTCGGACATAATCAAATGACCAGTTAGTTACCTGGCGTGCTGAAGTGAAGCACAAGCGTCCGCAGCTGTATCCACGCTTCTTGGTAGAGCATAGCCTACAGGATGAGAAGTGGAAGCCGGTGCGCACACGCGCTCTACGGACCGGCTCTGTACAGCTGCCTTAATAGTTGTCCGCAGTTAATGGTTAACCCTGCCTCTTGCTACGTCCCAGAGTCGTTACCTTGCACCATCCAGTGCCCCCCTCCACAAGGCTTGTTCCTGCGCATCTACAGTACCACCGTCCGGTGCAGGGGGCCACGAATCCACAAGGCGGGCCCTCCCTCCACTCTCCACTCTCCACTGACGTACAGCCTCCCTCCCCTCAGCCCTCACGGCTCAGCCTCTTGTCTCGGTTTCTGCCCCGTGTTGAAACTTCGCGCGCGGTGCCAGTCTCCACAAGCTGCTAATTTACTATCAGGACCCCAGATCAGAGTTTTAATTTAACAATAGTTGTAGATTTCTCAATAGATGAACTTACAAGCTGACTGAATAACCCTGAAGAGGAAACATGGTTACACATTGACCAAAAGATGTTTTCGCTCCGTTTTATTCTTCTTCTCCTCTGTTTTGAGTATTATACACTGGCCTTTGACAGGGTCACGTCGGATTTCATCCCACTACTCCACTCTAGGTGTATTGTAGCGCTATATTTATTTAGTGGGAGCTTCTCTTGTTCTCACTCCTCTGCATGCACCTGTACAGGACATGTTCACCAGCCCCCAGTGTTACTGCAGTGCGATCAACTGGGCTAATAATGTCCCAGCGGAGATGCATGCCTGTTGCTACACAGCATCAGTGTGTGGACAGTGAGGAGAGTGAAAATCTCAGGTGAAATCAATCAGCAGTATTGAGTTTGGAGGACAGCAAAAGTGTTGTTTTTTTGTTTTGCTTTTTTAAAATATATATAATTTTCACCCGAATCCTTTGTTGACAGGACAGTTTTAGCGTGAAACGGGAAGAGGGAGGACAGACATTCAGCAAATGATCGAGGGCTGGAATCGAACCCACAACACCACAGTGGTAGCAACCACACACCACTGAGCCATCAGCGAGTATATATTATTTACAAGGAGAAATCTAAAATTAAAAGTAGACCTACAATTGTAGGTAGGTAAAGTTTGAACTTTAGTCCCAAACCATCTTTGTGTCAAAACTTTGAGTTAACCTCTGGCATTCAAGTTTAACTTTTTCAGCTGAATTTTTTTGTAATTTCTGACTAAATGTTTAACCATTTGTCTTACATTAAAAAGGCTATTTAAGGTATTTATGTTCATCTTTATCTAAACAATATAGCCTAGATGTCAATTGAATAATACATATATGTCTCAGTGAGCAGTGATGTAAATATATACTTTCAGTCTGTAAACAGGGTGAAAGTATTTTTGATCATTTGGTTCATGTTGACTTTTATGGAATATGTTTGTATTATTCATTCATTCATTTTCTACCGCTTATTCCCGTTAGGGGTCGTGGGTGACTGGAACCTATCCCAGTGACTTTGGGCCTTAGGCGGGGTACACCCTGGACAGTGGCCAACTCGTCGCAGGGCTGACACAGAGAGACAGACAAGGACAGACAACCATTCACTCTCACATTCACACACTACGGGCAATTTAGAGTTCTCAATTAACCTACACAGTCATGTCTTTGGACGGTGGGAGGAAGCCGGAGAACCCGGAGAGAACCCACGGTAACACGGGGAGGACATGCAGACTCCACCCAGAGAGATCGTGTGATGTTAGGGTGGTTCGGAATTCGAAACCACGATGTTGGGGTGGTGCGGGATTCGAACCCACGATCTCCTTATTGAGAAGCTCTAGCCGCTCTGCCACCGTGCACCCTGTTTGTATTATTATTATTGTTATTATTGTGTATGTATTAGATTCTATATTGGTGGAAAGAGGCTTGTGGCTAAGCACTGAAACTTATAGTTTCTTTTGAACTGAAGTTGTATGTGAAGATGTTTACACAAATGAGACCTGAGAACATAATGCCACATTTGTCAGTGGCAACAAGGATTTCCAGTCAAACATATTTTGAGTTCTAATTCATTCTGATGTGAGCTACACTAAGTGAAAATGTATATCATAATTACATATCTGTTTTTGTTTTTTTTACTTAGTCAATGGTGAATGGTTACATTTAATTTGATTTAAGCATTATCTAAGACCAAATTAAACTTGCCTACTTAAAAACTATAGGGTTGACTGCAGGAATGCTGCCAGGGAGAATGGAAACTCACGGGTTGTCCTTAAGAAGATTTGAGGCTAAGAGGATTCCTTTGAGCATTACCACTCATGATATTGAGCAGGTACTGTTTCACTATAATGGGAAGGTGGCTGTTCAAGGTTGATCAGTATCAACCATCTGTATAAGATGAATGAATAAGGACACAATGGAGACCTGCTAAATTATCAGCCCATGTGTGACTAATATATATAACTCTCAAGTGGCTTGGGCTGTTGTAGTTATTATTCAGACACACTTTGAGAACCTGTCCGGACATCATGATCAAACAAGCATACACTATAATATTCCTGGGCCCTTGCCCTGAACCAGGAAATGAGGTGAGAAGGAAAGCATGAACCGCGAGGGCCCCAGCAGCGCCTGGGTAGAGCCGCTGTCCCTGGCAACGTCAGGCGCTCTGTGCCAGTTTTGGGCCACTTGTGTCCCAGGGCTTCTTTGAGCCCAGAAGAATGTCAGAGAGTTGGATGTGTTCCCCTAACTCAGGATGAATGGCTGTCCACACACTCTCCCCAGTCTCTTAGCTCCAGTCCCTCTCACTCTATGCCGGGACACAATATGCATCACTTTGTAGTCATGTTTTGTTTGGTTAAGATACTGATAACTGATCACTTAGAATTGTGTCTGTCAAAAGGAAAGGTTGCATTTGCACAATATCATAACAAAGGTTTTGTATCAGTAGTACGTTAAAAAGGTTAACTTTTTATACTTCACACTCAAAGCACTCGCCTAGTGCACTAATGTGTCTATGCCTTTGTGCTGGCATGGGTTTTGGTTGCAGGTGATAGCCACAATAAAGCATTCGCTATTGTTGCCAACTGTTTCCTATCACAGCATCACATGCTAGCATCATGTGACTGGAAATATGTGACTGCTTTAATCTCAGAGAGGATGACTATGACCGAGCCTACTATTAATATTTCTGACAGTTCGCAGTGGTTTATCTTATCTTAAAACTCTGTCTAATCTCTGATATCTTTTTGATAATTTAAGTAAATGGAAATGTATTATTTATTTTAAAAAAGTATAGGGGTGTGCATCTGAGGATGAAAAATACCAACAACGTAACAATGAAAATGTGAATAGGTACGGACAGTTGCTCATCAAAGACCAAGGCAAAGGAACAATCTAAAAAAACCAAAAAGCAGTGCATGTGCAATCCATCATGAAGGTCCGAGGCACTCTGTAACCTTAAAGTAAAAGTTCTTTATCAACACATGAACCTACGCGTTTTGACACACAGTTTTCTTCAGGGCAGAGAGGAAGGCAATCACCTGCTTGTAAATAATAAGTAATTATCTATTGATCACGTTATTTGGTGCTCATGTAACCTGCCATCATATGACACCATCACTTCTTAATCCCACCACCTGGTGTCAATTTTATTATTGCCCTGATGAAGACACAATAGTGTCGAAACGCGTTGGTAGTCTGTGCTAATAAAGCACAATAATTTTCATACTACAGAGTGCCTCTGATTCTTCTCTTGACTGCTGTCACATCATTCTGGTAACTACATAGCAAGTCTTCCATCTGTGTATCCAGATTACTGGCCCCATCCCTGCAGAGCTGCTGAAGATTACAATTTTTTTTACCCACTGATGCACTCGTCTGTTTTTCATTTTAAATGTATTATTGTTTGATCACTTCATTTCTACATGTGGGGACTAAATGGAAATTTTCCTGGTGCCAAATTGGTGTATGTACATGCTCCTACTAAAGAAAAAGAAAAAAAAAAACATAATTTAATTAAATCTGAAATAAAATTTTGTGACATATACTGATGTCACAAACTGCTTTAACTCACCGTAGGATCTGCAAAAAAGGAGCTCGTTCAGCTTTCAGATTGGATAATTGAGAAATTTGAAATTTGTCTTTTCACTGGTTTACTTCATAACACGGGTAATGTTGAATAAAAAAGAAATACTAAAAATCATAATAATAAAGATGTGTTTTGTAACATTCTACCTCTTGCTTGTCTCCATGAAGATGTTATTGCTTTACCTGCATGTTCCACAGAGTGGCATTGAGCTGCCTGGCCTGACTACACTCCCTTTGTTACTTCAGTGCCGCGGTGTGGCTCACAGTCCCACTGTCGCTACTTGTCCTTTTTGCTTTTATTTCCCTTATGGACTAAAAAAATGTGTGACGGAGCAATCAGACAAATATTCGGGGAAGGTGCAATGACTAGTTTGTGCCATTATTTCAGAATGGGAATACTATGTGGACACTAACAAATGTTTAGTTTTTTTTTGTTTTTTTTAAGAATCTAACAACTGATTAACTAAATGGGTATTTAATGAATTTAATAAATTATGCTGTGTCTCCTGATTTCAATGTGTGTCATTATTTTGTTTTCCGGGTTAAACCCGGAGGTATTGTTGGCTTTTGTTTTGTTAGTTAATTTACTGCTGAGGTTAAGTTAAAAAAACAATAATTACTACCACCCTCTTGCTGCATGTCAGCGCACAACCACAAATAGTTTTATTCCTCTTATTCTGGAGGCTGTCATGGGTGCCACCATATTGTAATTATCCTTCCGGTTGTATTAGTTTACATGGGGCAGTAGATCTCAACAGTAAAGTAACGCGTAAATTCTACACGGACTACAAAGCTGTTTTCAGACCGCCCAGAGAATCAATGCTTTGGTGATTTGTTGGTCACATGGACATTGAACATTTTGCACAAATCATATTTTGGCCCATTGAGGCAACTGTTGTTGTGATTTTGGGCATTATAAAAATTAATTGATTTGATGTGATATTTTAGCAGCAAGATTTTTCCCTCGTTCGCAACTTAAGTGAACCGAGTTCTTTGACCGCAAATGCCAATACAACAGAAGTGCGGATCTGTAGCAAAAGAGGTCGAGGCAGAATAAGGTGAATAGTGTCCTCCAGTGAATAAACCTCAGAAACCGCAAAGAGGGCCTTTCAGTCCTGATATACAATTCACAGTGATGGGTAAGTCTACTACAGCCTGTCACAAATCTTAATTCATGATTAACAGTAGTTAGAGATTGAAAGCATTTAGCTGTTGCATTAATATAAAGAACATCACCATAATCCAACAAAGGTAAAAAATTAGCAGACGTTTGTGGGCTTGGAGGGTAGGATTTGTTATGATAATAAAAACTTAGCTTTATCTTCAATTTTCAAACAAAATTTTGCAAGTGAACCTTAAACGAATTCAAGGTTTGGTTATGTCTGGGACTGCTCTAAGGAGAAAGCAGACTGTAATGACTCAGTGGCCCTTTCCAGTGAGGTTGATCAACAGTAAAGTACCGTATCACTGGCATACATGACACTAGGCAGATCAACACAAAGATTATTCATATAAATGGAGAGTCAAATTGAGCCTAAAATGGAGCCCTGAAGTACTCTTTGGCATTTCAGTTTAAGGTTTTGTCAGAAATGCCACGTTGCTTTACAAAGTTTTATTCAGAAGCAGAGGATCAACAGTATCAAAAGTCTTCATTAGAGCGATGAATAGGGCAACACAATATTTTTTCAGATACAGGGCTTGCAGAAAATTGTTTGAAACCTTAAGGCAAGGCAAGTTTATATGTAGAGCATAATTCATACACAAGGCAATTCAAAGTAGACATACAGAATCATTGTTTTAAAAAATGTTTTAAAAGAGAAGTGTGCAGACAGATCTTTCAGTCATATGCACATCTAAACAAAACTGTTTTTATCCTGGATTTGAACATTGTCAGAGTGGAGGCCTGTCTCACATCTTCAGATAGTTCCAGATTTTATCTGCATAAAACTGAAACGCTGATTCCCCATGTTTAGTCCTGACTTTGGGCACCAGCAGGAGGCCGGTCCCTGAGTCCTCAGAGTGCGAGATGGTTAATTCAGATGTACTTTGATGCTTGGCCATGGAGAGACTTAAACACAAGCAGAGCTGCTTTAAAGTCTATTCTCTGAGCCACAGGAAGCCAGTACAGAGACCTGAGCACAGACTAATGTGATGGTACTTCCTGGTTCTAGTCAGGACTCGAGCAGCAGCATTCTGGATGTACTGCAGCTGTACCACAGCTCGTTTGGAGAGGCCAGTGAACAGGCCATTATAGTGGTCTAACCTACTGGAGACAAATGCACAAATGCATGGATAAGTCACTCCAAGTTTGGTTTAGACACTTTTTGGCAATGTTTTTTAGGTGGTAAAAGGCTGCTGATTTGATGTGGCTGTCAAAGTTCAGGTCAGAGTCCATTATTACCCCCAGATTTCTTACATGACTTGTAGGTTTCAGAGCGAGAGACTGGAGGTGACTGCTGACACTTTGTTTCTGTTTCTGCCGACGATGATTTCCGTTTTTTCTGAGTTCAGGTGGAGAAAATTGTTTTGCATCCACACGCTGATCTGTTGGATGCAGTGACAGAGTGAATCCACAGGTCCATATTCACCTGCCGTCAGTGAGACATAGATCTGAGTGTCGTCTGCATGGTTGTGATAAAACACATTAGTGCTGCGTGTTAACTGACCTAAGGGCAGCATGTAGAGGTTGAACAGAAGGTGCCCTAGGATTGACCCTTGGGGCACCCCACAGGTCAAGCCCATGTGGTCTGAGACACGGTTACTTATCTCAACAAAGTATTCCCTGTCTTCCAGGTAGGACTTCAACCAATTAAGTGCGGTGCCAGTCATGCCCACCCAGTCCTCTAGTCTCTGTAAGAGACTCCCATGATTCAAAAGCAGTGCTAAGTTCTAACAGAATTAAGACTGAGGCTTTGCCCATGTCAGTGTTCAGGCGGAAGTAATTTGTCACCTTGATAAGAGCAGTCTCAGTGCTGAGATGAGGTCTAAAACCTGGCTGGAAAACATCAGTTAGTTTTTTATTAAGGGGAAGTCAGTGATGTGTTGGTAAGAGAGGTTTCTTTCTAAAGCCAGACTGGATGATGGATAAAATATAATTATAGAGTAACATACAGCATCCAGATGACAACCCCTGTAACCTTTTCTACGATTATAGAGTATAAACATCTTTCAATTGGATGCTGAACTGTGTTACTAGTACTGATATTCAAGGCAGAGAAATAAAATCTCCATGGAGAAACAGGTGGCTAGAAAACCTAGAGTTACATAGCACACTTTTAATGCAATCTGAAACAGTAACAGTAGAATGTAAATGACAAAAAGTAGCCAAAATTGTGCTGACCTCTGACCCAAGGCCCATGTAATAAATGAGTGTCACCTTTTGCAGGACAGCAGTGGCCCGGACAGGAAGATGTTATAATCACAGGTTACTTATTGAATCGTAAACTCTGTAACATGGACATGCTGCTGTAAGTGGAGAAAACATCAACCCGTGGGACGTGTCATTATAACAGGGGGTTTGTATGTGTTTCCATGCGCAGGTGAAGAGTAACCTCAGGCACATCTGCATGGCTCACCCATTAGCCCGAGCAGACATCACTTCCCCCGCACTGACTGGACAGTTGTCTCAGGTCAGGAAAGAAAATGGACCCAACCTACTTTTTATACATAAGTTTAGATTTGATATACTTCCACTTAGATTAGTCGCCAACCTGCCCAGAGTTCAACAGTTGAAACCTCATTCAAGTCCTGTTGTTGTGTACCTGAGAAAGACACCAACACTTGTGTGACAGGTTTGCTGTGATGGCTCAGAAAAAGAAAGGGACCAAGTACAGAAAAAAGGTGGAAGGTTACAAGCCTTAAAACTTGATTGAAGTATTTATGACCCTCAGAAAAAAATAAAATAAAAAAAAATAATTTAAAAAATTTAAAAGATAATTTAAAATACAATGTATGGAGACAAGAAACATGTTTCAAAAAGTATCATGACCTCTCTTCTGTCAGCCAGAGTTTGACTTGCCCCCAAAGCCTTTAGACTCTGTTAATGTAGACTGTACAAATACACTTATATAAGAGGTTTGGAAACTGTGAAATATGAACATTTTCTTTAGGACAGAAGTCAGAATACACTGGAAAAATCAATAAAGCAGGACAATGTACCATGTTCATTTTTAGACTATTTCCCAATATTTCTTGAAGTTAGCCTATTTTATTTTAGGAGAAAAAAGTATTATTTATTTTTGTTTTCATTTAAACATTCATTCATTTTCTTTCGCCTATTCACGTTCCCGGGTCGCGGAGCCTATCCCAGTAACTTTGGGCTTTAGGCGGGGTACTACCTGGACAATGGCAAGGTTGACACAGAGACATGGACAGACAACCATTCATTCTCATGTTCATACACTATGGGCAATTTAGAGTTATCAATTAACCTACATAGTCATGTCTTTGGACGGTGGGAGGAAGCCGGAGAACCCGGAAGAGAACCCACGGTAACACGGAGAGGACATGCAGAGAGAGCGTGTGATGTTGGGGTGGTCCGGGATTTGAACCCACAATCTCCTTATTGGGAGGCTCTAGCTCTAGCCACTCTGCACCCCATTGAAACATTTTGACCTTTATTTTTTTTTTTTATTTTTTTTTTTTGTAAAGTGGACCATTTGGGCTGAAGATACAGATATAAATGTAATTTAATATATATCAAGAAAAGACTATTTATCTTATAACACATTTTCTAACCGAACCAATAGTTTTAATGTTTTAGCTACAACACACTGCACCAGTCCAGTTCAGACCAGACTTAACTGACTGACCCTCTGCTTTCAGCCTCTGCTGTTACACACTGCCAGTTAATGTGGAAAAAGGGTTTGCAAGTGTGTGGTCCCTGACATCTCACAACCAACCAACCAACTAACCAACCAACCAACCAGGAAGTGTTCAATCAGGTGGAATCACTCCAAATATAAATAAGTGTAGCAAAATTTAACAGCTTTTTAGCAAATAAAATTGGTAATATATGTTATTTTGAGTCTTGGTTAAATATAGATTTTGTCTATGCCATTTCTTTGATGGTTTTGAAAGACATTTCTGAACTTGTAATGTAATTCGCAAATGTTGACCATTCTCATCATTTGCTTGGGAAAGGTTTGACAAAATTGTTAATCTTATACCTTAAAGTTGGAAAAAAGTATTCTGTTCTATTGTTTACTGACAGACAAGACCTTTGTGCCAGTTTTGGTTTCATGTGGCCCATTAATTACAGCGATAGTCATGAACTAGGTCAACACATCTGACAGTTAAACAGCAAATTCTACCATAAAATTATGACTCAGTTTCAGCTGCAGGCAAATTATGCTATTGTACTCATAAAAAATAAAATATAAAGACTGACAGCAGCGACAGATTAAACCTCTCTACAACAATACAGCAACAAGAATCATTTTTACCTTGATTTGACCTTATAATAAAATAATGCATAAAATACTTTAAAGTTTGCTTTTTTCCCCTTGGTATTTTTATTTTTACTTTACACAAGTTTACAGTAAACCATAACTCTATTTACTATTTCCTCCATTGCTTATACTGTTACTATGGCTACTACCTACTGAGGTCAACAAAAGTCATTGATTCAGTTATCGCTTCAGCAACTATTAAGAAATGTGAATTTGCTCAATTTAACTAAAATATTCCCACATCTTTGTCACATATAATCACTTTCACAGGGCACACAGGATTACAGTAACCAGATCATACAGGAAAAACTATTATCTAAAGAGTGTTACTACTGATTATGTAACATGTGGGCACACACCACGATTCTTAACCCTGGCCCTCCTGCAAAATTGTTAGATCTTTTTTTTTTTCCAACTGTGACGTAAAATCCAGTTACTTTCTTTGTATCTATGCTGTGAATTATGTCTGACCAACAACCCTATTTATCATCTCGATGAATAGTAGGCTGTCTCAGCGTTTTCCGATATGTGATTACTGCCACCTAGAGGAAAACACGAGGAAGCTTTAAGGGTGCCCTGACTTCAATTGAAATGATGAAAGGATTTTTTACAAGGTAGAAATCATCATCAAGTGTCTTTTTTAGAAATGTACAGCAAGAAATAAGGTAATGCTGCAAAGACAAAAGCTACTCACAGTGCACGGAGCGTCAGTTGAGTTGTTTACTTTTAAATTGTTATGCATAAGCATTAGCACTGAGACACAAACACGTCCCTTTATAAACACACACTTTGGGGAAGAACTCGCTTGTTTTGTAAAGTCTTTAACATGTTTCAGAGATGTCCAGCACAACTCACTGTTCACTGCAGGATCTGTCAGGATTTATTCATTTTATACTGACTAGAGGAAAACCCCATAGAAATGAATTAGACAGGAAGTACTGAGCTAGCCATTTTAAAAATAAACAGACCAATTGCCACCTTGTGCACAGAGTCAATTCTAGGGAAATAAAGAAATGCCCCAAATAATGAGCCTAGATTGCTCTTCCAACTCTGTCACAACTCTTCCAAATATCATCATTTTATTATAAATGGAAGTATTGGATAATTAACTCACTCTGAAGAAGCCTATGTATTTAAAATATACTAAAATATCATTTCATGCTGCTGCTTTCAACAATAGTATGCGTTTGTGTTTTTGGTCATGGTACTTTGACTTAATAACATATGCAACACTTAACACATGCAAATACAGGAAAATAAATACATTTACACATAAAATAAAAAAGCAATATACTTCAAATTTTCTGTAAAAATAATTACAACAACAACAACAACAATAATTAATGTTGCATTGAAGTGGCTAAGAATACTTAAAGGAAATGGTCCTCTTTGTTTTTGGTCCAGGAGTATAAATAGTGGTGTGCTGCTGAGGCACAGGTGCTTCCTGGTAATAATGATCTTACACAAGTCTTCAGCTCAGACCTCCAGAGAGGGGCTATTCTTGAGCCATACTGTACTGGGCAGAAAACAAGACACGAGGGATACAAACACGTTGTATTTATTGGACAGAATATCAGTTTATATTCTGAGTAGTACAAGTTTTGTGAGAATGTATGGCATGAGTTACTACAAGAAAGTTTGGAAGATGGATTGCTGTATACTGCCTGTGCCACAATTAGTCCACACTTATCCAATAGGCTTCTGGAGAGAAACTGTTTTAGTACTACACAGCACATTTCACAGCACTATCAGTGTATTGCTGCTGAATAATATAAAAACAACCAGTTCCTACACAAGTTGTTATTATTATTATTATCTTTTTACAATTATGGATGACATTAATTGCACAGTGATTGTCACAGATACAAAAACAGTTTTCTCACGACACCAGACGGCGCTCATGTATTCAAAATGTGCTTATGTTTAATGTCCTTTTCACTACAATCAATATACATCTGTCATATCTTATAGTGTCTAAACCTTACCTTTCATATTTTCATGCATATCAAAAGAATCTTAACTGTCAGCAACCTCAGACACACATTTAAAGGTGCACTACGATTTAATGACTATTATGACTGCTAACTAATTTTTTTCCATAGCTGTTAGTAATGCATTAGTCCTGTTGGAGAAAAATGTCATGTCACACTGTTTGATGATCACAAAGTCCAGATAATGTTCAGAGCCCGTTGTCTTTTAAGATGTACACTGTGCTCTTTGGAAATTACCAAAAAAACAACAAATCTCTTATGAAGCTAATCTACAATCTTAACCCCATTTACAAGTCTAATCTGGTTCCTTGAAGTGTAAGTGGTACTGAGTCTGCCTATTTATGATACAAGAATATGTATTTCCTGTTTTGACGAAGCTGAGGGAAAGATGACTGTTCGGGACTTCCCTTATGCCTATCTGTGGATATTTATTTGACTCAGACAGTTCTCAGTAGTTTTGTTTTAATTCCTCGCAGTGTAGACCTTCCACAACAATCCACGAAAATAGCAAATAATTAATAATTAAGATGGTTTCAGCTGGTTCCTATCTATAAACTAAATTTGGTCAAAGCCTTGTTAAAAGTGATTGTTGAGTGTTTAAACCCTTTGCTATTTAATATATTTGTATACACTTTTAACAATAAGTGTATAAAACTGGCATCCGATCTTGTGTTAATTCATTAAAGTTGGTTTTGACGTTCATCTTTATGTTATGGAAAGTTTGATACGACGTTTGTCTGGATTGCATATGATATCGAGGTGTAGCGATAGGTGTCTCTTTTTTAATATCTAATGGGTGGCACAACCTCCACCAGAATTGATATAGTGCACCTTTAAATAGGGTTAGATATTACATTCTTTTACACAATAAATATAATGTTATATCTTATCAACAACAAATCACACTTTGACACTCCTATCCCCATCGAAATGATATAATATCAAAATTCCAATAAAATGCATAAAATACAGAAGCCAAAGTTGCATTTAACTTTTAAAATTAAACAACTTTTTTGTTTTGTTTTCAATTTCTGAGAATATTTTGAACATATCTTGGTCCTCTTCAGGATGTATGTGCTATCATTTATAAAATTCTGCATTTTGAAAGAAAGGTTTTCAGGAAACATGTTTTATCTTCATAATGTGGCAATCAGGCTCCAAAACATAGCACAGATGGTTCACAAGTAAACATAAAACAAACTGGGGAGGGCTGCATATGTGCTAATAACTCTATATGCTGAGAGCTATAGGCTACAAAATAGTCTCCATGAATGCACTACAACATACAGTTCAGGAGTGTTGAGTTACATTTACAACCATTTAGAAAGAGCCAGCTCCTCCTTTGTGCTTGAGTGTGCTTCGGTGAGTTTCCCAGCAGGGGGCACTGTTACCTGTAACATGACATTGCATTGGCACACCTCCATCCTCGCTTGGCTGTCCCGCTGTACATTGCATGAGAGGTGGCTTTAGGAGACATAAACAGAGTGAAGCCGCTGGTTGGATGCATTCAGTCAAATCATGTTACAGATTTTCTTCTTCCTTTACATAAAGAATTTCATGGGCAGAGCTGGGAACCTAGAAAAACAACAAAGAACACATAAGCCAATTCTAAAAGGCAGGACTAACATAAGGTTGATTGTTTATACTGGCGATGTTGGACGTTAGGGCTGTAAAAGTGGATTATGCCATTGTCACATAATTACTTTTCACAAATGACATACTTCTAAATATATTTAAGTTTTCAAATCTAAGACTTCACAGTACCAGTATATATATATATATATATAAAAAAAATAAATTATTAAACCACTCAAAATATGAACCTTATTGCTTTCTTTGTTTATTCCTGTGTCTCAGTGCACACACTCACTTGCATCAGTTCTGCTGCAGTGGAGACGTGGCAAATTAATTTTGTTGTTCGCCTCCGCCTGATGTTGATTAGTGATGAGGATGATTAGTGGATTCAATCTAATACTGAGCACATATCATAACAAATGCATTACTTTGCCTTTATGCTTTGATAAACTGAAATTCAATCTGTCACAGCTAAAACCATTAGCAATTTTCTGTTACAGGAGCATCACATGTCAGGCAATACAATTCCTCACTTCCTTATGACAAAGTTGGGTGCAATTATGGTAGGATTATGAGTACTCATTATCAACGTGCTGGTTGTTTGGGGTCCACGCGCATAGATCCCAAATAGTGTCCCTTATTGAATGATTTTTGTTGTGATTACGTTTTTTAATTACCTGGTTAACCCCTCCCACCACCAGGAGGCGATCTTTGATGACAATAGAGGAAGCTGAGCACCGTGGAAAGGTCATAGGAGCCAACCTCTCCCACTTCTTTCGCTCTGAGTGGAAAGCTTCCACTGTGTCCAGCGCTGACGGTTCATGGCCTTTCACACAGAAACAAAGTGAATATGATATGTTTTACTTAAGAGGACTGCAATCTAATGGCAAAACACTTCACTTCATGCCTTTTAACATCTTGTTTTCCATCAGCCGTCATTGGTTTGCAAGGATGAAGATTTTGAACAAAGAACTAGTGTTATAAAGGCCAGTTCTTAGGGTTGATCACCTTTTGCTCTTACATCAATTTAAAAAAAAATCAATTTAAGGATATTGAGCAATACTTGAGCATTATAAACTAACACCGCAGCCTTGAGGTTTCTTGTACTGTGTATCTTGGAAATACTTGACTTTTAGCTATACAAAATGCCATCAAAGGGTGCTTGGGTTGTATATGATGGCACAGTGAATTTAGGTGGTTTGTATGACGTTAAAATCAATAAGGTTAGCTAACATTAACTTGATATAATCAAAGCGCGTCTGCGAAAGTGTATGGACATTAAAAACAGAAGGGGTTTCATGAATTACGTGATGATGCAAAGCAATGAGGGACAGAGGGAAGGAAGTATTTTCAATAAGAGGGAGCTGGACTATACATGCAAAATAACGTAAACATGCACAAATCAAACAAACATCAGGTATTTTGATAATAATATGGTATGAAATACTACTAATTGAGTATAATATAATATAGTCACTTGAAGTAAAATATTCTTCTCTCTTCTATTTTTGTTGCGGTCCTGCGGGGCACCCTGCAGCACATAACTCACCCAGGCCTCCAGCTACTATCATCCGTCCGCGCAGATAAGCCGTGACAAAATCTGCTCTCTTCGTCTTCATGGCCACTGTCTCCTCCGACTTGAGCCACACACCTGCAGACCACAACGAAAATAAAAGGCAGCATAGTGAAGGAGCATGCTGAATACTGGGCAAACTGATGAGCTGATTATCTAAAGTACAACAGATTTAATTAAGTTGTGTGACTTGGTAGTGGTTAAAATGATTTGACAAGCCTGTGTCCTGAAAACAGCTCTATGAGTAATGCATTGCTTTTAATTGGAAAATCAGGCTATTACTTAATAATCATGCCCAATTCAAACACACTACTTTTAAATAATCAAACAGTGACATTATGCTTGACAAAGGTTGACCTAAATATGCCACTACTACTGTTTGTCTTCTTAATTTCAGTTTCCCAAAATAAAGATACAAAATAAGATTGGATGATCTGTCATTATAGAGAACAGAAGATGCAAGGACAAATGCAAGCCTAAATTACTTGGTAAAATATATGTATTCTGTGTGAAGTAGAGGTGGGCAATAGCAACAAAAATCAATATCTCTGATTTTTTTTGTGTTGTTTTGTTTTTGGCATTGAACAATATTGAGATGATATTTTCACAAAGGATCAGGAATGTGGTAAAATGTGTCTGTAAATGTCTGGTTAAGGTTCAAGTCTTTTACAAAACGTGAAGAGACCATAAAATTAAGTTAAAAAAAAGTGCAGAAATATCACTTCATCATATCCTTGTTTGGGAAATTACACTTGACATCTCTATCTTATTTTGAGATCTCCAAATCAACAATTGTGATATTATCGATTTTTCAACGTATCGCCCACCTTTAGTGTATGAAAGTATGAAAAGTCCACTTATAGCTCAAAGACAAACAGAGCAGGGTGATTTGAAACTTCACAAAACTCAGAACTCCACAATAACTTGGGCTCCATTCATCACACGGCCACATCTGTCACCTCCAGTGTGTTTTGTGCATCACTCCAGACTCCGCGGCACACTCTATCAAACTGAGAAAATCTGTTCTTCTCAAATCACAACACATAGGTTTGCTGCTGTCAGGGCTGTCGTGTTGGAAGATGTCTACCGCCACACGACAATACAGCCGCCTGATGTATTTCACCGTGAGTGTTGTCACTGACAGAGCTCATGGCCGTGACTAAAATGAGACCTGGTGGTGTGCAGGTCTTGCATGTGACAAGCAGGCAGTAGTGGGGGCAGGTGCACACACGCTTGCTTTCCCTGCTACACCATCCAGATCATCCAGGGGTTATTTAGCTCTCAATAAGGGCTGTCATAAGTCAAAAGTCAGATACTAATCGATACAACAATTACAAAATGTGACCATTCCTGAACAGAATAGAATGAGACCACAGGTTTTATTTTGTGTTGAAACGTCAGTCAAAACCTAGACTTAAAAAAGAGCAGTTTTGAATTATTGTCTTATCAAACTCCGTATTGAGAACTGAGTATATTCCTTTGTATCCAAATCAAGTTTGAAATGTGTATCTAACCCAAACAGCACTCAAACGACGACAACTGCACAGGAGTTCATACATTTAGTATAGGAAAGTACTTGTAAACAGTTTTGGTCAGCTATAACTCCATCGATTAATCGACTAATTACTCAAATTAAGCCCTAATTTATTAAATTACAATGTATGACAAAATGCCTTGAAAAACATAAGTACTAGTCTAATAGTGTCACATGCTTGTTTCCATGGAGGTTGTGTGTTTAATGACATACTGTTTAAAGCAATAACATGTTCATGGAGACAATCAGGTGGCGTACCCTCTACCATAACAGTTAAATATTGCACGTTGTAGATGTTTGATGAAAAAAAAAAAAGTACATATATGACAAATTATCCTTCATAGCAATTTTTTTGGAAACATTTCATTTTTTGTCTTTGAAAGTTATTTTAGGGATGACCAAGACTTATTTTAAACATACATAAAAAAAGGATTACTAAAACAGTAAAAAAAAAAAAAAAAAAAAAAAAAAAGACATAACAGAGCCCCCATAATAGACCCTTGGAGGACCAGGCTGGATGCAGTGGTGCAGCAAAAGGAAACCTACTGCTGCTTTAATCTTCATAAAATGGCAAAGAACGGGGGCACATGCTTTGTTTCTGTCTTTGTCAGCACAAAAGATACTTGTGGAGGAGGAATATGTTCCACCAAGCACCCCTCAAGGGCCACTGTATAGACCCACTCACAGAGCTGGCCATTGTAAATTTATTATGACTTTTTTGCATTCACATTTTCTTCTATTCGCATATTGTACTTTAAACTACAACTGCTTTAGTGCTTTTAGTACTAACATTTTGAAAGTTCCAATATTTTGCTAAATTAACCTAAAAACATACTGTACCTGCTGAACTAGTAGAAAGCCGGACGTGCTTCCGTCCAGCGCATTTCTTATAGTGTTTTGTGTTATTTCAGCATCACTACAAAGCATCTGCTAGTATTGTGTTGCTTATAGCTGATTCAGTTTATTATTATATCATTGCCACAAGAAGGTGACAGACATCTAATCTAAGTGGTCTCTGCAATGTGACAAATAATTTGAGAAATGATCATAGATTATAACACATTATTTTAAATTATCATACATACAAACGTAAACAATCCAGTCTAACAGATAGTCAGTTACAAGACTTAATTCTTAATTGCAGATTGCAGATGCAGTAAAACATAACATCTAGCTATACTTTTGGTATAACTGAACAATAGTAAAAAAGCACTTAAAAGACAAAGTATAATATATTAAAATTCATTTTCTCTGTTTGTTTATTGTGCAAGTTTTTCTAATCTCTTTTTGCCAGGTCTTGTTTATCTGCAGAAAGCAACAGTGAGAATTGTGACAAAGGATGAGCAATAACTTCATTAGACTGAGAGGAACAGGCAGAAATCCTCTCGGAGAAAAAAGTACACCGTAACATCTTGTTCTTATCTTCCCTTCTGTGACTGTGTGTTTCTTTTCAAACCAAATTCCACTCAATCCATTCATTCTGCTACTACTATATATTCATCTTCGTTTTCTCCTCCATTCTCCCGCCCTTGTGTTGTATTCCCCTGGCTGTTCCTCCCACTCAATCTTACTTATTTATTGTTTTGGTCTTAAATAATAGGCAGAGGCTGAGAAGAGGAGCGGAACAAACAGAGGTAGAGAGAGAGACAGAGAGAAATGGAGAGAGAGGCAGAACAGGTGATAAGTAGCCAGATTGGAAGCACTGGCTGCATGTTGCATCAATGCGTAAATGGAGAGTCGTGTTTTTCTTCGCACACAGAAAAACAAAGCACAGATCACAGCTGGCCTTCTCCCCTCAGGGAAACCCGTCCTGTCACATTATGGCGCTATAGCAGCCATCTAAGACCTATACGCACGATGCACAACACGGTTAACAATCCTTATATGTCTTTGTGAAGTCTTCACTGGCACCAAGGTGATTTACTTTGTTGGGTGTGTAACAAAGTGTAGTTTAAGTTAGATGTCATTTCAAGGACTCCAAAAGTACAAATTATGGACATTTAGAGTGATAATGTGTACACAATTTAACAGATATGTAGTATTTGCTCCAACTAATGTAGCAAATGTAAAATTGTAAATTTACCTGCAAAGGCGTTCATTGTTAATCTATAAAGGACACAAACACAACATTGTTTGAGCCATAGCAGAATCTGGCAACCCAATGTGAGCATCTCATTTGACTTGTTTGACTCCTGTTTTTATGTTTTTGTGAGTTGCAAATCACATCTTTATAGAAATACAGTAGGTAATTTGATTAAAGCTGGTGAACTTTTTTTCACATAATAAGTTTAATAACCCTTCCCCAGAAAGTGCACTGTAAAAGCAGAACTTTGATTAATTATTATTATTATCTAATAATTAAATCTTTTATCTTTTCAAGCTTGTAAAATAGAGCCATACGAGTCACTAAAATGACACTTTGGGGTAAGGCTGTGCAAGGATAATACCTCTGCTTCACTTTTGTGTATGAAACTGTTGTTCTGAAGCTTTGCTATCAATGCATGTGAACACTAGGGATGAGCAAAAGAGATTGTGAGGGCTAACAATGAGTTAGAAAGGTTTAAATACCTACTTCCTTATTTCACTGTTGGAAATGTAGGCGCCCCAGCTTTAGGACACATACACTGTATTTTGGAATCTTATACAATATTTCATACATTTTCCTATATCCCCATCAATCCCTATGATTGTTGAATGTGATATAGTGTGTTCACAGATGTCATTTTTTTGTTTTAGTTCTCAAGATGTGTAAAATGCAACAGTTATAATATTCATTTTATGGCTTAAAAGATCCCTGAAGTCATTCTTGATACAGTCCAGCATTTATTATCTGAGTGACTATGTGAGACTCATGAATGTTGCATGCATTGTTCCAGGAGGAGACGCTGTGGAGTGCTACTTTAACTTGCCACTGCTGCAATGAGGTCTACAGTGTATTCTGCAGCACAAATTAAGAGAACACATTTCCTTTGAGAATGTGGTTTGTCTCAGCACTTGGCGTAGACTTTAACAAACTTCTAGGAGGCGAACTCCTATTACTAAGTATTGTTTTAGAGACATGGACAGCATTTTTGCACGATTGATTGAGTAAATTATGGATTTGTTCAAGCCATTTTATTTTATTTTTCATTTTTTTGGCTTTTAACAATTTGGTGAGACCTAGGCACTACAACAGCACAAAGAAGTGCAAGTACAAATAGCCAGAGTTGATAAATAGCCATTTTGTCTATTATTTATACTAATTTCTCATCACAAATCTGTGTCCATTATGCTATCCTCTGCTCCAGCTTTCTCAGCATCTTCAACTTTTTTGTTCCTTCTCCACTCGTTTCAGTTAATACCTTAGTCTTGAAAGTCAGTTGGCTAGTTGTACTTTATTGATCCCCGAGAGAGATTTGTTCTTTTGACCCATCCTTCAATGCCGGTGGGAAAACCTGAGGATTAGCCAGCACAGTGCATCGGACCCATCTCCTTGAGCTAGGCTTGGTCAGGACTACTTTATATTCTTTTACAATATACTTTAGTAAAATGTATGGAACGTACGTTAAGCAGTAATCAAGAATATTCTATTGGAAAAACGAACAAACAAACAAATATTTGTGTCAAAACAAATATGGTGGTCTACAAGTAAAAAATAATAATTAAGCTTTCTTTACTGAACATATTGCTATTTCATTTCCTAATAACTTTCGTTTTTCGTTTCATTTGTTTTTTTCACTAATGCATAAATGATCTGTATTTTCAATTACTCCAAAAACACTAGTCCTAATCCCCAGTCTCAGTTGCTCTTAAAGGATTTTCTCATTTAAGTACTCATGCCAAGATTTTCTTTGGTCTGAAAATGAAAAAAAGATGCTTGTTACTGTGGAGGAGTGGGAAATGAGACAGAGGAAGTGTAGAGTGAGAGAAGGGCTGACAATGGGATGAGAGAGATGGCAGTCTTTGTAGTATGTGTGGGTAATTCCACCCAGCTCCTCTGTGAAGCTGCTCTGTGATTAAAACTATCAAAAGAGCAGGGATTCTTCTTTTGTCTGATGCTCACACAGTGGTCATGTGACAGAAAGTACACCCACATATATTACAAGCCAAAGTTATCTCATTAAGTGAACTTATACAATGCAACTAGAAGCTCAGGGCCTTTGGGTATCGAAGCATGTTACATACAGTAACACTTTCGAGAAGGGAGGTAGGTTAATATTTCATACTTTTTGTGTTGTACCAATGGGTGGCGTAGAATCAAACTACTCTTTGCTACAGTAAAGTGCTTTGATATGGCTAAAAACATGGGGGCGATGTACATCTAGCTTCAACTTCTCTTTTTTGTTGTTGTTCTGCGGTAGTATGTGTGTGATTTTTAGCTGTAAAATGAATTGTCTTTTTGGAATAAATATATAATTGATTGTTACAGTAATAGCTGCAATAATTTCATCAATTGCATTTGTATTATATATACATTGTCCATTTCTCATTTACGCTTATGCAACAACATTGCCATCTTGTGCTGTTACAACAAACCCCTATCCACCAACACAGAGGGAGGCTGGGTAAAGAGTCTTGCCCAAGGATATGGCAACATGCACCAGGGATCAACCCCCAAACTTTTGAATGTGTGACTAATTGAGCAGCAGCCACAACATAGTCCCTTATTTGGACTACATATGTATTTTTGGCCCATAGTTGTTGCTTTTAGGCCATGTTTGGTAGAAATTATTCAAAAAAGTAAAGATGAAAGTGTGAGCTTGTGTCCAGCCACAGGGGACAGACGGTTTGTGGTTTCTCCTGCCTGCACTCAGCCTCCGTCTCTGAGGCTTCTAATTAGAATGTATCTTTGGTGGTCTCTGTAAACGCGTGTGGATTTGTCACACTGCCACTGTTAAAGTACAAATAAGAAAAACACCATGACAGTACAACTAGCACAAGAAAGTACATCTGGAGCAACATGGAGGGCTTGTTTGGTTAAAAAAACAACACAGTGGCAGATGGGGAGCAGACAGCGTAAAGAGAGAGCTATAAAGGTGTATATTTTGTTGTCAGATGAACCAGACTTTAGTTAAAACAGAAAGGGCTTTTTAGAGAACTCAAACCTCCTTCTCCTTGACTCCTCCATATTAAAAATAAAACAAAATAGTATTATTGTATTGTTTGAAAGAAACACAGGAAAATAGCACGCAAGAACACACAAAAGATTTACAGATGGTCCTTCTAATTGCTGATAGATGGTGGTATGCAAGTTACTATTACCAGATTTAAAGGTACCGTATTTTCCGCACTATAAGGCGCACCTAAAAGCTTTCAATTTTCTCAAAAAACTGACAGTGCGCCTTATAATCCAGTGCGCCTTATATATGGATCAATACTGAGCCGCAACTACGCAACCACAGCCACTACTGTAGCTTCTATTCTATGCGCCTTATAATGCGGTGCGCCTTATATATGAACAAAGTTTTCAAATAGGCCATTCATTGAAGGTGCGCTTTATAATCCGGTGCGCCTTATAGTGCGGAAAATACGGTACACTATATAACCTTTCTTGAAAGAAGTTAGTTTGCCCCCGACGTGCATGTAATTTGTAATGAACATGATTTGTCATTTGATTTAAAAACAGCATGGAAGCCTTGTATCTCTATCTCTACGTCGCAAATCTGGGAACTCGTAAACAGGATTAATGCAACAAGGCTGAATGAGTAAGTTTCAATAAGTTACATTTTGCCTAATAGGTGTCCTTTAAATTAGACTGGTTATTCATTATTTCTATTGTCTTTGTTATTTAGTTTATATATAATTAATGTTTCACAACTTAAAGTAATTTCTGTCCAGCCCGACGCTAACCTATGCATCGCATTATCCGGCATCTTCGAGTTACTACATTTGTAACTTTTTCAATGGCAGACTATTATACTGCAATGACAACAGAAAGATATCACTAAACCTGTCACACTGATAGTAACTGACACAAGTGAAACTTTTTCCAATATGCCTGTTGTCCATATCAGTTGCCCAATGTCCAACATACAATACGGCAAAAGTCTAACAGGCGTTGGTCCTAATACTGGTCATATGTAATAGAACTGAGATAGAAAAGTGTTTTGTGTGCGTGTGACAGCTGATTGCGCGAGCGTGTGCCGAGATATTGCTGGAGATGGATAATAAAGCAATCTGTCTCTGGATCTTGTAATTTAAAGCGCTGCTCGTTCCTTGGTCCTCCCTCCGCAGCCCATCTCCCATCTCATCTCCGCCAAATTAGATCGGAGGAATGGGTTTGCGCTTGCCCCCCACCCACCCCCGGATGTGCACGCGTGTGGATCCGTGACAGTGTGTGCGGGTATGCAAGCACCGGCATAGGCAAACTTTCTCTCCATTATCATACATTAACATTATCGCCCTCATGTTCTGCTTTATTTGTCTTCCATCCAAGCGCGCCCAATGTGTGAATGCGAAAAGCCAGCTGTCGAAAATGACTTATCGATTTCTCTCCTCCCCATATCTCCTTCCGGTCCCTCCTCAATTTGTTCACCTGTTACTCGGGGGTGCCTTTGGCGGAGAGAAGGATAAGTCATTCTATTGTGGAGCCGGGCGCAAGCTCCTGAACAGAATTAAGACAGGAATGAGGCTGTCTGAGTAGATAGCCATTTTTCACAGTCAAGTCAATGTTACTTTCTGTCACAGGTTCTCTTTTTTAAATGAAGAAGCATGCATTTGCTGTAAAAAACACTGACAATAAAAAATACCATTGTGCTGCATATTTATTGGAATTTACTTTGTTTCATTCAGTTTTTTCTACAGTGTTGGGCTCTATTTTATCTTTACCTAGAAAAGTTTTGCAGTAACAACTACAAATGTATCAAGTGTTTTATTTTGAGTAACATTTCATGGATGGACAGAGCCTTCACTGTGGCTATGGGCTATGGACAAGAGGCAGGTCGCACATGGGTTCAAAGTAGTATTTGATTCCTGGATTAGATTTATTTGACAAGGGTTCAGCACTGAAACAAACAAATTGTACCAATCCCTACTGTTTTCAGAGTCAGGCTGATCATGCAATGATCAACAATGTGTATGAAACTACCCAACTCAACTCAACCTAATAGCCCCAATTTGAGAGAGCATAAAAGTTCATTCTCAATCCGACCTCCACAGCCCTGTCACTGAGTCACGGGAACTCGTGTCCTTGCATTTCCCCTCTCTACAAACCACATTCTCAAAGCAGAAAGCAAACTCTCCTCAACGGCAGGTGGCGCTAGTGGCTAAATTGTGCAGACAGGATTTTTGTAAATAAACTAGTAAAAATTAGATTTTATTATCAATAAGCTATAGCCCTGAACCCTGACATGAAAACATGGTATCACATGAATATTGATTATTACAGCTTTAGGCCAAATTATATTTGGATTTAAAAAAGGCTAAAATTAAAATTAACTTCAGCGCATTATCATCAAGATATGTGCTGAGAGTTATTTTATTTAAAGCTGAGTTAAATGTGAGTATGGAGCATGGAGCCAATCATAGTGCTCCTCCAAAAACAGCCCTCTGTGCTCCGCTGAGGTTCAGAGATTATCTCCTTGGTGTGAAAAGGCCATAAGAGAGAGAACATAATTGAGAAGTAATTATAGGTTATATGAAATAAAACAGGCTACTGCAAAGTCCAAATTGAAGCTGCAATTATTAAAGGCACTGTACCTGATTTTTACTGTTGGCATTATTAGCTCAAACTTATTCCTCACTTTCCTAACTAATTTCTAGCATCCTAATTATTCAAAACGCTTAATAAATGCGATTCACAAACTTCAGAGACCAGAGCGGTCGCAACCAGCGCATAAGTTTTACTTAATGGTTCGCTGCTTTTACAGTATATCTATAGTAGTATAGTATATATATATATATATATATATATATATATATATATATATATATATATATATATATATATATATATATGCTTGATCACTATTGATATGTTTTTTTTCGTTTTTATTTCCTTTTAAGCTAAAAAGGTGGATTTTAGCACAGTTTAAAGTTTGGATAAGCAGTATCGCTTTATTTTAAAATGATTCTTGCTTTATTCTAAAATGATTCTTCTTTATTTTAAAATGATTCTGTATGTCTTTTTGTGTTTTGTGATTTGAATGTTATTTAAAGCACTTTGAATTGTCTTGTGTACGAATTGTGCTCTACAAATAAACTTGGCTTGCCTTGCCTTGCCTATCAATACGAGTGATACCCATTTCTACATGTATGACTGAGATTGTCTATCTTGCTTCATATTTCATTATTTAGCTTGAAAAAAATAAAGTCTGCCAAAGGGTATGAAAATGAATTAAGCAATTTTCTCACCAAATGGACAGATTTTAATCAGCTTGAAATGAGGCAATATGTTGAAACTAGTCAGAAATGTCATGAAAAATCTATCCATTTCAAAAATACATCAAACTAGTCAAATCTGCTCAAGTTAAGATTAATATTCTGAGGTCATCATTGTAGAGCTATGTTTATGTTTTGCGGTATGAAGACTGGATTGACTCTAAGCATTTCACTTAGGGAGTAATCCACATGGGAAGAACAACCTGAACCTTTACATTAGACTTGTCCGGACTTAAACCCACAGCCTTAAGGTAAAGTGGTAAATAACTTCATGTAAACTCTGCGACCTTTACAGTAAAATATTGTATGTGCATGTACCTTGGTTGGAGTCGAAAATGTTGACATTCTTGGTGAATTTGGAGTTCTGATGTCCTGCCCCCTGCCTCAATCCACCCAGCAGACAGAGCCTCCCCATGGGGTCCCATATCACCCCAGCGTAGGAGCGTTTACAGGGCTGAGCAGGCAGTGTGCTCCAGCTACGCGCCTCTGTGTCGTACACCTCCAGGCTCTTCACCGGCCTTTTGCACTGACGCCCACCTGAATAAGAGAAAATTAAGTTGTATCATAAAGTCAGTTTTCAAATGAAATGCCTGAAGTCACAATATGACCTCTGTGACTTTATCTGCAAACATCTATTAAGTGCTGTCCTCTATTATGCCTCTTCACTGAATATTCAATTACTCTGGACCATCTGTCTCACTCTCACATGTATTCTCTCTTATTGAAACTAACCTTATACACTTCACTTTTCATATAAATACAGCAAAGCAACTCTTGCATTGTTTCCTTGCTTTGTTTCTTTGTCTGATCAGGCGTATCACAATATTCGCTGACAGTCTTAGGGAATATTTGTTTTGGTTGCAAAAGAACATTTTATTATCAAAGTTGATGAAAGTATAATTGCCAAATTGTAGTTGGTTGAGGGCTCAGAATCACAATATCTGTAAAGTATCTGTCCGGAATGAGGTCAATAGTTCTTAATCTGTTGTTACTCAGGATTGGGCAAGATTTTGTGCCACAAGATCTCGCAAGATAAATAAGTAAAAATTATCTGGTGTTTACATTTGGTTTGAAGAGAAAAATTGTCAGAAATTGATGAATTACACTCAAAAAGGTAGAGATACAATGACAAAAATATATATATGAGATGAGACAAAATTTGTGATCTGAACTGCACAAATATTATTTTGTTATATTATTATTATTATTATTATTATTATTATTATTATTTATTTATAATTATTATTATTATTATTATTATTATTATTATTATTATTATTATTATTATTATTATTATTATTATTAATAATAATAATAATAATAATAATAATAATAATAATAATAAATTATCAGAAAAATTACATCTCGTTCTTGTGGACCTGATCTGGTGTCTTGCCCCTCTCACTTTTGGTCTGCATCACTCAAATTGCTGGGGAAATCACTGATTCTGATTTGTAGGATCAGTTGCATATTTATGTATGTCCGTACCTGCTACATAAAGCTTGTTTCCCAGCAGGTTAGTGTTAGCATCGTAGCGCGGCGTGGGCATGGGAGGGAGCAGGGCCCACACATCCTTTCGAAGGTCGTACTGTTGCAGGATGCTACGAGGCAGCAGGTCTGCACCCATTCCCCCCACGGCCAGAGCTCGGTTTTCTGCACACCAAGTCAACAAGTCAAGTAAGGTGCTGTTTACAGGTTATTAGAAATCTTGTTATAATCAAACTGCTTAGTATTGGCATAAGCATGACATAAGAGGATGCTCTTTCTCCAGGAGCTCTTGGTTTCCCTACCCCCATAAATTGTACAACTTGTATGAAAAAAACAACACATAAATTAACTTACTTTGAGAACATTCAGAATGCTTTTAATAAATTTGAGCAAAATTCAAATACAACAACTGTTCTCACTTGAATTCTATATTTAGTGAGGTGTATATAAAGTGCTGGCGAGGTGCAGGGCAGGAGCAGGATGTGAGGGAAGCTGCTGATGAGGCATGAGACTGTGACAGACATGAACAGGACACACAGTGCTCCTGCAGAATGCACAAGTCCGTGTCTGGCGCTTTGCTTTGACACTTCCCGCATAAGAATGGATGTGGGTGAGAGTGTCAAAACTCCAAAAAACACTGCAGAAAGAAGTCTGAACGCAAGGAAGACCAATACATGCAAGATTTTATTATATAATGCGATTTTATTTTTGGCCCACTCGAGACCTGCTATAGGAAAGAAATATCTCATTACCTGTTGTTCATTATTTTATATCCAAAACAATGATCCTACAAATGTCAATACAAATTGCATCATTTAGCTGACTGCATGACTGACTATCCATTTCAAAATATCATGCTCGTTTAATTTGGTGCGATCGATCATTCTGTCAGACTATTTGTCTCAGTTTTGGCTTGTGGGGATGGGCAAGGGGAGGGGGCAGCACGAGGAGGGCCAAGTATTGAAGATGAGTCAGGGAGATTGAGAGAGCAGCGTGATAAAACATACAACACATCCAATAACTGTGTTTACAACATCTATCTGAGTTGTACCGCACTCTGACAGATGTGCTACTTCACTGAGCACAAACTAAGAACCAGGTAACCCATGTAACACTTGATTGGTCCAGTTATTATTTACATACGTTCAATAGAGTTTATGCAGATGACATCACCGAATTCTGAATTTTAGTAGTGAGTGGCAAAAATGTATGAGAGTCAACGTGAAAGAGCAGCTATTGTCTAAAAATAAATATCAAGGTCTGTAACGTGGCTATATATTAAGTTTGTATCCGACGTCTAAAAAAAGAAAATGAAGTAAACAGTAGAAGAAAACCATTACGCTCACATTTATCACTGACAGACTTTAGGATCACACACAGTGGAACTGATTATCGTTCTCTCTTTAAATAAGATATTTCTGAGTTTGTGGGTTGAGAAAAATAATTGTTGTGTGAGTTGAAGTATCAAAAATCTCCAACTGCCATTAGGAAACAAGCTAGCTAAGCTCTGCACAGACAACAGAGCAACAACGGAGAAACTAGTTCCACTTTCCATTTTATCTGTATAAAACTAAACAACAGCTACAAAGAAAAAAAAAGAAGACAAAAAAAGAAACATTTTGTCAGTTCAGCCACAGAGTCAGAATGGTTCGTAGCCTTTTTAAAATAAAAACATGTCGATGAATAACTTCATTAGCATTAATAAACCCCATAGAGGTGAGTAAACATTATTAAAAAAAAAAAAAAAAAAAATTTTTTTAAATTCTGCTTCCAGTCCTGGATGTTCAGTTATTTGTGTTTCGAATGTGATCTAAAAACCTAAGATTTAAAAAAAAAGAAAATGTCATTTAAACAATGTATTTCTTATTTTTGTGATTACTACTACCTCTTCTTACTACTTCTTCTTGCTATAAAAAGAAGACGAGAAAAAAATGTATGATGTTTTTGCTGTGTGATTTGTGGTGAATAAAATCATATGTTTTGAGGTTAGAAAGCAAACCACACAGATCAGGGGAGGGTAAAAAAAACTTTCCAACTTGTCGTTCAAAGTACTTTTGTCTTTCACAAGTGGGTGAAGTGCAAATGCATGTACCTTTGACCGTGATGGAGAGGCCCATGAGAGGCTCCCGCAGCGCGCTCCTCTTCCTCCACCTGCCTTCATCTGTGTGGTACATTTCAACCACCTTCACAGGGCTCTGGTCCTCCCCCACGCCCCCCACCACCAGGATCTGCTTCCCAAGAACAGCCACAGCCGCCCCCGCTCGTGGTGTGGGCATCTGAGGGAGCGCGATCCACTTGTCACCCTGGTACGAAGAATCAAAGCAAGTCAGTTAGGTGGACAAAGTGAAGTACATATTTCAGTCTACTATGAAATGATTTTAAAACAAATCTAATCGCAAAATTTAAAAAGAAGAAATTGTAATTAGGCCTGTCACGATAACAAATTTCTCCAGAAAATCTCACAATAAAATAGAAACAACTTTATCCCACTGATACATTAACCCTAAAGCAAGATAATCCAAACCCTTTTCTAAATGTACAATAACATAAAAAACAAACAAACTTGCAAATAAATAAATAGTACAATAAAACATTTTAGTACTTAGTTGATAAAGTAATTATCGTGACTGATCTAATTGAAATTAGGTATTTTTTCTAAAATATCTTAGATTTACAACAAAATAACAATAGCAAAGCAATTAGCCACTTTTATTCCTTGTATTGATCAGTCCCAATTTGACTTTTTTCTGTCTTTTTGTTTTCAAAAACAAATAAATAAAAAAAATTGTACTAAACTTTGTGTGTCAGTCAATGCTACTGAACACAAATGCACAGGCTCTTACTGTCACATGATTGGTGTTGTCGAATAGTCTGTAGCTGATCTGCAAATGATTTGCTGACAAAGGAATAAAAAATTAAGTAATTTTAATTTCTCTAGGACTAACAAAGCCCTTGTACAAATCACAGTGAATTTTGTTGTTTTGTTTGTTGTCTGCTGTTATCTAGATTGGGTTTTGCACTATTGTTCTAATCTTATGTACATATTGCATTTAACTTACTTTTTTCTCCTTACACATATTTTGTTTGGCATGCCTTTATTTTAGCATAGTCTATAATTTTACTACTATCATTCAAAGTTGTACATTGCAGCTTACTGCCAATGAGAGTTCCTAGTTTGTGAATTTCCTTCACTGACAAGGACAATAAAACATTTCTGATTCTGATGTAGATATATCTGCATATTTTCAACACAAACACAGTAGATCTGATAGTTCTTTACCTCAGGGGAGTAGAGCTCCATTGCGCCACACGGCCGCCCTGCAGCATCGCAGCCCCCCAGCATGTACATCTGCCCCCCCACCTCGGTCAGGGTGTGATAGACTCGCCCACTGGACAGACGGGCCAGACTCTGCCAGTGGAACTCCTGTGCCGAGGGCAACGCCATGGCCCTTAGCACCCCACAGAGTCACTGAGGTGAACCACAAGCAGGCAGGAGAAAACCGCCAGTCAGGGATTTTTCTATTAAGGCCCAGGGAAAACCGGAGGTGTTGAGTGTGGACCCAGAGGGCAGCCCAGGAGGAGCGGAGCAGGAGAGGTCTAGGATTAGTTTACATCAGCCTGGACTGGTCTGGTCTCTGGAGAGGCCACTCCACTGCTGCTCACAGGGCCCTGCAGGAACACAGAGGTAAAAAATAGAATCAACTACACAGCAAAATGACAACTTTGAGTAAACATGCCGAGATGAGCACGATTCAAATGATCATCTGAAGAAGAATGTAGTGTTGATGACAAGGTGTTTTGCATGGAGTTTTCATGTTCTGTGTCTGGGTAGGTTTTGCAGCAACAAGTTAAGAGTAGGGATGGGCAATATATCAGTTCCAGTATCAGCCAATATTGAAAAATTAGCTGACATTTGGCACCAGTATTTTTTGGCCAGTGCCCCAGTCTCTCTGCTTTCCCATATCCAGTTTGTCCCCAGTGCATCAGATTTGTTTTTGTTTTTTAACAGACTAATGACCAAAAATGTAAAAAGAAGTGGACATCGAACTAGGCTGCATGTTTGCACAATCATGCCACAAATGATTTTATATCTCAGACAGGCATTTGAAAAACAAAATATCAGCTATAGGGTTGTCAAAAGAATCAAAAATTGGATACTAATCGAAACTAGATCTTTCTCAGCTTTATGAGAACTAGTATAACACCATGTGGTAACAGGTAACATAAAGAAAGTAATATTATTTTATGTTAAAAGGAACAGATATTGTATAAAAAGAAAAATGTGGACTTGAGTAGTGAGCCAATACTTTTGTATTGAACACTAGAACCAGCAAATAGTGATCAGATATTATTTCGGGTTCAAAAAAAAAAAAAAAATCCACATCGGACTATCCATAATGGAGAGTAGACTGATCCTTAAGCAAAGTACTCCTGAGCAAAATCCTGACTGAATGGACCCAGAGTCACCTGATCACTCACTGCTCCTCACAAGTGGCACTGTGTGGAAGATGGGTTTGCATGCATGACACAGAATTCATTCATAATTTAAAAATGTTAAATGTGATCTTAATCTAAAAGTAAAAACACACACAGATGTCTCTATGCAATGCAACATCTCTATCCAATGCAACCACATTCCAATCTTGACTAGTAATAGCACAAAACACAGTGTAACTCTCCAGTCTCATTCCTGCCTGTTAGATGTGTGAGCGTTGACCTACCTCCACCATTACCAGTCTAAAAAAATGATAGCCTTCTCTTCTGCTCGTCTCTTATTGGCAGGAAGAGAAGTGACAAGGCAGCTGTAATGTTTGGTTTTCCTGTCTTGTCGTGATTCTGCTGCTGGTGCTATCCCCTGGAGATAACGCTTCCTGAATGTAACCCACTTCTCCTGCCCGTGTTCCCTTTCAGAGATGGAGGAGGAAGTCTGTCACTGGTGTGGGAGGCAGCTTCCAGAATAAACCCACCAGGCGTGAGCTACACTAATCCAATTCTGACACCATCACCTTAAATGCCCCATATCTCCTTTTTAAGTTGTCAAAGAGGGATTTTCATCATTTACTGATGTGGCTCTTTTTGGTAAAACATTATGCGATGCAAAAGCCATGTGCCAGAAGAAAGAAGAATAATCATTAGAAATAGGGAATGTTGAATATAGAGCAGTGACTTTGGTGCCGTTGTCCCTCAGCAAGACACTTCACCCACCTTGCATTGAATGAATGTGGTGTGTGATCGGTGGTGCCACCACCAGATGAACAGTGAATTAATAATGCAATGGCAAAAATAAGGAAAATACAAATCTGTTAGTATTATTATTATTATTGTCATTAAAGAGGGTACCTGCTTTTTTATTGTAAATTAGAAAATGTTTACTTTTTCACCACAGGATCTTGTAAAGCAGCACAAAATTAGACCATTGTGTGCTGTCTGTGGCTAATGGTACAGTATTTTATGTCTCTTCAACCTGTAAGCAAGGACTGAAAGCAGCACTCTGATTGGCTGCGCTTGGGCCTGTGTTTTACTTTGTTGTCTGAAAAAAGATGTTCTAGGCATGCACGCACCTTAAATAAAATAAAAAGTTAATATAAAGTGAGAGCTAGGAAAGTTAGATTTTAATACCTGCGTTTGCAGCGTGAAAATACTGCAGCTTTAATTTACGTTTTTCGTAATTAAAAAAGCTGGTCTAGAACAAACTTGTCTACTGTGATTTGAACACTGCTTAATCCATTGCTTGTGAATATTAAATAGCATTGCGTGATTGTTGTTGTTGTTTTCACCTTTATTTGACGAGGCAAAACTGGAACTTTAAAAACAAAATGTTGTGATGGCCCAGGAATTCTAGAGAGCATAAAAAGGGGAAGGAAAACGGAGTGAACACAGAAAGAATTTGCTATTAGATTAATCAATACACAGTGAGATTTAATCATTCATTAGTAAATGCAAGTACTCAAAAATGGGATTTTGTTTACATTTAAAAGCAGAGAGAAATCATAGACTCTAGTTTGAGCGAGTTCTGGGCCAAGCTCTAATAATCAGTGGTAAATCAAGAGGACCTGGCCTTCTTTAAATTTTACCAGGGTATGATGAGTCCCTGTGACTCACCTCAGTCCCCTAATGAACAAACGGGGGCTATTACAGCAGTCAACAGTTATCAGCGTAACGTTACGGAAGATCATTGCCGACCAGTGACGTGTCCTTATTTTAACCAGACTGGGACACACTGATATCAATCAGTCAATTTTACATCTCTATTTTACATTACATGTATTATAAATATCAACATTTGTAAGCATGTATTTACTGCTAATAACCCTGCCTAAACAGAGAGCAGAGACAGACACAAAAGCTAATGGATTTCAAATTTGTTTTTAATTTGGTTGGTGATTGCTTCAGATACGCTCCAACATTTGCTTTACCACCTTTAATAACCCAAATTGACTACAAACTAAGGCTATAACTAACAGAGAGAGTATTTAATAATTTTCCTCATAAAGCACACATAAGTTGACAAGTAAATGATGGTGGAGGTCACATGGGAACTGGGAATGAATGTACCTAACAGTGGAGCAGCAAGACTAGAGCATCTATTTGGGTTGAAGATCTGGGCTCTATATTTAACCTCGCACAACACTGCAGCTGCAAGATATTAAACTTGTAATTACCAGTGACAGTCAAAAGAATGTAAACTAAACAGTTATTTCTTTTATAGTCTCAAACTGGGTGAGAGCCTATACATATAAAGATTTGATATTTGTTCATAAAAAAAGTTGATGAAAAAAAACAAAACAATATAAATATATCAAGTTTTTCAAAACAGCAAAAGATGCAGTGAATCTCTACAAAACGATGACCCTGTAGACTACATAATATTAGCGTCCCAAAGGAAAGCATTCAGAGCTGGCATTTTCAAAGATTAAAAATACTTTGTTCTTTTAGCCTAAAACAATTACTTTTTGCCCGCAGAAGCATGCACAGAAATTAATAATAAACAAGCCTGAAAATCCCGCAGTAACACTTCAAGCCTTTCCCGCGGCAGTTTCCCATGTGTACCGAACATGCCCCCGTCTCCTCCTGCGCCCGCTCTCCTGTTAGCGCCAGCCTTTATCTACCTGTCACACCTTTGATTGTCTCCCACACAGAGGAATAAAGGACGAGGAGATAAAGAGAGAAACGTCCTTCAGAAGAAAACTCCAGAAGCCGTTGTCATGGCAACAGCCGGGCTTTCCCATGAGGGGCCGCCGCGGTTCGTTTGCACATGGTTACTTATTGCTTGCTTTGCTGCTAATAATGGCTTGTTTTTAAAAAAAAGGACAAAAATATAAATAAAACGCATGTTGTCGACCTCAGCAGGAAGTGATTGATAATGAGACGGATTACTGAAAACTGTTACAAGTGGTAGAAAGTGACAAGGTAAAAAAGCAAAGGTACTGTTCTTTAGTTCATTTTTTTGCTATCTTAGTAAGTTTTACCGTGGACACTTTATACTTTTACTTCACAACATTTGAGAGCAGGTACCTGTACTTTCTACTCCACTACATTTTTTAACTATACTGAAAAGTAAACAGTATAGAGCTTTTCTTATGGTTTAACAGATTATTTTTGCATGTTCATTCAGCCTCAATTAAAACCTTTTACTTAAAGGAAAAATATTATATTTTTTTATATTGTTGTTGTTATTAGCCTTTAAACATGCTCTTGAGTACCTTAAAGCAGAACTAAGTAACTTTAGCACCAGAGCTCCCCTCGCAGTTCTCAGATGAAAATACACTGCCAGTAAAAGGAAGCAAAATCTTTTTTTTTTCCTTTTTTTCCCCTTCCTTTTTTATTTACAAAAGACAGTACAATCACATACAAAAACATTTCATGTCGCCAAATATAAAAAAGTGAGCCAAGATTTTTCAGGAGAGTTTTCATAGGGACGGTGTCAGGTAAGCTGGAAGACTGGTTTTCCATGCAGAGACAGCAGGGGGAGACGGAGGGCTTAGTTCTACTTTAGTAGATGGCACACTTACTAAGTGTGCCATCTCATGTTTTGAAACAAAAAAAAAAGTTTATTATGAACTAAATGAACATCTGTTTCTCTGCTGTTTGCCCTGACACCTACTGAGTTTATGCAGCCATTAGATGGTGTATCTGATTTTCATACATGTGTAACGCGTCCCTAGCTCTCACAAACCCTTTGGCACACTGTGAATATTCACAACCATATATTTTCAGTCACCTGCACGGCTTTAAATCATCTTTTTCTGGACGTCAAAAGGAAACTGGGGTGGACGACCAAAGCGCAACCAATCAGAGCACTGTCTTCAGCTCTTAAAATTAATTACATTACAAGATGTTGACAATGCTCAGCTGACTCATTTTTATCACAAGGTGCTGCTTTTACAATATAATCTATGAGGGAAAACACAATAATTACTTATTTAGAGAAAAAAAGGTACCCAGCTTTAAATAGATTTTTTGTGATACTTTTACTTGAGTATTATTTTGCTCCTGTATCTGCACTTTTACATAAGTAACAAAATTGAGTCCTTATTCCACCACTGTGACGTACTATTTAGTTTGCTACATGTTTTGGTCTTTTTTTGTTTTATTCGTTTTTTGTAATTAACCGCCTGAACAGCTTGAGTTCAACATTAGGCCCACCAGCATCATCTGAAGTCGTTAACAATCAGCGGGTCTCCATCTTCAAACTTTTAATTAAGTTGTGCAGCGCGCTCCAATCAGGGACTCTCATCAACGTAAAACAGTTGAAGCGCCATTCATCAAGTGACTTTTGTCCAATGCGTGTTCATTTCACGTCAGATTTAGATATTGATTTGTGATTGTAGAGCTGGCCACAGTACAGATCAAATGCTTCTTTGTATCGGTCTAAGTTTCTATACAGGCTGAAACAACTAGATCAATTGCAAATAGCTGATTATTATAGTCAATACAAAATTTTGTCATCAAATAATTGTTACCTGGACAACACACAGACTCCAAAACAGGTCATGTTCATTTTTCTGTAAGTATACTGAGATGTCCTCAAACAGCATTACTTTAACTTAACCTAGGTTAAATTTCATAAAACCTCATATTAACTCCCCTTTTACAATATAAAGATCCCCAATTCATCCAAAAATAGATTACATTAGATTAGATTAGATCAGATTAATTTATTAGAAAAATGACTATTACTTGCAGTGCAATAGTTTTTTTTTATATATATATAAACACACATTTTAGGTTTTATACACATATTTTAGGTTAAATCATCTAATGGCTATAGGTCAAAGCTGATTAGATTGGTTATTCGTGACTCAAAATATTTTATTTATAACACTGACTCGCTCAGAGGAAGATCTCTTAAATTTGCTTGCGTAAATCAATACCACTGATATATAATGAAAGATTTGAATGCACTTTACTGCTGTAAATATTAAAGGAAAGGAACAGGAAAGACATGGCAGAGCCGCAGAAAGCATAGCTGTGGAAGACACGTTTGGCAAATACATCAGAGGAAGCACCTACATGTTAGATTTTATTTTGGAGTTAAAGTCACTGAAGCCAAATTGAAGGGAATAGGAAAGCGCACAAGATTGTAAATTACAACAACACACAAGATTTCCAATCCCAATATGGATACTGTGATTTGGAATGCAGAACCTAAGGACAGTTAAGTGTACCATAACACTCAAATCAGTAACTCCATTTTATAAACTAAAGAGTAAATGTAAGACGATATGCAACATCAACAGCGGCCAGTGAATAGTCTTTTAGTCCATTCGTTATTGGCTTAAACCTTAACAAAAGTCCTGTGTCCTTTCAAGTTTTTGACCAAATACCCAATTCCAATTTTGATAGGTAGAATACAAAAAAAGGAAATGCTTGGATGTATTAAATAAAGACATGAAATTTCTAAGAGAAGAGAAAGCGAGAAGGTTTGAGCTGGGGAACCAGACTTTATGTAAAAGAGCATTTCATTTTCCCCGGTGGAGTATATTGTAAACGCGGCTTTGTGTCAGACTCTGCTGCTGTGCATTGTCTGCATCTATTTGTAAAGTAATGAATTGATCGCAAACTTGGAAGATAAAGTCTGATTGTTACGTTGTTGCATTTTAAAGTGAGAGCAGAATGTCTGTGCGTCTTTTGTCCATCCTGCTTAGCCTCGCTGTCTGAAAAAGCTGTTCTTAAAAAGTGCCCAAAAATGTATGCAATCGAGTTTAAACAGTTTTGAGTTCAAACATTGAGTTCAAACTGTTTTAATATATGCTTCCTCCATTTACAGTTTGAAAATGACATCTCAGCTCTAAAAGGAGGCAGTAATACCTGGTTACTCAGGCTTTGTTCCTGGACACAGGATGACCGAGGCAGACCCACTCTCTGTCAGCACTGTCTTCAGCAGGTAACAGCTGGCAATGTCAGCTCCTGAAAAATCACACCATCACTTATTCCAACTTACAGAAATCTAGGCCGTTACTACAGCAACCAAGGCAGTGAGTATCTTGATGCCAGAACAAACACATGTAATGTTAAACCAATACTACAATCTGTGGATGATTCAGGCCCATATGAGAAGCAAAGTCTTCTTCTGTCAGAACATAAATTGTTTTTTTTGTAAAAGACCAAATAAAAGTAATGCATATGTTTCCGTAGATTTTTGTCATGTTTATTACTTGAATTCAGGAAAAAAAAAAAGGAAATATTTAGTGCAAATAATCTATTAACTAAAAAGCATGGGAATTAAGGAGGAGGATGGGAAAAAACATTAAGGAGATATTTATTTATCTGAATGTTTTGAAATAAAGAAATTTGAAATGCAAATGCTCTAAATATTATGCTGCAAAAATTGCCCCCGAAAAAAGGAGCTTTGGCCAAACCATACTAAATGTAACCCATTGCTTTTCTGCTTCCTTCAATCTGATACAGTCTATTCTGTTTTGGCAAACACAGGTCTTATCTGGCTAAGTTCAATACAGGCAGCCTCTTTGTGGCGACTCCTTTCTGTTGATAATGTGCACCATTTTTCCCCTGGCATCAAGAGAACAAGCAGAGAAAGCAGTCTGGCATAAAACTTACATTTTTATTTGGCATAGCTTCAAGGGTTTGGTGTAAATTACAGTCATTATTTGCAGAGTTCTTTGGCAAATAAACTGGGTTAGCACAATGGGCTAATTGTTTTAGTGTGTTTTAGTGGCTGATTTTACTCTCCAATAAATGTTCTGCGATATTTCAACCTCGGCCAAACCATTTAGTCAACAGGAACATTTGGGTACATTTCTGATTGCTATAATATCCTTTGAACATCATCATCAGGATAGTCCCAAAAAAATATCAAGGTATCACGTATTGGGTACATTACGGACCATTTAAAATACTATTAAATCAGAATGAACATTTCCGGGGAGCAGAATGAAGTCAAACAAAACACATTTTCAATTATCAACTGACATCGGATAGTGATTTTAACAAAGATAAGCGTAAATAAGATAAGATATTGCAATTATAAGGGTAGAAATGTCAGCTATAGTTATCTTGTCTTTCACGAAGAATGTAAAAATACATTTGTTCAAAATAATATATTTTCATAATAAAATAAAACTATTAGGGGCTCAACATCTCTGTATCTGTCCAGTAAAACCTAAAAATCAGGATTTTACTTTCTATCTGAGTGGTTTTCACTTGGCAAGACCACCTTGATTTGTCACAGCTTGTGATATTCTGAGGTTAATCCCAGTTCACATATAATACATATCCAAACACATATATTACACTTTGCTTTTTCCTCAATTCTAGAATTTAGAATGTTTTTTGTTTACAAACCTTTAAAGGGTCTATATTTATAAAGAATTTTGGCCAAGAACACAACAGCACTGAGGAATTCATGTTGATTACTTTCACTTAACCTTTCATCTACCTTCCACTACACTATATAATGGCACTGTTTTATGCAGGATGCCCTACCAACTGCAACTGCGTCACTGATCCACGCTCCTTGTTGCTAACGTAATCTGATGCTGTGTATATGTTCTTTCTCCTACTGTCTCTCAGCAGTGATGAGCTTAACCTCCGGGTCTCTGCCTGCTCCTGTGCTCTTGCCATGTGTCCACTCCGATGTGTTCTCTGGCAGCTTTTTTCCGCCTGAAGTCTGTATGAAGCTGACCGGGTCCAGACAGGATTACGTGGATGTGCTGGCTAAACACAGCACTGCACACAAAGTAAAATCTGATGGTTTTGCAGTGACAAACTCACTCAACCACTTCTCCCTTTGGAGTTTCTAAGATGCCTCCTGGATCAATACGTTTGGGCCTGCCTAGACCTCCAGGGAACTCACAGCCAATGGCGCCTCTTCCCGCTAATCTTATCTCCACTCTGCCGACCTAAACAGACTGCGTGCCACTGCTAATAAATCACCCACAAGACAAAAAGACCATAGTGAACAGAGCAGAAGAATAATATAACCTCGACCACGGACTCTCCAGATTAGCCAGGGCCATCGACATTGTGTATCTTACTTACTTATACTTTTAGCTTTTACTTTGAAGAGTTGCATCAGAAAGTCCTCTGCAATTGTGCTCATATTGGCTGGAAGGCTTGTGAAATGTTTATAGAAGATGCAGTGCATGATGGTATGGGCAACACAATATACTGAATGCCTGCACAGTTAGGGAGGCTGCATTTCGGTTTATTATCAGCCGGCATTAAAAAAAGGCTAATATTTGTTTGAAGATGACACCTTTGATATTGGCTCAGAAACCTGGAAACTGAGAAAGCATTGGATGCATTGGACTTACAAGCTTACACCTTACAACGTAGGTAGGTATAAGGAAGGACATCCATGCATTAGCGAAGCAGAAGAAAGTTAGTCAAAACAGAATATAATAAAAAGATGAAAAATAACTGTTTTGAAGGACCTGAAATTGATTGGGAAAGAAGACCAGAGGTCGATGCATAACCCAATGTGCAGAAATTTGCGAGTTTGATAAGAAACTAAGATTCCAGCTGAATCTACTTGTGAGTAACTGTAACAGCCAATATCCCTGTAACTTTAGGCCTAAGACTAGGCCTAATATACTTGTATTAAGAGTCGCTTGGCTTTTGGCAGTTTCTTTTCGCTGAAATCTCACGCCGCATACTGCAATAGTATTCCACAGATTACAGTGACAAAATGCTCATGGCCAGCTGTTCCTGAGTCTATGTGGTGCCTGCAAACTGAATTAGTCACTAATTGTGCCATGGCGGCTTCCAGCGACTTTAATGATAGAGCTACGAGCTAATCAGTTGTGGCTGGTTGTTGGCTGTGGCTGTTGTGGAGCAGTTGGCATTTCAGATCGGAGCTTCACGCGGCCGTCCCTGGATGTTTTTGCTGGCTCTTATTTAAACGTTCATTTGTGTGTGTGAGAATGACAGATGCTGTAGAAGTGAACACATCGTCGCCGTGGCAACAGTGTGTGTGTGTGTGTGTGTGTGTGTGTGTGTGTGTGTGTGTGTGTGTGTGTGTGTGTGTGTGTGTGTGTGTGTGTGTGTGTGTACACATACAACAGAAAACATATGGACTCCCCCCACTCTTGGTTTCTTATTTAGTCCATTTTAGAAGTGTCCTAAAACACAAAATGAATAATACATACCAGAGAATCTCTCCACATCTGTCAGACAGTCACAGGACAGTAATGGAAATTGAAGTGAATCGACAGTGGGTTCTTTGGGGCAGTACTAAGCCTTAATATATTGATTATGGCTTCAGGAAGAGAAATGGCTTCTGTGCACAGCAGCACATTGGCTCTCACAGTTAATGCTAAATTTGATTAAAATATTAGGAAAAATGTAAATTAAAGACTAAATGATAGTTTTAATTTATAGATTGCCTCAATTTGTTATTTTAATTTTTTTTTTTTTTTTTTGGTCTTTTTATTTACTATGACTCAAAAGTATCTTTAGCATTAGTGTTGACATGCGCCTCTCTTTCTAAACACTAAAATATTCTCCGGGAAACTATTACAAACCTCATTTGTAAAGTCTTAAACATGTTATTAGTGACATTCACCTGCAGCTTACTGTTCACGGCCTGATCTGTCGGTATATATTTACTTTAGCGTCATTAGACAAAAACCCCAAAGAGATAAAACTGGGCAGGAAGTAGTGACGCTAACACTCTGATGTGTTTTAAAGTAGATTTTTCTACAGCACAATAACAGAATTTTTTGCCAACAAGAGGCTACGTTTTTCTGTGAAAATGTAGTTAAAATAACAACAGTCAGTATTATTAGTTTGTGCTTGCTGTTTTGTTGATTTGTATTTTTTCACTGCTCCGGGTCATCTCTCAGTAAACAGAGGCTTGACGTCACACCTCTGTGAACTCTGCATAAGTCCCTCAAGGAAGCTGCTCACAAATGCTGATTTATGTGCATAAAGGGTTTAACACGTCTATGGAGAATCCCTGTGCATTTGATGGATTCAGCTTAGGACAGCCAAAGCCCACGAGGACGGAGCATGACCATGTTACATTTGCTTATTTACGCGATAGTAGTAATTGCATACACGCGCTATATCACGGATGCATAGAAGAGGGTTAGAAGCAGGTTGACGTTCAAGTGGAACTAATCACTGAAGAGCCAAGAGGAGACAGAAATAGTTACAGACCTTGATGCAAACACCACTGGAGCTGTGAAAAGCCTTCTTCATGTGTGGTTGGACTTGACGTGTCTGCAACAAAGAACACACACGTTACATAAGAGGATACATATTTCATTTGCACTGTACTATATATATATACTTGAGTACTGTTGTCTCTTAGGCATCACACACAGACCAGCGTGGAAGTAAGTGCAAGAGGGGAGGGGAGTAGAAGTGAGCCTTGTGATATTGTAGTCGAGTATATTAAGAGGAGCACTGTCTAATGAGCAGATGATAGTGTATGGCTTGCACAGCTAAAACCCTAGAAGAAGCACTGGTTCTATTACTGAAGGGACTTGGGGACATTATAATCCCTGTGGCCTTATAAGTAATTACTATGTGATAGCGAGAGAATGGGCAGCCTATCTACTGTCAGCAAAATTGGAATGAACTCCCCCTTGATTCCTTCGTAGCAGGGAAAATGTGAAGACATTACAAACCGGAAAAACGGACTGGTCGGCGTGACCCACTTTATATCAAAGCAAAATCTGCAGGTTATTATTAAACACATGCATCTGATTGGTTTGCAGGAGTCTTTGCTCTTTTTGGTCAGTGCGGAACTTTGAACTTAAGTATTTTTTTTATTTTACAAATCCCATTTGTGCAACTTTATTTTAGATTTCTTTTTTTTTCCCTTTTTTTATCTTGCAAACTTTCTATTCTCTTATTTTCTTTATCTGATGTTTGTTTGTTTGTCTTCGGCATGATAATTTACCTGGTTTTATGCTGGATGACCCTCTTGTCACCAGTGAACATGATGGGATAGCCCAAGACAGCAGTTTCAAATTTAAAAATAAGTAAATGTATCTTTTTTTTTAACAAATCAAAACCAAATCATTCACCTGTACAAAGATGTTTCTCCTTTTGTCTTTTAGGGGTCACAGTCACATTTGTATGGCCTTCCTGACACTTGGTGAACCCACACGTAGAACTGATGGTAGTGAGTTTAAGTAAGCAAGTTTCAGTAAGTTTCATTTTTGCAACATCCCTCTAAATTTATCATTCCACAGTGGTGTGAAGAGTGAGAGCCCCTTGGGGACCAGAGTAGGAAGAAATGTCACTCTCCTCTCTGAACATGTCTGCAAAGGCTGACTGTAGACAGCCCAGAAAGACAGGCACACTGAATATTGAATAAATGACCTTTCAAATCAAACTATTGTCATAAAAACTGTAACAATAGATCCATCATCATCAATCATTGTGTGGCCTTACTCTTCTGAAGCTGCACCACTGTGGTAAACAAATAAAGGGCCAGGGTTACTGGACATTAACTTTATTTTTGCTAAATTGTGTAGGTTATAGCAAAACTATATTTGTCCATTGCCATTATACTCAGCCTAAATCTAACCTCAAACTTGTAGGTGCAAATAAAATGTGGTTAGATTATCAGTTTGCCAAAAAGAAGACAGTAGCAATGTGAGCCAATAGGCTTCTGTACAATGCTATGGCTTGATCATCAACTAGTGAGCAAGCGTGCAGCCGACGAGCATTTGTTTTGTTGCTTTCTCATTGTTAAAACAAATTCGCTGAACAACAAGCGCAAAATGCATGCAAGTCGAAAATAAACGATTAACTTTTAGTGTCGCTGTGGTCGTGAAGCTCAATGAAAGCACAGCACCGGTCCGGCGGTAATACTTTTCATCTGATCCAGATCCGTGATGAGCTAGTGCTGCGCCTTTTGGAGCCATAACGCTACATTTATTCATAGCTATCAGAGGCTACTTACCTGAATTGTTGGTGTCCGTGGCTGCTCTCGTCGCGCCGTGTCCTTCGCCTGTCCTCTTTTAGATGAGCGGACGGAACCGAGGCTGAGGAGATGGAGGAGGTGGATAGACGCGAGGAAGCGAGGCAACTGCGCGCCGCTCAGAGCTCTCTCCTCCCGCCAGCGCTGCACGGCACAGCTGCCCTCACCGAGCCCCATATAACGCCATTATGTGGGTCACAGATGAACTATTCATTTCCAACTTTCCCCGCGTTTCCTCCGAACCATCGTTCACCCTCCGTGGAGCAAGCAGCGGTGAGAGGGAGAGTGCTGGAGCTACCATAACCTACATGCGGGTGATTGTTTCATTTATAAAAGAGCTATATCCAGGCTCTGGATTCCATGGGCAATCATTAGTTTTACTCAGAAAAGTTACTTTTGGGGTCACTTTTTTCACTGCTCCCAAAACTCTTGGCCATAAAACTTCAACACCTGATGACTCTAGTCTTTTTTTTTTTTTTTACAGAATTGGAATGGACTCAGTTTACTTTCAAATTCATGCAAACACATGTTTACCTGGAGCTCAAATACAATAGACCCTTTAAAAGTTTGCAAACAAGAACATTCTAAATTCGGAATGGAGGCAAAAGTGGAACATACTGTGATATCAGTGGAGAACCTGGGAGTAACCTCAGAATATCACAAAACATGAAAAATTTTGATGATTTTAGAAAATGAAAACCACTCAGACTCATGTGACATCAGAGTTGCTGCAAACATACTTATTATTGTACTTTACATCATGTTTTAGGAAAATATGGTAAACTCTTTGCATTTCTGATGAAGGAACAATCCAGATTAATGGATTTTACTGGAAAAAATCACTCACAGAAATGTTGAGCCCACAATAATTTTTCATTTTATCTAAAGATATATTAGATACTACACCATAAATTAGATTCTTTTGAAGATAAAATCCAATTTTAAGGCTAGAAAATTGTATTTTGTCCATCGTTTGTTATAGAAAAGCAAACTAACTGACCCTGGAAATTCAAATATGTTGCTTTTTCCCCCAACACACACACTTAAAACCATTAGAATTTACACCTAATGTGAGCTAATCATTGAAAAATTTACAGTCAACTTTATTTTGCCTCCAGCCGCCTCCATTCTGTAATCCTGATGATCTTAAAGGGTCTATAGGAAGTCTATTTTGCCGAAGCATGTTTTCTGTGAAGAAGTCAGGACAGTGGCCTAAAATCACATGTAGGCTAAGTAGTTTCTCTCTTGTTACACACACAAGTCCCTTGACCACTCACTATTTCATAACATTTGATGATTTCTTTTCACTGCAGAATTGCAACACTGTGACTATATCTTTATCTCAGCACTTATTTTTAGACTGACAGACTGCTGGGGTGGTAGTTATTAGCCTTCAAACAACAACAACCCACCATTGCGCCCACGTCCCATCAGAGTAAAGTCTATTCTTTGGACAGAAGTGTGCTCCGGAGCAGGACCTCAGTCAGCAGTGTGTGCCCTGTGGGAGTAGCCTGATTACAGCACAATGATTCTCTCTCATTCACTGGACACATAGTCTGTCCCACTGCACTGCTCACATCTGTTCTTCAGCTCATTGAATATGCCTTTTCAAGTATATTATATTGTGAGAGAAAGCCTCCATGTGCTCCTCTGTCAGTGCTCTTTCTGAGCAGGGTGAGTCGTAGGCTGACAGCTGGTCGCTCATATAATTGGACTGCAGGCTTGTCATTCTCCATCACTGATGTTTCCATTGGAGCAGAACTGGTTTGGGAATGGAACCCAGTGCTCCATCTATAATTCAACTGAAACTCAAACTGTGTGTAGCCAGCACTTTTTACTTGGCAAACTCACTATTTGTACAAGGAATGAGGACCTGCATGCAGCCTGGTCCCAGACAAAAGCTACTCTAAATGAGACACAGTATTTTTTTGGTTTAACAAGACAAAACAAAAGCAAAAGCTTTACACAGAAGGATATTGCACTGAACAGTGAGATAAAAAGCTTAAAAGATGCAACATTTATAAGACTGTGTCCAATTAAATTCAAGATAGTTCATCAACTTTGCTTGTTGTGTGGACATTTAGAACAATACAACGTTTCCAAAATGTTTAAAGGGTTGAAAAAAATAATAATCGTAGTCCTTAGGTCCCAATAGTAGCTTGTTCTTTCTATCAAATGTTGTTTTGGAGCACAATTATAGAGTGATATCTTTCAAGAAATTATAAACCGTGTAATTCCAAAAGTGTGCTTGCAGTTAAAGTGCACTGCTCATCTTTTCTGGTGGACGGTTTGCCAGATGCTTGTTTCAAGGAGAATGTTGAAACTTTCACAGCATTCAACTAATCAAGTGGCGACACCAGGCCAAGTTACAGGTCAGATCTGTGAAGAAGTGACCCCGCTCACAGTAAGAATGCATCATTTTCGAGGTAATTTTGAGGGGGGAAAAAAAGCAATTGCAATAGCTCAGTCTAATGCCATGCTGTGGAACATTCAAGAAAAAACAACCATTTCTCCATGGAGATGAGAGAGTGGTGACTCTCCCATCAGAAAAGTTGCACAGTGCACCATTACCGTAATTATCCATAATTATTTCACACAAAAAAATAAACTTTCACCACTTAAAGTGCACAGGTAAGGCTACACATTTCACTAAAACATAGTGAACATATTCATGATTCTATAAAATAGTGTGCTTGTTTTGTGATGTTACTTCCTGGTTTGGGCAGGAGATGTGACATATGTAGAGTCCACAGTTATCTTGCAACCATACTGTAAACAAGGTTATGATTTGATAATAACACGTTTGATTTGTTAAATTATTGTGCATTAGCAGATGCACAAGTCATTTTGTTTTAGAACTCAGCTCTTCTTCCTGCAGTTTTCAACTATGATAAATATTTACCACAGGTCCTGTTCCAGTAAACAAAGTCATAGTTTGATAAACATGAGAATGTGTCATATAACTTTAAAACAACTCAAAGTATAACCGTATAAAGTATTACACTGCAAACTATTAATAACAAAAGTATGTTCCAGCAAAGATTCACGGCAGACAGTACAATGATTATTTTCTTTGAACCAACACTTATTGAATAAGCATTGTGTAATTTAGGCGAGTGATGAAAAACAGCTTGCCCTGTCTTTTCCATTACAATCCTGACTTGGTTTATGTTGTGTTTTGCAGCGGCCACTTAACTGCTGCTCAGAGAAGTGTGAGAGAGTGAACTGGTGCTAATGTACTCAGATCTATGCCGACAGCATCTGCTGCTGGCCTGACTGAATAACAGTGTGGGCCGCTCGTGCTTTAAGACTGACCCACTTTATTCCTTGTAAGTGCCAACTCATTTCTTTTGAGAATAGGCAAACTCATTCATCCAAATTAGTTTCAGACCTCGACTTACAGGATTAAGCGGAGGTCGATGAGTCTCAATCATGAAATTTGACTATCTATTCTAATATTTTAAAGAATGGGCGTTGTCTTCTGATCCAAAGGTTGGAAGTTCGACTCCCGCTCCTGGCATAAAAACCTCATAGGTCCACTGTGATTCCAGCTCCCTCAGGTGAATACTGCTGTTGTTTCCTTGGGCAAGACACTTAACCCGCCTCGCCCCCAGTGTCTGTGTACTGATGTGTCAATGTGTGTGAGAATGAGATCCTCGATGTAAGCGCTGTATAAATGTGACCTTTTACCATTTATTTAAAGATGCACTGTGTAACTTTTCTGCATGTCTCTATTGCTGTGTTCCATAGTATGGCATTAAACATATGCATCTTCATGAAGACAAGCAGGAGACGCCACCAGGCCAAGTTACAGGTCAGAGCGTGTTACAAGATTCTACGACACTTTCAATGCCAAAGGCACTTACTTACTTACTTACTTACTGTTTTGAAACCTAAAAAACAGAACTGGTTTGTTTTAAAGTCTTTACACCAGTCACGTGTATTGGTCAGTTACCTAATGCAGTCCCAGAACTTTTCACAAGTCTCCGAGCTCAGAGCGAGTCAAAAGCTAATATCAGTACGCTAAGAATTAAGTAAAATTTTTACCCTATCAATCGTCTTTGTAAGTCCTTGTGATAGTTGCATTTGTACTTTCGGGACGTTTGAAGCGCCTGTCGTCTCTCTCTGTTGTCTCTGAGCAGAAAACCAAATATTTGCCGACATCGACCCAAACTCTCCTGAGAAAACCTGGCTCTTTTTAAAATATCTGGCAACGTGAAATGTTTTTGTATGTGATTGTACTTCCTTGTTTTAATAAAAGTGGGGGGAGCTCTGTCTTTAAAGCTACTTAATTCTGGTTTAAAACTCTCTATAAATAGATGCATTTTCACTCGAATAGATGCTTTTATATTATATCTGTACTGGAGTAAAACAGATTTTATTTTATGCAAGAAAAATCGGATACATGAAGTAGTTCTGTTTTTTTTTTTTCAAACTGTAACTTTGTGATCTATAAAAGACAACTTGATGTGGAAATGTGTGGTCCAGCCCAAAGACTCTGAACTTTGGGGCCTTGGGGCTGTTGGAGACGAAGAAGATCTGAGCTCAGAGGGGCGAGAATTGAGCAAATTTCAGGAAGTTTGAGGAAGATTGTGTTTTGTCCGTCAGTACATTATAAATGAGACCTGTCTGTGGAGAGGTGAGTGTAGTCATACTCCCAATAAGAATGTGTGTTTTTAGAGATGGAAGGTTTGGAGCACTACCAACACCTGTAAATGAATGCACACTGTGGAACATTCCAGTCAAAGCATTAACATCTCCTTGGTATTATAATGTTTTCTTCACAAGTGTCCACTTAAAGGCGTTTATCTTTACAACATTTGTTCATTGTACTTTTTGATCTCATCATTTCAAAATCATTACTTGGTTACTCAGAGGATTTTTCAGCCCCTTTCTTTGTGTCATTATTTTTGTTCACTTGCTGTTGTAACAATTTTCTTAAATACACCTCTTGGCAGTTTGACTATTCTACCCATGCACCACTAACAATTCTAAATGTTTCAAAACACCCCTGTCACATTTCAAACGCTGGATGAGCTACGAGATGTGACACGAGGAAACCTTTTCATGCCTCTGTGAATTCCCAAATGAATCTGATAACGTATTCTCTTCAAGTCTTTATTACCGCGGCCTTCTCCATAAAAAGATGCAATCATAAAACGCTAATTAACACTTATACCGCACACCCAGCGAACGGCACTGTATAGAAATAGGTGTCATTTCATAGTACAGCACAGAGTCAGGGTGCCCTAGGTAGGTGCTTTCATGTCTGGGGGCCCTCATCTTGCTAACTGCCTGCCTTCATCCACTTTGATCACACCGGAATTTCCGAGTGGAGCGACACTTCAATCATGCTGTCTGTGAAGAGATCCAGCGCAGTGAAGCGTCCTGTGCTCGGGGACTTTTGTATGGTAATTTGTTATGGAGGTGGAGAGGCGATGCAAGGCTTGTTTTTGCAGAGGAGAGGCTTTGAAGTTGGTTAGAGGAGTCCATAGATGCGCCATAATATTAGAAAACAGTGGTAATTGTTCTGTCCCTGGCCCAGATGAAATGACGAGGACATTTTTGCAGTTTTGACCTTCAAACAAACGGCTTGGGTCTGTTATTGTCTTTTGATTGCCTTGTGCTACTCTGCTGCTATGTGGGTTCTGAACGTTTTCACTATGTTGCAAAGTTAATTTGAGGCATTGAAGATGTGTGTGAAAGTTTATCTCAGTGATCACATCAACCCCAACAAATGACAGCATTTTTTAACAGATAATTCTGGTTTCAATTCGTCCAGCTACTATGAGTCTAAGGCATGACACAGTGCGCCATGAACAATAATCACTAAATCAGCACCTTGCTTTTTCAATGCATATATTCAGGATGTACAAATATGAGGCTATATTTTCTGGTTTAGAATTCTGTAACTGCAAAATCTACTCCATAAATTCCAAATATTACTCCATTCCTACCAATGTACTGGTTCTGTGCCAGTTTAGTGCCGGTGCTGGTGCAGTGCCTGCTCAGTTTTCTACCAAAGAATTGCTAGTGCTTGTTGCCATAGCAACACATTGTTTATTAGTGAGGAGTTATGCTGTGACTTCAGAAGGTTCCAGCTGAATTAACTATACATAAACAATATGGCTAATGCTAAATCATAGGCAAAATAATGGACCCATGCAGGTCCAGCAAGAAGTCAATCAATACGTGCTTTGTCACACTCGGGTCATGGTGGTTCTGAAGGATGTGCAGGTCTGCAGAATGACATTACAATCCCTTGTAGTACGCATTTATCTGTCCATATACAACTGGCAAGCATTGCCTTAACTTAAATGTACTTTTTATTGTTTTGCAAAACTCCGCATCAAATAAATAGTATAATGATTGTGAAACATAACGCCATCTTGTCAGGCAGAGAAGAGCATGTAAACTAGCAATCACACGCACACACAAGCAAGTTATCATATTACTGTTTTATACAGGAGTCTCGGTGGGATGGTGGTGCCGCTGAGTAGAAAGCCGTAAACAAGTTCAATGCAATGGCTGTTATAAAAAGTAATTTGAGTTCTACTTGTGAGAAAAGATTGCCAATTCTTCACAAGTGCTCCAGCTGTGACCAAAGTCCAAATGCATTTCTTTTTTCCATGGCCATGGCAGAGAGATTCAGTAGCTTTTGAGAAACTGTAATTGTTAAGTTGTAACTTGGTATGCTTCCATTGCACAGTGCCTTGGTGTTCATTCTACTGGAGAAGAAAGCATTGTATTGAGTAAGAATCTGATCACTGGCAAGCTGTACGTGTGGCAACTGCAACGACTGCATAACAAGAGTCAATCAAAAGACCCATTACAGCCTCATGTTTGCAGCATACAGAATCATCACGTAAACGTCTAACATGGCTGATCACACTTCCTAATCATGCACAAGCGCACTCGAGTCCTGCTGCTCAGCGAGCTGTATCCGTTGTCTCCTGTCACACTGACTGTCTCACTGTATGGACAAAGAAGAGCAGTAATGGGTCTTTACATCCCAAAGGGTATAGGCTTCCAGTCAACACACTAACATCCACGTTAATGGTATATAAAACTAAACATATAAATGATACTGGTATATAAAAATGAATGAATGAATATGACACAAAATAAAACAAAATATAAATAATTAAAACAGTCAAAGCTGAATCCCTTTTTTATTATTAATATTTTTTATTTATATATTTATAATTATTATTATTTATTTTATTGTTTTTTTATTTATTTTTTGTAATTTTGGGGTAAAAATTGTAATGTACAAACTGTGACAGGGTGCTAATGTACACAACAATGTAGTCTACCTTTACTGTGCAATCCTATGCCAGCATACTATGTCATTATTGCATGTATGTTTGTTTTGGAATTTATTTTAATTGCTATTTAGAAAAATAGATTTAACTTATTCGGAATTGCAGCTAGATAAGGCGGCCCGTTTTGTTCTGACACACACACACACACACACACACATATATATATATATATATATATATATATATATATATATATATATATATATATATATATAGGTGTCACCCTCTCTAAATGGTACTAATTTATTGGTTCTTCTTGAGGAGACTCTAATGTTTGGTAAATTTCCACTGTGGTCACAGATTATTAAAGAAGGGTTCATGATTAAAGGGCAGAAGGGTGACTAATGAAAGCTGAAAGATTCTTGTACTGGGCTCCTGGGAGCAATCTCCTCTCTTATTGCTTTCACTGATCTCCATTCATCCATTTTTATCATATTTTAAAGGAACCTTATGTAAGATTTAGATTTTAAATTTCATAAACATAATCCTTGTCTCAGTTTTCAGAGGAAAACTTAAATCAAATATAGCTTTTACTGACAAGTATTGCAATTCTGTTTTATTCTTAATGACAAAAAGATTGGAATTGGTGTCCATGTTGTTGATGTTGTTATTTGGTGTTTTGGTTCTCAGTGCAGTCAGAAAGCTAGAATGAGCCTCATGTGAATCTGTCATTTGTGTCAGTTTCAAAGCTGAAATACAGTATGTTTAAACCTCTGATCTGGGCTTTCACTTCCGAAAGCCCAGCACCTGCACCAATCAATGCTAGTGCAGCCTCTGCAGCTCAGTGAGTCTGAAATTCTTGAGGAGAGGGAGCTGAAGATGAGCCATGGCCTGTCCATAAACTAAGAAGGAGAAAAACTTGGATGTGCTCTGTGCAGGTTAAAACATGCAGTACTTCAAGGCTACATATGGTTCCTTCAGCTTTGGCATTCATATTCTTTGCCAATGGATAAATATAAAAACATATTCATCCACAACATGAACTGCATACTCTGCATTTGGAGTAGAGATGGGTGACTGTTGTTACTTGTGATTGGGCAGAGAGTGTCATTCCCTGGAGAAGATATCATGTGGATAGATGGTATAGACATGTGAATATGTGAATATTAGAGAGGCAAATTTCACAGTACAGTATTTCATGATTTAACCATGGTATTTGTTGTGATATTGAGCAAAGAATACAGGACAGTAGGAATGCAAAGTTTCCCTTTAAATAAATAATAACAAGCCTTTGGTGCTAATTATTCTCACATCCCTAAAGGATTAAGATTTAAAAGTGTTTTGTTCACGTTCGCTGCACTGAAATAAAGCAAAGGATCATGGTCTATGTAGTTGCTGTTTCTGAAACAAAACAATGCATTCAAGGAAAGGACCTTGTGATTTGATCTATTGTGAGACTATGTGTGACTGTTGACAATACGGTGTCACAATGTTTTGGTTATTGTTTAATGCCTAAATATTAAACACAGTGCATCTTAAATAGTTAACAAGCAAATTAGTACAAGCTTTCAAAACATCTATGTATGTGTTAATAGTGTTTTTGAACATTGGCATTTTATTCATACTATTCTGATGGAAACATTTAACCACTTTTCCCTCCATCCCCTGTATCAGCCCTCTGCTATCTTCTCTCTCCCCCCGACTGGATATTTCATTTGGAGGGGCGCTGGGCTGTTCCTGGGGGTGCCTCCTTTCTGCCGCACCGCTGGACATGGATGTGCTGTAATCCTCCCGATGCCGAGCACAAGGCGTCATGTGATTTCACGGCTCTGACTTTCATTTCCTCATTCCCACATCCCCTTGCATCCTCCGTCGCAGTCCTGACTCTTTGCTTATTGTCAATTCTGTTGATAAATATTTGTTTGTAAGGCAAGTTGTATTCAGCAAGTAATAATTTGGATCACACATTTGGCTGCTGTTAGAAGGCTGTTAGTTTGATTCCAGCTTTGATTAGTTCATTCTGACACTGAGTCCTTGTTCAAGACACTTCACCCCCCTTGTTATTGTTTGTGGTTTAAGAAGTTGTTGGCGCAGATGGACTTCCCACATCATAGAAAGTACAGTGTAAACCAACATTCACTGTATGAATTGTTTAATACATTATTACTGGCATCACCTTTGTGTATGAACATTTCTTCTTGTACCATAAGCAAAAAAACAAAAGCAAAGAAAAAAACATCAACAACAAAAAGTGTTGAGCTGAGCTTTACGGTTAGTTCCCTGGTGCCTTATTTCCACTGAGCAGCTCTGATGATGAGCTGTGTCGCACTGGGGCCAGGCTAATCACTACAAACAAGTAAACAAAGTAGGTAGGTGCGCCAAGAGCAAAGCAATCAATACACGTGCCGTAAGTGATTGGTGCCGAAGTAACAGGGCCATGTGTGTTAACACGAGTCGAGGTCAAGCGTGGGGTCAACCAAAATGAGGCTATGAAGTGAAGTGATCACAGCTAAATACAGGTTATCTGACATGTGCAGACAAACAAGTGCCCTCTCTGACCTCACTTCCTTTCACTCTCACTTGAATTAGCATGTAGCACTTAGAGTTATTAGTGATGGCTCCGCACTGAGAACTATAGCTTTTGTTTCCTGCTTTACATGTTCACTTAATGGCACAAAATTACCAGACTGCTCTTGGATCTGTCTGTCTGTCTGTCTGTATGTCTGTCTGTCTGTCTGTCTGTCTAATCTATCTTTTCTTTCTATCTTATCTTTCTATCTGTCTTAACTATCTATCTATCTACATTTTTTTTTTTTAGATGAACTCAATGAAACTTTGAAATGACCCCACCCTCCCAACAAACCTCTCAAAGTGTCAGATTATATTCACTGCTTGGTAAAACAGATTTTGTAAGATTTTATTTAAGAGATATGGGTATTTTGCGAATGTAGAAAATCTTTGATTTCAGCTCATGAAAAATGGGAGCAAAAATAAAAGTGTTAGGTTTATTGTTAAGTGTGTATATATACCTTTATTTAACCAGAAGGTCCCATTGAGAGTCAGAATCTCTTTTTTTTTTTTCAAAACCACGTTAACTTATATTTGGCAGTGCAAAGCTATACTTGCAGCAGTAGCTAACCGATTGCCCCGCAGTGACTCTCAGGTTTGATTAATGGACATTGTTGGGTTTTATGTGTAGAGTTTGCATATTTTGCAATGGGTTTTCTCCCATGAGTCTAATTTTCCACATCAATATTCACTGGCAGTATATATCCAGGTCCCAGATCTGTGTGTGTGCTCTTGAGCAGGAGTTGAAACGGCTGATTAAAAAATATAGTTCAGATGACTATCTTTGAAACCTTTATTACTTTGGAATCAAGGACAAATTGCATCGACCAGGTGTGCTCCTGTCCAAGATTCAAGTCTGAGAACTGGAACGACTCTTTACAGGTTTCCCCTGTAGCAATGGGACTAGAAGAACAAGAAAAGATCTGTTTGTATTCTGTGCTGGATTAGACAAACGACAAAAGGGAGACTTTTTGGTGAAGAACATTTGGAAACAACCTGTACCTTTTCCAAATGAGTGTTTTTGCTACTGTTGCTAACATCTAGAAACAAGGTAGTTCAGATTTTTTTCCAAGGTCACCCCACAACAATTGGGAGCATCTTCATTACTTGCGTTGAACCTCTGTCGTTCCCATAGCAACCCTGCTGAGCTGACAGATGAGAGGAGCGGGAGTTGGCCTCCTACATAGTAGGAAAAACGGGCTCACACGCACATCCATGCGCATACGCAGAAACACAGGCTCGAGTGTGCATCATTATGTCTGGGGAAGCATACGCTGCATTGTTTAAAATAAACCGGGCATCAGAGACGACTGCGTGCTGGAGAGAGATTGTAGTGCTGCACAAATAGGCCATTATGGCAAAGTGGAACACAACAAGTCTCAATGGAAACACAGCATTCGTCCTCTCTTCTTCTCCTTCTGTGTCTTGTTGCTCGTCTCTCTCTGGATGTCTCTGTGGGCAGCCCCTGTGTGCCTCGGCGCTTGTTATCAGAGCAAACAGAGATGAGGGTGCAAGAATGGGCTACACACCATACAACAGACATCCCATAAAAAGAATGAGGAAATCAAGCATCTGGGAATATTCCTATCAGTACACACCTACTTCCACTGGGAGTAGCAACATTTACCACATTAAAGACAGTGTTGTATAGCATACAATACAAACTGCGTCTGAAGTGAAAAAATAATTTCAATTTCAGTTAATTTCTGATGTATTTCCCAGAGGGTCTAAAAATAGGGGGGGATAGGATCTCCAAAAGACGCAATAGGCTGGTAACGAATGAGACATTGCATCAGAACTGGAAAGACACAGAAATCTCCCTCTGTCAGTTGGCGGGAGGCGCTCATCATTACCAGCTCTGCCTTTCATAGGCCTACATGTGAAAATATGACCTAACCTAGTTCTGGGGATTCTGAACAGTACAAAAACGTTCCTTAAAATTATATGTATATCCTAAAGCAGTAAGCAATTCATTCCCTTGAAAGAACATTATACTTTGATAATAATAGACTAACATGAAAGACAAGCGGAGTATACTGTGTGCATCTGTTGTCATGTTCTACTTTGATTGATGGACTATATCAGTTGTTTAAAGCTAGTTATAATGCTATTTCTTTTTGAGCGTTTCAGGGCAAACTCCCATGTCATGCTAACTGATTATTGTTCAGTTTGATATTCACAGTAACACAGATTTCAAAGAGCTTAATACTGCAGCAAAATATTGATCTTGTTTTATGTCTATATCTTGTGACTCTAGAAGAGTTTAACACAAGTTAATACAACAGCAGCAGTGTCATGTGAAACTGTGTGTGAGGCGAGTGACAGTGCAAGTGTGTGCGTGAATAGTGCCGTGCAATATTTGGTCTTCTTGACACATTCACCGTATCTATTAGTTTTTATTGTTGTTAAACTCAGTTAATATTACATTTATTGAGTTAGATTAGTTAAAAGTCCTCCCAAGGTAATTAGCTCACGCAGGCTATAAATGTTTCTTGCATCTGTCTCGCTTAAAGAAACAGTATATAAATAAATGAAACCAACACTTGTCACGTTTGTCACGTCACAAATCTGTGTAGGTCCAGACTATTTGACTAGACTTTAGTTCCTTGACCTTCAACTTTACAGATGAGAAGGCTCCCGGCTGTGCTGCTGCTGTGACGCAGTCACCCATTGCGCTCGCCTCTATCTCAGGGGAACCTCCCTCAGTCCTGATGTCGGATATCTGTGAGAAAACACTGTCTGTCTGGGGAGATCCCCAGCGGCTGTCAGCCTGTGGAGAGCAGACAGGACGGGCTGCAGCAGACTTCTGATAAGAGTTAGCTCAGACTATGCACACTCACTCATGCACACACACGGTTCTGATGGAGACTCAGATAATAGCAGGTTTATCTCATCAAAAAATGCTTTGTGTTGTCTTATTGGAGAATTTTAATCAGCTTGGTGGTATTAGCCTCAGAGTAAGTGAGGTGGATTTTGTGAAACACTGCAGTACTGCAAAGAGCCAGCAGGGGTCCCTGCTCCACTAGTAACACAGTCCGTAAGTGTCTAGTGCTTCTCTCATAAAGATCCTGATATTGTTCTGCAACTTTCCCAGTGTTTCTTGTTTTCACAAATGCAGTGTGTTTCACTGTTTGTACAATGAAGGAGCACACTGAGACAATGCACTCTCCTTACTGCTGTTTACTGAGGGACCCCACTGAGTTAATTTGCCCCTCACATATTTCAACTCCCAGTTTAGAATCCATAAATAATAATGATATGTTTAAGTCTGATATACTAAAATGTAATAAATAGGATTGTCCCCAAGGAATAGTAAGTTTATTTAGAGATTATTTTATATCAGATAAATAACAATCCTTAGCGTTCAGCCTGTCTGCTGTCATTCATATGTTAAATGAATCAATACATAAAACAACGTACAGCACATTGTATTTATTTTATTAATACATTTGCAATATGATGAAATTGCTTTTAAAAAGGCCCCACTGGACAGTGATTGTCTTACCTTTTTTATAGGAACAATAAAGAACTTCTTGCACGCAGAAATCTCATTTCAAAGGTTGCAATATTTGCAGTGTTAGTGTAAAAATACTTGATGCCATGTTACATGCAGACATAGTATGTAAGCTGATTTGAACTTCCCTTTGCTTAACTCCTCCTGGGATCCTATCTGCCTCGGCTGTTTGAGATGTAAATGTGCATATGCTCCGTCCTTTCATCACTCAATAAGGCTAAGCAGACTGGACTGCAGGCTCCCTGGGTATTGTGTAACCAGAAAAGTAATAGTTCTTTTCTGTATCCCAGACTGTGGAACCCATTTTATGCAGTCCAAAATAGCCTCTGCAAATTTAAGGAAAACCTTTGTTTCACCTGTTGTCTGGGATTTAACCCAATCTACTCCCTGTTGTCTGAGAACAGATCATTTATTAGTCTGACCTACCTTGGTGCCATCATGGAATTTAATCTCCCTCACAATTTTAGCATCACTGGTTGTCAATGGAGCCAAACAGTGACCGCCTGCCACAATGTTCCAGAGGTAAATTCTTTATTCAGTTTTTTAGAAACAAAACATATATTTAAAGTTGAAAATCTGTGGGAAAATCTGTGTGTTAAACTAAACACCACAAGACCTATAATTGCATTTAAAATCTCATTCTGAAACTTTATAAACAAATTCAGAGACAACTTTCAACCCCCCAGTTGTAATTCATTTGAGCAGCATCAGAATATAAAAATTTGTTTAACAAACAAATAAACAAAAACAGTAAACGGGACTGGACTGAAAACCACCATAATGGACATTAGTTACTTGGTTTATTAATATTTGAATTTTTCAAAAGGTCTCTGGGAAAATAAATGGGCATATTACTTCCAGAACCGCTTCAACAGGACTGTTGAGTTCATACACTGTATGTGATGGATTCTCGCTTACACGATCTGCCTACACACCACATAAAGTATTGTACAAAAAATAATCAGAACATGTGTGAATGGTGAGGTGACAAGTATGCAGGGTATACATTCATCTTGCAGATTTTTCTTTGTCACTTAGGGCTATACAAAAACCCAAGCCTAGCTCTATCTGTCTGTGTTTTCTGTCTGTCCAGAAACATCATGTCAAAAATAGTGGTGAAGGAGCTATACTTTTCCTCAGCCGTGTCTGGGATGAAATTGATTTTACCTCTGTCCAGTCTTTACATTACCAATGCTATCTCTGCATTAGTGTTTGTGTGACAAACACTCTTTTTTATTTGTCCCTGGCAGTTTTAAGTATTAAAGTTTCTCTGTATTTGTGACATGCAATTAAAGACTCACCTTGTAGCTGATTTTCTCAACAAGGGGTGAGAAGGAGAGACCAATCTGAAACGCAATACCCATGGCCTCAGCAAGTATCTGGTCACTATTCCCCTTATTCCGCCTGGCCCAATTTTGTCTCTTTTTGTTCCTGGTCGGTACTTCCATTGTTTTGGCACTTCCTGTTGAGCGAGAATTCTGTTTATTTAAGTGGTAAACGAAAGGTCTCTAGATATGATATAGACCGAGGGTTCTGGCAGAAAGGGGGGGTTTCCAGACCAAGTTCCTATGGAGAACATCTGGAGTGTCAGGTCCAAAGTAGTGCATTTCTTCTTAAACTATGGCAGTAAGATGTACAGAATGTAAAATTTTCTCTTCCAGTAATGACTAAAGCTCATCATTCTAGATTCTCCAAAATGTTTACTTGACCTTTCCAGAGGCGTGAGTGCTGGGCAGTGGTAACAGTTCCATGTTGTGACAGATAGTGAGGAACAGCAGACAGGTAGAGCCATGACAACCCCAGCACACCCCCACTGCGCTTGTTACACTCTTTCAACCTGATGCCAGCTCTGCCGGTGCCGCTAACTCCCGTTTTCTCCCTCTCAAATGTCACACCGGGTATGGCTGTGTGGAACTGCGGTGTTTTTACATGGCAGCAATGGGAGTGTCATTGTAAATTGCAGCTTGAAGACTCCTGTTCTTGTTTTCACGTTGGAGTTTGCAGTCTTCAGTGTGCCATGCCCAGAATTTCCCCGCTCATTAAAAAGTCTGTAAGAATGGCGCTGCGTGTCAGGTGCGCACATAAATATACACAAACAAAGGGAGATTGGAGGTGCAGTGATGCTAACCGGAGCTGACAGCGCTATCACAGCTACATACATGCTTGTTTTCTCCACACGTGTTCCACGCTAGCCCTATCTACTTTTCCGATGTCACGCTGACTACCCTCTGTTTTACCTCAAACTTTCAGACTTCTGCTCAGAGATATTGTCCGTTTTTTATTATCTCTGTCTGAAATAGACACAAAATGCAGCTATTAAAAGAGCACCTGGACTGATCAATTTCGATTTGCAAGATGCTGATGCACAGCGAAAACAGCCATATGGCCACTTTCTGTCTATGAAGATTGACATTAATAGTAATTGGGCCTTCAATATCCATATTAAAAAGAGAAGAGTTTTTGGAGGAAGTAAACTGCCTTCATGTGTTATTATAATAATTGACAGTGCTGGAACCAAAGAACTGGAGACAGGACAAACATAGATTAGAATGGATGATTGGTATATGAATTTCAGGGCAGTCTGAGAGTGTCTCCCTATTTGAGGGGTCCGAAGAGGGGCAGGCTATCTCGCGTTAGGCCCCCGGAGCACTTTAACATGAGATTACTGGACAAGAGAGAACACAAACTCAAAACTCACACAAAAAGCAGATATAAAGACAAAATAATCATTTCTCACAAAATGCTGACTTGATCAAGTGAAAAACTGTTGTATTTCCTGTGATGATTACTGTGAGATGACAAACAATGACAAAAATCATTTGTTTTCTGTTTACCAATGAACAGCAGTCTCGGCAAGAATGATAATGAAATATAATCTCTCGATCTCCCACACTATTCCTCTTAACAGGATTTTCTCCAAGTGGTGAAGACGGCCTCATGAAAGGCATCTGCTCTCTGGAACTGTTGTCCATTTTTGTAAACTTCCCTTGCCATATTGACAAATGGGAAATCAGACCGTTTGATTGTAAATCATGATGTGAATCAAAAAGGAAAAAGAGAATGCTTTTTTGTTTTTGTTTTGAAATTGAAAATCTATTAAACATATTCTGGTGGAGCCTCCAAGCACCAAAGCTGTGGGACAGTCAACCTTTCTGCATTCTTTCAAAAACTCTTTTCAAAAACAGCCGATAGTTGTTGTGATAAAGGGACAAAAAAAAAAAAAGAAAAAAAAAGGCAACAAGTACAAGTACAAATACAAAAACTTTATTTTTTTACTGTTACTTGAGTAATTATTTGAGTCACTTCTTTTTACATCTACTCTATATCTTTTATAGATATTATTCTCACTTGAGTACAAGCATGCATTAGAATGCATGTAGAAATGTAGAAATAATAAACTCCTCCTCATTCTGTGTAAAGATGAATTTGATTCAGTTAAAGATTTTTCACAGACTGCACCTCTCTAATAACAAACTGACAATGTATAGGCCTACATCAGTGCGCCCTGAATGTCCACGATGTCAAATACCTGCCTGGACTATACATACCCAGGATTAAAGTGGCTTTGGCTCGATTATACCCAGGTATATTGTATACTTTTTATATTCTGTTCCATGCCAGTTCCTCTTCCAGGCCTAGAAGTGCCTCGAGCTTCCCCTGGTTTTAGTTTAACTCGTGCCTTGCTCAAGGATTAAACTTCAGGTATGGTCCAATCCTTATTTCATAAGATTCACAAGATAAAAGTTCACACTTGTTATATTGTGACCTTTTTATATTTATATTATATTATATTATATATATATATATATATATATATATATATATATATATATATATATATATATATATATATATATATATATAGCGTTTTCGTCTTATTTTTTTGTTTTTTTTCCGAGGGGCTACCTCTTGTCCACATCATTAATCATTGTTCTCAGATGACGAGCCTGGTAAAATATTGAATAAATAATTACATTTAGGCTTCATTAGGTCTAATCAACAAGACCTGAGATTGGCAAACCCAATCTGTTAGCGTGCTGGTTGTTGTTAACTTTACAATGCTGGAAAAACCTGTTGGGGCTCCTGATGGTTAGGGAATTTAGGTGAATAATTAAGAAGCTCAGAATATGTGAGAAAGTGAAGATTGACTTTACTTTAAAATGAACTAGTCCTGTATTTTTGTATATTTTTAAGCCGTAAAAATAAGGTATAGCGCCTTCAGATAAGCTGTATCAGTGTGTGTTTTTTTGTTTTTTTTGTTTTTTTTTAACCTTTATTTAACCTGGAACATCCCATTGAGATCACTTATCTCCTTTTCAAGAGAATCCTTGCCAGGTCAGCAGCACAAATCAGTCTTAACATCAACACATTTAGACAATCACAAAAAGCTGTTAAAACAGTTACAAACCATAGATCCCATTGGTTTATAATGTGAAAATTATTATGTCATCCCTCAGCAAAATCCACACTCACAAGTATGAGTGTCACTAGTCCGGCAGCAGCAGTCTGATTATACGAGACAGTGATACAAAAAACAAACAAATGGTAGATCACTCAATGGACTTGAACAATAATTATTTAATTAATAATATTTTATTTGTAATGCACTAGTACACAGAACTCATTTTATAAAGATAGCTTGAAGAACTTTGAGGAATTGCAGTTGAAAAGACGATGCAACGTGTGGCTGATGTCACATGCAGACTCTTTCATTGCCCACTAAAAATCAGAATTTTTCTCTGCACTGTATCAACACATTTGCCACAAGTGCGCACACACAGACACACACACACACACACACACACACACACACACACACACACACACACACACACACACACACACACACATATATACATACAGAGAAGCAGCTACACCAGTCTCATTATTGTCTTTGGTGTTTCTCTTGCGCTGTTCACTTTCTCTGGAGCTCACACAAGTGCAGAAGTAATGCGATGCAGAAGTGAGTGGGGCGAGACAGCGCTCTCCCAGAATCCATCGCTTCACACCAGGGAGGCTCTCTGCGCACACATGCATATTCACTGTGTAAATACAGTACACACAACCAAAAGGCTTAGGAGCACACCTCAATACCAGCCGCAGTATAGACCATCTGTGAAAAGGTAAATTGAATTTTACAGGCACAAAGCCTACTCCCCTGCGGTCTTTGCTGAAAAAAGCTCCACGTTGAGTCTAAAGCTCTTCTAAGGCTTTCGTCTCTTCATTGCTTTTCTCTGGCTTTTCTTCCGCTCCCCCCCGTCCCTCTGCTGCTCCCTTTCTCTGTGGGGGAAATGAAGGTGTGAGAAACACTGATCGATATGCTCATTAAACACTTGTGTCTTTGTGCGGCCAGCAGAGGTTTGGCTGTTGCACACAAAAGAGAAGAAAAAGTACACTGTGTGGTTACAACAAACTCACTTTTCACTTTTGCACAATGTACTTACTCTGTCGCCCTCCACCAAACTTTCTTGTTCGAACACTGCACTTTACCAGCATGTTGTTAGACTGCGGAGACCATGTGGTGCTTTCAGCAACAAAATATTATTCTTTGGTGATTTATCATGTTTTATCAGCTTCTTATTTGATTTGCTCTATAACATTTAATCCTGAGAAGTGCTTTAAATTGCTTATCAAAACAGAAATCCCCTTCATTTCTTTTCGACCAACTTCAACTCACATTTTACATTTAGAGCTACACCTTATCATATGCTACTTACTGACTTACTCACTTACTTTTACATATTAGTTACTTTTTATATATTACTACCACTTTATAGCAACATGATAACTAAACCTTAATAAAGCATTAACAAAGACATTCATAATGATCAATTAGTTGAGAAGGATACAGGCATATTTAGGGGTTAGGCTAATATTAAAGTAGTTACTAAGTCTGAATCAATATGAATAAACTATCTGTGCAGTGTTAATTAAATCTTTGTTTAGGCTTAATATTCATTTTATCTTCATAAGTAGAACAGTTTTGTTGTTTTTTTCTACATCAGACATTAGGTAAGAGATGTAATTACTTTGACATGTTTCATCAGTATCTGTCTTCGCCTGAAATGTCACACGTTGTTAAAATTGGCAATACCAGATCATTGCAAATGCATTAACCACGAGATGGACTGGGACAATGCGCTGATCATCAACAAGCCCAATAAATACACACGATGGATCAAAGAAGTGATAGAGACAAAGGAGCTTTCAGCTTGTCCGCACACAGGACACACTTCTCCAGCAACCACCAGCAGACAGTGGGGGGCGTAACACCAGTCATCGTGTTCTGATGAAGATGAAAGTTACCGTTGAAACATGTTAAGGTAATTACATCAGTTTGAGGGTTCGCACAGTATCTTAGCTGTTCCTAGCGCTGCACCTTTCTGGCCTGAGATGTCTTATGTTTCTCCAGGGATCTGCTGGAGCCACTCCTCCAGTTTGGGGGTCACTGCCCCGAGTGCTCCGATCACCACGGGCACCACTTTGGCCTTCACCTTCCAGGCCTTCTCCAGCTCTTCTCTGAGCCCTTGGTATTTCTCTAGTTTCTCGTGTTCCTTGTTACCATCACTTGGTGTTGCCAAGTCAACCACAACAGCCTTATTTTGCTCACTATCCACCACCACAATGTCTGGTTGGTTTTCCATTACCATTATCTGTCAATCTGTATCTGGAAGTCCCACAGGATCTCACTCGGTCATTCTCTACCATTGGATGTGTTTCCCATTTTGACCTTGGGGTTTCCAGTCAATTCTCCGCACAGATGTTTCTGTACATTATGCCCACCACTTGGTCATACTGTTAGCATTCACACCCTGCAGTTCTGTGCTGGACTGTCTCAGGAGTTTCTTGGCACAGCCTACACCTTGGGTCGTGTCTGGTGTGGTAGATCTGGGCCTCTATCACTCTGGTGCTCAGGGCCTGCTCCTGTGCAGACATGATGAGCCTCTGTGTTGTCCTTCAGTCCGGCCCGCTCCAGCCACTGGTAGGATTTCTTGATATCAGCCACTTCAGTTATGTTCCGGTGGTACATCCCATGTAGGGGCTTGTCCTCCCATGATGGTCCCACCTCCAGCACCTCATCCTCTGTTCCCATTGCATGAGACATTCACTGAGCACGTCATCATCTGGGGCCTTATCCTTGATGTACTTGTGGATCTTGGATGTTTCATCCTGGATAGTGGCTCTCACACTCACTTGTCCATGGCCTCCTTCCTTACAGCTAATGTACAGTCTCAGGAGGCTGGATTTGGGATGGAACCCTCCATGCATGGTAAGGAGCTTTCATGTCTTAACATCTGTGGTCTGTATCTCTTCTTTTGGCCACCTTATTATGCCCACAGGGTATCTGATCACTGGCAGGGCATAGCTGTTTATCTCCCAAGACTTGTTCTTGCTGCGTTCCTCGTTGCCTCTTCAAGGTTGCCATTTGCCTGTGGTATTCCAAGGTATTTGTACCCATCCTCAATGTCTGCTATTTCTCCCTTTGGGAGTCAAACCCCTTCTGTGTGGACTGCCTTCCCTCTTTTTGTTTTCATCTGACTGCACTTCTCCAGCCTGAATGACATCCTAATGTCAGTGCTGCAGATCCTGGTCATGTGGATCCGTGAGTTGATGTCTCAGACATATATATATATGATACTAATTTAGGAAACACAGACTTCTAATAATACAAAACTGGAAAATATTGTTTATTCTCTTTTGTACATGTGATGGAGTTCACATGCTCCGTTTTTGCAGAGGCTTCTCCAATCTGTGTATTCTACTATTATTAGAATCTCTCATACATTGCCTGAGTCTCTGCATTGAGTTAACACAAACAGCTTTGGACTTTGCCACACAGCCCACACAATTAACCCTTCTGCAAGTCGAGGTGCATAGAAAAGGTAGTTTGATACATTACTTTCTAATTAAGTTCAGCTTTACCGCCTCCACTGTTCCCATGCATCCAAGTGTGCAATTGTGCGTTCGTGAATGGATAGACACTGACAGGTGCTATAAATGCCTGTACAAGCTATCCATCTGTGCAGAGTCCAACATATGCATTTCAGAAAGTGTGAGCTCTCCAGTCCAAATGATAGAGTGATGTTGACACTGCTCCATTTGCCACACTAAAGGCCCTATTTTTGGCATTGTTCTGTTGAACATGGGTGTTTAGATTATAACTCTCCTAAACAAGTATGGTGGATGTATGTGTGCTGGTAAAATCTATTTAAAAAATGCCTATGGGTTATGGTTAGCAGCTGGCCACTACAGTCTGAAACCTCCCGCTGCCATTGTGACTAACACAGTGTCTTGACTGTTAGAATCAATATTTGGGGACATGAGTAAGTGGACGAATACACAAAGGAGCCAGATCAGATCTGGCTTTTTATTACCACTTGCTCTAAAATGCATGCTGAAATAGGCTTATAGAGGTTTTTAAATTAATATAATAACAATAACAACAACAACAACAACAATAATAATAGTAATAATAATTGTAATAATAATAATAATATAATAATATAATAATAGTTAATAATTGTTATGATTATGGTTGTGTAACGCAGAACAATTAAGTGTCCACAATCGCTAGCATAGTCCGCCTGGGTGTGAGGAGCTGGGGTCTGTAAAGGTCTAGCACTTGTAGCTGCAGACACGGGTGGGATGTCAGGAGGATTTGTTAGCCTGGTGCAAGATCAAAGTGTACTGGTTGAAGGTTGAGTGAAACGCAGCATGCATAAAGTCACCCATCTGCCATGTCGGGAGGGGTGCTGTGAACCCTGTGGCTGCTACGCTACTTGGGTTAAGCATAACGAGAAGTAATGAGTATTGGAACACTGCTAATAAACTCTGTGTTTTTCAGGTCACATTTGCTCATATCAGAAGGTCATACTTTATATTTGTAGCATGTGGATGTGCCAAGAATGTTTCATCTGAGTTCACTTGATGCTGTAGCTCCAGGAGGTGCAGAGGTGATCTCCATTTGTGCCTCTGGTCTCCACAGTTGGACCGGTCAGGTGTGGTTGCCAGGGTGACGGTCTCCCTGGCCGATGGTCAGCTCACTGTTGCTATGCTAATAAGGAGTATGTGAAAGCCATGAGCAGCGGCGCGCTGTTAATGGTGTGTGGCTCGTATTTACAGAGTGACACCGCAGGTCAGAGCGGGGCCAGAGCTTTTAACTCCAAATGTCACGCCAATTAAGAATTTGTGAAATTAAGCAGGCAATATCCAAATTAGCATTTTATTCATTAGGCGTGAAGCCGCTCTAATGGGATTCCTCTGCCACTCTGTGTCTCCCCTCGTCGTCCTCCTCTTCTCCTGTGTTCCCTCTCAGAGGTGGTTTGGTGTAGTTTATCAGTTTAATCAGCAGTGTGGAGGGAGGGGGTGAGGAGAAGGGGGGACACACGTTCTGCATCACTTTCCCAGACTAGGAGTAATGCATCTTTATTAAGCTCCGAGCAGCAGCCCAGGAGACGAGCCGCTGCTATCACTGTCAATTAGCGGAGGAGGCGCTTTGGGAAGAGGCCTGTTTCTCTTTATTAATATGTCCAAACAAGCACACACACACACAGAGGTATAGAAAGAGGCGTGTTTATTAAACCACTCTCACAGCAGCACAGCATACATGGGAATGTCATCAGGCAATGCCAGGTGGAGGTGCCCAGCTCCATCAAGAGAGGAAAGATAGCGGCAGCTCTGCTTTATTCAACACAGGGGCAGATATTACATTATCATTTCATCATGGCTTTCTGGCAATATGGCTTTTTCAATCAGCAGATACAGACATTATTTATTCATAGATGCATTTTTAAAAGGCACACGAGATACAGCAGCAGCGCCGATCTCTACAGAGTTGACACAATCAAATATACATGAATATAATATTAGTGTGATAAAGGGGGAGGGGTAGATGCAGGGTGAATTAGACTGCATTCATCTGCAGTAGAATGAGAGAGAATGGAGAAAGAAATTGGAGTGTTGGTTGTTTTTATTTTCTGAGGTTCATTTAGTTGCACATTCCTATTTGTCAGCGCATGTGCTACAGTCAGCCCGTGCATGTGCATTTATGTGTGAGCATGTGTGTGGTCGGCACTCTATCCTTGCTTTAAGGCGAGTGTCTCTTTAATGAGGCTTTGCAGCAAAAGGAGCTCCCAAGGATTCTGGACGTGCTCTGCATCTCAAACAGGCTCTACTCTCTCTCACACACACACTCACAACTCTACGGTTCGTGCACGTGTTGCCGGGTCCTGCTGTGCCCCACCATTGATTGGTGGGTTTCCTGAACGGAGTGAGAGCTTGTCAATGGGAGACAACCTTTCTGAAGCCGTATATCTGTGCTTCTCCAGCTGTTTTTCACACACCTCTCTGCGCCCCACTGTGATGCTCCCTAACCTCATGTTTATGGATCCCACTAGGTCTGGCTGTTCGTCAACGCTCTGCTGTCAGAGGTCCTTCATTCTCTTCTTTCCCTGTGCTCCAACAATTGCTATGAATAATGAAAACATTGGTAAAGACCCAATAGCACATTCTAAAGTGGCTGTTTGTGTGCTGTAGTACGAGCCGAAAAAAATGGCTAAATGCTACCTGTCAAGCTAACCAGACCTGACATCTCGTGCAGTGACTGTGCATTAATGCTCATGTGGAAAGTGCTGAGTGGTCTGTCATCTTCTCTGGGACTGTGATGGTGCAATGGATCGAACACACTTTTGCTTTACACAATATCAAAAGATCTGTAAAAGCTATGATTGCTTTTTTCAGAACTCAAGTGTCTGTTTGCAGTTGTGACAGCCTAAAGGCCTGTAACTGCAGTTTAGGGTGACATTAAAAGAAAGAATCCACACTGGAAATTCTGTGAACTAAATTGTATTATTTAGTAAATTACAAACCAAAAATATAATCACAACAAATACAATCAATATTCAATATCAAAAGCTGTTATCCGTTTTACAAAATGGCCAATTTTACAATTGAAAATGTGTATAAACTTTCATTAAAATATGTATGTGGCCCCAATATAATGTCTTGTTTGAAGAAACAAATTAAAATTCTGATAAAGTCCATAACATGAAATGCTTCTTTTGCACACACACCTGTGTTGACGCCATCCACATTGATCTCAAGGGACCAATTAATCAGCCCTGTGTGCAAATAAAAGCTGTTTGATGGCCATGTTAATGGCTCTAGTCTTATTAGTCTTATGAGCCAGTAGTACGGGTGTTTTTCTCTTAAGAGGTCATTTAATCTGCCTGCCAGTGGATTGTCCTGTGTTGATTTTTTTGTATTTGTCTTCTGTGTAACCTGCTTATGGACAACAGATGGAAATTAGCATCTTGATTATCTATTATCTGGGATATTTACACTCTAATGTGTTCATTAATAAGAAATATCAAACAAATAAGAACAAATATAAGAATAACAATGCCCCAATGATCAAGACACTGCTGCACTATTTTTTAGCATGGATCTGTAGAGGCAGGAAGAAAACCACTCCAATTTAAATTTGCAGAGAACACAGTGTAGCATTTGCAATCAACTGATGGTCAAAGCCAGAAGTTCGACCCACGCCTACACTCATTGTAATGGGCCCTTTTAGTCACAATAGAGTCTAGTAGCAACAGTAAGGGTATCTAATTTAAAAAAAAAAAAAAAAAAAAAAAAAAAAAATATATATATATATATATATATATATATATATATATATATATATATATATATATATATATATATATATATATATATATATATATCTTATTATTATTTCCCATCTGAATGGAGTTCAGAGGCCTGGGACTAGAGCAGTTGTTTGGCCTCTTTACGCCGCGGTTGTTTTTCAAGGAGAGTGTTGGAAAGCAGATCTGCTCATTAGTTGCCCGCCTGAACTCCTCTTAATGAATGTTATCAGCCCCTAATGAAAATGATTGTTCTTGAGCACAACTAAATCAAAAGGTGTTTAAAGCATGCGCTCCTGCCATGCACGCCTGCACTTCATCAATGCGCGTTGGTCCAAGAGGCCTCCAATGGCGATAACACCATGGTTACAGCGGCCGAAACCCCTGAGAAATCAAACTCTCATTTAGGCCACGGCTCGATATCGACCGTCCACACTAAAACACTGTGTCTGCGAGTGTGAAAGAGCAAAGGGTGGGCCACAATGAAGAGGAACGACTCCAGGAAAACTGCACCCATTGATTTATTTGTTATTGATGATGCTTATATGGCATGAGATATGTGGACTTCTGACCTGTTTACCAGCTTCTATTATAAAAGTTTTCTGTGCATGCGGCAACTCAATATACAACAATTGTTTCTCACAGTACATACAAAACACAATTACTGGAGCATCTCAAAGTGGAAGATGGCCTAGAGCACTTTCAATAGAGTTATGAAGAATACTGGAGAAGCCAATGAGAAAATATAGTGTCCGCACACACTTCACCTCAGCCTACGAATGGGCATGTTCTAGAAATTCAAGATACATTTTATATTACTGCTGCTGACAGGTGATGTTTTTGAATGTCTCTCTTCAGCATTACATTGTTTTAAACCTTCAATCCATGTAATCAATCACAATACTTCATTGATAGATTCAAACATGTTTCATGTTTTAATGAGCAGAAACATGTTTCAGAATCAGATAATGTGCGTGCAGTGTTCTTAAAGAAGTTTGACTATTTTCCAGACAGATATGAAAGACAAAGTCTGTTTTTAAATCAAAGTTCTTCTGGGCCCTGCATTACTCTTTTTGGACTTGCAAAGCATTCAGAAAACCTTCAGCCTGTTATAAATTCTGTTTTAAAACATAGGGGAAGCAAGTTGCAAGAAAAGAGAAGGAAAAGAGTTGGCAGGCATCAGATGTTTTGGAGCTACAAAACAGAGTACTCTCTTATGGACCTCAGAGATGATCCTTAAAAAATTCGTAGACGATGCAGTAGGATGTCAGATGTCACCTGTCTGTCACAGTCAATCCAGGCCTTTTACCTTTGTCGCTGATAAAAAATCCTTGCCCCGACGTTATCCTTCAGCTTTTTCGATACTTTTTTTTTGCAGCCTTTCTCAACCTCAACTCTCCTGCAGCAGCTGAACAAGCATCCAATTCAACCTCCATCTATGACCTGTTAAAATTACTCCTGGTTGAAATGCTTTGTAATACTGTATAGACTTTCTTTGGAATGGTAAACAAATACAAATGGTACAATCAATACAACTCTGACCAGACACACTCTTGAACTGGATGAAAACTTTGTCCTTGCTTGCTCCCTGTTCCCAGACATCTCTGTCAAGTCACCTCCCCCATTTACTGAATTTCATACTGGGGCTCTTAAATTCCAATCAGTTATGCCGCAGTGCTGTTCGGAGCTGTCAGCATGCTAAATTGCCAGGTGCGGCTTTACCAGCGATTTATAAATAAATTTTACACGACTTAATTTCATCACTCCTCAGGCATCGACCCTAAGTCTCGAGGGTGTCAGAATTGCTTTTCAATCACAAATAGAGCGGCGGGGGCTTGGCAGGTGAACATGAGGCGAGATAGGATCGGCCGGGGTTGGGAGTTTCACGGGTGGGTGTGCGTAATGAGCATGGCGTCAGCCCGAGGTTGGCACAGCGGTCGGCAATCTAATCAGCACTGCAGCTTATTTTCCCCGAGATGTGTAGAAGAATTAGATATTTAACATGGGCAGTTTTTATCTTCCAATCACACGGTTTCAGGCCTGCTCGGCGGACACCTTGTTAGGAGCCTAAATGTACACAATCAGGAAGTGTGGGAGGCTTGACAGCAGGCCGTGATTGAATGTGGATGGGTGTTTTCAGCAGCTTAGCACAATCAGAGCTGTTTGTGAGTCCAAGTGTCGCTTGCATTGACAGGTGACGTCTAGAGACTGGCACAAATTGGCAATCAGGTGAAGTTGGCATGGATGCTGCTTTTTACTATCTGGGATCCCGACTCCAATTGGCTTTTCGCTATCTTTCTTTCACCCAGACTGATTTAACTTGACCCCGTCAGGTGCTCTTGACAACACCCATTACCATCTCAATTACACTATATATCTTGTTTGTATCTTCCTTTTACCATTCAGAAGCTTTGAGACTAAATGGTGCATTTGGCATTGGCCTGCTCCTCCAAAACTCCCATTGCCATTCTATCAGTGTTCTCCATCTTGGTTTTCTTAATTAGCCTGGGTGGGACCATCACTTTAGTCGTCATTAAGGCAAGTGAACAGATGTGGAGGAGGCACGAGAGAGGAATGGAAGGATGGTGAGTTGATGCATGAGGACTGACAAGAAATAAGACAGCCAAGTCTGATGGCGTCAACACCTGCAGGCTTCCTCCAACCATTCTTGCCACAATATACTGAGTAGAGTAGAAACATGTATACATAAACTGGACAAGATGGGCATACAATGAAGTTTTTCCCCTAAACCGTGATTTAAGTACACTTTAGACAGTTTTTAATGGATTTATACTTGAACATGTACAAGATAAAAGATTGGTGTGACTTAAATAGGAGCTCATCTATACTTACTAAATAATAATAGTGTTGGTCACAATCTTTTAACATGAGAGTATAAATGCACAAAGCAATTAGTCAAGCTGAAAATATGCTAGCCTGGCTTCGTCCAAACTTTTAAGGATTAGCCTGATATGATAGGATGTGCTAATTAGCGAGCATCAGAGAGGCTAGTGGGCGTTTGTCTGAACTGCGAACACAGCTACGTCTGCTCTTTCCTTACCCTCTACGTTAAGCTTTGCTAATGGCTACCCACCTTTAGCTTCATAATTAGCACACTAACATTAAAGACTTGCAAATGTTTTAGGCTAAAACATGGGAGGAAAATTAATGGCGCCAGTTTTTGTAAAATGTGCAACTTTCTGCTTTTGAACTGAAGCCGACCCCTTTCAGTAAATCCACAAGTTAAATTCGAGCTTTGCCATCACAGTGGGTTCCCTGCTGGGATTATTGTGTGTGTATGCTCTCATTATGCTGTACAGAGCATTCGGACTAAATAGCGTATCAAAATGACAATGGTACTGCATTTTGCCCCATGTATTTCACTTCTTGCTCTTTGGCCTGACCGTATTTTTCGACTTTTCCAGCGGTTAGCATCCTCCCCTGGATCTCTTGACCGTCTTGCCTCCTGCAGGTGTGTGCGGATGGGTGACGGCAGGAGAGGGGAAGGGGAGTGAAGGGCAGCGTGGAGCAGATGAAAGCAAGGGAGAACCACTGATGAATCTCCTCAATGCTCTCACACTCTCCGCTTGGCCGACTCTTTCTCTCGTTTTCTGACCCAAATCTAATGCGACAGGACTCGTTTTCTGTAGTCCCCCACACTCCCCCGCCTTTCTCCTCCTCCTCGCTACCACCAGTCGCGCTCACACCCCTTCTATTTTTAGCTGTTTGTCCTTGAGTTACTATTCCCTGAAAATTGCCGTGATCCATAAAGTACTGGCTCGTGGCGCTTGAGGGAAAACACACCGCCTACCTCCTGCCAACACCATCATCCCATCAACCCCCCCAAATTCGATCATCTCTGAGCGGAGTTTGAGCGAGCAACAAATTGTTAGCAATTTAAAGTCTTTGGCCATTACTGGAGCGAATATTCCTCTCATTAAAGAGGTGAAATGGAGGGAGTGCTAAACGACTGTAACGGCAACAGATCAGGCTGTTCTCTTCTCCGCTCCAGCTCAGAAAGTTATCCACTGTAGCCAATTAGCACGCCGTCTAGCATTAGCTGCAGCTCTCATTACCGTCTTTCCTCTCTTCCTCACATCCTCCATCCCCTCCCCTCATTCTCCTCTCCTCATTAGAGCCTAGCCGTAACACCCTGAATCATAATAGGTGCTCTATACTGTGAAATGGCTTTAGCTTTGTCTCATTTCGCTGCTTGTAGCGGATTAATGAGTAAACAGACAATCTATTGGGTGCACACACCAAGGCAAGCACACACGCACACCCTTGGATCTGTCAAAAAGCAGCTTTTTGAACGCCTCAAGAAATCCCTCGTTTTCAGAATCAGAGCAAGAGTGGAGCTAATCTGTGCTGCCAGTCGAAGACTATACAATGCAACGCTATCAAATACAATGGGAAATATTGCATTATTATTTTATGCTGCCAGTTTTTCCAGATAACATATTGAATTACGTCCCAAATTGACGCGTTAAATATTGGAAGACATATCACATTTCCTGAGGCATTCTTAAACTTTGTACAAGAGCAGACTAACTCTAAATGTTTTTGTTTTTACAGTACCTCATTTAATAGTTTGGATAATGAAATTACAATGATTTTACAGGGCTGTGATTTTTGTGTTTTTGTGCTCCTTAAAGAATAGTTGATATAAAACGACTTTAAGAATATCTGGTTGCAAACTGCAGCATTGATTTCCATCTGTCTTCGTGATCGTAATCACAACAAAGTGCCATGCTGCTGGACCATGCTGATGCCCGTGCTTATGGACAGCTGCAGATGAGAGCAGCAAGCGGTGACTTTTTTGTGTGCGTGTGCACCGAAATGGCTACGCTGTTGAATCCTATGAGTTTCACCATTTTTAGAGAAAATGGGCGTGTTTGGGGGAAGAGGACGATGTAAACAACAGACTCGGGGCAATGGCGTCTTGATTGCAGGTGAATGAAGATAATGCAAAAAAATAAGAATGCCTAAATACAACTTCGAGAGGGTAAATTGGAATGGAAAACGATTATAACATGGTTATAGTTCTATTTTCATTATGTCTCCTTTAACCATTTTGGGTTTCACCTCTGTTATCACAAACTTTTTCCATTATGTTTATATTTCTCACTAAAACGACATGCCTCAAAAAGTTGCTGTTTTGTAAAATTTTAGGTATTGTAAGCTGTAACTTGTTGGGAGAAGTTTGATGCAGGATGCCGGGGCGGGCGGTGAAGACGGCAACACGGGGTGCGATGGATGCGTGCGTTGGGGAGCGCATCGACGTGCACCCAGCCGTATCATGAGCCTGGAATGTAAATATGCACGAGAGGATTATCACAGAGTAGCAGGCGTCGCATTCAGGCCTTTGTTTCTGTGACACTGTGACGTCGTCTTTGTCTCCCTGACAGCAGACGTGTGTGTGGCTGTGTTTGTGTGTGCTGCACAGAAAGACAGAGTATGTGACACGCAGGCATCTGTTTCCTGCTGGAAAAGGTTAATTACATCTCCACTAGCTGACTGGACGTGCCATGCATAATCACACACGCTAATGAGACCTGTGTGTGTGTGTGTGTGTGTGTGTGTGTGTGTGTGTGTGTGTGTGTGTGTGTGTGTGTGTGTGTGTGTGTGTGTGTGTGTGTGTGTGTGTGCGTGCGTGTGTGTGTGTGCGTGTGTGTGTGCGTGTGTGTGTGTGAGAGAGAGAGTGAGTGGGGACTTTGTCTTCTACATGTTTATTCTGAACCCACTGCTCGATAGCAGCTCAAAAGATATCAACCACTTGTCTTAGCTTTCAGAGGCTATTGTTACTAAAAGAGGAAATGAATGTGCTAGCAGAGGTGAGCACTCAAACAGGTGACATTTAGGGACACTCCTGAACTCAGCTTATGCTAATAATTTATGTACCACAATGTGATTGGTTTCCATATGGACAGGTGATCAGCTTGCTTTATTTTTTTATTATTCCTACAATTGTGTCCTTAATACAGTTTGTTTTTTCACGAAACGCTGTGCAATCCTAAACTTCAGCTCTGTTACAAATCTCTTACATCATTAGTTTCCTCAGAGCTGTGGGTATATGATGAGACATCTACTTACTATGCAACACTTAAGACTGACTGGGACATTAGCCGACGGTCCGTGCCTCTAATTACTTGTCTGCACATAAATGAGACAAAGATGCCGCGATGCCTGGGGAGGGACCGCTCTCTCCTGCCTGTTGCTCGTCCTGACCCCTGACTCCTATCTTCACACTCCAGCTCAGGCAACGATTGGACAGCTGCTCAGCCTTTAGATGGAGCCCAGCGCAGCGTGAAAGCCGAGATGGGCTGCAGCACTCCATGGGTGACTTTGGAAATTACAACACACTTTCCCACTCGGCTGAAGTTAGCTCTAAGTTGATCTGACACCGGCAGGCAGGTGGGTATGGGCTGAGGAGGAGCAGCGTTAGTTCCAATTCAGTGTCCATAGAGCTGCGATTGGAGTTGGGGCTAAACAGGGCTTCGAGGTGTGACTGGTTGGAATAATGGAGTTCTGGATTTCTATCATACAGAGCACCAGCTGTGGCCAGAATGAATTTAGTAGATACCAACTGTATTTCTCATCAGCAATGGGAAAGTTTGCAGTCGACAAGCAAGAGCTACTTAATGTGGAGTAGGGTTGGCTCTGGGCTTATAACTTTGACACTCTGTGGTACATCTGTGGTAATAGCTCACACTAGCACAGCAGGCATCAAGCCAGTAGCCAGTTTGAAAATAAATGGAAAAGATTAGACTGACATAAAATAACGGTTCAAAGAAAGAATTTTACATTGAAAGTTTAGTTTAAAGGCCCCATATTATGCTTTGCTTTAAAATACTTTAGCATTGATGTTTCATGTTTTCTATCTTTCTATATGTGTTGTTTTGGACCACAGTTTGATTCATGTTTTTTTTAAATATGTTTAAAATAATTAGCAGCATAGCTATTAGCAGCATGACCCTGACAGAACAAATGCTTTAAATGGATTCCAGCGAACTCATAAACCAAAATAAAAACATCAAAATGGCATTATTCATTGTTTTCAAATGCAGAAAGCTTATAGTAGTTAATTTAGCATAATATGGGAGCTTTAACAATTCATTTACATAGCACCATTCATTATTTATCAAACATATATGGCTATGATTGTTCTAACTGTCAAACATTTGGTTACATGAGAATTTAAAGCTTTAAGGCTTGCCAGAAGGCACACTGACATCTTCACACTTGGGTCTCCTGGTCCCTAACAGGTCCCAGCTCCTCACCGTCCTCCTCTTCCTCCTCCAGTGCGTCCTTCCTCTTCTTCCTCCGTCCACGGCAGAAGCCATTGAGGCCACAGAAACAGGCACAGGTGAAGGGCATGGCTTATGGGAGATAGCACATCAAGAAGACCTGCAGGGACAGAGAGAAGAGAGCAGGGGAAGAGAGTTAGAGCTTTTACCAAGAAAAATAAGTCTCAAAACTACAGGCTACAGGACAACAACAGAGGGAAAAGACCTATGTAAACCTTTGGAGTGTTTACACAATTGTACGAGCAAAACATAGTTAGCCATTGCAAAGGATTTAAAGCATGGTTTGACATATGTACATTCATTTTCTTTAAATTGCTCGCCTCTCAGCCATTTTAAATAATTTGTTTTTAATGTGGAAGGCTTTTAGTTTACCTTTATGTCATTTGTGTTTGTTGGATCTTCTCCCTTCAATTACCTTTTCCTTTACTTAATTAAAAGAACCCTGTTTTATTATGCACCCCCCACCTTTCTTCCAACAGCCTGGCCAATCAGACCTTTTCACTTTGATATAATGAGTCATCACACTAATGAACACGAAAAAAACAAACACATTTTTCAATTTGAGCAAGATAATGGTGTTACTTCTGAAACACATTTTGTGCAATGCCGCATTCCAAAATTCTATTAATACACACATTTGCTATTTCTATGAATAGATAACAAACATGGGCATTTTCTTTGGTCAGCTCTCCACGCCCACTCTGCAAGCTGCTGGTTAGTTAGTGTGCAATAGACTGAGATAATGGTTTACTTCAGCCTAAGTACATGTTGGGGAACGAATCCAGACAGTAAGTCTAATATTACTCTTGCCATCACTGTCAAGCTAGCCTGCTGTAAAGACAGAAACACATTTTAAAGCTCGGAGCCAATTAACTTTAGATCTCAATGTGTCAGCGTTTGAGATGTCCAGAACAATATGTAGTAGGCAGCTGTCGATATCCTCCTCGGGGTGCTGTGTGTGTCTGTGTGAACCTGTCTGTCACGTTTGGCGTTGCTGTGAGCAAAGAACTAAATGTAGAGAAACTTGGCGAGGTTCAGTCAATAGGTCAATCCATACACACACACGTAAGAGAGCTGCGGTAGGGACAGCCATCTATCGAGCGCTGTCACTCAACTGAGAAAACAAAGTGACAAGCTACTTTCACTCAGCATTAGCCACATGTTTTTCTTTCCCGATATGGAGAAAACAGGTCAATAACTTCCCCACAGTTATTCAAGTTTAATCTCCAATTCAGGAAGTGTTAGTAAAACATACTCAGCACTACCCACTCCAGTTCCAAAAATATGTCTTGCATATGCTATTGCTATTTGGGCTGTGATTTGTCTCTAAAATAGCACACTGAGAACTATAGACCAAACTTGAAAAAATAGCACCAAGCTGAAATCCTGAAGAAATAAGGATGATGTTATATGGTTTGGGCTAACTCTAACCCCTAAACCCTAACCTCTAATTGCCAAACCTAACCATTTTCACACTCAGAACAATGAACCAACATGTATTTAATAGTTTACCCTTAAAAGCAGAATTATCTTTGAAGAAATGAGATACAAGTTAACGGCACTGTACTGCTCACATGCACACGATTAAAACAAGTCTTGAGGCTCCGTAAACTCCAAGCGTTAACACTTTTTGTTAGCGTGCTGGTACAGCCCATCGCCATGCCGCCTTGAGATTAGGATCCACGAGGTAAAAGTGAGAGCTTCATTAAATACCATTCTGAGTCAGCAGCCCCAGCAGCAGCAGCAGCAGAAGGCCTGGCTGGGGACTCCATGCAAATGTGTGTGTGCCAATGAGGAAGCCAGGGTATTAAACTGGTGACAACAACAGAGGGCCAACATTAAGTGTTGTGGGCACTGGTGCGTGGATGTGTGTTTGCCTACTCGTGGGTTTCTTTGGGATGGAGACTGACTCATGTGGGGGCAATTAGCTGCACTCCACACCAAGCTGCCTCCTGGCACAAACCCACAGTGCTCCAGGGTATGCGCCAAGCTGTACCGGCTCCTGCGTGTGTACATATATGCTATTAAAACTCCCAGTGGTGCACTTTCATCCCTCGTCTGCATCCCTTATATTCATCTAATCCTGCAACAGTCCTCGGCGTGCAGATCTCCCACTCCGTACCCAATGGCTTTAGACCCTATGTGACATGGCAGAGAAAATCACATAGGAATAGAAAGCCATAAAACACAGCAGCGAGCTAGTCACGCCGGCGGCAGGAGTCAACTTTTTCACCAAGAGGGTGATTGTCCTGCGCGTGCATGTTTGTGTGTGTCTTCCTGGCCGTTAACACCCTCAGCCTGTCTGACAGTTTACAAGGCCCTGCAGGAATTACAGCGCTGGTTAGACGGCTCTTTCCTCTCTCTGTGTTATGCCCCATGTGTATCTCCCCAATCCGTCCATCTCTCGCGCTGTCCAGAGTCGGTGTGTCTTGTTTTGCTGGGGTGTAATTACAAGGAGTTCCAATGCAGAGACGAGATAGATGAAAATACTGCCTGCAGACCCCATGAATTATTAACTGGCTTAAAATGGATGAGTCAACTTGAACGGAGGTAGATCGAGAGGCAATGAGGCAGCCAACGTGCAACGGCTAGTAATACCAAACTGGTAAGTCAGGGGTCTCTCACCCAACGGCATTCAATAACATTTAATATGCTCAATGGAATTGTTTGGGCTGATATTTTTATTGGTTATAAATTTGTTAGATGCATTGTATATTGAACATTTAAACCCTAAAAGTAACTGTACAATTAGCTAGGTGCATTATTTATTCACTCACCTGTCACACTTTAAGGTGGCAAACTACTTATCAGCAGTTGCCCTAAGTTATTGTGGCTTCCATTGAGCTCAGCCATCCCCTCCAAGCATTAGACGTTTCACTGACATATTCAAGAAAGGTGAAATAAGTGTCTTGTCAAGGGACACAACAGCTTTGACACGAGGATCGATTACAGCTTTTGATTTTTGGGCAAACGAGAAAGACACATGCCTTCAAAAATGGGGCTTTTGACATTACTGATGTAAAAAAATGTGTCTTGTTGTTTTGAAGACCCCAAAATAAACTGCTGCAGTTCTCCAGCAGTGATTCGTGGAGATTTTAAGGACTAAGTTGTCCTCATGTGGACCAGGACAAGATATTTACACATGTTTTTCATATTTTCATGAAGTGAACCAGAAAGTTTAACACTGGACTACTTCATGTCAGATGTTAACTTTGTCTTGTACTTGTATGTCCTAAACTACAGTACTTGAAAACTTCTACCTTCTACTTTCTTTGTCAATAAAGTGCGCTCAGACTCTCCCTCGACACCGCACAGCTATTTTAGAACCGTTCTAAAGTTGTTTTTCCCATTGACATTGCTTTGATTTTACACTTTTGACAAGTGCAGTGGGAAATGGCCTTGCCAGAAGCAAATATTACTCAAAATCTAAGAAGTAACACACAAGGTCACTTCTAACTGACGTCTGCTGTGAATACATTCTGCATCAGGGGAATCCCTCCTTTTCAAGCTGCCTCAAAAGCAACAAGCTTCTGAGCTGGGAAGTCAAAAGGCTGAATGGAGAATGTGGAATCAAGACACAAGTGGAAAAATGAAAAAGAGTCAAGGAGAAACAGGCAGATTTAAGGCGTATTGGATTTGTGTCAAAGTCATCCATCCATGTTTTAATCCCTCCATTTGATTCTATATGTTCATGTACGTGCGTTTGCTCACTTGTGTGTGTGTAAGCTGATTTATGTCTTATCGAGAGCCCTGTGGAAACAGACAATGTGCTTTATTTGTTATCTTCTTGTTTGGATGAGAAAGAGATAAGGCGCTCAGTGTTTGTGTGTGCACAATATGCTGCGTGCCCTCTTATACAGTAGATGTGTGCGTGTGTTTGCATGTGTGTAAGCTTCTGTTGGATGGACAGAATCCTAATGCTGATCCAAATGGTCAACACTGCCGAGACGCTCAACAGAATGCTTATTGGACCTTTATCCATTATTTATACAAAGTCAACATTTGAACAGCCACTGCCTTACAGCACATACAAAGCCATTACTTATAGACTAGAGGAAGCCAGTGACAAACCCACTATCTTAACACATCAAATATTAGACATTTATACGCTAAAACTGTTCAATGGCCATGAATATAGATGAAGATTGGACTGTGGAGTTGACAGTTTCACAGGGTTGTGTAACCAAGGTGTCTATAGTGCTTTACACGCTGAATGTCACCGGTGTGTCAGACCCCTTTTCATTATATGGAACTTTTTCAAAATCCTACAGTTTTTTTCTTATGTAACGTTTCAAAACCACCCCAGCTTAGATTATACTGCCTGCATTCATATTCCACAAGAAAAGGAATTAAGCAGAGAAACCTTTGGAACTATTTGTAGTATGTGTAGGTCATGCAGCTGCAGACTGTAGAAGTCAAAACTAGTTACTAACCGCTTATTTCCATGCGGACTGTTCGCCCAGTTTGTCCATTTGTCGCTCCAGTGTTGTACAAACAGCTCTATGCATTCAAAGCGTGGTTACCATCGCTTCATTTATACTTCCATACTTCCATTTATACCAATCGTTTTTAAGGTCAAGGCTGTGTTCTGGTAAATAACCATCAGAGGACACTCAAAATCAAATAGTAATGTCACCAAAATGGAAAAAAACTAGAAAATAAATTAAAATGAAGTCGCCCACAGCAGTTTTGTTTTAGTTGGAAAAAGGGCCAAGACAAAAGAATGTTTTACTGATCACTACTGTCCCCAGTGGTCAGCACATGTACAGCTCAATTGCTACACATTCATAAGCTGTGTGCATATATGGACCAAATAATGGACAAAACAACGCAGTAGACAGACAGAAATATCTATGCTTATTCGTTTGCGTCTTAAACGTTAAGTTAGCCTTTAGTCTGCAGTGTGCTGTAGTATAAAAATTTGGTACCAAGGAACACAGTGAACACAACATCTGAAATTTGTTTTGTGCTCACATCACTGTTAACCATACCAATATCCCACTTCTGTATTCAGAATTGTAGCAGTCAAACCTGGGCAGCATAGGGATTCAATAATCTTGCATTCATGTTTTGCTCAACTGGCAGAAAGAGAATACCCTTTGTTGCAATAAAGCAGTACTACCATGTCTATTCCCACACACCAAAGCCATTGCTAATCTAATCAAAAGTACATATTATTTTTCTACCTCTGTGTTTTGTCATTTTTTTACAACTGCAGGTTATCGCGTCACTACGATATTCAAAATACTTCACAGTTTACGCAACAAAAAAATACCATTGTTTTTGCCAGTTCATGATTGTCTTTAGCACTATGGATGATAATTAACCGAAACTGCGAAAGAAGTCCAAACTCCATAGTTACATACATAGTACAACACAATATGAATAATCTTACTTACATGACGCTTGACCAGTTCAAGCACCAGCTCATATAAGACCAGCTAGTCTCCAGTCCCACGGCCATTTGAGTCCATTCTGGCTTCATGCACTTGTTCCCTGCGAGCACAAAGCATTCACCTGTATCTGTTGCATTCCTGTCCCCTCCCCATGATCGCCTCCTCTTTCTCTCCTCCATCTTGCCCTGTTCCCTTCTTCTCCTCTTGCAGACAAAATGCCCTCTGTGCGCCTCTCAGGTAATGCACCCCTACCCCACTCGTTTCTACTGAGATAAGGAGGAAAAATTTCAGTTGCAATACAAAGACACTGTCCAATATGGGATGGACATTGATGGATCAAGAGGCATAGAAATGTTTGGGGGGGTTGAAATAGCGTGTGTATGTGTGTATGGGGGTGTTCAGGTGTACTGTGCTATCCCAGTGCGTCCTCATGGCTAACTGTCTCCCAGGCTGCGCTAACAAAGAGACCATTGACTTAGGAACACACAGGAGCTTTCTATCCTCTCCACAGACCTCTGCTTTGTCCTCAGACACACACACTCCTTCAGTCCCACAGATTTCCCCAAATCACATACACACACAAACACACACACACATAGGTCATTCCACCTGCACCTGGTTTGTACTGTCAAGTTATAAAATGTAACATTACATGCAATTAAAAGATGAGCAAGTATTGAACACGGCATTAAAGCAGAGATTTAGCTTATCTACCTATTTAAGATGTTCCACAGTCCAAATCAATCTACACCTACAGTTCAATGTACTTGAGCAAATATTGTATTTTAATAACGTATTTATCTATCTTTTTGGTAATGTGCCTTGTATTGAAGTTGGATTTTGGGTGAAGACTGGGTAAAGTTATGGCAAGTGAACGTTTTCCATGAACAATGAAAACTGTTTAGAAAGGGACAGTTTATTTCTATTATTACTGAATGTGGTACTCAAATGACCTCATCATAATCATTTTAGTATACACGTAATATAGTAATGTAGATCCGCCACTGTTTAGGCAAATTCACCTATGTAGGGCTGCAACTTGATCATGATTATTTTGCTCATCAATTTTTACTAAATTTAACCCAGGTTTATATATAATTTTTGTCAACAAAAACACTAGATGCACATGCTTGTACGATGTAATTCCTGTTCTGTATGTGTTATTAAAACCTCTTTTCTCAGAACATGGGGATTGATTTGATCTGAGTATAGTCCTGATACTGTATCCCAATATCAATAATCCATAAGTTATGATAAATTGATTAACATGTTTCAGCGCGAGACAAAAGATTTAAAAATGTAGCCTATGATTCACTGCACAAGCAACGCATTTTTACCAAATAACCTGTTGTTGCAAAATGTCTTGTTGTAAGTACAAATAATTGGACTTTGAAAATTGCAAAAGTCCTGCATCTGTCCATCCTCAATCTTCTTGATCAGTATTAACTATCCTTAATTAGCAACCTATATTAAACAAATGATTTACTCTCCCCACACACCCTCCCCCGTTATTGTGCCATTTCAGGTAAATTTACCGCAGCAGCAAAGCTGTCAACCACCTCAGTTTCTCATTTCTGTGCCTGGTTATTTCCTATTTGAAATTTATACTGTATATATCTTAGTACTCATAGGGGACAATTAAATACCATTCTAATTAGCATTTCTCCTTGCCCTCTAGTGGTCAGACGAGTCATCTGTTTTGAGAAAAATATGCTAATTCTAACCCCTGGTAGTGTGGCAGGGAGCACAGGGATTACAAGGTCTCAGTAGCACTGTCTGGCCAAGCGTATGAACGCACCAACATGAATATTAATGTGTAAGCCATTGGCAGAGGAGTCTTAAAAGAGCTGCCAGCCTGTGTGCCTGACTGCTCTGTAATCCATGTACGGACACAAGTTACACTGCACAAAGCACATTGAGGACGCCGCACTTGTTGGGGACTGTATAAAGGTGCTGGTATAACGCATGTGCCTCCTATTCAAGGCCAGAAATTAATGGGAATGTACGGCAAGTCTATTCATATGTTTGGCCAAACCTCCGGCAAGCAAGGCTTAGAAGGAGGCTCACAGAAGAATAATTTATGGTATTATTGAGCTCTGAGAATTTGTTTTTTCTTTCCTTACCAGACATCCTTCCATTTAAACATGTCAGGGGCACCCACAGAATGGCACCCAGAGACCCTTTGATCAGGTTGGTCTGCCCAAGTCTTTGTCTGGTCTTGGTCTGCTGTAGGGTAAACCGATTGTCCGTGTTTGGAAATGTCTATGCCGTCATGCAGGTGACCGAAAAAGGAACAACAGGGTTAATAATTCACCCATGACTTCTCTTTAACTCTGAGCTTTAAGGTTTCAAGAATCCAAAAATAACCGTGTAAAGCAATTAGAACTTTTTGGGTAAATATTAGTGTTTAAATAGGCCATATTAACAAACCAATTTGTCTTTACCTTAAAATAAGTTAATCAGGAATAAAAGGCTACTATAATTTGTCAGACTTTTTTCTCAGACTTTTGTTTGACTGAGAAGAGGAAAATTTGTGGAGAAAGAGCCCTATGTTGATGTGAACACGGTAACAAAAGTACGACCTAAAACTCTGACACAGGTTATTAATAAATAGAGAAATGCTTGCTCAAGTCAGAGATGTTGCATGCAGAAGAGCAACAACAAAAATGAGGGGTGGAGAGAGAATTGGAGAGGGGGCTGCAAAAGAGGGCACCCGTGCTATAAGCTGCTCACAATGCAGACATGACTGTGGGCTGTGAGCCGAGTCGAGATGAGCTCTGTGCCGAGATGGGCAGAGGAATAAAAAGGACTGGGGACAGAAAGTCAGGCCAGAGAAAGGATTAGTGATCAAAGAAAGCCAGTGGCCATTCTGAAAGTCCCTGCACATTTACACACATTCAAACACACACAACAGACTGGGGAGAATAGCAGAGAATCGAGTTTCTGCACCAGGTTAATCATTTACCTGCCTCTTTCCCAGCAGCACCTTGGCTCAGAGATCGGGCCCTTTCTACATAAATCCATTAGCAGAGGAACTGGAGTAAATGTTACCAGGGCAGGCAACGTGAAATCGTCTCCACACACACACGCACGCACACACACACACACACTGATTGATTATGCTACTGTACGAAGAATAAATGCCAGTCCACAGTTCTTTTTAATTGGTTTCATAGCTGTTCGTTGAAAAGAGCCTTCAGGAACGTAACAAAGTAAAATAACTTCACATGACATCTTTTCCTGCTGCAGAATTTCCCATTTGAAAGGAGACATGTAAAAAAGCTTTTAATTCCTCCTCGCCCCTGACTCTTCCTCTGACGAGCTGACGATGAAGACATAAACAACCGGCCGGAGATACCAATTAGAGCGTCAGACGCACACAGCAGTCTTGAGTACAACTGTACTCCCCAGAGGAGGGCTGCTAGAGAGGAGGAAGTGAAGGGGAGGGAGGCACGTGCGGCAGGAGAAAACTACTCTAACGTTCAATCAGGGAATCTCTATCTCCCACAGCCAGGGCAACACACACACGAAACACACTTTATCTACACAGTGCTGTCAGCGGCTTGACCTCCACCAGCCCATCTACTCCTTCCTATTCCATCGCCCTCCCACCGGCTGACCTGATTGGCTAATGACGGCTCATTTATCTTGATGCAGCACCTGCAGTGTCTACAAGGCTTGTGTGTGTCTATGGGGTATCTGCGGACACACAAACAGTATATCGCATCAGAGCTACAGTGGCTCTATCAGAGATAACGCTGCCCTTGCCAGCAACAGCTTGCACACATGGGTTCACCTCTGGGGAATGATGGAGAGTACAGAGGAGAGGAGGTGGGGGAGGGGGCATGAAGAATATGAGAAATAGATAGAAAATAGAAACAGCATAGAAGTATGGGACTGAAGCAAATGAAGAGAGGGAGAAAAAAGCTGGATACTGGAAGATAAAACGAATGGAGAGGAAGCAGGGGAGGGGTTTGTGAGGAGAGAAGAGGGATTGATACATGTTTTATTCACTTACTGCTAACACTTCTTTAATTAACAGCTGAAATCAGTGGCCAAGAGTGAGCCATACTGGCGTGTGTGTGAGTGCTGTATAGTCATTAATTAAAAGTGGGCTACAGAAGACAGGAAACCAAAGGTGCAGCGTGATCCGGGCTCCTCACACACCCACGTGTGACCACAGTACTCTCTTCAATCACTTCAGCACATTAATGATTAAGCACAGGTCAGTACCATTTTCTGCCACTAGGTGGATGAAAAAAACAGTAAGAAAAGAAAGTCTTATTAATCGTAATGTAGAAACATTTATAATATGGCATGCTATAGATAAAGCTAAATGGTGTGCCTCGTTTTAATTTCTGTAGCAGAGTGTGCATTAGAATGGCCAGACTGTATGTTTTTATATGATTTCAAATAAATAATGATGATGTTCTCTTCAAGCAGAGTGGTAAGATGTTTTGTCAAATCTCTCAGTCCTCACTTGTATTATAACCATGAGTAATTGATAGTACCATATGTTTTTATTGTTTTCCCCTTGCACTGTTTCCTGTTATTTTTAGCTTTACTCATCCCTTTCTTGTTCCAATTTCCTCCTCTGCTTCCTGATGCCCAGAGGAGGGCTTGCATGTATTAACTCTTCTTTTGTTCTTTGGTGTGTGCCAGTGGAGAGAGAGGTGGGCAGGTCATGACGTCTGTTCTCGCTTGAAGGTAGATATTGGAGGCTTCACCCCAGAATCTACCTTTACATCTCCAATCCTTATCTTTTATTTTTCCATCTCCAAAACCAGGTGCTACTGCTTATCCTACCCAGCCACCTAGCGCTTATCTGCCTCCCATAAACTCACACTTTGACATATGAACACACACACAAACATCTGCAGATTGGGTTTTTCTCTGTCTCTCTCCAAGGGGACTCGAGGCAGCTGGCAGGCCGTGACCTATTCCATAGCTCCCAGACTTAGATGGACAGACAGACAGGTAGGCTTGGAGAAAGGCAGCAAGAACCTCATCAAGTCGAGATCTGTATCTTAACTCCAGTCTTAGGGGCTTAATCCGGCTGCTTTCACCAGTGCAGCCAGCTACTGTAGCAACTAAGAGGCGGAACAGACAAATCCATGTGACTTAAACTCTCCCAAAGCTGGCATAAAGGAGATGCAGACCTAATCACCTTATGGGTTTAATGTTATTATTTTTTTCTCAATGCAATCTCTCTAAAGTCTCCAAATCTCCCAAATCTTTTGTCATAATGCCTCCTATGTCCAGAACCCCGGGCTAAGAGTGTGTTTGCTTGTCTTTCTGTGATATTTCATATGATGGCATCATATGCAGTTCATATAATTGAATTTTTTTCTTTTTCATTTTAACTTTTTGGGGAAAGTAGAAGTGATACTTCTGGCAGCAGAGAGTTGCGGAAGAGAGCCTTAGCCTAGCTCTTCGTCCTGATTTAGAATAAGGTCTATTTCTGTTCGCCCTCCAACCCGTCGGGAGATATTTAAATCTGTCTCACTATGGTGCATATGGGTGAAGAAATAGAGCAAGGAATGTATTTGAAAAAATACGTTGGCTTCCACTGAACTTGGTAGAATCATATAGGAAATTCAATACAAGCCAAACAATGTCTATTCTGGCATGGTGAGAACTGGCAGGGTACAAGACTCCATCCACGGTCAGTCATTCACAAGCAGAGCACGTACAGAGAGAGGCAAACTCACCCTCTGGGCACACACACAATCACACATAGCAGCATGGACCAGACTAAGCCACAGAGTAGTAATCACATCCTTAAATGTTCCAACTTTAATTTCTCTGAGTACGAAGACAAAATCCACAAACAAGCACTTACAACAAGAAAGATTCAACAAAACATTGAAAGAAACTTTGGAGCTTTAAGGACAAGTACTCACCTCACTGTGGTCCCTCCTGGCTGGCTCGCCGATTTGTTGCGCTGGAGCAATAACCGACTTCACACCTCTCGTCTTCATGAACACACATACACAAACGCTAAGTCCCGCCTGCCTGCTTGCCTGCCCCGCCGCTGAAGTGTGTGGACAATGAGAGTCGATGGGATGGTGGGAGGAGGTAGAGGAGGAGGCGATGGCTGGGCGGGAAGGTGAGGAGAAGAGAAAGTGAATAGTGTAAGAGACAAACATGAATGAAATGTGTTCTCGCTGTGCCGGAGTACCCCTTATTTCAAGTGGATGTCCTTTTGGCACGCAGTGTAACTAGTGTCTTGGTTATCTCGTGTAAGTGCGGACATGTCGTGTAATAGCTATAGAGCATTACAACACTTCTCATGTCTGAGGTGCTCAGAAGCTCCTCAACTCTTTTCCTCTTCATCCCCTCTCTCCGGGGAAATACCACCGACACTAATCTCCTCAAAGGTCACTCACACACTCTTCAGCTTTCTGAAGCCTTCTCCTCACTCTGTTTAGTATGATTTCATATTTTTAGAGATGGGGGTTGGAAAAGAGTATTTGTTTTTTTTGTTTTTTTGTGATTAAAGAGAAGAGATGCAAGATAATCACAATAAAGCAGATACTCTGTACTCTGGTGGCTATTTCCATAAACTTGTTAGTCTTGAATAAAGAAGACAACATGTAACATATTCATGTCCATTGTAAGATAACCTTTCTATTGTATTTGAACTTGTAGTTGAATCAAACATATGATTCGATCAACAATTCTCTAAGAAAATTGTGAAGAAAGACTTTCAGAACATGATACAAAAGTCAAGCTGCAAATCATATCATTGCTGTCTTAAAGTGGTAACTGATTTTGAATACTGATGGGAACAAATCTGCATCAAAAAAGATTTTAAGCATCGTTGAGTTTTTTACATGCAGTTGGATTTGTACCCGTTGAAATGCAGACTAGTCGATACTACGGACTTCATAAAGTGGAGATTTTCCCTCCAGTGTGTCCGCCTCATGCGCGCTCTCTCAGCTCCAGGTGTGTACGTCCACGCGCTGCCTTTGTGTGTTGCTTCCAGACTCAATCCTTCGGCTCAGCCACAGAAAAGCCAATCTCCACATCCAATTATTTGCTTCTCAAAGGCAGACAGATGGAGAGAGAGAGGGGGGAAACACAGAAGACGGCAGAGGCAGTGCGACGGGAGAGGCTCTTTGAGGGTCCGCGCAGGGGGGAATTAATTAGAATGGAAACGAAATGAAGGGAATAGAAAGTCTCTTCTTCACTAGAGTCCGGAGAATAGTTTTACAATTAGTCAAAGTCTCCAACGCAGCCTGTGGACACGAGTGAAGTTGGTGCAATGTGAGAGAAGATCAAACGCATGGCCGAAAGCAACAAAGTGAGTGAAGTGATTCAGAAATGAGCATGTTTCAGGGTGTTTTTAGTTCTTTTTGTGTTCATACCCTGGTGATATGAGCGATGGATGTCCCGTCTCTACTTCTTCAATCTGTCTGGTCCGGCATAGTCCATCAGAAAGGAGTTGGGAGTCTTTGCCCATAAAACGCCTGCTCTATCTCGGACCCATGCGCTTCTTTTCTCCACCGTTTTCTCCCGGCTCTTTTACTCGCTGGAGCATTTTTCTTTCTTTGCTGAAGCGGTGACACAGAGCGTAGGGGGGTAGAGAGAGAGCACATGGCGAAGCAAACAGAATGAGAACACACAAAAAATATGTTTTATGGAAAGCGTGTGAGAGAAAGTGTGGGTAGAATGGAGGAGTGATGGCAGAGTGACGAGAAGCAGAGGCAGGTGGAGAGGCTAGTGACACATCGTGGAGGTGTGTGCCTGCCTGCCTGTGTGGAGGGCTGGTGAGGGAGTGAGTAAGCCGACACGCCGCCAACCAGCAAGAGGCAGAGGGGGAGGAGGAGAAGGAGGGAGAGATTGCAAGGTGGATGGAAGGATGGGGAGAGGAAGTGAATCAGCAAGCACGCGCGCACACACAGTTCATTATTAGTCCCGTGGATTTGGCCATGACACGCACGGCTAACCTATTCACAGAGGAGTTGAGCAATGAACTGAATACTTATGGAAGAGGCGGGTGAAGCAGGCAGGCAGGTGTCCCTCTTCAGCAATTGTTTCCAGTTGAAGCATTAGTAGGAAGAAAGAAGTTTATTCAGGCAAATTCAGACTAAAATAAGTAAGAAAAACCATCAAGAATCAAATCCTTATCAAAAATGCTCGTGTCCAGATGAGTCCACACATGAATGGCTGCTGAACTTTGATTTTCATTTGGGATCAATGAAGTATCTATATGTTTCTATCTATCAATCTGTCTATCTTTCTATCTGTCTATTTAGCCATGGACAGGATAAGCCTTGCAAAGCTGATCCACTGCTTCATCTCACAAATTGCCAGAAAATGAATGAATTAACTAACATGTTGGCTTTATTTCTTTATACATGAATTTACCAACCGAAGTTGCCGTGGGCGCTGCCATCTTTTTCCATTGTAGTTTACATGGGGCAGACAAGCTCAACAGAAAATAAGTTCTACACAGACTAGAAAGCCGCTTTCAGGCCACCCAGGAAATCAGTGTGTTGCTAACTTGTTTTTGCTTGTGTACATTAAACATTTTAGACAAATCAATCTACTTTATATAATGTTTTAGTGAGAGACTTTTCCCACGTTTGCCTTTTGCACAAACACTGTTCGTGTCAAACTGGAAGTCCCTTTACTACAAGAACGCAGATCATAGACGTAAAAAGAGGCAAAAGTGGGCGGGGCAGAATAAGGTGAATATAGAATAAAAATGGTAGATTTAAACTTTGGCCTTGAGGGTGGCCTTTCCACTTAACAGTCTCACCAGTTCAGGTGTGAATTTTTCAGTCCCACATCCAGAAAAAAAGTTAAACTGATCTTAAATTCCTTGACCGAAACAATGTTTTATGTATTATTGTTGAAGTTAGACGTTTCCATTTTACGATGCTAGCTCATAAGTTGTTGACTTTTCCACCAAAAAATGACAAATCCAGATGACATTTTGAAAATACTTACCCTTTCAGCTGTGCCAGAGTTTTGCATACGTAACAAAAGTAGACATGGATGAGTAAAAAAGGGAAAAAAAGTTATTTTCCCCACACTGAAGGTTTTTATAATGCATGCGTTCTGCACCTTATCTCCAGTGTGACATTCAAAAAGGTCAGAATATGTCACGGTAAAAGTTTCATATTAGCGGGCTGTATAGTTTTCACAGCGTACAAGTGTGCTCATCCAGGTTGTAGTGCTGGAGTAAGAGCTGGTTGACGTGAAGCCATTGACAACAGGCCACTCCCGCAAGGCCTGTCTTCCTCATATCTATGCTTACCAGAGAATGGATGAGGTGAGTGAATAAATATGAGTTTGTGTGTCTAAAGAAGTCAACATCAAACACTCCTATGAAAACACAGCTCTGTCCAGACAGTATATGTTTGAGAAGTGATCCCAACAGAGGCCATTGTTATTCTCCTCCACCACCGCCACAGCAGAGAACAATCTCTCCTCCAGTATTTCAAGCAGTGTTGCTCCAAAAACAAATCTGATCAAAGAAAGAAGCCAAGACATGAACTGATAGTTAAACTGACAAAAAGTGATTGACCAATGTATGCAAGTTTTTTGATGTAACATTTTTTTTTTTTTTCAGGCACACAATTGTTAGCTGAATGAACAAGCAGCAATGATTGGCCCACACAACACTGCCGCCACACTACGCAGGAGGAGGAGGCACTAACGCACCCTAATTTTCTTCCTTATACTGTATTACGCCTACTGCCAAATCCATGGCGCTATTACACCTCCTCATCTTTACATATAATCGTCATTACTGTTGACTGAAAGTTCCTAAAGTTTGAACAAAGTTTGTGGCTGAGCCGCATACAGACCGTCATACAATTTGGATAACTTTTTATGTACCACTCCTCAAGATAATTTTCACCTAGTTTGAGATCATTTGGGCCCAAGGAGGAGTTCATTCAAGTATGAAGTGTTAACCACCTTGAAAGTTACAACAACTTTCCTATAGCCATAACATTGAGGGTTCAACCATTGCTACAGCTAAAAAAATAAGGCTTGGATCTTGATGGGTTTTTTACTTAGGAGACCGAAACTCAATGTTGTTGGAAAATTTTGAAGAAACTACTTTTTTTTTTGTTATCTACACAAAAATTTGCTCAATTTGTATGCACGGGACATGCATGAGTTGGGAACTGTGTTATTGAGTGTTGTAGCCAAAAGTAAGGAAACACATAAACTAAACTCAGGACCTTTTTGTTGTGAGGGGAGAGTGCTAGTGGTAATAATAGAGAAGTAGTACACATTCTAGGTTATTCAAGGTCATGTCTTGTGGGAAAAACAGATTTACATTCAAATGAAACATATACACCAGAAAGAGTTAATGATTGACTGAGGAGCTACAGTTGCGCTGTTTGACAATTAACACCTGGGGCCAAATCTGAAAATTGCAACCCAGGTGTAAAAAAAAAAAAAAAATAAAAACATATTTTATTTATATAGCCTGGAGCACAACCAGAATATTTTCATTTTGTCATAAAAATACAATATTTCCTAGCAGTGTTGGTTATTATTTCACATTAACATGACAGCTAAATATGTGCTATATGCAGATTTGCCATATACACTTGACTGACCAGTAATTAAATTCATTTGTTAAATTTCATGATTACCCTTTTACTTCATTACTTCCATACCCTCACTTCATGGACTGTGATTTCAGTGGGCGTTTTCCCTGGCTTCATCATGGCTTTAGGTCTGTAAGGTACCATTTTCATTTACTGTTTCATCACGTGGGTGTTACATATTCCCTACAGATTAGAGTAGCTGTATTAAAAGCTGTATTCATTTAGTTTATTTGATGAAAATAACTTCAAGCCCACAGCATCAATAAATGAAACAAATTACAAAAATTTCACTTCAACAAGTTTGTGTTTTTCAACAATAAATGTAATGTTCTCTGGAAATTAAATGCACCACTGTTTTAACTTCCTTTATTACAGTACAGTGTAATTAGCTGATTTGCTGATATGCTAAAGTACTAATTATCTTAACTGCTTGCTAATTGTTTTAGACTGCAAAATATTTTCAGACCGTACTTGGTGTCTTTTTGTCCCCAACGAGAAAAAATATTAAAGTAAACTCAATTCAGTTCTTAACAAGTTGTTGGGTGTTGTGGATTACCGCATCTTCAAATCAAAATGTCAAAATGTATTTTCTGCTAGTCATGCATAAAATACTAATCATACTATAGCCTTTCATTCCACATTTATTTAACAAAGGCAAAGTAAAAAGAGTATCAATTAATCAAACAAACTTAATAAAATATAAAGTGCTTTTCATACAAAAAACCCCCACAAAGTGCTTTACAGTGCATTAAAAACATTTCCACACATGCCCACATCCCAGTTCAAACTGCAGAATCTGTACCTTTGTAATTCAATGGTAATGCTACAAAGTTGTATTTTATGGTTTCAAACTACAATTATTTAGTGGAATTTATATTTTGCAATCCCTTCGAGATCAAAGCCCTGCCAACCAGACCACCAAAGAAGTTCTCACTATTTCTGAACTTTATGGCCATTTACTATAGTTTGACAAGAGCTGGCTGAATGGTTCACTGTTGAATGTGATGTTATTATTGTTAGTATTTTCATTTAACTAAGGAAGGGATTTTTATTGCTGTTTGAGAGAGATGTTAAATGAATGGCAAAACATTCCAAACCCATTATCAGATGCCCGTGTACAAAATCATCCTCAGTGTGTATTAGGACATTTACAACTCAGGGCCATTTAGGCAGAAACACAGGAATGGGAGATGGGGGTGTTGTAGCATGTGACCTACGATAACCTCTCCCCACCGTTGATTTGTCTTGTTCTTCTCTATGGCTCTCTAAGGCCTCATTTAAGCCTCATCTCGTCTGACCTAACCCAATCTGCAGTCCACTCGAGGAGCCGGGCAGCCAAGCGCTGTAACCGTTGTCATTTTTCCTCATCGGCTGACACTATGGTGACACTTTGAGAGGCCACAACGTGCACCGCCTTCACCCACATCTTCCTCTCAATCACACTTTGAATTGCAATACTCTAATTCTCTGCTGGCATGTCACTCCACAGCAGGGATATGAGATTTGTCAAGTGCGAGACTGGGGAGAACCTGCCATGCACAATGCGTAGATGTGCTATTTCCTCAGTGGACGACAAGCAATTCATTTTATAAATGTCAGATGAAGCTCAGAAAGCCATCGAACCCCTCCACCCCAACCACAAGGCTTCCCAGTCTATGGCCTGATGGGTAATATCTAACCCCACCACCCCCACCACAAGGCTTTCCAGCTCATAGCCTGATGGGTAATATTGTTATTGGAGATCATTTTGATTGGCTGCCTTTGCCCTTTTCATTGTGTGAGTGGCAGCAAGGAGAACGATGACAAGGTACGAAGACGCACACACAAGGTGCGTGTGTGCCTGATGGTTTATGTAAACAGAGATTAGAAATGCAATAAAACTGTCACATAGAGGAAGCAGCTGTCATGGCGTCAACCTGAGCACACTGACACTTATTTATCTATTACAGACACACAGGCTATAAAAGTGTGTGCGCTCTCTGAATGCATATGCTGCCTGGTAATAGGGAGCATTACAGAATGTGCTGGATTCTTTGCAACAGAAATATAGTCATGATGTTATTACCAGAATCAATTAACAGAATGTACAGAAGGACTGGTCTCATCATAGAGTAGTAGATGATGATAAAAACAAATTAAGTTTGCTCCAATTTTACACAAGCGGCAGTCATTTGCTGTTTGTCAAAGAGAGATTTATATGAAAAGTTACGCTGGATATCTCTTCAAAAATACATTTAAAGGATGAGAAGAGGAGCAGATTACACCTGGTACAGAGTGGCCTAAGCTCCCCTGCCTTATGTCCTGGTGTGGACTGTGCAGTGTGTGTGTGAGGGGCGATTGAACAGAAGTCTGCTTGCCTCTATTGCTTGGTGCCACAGCTTATTTCACGGCCTTTCGTCTGCTGTTTGTATGTGCCGCTGTGGATAGGCCTCCCTCTAAGACTCATTCTCCATGCCTCCCAAACATGATGGTGTGTGTAAACTGGGCGAGCATGTGCACATATGTGTCTGCAGTGTGGACTAGGTACTGATGGCTCCCCGGACACCGGAGGAGTTAGCCTCTGCCCCGGTTTCCATGGCAGCTGCTGGCTTTATTAGACTCTCACTTTGCCCCCCATCACACACACACACACACACTCATACTTGTACTCTGACAGGGCTACATTGCCACCCCGCCCTGAGGCGTTCGCATTTTGGAGCAGTTAAGAAACTTGTCAGGAATGAGAGATGGGCGATGTGTAGCTAAATGAAGCGCAATGGAGAAAGCGTCACACGATTTCACAGTTGAGTAGCCTCCGGCGCTCTGCTGCCGCCCCACACAAACACAGCAGCAGGGTGAGATGAGCCTGAAATGAGGGCCATACAGAACATCAATACAGCCCTCCATATCTGTGCTCGCCAAGACCCATTCCAGATCAATATTCTCCAGACCAAACCAATGTCACATTGTGTATGCTACAAGGCAGACAGCATTCGAGTCGCTCGAGTTCGCATCAATCAGCCCGCAGTCATCCATCCACCATTACAGTGTGCTCATAACATGCTTCATAAAGGCTGTAACCATATCATCAGCCCAGTGTTCAGCACAGAGGCCAGCCAGCCTAAGTCGCATGGCTGGACTAATCAGAGCATCACCGGCTTTGATGTAGAGCCTGTTCGTATTCGGACATTTACTGACACATTTAGTCCATTTAAAACTAAAAAATGCCTAAGAATGTAGCTGCACAACTTCTGTAGTTCCTCTGAAAGTTTATGTCCATTTATTATTTGCCATAGACATGACGCTCTAATTGCCACAGAGATCATCTCTCGGTCAATGGCATGGGACTCATGGTGTTGACCTTTTGCTTTTTGTAACTAATGCTTGTTGCTGTTTGTGTCTTCATGACCTTTCCTCCTCTGCTCCTGCTCCAGTAGTCACAAGAATATCAGTGGCCCAACCGCACTACGAATCTAGCAGTCATCACGCATTTATTTCTCCTGGGTATTGATCAAATCTTGTTGGTCCATTTTAAATAATTAGTTGTGTCTGAGTGTGTCTTTTATAAGAATGTAATGTTTTCTATTTGTTTTTGTTTTCTTTTGTTTTATTCCCTATTGATGATATTCAAATAAAAGTGTAATTTGGAATATGTATATGTTATATTAGAATAGAATAAGTATGGAGAACTATTTTAACACTGTGTTTTGAGATATTCATTTGATACCTGTGAGTTTTGGGGTTTTATCAAGGAGAAAGGGCTATAAAGGGCTATAAGAGGTGACCTTTATTTATTTTGTATTTATTTATTTATTAAAGAACATGCAGCGCCATTCATTAACATGTACTGTTAAGAAAGATCAGTTATGCCATGACAAAGTGGTTGCTCTCTTCAACTCACAGGAAGTAGTTTTGAATGATTACCAATACTCTTTCCAAGGAAACTGGACAGAGTTCTCTGCACACATGACAGGCTGTCTCATTGGCACTATGCCAAGAATGGGTCCAAGGCAGAAGTATAGGCTAAAAGCATTTATAGCCCTTGTTCCTTGTTATGTTCTGTTTACAGACACATTTTAGCAGCTCTGATTGGTCTATGTTTGCCTTTGTTGAAATGTCAGCTGACACAAGACATTAGTCTTACTCATTTCGCTCAGCAAGAGGCGCAATTGCTAATATTTGACAATAAAACCCATGCAGACTCTACCCACAAAAACATGTATTAATAACAAAATATTTAAAATAAAATATGTAAAAATAAAATATGTTTGATCTCAGGGAAATTCCTATCTCCTGTCAATCTCATCACAAATGTGTAAAAATTCCATCCACTATACCACCTAAAACCTTATGTAGCTAAGCGGGGGCGCTATACAGTAATTTAATTATAATAGATCACTATTGCGAAGTTGGCCTCATGAAGGGTATCTAATGTCTGGAACTGTGGTCCATTTCTGTAAACGTCCTTTGCAATTCATCCCCAAAGGTTCTCAATTGTATTTAGTTCAGGGGAACAAGTAGGATGGTCCAAAAGAGTGATGTTATTCTCCTGAAGAAGTCCTTTGTCCTGGAGCTTTGTGAGCTGTAGTGTTGTTGTGTTGAAAAACACAGCGATTACCACAGACGGATGCTCTCTCAGATGAGGGATGCTCTCTGCAACATCTGCACAGAGCCAGCGGCCGTTTGACCTGCACCACCTGGAGCTCCATTGTTCCATTGAAGGAAAAAGCACCCCAGATCATTATGGTGCCCCCTGTGGCGCATAGAAAACATCTCAGGTGGATCTGCTTGTCATGCCAGTAACATTGGTAACCATGAGGACCATAAAGGTAAAAAAATGTTCTCATCAGAATAAAATTTTCTTCCACCTTTCAATGTCCCATGTTTGGTGTCTCTTGTAAAGTCCAAGCTTCAGTTCTGTGGTGTTCAAGGAAACAAGGCCTTTGAAAACGTTTTTTTGTTTTTGAAGCCCTTCAGTGGCAGATGGTAATCTTATGTCTTATTGCCATCTGATGGTTATCGGGCTGCAGTCGGCACCAGTAATAGCCTTAATTTGGGTTGTGGATCTTCCATTGTCTTGATGGACAGCCATCAGATCCTCTGGCTCAGCGCTGGTGCCATTTTTTTGGTTTCTTCCACTTTTCTGTTCCATAACCTTCAGGATCTTTTAGGAAATTCAAGACGACTGTCTTACCGCAGCAGAGATGGCGCACTTCGAGAGCCCCTGCTTGCTGCTCAACCTGACCACGTTCAAAAAGAGAGTGTTTTTTTGCCTTTGCCATCAAAAAGTCATAACAGTGTGAATATGTGACATAAAATGGCACTGAATCGGCATTTTTGCACAGATTTGGGCTTTTCAAGGCATGTGGTCCTAAAGTTTAATCAGCTGCAGAACAGACTGAAAGATACACTAAGGTGCTGTCTATATTGACCCGCTGTACATTGAGGGTCCCAAGATGGAGGCCCCAAGATACAGGGCCTTTTCAACACAGACTATTTCAGTTGAATTGTTTTTTCAATAACATTTTTACTCAAACTATGTTTTTTTTGTCTCACGCTCATTTCTTGTTGCTTATTGAAGCTTTACTTGGAACCTTGTTCAGATCCAACCAAAATGTGACTTTTGCCATTTATTCAACTGGTCTTAAACTTTTGATGGGGACCGTATCTTAGAGGTGGGGAAAAGCTGTATTGTCGTATGAGATAATATAGTCCAAAATGATCAATACTTTGAACTTGTGTTACTTATCAATGTGGATACTCAGGGCCAGGAATGTAGAGAGTGTGGTCTCACTTGAGTATATGGTAATAAGTGCAACTTTTATTGCCAATGTCATTAAGATTGAGTTGGAGATATTAACCGCAATGAGTTTGTCATGGTGGAAACGGTTTAAGTAAAAGATAGAGGACAAGGTTTTCAACCTTTTTTGAGTTGTGGCACATTTGTTGACTGGTTGAAAAGATTCCACAGCACATTCCGCAAATACCATTACCAGTAGAAATGTGGTATATAATATGGAGAGTAATGGTACCATTGTTTGGTTCTTTCTAATTGTTTTGCTGTCTTTAATGGTACAGAAATGTAAATGAATCCAAATTGGACATTTTATCAAGACACAACTGGCAGTACCTCAAGGCACACTAGTGTTCCCTGGTAAACTGGTTGAAATTCAAGGCATAAGGGTATCAAGTGCAGTCTGTGATGGAATATGTGTGTGGAAAAAGTCTTTGCTACGGGATCTGGAAAAAAGTAAAATTAACAATTAACTAAACAAACTAAACATGTCAAATGTGTTTATTTATTTTAGCTTTTGCAAAGAAAACTGTCACATTTCAAAAAAATGTTTTAATGACTACATATAGTTTTATATAGTTTTTATGACTACATAAAACATATTTTCATTAAGATATATTTTCTCTGGCTTGAAAAACTTGAACCATTTAGTCATTTATAACTTTGACAGATCAAGTACTGCAATTTTAGCATTTGGGGAGTGTTTATCTTTTTTGTGTGTGTGTTGTTGTTTTTTGTATGTAAAATATTTCCGTTTTCCATTTTATGTAATGGTGTGGTGCATTTGTCCTTGGTGTTGGCAGCAGTAAAGTGAACTAGGGATGGGCAACTCACAATTTCTGTTTTTGTTTATTTGCTTGTTTGACTTTACACCTTACTGAGACATTTCCTCATTGTTAGCAGCAGCATTAGGTTTAATATATTCAGGTTAGGATGAAGGCATGTTGGTAAGCTCAAGCACATTTGTCCAGGTCAGGCAGGTAAGACTGTGAATCGGGTTGTGTTAGAAGTAAAAGAAATCTGACATGTGCATCACTACATTACAGTGTATTTATTTTGTGTATTTAATGCCCTCTGCCCTTCTCTGAGGACGCCACACATTCTGCTCCCACTATGACTTGAACACTTCACCATCTGGTGGGGACTCATTTGAGCTGCAGCAGACCCACAACTAAATCAGGTTTAGTTTGGAGTTAACAGCTGCTCACACTGCTCCAAGCTGCTATTGTCTCTGTGTTAGGATAACAATAATCACTTGTGATCACCAACCACATATATGCTGTTACATGAGGCGAGGTGTTCAGGAGCAGGTGGCAGTGCACAGTCCTGTTGTCTCTGACAGGTGTGACAGTCTATCAGCAATCATTGTTACTTAAAAGACACATTATGCAGTGTTTGCATTATTATTGGCCTTAAACATGCTCTTGAGTACCTTTGGTCAGGCATCTCACGTTTTAGAAGTAAGATCAAATTGATTGTATTGAAAAACACACATTACTATTTTATCAGTCAGGCATTCCCTCATCAGGATTTGTGTTGCATGCACAAAAGCAGCAGCAATCTGTGATGTCACAAATCTGGAAATTTTTACATGGAGTACTTTCTGAGCAAAGGAACTCACAAACAAGATGCATGAAATAAGCATGAATGAAGGTAAATTTTGCTTGCTAAATCTTTGAGTATGCCTTTGGTGAGGGAACAAAATTATGGTTAAAAGCTCAAAAAAGTCAATTTAGCAAAAGCTGTGTTATGTAAGCTAGAATGGAATGAAGTACATGTGAGATACATAATAGATAATACCCTCCTGTCTCTCAGCTGGCCTGGAAATGCCTCGGGATCCCCCCAGAGGAGCTGGAGGAAGTGTCTCGCGTGAGGGAAGTTTGGGAGTCCCTGCTTAGACTGCTGCCCCCGCGACCCAGCCCCGGATAAGCGGAAGAAGATGGATGGATGCTCCCGCTCCCTTCTATACGTTATAAGGGCTTTTCCATTGCTTTGTGAGAAAATATATAGTTTCTTCAATGTATCATGTATATTTTCCCTATTACTATTATTGTACCTGTGGATAAATTAAACATTTGCAATTTACCCTGTATCCTTGAATACTGCTGGGGCTTGGAGAGCTTTGCTGCAGATCTTGAGACAGATTCAGTACCATACCCAGGCACAGGAGGAACATAAAAACTCCCTGAATAAGTTGTACTTAATTATTCAAATTATTGTTTGTTTGTTTTTAATTTAGCAGCGCTTTTCTGATTTCGGCTACACCCTGAACCCACCACTGGCTTTAATCATCACCAAGGTTGTGTCATAAGTTTATTTACCTGTCTTCTTGTGCCCGTCTTTCTGCCATCAGCTGTTGGTATTCTCATCTGAGAGCAGACAGCACAGGGTAGAATAAGCATAGGGATGCAAGGACACATGGTGCAGAGAATACTAAGCACTAGTGGTGGCTGTTAAACACAAAGCACGCAGCAGCCCCACACAGCTTTACTGAGGGTCCATAACTATACACACACATTTATACAAGCGCTCACACAGCCGGGTATTAGCACAGCCCTGGGCACGGCTTCAATAGAACGTATTTGTACCTCAAGCTTAAACAGCAAGGATTACTGGGGATACGAGGGGAATGCTAACTTCACCAAGGAGGCCGGCGACCTTGCTTTGGACTCAGGAAGAAGAGGGGAGGGTGGGGAAGGTGAGGAGGGTGAGGAGGGTGAGGATGTTCTGGTGGCTGGTACTTGATTTAAAAGAATGTCTGCTTGAGAGGACTGTCTCTATACTTTTTGAGCAAAGTGTTGAATGCTTTGGGGACAAAACTCTCTTTCTGTTAAAGGTGTCCAAGTATTTGAGTAAAACAGACAAACAGACCAAACAGAAATTATTGACTATTTAATTGTTTTATGGTTTTGTTGCAGATATTTGGTTTCACACACCTCGTTAGTTTCATGGGCTCGTACCTGAGGACAAAGTTGAGAGAATTAAGTTCAGATGCAATCAGCTATATCGGTTATTCTTCCCACTGTAAACAAGACAGCAGATGGAAATGTTTTCTTTATGCCCACATTTAAAGTGCATTTGACAGGTTAGACGACTACTTCAAAACAGGGGCATAGTTCACCAAATCTACATAATAGCTGTGATTTAACAAATAAGATAAATCATAAATGTGTTAAATGTATGGAAATTGTCTCTGCATTTTAGATGGATTTTTGTGTGTTGATGACAAAGGCGCTTCATGCTGTGAACCTATGATAAATACTTTCCATAGTTGTCCCTTAAGTTTGATAGTGCCTAGTCACTTCAATGCATATTGTTGGACTGTTGTGTTATGTTTTCATGCTTTTATTATCATTTAATTATTGTTATAAGGACGTCTACTCCAAACCAAATCAACCCATGCACATACACTTGAACAGGAATTCCAAATGTAATATAACATTTTAAAACATGTCGGCAATTGATGAACCACAGCTTGATATACCATGAATAATACATGTCTGCCTTTGTACGTCACGCTTCTGTCTATATTCATGTGCATACAAGAGGCTGTGTTGGGTCTTACATTTTTCCCCCATTTTGCACGTGTTCTTCAGTGCCCAACTGTGTGGAAACAGGGGATGTATCATATACTTGTTACGAGTGGCAGGACAAAATGCATAATTCATTTTCATTTGGGCGGCTGTAATGGGGTTTATATGTGTGTCCGTGGAAGCGCCGCCGGGAACGTGCCTCTTCTCGCCCTGAATGTTTGTGTGAGCGAGGGGAGAGAAGTTGGCACATCTGTGTAATAACCTAGGATTGGATGTGTCAGGTCATTTCTACAAGTGTTAAAGAAAGCAGGCTGGAAAGAGACAGGCAATCTGATGAGTGGGCCCCGGCTCATCAGTGAAGCGCGGGGGGCTGTGGAGGGGGGACAATGGAGATATGGCCAAACGCAGAGATAGAAAAAGAATAACAATGTGATGGCCGAGGAGGTGTTAATATTTGGATAACAAGGAATGGTTGGAATGGGATGACAAATCAGCAATTAGGTCGTGTCAGATATGCAGGAGCAAAGTGAATGATACAGCTGAGGAGAGTGGACCAAAAGCATGTAAGTAAATAGCTTAGGACAGAGCTAATCTACATGTCAGAGTTGGTGGTTCAACAAAGTAAATGTTACTCTTTTTTTCTAACTTTGCATTAGCTTCATTAACGCTAGTTTGAATAATCCTGGTTAGAAAATCCTCCCCCCTCCGTCCATCAAAAACATTCCCTCGATGAATGACGTTTTTCCGATCACTGGCCTCACTTATCTGATAATCTTCTTTATGTCCTTAAATCATTGCCAGACTCGTTCTGAGCATTTCTGCTGTCTACACAATCACTACAACTGCTAGGGCTAACTTGCATTTTTTCACAAATGCTCAGTAACAAAAAAAAATTTGTGTAAGTGCTATGGAGGCAGTAGATGGCGCCTAAAATCAGTAAGTGCCGTGGGAAACAGCTGAGATATAGATGTTAATTTTGTTTTTTAGTTTTTAGTTCTCAAACATGAGATCCCAAACTTAGGTACTCAAGAGCCTGTTTTAAGGCTAATAACAATACAAAAATGTATACTATTTTTCATTATAAACCGGAAGATAAAGTGAAAAAATAGTTAATTTTTTTATATTGTATTGATTATTTGAGTATAGTTGTAATTAATTTATGATGTGGTATGATGTGGTAAATTGATGTGGTAAAATATAAAACACACATAATGATTTGGCTTGAATGCATTGTTACAGGTGTAAAGTTCAAATAATGTCAGTGTTTATTCTCTGATCATCTCCTTCAAGTTATGTTACCTTGTGGATGACTGGGCGTTGTTGCTACAGTATGTCTCCACATGTTTGTGTGTTAGGTTTCTGTCCATCTAACTGTCCATTACTCAGTGGTATACACAGCCTCTGGCCCACAGTTAATGGTGTCTATGCTCCAGCCACCTGCCACTGTAATGGAAAAATACACAGATACAAATGAAAGAATGTTTGGTGGAGGACGTGGACGTCACTCACACTACTAGCCATTCAAAAGCTTTCAACTTGTTTCAGCTTTTCAGATGTGTTTTCAGTTTTATTATTATTATTATTATTTACAGAGTTAGTATAGTTAGTGTGCAATAATATAAAATCTAGTACATTTCCATCTACATAGTTGCAATATCTCAGAATCACAAATTATGATCAGAGTACTAATCCTAATGTAATAATAATCACAAGTAATCACTTTTATTTTCTGACTTTTAACATTCTATGAGTTGTGTGGTCTTCTGTCTAGCCTTTTCTTGATTTGTATTTTATATAGGCATATTAGTCTATTTTATTGTCTTTATTAATTTATTTATTTCCCCTTGTTTTACTATTTTATCCTTTTATATACTTACTGTATGAACTAGTTCTGAACTATTCACTCATAATCCATTATTCAAGTCGTAATGTTTACTTTAAATAGTTCTTTTTATACATTTTGAATTATTATTGTTGTTGTTTTTCTTTGTCTGTTTTTTCTTTAGTTCAAATACTGAATAATTTATTGTGGATGCTTTCAACTGTCTCTGTTATATACTATAAAAGCTGTAACTCTCACATCACCCAATATAACAGTGATTACAAGCGTAAATCCTTCAGTTTCGTTTCTGATCCTCAATCACACGTTTTAGTTTGGCCATTAAGTAAAAGTATCAGCAGGGGCCAGTGCTGAAAATCTGAGTCAGCATGTGTTTGCACCATCTCACTTCTTTCATATAAATGACTTTGTTGAGTTGAAATGTAATCAATTGGCTTCTTTTCCAGAGTGTTGAATGCCTACACAGTCATGCAGGAGATGAAACAAAGGAATACTGTATATTGAAACAAGCATTATACAGTTTTAAAAGTGTTGATTAAGGGTCTACCGGATAAAAACGAGCAACTGCAACTGAATTATTTAGAAATAATTCTTGAAAGAAAGTAAAATTGAACATAAACTTGCTTATAAATAGTGGTTGCAGACTATTGGGTAACTAAGAAGAACTCTTGCGCACTGGGAATGATACAGTGCAACATACTGTGAAGTGTCTGCTTAGGAGCCATTGTTTGAAATTGAGGTGAGCTGACCAGTCACCGGAAACTTCTCCGTACCTCCCTCACTGCAGCCTGTTTAAGGTCACGTCATCCCCGTAGCAACATGAACGTCAGTGAGCACCCCGGCCTGCCACACGCCCCCACCTAAACCCACGCACCACTCTGACCAAATGCCACCCTCTGCATGTGTATGTGTGTTTCCTGAACCTCCATAAATGCCACTGACCACTGACACCATCAAACCAAACAACAGGGTCCTGCTTAGGGCTTCAGCTCATGTTAAGAGTACTGACTTCATTGATGTGAGCACAAGAACATGAGTTTGCCTTATGCTTACATAGTTTCCTACGTTGGGATTCAGATGAGTGTGAAATGTCTGATCTTTTTTTTTCAATCTCTTTAACAGTAATGTCTCAAAAGTGTAACAGTGAAAGTGAAGAAACACTTTCTGCAGTAGCTAAAATACTCTGATAATCTGTTTAAACACATACTGCTCTTTGCATGTTCTACAGTTTGTTTACCAGAAGACTGCACACTCATTTTTGATCAAAACCCATTGACCAAAGACATAACAGAACATGAAGAGATCACAATATGAAGATGTTTTATTTTCAGACTAGAAGGAGTAAAAACCACAATGTAAAGACTTCTGTAGTGGAAGCTGGTCTGAAGCGGGTTTTGAACCAAAGACTCCATTGTCCAAGTTTGAAACAGTTCTGTTCAGATGCAATAAATTAATACATTTGATTATTTTGTTTATATTTTGACCACAAAATGTCATTTTTACAAGAATGTAAACAAAGTTACGGTCTTCAAACATTCTAAATTGTTTTGCAACCTACGTAAATAGTTTCTAAAAGTGTGCAGTAGTTTTGCCAAATTTATGAAAAGTTTCAGAAAAGTGCCAAATCAGTTGAAAGTTTCTGATTCACCATTGTATATAATTGTATCATTTGTACACATCTGAGCACACAAAATAACTTTTCATTAATTAATCAGGTTTATATGTATTGGTTCATGGTGTAGACAAGTGTGGGATTAAACTTTTCATGTAGTTTGTCTAAAGGATATATTTTGTGTAAAAGTAAAAAGGCAATTTTTGATTTAAGGGTTTCAGTTTCAAATGAATAATTATAAGATAAACACATCAAGGCTGGACATTACCAATATTTGGGGGAAAAACTCCAAAAGAGTGGTGTTTCGGAGTGACCTTAATTGGAGTTCAGACCTGGCTCATATGCATGGAAATGTGCACTTCTCTGTCTCGTTCGTGCCCCTTCTCATTTGCCCGGTGTGACAGGCTCGCCGCTCCTCGCTAATGCTAACACGCTGCTGCTTAGCTTCTAATTAAGATGTATGAGTCAGTGTGTTGTGTGTGTTGCCATTATAGTCTGCCACACATGAATAGGCCTGTCTCACTTTGGCAGGGCTCTGCGATTTGGCGTCCAGAAACAGTGTCTAATTTAAGATGTCACACATGCCGGGGTGATTCTATATGCAAGCTTTACTCATGCATTTACAATGAAAATGGTAAAAATACATTGTTTACTAAGGTGCTGACATATTTGCTGCATCATAACTCACATTTGAATGTTGAATTTATTAATAACATTTAAACATGACCACTGTGGTTAGAAATGGACCATTTATTTGCCTCTTAATTAATTATTTTAATTTATTTTATTTATTTGATATGGATAGCAATTTCATTAGACAAACCAAATGCATATATAAGCTGAACAGTGCGACGGTGACATATTAAAAGCATTTACTTCTAAAGTGTAGATATTTGTGTGTGCGTGTGTCTTTGTGTGTGTCTGTGAATGTTTTTTTATTCTCATCTACAGAAAATTTTGTGACCCTGAGTGACACACAAACTTGTTCAATACAAGCGGTTTCCTAGCACTTTACTGTTTTTATTGTTAATTACCACACTCATGCATGCAATTGTAGATTTAATAATTCCTTGTTAAATAAAATAAAAAGGTTTCTGCTACTGTTCCTAATTCCTCTCACCACACAGACACAATACAGTAGACCTATGACTCAGTAGTATCTTCTTGAGGAATCATCATGTAGCCCAACTTAAAGTATAAAGCACATTTTATATTGGAACTGAATTTCCTCCATGTACACATTAATACTGTGAATTCAATTTACTTCAAATATGTCTGATGTGAATGAATAAATATCTGTAGACCTTAATCTAAATTTTACTACAGCATTGTGCCAGATCCTTTCCTGACTTGTCGACTGCACTGTTTTAGGCATTCTCCCACACAAACACATTTTCATATCTTTCTGCACTAAAGCCTACACAGTCTTAGTGATCCTCTGCTTTCCCAAGCACTCTACACTTCAACAGTTATTGTATGCAAATCGGTGTTTCAACTCTTTTCTTTTGCAGCATTGTTCTCATTACAATGGTTGATCAAAGGCTCTGTTGCTCTTCAGAGTTGTTGACTAAAACCCTGCATCTGCTGTAAACTAAAGTCAGTGAAGAGAGCGTCTGTCAGAGCATCTGTGTTGGCTAAAGCTTTCATTCATAACTTTTAACTTAGTAGTTGGCGTTGTTGGCAGGATTTTTACTGTTGCTTGGCCTTGATCTGTAAGCTATGTTCAAAACAAAGTACCCCAGAAGGCTTTGCTTTTCCCCATCAAAATTACCTTCATAGTCTGGGGTTGGGTGAGGGAGGAGTGGTGTGAATGTTCCTCCCTGGATCTTGCCTACTCCAGAGGTTGATATTTCTGTAAAGGAATTTGAGAAAAAGGGCTGGGGTTATCAACAGCCGGTGAGGCAGGCTCTAAAAAGGCGGTGGCATGGATTCCAGTGTATACAGATCGGTGAAAGGACCTCAATGGCCTTTTGTGTGTGATATGGTGCAAGGTAGTCTTACTGAGCTAGACTCAGTAATGTGTCAGTGTACGCGGCAGAATTGGTTGCCATACTTTGTGCTATACACTGGGTCAAAGAAACTAAGCAAGAGCTGACTGTAGCGTGTTCTGACTCGGCATCAGTGTTGGAGGCATTGGGAAGTGGCGAAGGCAAAGCCAGGCCAGATCTAATTGCTGAGGTGCTATCAATATTACACGCAATGGAAAGAGCTGGTGGGGTAGTGAGGTTCTTGTGGATGCCTTCCCATGTATGGGTGATGGGTAACAAAAAGGCTGATATAGCACGAAAGTTGGCATTAAAGAAAGAAATTGAGATTCATCAGCACCAGGTGCGCTCGAATGGAGATCAGTGATTAAGAGCACTGTTATGTGAGCCTGGCAAAAAGCATGGGAGAGGGACAGCAGGGGTCGCCGTTATTTTGCTATTAGTCCAAATGTAGACCCTGTCAATGTGTATGTTGGGAAGGAGAGGAGAGCTGCAGTTATTTTGACCAGGATTAGATTGGGTCACTGTGGGCTTGCGCGGGATATGATGAGAATGGGGAAACATCAAGATGGTTTGTGTCAACACTGCAAACAAGGTCAAACTGTTAAACATGTATTTATGGAGTGCCCTCTGTATAAAAATCAACATGCGCGGTTGCATCAAATTGTAGTGCCAGGTGCTGATAATGTGACTTTTAATTCATACTGAGTCCAAGCACTTGTAAAATTCCTTGAGGAATGTGGTCTGCAATATGGACGTAATGGACTGTAATGTGTAATCTTATTGTGTTGTAATTCTCAATACAACCAGAAAGGCAGCAATGTGCCAACAGGCATCCAGTCTGCCAGATATAACAAGAAGAAGAAGAAAACGATCTTCAAAAATGTTTTGCTTCTTTAGCAATAATTCATGATCCCAATAATAATTCCAATGTACAGTTTCCGTTTCGTTACAGTTGCTATTAGTTATTGCTCTGTGTAAGATTGTGGGTGGTAAGTCGCCTCTTCCAAGCCCAGGACAGCCATGGCATCCGAGAGGTCAAATAAAGAAAAGGAAAAAAACTTTTACAAGCTCTTCTTGATTTATTGAGCAGCACCACAGAACTGACAGACAGCATCTCCCCAGGACAGACAACAGGCAACCGACATTTTCACAGAAACCCACATTAATAGTGTGGCCTAAGCCAGTGGTTCTTAAACTAGGGGTCGGGACCCCAATGTGGGTCGCGAAATGATTTCCGGGGGTCCCCAGATGATGGGGAACAACTGATACAATAGTCTTTAAAAAGGCTTGACACCCTTCATATACAGTGGTAAATGTAGATTCCTATTTGTTAACCTATTTAAGTCATTTTACTAGGTCTATATTCTCAAAATAAAATCAAACCTGTCACCTATCTTTTGTGTTTGGGGGTCCCGAATGTGAACTATTGTTATTTTGGGGGTCGCGACTGAAAAGTTTGAGAACCACTGGCCTAAGCCACTGACCCCCAAGCATGGGTAGGTAGGTTTAGCTTTAGCAAAACTTTACAGTTCCCTACAGACTATATTTACAATGCTATATGTAGCAGGATGGCCTAAAGGGCTCCTGTATTTTGTGTCTGAGGTGAAGGTGTGCCCAATAAAAGGACGTGGGCCAACCTCTCACCTCTGACATCACACCCCGCAGGCTGCGGGCAGCCAGTCGGCAGGAGCTAGTTTGTAAGAGTTAACACCAGTAAACGCAAAAGTCACTGAATGTCAGGCGTAGAGCCACTGCACAGTGCTATGGCACGTATATTGTTGAGTAACTGGTTATATCCTCTCCCAATGAATTTGATGCCATGATGCTAACTTTAGTGTTGTTTTTAGCATGTATGCTGCTGTTGAAGTGCGAGTCAGGTGCTCTCCCTGCTCCACTTGAGTTCCGCTCAGTTATTATACCGGTAAGGTTACACATTGGTTCGCCATTCATTTACGTCTGCCTACTCAGGTTTACGCCGCGCTTTTGTTTTAGTTCGGCGGTCCAGCGTGGGGCCAGCGCAGGATCATCCGCTAACATCATGTGGCGCTGTTAGTGTTTCTTGGTAATGCACTGCCTAACCAAACTAGGCTTAACAAAATCTAGAGGCTGCCCCTAATCTAAATTATTGTTGTTGTTTTTTTTAGATTTTAGACATGAGCCTCCCCTATTTGTTCCCATGGAACTTTTGCTGTATTCCTGTCCCTTGTGCCCTGTGAAGTCCATTCTGAAGAGCTACGCTGACTGATGTGGTGGCTGGTTCATTGGTCGACTTTTATGAACTGTGACACTTTTAATGATTAATACAAAACTCTTAACTTTATAAATGGAATAATAAACTATTGTATATTGTTTGTAAGACACCATGTCTCCAGTCTTACATTCAGCCAGTTCTAAGAACCTGTGTCCTTAAACTTACTGATATATTTATGTTTCTGGTTTATCCAGTGGCGTTGTTGGTTAATTTATATAAAATTAGACACTGCTCGGTTACATATATACAAACATATGACACTTTAGCGAATGTATTTTCCATATGATTCAACAGCATTTTGACAGACAATATGTGGTTTCTGAGCAGTTTTCCCAACTGAACCTCCAATCCTCTGGGCAGCACTTCGCTGGAGTCCAAATCAGGGTGATGATTAGCACCTAGCCTACTCTGAAATGGCCTGCTTCCAAATCTGAGCCTCCATCAATAACCTGGTCTGTGAGGGTGTGGTCTAGAGCCTCACATTTCCTCCCCCTTCCGGAGGCGCTGGTGGGGTCAGAGAGGGGTACCGCACGAGCTAAGAAGTTTCGGATGAATCACCAATACCAGCCCACCAAGCACAAGAAAGCAAACCTGCTTTTTAGTAGTCGGTCTATCTATTGCCCTCACAGTCTCCACCTTGTCCTTTACAGGCCCGATCACACAGCCTCCCAAGATGTGCCCCAGATACTGTAGTTCCTGCCTTGCCAGCGAGCATTTCTTGTGGTTTGCTGTCAGGCCCGCCTGCTTGATTTGCTGCAAAATCTCTGAGGGGATGTCTACCCTAGAGAACAGCTGGAGAAGAGAATGGGCAATCTGCCTAGTGGTAACAGCTCTTGGAGGGAATGCCTCTGGATAGCGTGTACTATAGTCACAGATAACTAAGATAAACCTATTACCCGCTTGTGACCTTTCCAATGGCCCCACTATATCCATGGCTATTTAGCTGAAAGGTACATCGATAACAGGTAATGGCAGGAGAGGGAACTTTGGTACATTTTTGTTAGCACCTAACTGGCAGGTTGGACAAGACTGACAGTATACCTGCACTTTAGGCTGAGTCCTGGCCTGTAAAACTTGCTGGTAATCCTAGGTTCTCTTGGACCCCAAATGACCTGCCCACAGGATAGCATAGCCTAACCCTAGCAAAGCTGTTGGGACCACTAGCCTCTTTGTTTGGGTGCCCACAGAACATCGAACAGTGTGCTCCCGTAGCATGGGGGACACAGGGACCTGTTCTTCCTGTTGCTGTCGTTGAGGAGTAGAGTGCAGTTCGGGGTGGCCCCTCGTTGATGAAGTAAGACCCTATCTGCGGCTGGAGACCTGCATCACAATCTTCGGCCACCTTTTCTCTTGCTTCTTTGACTCTTCATTCCATCACTTACTCATTTCAGATTGAAACGCATTTTTGAAGCATGCACCCCAGAGTGTCAGTTTCAGCACCTCCTAGTGATTCTGCATTTCTTTCAAGGCTGATTAATTTTCTCATCAAAGGGTAGTCCAGTGTGTGACGTGAGGTTGAGGCTTTATAGAATTTAAGTTTAGAATTGGTTTGCAACAACGCTACCCAAGGAAATGACCTCGGGACCAACCACAATGCCAACTGCAAGGCCGCACAAGTCGTGGAAATTAGAGAGAAGTGTGAGGCAGTTTTACAAAAATACATTTGCTTTTTATTTTATCACAAGGTTTAGAACAATATATGCCTATAGGAAGGAGTAGAAGATCTTAAATAGCATTAAAAACAATCCCAACGTTTTGGACAAATTAACTAAAACAAATATAATGCGAAGTGAAATTAAACACAAATTATGCTAAACTTAGCCAATGCAAATGATACTGTAACTGCAACTCAAAAATAACCAGCCAACTCAAAAGCAACAAGAAAACAAAGCAGGCAAAAATGATTAAACTTAACTCACCAAACTCATGAAATAAATCTATAAAACAGAAGAAAAGAGTTATTTGATTGTCCTTTTCTGTGAAACAGCACTGGTTTTACATAGTGCACCTGAAGCACCCCAGAACTGTGTGGTGGGGAGAGCCAGAGGGCTCCAACCAGGCTGCACCATAGGAGTGTGAAGTCGTGACACTGTGAAGAAGAGGTGACTTTATTTGAACAAAGGATAATTCTGGACAAAACAACTGTCCCTTTCCGAAGGCGACGGCCTGCGCCTTCACCTGGCTGCCACACGCTCACGCCCGCAGGACGAGGGGGAGCGCCAGGTGGATTGGCTGCAGCTCAAGATCTAAAGCGAACAGTTTTACTGGTCGGCTTTGACACGAAGCCAGGAATAAAAGGCAGGACAACGAGCAAATTACCCCCAGCAAGGAGTCCCAAGCTCATGGCGCAAGATGAACCGCTGCGCCCAGGCACTCAAGTGTGCTCCAAACAAAGGAAACGTAACCGGTCAGACCTCACAGCCGTGTGTAGTGCCACACCAGTGTCTTCAGGAGCTTAATCTGATAATGCTTGTTCATGATTCCTTTCGGGGGAAAAAAATGTAACTCTAGGATCTTTGCCTCTCCACGAGAGTGGGTGCTGTCGACCACCTACCTAAGCCCTGGCTTGGTCCTTTAACCGAGGAGCTTTAACAGTGCTAGGAGCCTTCAAGTGAGAGCTGGGAGTCAATGTGGGAACAAATGCATCCGGAGTCCTACTCAGTGAACTCCTCATGCACCCATTTGGTGGTTGTGGTTAAGGCATTGAATCAGATATTGGGTGTCGATCTCCCCGTGCCCAACATTTGCAGCGTCACACACCTAGTAGAATTTGCTGTAACAACTTCAATGGTCATAATGTTTAAATGTTTATATGTTTTATAGCTCACTGTAAATATAATGTTTTTTTATGTATTTATTTTTTTGAGCTCATAGCTATTTACAACTGTCATATTAGGAGAAACTGACAAGTTAATTGTTCATAAAAGCGCTGCTATGCACCTGACGGTCAATCAAACTTTCAGGTTGCAGCGCATGCAGTGTGTGGATGTGCTGTGGATTTTTAACTGTTTCAAAAAGTTACTTTGCGGATTGATGTACTTGCATACCACAACGCAGCGATTGGTTTAAGACTTCTTAGGATAGTTGGATGGATCAGGCACATTTAGTGGCTTAAATAGATTTAAAATATTATTTCCTTTGAGATTAGAGATAGATTTAGAAACAGAACAATTAATTCACTAAATGACTGTATGCCACTATATCCTATTATGCTAAATATATGTATGTATTCCACAATATGAATCATCCACAGTAGATGTTGTGAATGATGGCTGCCAGAACTGTCATTGGTAAAAAACAGTCTCTTAAGGCCCACCTGCCAAGCTGTCAGTCAAACGTCTGTGCATCGACAAACCTTGGCAACCCATCAATGGTGTGTGCGCTATGAGTAATGTGTTATTGATGTGGCAAATGTCGTTAGAGCAGAGGCAGAAAGTGATGCAGAGGTTTGAGTGCTCAAGGTGTAGTGAGATAAACATGATCGGCTCAAAGTCAGGACCTGTGAGACGTGCACCAAGAAGACTTTGACAGAGCTGCAATTACCTCTGATTACTCTGCTAATCATAATCAGACAGACTCCATGTTGTCCGTGACGGGATTCGGTGAAGACACTGTCCTCGCGGCGGTCTCTCAGTGATTGCCGTTTTGTGCCTCAGGTGGAGAGGGATGTGTTTGTCAGAAAAGCTGATCACAAATCAAATTATCAACTTGTTTTCTCGTCTGAAATGATAAGGGTCCAAATGGCATCTATTTGTGGGAGTCACCCACGAGTTAATTGCCTCCAGATAGTCTCATACACATGTAAATGTGGTTTGGTGATTCGTTTACAATCATTTCCAACCATTTTGCTTTTGCCTAGCCACCCACCATAACCAAATGTGTGCCCTTTGTGTGAGCATTGTGTATGCTTTTAGAAATGACTGGTATAATACCATGATGAAGAACAGGAGCCAACTCATCAGCCTCCCCTCAATGTCAGATAATATACCCTGCAAAATAATGGTAGCAGTTAAATACAATATGCAGAACAGTTGTGCTCAATTTACATTAACCATTTATGATACTTTTAACCAGTTATTTAATATACATTTATTATATTTTATTAGATAGTGGTATTTTTAATTGGCTCTTTCGATTGAATTGATGAATATAAATGGTAACCTGGCTCACGCCAGAATGATATGTGTATCACTCTGAATTTAGTTCTACACATTATAAATCTGGACAGGCTCCCCGTTGGGAAAATGTGTGACGTCATGATGAACATTTGAACTGACTGGTCACAGCATGGCAAAAGTGGAACAAGCCGAGAAATTAGGAAATACAGTTGAGAGAAAAACACTGACTTCTTCTTCACCCTCAAATGCACAAAGCAATCCTATGTGCACATTTCCAAAAGCAAAACAGTCCGTAAATGTGTTGAAATGGGCCGAAGTACACCCGTCGGCGCCACCATGTTTGTTTAGGTTCATCTGTTTGACTCCAGCCTCTCAGCTCTCAAGAGTTTGTGATCTCACAAATATTGCGAGAATTCATATGGCAGGGCCAGGTTATGTAAATGGGTCATTTTGGAAAAATACGTTGGTGTGATATTTCATACATAAATATTAACTTGTAAACGTGACAATCTGCAACGTTTTTTTTTCCTTTGGTGGCTCATTGTGTCTTAATTTTTCTTGTTTCTGACAAAAAATGTTTTTAGCAGATGTGCAAAGCTGTCTAAGAGGACAGCAAGCCAACATATGGCATTTTTAACAACATGCTTCTCACATAGACATTCATTCAATCAAACATGAGACAGATGTATGTGATACCATTGTGAACAAAGAAATGAGGAGCACACAAATAGACATCAAATCTAAGCACTTTGTGACTGGGGGCTATGAGTAAATCAGTGGTCCTCGCTCACAGAGACAGCAGGTGGTGGGAGCCAGAGAGCTGTCACAGCAGCTAAACAAAGCAGCGTGTTGTTGTTGTGAGCTGCTGATGGAATCTGACCATGCTCCAAAATTGATATACACTGTTGTCTGGGTATTAAAGCTGAGCATTCGTCATGTTGGAGCGAGGCACAGTTGGCAGCATGGGTACTGTAAGTGTGTTACCAAGTTCTCTTGACACTAATACACTCTCACAATAGTTTGCTGGCTGCTATTTGCCTGAGAAATGTCAAAGGAAACACTTGACTGTGCACTTTGCACTCATTCACTAAACATTAAATTGTACATTGTCAAACAAAAACAGTTTAACAAAATTTGGGAACTCGGTTGAGCACATTTTCACTGCATTTTTCAGAGGTCAATACCAAATTCTCCCAAGGGAGGCACCCAAGAGTTTCCATCTCCTGAGGCGCTAGAGGCCGGCCGATAAACACTAAAACAGCTTTAGTTATTATTATACTGCAAACTAATAACCCACAAAGAGCAGAATGAAAATGGTTTGACATAAAGTCAAAGGAGTTTTCAAGTCCTTTCATGCACTGTAAATGAGCCCTCCTGGTGTTAATGGTAATGGAATATTTCCGTCTAAAGCTAAATTAGTTCAGACTATACTGTTTTTTTAAATGCTGGAGATTAAATTATACTCCTTGGGCAATGCATTGTAGTCTAAGTATGGTCGACCATTTGAAACCATTAAAAGGATAATTGTTGAAGGATCTCGGTGCTATTAAGAACAGCAACATTTTTTGTAAATAGGTTTGAGAATTAAGTACTTGTTGGAAGATGTTATGTGGTGGATTGCTGGGATCTTTGTCGAGGGGAATTGATCATTCACTGGGCTACTGTGAAATGCTTACTGCTTCAATTAGTTGTAGTTGAATGCATTTAAAGGAAACATATAATAAAAATTGACTTTTAAGAGCTTAGTCACCTCAAAAATGTATTTACATGGGGCCAATGGTAGCCCGGTTGGAGTCTTAGTAAAAATAAACTCTGCTCGAAAAATAGGTGAACATTTGTGTGTTGTCAGCACATAAAACAGAGGCCATTTGGAAAGTATAAAAATCTACATATCTCTGCTCTGACATGAAATGGTGAATTTAGTCAGACCCAGTGGAACATTTGTGCAAAATGACGACTGCGTTCAGATCGACCGAAAATTTTAATGCGGTTAAAAAAAGTTGGCCTAAATAATTGAAATTTGGGACACATCCGTACATACAGTGCTACCGTTAACATACTATGAATATGAACACATAAAAAGTTTACACCAAAGAAGCAGTTCCATAAATGTCACCCCAAGACAGTGCAGTCCACGTGCAACTTGGTGACTAAGTGGATAGCACACATGCCAGGCTCAAAGTGCAGTCAACCACAGCATCATGAGTTCGATTCCAGCTCACATTACATTATCACATAAAGCCCACGAGCCAAAAAAAATCCTTTTTGACTCTCAAGCGAGATCACAAGGAATCCTAACAAACACCTGACAGATATAGTAGTAGAAGTTGTTGGTTTTTTTCTGCCCAAAAAACATGGGCGCTTATTAATCATCCAAACGACTCAAATCAACATTATTTTGTGTAATATTTTGAGTATGCTTCAGCAAATTTGCTGCACTACTCACTGTACTGGGAAGCCCCCTCCGTTTTCCCTTTAAAATATTCATAGTTATAAATGTATTGGCAAACACATGCAGCTGACGCTTGTGTTTGCTGGGGGATATTGAGGTGGAGAAGGAGCAGCTTCTTGGCCTTGCGAGGGGGGAATTCGACTGAAGGATTAGGAGTCAATCCTGGAGGTGAGCTGTGTCGGCATCAGCTGCAAATACACTGTCCCCTGTCCGCACACTGAGCTCTGCTGAAGGGTGGGGAATTAAATCAAAGTTTTCTTTCCTACGCTAAAGGTACAAAAAGTTGCACAAGGGAAAGCCAAAGGCTTATATATTGGAGTAAAACACAATGCATAAGCTTCTGAATGCATTTTGTTGGCAATATTTTTATTTATGTTTGCTGTAGCTGCCTATATTTGATATATAAAGTTGCAACTCTTCTGTTATGAAAGTTTGTCTCTGCTGCCCTTTCAGGTTAAGCACAAATTGGGGACAAAACACTTCTGGGATCCTCGGATATTTTATTTTGTTATTCACTCAAGAATTCAATCCCACAATCTCAACTCTATTGTCTGAGTCACAGTCTTAGTCTTAGTTTATTGCAGCGGTGTCCAAAAATTTTTTTGGGCCACATTTTGAAATATATGAGCGGAGGACCATGTATGAGGACCATATGACATGACAATGAACTGAAACATTTGCGGGTCTTATAACATCAAAATGTTTGTTATTCACGTTATGATAGCAGAATGTTTCCAATTTTACAGTAAAACTTCCTTTTGGTTACAATTTAGAACAGAACAGCGCTCACTGGATCCCTTAAGGTAAATCAGGTGCTCTTCATAGGTTCAGGATCAGGGCAGAAACAGTTTGACAGCAGTAAAAACACAGATTAGGGTTACTTTCTGGACAATTCTGGTTTGCCAACCATGTAAACTGTCAGTATTTTGCATATCATGTGAAACCTACTTTTAAGCTTTAACTTTCCCCATATGTAACAGAAAACGTCTTCTATGCAGTTTTTAGGTCCATAAAACTTCACCAAACTCGTTCAAGAGTCAAACTGCATGCATAGGCTATCCAGGTCATGTTGCTGCATTGTTGTTTTTTCATGCCTATTTTTGCTATTTGTGAGCTCCAAATGTGATCATTTGAATATAGGCTTCTTGTATTTAAAGTATGTTTATAAATGTTTTATGTTCTGAAAGATAAAATATAAATACTAAGGAGCCAAGGGTCAAAGTGAACACACTTTTCGGACCAGCATCACCATAGATCTTGTCATTGTGGCGTCTGTTAGTGAGACGATGTACCAGTGACCAGAGAGATGTTGAAAAGCAGCCTGTTTTAGTAAATGTATACCTGAGGCCAGTCAATCTTCCACTATCATTAGAACCAGTGAGATATTACTTCCCAATACTCAACGATTATAGTTTTTATAGGGTCACCTGTTTAGGATTAGATGTAAAACAATACAGAGAATAAAGAGATAAAGAGAAGGCACTTTTCCTCTGTGCAAATGTATGAAATATTTTTTTCATTCTCTTGAGGACATCAAGTTGCCTCTACTTCACATGATGTATGAATAAATGTGAAACAGTGCCTTTCCATAAAACTGCTGTAGTAAATTCCAGGGATCTATAATAGTACTATACCAATCATAACATTATGTGAGGTAAGTAATTAGCAAAATCCTCAGGTACAACATTTGTGAATACCTTTCAGATATTTCATCAATTAGGAAAGTGGCTCTCGCCTCCATCTGAGGTTATGAAATCATCATATTCACAACCTATTTAATCTTATCTTCATCAGTCCAGTCAACACTATGGGCAACAGGGCCAAACCCTATGCACTGATGAAAAGAACAATCCCCAGTGGAGTGGGAGGAATCCAGTCCTGTAAAAAACACCCTGCCTGAAGGTACAAGAAGCACAGTGGCAGCATACTGAGGAAGCTCTGTCAGAGGCAGAAAATGTACAGCACCACAGTGTTCAGAATCACAGGCTGTGACAAAAGTTTACACTTCAGCAAGACAGCCACGAGAAGCACACAGCAGCACAGGATGGCTCAGGGATATCTGTGAACCCAGCAGAGCCACTGGAGGCTGCAGCTCAACCTGGAGGAGCTCAACACAGGGAGGATAGACCCTCGGGTGCACAAGTGCACTCATTAACTGACATGTTGGCACACAGGCCACTTATCACTACACCTTTTTTGTATTTTTTATTGCACAATCATTAAGTGGTTTCCACAATTGGCCCAGAGCAGAAGTATGTGAGTGCAGTGAGGATGGATCAAATACAGAGAACTCATTTATAGTCCACTAATGCCCTATGGTCAGTAGGGCAGATTTTATAACAGCATTTGGAAAACCGCTGTGTACAGTAAGGTAACATATATTATTCAGAAGTTTTAGTTATATTGTGTTTAAAATAAAAATCTAATTTAAAATACAGTACATAGCCCTCTTAAATACTGCAGCATTAGTGACTTGTATTCAGACTGCCCCCTAGAGGAAGTAAAAGGACATCACGTTCAGCACATGTCACTGTCTTTTTATAAGATATTCACATAAGGGGTCATCTTGAATAAACTGCTAACCATGGCAGCAGTGTGCTTTATCAAATGAGCTGCTAATAGACTGTGACCTCCATCACAGACACTGACAGTGCACTGCCTGTCTCTGCTGACCTGCTCCTGATAAACACTGCTCCATTAGCTGAGCCCTGTGGCACATGTAACTGTTATGGGGTGGGCTCACAGTGAGATTTTCAATTTGAGCAAAGGCACTCACTAAAGGGCAGCGTGAAGTGACTGGGAGTAAATAGGACATTTAAATGTATCTTTCAGAATTGCTTGTGGAACACTTCAATACAGCAGAGCAATCTATATGGAAACGAGACAAATAACTTTAATTTGTTTTTTTTGTTTTGTTTTTTCCCCGCAAAACATATTATTTATCTTAGAGGGGAAATATTTATCTGCAATGTCACTTTTCAAAACTTTTGCTGGAACTAATAATTGTCCAAAAAATAGCATCCCATTTTTGACTATGCTATTCAGCTATATACTGTTCTTGAGGCTTTGTCATATTTGTTTGGTGCCAAAGGGTTAGACAAAAGCATGTTCATATAAAACTTTCCTATTGTGCTGTTTTTCTAATCAGGCGCAGGTAACTTTGTCCTGAGGCTGGCGAGTGAAGTTTTCTAAAGCCAGTGTGAAGCCGCTGTGCTGTGCGCATTAGCACCCGTATTATCTGAATATTAATGCATAATATATTTCATGATAGCAGCAGCTATGAATAGCAAAACGAATCAAGCAATTCCACAGTAATGCCAGTGCAATTTCAATAAGTTATAGCCCTCCGTAGATATTAGTGCTGCCTTTTGCAGATTGCACTTGTGTGTATTGTGCACTGTGAGTGTGCACTCTGCATTTAAATGACCTCCATTTATCATAGGATTGACATTAAAAAGTCAACTCAATTACCCACAACCAACTGGGCAGCACGTATTAATTGCTTGTGTTTAAGGTTTGTTATTGTAAATGGACAGTTATAACTACAAACATTTAGGGGGGAAAAGACCACTCGTGGCTTTCCATAGAGCTTAAGTTATTAAGCATTAAAGCTCTAATGATTAGTTTTACTAAATTCGTGGGCCCAAACTGTGACTTTGACTCTTCACAAATGTCAAGAATGTTGAGAAGTGGTAAGAAGTGATGGACCTGAACTCACCACTTACATTTGGTTTAATAATATCCTTGTGTTACTCAAGTGCTGTAAAATGTAACAGTGCACAGACATAATAACAAATTAAGGTTTAACAACATGAAGGATAAATGGCTAAGCTCAGGCCCCATGCAAATGGTGAGGCTCTTTTAGAAGCAAAATCAACCACCATTTACTGGCTATTGTTGGGTAAACACTGCCCTCTGGTGGATAACAAAAGCACTAATTGAACGAGATCATGAAAATGTGGCCTCAAAGATCCACTTGATTAGGTTAAAGTACCCCATGATGACGCTTATAAAGAGTGCATTTATAGATGAAGGGTGTCATAGCATAATTTCAGAAAACAGCAGATGTCATTGAACAGTGATGAATCAAAGCCAATCAAAGTTTCTCTGTTGTCTATGTGACAGATTAGAACAGTGGTTCCCAACCTTTTTTGTCTGGAGTACCCCCCAAGTTTTGTTACACACTCGTAGTACCCCTTAACTTGAGTTTCAAGCAAATAAATGGCTTTACTAGTTGCATATCAATATTACTATTATATTTTTGGTTTTATTATATTTATGTTCCAAGATACTCCAAAAAAGATACTAAATTTACAATTAATGACACTTTTTTATTCAGATAAAAGTATATTTTATCTTGTAAAAAACCTGAAACCATTCCAAGTACCCTCTGGTAATTCCTCACGTACCCCATACCCCTGGTTGGGAAACACTGAGTTAGATTTGGCAATTTTGGCATTTGGCAAAAACGTAATGAACATGATTATATTTAAGAATTTACTAAACATTTTGCCTATTATCACCATTTTGACAGTTTTCATAATGTTTATTATTTTACTTCCTGGGTGGACATGGGCAGTAGTAGGTAGAGGTAATTCTAATTTTGAAAACAAGGGCCAAAACTCACATAAATTACACACTAGTTATGATTTGGCAGATAATAATACCTGATAACACATTTATTTTGTTGAATGATTGTTTAAATGGTCAAAAAATGTTGTCTGTTGTGTGTAAATTGTGTTCATATTGTCTCTTTTTGATGACAGAGGGACTCTGTTTTAGAACTCAGCATTACTTCCTGTAGATTTTTTTTTCCTTCGTCAGTGCATTGTGGTTGCCCTCTGACTTCTAGAAAAGAAAATTAACAAAACAGTTTTGGTCTTTTTGTAAAGTAGCTCAGCTGGTGTTGATCCTCTAATCTGAAAGTTGGTGGTACGAATCCCGCTCCTGACGTAAACATTGTTTGTGGAGTGGTCAGATCGACTTACCCCTGGACGGGCTCAGGTGAATACTGCCATTGTGTCCTTGGGCAAAACACTTGACCCGCTCACCCCCAGCTTCTGCACACACCGCTGTGTGAATGTGTGTGTGAGATCCTGGCTGTGACCCCCTAAGCCGCCCAATACAACGCATTTACAAAACATTTCATAGACCCTGGAGCATAGAATAAAATGCGTGTTTCCCATGATTAAAGCCTTTTAAACATGGATCCTACTGAGCAAAAGCCATGACGTGTGTGAGAGGAACATAACCTGGGTGGAGCCATCCAGACCACAATAGGACAAGGGTTACTAGTGACAGTGACAGGAGTCTCTGGTTTCCCCTTAGTCTCTTACAGCCTCACCTCAGATAATCACAGCACACATGTGATGGAGATTTGGAAGAATCGCCAAAGATTAAAACTTAAATTTAAACCTAATAATCAATCAAATGTTTTGCAGAAATGCTTTTTGAGTTATCTAAAATATTAAAACTCCTTTATACTCTTTTGTGTTGTTTTCAGTGTGGGTTTAATCATGTTTTTCTTAGATTTTTGTTTCTTCTCTCTCATGTCTTTTCTGTTAAAGACACAATAATTCCCATACTGTGATCCACAGCCTCCAGTGCGCCTGAAGGGCCATGGATTGTCTTACTTGAGGGTTAGAAGAAAAAATCGTATTTAAGTTTTAAAAAATCAAATACCAACTGTTTTGTATGTTAATGTTTTTTTGTCAGCAGGTCTAGTATCTATTTAGAGCCATGACGCTCCTCTTGCAGTGATGCATCTGCATTGACAAACCCATGTTGTGCTGCTTCTTATACAGACCTCATGTGTTGTGACCCAGGGCAAATGTTCTCCTCCCCGGTGTCTCTTTCAGCGCTGCTCCTGGCTGCAGCACACTGAGACACCTGCATGGCTCTGAAAGTTAAGGTCCACAGCTCCACTCTTGACTCTCCTGACAGGGGGATACTGCTAATTAGTGTCAGCAAGCATAATTAATGTCAAACCTGCTGGAGCCCAGAGGAAACCGCAGTCTGTTAGTGTGGCACACTGGATAAACAAAGTAGAATGGACTCAAAGATTGCTAATTATTGTAAGAAGGACAACTTTATTTTACATGAGAGAATGCATTATTATGAGGGGAGTTTTTATTTGCTTATTTGTAGTATATATAATCTCTGGGGAAATCTGAAATATAGTTTTGCTGTAAGCGTTAGGCTACTTCTAACAGTAGCTATTGAATGTCGTCAATGGAAAATAAAAGTTTTAAAACGATATATTTTAACTTTGTTGAACTAATCTTATTACAATGTGAATGTCATAATCTTGCATGGCATTATTATTGGGACAGACTTTACTTATTGGAAGACAATGGTCAGTGAGAATTCTAATGTTAACTGGTGTGCGTTATTTTTGAATAACGGTAGTTCCGGCAGCAGTTTTATGAATTCCATTAATGTTCTAGAATGGTGGATGGATGGAGGGCCACTTTTCCCATCAGGTCCAAAATTTGTGAATTTACCTTTGAGAGATTTCATGGCAAAGTCCAATGTAATCAATGGGGAAAAGTGGGTCTTCCCCTCCATCTGAGCCTATGACATCATCACTTTCTTGTGGTACACCATATCACTATGATATGGACATCATTACCATAGCAACGAGTACACAAATGAGCTGGTGTCAGGTAGATAACTGACCCCAGGCTCCGGGTCTCCTTATTAACCCAAAACATGCACCATAAAAGGCCCAGTCCTGACCAAGCCACTCAACATTTGGAGATGGGTCCCCAGAGATTACCTAACCTCTCTGTCTGCGTTTTTGTACATTTTCTGATGCAGCTTCATGACAAAAACCCATGATCCGTGATGGTTATGGTTTAATAATATGATATTCAATTATTATTTATAGATTAAAGAACTAACACATTTCAAAGCAAAATATCTACTGGTGGTTTCAATTTTTTTTTCCATCTTTGAGTGACTGCACAGTCAACTGTTGTATTTTCAGCTTTCGCAATTTTTGTCGGCCAAAACATTGTCCAGTTTCAAGCTTTGAAACCATTTGACATAAAGTGATCATTCAACTTTTTTTGCTTGGGAAGGATTATCTATTACTTTCTGTAAATCATAGGTTTTTAATTAGTAATTAGGGATGGGCAATGACATGGTTCCAGTATCAGCCAATATCAAGCTATAATAAAAAGCTAACATGGCCATTTATTTAACACAATCATGCTATAACAAAGTGTATATCCCAGAAAAATACATTGTGTTATTATTTTTGCTGTTTGTTATTGTTTGTTTATAGGGATTCACCGATCCAGCTTTTTCAGGTTGTGTAACTGTTTCTTTATCCTTCAATTAACCACAGAACTGTTTTGTATGAATAAAACCTCAAACCTTATGAGATGTTTTGGCCCAACAAGGGTCAGTCAATATTCTTATAAGATCAGTTTACAGACCAGGATATCAGCTGAACCAATATTTTGGAGCCGATACTCGATTAAGGAAACTTTTACATATTGCTACTGAAATTCGATACCAGTATTGTACCGATGTATCCCTGTTTATTTATTTATTCCGGTGAAAAGCTCATTTGTGAACTTTAATTAAAATAGATGTATGGACCTTGGTATGGATTTTAACATCTAAATATTGGTACTGGCAAATATCGGTAATCAAAAAAAAAAAAAGAAGAAAAAAAAAATCATCTCTCTGGGTGGAGTCTGCATGTTCTCCCCGTGTTACCGTGGGTTCTCTCTGGGTTCTCCGGCTCCTCCCACCGTCCAAAGACATGACTGTGTTCAAGTTAATTGGAAACTGTAAATTGTCCCTAGTGTATGAATGTGAGAGTGAATGGTTGTCTGTCCTTGTCTCTGTCTCTCTGTGTTAGCCCTGCAATGAGTTGGCCACTGTCCAGGGTGTACCCCGCCTAAGGCTCAAAGTCACTGGGATAGGCTCCAGTCACCCATGACCCCGGGAAAGTGAATAAGCGGTAGAAAATGAATGAATGAATGAATGAATGAAAAAAAACGAATAAATTTCGTCCCATCCCTGCTATTAATTAAAAGAAATGTCCTCATTGACTTTAATAGGCAATAGCTCTATCAATGGATCACTTTGTTCTGCAGTTGGCAGCGTACACTTTAAATAATAAGATTGATTATTTTCATTATTATTAGATTCATTATTTAGTCTCTTACACTGAGCGGGGCCACGAGTAAAGCCTCAGAATTTTTATTCTTTTTTTTGTCCACCATCTCAAAGCTGCTGGGCATGTTAAACATAAAAATACTGCACTCAAATCAACCATTCTGGAATGAATCGGGATTTGTCCTCCAAACCCACACAAATTATTACCTAAAATTACCCTATAATAATAAATGATTAAAAGGACTTACGTGGATTCCGTCTGGAGTTTTGTTAGTTTATTGCCTTTTAAATTGGAATTGTCAAAACATTCCAAAAAAAATCTTAATGTCAATCATCCAAAGAGATACCAGCTTACTCATTCATATATTTACCAAAGAAAAATAGGCGGGATATTTTTCTGTGCAGAACTTGTTATAATGTGAGTAAATCAGTCACCAGAGGCCAAAGGGTTTCAGAGCTTTGTTTGTCCAGCCATTTGTTTGTGCTCTTATGGAATAGCTTTGGTGTGAATTGGGGCTCATTTTAATCAGGGAAAAATAGTACCTCATGACAGTTAAACTTTTGTTACCTATACTTATTTACTCTTACACGGCACACTCTGTTCTTGACAGCTATTCAGGCTTAGCTGATTGTGTGAGCAGATACAGAATAAGAAAACAGCATGCGTCACCAACTGCCCAAGTCACCAGTACACTAACATCACTAACGTCACCAACTTGTTTATAATGCCAAAGGTGGTATTATGTGTATGGCAGACTTAGACACTGAAGATCATGTTCAAATCCTGGCTTTTGACTCCTACAGATTTAATATCCCAGTCTGTCGTGTTCTTCACAACAGACAAAAGTCAAACTCGATTGTCTGGGCAGAGAAACGGTGATCTGTTCTGTGTCAGCTCTAGTGTACTGGACACCCCACACATGCCTTTGAATCCTTGGTTGCTGGTTCAAGACCTGACTTTTTGTTGTTGCTGTTTCACTTGGGATTGAACCCCTAGACTTGAATTAGAACCTTGAATGTGCACGTCTACATGTGCTCAAGGTTATAACACGTGTCATATATTATTTAGTACTTCTTACACAACCTTCATAGAACATAACTCACATAGATGTCAGCTGGTCTTCACACTTGCATTTACAGCGTTTAAAATATACATAAGATGTTTTTTTTTTGTGCTGTCATGGTGTTACAGGTTATGTCATGGTGAGAGATAAAACTACCCATAAAATTAATTTCACAATCGCAATCCATGCAATCGACAGAGTCAAAAGGTAAATTATTATCCTCAATAAACACTGATGTTTTTGGCATGACTTATTGACCAGCGTTGAAGGACACTTATTCTGCTACAGTGACTTTTTTGAGCTTTAAACCATGTTCTAACAATGTCCGTTGTCAAAAACATGCCTGAAGTTGCATTCAGCTGTGTTCACGCTGTTTTGAGGAATGTTCATCAGAAAAACCTCTCCCGCCGATTTTGTACACAACTTCTCAGATTTCATTCGTCACTTATCCGAGAGTCTTCTGCTGTTTTAAGTCCTTAAATCATCGACAAACCGATCGACTAAACATGATAACTGCCACTGCTTGGCTAATGCTTTTTATGTCTTAAAAGCACCAACATAAGTGAATTGTTTAAGTGCTGCCAAACGTTTCTACATTTCAAAACGAGATGGCAAACTTAAGGTACTCAAGAGCACATTTAAAGGTTAATGACATTTTTTTTTTTTTTTTTTTTTTTTCATGTACAATGGTTTTCTTTTTAAATTATTGCTAAAACAACTGCTTTGTATTCAATCATTTTTCTCAGAAAGAAGTTTAATGGTGTTTCAGTCAGCCGTCAGGAGCAAGTTTTTTATTAAGGTTTCTAGAGGGTGTTGAGGGTATTATCTTGAAACCATAATAAAAAACATAATAAAAAGCTGTCCTATAAGATATATATATTTCAGTCAAGGATTTGCTGCATTTTAATTTTGTAGAAACAAGTGCAACAGCAATTGTATGTATTTTTTATCCCTGGTTGTAGTGATTTTGCCAAACCATTTGAATGAACTTTTTCAGTGGCATGTCCGAGAAGTTGCTAAGGTCATCAGATCAGGATCTTAGAATAAATACCATGTACCGAGCTCAAGGCGAGGGGGAAACCGGGCTCTTCTGTCAATTGTGTTGTTGTTTTTTTGTCTGTGAATTGCCTTGAGGGGTCCTGCTCCGTAAAAGGCACTTGTAAAAGTCACTTTCTTACTTATACACTTGGAAATGTGTAATGTGCTGTCAATCAATATTCAATTCACTGTTAAATGTTGTTCACTCTTCAAATACATTTGTTTTAGAATGATGACAAAATAGCCCAGTTGCCATAGAAATTAACTATTCAAAATATAATAGTATCTATCTTTTGAATGGCTAAAAGTCCTCAAAATGTAACTTTTAAACTCCATGAATCCATGAATAACAACAATCAAAAATGTTTAGTCATAATCCCAAAAACTAACATGAGATCATTCTGGAATTTTACGTATTCAATTTCAGAATGGAAATTGTTAATATGGGAACACAAAGATGATATATTTTGTGAGTCTTAGCAGCGTGCATGCTGTAACCAGTGGTGTTTGCATTAAAATGACAGCTCTTGATGCCTCAATGCTGTGTCCATTTCACAGAATGTCTTCTGTCCATGATGTGTTTTGATTCATGCTGTCATTAAAGTATTTTCCTTAATTAAGACGGCTTGCCAATTCATGCCAATGTATGTCACATAACAATTCATTTGTTCATTCAAATGTTTACTCTTTGTACATTGCCTTTTTGTAAGCAGAAAAATGGTTCACAAATGATGAGTGAAAGGTGTCGATTTTTGCAAACTAACGTACATTAAGGTACATCATAAAAGTAAGCACTAAAAGCTCAAAATCACACAAAAAGGTAATATATATAGCATATTTAGTGCACCACTATTACTGCACATGGAAAGTTTCAAACACTTATAGTTGTTCTAAGATTTCCTGGAGTCGATTATGTTTGACCTGTATGCTAATCACCAACGCAAATAATCTATTTGCATTTTCTATATAACTCACTACAAGAAAGCCAAAGTCTTATTTTAAAATGCAGTTGTTCTTTTGTACAATGCATTTTGTAGTGTAAATGTCAACACCACAGTTGATAGTAAAGATTAGGACAGTTTTACTTTTTAAGTTTACATTTGTTTACATTAAGATGGCTGCGGACAGCATACAGGTCATGTGTCTGGAAGGAACTGATCGAGCTCAGGATCAAATATTTGCCATATTTGATGCAAGACAGCAAAACGTCTGTGGAGGTATCCATGGGTTTCAGCTTTCTGTTTTATGAAACATTTTGAAGACTTTTCTCCATTCAAGCGATGTAATATTTAGTTTTAAATCGTTAATCGCTGTGGCAACGGTTCTAATTTCTCATCATTCTTAAACCCTTTGATTAGCCAAAACATTTATTTATTTATTGTAAATTAAAGAGCCATAGAACAACCCAATAAACTGCTTAGTACCTACTGGAAAATCCAAACTATAGCTTGGGATCTAATGTGTGGTGTTGGCCTTTGCCACAGTGCTTTACATTAAGAAAATACTCAATTTTATGCTAACCTCAATAATGAAGCATATGGAGTTGGACGTTCTGAGATGATGAACCAAATATATGTCTGTCCATTTTCAATCAAAAAAGACTGGACACCCCTTTTTATTTACTTGAAATAATGCAAAATTAATCAAGGACACATTTCCACAAAACTTCACAGCAAATTATTTTTCAGAATCACTCAAACATGCATGACTGGAAATAAACACAGCATGTATGTTTTTGCTGAGGAGTAACATAATGTGGACTTTAACAGAGCGTAATGGAACAAAACACTTGTGGCTGAGTGGCGAACACTCACGCTTCACAATGAGAAGGCCGCGGGTTTACCCTGTCTGCGTGGGTTTCCGCTGGGCTCTGCATCAACTAAACAGGCACAATAACCACATGAACCTAACCAAACCAATGTAAATTCTCAGGTGTTGGTCACGGGGGTTGTAACTAAAGTTTAGGATCAATTCCATCAGTGTTTTGATACCTACAAATCCACTTGTTCTTTCATATTATCTTATCTTCCACCTTCCTGTGAGTCTTCCATAAATACTGCGTCTTCTTTTTGTCCCTGAAGATTAACCGCATGTAAAAAGTGCTGTAAAACGACAAATCTTCAGCCATTAGTCTTCTGCATTAGATCAAGGCTCGGTGATAAAAATCCAACCTCCGAGCACGTGTTAGAAACAAACATGCCAGAGTACACACAAGTGGGGCTGTGTGCTACTGTCAACACCACAAACCAGCTGACCGAGGAGAATGAAGAGAAGGAGGCGGAGGAATAGGGAATGGAGCTGCCCCTATTGGCCGTTCCCATGGTGACGGGGGCGGAACAAGGCCGGGGATTGGTGGAGGAGGAGCTGCTTTGGTTATAAAACAATTGTCAGTGGCTGTCTCCTCTCCTGGCTTGCTTGCTTGCTCTGCTCTATCTTTGCATGTGCTTTGAATAGCCTTGTTGTGCATTTATAGCTGTCAGACGGACATTATAGGCCGCATCGTTGCATGTGTGAGTGTGCGTGTGCTTCTCGCTTGTTCTCTATCATCGCCACATCACCTCTGCTGCTTCTTGCATCTTGTGGATTTATCTGATGTGAGAGGGGAAGCCTGCAGCCAGTTAAACCTGCTCCACTGTGGATGACTAACTGCTCATCTGTGAGTTCTTTTTCCCTTCTCATTATAAGATTATTACGGAGACCTCACTAGACAGGTTAGAAGGTCAGTCAGGTAGTGGCTAATTAGGACTGGATGTGCTTTATGGGCTGCCTTAATCACATATGCTATAGAGAACATGGAAGGTTGTGCTTGTAATCTTGTATCTTGAATGAATGAATAAGGTTGCATCAAGAATCTGCATATGCAAATTCCGGCAAGCGGAGAGATTGATGATTTTCTATGGAAAGCCATCATTGAAGAACAACAAATTTGCCATACTTATTAAAGCACTAAAGAAATGCACAGTTGTGTTTCTCAGATTAGTATGTCCATTGTTAAAAGGTTCTGCACCTTTACCATCTTCATCTGGCTGTCTATAAAGTGTCTTCGCCTCAGTCCTTACTTGTGCACTGACACAGAGATAGTAGTTATGTCACAAATGCACACAAGTCTATCTATCTGCAGCCACTGTACACAGGACTGTGTACACAGAGCTGCAGCGGGTGGCAAAACAGGTTCCCCTTTCCATTTGAAGTCATGCAGAGTGTGGATTGCACAGTGTAAAGTTCAAAGTAAGATCAAGTCAAATATTGATAGACATAAAGTGTATAAAGTGTAAAGTAAAATGACACAACTTTACAAAGCTGTTTTGCATTCATTTATTGATATTTAGAAAGGAGAATCTCAAGAATGTCACTTTTTTGTGTGGATATTGACAAGCTGTACAGAAGCCCTGAGAGGCAAATTCAAAAATATTTTTTCCTTTTCATCAGCCAAATGAAAAGCGTTTGTTTGTTTGTTTGTTTGTTTATCAACCGCACTGACAGCAAGAAAAAAATTCAAGCTGCAAGCTCAAACTGGAGGAAAAAGTATTTTTAACTTAGAAAATAAATCGCCACAGTTTACTTATTCATTTTCGGTTGCCTTTCAGGGTTTCTGTAAAGACTTGATTGCAGGTTGACAGTGCTTTCTGAAAATGACATTTGCATTATGTATTTTGAAATGTCTTATTGATACTTACTCAAATAATAATGGATTGTACCATAATAATAATAATGGATTCTTTTCATTTTACACCTGTAAAAAGAAAATAATCATGATCAATCTGCATCTACAGCACATTTGACCACCACCAGTCACACTCACACATCCACAGACAAGGTGAGTGAAATGTCTTACACCCATGTACATGTACACCCAATGATCACCTTTGGGTTACTATGATAATCAGCTCAACCAGGTGTTTTAACTGCTGTTTTGATCCTGTCACAAAAATAACGTGGAATTGTCATTGAATATTTATGTAGCAATACAATCCCTTTTCATGTGCTAATCATTCAAACCCAATGAATACACTGAATTTCAAGCAGCTCTTGTCCAAAGCCCAGACTAAAATAGTTAGTATTATGACTCGAGCACCACTCACAGACTGTGTCATTTAGCTTCTCTTTTTCCACAGACAGTCTGCCTCACTCTGTCGCGGTCTGGCTGCACAAACAAACCTGTTACCCATAATTCAGATACACAAGGTCAAGAGTAAACACAGTGGCGAATGTAATCTTTTAAGGCTCCGGCGTCTCTCTCAACTGGGACAAGTGGATCTATGTCTGTATAACGTTTCACTGTGGCAGCCAACACAAGCAAGATAGGGTTACTTTAGAAAACATCACAGGAACGCTCTGGCAAGGCATATGATCGGCAGTAAAAGTCTGAAGAAACACTGACATGGAACAGATTGTCTGCAGATTGTTGGTCGTAAATGAATCAATTAATAACCTCATATTGGCTGTCTGTCTATTTTTGTAATAATGAAGTTAATCACATTTTCAAGTCACATGTAGAGTAATAGATGATGTATTGTCAAAGAAATTGGTTTGCAGTGACTAAAGATATTCCCCATTGAATACAGTGTTAACAACATTCAACATTAATATAAGACATTGGTTTAGAAATGACACAAATACTGTATAATAAAAGTAATGAAGGTTTGTATTAGCAGTAGAAGTAGAAAGTTGAAGTACTGGGTTAGGTTTGGCTTGTTGCTTTGCAGTTATTAAATAAAAATAAATAATAAATTGATAAATTACATACGGTTTCAAAGAGGATATGACAGGTTCTCATGTTTGTTTGGTGGGATAGAATCTGTAGTAAATATTTATCATAATTTTTCATCAGTAAAGTTGCAGTTTGTGAAGAAAAAGTTGAAAATTAGGTAGAGCTGTGTAATCCCTCAATAAGCGTCATTTTACATGCAACTGACACATTTTTCTGACAGATTAAACAATCATTTAACAAAATAAAGGTGTTATGAGCTTTTATTATTTGTCAAATAATAAATATTGTGTAATTTAAATGTATTTTGGCTCTTGTCTATGCTATGATTGTCATCTGTCACAGGAAGTACAATTATAAACTTCACTTATATTGTCAAAATGGGGAAAAATAGGCTTAATTTGTAGTAAAATTGTAATTATAATCATGTTTTTGTGTTTTGTTTTGTTTTTTTGGTGAAATGTAGTTTACTTTGTCATACTGTTACTTACCAACACCAAAAGTACCGACTAACTTTGCTCAAACCAGACGGTGACTTGATTTCATGTCTCGTCACATCAATGCCAAACGGTACAATTAGGTTTTTCAGCAGTCAGCACTTACACCCTGTGAGAATAGTTATTACGTTAATTCAGCGTTCACACTCGCACTCTATTGCCTAAGCACGCTGCATCACAAAAGTAGCATTTACACGAGCGTCGTATTATTTGGTCCAGATTCATCACACAGCTCAAGGCACACTCCACAATGATAACGTGGAGATTGGCTCAAATATAATAACAGCACTGGCACCAGCTCTGACCCCGGCTTCCAGAAGAGCAAACACATGCAAACACGTGAGCTTTACACAGACGCAGTGATCAATGGTTGAGTAACAAGTCACGACCCGAGACGCCATTTAGCCGGCTCTCCAGTGGATAAGGTTGAGATTGCTATATTGCTCCTTTATTAGAGATGTCTTTGAGCGTTTATTGGGTGCTGCAGACATGTCTCTTGGTCTTTGGGTAATACTGCGCCAGGTTAACTCTATTATATGCTGGGAGAATAACTATACACAGATGTCCTTCAAGAAGCTGTACTTGGCAGTGATAATAGGAGACAGGAAACATATGAATTGCAAGTTTAAATTAAGTTGTTGCTTTTGGTGTTTCAAGGTGTTTTAATATGTAGAAGTTTTTTTGTTTGTTTTTTAAGTAGTCATTCTTGGAAGGATACATTTTTTCATTTTTACAGTAATGTTATTTTCTCAGTCAAAACGTCCTAGGAGATGTCCTCTGTTTGATGTATGCTTGTTTCCGTAATCCTGCATATTTAGTTTGTTTCTCTATCCAGAGATCAAAACATTCATCATGCTTCATGTTTTTAAAGTTCTTCACCAGACATTCCCTGATCATGTCTGTGCTCAAATTGTCTTGGGAGGCTCTGAATAACTGATAACCAGATATGACTATGTGCACAATATGACGTCACACATTTAAATGGCACTATAGGATATTTGATATTTCTATTGTCGTATGAATAGCGGGTGTACGATGCGTTGACAGAAGCTTTCATTATAATCATGTGAAAGGTCAACTTACTTCACAAAACTATATTCAGCTTCACAGATAGCTATATATTTATTCAGCAATATATGGATCAAAACCGGAGACCGTTTTTTCCACAAATGACTGCATGTGCCTTATTCCTATATATAAGCATATGAGCAAACAGCCACCTCCACCATACAGCACATCTCCTGCCAGGCACTCAGAAACTCTAAAAAAAGAATTCAAATGCGGTAAAGTGTCTCAGCACATGCCTGCCTCCTTCACACCCGGTACACGCATTGCAGACCCTTCACAGGTGGGTGGGCAGTGCCATCACGGTTCCAAATGGCTCAACTTCTGATGCAGTGCAATGTGTTGTTTTGGGAACATAATGTTAATGGTCTGGCTAAGCTGGTAGCTGTAGGATCTTGACATGTTTGAGAGGCGTTATTCTTGCAGCTCTTGTGGTTCATTTTGAGGTTTTCTGGCACTGTTTAGATTATTTGATTGATAATAGTGATTATTCGGGTCACAATATACTAAAAATATGAGAATTGTGATCACTGTGAGGCAGCAGTTCAATCTATACTCCAAAAAAGTCAAACTAATCCAAATCCAATTTTATAGCATTTATACAGCACATTTTATAAACAGAAAAAAAAATTATCTGACTGTTTATGTGATGCTATCATTACTTTTTCATTCAGACAGTTTGATTTCATATGGCTAGACTTGTGGAAAAAAGCAAATTAAGGATTTCACTGTTTGGTCAAACACTGTTTGCCAACAATCGTGACTCATTGTAAAATCATGTTTCTTCTCACTATAATCGTAACACTAAATTTGGGAATTGTTACCTCCTTAACTGGCATGTAGCGTAGAACCCTATAAAAAGGACGGAAGTGGCTCGATGATGAAAGAATGAGCCCAAAAACCCATCTATGTATGAATTATGGTTGTCAAAAGTATTGAAAGTAGTACTGAAACTAGATACACATTTGTGCATGTGCATGTGAAAAAATCCCATTTACAGGACAAAATGTGACCTTTTGTGAACAGTTTTAGAATGAATTTATCAGAACTGGTAAGAACTAGTAAGATCACAGGGTTTGATTATATTTCGCGTTTAAATTATCTAAAACTTTGGCAGCCATTTTTACCTCAGTCCGCCTCAGGGCAGCGTGACACTCTCTCTGATCCAACTTTGGCTTCCATTGATCCATTCAAATCTGGAAAACTTTTGGTGTGGAGCAGAAAGTGTAGTTTGCAATGATAATTTCTAGTAAGGGTAAAAAAACGCACTACACTGTTATTAAACCAAAAAATATATTGTAGCATTTTGTTTCTGAAAGTCCATTCTCTACCTGAAGGACTTCATTTGCTCATGTCCCTATCTGCAAACATAAACATTCATGACAAAATATTATACCCTGGAAAACAACTTTGCTTTAATCAATATAAAGTGAGAACTCCTTTCAGATAGGCCCCAAGTTTACAAATTATTATTACCTTATTTTCACCTTAAAGCAGTAATACAAACTTATATCTTGATGGGTGCCGCTAAATAAAACTTTGGAATATATTTTTTGCTTAGTTTTATTACCTCACAGTTTGTAGTTTCAAATAAAGCATCTCCCACTGAGTTGTTTCAACATAAATGATTCTCAATGTTCTTTCTGGGACCCTTGTGTCTGCCAGTGACCTAAACCGGGGTTACTAGTCCTGAAGTTACAAATGTCCTGCCTAATATATATTTGTATTTTACAACAGGTACCGTTCCTGATCATAATACAAAGCCAAACATATTAGTGACGTAATATCAGTCAGTCTTTTGCCAGCTTAGAAGTTAATGCACCATGCAATGTAAACCGCTTGAATAAAAAAGTGCTGTGAGGTAAATTGAGTCATCAAGGCTGTTCATGTCAAAACAAAAAGTCCATCAAATGTAATGTGACAGGCACGGACAAATTCCTGCAATTCTTGACATTTAAATCACAAATGTTCAAATGCAGTATCAACATGGTGGCTATAAGCAATGAGTAATTCTACTTTGTCCTCACCAGTGTTTGAAAATGTGCCTTCAGTTAGCAGCACATGATTTCAGCCATCTCTGACCTTTGATAAGCTAAGCCTGGTCACGCTTTCTTTAAACTACTAATTACGATTTTATAGGTTTGAAAACATATATTGTTGTTGTCGTTTAGTTTTTTGCCCAATTGACTAAAAAGGGAGATTCGATGTCGAGGTTAATAATGTCCCTTCAGTGATGTAATCAATCATTCATTTACACCGATCATGTGAGTGGTCAGTGATTAAGCTTGAGATGAGTGATGTTAATCTTGTTTTTAATCGTATAATGCAACGTTTCAGATAATACACAAGGATATATTAGACATGCTACCCATCAGATAGTGTTTTGACTCGTGTGATGATTCATATGGCTTTGTTTGTGCTTTATACACACTTAAATGTCCGTCCATTATACAGAGACTAAACTCATAATAATTAGCCCTGCTCAAAATTTGAACTAAAACAACAAGGCCAGAAAATGAAGACCACTTTGGTAGCTGTAGCACATGATTTGACTTGTACAAATTAACCTGGCTCCAGACACTAGCTTCATATTGTAACTTTGTGAGCTGAGAGAAAGGTTTCCATTCAGAGCAGTGCTGTGATTTTATTGAAACTGACAAGACGGTCTGAAATCTAATTCTACTGTGTCCCCTAACATCCCTGGGGCTTTACATGCACTCGGTAGCAATAAAAACTTTTTTTTTTTATTGCAATGTCAAGTTGTTGTGTGGGTGCCGTCCTAATCATCCCATTGTATTAATTGAAACCTCGTGCTTTCTGTTTACTGACTACAACAAGCTGCTTAATAATGCCTTAATGAGTGACCATTACATGTTGTTATGGAACAAACATCATCCACTAGGCTTTTACGGTCCTTTTATTACACATTAAATTAATGGGAAGCACGGCCGGTTAAAAGTAAACACAATGTCAGTTATTTCCTAAGTCAGATCATCATGGTTAATCTGAAAGGGCATCTGGCACGTGAAAGCACAAAAACACACAGGGTTTTCTACTGTTCTAATGTACTTTTTTTGACAAATGTTTTGACTAAACTAAAGCTAAATGTTACAGGGTGAATGTTTCTTTCTCCTGTCCATATCTAAATCCCTATTGGACTGTTAGCAGTATTAAGTGTTTGCAGCACTACTTTTGGCTCTTAAATCAAAATGGGTGGTATTAGTAGCTTTACTCATGGAATAATTGCATTACTTTAGCATTTGCACGTTTTCTGCTCATTGTAGCCAAAGCACACATTACACCTCTGTACTGACTTAAAAGCGCATTATGTAACCTTTCAGGTGGCTTCATGAAGATGTCATGTTTTGCTTATAATGATCCAGAATATGTAATTAAATGTAATAGGCATTTTCAAAATACACTGATAACAGAGGAGAGTGGGGTCTCCACTAATGCAGAAATCTCTCATTTATAAAATGTAGAATTCTTACAAAAAGTGTATCTACGTACAAAACACAAACATCCACAAACTTCCTGAACTTTGATCATCTCTTGTCTCTTTGAGCATAGACCACCCTCTGCTTTATCTTTGAAAGCCCCGACGCAAAAGAATCAAAATTTTGGCACCGGTCATTTTCACGTCAAGATGTGTTTTTATAGATTGCAGTCTTAACATATGTATTTATGTATGTATGTTTGTATGTATGACTGTGTTGGTCTGTATGTATGTAACCTTTCTGCACGTTCCACGCTTTCTAAATAAGACCCCTGACCTGTAACTTGACCTGGTTGGATCACCCGCTTGTCCCCATGGATTTGGATAAATTAGCCCTCATGCTCTCTTCATTTGAGCAATGCACATTTGGTCAAAGAGCAATATACCTTTTCATTTCAGGATTTTTTTAAATAATGGATAAATTGGATGTTAGGTGATGTGTTGGACCACCCATGAAAGTTTCATGGCGATTAAATAAAAAAAATAAAACAAAAAATCTAGATGGGGTCAAATGGACCCCTAGATTGTGGGTTAAATGCCGTAATGTGGAACTTTGAGATAAGCAAGCAGCAGAATCTGCTTCACAAACAACAACTTACTGCAGTTGTAAGAGCGTTGGGTGTAACAACAGCTTAATCTTGCAGCATACTTAAGGTCAGTGTAGGAAAAATGTGTTGAATGGAGTTCTGATCCAACTCTGAACTTTGTGCATTGTTCTTTTTGAAGGAATTTGTGTTAATAAAGATAGTCTGTGTTCTTGCGCTAAAGAGTCCCAGGAGTCAAAGGCGAACTTGCACGCTCTGGAAGTTATACACTCACTGCCCCCTTTGGACCCCTAAAATGAGGCAGTACAGTTCAAATTTTCGAACCGTCCTGATATGCTCCAAAAGGAACCAGTCGAAACGTGTCTAAACAGAGAAGTACTGTGACTAAAACGATTTAACTGAAAGAAACTATTTATGTACCCAATTTAGTGAATATCAAATAAGTGTGTTGGAACCTGATCACCAACTTATCTGTGTGGGGTGGCGTTGTTAGTCAGTTTTTTTTGTTGTTGTTTTTTTTTTTTATCTTAAATTGTATGCATTTACTAGTACTGTTAGCCCTCACATATCACAATAGAACCCAGGAAATTAGCAATACATTCTTTGTAGACCACAGCCATTTGTCCAGGCAACTGTGTCCAAGGCTTTATGAAAGCAAATGAAAACAGGAAATGCTCATGCACTTCAATACTCTGTAAGTCTACTCTTTCACAGGATTTGTTTAGATCATTTTTGAGGCAAGAATGAAATCTATAAGTCAACAGAAATAGCGGAGTTTGTAAGTGTTAAGTCAAGTGTGTTGCAATATTATGTTAATAATTAAACTTGTACTTGAAAACCACCGAATGCTTTTACCTGGAAAGAAGAGTGGACCAGATACACAGCGAATCTGGGACAATCCAACTATTAATTTGTAGCACAGTCCTTACATAAAATATATACTTTCTTCTTTCACATAATACTTCACCAGTTCATTCACAAAGATAATCAACATTAGAAGAAACTGCAGAAACTGTTAATAGTATGAATATAGTGAACATTTCAATGTCATCCTGTACCTAATCTGGTCATGCAATAATGGGGGGATTACGGGGTTACTGGTTGGTAAATTGATGTTGGAGATGGACAAGGGTTGGCCTTGAGGTTAGCCTGACTTATAAATTTGATGAAAAAAAGAGCATAGGTCTATCCTCCAGTACAATGGTGTGTCTGTGAGATGAAGTGGAGAAGAACAAGACAAAAATCAAATGTCTGCCAAAACTCAAATGTCTGCCAAGTCCACAGCCTCTCCCACTGCAAAGATCATCTTAGACTGTTCTGTGTGAGCGATTCTCCTCAAACACAAACCAACATGTCTCCTGAAGTGACTGAAATAGGAAGAATGGAAAAAAAAATGAAATGAAAAAAGACCAAATCTCACCCAGCAGTGTCTCTTGCCTTAAACAGACCATTAATAAAATAAGCAAGGTGATGAAAAAATAAGTCTGGCCAACACAAAAGAACAAAATATGCTGATGTAAACAGCAACCATCGTGACACAAATCAAGCAACTTTTAATATTTTTTCCATCCCCATTCATAGCATATTATGGTTGTCTGCTTGGGGAAGATAACCACTTTCATGTATAATTGGATGTCAGTTAACACATTTATTCTTTCCTGCTTTATTCTTGTTGTCAGATAAATGCTTGATTAAATGCATTTTTACAAATTAGACAGTGTATAGAGATTATCACCAACAACACAAAAACACAACGGATTGAATAATAGACATGAACATCTGATTATTGACCCTAATGTAATCTGATGACATGATTTAACCTCCATGTCTGGTTATGCAACAGTGCAGATAGAAGCTGTGTGGACATACGATGGTAAACACATGCCCAGTTCTGTCATTATACACAGACGAGATAAGGCACTAATTGTTTGGAGTGTGGCCTGGCCCTGAGAACAAAAGACTGTCTTTCTTATAACTTCTGCCCCGATGGCGCTGTACAAGACTGGAGACTGGACAAGAGCAGAATGAGACATGTTTGTTTCACTGTGATAAAGACAGGGCAGACATAAACAAGGCCATGGTTCATGTGTCCTCAAATAATACAGTTTGTCTCCTTACTATTTCTAATATGATTTGAGTGCATTCAGTTTGTACAATACACTGTGGAGAGTCTTAGAGATTAAAAAAGTACACATCCACCACTTTGCATTGGTGGCTGCAAAATCTTTTTGTTTGTTTGTTTGTTTGTATGTTTGTTTTTCACAATCAAGTTAAAGGACACATATTCTGCTACAGTGACTTTCAACCATGTTCTAACAATGTTGCATTATCAAAAACATACCTGAAGTTGCATTTAGCTGCATTCACAACATTTTGAAGAATGCTGGTCAGAAAATCCTCTCCCCTCTGACTGTCAAAAACACTCCCTCGATCAATGATGTTTTTTCAGATTTTCTACGTCACTTATCCGAGAATTTTCTGTTGTTTTAAGTCCTTAAATTATCGCCAGACTTGTTCTGAGCATTTCTGCTGTCTAAACACGATCACTGCTACTACTAGCCTGATAATAGCGTGTCACAGTGTCTCTTAAATGATAACATACCTAAACTGTGTAAGCGCTAGGCGCCATCTACTGTCTGAATAGACTCATGGTTAAAAGCTCAAAAGAGTCACTGTAGCAAAATATGTGTCCTTTAAGGTTAGGGTTAGGTTCAACAACAGATAATTTGGTTAAAGTTTGGGACAAGTTTACTACGCGAGTCTTGACAACTCCGCAATGGCACATTATCCCTTTTGTACAATGCAGTTCTGCTGAGACCTGGTTAACTTACCTACCTACTAACACTAAACTTAACCAAATGATCTGCTCCTAAACCTATACCCTAATCCTAACCCTAACCTAACCCGACTTGGGAAAAATATTTTGTAAAAAATAGACTTTTGCTAACATAGTGGAGGTTGGGAAAATTGGGAAAAAAATTGTAGCAACCATGTTTCAAACTAAATTACCTGTTCCATTCTTTGATTGACCCAGGACTATACGTATATGTATATGTATATGTATATGTATATGTATATGTATATGTATATGTATATGTATATGTATATGTATATGTATAGTGTATGGTATGGATCATAAAATAAATGTGGATTCTTTTATTTAAAGACTACACAGATGGATTTATGACTAATACAGCTATATATATAATAACTATACAGCATTTAATAGTCACTGCGTCATACATTGTGAGTAATCTTGGATCAACAACACCATTGTCCTCCTGTGGGGAAAGTGAGCCAGTGTTCTTCACAGGAGCCACTGGAGCAGGCTGTAATCTTACCCTGGGCCTGAGGTCAGCTGTGCAGCATATGACCCACTTCACACGTGCACACTTACAGACATACGTGCACGTGGGCTGTCTCTGCTTTCTATAAGACAATATAGACTCATTTGTACTGACTAATTCATTTGTGTTTTTCAACCTTTTTTGAGGTGTGGACACAAATCAAACCTTTTAATACAAATTTAAACAACAAGTAGTAGAATTGTTTTGGTTCTTTAAAATTTGGCAAAGGTGATTGTTTTGCTTTCTTTTTTAGTGCACTCCAAAATGGTAAATTATTATTAATTCCATGTGTGAATCTATTAACAAACACAGCACTTTTTTTCACACTTACCTTTAAAGCTGGCACACTGGTTGTAAATCAAAGTAATACAGCATATGATCATTAGCTGTACACAATGTAATAAAAGAGTCCTATTAGGTTCAATTGTGATGTTGTTTTGCATAAAATCACTTTGACAATTGAGTAAACATTAATGAACATAACAATGAAAGAAGACAATTCAAACAAAATGGGGTCAAGGGTCAACTCAAACCTCAATGCATTGTTTTGATTTAGTCTTTTTTAGAAGCACGAGCCACCAATTAATAATTTCTTTGGCTAGTTTGCTGTACTCTGGTGTATAGGCCTCTATCTCTCCTATCCTTCTGGTTGGTTACTATACATTATATTTTCAGTATAATGGTATGAAAATATCAGATAACTTAAATCAAAAGTTTATTTTAATTGAGATTTAACATTTATTTCTGTCTTTCTATCTTTCTTGGTTCATTGCACATGAAAGATTGCAATGGCAGATTAGATTGCCGAGATGGATCATTAGACAGACATGCACCATTGTAATGTGTTCCTCCAGTGAGAGCTTGTGCCCTTCTGTGACAGTCTCCATGCTCTGGAGCCTCACACAGCTTGTGTTGGCAGCCTGTCAGGAGCAGTGACGCGCAGGGTTCCATATACGACAAATGGACAAACTGTGGTTTCACGCTGCATCCGATGTCCAGCCTGTGTCTCTGCCCATCATTTCTTTGAACTAATAGGCAAAAAAAAGTACAAAAGACTTGGAGCAAGGTTTCAGTGAAGAGTGTGCTCCATTTGAAGTCTGCTATATGGCTCAGTGCTGTATATGTGCCCACTGACCTGTACAAAACACAGCACATTCCCATCAATGGCCCCATTCTGAATGAGTACACACGGGGACAGTTGCATATTCATTAATCTACAGCGCAAGTTGGAAAAATGGCTATATTATCTCCTCATGCTAGATGTAAACAAAGTTCAAGTCTTCCAGTATTTTTTTTCTTCCAGTTTCTTCAAGTCTTCCAGTATTTTCTGACGCTCTGAGTCTCCCCCTCGTCCTGCTCACTCCCTCTTCTGCTCGACATCCCAACACAATCCACATATTCTCTGAGGTCCAAACTGTCGTCTAAAAACAACTCCATCACATAAAGTTGGTGGAGTTGCAGTGTACTGTTTTTGTTTTCCGCGTTTGCACAGTTACGTATTAAAATGGCAGTCCCCATCGTACAACCTGTCCCCCTGTGAGCCAACATCCCACACTCAGACGAAATTTTCCCGGGAACTGGAGAGAGTACTGAGACTATTACAAGATCAGTTAGGTATGACCCCATCATGCTAAGCGCTCTTGTATCATCAATCATTCAAAAAGAAGCCAAAAACAAAAGTATGTATCGCTATCTGCTAAACCTGCGGCGGCTGCGCTGCCCTGTTGTGTGAGGGGAGGGCGGAGCAGAATACCTGAAGAGATCAGCTGGAGCGCACTGAGGACACTTCCTGATTAGCATTGCACTGCACAAAACACGTGCCGAAGTGCACGTGCCTTTAAATATGAAAAGAAAGCTGTAACCTTCTTAGTTCCATTCTGGGATGAATCCACATCAGTTTGTACTGAAGTAAATAAATAAAATACAAATCATAGAACTTTATTTGGATTCCACCTGGATTTTTTTACATAATTATAAATCAAATTTTTAGACAAATTAGCTTCAGCTCTGTAAGAGGAAATTTCAAACTGTCCCTTCAGACAGCAGTTTTATGTATTTAACAAAGGTGGAATTGAAAGTCAGATATTCCTCTGTGCAAAGCTTTTTCCCTCTTAATTAGAATAAATCATGTATCAGAGGACAAAACTACAGAGTCTCAGCTTCACAAAGTGTCCAGCCAATACGCTGTGCTCCAAAGGCTTCAGAAACAGCTTCAGTTTGAATTTTAGTCAAACGTTTTGGGAAAAACAGGCCCGCATGGTAGGGGTTAGGAAACATCAGTACAAGCAGGTGTTTTCTTGCGCTGAGTTGCTGAGGGCTTTTTAAAGCAGAAGTAACATTTTTACCTTGTCTAAACTGTCGCCCCCTGCTGTCTCTGCGCAGAAAACCAGGCTTGCAACAATTCATGATGCCCACCCAAAGACAACTCTCCTGAGAAACCTTGGCTCTCTCTTTTGAAATGTTTTGTATGTGATTGTACTTCTTTATTTCAATAAAAAGGAAGGGAAAAAAGTATTTTTACTGAGAGCTGCAGGGGGAGCTCTGTCGCTGAAGTTACTTAGTTCTGCTTTGAACTGTCGAAAGTGTTTCTTCAGTGTTATTTCAGTTTGAAATGACACTGTTATGTGTCTTGCAACATATAGCCACACATGAACTGTTCTGTTGGTAAACTGATTTTTTTTGGCATTAGGCATTCTTCATTATGTTTGTAAAGTTTCTGTGAAAGACAGTCTATTACTACTGCTAGAACATCAGGCTCAGAAAATAAACATTAAAGCATAGCCCAGAGCTGTATAAATGTATTTTTACTTTGTTATAGTATTTAGTGTGTGGAATCCCACGCAAAAACGTATTAATCTAATAATCAAATAAGCATTTTCTCACTGCAAATTCTGAAGTTTACACTGGGCCAATACTGCACATGTCTTCAGTTATGGCTGGGCGCATAGACATTATGCTATCTGTGGTTAGCTGATGCTAACCAGACTTTCGTCAAATTGAGGGTTACTTCACAATTGAATGGTGAAGCCAATCCCCATATTAAAGTACTTTACATGTTTTCATGATATTGATCTGCTCTCCTCACCACTAACAGGTAAAAGAGGATGTAGCTCACTAGATTATTACTAGAAGCTCACAAGTTCAGAAAGTTAGCTTTAGCATAGCCAGTCTATGTTGCTGCGAGAATATTTCCAGATGTGCTATTGGCTGATCCAGGACTCAGTTAGTTAAGTTACTAATCACAAAAAAGAAATGCAAGTGGCAACAAATTTATTTAGATTCCCAAATAAATGTATCATGTTTGTAGGAAATGGGATCCTCCATTGGTGGAGGGTTCACAGCTTAATATACAGTATTACTGCGCGATTGAAACAAACGCAGCTTCAGGTACGGTAGTTCTGATAGGGGAACATTATAAAATCAAAAACACTGTATGTTTTGAGTCAGAATATACAATACCATGATAAAATAAACACTTTTGTGTGCAATAGCTATTTCTAAGCCATTTTGCTGACCTGATTCATCTCATTTAGCCAACCATCTGTGGACATGTATACAACCGGCAGAGTCTCACCAGAGTATACTAAATAAATACAACCTCATTGTCTCCTTCCTGTAATAGATCACAACTTTAATGTTTCAAGGGCACAGCCTGAAGTGGCATTTTCTGTTTGTGCTCCTAATAAAACACTGGCCTGTTTAACACGGTATTGTTCACATAGAGTGAGCTTTGTGAGTCACCTTGAGGAGATCTGGGCATGAATTAACTTCTATAATGATAGATCCGTAATGAGCTAAAGCGCGAGAACCTGATTCATACTGAAGTATTAGTATGTATTTTGTTTTACCTTTTGATCCTCAAAGGGGATATATTATGAAAAATCAAGTTTTATATTTTTAACTCTTAGTGTTCATGCATGTTTTTATTTATTTATTTATTTATTTGATAGGGACAATGCACATTAATGAACATCAGTATAAAACAGATGTAAATATGCCGGATTATAGCTACAAAGCTAATTTTCATCCGTAGTCCCTACGCAGTCCCTATGTTTAGTAATGTGCACAGAGAATTCCTCCCTGCAAGGAGGTCCTGGGTTCGATTCCCAGATGTGGAGTGTTCTATGAAGTTGTGTCTGAGTGGTCTGTTTTCCCCTACAAACACCCATGCCATAGTTCCCCGTTTTACTCACATGTAAAACAGATTCTGAATTGTTGGTGGGGGGAGAAATGCATTTTTATTTAAAGAAAGTAAACATATTATGCTTTTATATAGTATATGTAGTAATCTAGAGCACATGTGAATCATTTTATATCACCATATTGTTAAACAACCTAATAAAAGAAACAGGCCCACTGACACTGAGGGTCGTATTTTGCCCCTGGCGGTAGTGCGGTATGGGTGTTAATGATGAGGTTTGGTGCCAGTCAAACGGTGACATCGTGGGGTGTGGAGCTCTAGACAAGAGGTGTGATTGTGCCAAAATATGAGGTGGAGTGAAGCAAATGTAGGGCGTGGTGTGATGCATTCTGTGAATGGCCAGAATCGCAGTGAAAAACATAACATGGAAAACATTTCCTGCAGTTGTATTACTATCCTCATATGGACCAGATAATCCTAATAAAACAACCTTAATGGGCACAAATAACCAAAACAATACATTACAGAATAATGAATATAGTCCAATTAAGACAGTCCGGTTGCCTTAAATAGCTATAGTTTCCATTGAGTTTTTCCGCAAAACTGTATCGATCTGCTTCAAATGTGAAAAAATCTTGCATTGATGATGTTTCCATAAAATTATGACTTGATTGGCGGTCAGACCAAAACACCTCAGTTCCGAGTCATGTCCTATCAGAGCGGTGGACAATACACAGAACAGTGCACCTCGTGTGAGTGTGTATGTATGTGTGCCTGTGTGTGAGTGTGTGTGAGACATGTGTCTGCTGGGAGGAACAGAGCAGGTGGAGATGAGAGATGCGGGGCTCCCTATTCCCGGCACGAACGGCACAGGGCTCCCCTCACTATCAGCTGCAGTGCCAATTTATTTCGTCTTCCTTTTTTTGTTATTTTGGGTGGCATAAAACTATTGCTCATATTTTCGTAAATAATTATAAAACAATAACAACAGTAAAAACTAATAGATCTGTTCTTTTCGTTCCATTTTGAAACATTTTTTGAGGAGACTTCCGGTTGGCACATGCGCAGCCCAGATCCCATTTCCTGGTACGGATCCCATTGCTACACATGGCACGGTCCAGCAGATCTGGAAGCGAAAGACAAAAGTGCAGTAGAGAGAACAACAAGTGGAAGAAGAGGGCATACAGGCTGTTTTAGGTTGGTGCCATCTGCTGATCCCTACCCATAAGTCTCCATTGCCACAGGCTCTACTTTTAAGAACTTGTAAATATGACTAAGGTTCATGCCAACATTAAATCAAGTTAATAATGCATCTATTAGTAGCACAAAGGAGATTTCCTTAATTGAAAGCAACTGAGATACACAAGTTATTGCCAGCAGTAGTGCAAAGCCAAGGGTCATTTTAAACAGGACAGTAAACCACCACCACAGCCCTAATCACCAACAAGTGATGAGTCCTCTCCTTGACAACCCACACAATTACACTGAGCCAAATGAGGAACAGAGGGAAGAAAAGACATACTCCTAATCAAATGCCATCTTTCCTGTGTTTCAAAGGCCAGAATGACACATGGTGGTTGCTAAACTCCCAGGTTTATATTGTTTAGCCGACCTGTTGCCCAAAGTAATATGAAGTAATATTACATCCATGTTCTCAAGGGGAAGATGTAATGTATGCAATCAATTTTTCACACTTTATCCACTGGCAGCAGATGTCAATAGTGTCCCTCTGGGGGTTAACAACAACAGACTGACAACAAGCTATTTCAAGAATATTTCAAAGGAAATTGGATTGATAGCTGCATTGTGTGTGTAGTTCAATTCAAAATTTTAAATGGTAAATGGTCACATTTTTATATTGCGCTTTTCCACCTTCAAGGCACTCAAAGCGCTTTACATCAAGGAACCATTCACCCATTCACTCACACATTCACACACCAGTGTACGCAGCAAGGCGGGTTAATTGTCTTGCCCAAGGACTTTCATATTTTTTGACCTGTATTGGCACCATCCAATCTTATGCTTATGCTATATTTTGGGGTTGTGATAGCCTAGTTCTTAACGCTGTGGGTAAAATTACACAAACTAAAATAGCCTGATCAGAGTGAGAAATCCCCCTTTTTTCTCTCTTCTCTGCGGATTATTGCCTCCATCGCTGCCTTTTGTGCTGCGATATCTGTTCAATTTATGGCTGCCACCCACATGTTCTTGGACTTTTTTCATCTGTTCCCTCACACGTGAAAAGTCAATTCAGGTTTCATTTTCAGGCCAAGACATTCTGAAATAATTGCTCATATGTCGTGTGCATAATAGTCTTGTCAAGTGCTGATCATATTCACGTTCAACAGGAAAGAATGTTTATTTGGCACCAGGTTAAAGATGCACTATGTAACTTTTCTGCTGGAGAGCTCGATTGCTTGGATGTTATTTGCTTGTGTAAAAGGCTCTTCAGTATGGCATTAAACTCTAAAATCTATCTCTGTGAGCTGGAGACACATGGTCCTAGCTTCAAAACAGGAGGCTTTTCTTTGGGCAAGGCAATTTGTTTGTGCAGGAGTCAAAAGTTCCTTAATGTTATGTGTTTCAAGTGTTCAAAGTAAGTAGAAAATAATTTTGCTTGCCTACTATGTTGGATTTTATTTCACAGAGAAGACCATTTCAAACTTTGTCTCATTAAGTTTCCACAAAGTCGTGTCCATCGCCTTTGCACCCACTCCTCCTTTGTCTTGCAGTGTGGCGCCCACACTCTCAATTGGTAGGTGCTGTTCATATCACGATGCTTCATTGAGCTCTAAAAATAGCCCAAAGAATGTGAAGTTCTGCTTTTAATGACCACACAACTGTCTAGTCTTTGGTCATAATGAGCAGAAATACACACACTCTCAGATCGCTGACAATAAAGCAGTCACGAAGACCCCCCGACACTGGACTGGGCAGACACACACAAGAACGACAAACTAGTAGGGTTGCTGAGGTTATGTAAGAAGCTGGGAGTGGATTGATCAGCTGCCTACCCACTGTTTTGTGCCTCATTATTAGATGACAGGCATCTTTGGTCAAACTGTGTGGAGTAATGGGGGAAACCAGGTCTGCGCTCTTGTCATGTGACGACTGTACCAGTATGTACTCGCACTTGTGGCTCCTTTGATGTGTTCTGTAACAAAATGGAAGCAGACAAACTTGTTGCAGTGTTCTGTCGGTGACGCCAGTGTGGAAAGGTTGACCAATGCATTATCTGTGCAGAAACTCATGTGCTCCCGTCTCCTTTTGCAGACTGAGGATTCAGCAACATGAACAAGGTGAAGAACTTCAAGAGGCGCTTCTCCTTGTCAGTCCCTCGCACTGAGACCATAGAAGAGAATGAGTTCACGGAGCAGATCAACCAGCTCAACATCAGACATACTCAAGGTAAGATCAAACACTTTGAATATTCAAGTTTTGCAAATGTGGAGGAAAAAGTGCTGGACTTGCAGAGGTTGTTATATATCCATTATTTCTATTTGACCTGATGGAATAATAAATCTCTACATGATAACCTGTTATGTTCCAGTTTTGTAGCTAAAAGAGATTAGAGATTTTCTGGCTACAGCTGCTGCATTGTCACCGTGATCAGGCTTCAAAGAGACGCAGGTTACAGGGATAAGAAGAATACAACTGCATTCAGCCTTTGAATGGTTCAGCTTTATTATGTAGAATCTGGCTGTTACCATGGCACACAGCAAGGGGCAACAATCATATGTTGGGGCTTATGTATTCTGCACTATACAGAATGTCGATAATCAGCCGTTTCAGTCATGGTGTGTTGCAGCAGATGCCATTTGTATTTGTAAATTTGCGACAATAATAGATCAAAGGAACTGTGCCTGATTTTTACTTAGAAATGTGAAAAAGAGAAGTAGTTCATTTTAAACTCTTTGCAGTGGTCCAAAGTTATTGCTCACTTACCTAATTTATAGATCTGAGGGAACACCCACTCTCAGACCTCCATGGAGGAAAACAGTCCATTCATTTCAATGTGTCAGACCAGCTCTTTCACCCACAGATCAACAATTGAGTTTTATTGAGTCAAATAAAGATACGAAGAACTGTAGAAAAAAAAGTAGTAGTGGGACAAATATGCCTAGTTATCCAAGACGAAGAACAGCTGATGCGGGTTAAATGCTATTGCAATACTAGTTGATACTACTTGCTGTATTTTTGCATTGTTTACTTTTCTGAGGATATAACAATAACCTGTATCAATAATCTGTTACCCGGTTGTGAGTTGATGTGAATTGATCTGCTTAAATTAAATCAACGGAGAGACCCCAAGTTTACCCCACGGCAGGCCACGCCTCCCTGATATGACACACTGGATCTTCTGTATCTCCGTATTTAACATTCTAATTATTCACCACGATTAATTTATAAGACCTTACAACTGTCTCAGGCCAGAGCATAGTTTTGTCGTCATGGTAAAGCTAAAGTATTCTCATGATACACTTCCTGCTTCCTGGAGAATAAAACGCTTTATAGATACAGACTACACACGGCAGTTTCATTTTCGTCCTAACAGCTGATTTTGCACTGTATCTCCTCTCAGTCAAAATATCAGGTACAAACTTTTTTAATTATACTCTTGTCTCCCTGATTGGCTATTGCATGTCATGAATATGAAAACAAAGTGGATTCTTCATTTTATAGTAGTATTTTTTGTTTCCCATTCCGGTACAAAATTATCAAACTGATTATGACATGAGTCATAGTGAACTGAGACTGTTTCTCTGAATAAATGTGAGGTGAGAACAGATGCTGTCTCTGACATGCAGAGAAATCACCAATTCCAAGTGCATAAATATGACAGTGAGAGTTTTGAAATGAAAGGGCTTCATCAGCTCTGCTTGTGCTGCTTCTCCATACCCACTATATAAATAATATAAGAAGAAACATGTGCATAAGTTGGCAAATTTTGGAGGTGTTATTAGCTTCTATGATTACTTTAAAATTAAATTTTAGTGGTAATTATTTCAAGGTAACTTTTTTAGAGCTTATAACTTTTATAATGTTGTACTATAATCTACAGTATCTGAAGCAGTGCTTTGTTTCATTTATGCTTGTCTGAGCTACGCTGTCTGTACCCCTTCACTAGATTGCTCACATTATTTCAGTGCTCCAATTGCCATCTCATCCAGTCTTGTTGGTGTGTTTTAGTTTAATATAGACAACCTTTCCAAGATAGATGCCGTCTGCTTTGAAAGACTAGCAGTGTTTCGTACTGACAATGTTGTGCCGTCTTATACTTAAAGGTTTTGCATTTTGGTGTTTTTCAGTGCACTCCACAGATATCATTGGTGAAGTTCCTAAGATAGGCACAGTTCAGGAGAGAGAACAGCAAGACGGGATCATGTGGAGAACCATATTGGATTGTCCTTTTGGAAACAAGTTGTCCAGCAGGAGTCCATCCAATATTTCAATCCATCGGATCAGAGTGTGTATCACGTGTGCTCATTAAAGACTGACCTTCATCAGTATTGAGGGATCAAAGGGGCACAGTGGCTGTGAAATTCAAATAATTCCGCCATGTTTTCAAATCTCTATATGAAATATGTTGGGTTTGGTTTATGTTAGATGCATTAGTCACTAGAAATATATGGAAGCTAGAACCTGTCGTGGCCCCCTCGGACCCCTCAAACGGGGTGGTACGGTTCACTTGGGTACAATGGAAACACTAGGGATGCACTGCTCCACACCGCTTTGTCCCGTTCCGGTCCTATGGAAACGTCACCTTTGGAGCATCTCGGGCTGTTTCTGTCCACTATATGAGCAGCTGACGTCACCCACACATAACTTATGTTTTCTTCATGAATAAAATGTAAATCATAGTTAAATTATGCTTTTTCTTCATGAAGACAATCTCACAGATTCAAAAAAGATGTGAAGTTTGTGACACAGACATGGCTGTCACGGCTCAAGGAAGGAACCCAGACGCAGACACAAGACAGAGGTGGTAAAATATGGGTTTATTGTTACAAAACTGGGAGATTATCCGGCAGGAGCAGACTGGAGCAAGCTGGAGCGGAGTCCGGACTTGAGGGTGCAGGATGAGGTTCGGAGCAGACTGGAGCTGGATCAGGACTGGAGGTGGCAGGACCGGGATCAGAGCGGACTGGAGCTGGAGCAAGACAGGAGGTTGCAAAACGAGGATTTAAGTAGTATTACGATCTGGCACCGAGGAGCAGGCTGGAGAGGCTTTTGTAGCCAGTTGATTGCAGAGTACCTGCAGCTGGCTCGACGCAGACGAGGCTCCTGCACACCTGTCCCCACTGTGAGAACCAGAAGGGGAGGAGACAGAGGCAGGCTCTCCAGAAGAAGCAGGGGAGGGCTGGGCTGCTGGAGGAGCTGTGACAGTACCCCTCCCTCTACGGACGCCACCTGGCGGACAACCACGTTTCCCCGGATGACGGCGGTAGAACTCCCGGATCAAGGAGGGGTCAAGGATGTTCCTGCGGGGCACCCAACACCGCTCTTCAGGGCCGTAACCCTCCCAATCTACCAAAAACTGCAGCCCGCGACCGCGACGCCGGACATCCAGGATCCGCCGCACAGTGTAGGCAGGGAGGTCATCAACCAACCTGGGAGGAGGCGGGGGCGGACAGGGAGGGGACAAGGAACAGGACTGGACAGGTTTGATTAAGGACACATGAAAGGTAGGATGAATCTTAAGGGAACTGGGAAGCTTGAGACGTACCGCAGAGGGATTAACCACCCGCTCCACCTCAAAAGGTCCAATGAACCGCGGCGACAACTTCTTGGATTCAACCTTAAGAGGTAAGTCCTTAGTGGAAAGCCATACCTTCTGTCCCGGTGAGTAAGTTGGAGCCCGTGTGCGGTGGCGGTCAGCTAGAGACTTTGACCTGGCTGAGGCACGTTCAAGAGCCACACGGGCCCTCCTCCAGGTCTGGTGACAACGGCGGAGGTGATCTTGAACAGAAGGGACAGACAACTCCCGTTCCTGATCTGCAAATAGGGGTGGTTGGTAACCATAACAACATTCAAAAGGGGACATGCCCAGAGAGGAGTTAGACAGGGTGTTATGGGCGTATTCTACCCAGGGGAGATGGCTACTCCAGCTGGATGGGTTAGCAGAGGACACACAGCGGAGTGCAACTTCCATCTGCTGGTTGGCCCGCTCTGTCTGACCGTTTGTCTGAGGGTGATAGCCAGAGGAGAGACTGACATCAATATTTAAAGCAGAACAAAACGCTTTCCATACCTGAGGTGAACTGGGGACCCCTGTCAGACACAATGTCAGAGGGAATGCCATGTAGCCGGAATACATGGTTCACCAGCAGGTCAGCAGTTTCACGGGAAGACGGAAGCTTAGGGAGGGGAACAAAATGAGCAGCCTTGGAAAACCTGTCTACAATGGTGAGAACCACAGTATGTCCATTGGATGGGGGAAGACCGGTTACGAAATCTAAAGCGATGTGGGACCAAGGACGATTGGGAATGGGTAATGGTTGCAACAATCCAGCAGAAGGCCTATTAGAAGTTTTATTCTGGGAACAGACGGAACACGCTGCAATAAAATCTCTTGTGTCTTTGTCCATGGTGGGCCACCAAAATTTACTCCGCAGAACCGTTAGGGTTCGGTTAATTCCCGGGTGACATGTTAGATGAGTGCAATGGGCCCATTGAAGAACATCGGAACGGACTTGATCTGGGACAAACAGGGAATTCGGGGGCCCAGTGCCAGGGTCAGGGTGCTCACGTTGTGCCTGTCTGACACGGGACTCAATTTCCCAGGTAATGGTCGCCACAATACGGGACTGAGGCAGAATTGGATCACCCTCTGGAGCAGAATTACTAGAGGAATAGACTCGGGACAGGGCATCGGGCTTCAAGTTCTTAGAGCCAGGGCGATAGGTCAGAGAAAAATTGAACCGGTCAAAAAACAGGGCCCACCTGGCTTGCCTGGAGTTGAGTCGCTTAGCAGTCTGGATATAAGTCAGATTTTTATGATCAGACCAGACGACGAATGGGTGAGTCGCTCCCTCGAGCCAGTGACGCCACTCCTCCAGTGAGAGTTTAATCGCCAGGAGCTCCCGGTTGCCGATATCGTAATTTTTCTCTGCGGATGAAAGCTTTCGAGAAAAATATGCACAGGGATGCAACTTTTGATCAGAGGGAGATCGTTGGGAGAGTACAGCCCCTACCCCAGAATCAGAGGCGTCGACTTCGACAACAAATTGCAACTCAGGATTGGGCTGAATCAGCACAGGGGCAGAGGTGAACCGAAGCTTTAACTCCTTAAAAGCAACTTCCGCCTCAGGAGTCCATGCAAATGGGCGCGAAGAAGAGGTGATAGCTGTTAAGGGGGCTGCAATGCGAGTGTAGTTGCGTATAAACCTTCTGTAGAAATTGGCAAATCCTAGGAAGCGTTGCAACTCTTTACGACTGGTGGGGGATGGCCAATCACGGACTGCGGTGAGCTTCTCAGGGTCCATTTGCACTTGCCCCTGAGCAATGATGTACCCTAGGAACGAGACAGAGGAGGCATGAAACTGACACTTCTCAGCTTTAACAAACAACTTATTTTCCAGGAGTCTTTGGAGAACCTTACGGACGTGAAGTTGGTGGGTTTCGAGATCCTTTGAGAAAATCAGGATGTCATCAATATAGACGAAAACAAATCTTCCAATCATGTCCCGTAAAACGTCATTAACCAGGTTTTGGAAAACAGCTGGGGCGTTAGTTAGACCAAAAGGCATTACCAGGTATTCAAAATGGCCAAGAGGGGTATTAAATGCTGTCTTCCACTCATCTCCCTCTCGTATTCGCACAAGATGGTAAGCATTGCGGAGATCAAGCTTAGTGAAGACCGTGGAACCACAGAGAGGAGTGAAGGCAGAGCTGATTAATGGAAGTGGGTATTTATTCTTGACTGTGATCTTGTTAAGACCCCGAAAATCAATGCATGGGCGTAGGGACTTGTCCTTTTTATCAACAAAGAAAAAACCAGCACCCACCGGGGAGGAAGATGGTCTGATTATACCGGCTGCCAAGGATTCCTGGATGTACTTCTCCATTGCTTCGTTTTCAGGGCGTGACAGGTTGTAGAGACGGCTGCTGGGAAGAGGAGCTCCGGGGAGTAGGTCTATGGCACAATCGTATGGCCGGTGGGGCGGAAGGGATAGGGCATGATGCTTGCTGAACACAGCTCCGAGGTCATGATACACTGGTGGAACAGTTGACAGGTCAGGCGGATCTGGGCTAGGAACAGACTCGGACAAAACAGGAGGTAGAGCAGACAACAAACAATGAGAATGACAAAAGGCACTCCATGAAATTATTCTTCTGGCCGCCCAGTCTACATGGGGATTGTGTACTTTAAGCCAAGGTAATCCCAAAACGAGTGGTGTGTGACTACAATCAAATATGTAGAAGCTAATAGTTTCTCTATGGTTACCTGAAAGGTGTAGGAGGACTGGAAGAGTTTTTTCAGAAACTCGAGCAAGTATTTGTCCATTTAAAGCTTTAGCTTCTAACGGAGTGTCCAGAGATTGAGTTTGGATACCCAATTGATGAACTACTTCCCGATCCAAAAAACTTTCATCAGCTCCAGAATCGATGAGTACCGGTAGAGTTAAGTTCTGGTCGTGCAAGATAATAGTCCCCTCGAAGCTTGGTTTTGGAGATGAGCAGCGAGTTTGGCTCAACAGAATATCTCCCACAACAGCTGAGCCCCCCCTTTTTGCTGGCCGCACCGGACAGGCAGAGAGAAAATGTCCAAACTGACCACAATAGAGGCAGCTCCGTGTATTTAATCGGCGTTGTCGCTCCTCAGCATCCAAGACTGAGACTGAGTCTTGTAGACTGAGGAGGCACCGTAGGAGGTGCAGAGGCGGTCGCCCTTGTAGGGGTGGCTGGACAGGTAACTGATCTAACCGAAGGCACCCTACCAGTCTTTTCTCGTCGGCGCTCGCAAAGGCGGTTATCAATACGAATAGCTAATTCAATGAGTTCATTGAGACCACACGGAATGTCTCGGGACGCCATCTCATCTTTAAGATTGTCTGACAGCGAATTCAAAAATGCCCCATGAAGGGCCTCCTCATTCCACCCACTTTCAGCAGCGAGAGTACGAAAATCAATTGCAAGCTCGGCAACACTGTGGCTTCCTTGACGCAGGGAGAACAGTCTCTTGGCAACCTCTTTTCCAGTGACAGGGTGATCAAAAATCTGCTGCATTTCAGCTGTGAACTCTAAATATGAAAAACAATTGTTGCCCTGCTTCTCCCAGACAGCAGAGGCCCAGTTAAGAGCTTGGCCACGTAGACATCCAATTAAATACGCTATTTTGGCTCTATCATTTGAATAAGTGAGGGGTTGTTGTTCAAAAATTAGGGAGCATTGGGTTAGGAAGGACTTACAAGATCCAAGGTCTCCACTGTATGGTGCAGGAGGAGGAACAAAAGCTTCTCTCGTGGGTGGAAGCTGGGTCAGAGACGATGAGGAAGACTGAACTGAGGCGCTTGTAGAAGGCTTGGGGTTGATTGAAGTCATCTGTGTACGGAGGCTGGCAAGGCTGACAGAAAAACCCTTCATATGTTCCATGAGGGACTTTAAGGTGTTATCGTGCTGCTCCAAAAGAGACATCTGAGCGGTAAGGGTCTGGTTCAGGGAGTCTGAGTCTGCTGGGTTCATTTTCTGGCCAGATCGTACTGTCACGGCTCAAGGAAGGAACCCAGACGCAGACACAAGACAGAGGTGGTAAAATATGGGTTTATTGTTACAAAACTGGGAGATTATCCGGCAGGAGCAGACTGGAGCAAGCTGGAGCGGAGTCCGGACTTGAGGGTGCAGGATGAGGTTCGGAGCAGACTGGAGGTGGCAGGACCGGGATCAGAGCGGACTGGAGCTGGAGCAAGACAGGAGGTTGCAAAACGAGGATTGAAAGTAGTATTACGATCTGGCACCGAGGAGCAGGCTGGAGAGGCTTTTGTAGCCAGTTGATTGCAGAGTACCTGCAGCTGGCTCGACGCAGACGAGGCTCCTGCACACCTGTCCCCACTGTGAGAACCAGAAGGGGAGGAGACAGAGGCAGGCTCTCCAGAAGAAGCAGGGGAGGGCTGGGCTGCTGGAGGAGCTGTGACACATGGCAAGAGTGATCAAAACACAACTTCCGTTTTGTTGTCAGCTTTTTCTGCTATTAATTCCAGTCTCTTCTACGCTGCATATTTATGTCTCTCTGAGAAATGTATTGGGCTTTAGTGTTAGATGCTCTAGCGGCTTCCTTGACAAACCTTGATGCTGTGGTGAGGGTCAGAGTGGGGTTGTGACACGCTTGGACAACTATTGTGAACAAATATGCTGAGATCCAACATGCGTTTGTAGATTTATTTGCAGCTATCAACAGCGCATCAAACAGAGGATGGACATGACGCACACTATGGTAAGAGATGTAGATTGTGACAAAATCAGGCATAAACGGGCGGTCAACAAAAATTATGGCTACCCTTCCCTGATACTCAACAACTGTGCAGCGCAAAAGTGCGCACCTTTACACACCCCCCCTCACCACCAGACCAACCAAAAGACAGACAGACAGACACAGTCACAGACACTTTGTTTGCTATTATTTTATTTGTTTTTTCAAGTTATTATTACTTGAAATATGGCAGTTTATCACAACAGAAAGTCAAAGTTTGGTGAGGAATGATTATTTTCTGTTTTCATCTGCTTTTGCCATTCCATTTTCACCTGAATCTGTGTTCTCTTTTGCACTCTCTTGTCCAATCATCTCATGTCGGAAGGTTCACGTATGACAGTGGAGACACTCTCAGGCGGCTCCGATCATAACATGCACCTTTGTCATATCAAGCCTCTTTATTCACTTAATTTGATATGGACAGTTAGCACCACCCTTAAGACATTTAAGGCCATGACTTGTTTTTGTTTAGACCGATTTAGACTTGGACTGGACACGTTTAGACTGGGTTTAGACTGGTTCTTGATTATTTTATTTTTTTTGACTGGTTCAGACATTTCAGACTGGATTTTATCTGGGTCGTACCCTGAGTGCCCATTTATGGTTGAAAAGAACTATTCAATCATCACCAAACTGTTTACAAGAAACACTGTAGTACTTTTTTACATAAATGTGTCTGCTTGCATCTGAACAGATTTATACTGATTTGCAGTGTTTTTATTATCCATACAGTGCAGGAAGTATCCACGCACCCGGTCATGGGTCAATATTAATCATGGAGTATTATATTAAGGTTTGTGTGTCTTAAGTGGGCGGACTTAATGAACTATTCAATATGAGTCCTTGACAACAAGAACCGACAGCGTCTGTAACTGTTGTCCCCATGGAAACTGGGACTTAAAGCAGCTTTCCCCACGAGGAAACAGCTGTTACACACACTTATACACAGCATTATTCACGATCAAACTCCACTGAAAGCATAAAACAAAGAGCATTCACAACAGGGCATCAAACACACAACACTCCACTGTGGTCAAATGAGGATCAAAGTGCACCGTACTGGCAGCTTTTTAATCGTTCGACATATTCAGTGAAAAACTACATACTGGTTGTGTTCACTGCACCTTGCTTTGATCAGCGCATTGTACTCAAACAAAAGACCTTTTTGAAAAGCGGTCGATATTCATTCATTTTGGTGAAAGACAGCTACTGATAAAGAATTTTTGCTGGTTTTGTTCTGAATCTATAGAGTGTCTATGCGTGAAATAATGTGTGAGATGTAATTTATGTAGTTTTTAAATAGTGGTTCATTACGTACCACAGTGAAGTTCGTTTCACATTGGATGTTGGATGTTCGTCATGTAAAACTAGCTTCACCACATTATGCATCATCCCCAGGTTGAAAGTTTGGTCTTCAGTAACAGCAATTAAAATACAAATATATTTAAAGGCTTTTAGTTTTCTGTTTGTTAATTCATGCACCTCAGATTTCTTAATGTATTTTTGCGCTTTTGTACAATTCCAACCGTCCAAATTATCTTTCATCAATTATTTCTCAACCATTTTATAATGTTTTCTTTTTTTTGTCCAGGCTTGACACCAGAGCGGCTGGGTTCAGCGTCATACGATGCCAGTCCGGTGAGCCCAGAGCCCACCACGCCCAGCGCCCATTCCCCCTCTCACCTGCACTACCACAGCAAGGCCCAGCACAGACGCTTCTCCATGGAGGTACGGCCACACACACCTGACGCACAGGGTCAGAACATTCGGGTAATAAAGGCTTGTTAAAACGGTTCAGTAATGTAAATAGGCCAGTTAGCTCTTTAATACTTATTATCGACTTGTAACCTATTTCGAGTACTGTTAAGTTATTTTCATTTCATTGTTATTATGTTGATTTGGTAGCACTTGGTATGATGCGCAGTTGAGCTTGTCAATATCTGAGCTTATCAGATCTCAAAAGCAAAAAAGCAAAGTACACAAAAAAGGAAGCATAAATGATCGAGTGAAGTTTTCTTGGTCATGTCTGGCCATTATGTTTCCCTCCGAACAAAGCTAGACTTACCGAAAAAAACCTATCCATTTCATTCTCAACTTTCTGCACATTCCCTGGTGTCATTTTCTGTTTCCACCTTTGGCAGCTCAATGAGATGAGTCACCTCGGAGTCCCGCGTACCACACACACACACCCCCACGCCCACTCACTCAGGCACACACGCACTCTTACTGAGGATGTGAGAGCGATCACAGTGCCACACATTCAGATCCCAATAGAGCTTTGTGATTCACTGCAGTCTCACACCACAAGGCACAAAGGGTCCGTGCATGTGAGGGAGGTCAGCAATCGACACGACACAATGCATTTAAATAAAGGCTTCATAATATGTGACACAATGTGACACAAAGGAACAAATTGCATATAGAATTATATTGTTATGTTATATTGTTTAGATAAACCAAGTAAACACTTTTAGAGAGATGGCTGATAAGGCTAAAACTTGACTTGAAATGATCAGACACCATTTCCTATGCAAGTGATTCAGAAAGTGCTCAGAATTAATGAAACATGGCTTTCCATCATTAAGGATCTAACCACCAAAGGAATATGTGACATTTCTCAATACTGGACAAAGAACAAGGATAAAACCAGAAATAAAATTCTTGCTTTTTCACTGCACCAAACAAAATTAAGCACACTTGAAACTTAAACTGTCACTGTTACTTATTGTCTGTTTGAATATCTTCACTTCTGAAAGCTTGAATTTCCCTGTTGGGATGAATGTCTATTTGTCATTCTGTAATCCTGTAGCACTGCAGATGTTGCTGGTGGCAAATGTATTATCAGTCTAACCACATAACAGTGGCATACATAAGTATTTTGTTCAGATTGTACTTTATCCCAGCACTTTGATTCACTGAGTATATATTTCCGCGGGTAACACACATTATCATGTGTCAGTACAATGACACCTTGTGTGTTTGCAGGACGTCAGTAAGCGCATGTCTCTGCCCATGGACATCCGTCTACCTCCAGAGTTCCTCAAAAAGCTGCAGATGGAGAGTGAAAACTCGCCTCTCACCAAACCACTCAGTCGAATGTCCCGGCGAGCTTCACTGGTCAGTGCCACTTAATCCACTTCACTTTGGCTCTAGTCGTATTTTAAGGTCATTCACAAAGTTCGTCTGGTTAAAGAGCTTTCACTCATCGTTTTTGTGAGATACAGATAGTTTCATAAATTCAATGAATTTAATATTCTTTCACTATCACTGCATTGACTTTATACACTATTTAATAGCTTTATAATGCTTTAGTAATTATTAAACAGTAATTAGGGCAGTATAAAAATGTTCTTTAGGAACACTTACCTGTAACACTGCAAATATTTCAATTTGCTGAACAAGATAAGATTTTAATCCTCCATTCTGTTCACATCAGTCTGACATCGGCTTTGGGAAACAGGAGACGTATGTCAAGCTTGGGAAACTTGGAGAGGTGAGTATGTGTATGCAAACTGACATCTGATCCTGATGACACTAAGCAGGTTTGAATGGCAGTTTAAATTCATCTTCAAACAATTCAATGAAACACATGTACCATTGATTTAATGAGAAATTGATACTGAGAGTGACTCGACTGTTGACTCTCCACTGTCACAATATGAAATCAAAGGATATTTGTGAGTGCATAGACAAGGCTTCATCTTCATCACAACACATTTAAAACCAACAGATTTTAATTGGAACAGATGAACCCTTTGTCCATTGAGTGGAAATGCAGCTGTTTTCAAATATTATATACAGCCATGTTTATACAAATCGACAAACATCGACTCTTACATTCATTCACTTCGGACAATTTAGAGTTGCCAATTGATCCAACACATGCATGTGTTTTGGACGGTGGGAGGAAGCCGAAGAACCAGGCGAGAAATCACAGAAACACGGGGAGGACATGCAGACGTCGTGTGATGTTGGTCTGGTCTGTGATTTGAACCCTCCTTATTAGATAGAGGATGGTATTATATTAAATGATTAACTAACATTAAAACAGCTGATACTCCGATTTTGAAAGTGCTCTATTTCAGACAACTTTGCGAGCCAATTTAATGATGACTTATTTTAATTACAGCCATGAAAATAATTACTTGTTCATTTGAGGGGGAAACATAAAACATTTGTAACCACTGAGACATGAGAGCACCTGCTTTGAGCCGTGATTTAGAAGTGCTGCTGTCAAAGTGTCACCTACGCTCATGTCTGAAAGTGTTTGTGCTCCTAGGGCACGTACGCCACGGTGTTCAAAGGGCGCAGCAAACTGACCGAGAACGTGGTGGCTCTGAAGGAGATCCGCCTGGAGCATGAGGAGGGAGCACCCTGTACTGCCATCAGAGAAGGTACTCACCACAGGGACTGCTCTGCATCTCAGTAAAGTGAAACAAAGTAGGCCTATAGAATCCTGGATCTCAAATTGTTTGCCAAGATTATGGTGTAAAGTAGTGGTTCCCAAATGTACCCTCTCATCTCCTAAGTGTGGCTGAATAGAATTTGAGTGTTCAGTAATGTATTTATTTCATTTTATTACGTGGCAAAAATGGGGTACAGCTCCTTCAAATACTTGCCCACACAGGATTTCCAGCCCCCATGTTTGATACAAATACCCAGTGTTTAGGAAAAAACTCCTTTCCCTATTTTATTATATCTTTGTGAATACACTTGAGTTAACCTCTTACCATGCAACCCAACAAATGGCCAAACTAGTGCCAATCAGGCCCTACCTACAGACTCCAGCTTGACCTCTTCATATATTTAATAAAATCTAGACGTAATTTAAAATCTGATATTCCTTTGAGCAGAGCTTGTTTGCAAGTGTAATTAGAGTACATCAGACACCAGAGGCCAAACCTACAGAGTCTCAGCTTCACAAACAGTCCAGACAATAGTTAGTGCTACAAAGGGTTCAGAATCAGCTTCAGTTTGAAGTGGGGCTCATTTTAGTCAAACTTTTGAGGAAAAGCAGGCCCGCATGGTAAGGGGGTAAATGTAACATCCATTTTAACTTAACACATAAAGACCTATAATACACATTAAAACCATTCCAGCAAGAGTTCCTCTATTATTTGATCCCACTGCTTTTTTTGAGGTTTTTCAACCATAACTTTCTTGTTTACACAGTGTCCCTGTTGAAAAACCTGAAGCATGCAAATATTGTTACATTACATGACATCATCCACACAGACCGCTGCCTCACTCTGGTGTTTGAGTATCTGGTCAGTACTGTATTTTCAATATGGCCAGTATTGACATAGTGAGATCTATAGTTTACTGTACATGCTGTTATTTGTTCCAGGACAGTGATCTGAAACAATATCTGGATAACTGTGGGAACCTCATGAGCATGCACAATGTGAAGGTGAGCCGCATGGGAGGAGAAATGACTCACCAACTTTAATGTGCACAAAATGTCAGGGAATAATACAGTTGGCCTGAAGTGTCCTCTGTGATTTTTTTTTTTAAGGAGACATTATGCATGCAAACTTGACTTTTAAGAGCGTTTAAGCAAGTTTTAATTGTTAAGTCTCTAAAAATAGTTTTTATTGTAATTCATGCATGTTTGTGTAGTCTTTATTCTCCTGCATTCAAGACACCATTGCTCTGAAAATTTGTTTTTCCCTACCCTTCAGATATGCCCACTGCTCCATACTCACTTTATTTTTCCCCTCAAAAAATAGCTATATAGGCTTTCATGTGGAAACAACAAACTTGTCCAATTTGCTTCTAAAGATCATTTATTATTTCATTTACTTCATCCATAAATGTCAATGGGACATTGAACCTCACAGCTTCAAATGTCGCTTTCTTAAAATGCAGTTTTCTCCCTTACAGGATATAAAGATCTAGCCTGACCAGTCATACCCTCTATCTTTCAACATCTTTCAGTTTTGAAAGAAAGTGGGTAAGGGCGTGATCGCTAAACCCCCTACTTCCTCTATATTGCGGCAACCGAGCCAATCAGAGAAATTTTCAGTCAGATTTAGTTTACCCAAAAACGAAGTCAGTTATTCAAAATCACCTTTGTACATTTTTTGTAACTAATATGTGTTCAAAATGAACCAAGAACTTTAAACCTGGTTCTGTCCATTTTTCAGATTTAAATGTCCGAAATGTGCATTTTGGCCGTTTTTACCCAGTATTGTATTTCCATATGAAAGCATTACATGATAATGAAAAAATATACATAAATTTTTTTTCTTACATTTATGTGAGTAAACTACAGGAGAAGTTTCTAATCTTGATATCTTTTTTTTTCATATTCACCTGCCTCATCTTAAAATAAGAAATCAAAAAAACTTATGTATTAGCCACAGGTGCCAACAACTACAGACAAAAGCATATGTCTTTTTTTTCTCTTCTCTTCTCTTGTCATCCTTGCATACAGAAATCAGATAATTTTAGTTGTTTTCTATTGTATTACTTTACAGTCATATAGTTAATTACAGTTTTTGGAGAGACAAATGGCAAGGTATACAAAAGTTTGTATTTTGTAATACATGTATTAAATTTTGGTTCTAGCGTTATTTTAATCAGCTTTCTAAGGTCTTCTCAACAAGGGAAAATTTGGCTGTAAATTGCTCAATTTGAAATAAAAAGGAAAGCAGAGAAAAGGTGCACAAACATGTAACAAAATTTGACTTCACCATAATAAAAGCACTTTGATAAAATATTCTCTATTGCTTTCATTCTCTGTGCTGCAGATCTTCATGTTCCAGCTCCTCCGCGGTCTGTCCTATTGCCACAAAAGAAAAATCCTGCACAGAGACCTCAAGCCTCAGAATCTGCTCATTAATGACAGGGGAGAGCTCAAACTTGCGGATTTCGGTAAAAACAACACAGACCTTACTGCACATGACAGAAGCATCCACACATAAACACATACTCTGGGGGGAAGTGACAAGATTGTAGCTAAAATTGCCTTCCAATTATATTTTAGTGCTACACTGAGATCTCCTGTCCTGATGACTTTAGCACCCATACTCTCTGTATCCTAGCAACTGTGGCCCTTTCTCTGGCTTTTCCGTGATATTTTACTGCGTAGATAAAGCCAAATAATGTTCCCCAACTGACATCACCATTACAGTACGCGTATTAGACAAATATTCTTAACATTACTATGCTTCTTGACATATTTTCCAACTCTAGGTCTGGCCAGGGCAAAGTCTGTCCCCACTAAGACCTACTCTAATGAAGTGGTGACGCTGTGGTATCGGCCCCCAGATGTTCTTCTAGGCTCCACAGAGTACTCCACGCCAATCGACATGTGGTGAGTCAGAAGGAATTGGATATCAAAAGATAGACATATTACCAAATGAAAAACAAAAACAGATTCTTTATCTATACAACTTGTCTGACAATTGGCAAAAAGTTTCATGTGGACAGGTTGAAACAATATTAATATATATATACCCATAATTAGTGCTTCAATAGAAAGGGAAAAGCTTGATACACAATACCGATTTTGATACCAAAATGACAATTACATTAAAATATCATTTTTGAGACAAAAGTGGACATTTGCTTTATTCATGCACTTGTTATTGAACTAACTAAGTAATTATCATTTTTCATTCTGTTCATAGTAAACTGCAAAATTAATCTGAAATGGCTTATTAATAGAAACAGGTCCATTGACTTCCTGTTCAAAACTGCTGACCTGATAAGCTCCGCCTCATCATAGTGACATTTTACCATAACAAGCAGAGGATTTTAATTTATATGTTTTTATACTTGGAAAGTCATTTTAGAATCATAAATGTATCACTCTGAGTCTTAATCAATCTCAAATAATCACAAATAAGTACAGGGATATGGGCGGGGAGTAGGTGAAAACAGGAATTTTTTGAATACTTGAGCTCAAGTTGCAGGACAATACATGATTATTCAAACATGCATGAATCAAGCAAAATACAACCTTGAGTAAACGAATGATGAGGAAACACAAGGTGAAAACCTCATTACAGTTGATTTTGCATAATACAGTATGTCTCTTTAAACACTATACTACTTCTGATCATGATTGTTCGAAAACTATTCAGGAAAGGTCAGATTTCTTTTTCTGTGTAGATACTTGCTCAAATGAGGATCTAGTTTCGATAGCTTTAGTAGGCCTATTGAGTAATAATAATATTTTGGTATCGAGACATCTGACAACCGCACCCGTATAGTGGCATTTTTCCATGTTTCGATCGATACCCAGTTTACTTTGACATGTGCATATTCTATAAACAGCCTCCACTGCTTTTTGTCCTCGACGCCAACCTAACCTCGCTATATTCATGTCAGCACTACATTCATGTAAGCACTATATTCAGGTGAGCACTACATTCAGGTGAACACTATATTCAGGTGAGCACTACATTCAGGTGAACACTACATTTAAGCACTACCTTCATGTGAGCACTACATCCATGTAAACATTATGTCCATTTCAACACTACATTCATGTAAGTACTATATTCATGTGAGCACTACATTTATGTGAGCACTACATTCATGTAAGCACTATATTCATGTAAGCACTACATTCATGTGAACACTACATTCAGGTGAACACTACATTTAAGCACTACCTTCATGTGAGCACTACATCCATGTAAACATTATGTCCATGTCAACACTACATTCATGTAAGTACTATATTCATGTGAGCACTACATTTATGTGAGCACTACATTCATGTGAACACTTGCAGGTGCAGTGAAGACATGCTGGTCTGTCCCTTTGTCCTCACCTTTCCACTTGGTTTGCTTTGCTTCAACTACATCTGCTGATTATACTGCTCATGCTGATAGTCCATGGTTAAGCTCTGGCTTTTGAGAAATAATTGACAATTTTCTTATTGTATTTGCTGTTTATGAGCACCAATATTGGAATCATTTTCACAGAACAAATGTAAATTTCTCCTAATAAACAATAACATTAAACCACTGTCAGAAAAAAGGTGTAAAATGTGTTCTTAAAATAGTCTGTAAAATGTATTTATTTACAGTGATATAATAGGCCTAGCCAAGGCAAGGTTAGTTTATTTGTAGAGCACAATTTGTACACAAGGCAATTCAAAGTGCTTTACACAAAATTGAAAATTGCATTAGAAATCGTAATTACAATAAAATGTAAAGACATACAGAATATTTTAAAAATGCCTTAAAAGAGAAGAGTGTAGATAAATCTTTCAGTCGTATATAAACAAACGCACAACTTTTGTTAGAACCATAGAATCTCAATTTGATTTAAAATTACTCTGAGTATGAGTATGAGTGTGTGTGTGTGTGTGTGTGTGTGTGTGTGTGTGTGTGTGTGTGTGTGTGTGTGTGTGTGTGTGTGTGTGTGTGTGTGTGTGTGTGCGTGTGTGCGTGCGTGCGTGCGTGCGTGCGTGCGTGCGTGCGCGCGCGCGCGTGCGCGCGCGTAGGTGTGTGTGTAGGTGTGTGCGTGCGTGCTTGTGTGTCCAACATTTCTTGGTGATATTAGCAGTTTGCCTGGCTTTCCCACATCATGGCTGTGTGCTGAGTACGTCCTCTGCATGGTGCCTCTTACATACCGCGCAGAACAAAGAGTGCCTACTCACACCATGTTTGCACTTCATGTCTAAAGTGAACTATTGTTTTAACTAAAAGATGTATCGTGTGGAGTGACTTTGTGCTTTTACCACCTGCCTCAGGGGCGTGGGGTGTATCCTGTATGAGATGGCCACAGGTAGGCCCATGTTTCCCGGGGCAACAGTGAAGGAGGAGCTGCACTTGATATTTAGGCTTATAGGTAAGTTTGCAAAACCTATACTCATTGAAAAAACAAGCTGATTTGAAAGTATACATTTGAGGATTTAGGAAATGTACTCTTTTTATTTATTAATTATAAATGCATGTCAGCGCATGCGTCAGCGTCTCCGTTGCTTCAGAGACTGGCTCCTGATCAAAAGTCTATTTTTATGCTTTTAAGACACCCGCTTACACCCAACCCGGATTATAGTGACTTTTAACAACTTTCTTATCTGGATAAATCGGTTTTAACAATCGAATGCCCGGTTTTTAATGTTTTTACTACAAAAGACACTGGCCCAGCTACAGGTAACCAGAGATAACCACCTTGCCTTCACTCCACATCCAGTTGTGAGAGCTGTACTGGCCTTGGCAAAAATGTTGTTGAGCTGGAACAGCGGCTTTAAAATCCAGGAGGATCGTGAACTGGATATAATCCTGGGCAAGACCCATGCCACAGCCACAAACTCACAGCTAGCCGACACCGCTAGGTCTCCTCTTCAGCTCCCGGTATAGCAGACGATCACCCCTGCGACCACCACTGGTTACAACAGGGAGCACGGCCCAAAGCTCCACTCCTATCAAGTCTGACCCATGGACCCTCGTCGTGTCCAGCGATGGCTCCGGGGCGCGGGATAGCCGTTGTTGGATGTTCGAGTTTATTTCAATGGAAGATTGACTTAAAAGGTGTGGGGGTGGGCGTGGTTTTGGCTACCATTCATTGATGGCACCGTGTTCAAACGAGGAAATGAAGAAAACGCCCAAAATCACTTCCACCCACCGCCGCCCCAGCACCATCTGGAGACTCCATGGCTTCCTCCCCGCTCATGCCGAGCCGTTGGCTGGTGGACCGCTTCTCGTGAGCCGGGTGGTTCCTCCACGTCTTCCGAGCATGCCTAGCTCAAATGCTGGGCGTGAGCTGGAGGCTCTGCTGCTACACCCTCCACGCGCACATGGAGTCTGACCACTGGTCAGTTCAGGGAGATGGCTTCGCTCCTGTGGGTGGTCCCACGGCGCTGCGGAGTCCGGCTCCGTACCCAGGCCAGGCCTGTCCGTGCTGATCCTGGGCTCATCCATGGTTTGGCACGTGCGAGTTAACAGAGGCCACACTTCCTGTCATCCAGGTGCTCTGGTAAAGGACCTCGTAGACTCCGCCCCCACTACCATACATCAGTATCAACAGCTGTAATTCATATTGGAGCAAACAATCTCAGACAGCAGTTGGAGACTCTCATGGACGATTTCAGAACCCTCATCTCCACAATCCACAGCTTAGACAAACAATGTGTTGTTTCTGGACCTTTCTCACCACCTCGATTTGGAGACATTAAATTCAGCCGCTTAAGACAACTACATATCAAACTCAAGAACCACTGCAGAGCCAAATAAATCCCTTATGTAGACAATTTCCTTACTTTTTTCCATAGACCTGAACTCTTCATGACCGCCTTCACCCAAACCACACTGGATCCCGCCTTCTTTCGTACAATACTGGACTCACATTGCAATCACTATGACAATATAACCAACCACAGTTCATTTCTGTAATTATCAACAGAGAGCATAAATACATAACAGTCAAGTTTTTCTTTAATCTAAAATCAGGTCATTGACTATAAAAGACTTGTTCAGCAGATATTTAAAAGAGCCATATTTATTGTGATTGGAGAGGGGTGAACTGTAGGATTTTGTTGTGTATAGGTTTTTGTCTGTTTTTAACTGAAACCTGGCTGGGTGCAGATGCACCAGTTGTTCTCAATGAGGCCTCTCCACTTGATTTTAGCTTTGCTTTTTCAACAAGGCTTGACAAAAGGGGAGGTGGCACAGCTTCTATAATTACAAGCACTTTGGCTACCATACCTGTTTTATTTAACAATTTTAACAAATTTAACAAATTTTATTTACTTTTTTTAATGCAGTATTTTTATCAATTCATTTTCAGAATTTTTATCAATTTTCTACAATTCTTATGACATGATTATTTTAACTGGAGATTTTAACCTGCACATTGATAATCTCTTAGACCCACTCACAAACGAATTTTTAATGTTCTTAATTATATGGATTTAACTCAGCACGTCACACAGCCGACTCACAACAGAGGACACACTCTGGACCTGGTCATCACCCATGGCCTGTCCACGAGTGTGTCCTCTGGTGTTGACTTGGCTGTCTCTGACCACTATTGTGTGTTTTTTAATATCACTGGTTTTATTCAGCGAGAGACCTCTGTGAGAACTGTGAGGAAGCGCCATCTGACCCCTGAAGTGGCTGCAAATTTTATTCAAGTTTTAAGAGATCTTCCTCCAATTGCTTTACCTGCCCCCTGTGACAATTTTAGCAGTGAACTCTGGTACACGTTCGAATGCCTTCTTCTTTTGTAGGAACTCCCACAGAGGAGAGCTGGCCTGGGATCAGCAGTAATGAGGACTTCAGATCGTACCTCTTTCCTCAGTACAGGCCTCAAGCTCTCATCAACCATGTACCCAGGTAAGGGTTTGTTTTTTTGGTTTTTTTTTTTTTTTCGAAACAATTCAAATACTTTATGTTCTTCTTTGTGAACTAGATTTTGTTTTCTCTAAAGGCTAGACACGGATGGGATTGACGTGCTATCTGCCCTGCTACTGGTATGACATGTAGTATTGATAGTGGTAGTGCTCACATGTGGAGGATCCTAATCAGCTGCCGTTGTTGTGTAATTGCAGTATGACACGAGAAACAGAATATCATCAGAGGCTGCACTCCGACACCAATACTTCCAGAGTTTGGGGGAGAACATTCACAATCTGGCAGATAGTAAGAGCATAAAAGAGAACAATATTGTGAAGAATTCTGTAAATGTGTAAGGGCAGATGATGAAATATACAAAAGCAGCCCGTTTTCAAGATTCCTTGTTCAGCTATCGAACATCCACTTGACTTATTTGCTAAATTTGTCCCAAAATGTGCTTTTATCCAGTACTTTTGAAGCCTGATTCAGCACTGTTACTTTTACTGGAGGATTATTATTTTTGTCTCTGTTTAAGATTTGTTTTTTGTTGTGTGTTCCAGCCGCCTCTGTTTTTTCCCTCAGTGAGATCCAGCTGCAGAAGGACCCAGGCCATCGCAGTTCTGTGTTTCAGCCTTTAGGTGGCGTACCATATACACAACAGTTCACACAATATTCATGTCCCTATTCATAATATTTCTTTATTCTTTCATTAACACTGTTCTACTCTGTAAATAGCTTTTTTAATTTATTAATTGTCCATGTCCATTATTAATTGTCTCTGTGATAAATATTTATCACAGTCATTCAGTAAAGAATCAGTCAAACGTGAGGAAGCACATTAGAAAAGTACAGGAATTAACATGTCATCAATAGACCAAATTCTATGAAATTCTAATTCAAAATGCAGGGACAATTTCCATGCCAGAACACACACATTTTTCTCACATTAAAACATTCAAAAAATAAAGCTGTCATATTTTTATAAGTCAGTTTAATAACAATTGTGTAAATTAGATAAGATTCTCTTTTACATTATGCTTGCTAGGTAACAAATATGGAATTAATTGAAGTTGTTTTTGATTGTGTAAAATATGTCTCTAAATTCGAGGGTCTCTGTAGCATTGTATCTAGTTAAGTTATTATGAAGTCTAAGCACTTTAAAGCTGACAGCATGGCTCATTAATAGAACCATACAGTGCAGTTTCTGGGGAATCAAAACCACAATAAATTGCCAACTGCCTTATTAAGGAGTGTAGCTCTAATTATCTCGTCCGGATCCAACAGAACAAAACAGAACAGAACAAATCCTTTTACCTGTCATGCTTTTGCCATAATTAGTTCCCGATGTGGCGTCTTCTGCAACATGTGTTACTTGAAAATACCTTACCAGCCTGTCGATGTGAATGGCCTGCATTTGAACACTGCTGTTAATCCCAATCTGTGTCCCTTTCAGCCCGCGGAAAAAACAGGAGGCAGAGTATCTTCTAGAGGTCAAAGGTCACCGAAGAGAGTCAAACAGCACAGAAACCAACACAAACACACAAACCTACAAGCAAGTTCATTTTGAGACACCCTGCATGGATCCAACAGACCACACTGACCACCACACAGTCTCACACGGATAGACATCAGCGATGAGTGGAATGGATGCACTTTAAACAAAAAAACACAGAAAAAGCAACATGGTCTATGTTCTCACTAGTGCAGCCAAAAATGAGCTGCTGTCACAACTAAGCATGAAGTAACATCATAATAATAACGATAAACTTCTTTCAGACAAATTAGTGTTTTTCTGCTGTACCATTCAGGAAGAAAACATACTCTACAAAGCGACAAGCCAAGCAAGAACAACCTCTGTCCATATTGTCCAGCCTAGCAGGAGAACACCTGGAATACTGTTTGAAAAGGTCATATAGTACAAAAAACAACTGGACGTAACAGCGAGGATAAAAGGTGGTTGTAAACATGCCAAGATAATGTCACAATAACAACATTTTATCAATACCAACAACTTCATTATTCACTAAGAAACATATAGGAAATTGTGCAGTATAAGGATTTATAGTTTAAAAGAAAGGATTTATATGAGTAATGTTTAAACATATTCAGTACATCTAATCAAATACATGCTTATGTACAATAGTTAACTTGGCGGGAGATTACTTTGTATTTAAATGATGAATTGGTGGTTGGGTCTCTGCTTGTGATTGATCTCAACAGTAGCATTAGCAGGTAAATAGAGCCGCACAAATACGCTCTTGTCTATAGGTACAGTGTCATAGGAGGCCATGTAGACTTACTGCAGCTGCCCGCTGTCTCTCGATGGGTGTGTCCATGCCAGTGTTACTTACATTACAGTTTTTGAAGTTGCCTTAGTAAAACTGTGCATGATGTTCTGGCTTGTGGAGGTAGTTGATCTAGTGAAGCCAATGTTTCTGAGAAATTTGCATTGTGTCTGTAAATAATCTGTTTGGTGATGTCTCTTTGCACAAACCAGAAGTGTCCTCTCAGGCTTGCTCCCGCCCCTCTTACAAAACTAGTCTTTTACACAACCAAACCTCCCTTTAAAATCATGGAACTGTATGTCCTAAATTTCAAGTAGCAGTTTGCCCTGGACGCTCATTAACTCCTTAGATTTTACGAATCTCTTGGTGGACTTTGCCTTCTTTCATTCGGACTACACTTGGGCTCAATTTAACAGTAATAGAAACATTTGAAGATTTATTGACCTATGGACTTGACCTAATATTTCCATCATGATTGACTTGTGTGACTTGTAAATGACAAATGACTTTGGCCTCACTGTCCAGTGCCATCACTGAGGTTCAGAGGTGTGCCACCTCTACATTATTAAATACAATCACCAGTAAAGAAACACATCTTGTTAGTAGTGGGTCATGAGGTTTTGAAAAAGTGTCTCAGTGTGAGGGGACTTCATGTGGAAGACTTTGCACTTGTTCTCTAAATGTCTTCCACATCTCTGCCGGATAAAAATTAAATACAAATTGCCAAGTAGAAACCCAGTGTGTCCTACACTTTACAGTGAAAACAAAACAAGCAACAAGACAATAGCTAAACTGACTTGTAATTTGACATGGTCTAAAGATTTTCCTTTAAATGCAATAGTGCTCCCTAGTGGACAGGGCGCTCCATATACTGTATTAACTCAGCAGAACTACACCAACACAATCGTGTCAATAATAATACTGCTAGTCTTTAGCTTGGCTATAATAGGCCTTAGGCACACAATGATTTTTCATTATAAAACCACATCTTAACCAGAAGAATTTGCAACTTCACTCTGTTTAAGTGCCCTTAGATTACAGGAGCTTGCACACTCAACAATACCACTACAGGTTTTCTACCTCTCAAAGTATTCTATAGCCTAGGCCTACCCACTTCAGCATAATCTTGATAGAGGTCTTGTAGAGTCTTGAGGTCGTCATTGCTTGTGCGAAAGGCACCCCACTCCCATATCTGTGGCAAAACTCAAGTAGGCTATTATTTTATGTTTGGTTGAAGTAAATTAAGATATTTTCTGAAATAAAAAATATATAGTAATAGGTTTATTATGTTCCCATCTTTCTCATTGAGAACTGTATTTAAAATATTTAAAATGTCTAAATGTTTTATAAAAATATGTTTAGATTTTGTATGATATGAGCTGTGATATTTTGTGTGATTTATCGTCTACACTGCTATGAGAAAATGAATGTATTGTTATCACCAAGAGGTTTAAAAGTGAATAACTGACTGATTTATGAATAAACAATGAAAACTGTAAAACACTATAGCCTATAGAATAAAGTGTGCGGTTTTTTTCTATTGCATGAAGAAGCCACAGCTAGAGTACTTGTTTTCATACTATGGTTTGGTTCATTAAGGGCTGAAAATATTTTATACATCGACTGATATGAATTTGGTTGGAGTTTGGCGTTTCAAGTATGCTCTTAAATCATGACACAGTATATAAAAAAACAACACCAACGCTGTATCCCAGAATCAAACCCTGGTCTTTTGGGTCTTCAGTCGCTCCAAATCAGTAGCGAGTGCTAGTTGCAATTTCAACACATGACCAGAAGAGGGTGGTAATGTTTTTGTATTTTCCTCTTTTAGCCTACAGTCGATGATAAAAAAAAAATTCTATGGCGGTTTCATTCGATAGGACAATGGACAAAAAAAGGGACAGCAAATTATCTGAGGACTCGATCTTACGACACAGAGCCCAGAAAACGTGCTGCTGCTCTAACCACTCGACCACCGGGCAGCACATCAGGGATGTTTTCATAGCCCACACACAATCAAAACTTAGGTGCTTAATAAAAAACAAACAAACATAGTAACTGTAGACTAAATTAAATTATACACCAAATTTCCTTCCTTTTTTTTTTGCATGATACATAAGGGGTATTGTCAGACCTATAAGGCAGATGTGAGTAGGCCAATTGCCCAGGTTTGAGTAGCCTACTGCTGAACAACTTTGCCCTGCAGTCTCATCCCACATGAATGACCTTATTTCCGTAGGCAACTTACATCCCACACTAAAACCCACACATCACCAGCAGCACCAGTATGTATACTAGTACATGTAGAACTAGTTTGCCCCGGAGATAAAAAACTGAGAGCATGTAACTCTGATAATAGATGAGGCTTTGTTGCACCAAAGGCCTGTGGTGCATGTCTGCACCCAGCAACATGAGTGCAACTTGGATAGGCTATCTGTGGAGTTTACAGTGTATCATATCAGCAGAGAAAATGCCTTAAATAGCACCTCCTACTCATTTTATTATTGGCTGATTTAATTGTTGTAGCACAAAGCTGTATTATAACTCAAGTGAATATAACCATACAAATATAAAACTAATGAATGCATAATAGACATGATGTCCTTTAGTTAAGCTCCATCACTCTGTGTCTTGAATCATGTGAGTTATGTGCACAGTGTGCTGCTTGTGCACATGCTGTTTTCCTCCCAGCAGGTCTCCTCTTCTTAATTGAAGCTTTATGGGAAGAAAATGCAGTTATATCAGGCACAGTATGTGCATGACTAGAGGGACACAAATAAAAAAATATTTTAACAAACAACCGGCAATAAACTATGTTTATTGTGTGTGTGTGTGTGTGTGTGTGTGTGTGTGTGTGTGTGTGTGTGTGTGTGTCCTTGCTTAGGCCAATTTTGGGGACATGAGTCAGAATACACACCAGTAGATTGGGGACCCAAATCCAAATGGGGACAAAAACCATGGTCCCCAATTAGATTTCATTGAAAATGCCATCTCCAAGCTCCAAAATACATTTCCCTCTTAAAATCTCAACTGTCCCTAAAAGTGACTTATTTCAGTTTTTTGTGTGTGTGTGTGATTTCAAAACTGCCCCCCCACTCAATTTGTGTATCCCTCAACATTTCCCCCTGGTGGTTGTGTGTGGAATTGCACATGTCCCCAAATGGAGGTTGTGTGTAACGTCAGACCTGTGTTTACACCAGAACAGAAGTCCCAATTCAACAGTTTGAACAGTAGCCAGATCCAAACGTGTTTTCTTCTATGATCTGATGGATCTGTGTTACTTTACATCAATTAGACAAAGCCAAAATTTGCAGTGTTGGGCCACCTGTGTTGAAAAGGCAAGCACAAGGGGAAAAGGGCGGAGCAAACTTAGAAAGTAACACGGGAAAACAACATGATTGCAGGAAATGTTTGCTCCTCCTAATTAATCGTAGAAAGGGTTTCAGGGGTTGTCATCCGGACACTGTTTGAAGATCGAGACGTTTCGACTTTTATCCAAAAGTCATTGTCAATCAGAGAGCTGGTAATGGAACTCGGGCTTATATGCTCCTCTAAGTACTGAGAGTCCTGCCCACAGGGAGGAGTCACTGAACTCCTGTCTTTGTTTGGAAAATTGTTTGTCTAGTGTCACCTGAAACTTGATAATTGGCCTGTCTTTGTTAGTTTAATAGTTGGCCTTGCCCAGTATTAAACTAACAAAGGCAGAATTAAACTAACAAAGGCAGAATTCTGGAGAATTTTGGGCAAGGTACCTTAGATCTGGTACAGGAGCTTGAGAATACAGCCAGGAAATTAGCAAACAACAGAAAGCACCTCCGGTTTAACTTGAGATGTAGACAGCGTAACATCATTCCGAGGAGCCTACAGATCAAATCCCCAGTTAAAGGACACAGAGCAGAGAAGATTTGGAGAAGAAATCTGATGCAGATGCTTAGTGAAAGAATTAGGGAGAACAACACCAAAATAGATAAACTGAGGTACAGAATGGAAATTATTCAGAAGAAACTTATGAGCATTGTCCCTGAAGATATTCTCAGAAGAGTGTTAGATTTTACACAGATCGCACAGGGAGCACAGCACAAGAAAAGTAAGGAACAGCAAATCAAGAAGTTCTCCTCACTTTTGGAAAAAGATCAACACTAGTAAAGATCAGCATAACAGGAGGCTAGGGACAGCCCAAGGTGAGACAAGTATTAACAGGAAGAGCCGGATCAAAAACCTTTCAGACCGCATCCTGACTCAGGCAGAAACAGATGTCCTTTCCAAAGGACTCAATTTCTCAGTCACCATCAACCATATCCCAACAACAGACTACATCACAGCCACAGAGACAGCCATCAGAAACAACAAGTTGAGTGATACCGAAGCAGCAGACCTCAGGATGCGGGTCACCACCACTCTAAACAGTGCCAAGCCTCTCTAACATCACACCAGAAGAGAGGAAGGCACTTTCAGCTTTACAGAAGGACCATAGCATAAACATCTTACCAGCTGACAAAGGACGTTGCACAGTGATCTTGAACACAGCGGACTATGAGTCCAAAGTCAACAGTCTCCTTGAGGACACCTCCACATATGAAAGACTGTAGCTACAAGAAGAAGGTTATAGACCAGGCATGTCCAAACTCAGGCCCTGGGGCCAAATGCGGCCCTCAGACCAATTTTTCTTGGCCCTTAGGCTTCCTGGTGGATTAGCCCACATTGTCCTGATAAGTACTATTTATAGCACATTTCAGATTTTCTACAATTCCAACCTAAATAACTAACATTTTGGTGCAATACAGACCTGATATTAAGGCAATGAGACTGAATGTAGATGTGGTGGTGTTTAAAACATCAGATAAATGCAACTTTTTTTAACGTTTCGCGATTGATTTGTGGCCCTCCGCTTGGTCTATATTTCAATATGTGGCCCTCGCTGGAAAATGTTTGGACACCCCTGTTATAGACTGTCTACAGAAGCTTGAGAAGGAGGAGTTGATTGACAGGCCTCTGTACTACTGTACTGTACTGTACGACTGTATCCTGGTGAAGCCATTCCATGCCTTCCCAAAATCCACAATGAGAATGTCCCATGGTGTGTAGCACGGACTCCATCACATACAATGCAGCTAAACACTTGACCACCATCTTGGCTCCGTTAGTGGGAAACTCAGAACATTGTGTGGAAAACACACAGCACTTTGTGAGCAAAGTGAGACACCTCCAAATGGACCCAGGTGACGTTATGGTCTCGTATGATGTGGTGTCCCTTTTCAAAGGACAGGGACAGTTATCTGAACTGCTTTTACCTGTGGCCCATCGAGGCAACTGTTGTTGTGATTTTGGGCATTATAAAAATAAATTGATTTGATTTGATTTTACTTGTATTCCAACCTCGGAGGCAGTGGCAGCAGTGAGGATGCAACTATAGGAGGACTCTATCCTACCGGAAAGGACCAAACTCACACCTAAACACATCTGCCAATTATTGGATCTGCCTTAACACAACTCACTTCCAATTCAGGGACACTTTTACAAACAGATCCACAGCTATGCTATGGGCTCTCCGGTCTCCTTGATCGTAGCTAACCTTTAAATGGAACACTTTGAGAGGAAGGCTCTGACCTCCTTCCTGGGCACACCTCCTAGCCTCTGGCTGCGTTAATTGGATGATACCTTTGTGATAATCAAGAAACAAGAGCTGGAAACGTTCTCTGAGCATATCAGTGGGTTGGATGTATACATCAAGTTCACCCGAGAAGATGCTAAGGACAACCGGTTGGCGTTTCTTGATTGCTCCACAATCAGAGAGGAGGAAGGCAGCCTTCAGACAGAAGTGTACAGGAAACCCACCCACACAGATCAGTACTTATTGTTCGGGTCTAACCACCCACTGCAGCACAAGTTGGGAGTGATCAGGACACTACAACACAGGATAAAGATCCTAGCAGGAGGGGGGTCTCTATCCCCTATGTCTCGGGCCTGTCTGAGAAGTTTCAAAGGATTTTTAGACAACACGACATCCCTGTTTATTACAAACCTGGCAACACACTTAAACAGAAACTGGTCCACCCGAAAGACAAGAGGCCGACAGAGAAACAGAGCAATGTAGTTTATTTGATAGAGTGCAGTGAGGACAGTTGTAAAGAACGTTACATAGGAGAGACCAAACAGCCCCTGCACAAAACACAAAAGGCTGTACCAACACAGAATATCAACCACAGCTGGACCGCAAAGTGCAGTCCATCTGCACCTAAAAGCTACAAACCACTCATTTGAGGACAGTGAGGTGAAGATATTGAGCAGAGAGAAGAATTGGTTTGAAATAGGGGTAAAGGAGGCCATTTTTGTCAAACGAGAGAATCCGTCTCTAAACAGGAATGGGGCCTTAAGATTTAATTTGGCTAAGATGTATTACTCCTAACACCTTGGTCCAAATCAATAGGCCAGTCAAATGCTAATGAGGTCATCAGCAGTGAGGAGGGAGCTACAGCCAGCTATCAATAGAACAATAGATCTAAGACAATATTAGATCTTAGCCACAGGTGAAATTGGGCAGGGCCAGCTATTAAACTAACAAAGGCAGGCCAATTATCAAATTTCAGGTGACACTAGACAAACAATTTTCCAAACAAAGACAGGCATTCAGTGACTCCTCCCTGGGGGCAGGACTCTACTTAGAGTAGCATATAAGCCCGAGTTCCATTACCAGCTCTCTGATTGACAATGACTTTTGGATAAAAGTCAAAATGTCTCGATCTTCAAACAACGTCCAGATGACGACCCCTGAAACCCTTTCTACGATGGACCACACCTGGACAAATGAGGGTTTACATCGACGCCTCCTAATTAAGCTCCTGTTCCCATGAGAAGAAAACTTAAACCACACCATTTCAAGGTAAGGAAACGTTAAAAGTTTGTTTTAAATTAAAGCTATAAACATAATTACATCATTAAAACATTTTACAATGTGGAGCAACATGTTTAATATAAAGGAAGATAAAATGCTCTGGCAAATGTGGATCTACAGGCCTTCATCCAAATCCATCAGCACATTGTGCTAGCAAGTAGCAAGTAGCAAGTAGCAATTGCTACGATAGCTTATTGAAAACATGCAAGCTACCAAGCCAGCTATAAGTCTTTGTCTTTAAACCTTACATTTGCCTGAGATGTTTTTTGGGTTGGGACTTTTCTATAAATAATTCAAATTGGAATGTGAAGAAAATAAATACATATGCACTTGCACATGTGGATCTACATGCCATGATCCAAATTAACAAACAATTGGCAAATGCTAAGATAGCTGTTTTACCATTACTACTTATCTTGAACAATGCTTTTTGCATTTTTTAAAGGGTGTGATCATTTGGAGCATGTTGTACAAATAGAGAAATTTGAAGGAAAATAATAAATATTATTGCAAATATGTATATACATGCATTGATAACAAATAACAACCACATTGCATCTGCTAATTAGCTATTAACAATCACTAAGCTATTTTTGTTTTTTAAACATGTGTTATCTACAGTTCTCTGGGAAGACTTGTAAATGACAATCAGACAAAATCAATCATGTGAAGACTCTAACAGTGGCAAGAATGCCACATCTTCGTTTCTTTGCCCTGAAAGACATTACTTTGGGTGAAGAAATGACACATAACTACAGGGATGCTGAGGCCATGGCGTAAGGAGGTAGGTATTCACCTTATTCCACGCCCACTTTTGCCTCTTTTTGCTCTGTAACGGCACTTCCAGTTCAGCGGGATCTCGGTGGTGGATGAGGGAAAAGTCTGACTGACTGCTAAAACATTATATAAAGTAGATTTATTTGTGTAAAAAGCGGCTTTTTAGTTCGAGTAGAACTTATTTTTTACTGAGCTCGTCTTCCCCGTGTAACAGGAAAATAGAATAAGGTAGAATAAGGTTATTATACGTAACTTTATGTTGTCAGTTTGTTACAGTTTCTTGTCTTGGCTCCAGGTGACTCAAAAAGTGTAAATGACTGAGCTACAGCTGCTAATACCAATCGTGAGATAAGGCTTTGTTCATTAATGGTGCATCTTAGAGCTCCTGAGTACCTGCTATAGTGCAGGGGCAGGCCATAAGCACTTCAATGACTGTCCCCAAATAGTCCCCATTCGAGTGTGTATGTGTGTGATGTCCCCAAAAATGATGTTCTATCAATAATATTAATGTAAATGACTCGGATAAACAGCTGTCCCCCATTAGTCCATCGTCAAGTGTGTAATGTGTGTGATGTCCCTCAAAGTCCCAATTAAAACTGTGATGTTATACAAGTTTAAAATCAGCCCTATTATTATGGTATGAAAACTTTAAATGTATTTCTATCATGTTTCAGGAGGGGTTCATCACTGTTGCTGCTGAGAACAGAGACATCAACAAACCACAGGTGAGTTGTAATACTAAGAGGCAACAATAAAGAAACTTCCTGAATGTTTTGACTATTAGAAATATTGTATATGCAAAGAAAAGCTACACTACAATCCCCAGCAAACCACTGACACACTATGGCTTCATTTTGCACATGTCTTCAAAAATATATTTGTCCTGGCTGCCCAAATTCTCATTACTGCATCAGCCCATGACTGACTGTCCCCAGTTGGTCCCCATTCAAGTGTGTGAGTGTGTACAATGTCCCCAAAAGTCCTGTCCCCATCAGTATTACTATTGCTATGGGGTTCAAATAACTGACTGTCCCCACTTGGTCCTTATTCAAGTGTGTGAGTGTGTACAATGTCCTCAAAAGTCCAGTCCTATCAGTTTTACTATTGCTAAGGAGTTGACATAGAAGACGGTCCCCAGTTGGTCCCCATTCGAGTGTGTGAGTGTGTACAATGTCCCCAAAAGTCCTGTCCTATCAGTTTTACTATTGCTAAGGAGTTGACACAGAAGACAGTCCCCAGTTGGTCCCCATTCGAGTGTGTGAATGTGTACAATGTCCCCAAAGGTCTGGGCGAAAAATAGTGGTGTTATTGCATATACAATTTTATTTTGCATAAGCATTGTTGATATATAGGCAAATTAATTACAATTCTATTTCAGGAGCAGTTCCTCCCTGCTGTTGCTGATGAGACGAGGGACATTGGCAAACCACAGGTACGAGTCTCAATATTGACTGGTAACTGGAAATCCACTCCAGTCTGGAGTTACAATTGTACTGTTCCATAGACTGTATAAAAAACACTGGACATCCCGAGCTGCTGCCGCCACGTTCCAAACAGGAAGTATCCATGGAGGCTGTTCTGGCTCCTTCAAGCCGAGCTCCATTCTCTTTCTATTGGGACATTAGTGTCTTTACTCTGAAACGGCTTCTGTCAAACTCACATCTGGAACTAAAATGTGCATCTGACTCACTCCACATGATCCTGTGTTTGATTAAAGTTATGTTCTTCACAAATCAACTTATTACAATAATAACTGACCAATCAGGTGCTTCCTTTTCCAGGGTCGGTTTATTCATGTTAGCAACAGGTTTGATTGTCAGCTGGCGCCGCACGTTGCCGCCGTCTCCTCTCACCGAGGGGTGGAAACCGTTAACAACCGCACTCCTGATTGGTCCGTGTGGTTACCAAGATACGCACTCGGATTTCCAAATATGGAGTCTGGCTCCACTTCAGCCGCTATAACTGCTAGCTCCACTTTATCCGCTATAACTGCTAGCTCCACTTTAACCACTATAACTTTTAGCTGCGATTAGCTTCATTTGGCTGGAGTCAAACTCTATGACATTGCACTCGTCCAGTGATTTTTATACGGTCTATGTACTGTCCCCAGTAAACCACTGACACACTGTGCTTCATTTGAACTGATTACTTATCCTTTCCTTTCTCTGACGCATCTTTCTCTCTCTCCAGCAAACATCTACTCCTGACATCACTGAGAGCACCAAAATCAGGTAAGAGTTGGTTTTACAAAAGACAATCCATTAATGTGTATATTTGTGTCTTCTACATTACATCATCTGCAGTAGATTATTTACATAAAATACCTTGATTGTCCCCAGTTGGTCTCCATTTTAGTGCACAGGTGTGTATTACGTCCCCAATAGGTCTTGTCCTCTGAGTATTACTATTGTTACATAGCTCAGTTAAACAACTGTCCCCAATTGGTCCCCATTCGAGTGTTTGAGTGTGTATGATGTCCCCAAAAGTCCTGTCCTATCAGTATTACTATTGTTACATTGATCAGTTAAACAACTGTCCCCAGTTGGTCCCCATTTGAGTGTGTGAGTGTGTATGATGTCCCCAAAAGTCCTGTCCTATCAGTATTACTATTGTTACATTGATCAGTTAAACAACTGTCCCCAGTTGGTCCCCATTTGAGTGTGTGAGTGTGTACAATGTCCCCAAAAGTCCTGTCCTATCAGTATTACTATTGTTACAGTGATCAGTTAAACAACTGTCCCCAGTTGGTCCCCATTTGAGTGTGTGAGTGTGTACAATGTCCCCAAAAGTCCTGTCCTATCAGAATTACTATTGTTACAGTGATCAGTTAAACAACTGTCCCCAGTTGGTCCCCATTCGAGTGTGTGAGTGTGTACAATGTCCCCAAAAGTCCTGTCCTATCAGTATTACTATTGTTCTGGGGTTGACATAGAAGACGGTCCCCAGTTGGTCCCCATTCGAGTGTGTGAGTGTGTATGATGTCCCCTAAAGTCCTGTCCTATCAGTATTACTATTGTTCTGGGGTTGACATAGAAGACGGTCCCCAGTTGGTCCCCATTCGAGTGTGTGAGTGTGTATGATGTCCCCTAAAGTCCTGTCCTATCAGTATTACTATTGTTCTGGGGTTGACATAGAAGATGGTCCCCAGTTGGTCCCCATTCGAGTGTGTGAGTGTGTATGATGTCCCCTAAAGTCCTGTCCTATCAGTATTACTATTGCTAAGGGCTTCAAATAACTAACTGTCCCCAATTAGTCCCCATCCCAGTGTGTAAGTGTGTTTAATGTCCTCAAAAGTCAACTCTTACTTATGAGTCTGTATTGAATGGCAGTATTTCTTTGTATATTGTTATTGTGTTATTGTGTTATTGTTGCCAGGAAGAGTTTGAGACAGACAGCCCAAGAATCAAGAATCATTTTTCAAGAAAATACCTGAAGAATTGGTAAAACCACAGACTGCAGTGATGTTTGCTTCTATTCCTCACTCACTGGTAAGAAGTTAGAGACAGAGGAGGAGATTATCAACGACAAGAAATGCCAGACTATCCACTTCAACACAGAGTCCAAGAAAGTACAGTCCTGATACCCCCAAAAAGACAAAGGTCCCACAGCTCCAACACTCAAGATCAACCTTCAGATTCCTTTGTCAAAGTAGCCACCTTCAAAAAGAAATACAAAGAGAATCGTGAAAAAGATTTTCAGGGGGTTGTCATCTGGACTGTTTTTGAAAATCAAGACTTTCAACTTCCATCCAGAAGTCATTATCAATCAGTGAGCTGGTTAGAGAACTCTGGTCTGTGTCCAATGAATCATAGACTTTTTTGTTGCCGTAATCGTGGAGTTCCAAACAGCACGAATTAGGAACATGTGCACAGTAACAAAACAGAAGTTGTTCTTGCTGTCCAATGTCCCAAGAACTCAAAAGATGACACCAAACCATAATTTGCCCACAACATTCAGGTGGTTAAGGAGGGAAATGAGTTTTGGAGTCAAGGTGTAGAATAGAGCGCATTTTACCCAAACACAGAGCTGCCATATGCTGTCGAACATAGACAGTGGGAGGAGTCACCCCTAGTGTACACTGACTCCAGTCTGGTTGCAGACGCCTGTCACACCAGCTCTGGTTCACTGCGGTCTGTTTTTGATGAAAGCCACATAGATTTACCTGGTTTCGCGCAAGAAACACTCGTCAAATGATGAAAGCTGCACCAGATGCTGTGGCGTCCGGCAAAAATAGACTTCTTGTGGATTCTTTCCTCAAACCCACGGCTGCCGACCCGCGGCCCAGAGCTCAGAGGTCGGTGTAACACAAACATTGATTTTAAGCACTTTCTAAGTCTTGTGGGACCTGCGCAGGTCCCGAAGCCGGACCGGAGTCAGTGTGCATCAGGGGTTAAACATTATTTAAGAACCCGGATGACCTATGTACAGTATCCTATATATCTGTGCAATCAATCAAAATCATACTGGTAAGGTATGCACTTATTTAGTAGTTTATTTTTATATTTTGGAATATAACAATTGAAAAAAAATTATAAAAATGCTTGTGGTTTGATACCATTTTAATTCATGATTATGTTGATTGCGTTGGTTTTGTTGGTTTCATGTACCATTTAAACTGGCACATGAAACATGTTTGTCATTATTCTGAAGTTACTTGTATAAAATATGGTTTATAACATATTTACTAAGACAAAAGAAATAAAGACCTCAAACTGGACATTTATGAGTTTGTGTACGTGTCCTCAAAATGCACCTTAAAATTCTTTGTCCCCAATGTCAAGGTTAAAAAACTCATGGGACACAAGTTGTGAAAAAGTACAATCTGAGGTGATTTTGTGAATCTGGAGAGTCAAATGAAAAAAATGGCTCTGACAGAATCTTTCTAACTCATTCAGAAAGGGTAGTCCCCGAAGGGGGGGTTCTAGGTTTGCGACCCCAAAATGCCTCTAAGCGAGTATACGTGTGTGTGTGTGTGTGTGTGTGTGTGTGTGTGTGTGTGTGTAGAGAGAGAGGGAGAGAGGGAGAAACATAAAACAACAACAACAATAAAACAAACCCTTATTATAGCTTATTTTATGGTGTATTTATCTGTGAAAAGTTCAGTTTGACACTAAAATGTTTAAAACAATACAACTATCACAAATATTTACATTTAAATAACTTCAATAGTTGAAGCTGTTGAGTGTGTTCACTGACACAGAAGCTGTGTGAAATTATACATAAACACTTTACCAGCCGTTACATTTCAATGTTCACTATAGGCTTTACAAACTTGAGCTCATTTGTTCAACAGTGTCACGTTACCACATCAGCATTAGACATTATCTATAAGGAGTGCCTCAACATAGCCAACTATATCGTGTTTTTTCGGTATACAAACATATACTGTGCCACTTGAAGTATTATGCTGTAAGAACAGTATACATAGTTAAAAATACATATTTTTAAGTAAACGTGCATTAAGAAGTGAGAATGTCCTGAAGCTGCCTTTGTGAATCAAAGTAGGTGCAAATACGCTCTTTGGGGCAATTATGTAAGCACCTTCACAGGACTTTATGTGTAAACAGATCTCAACAGTTTGTTTTGTCTCAGTTGGACCGTGCTGTTCAGAGTGAAAGGTGTATCCTGCTTCTTCTGTCTGTGTGACAGTGTGAGCATGGTCTTTCTGCTGTGCTTAAACATCCAGTGGCAGTGACACAGGAGCACAGCTGTGACAGCGTGTTGTACTGACTGTACATGGTCTCTCAAAGAGCTTCTGCTAGACAGCGGTCTGTGCCTTCACTTGTCTCTAGATGCACCTGTCGACTGGTTTTTCTGTTCTCCACCCAGGAGTTGTGTATGACTGTGCCCCCTGGTGATGGATCCACTTGGAGCAATGATACTACCCTCTTCTTAACCTTTGACCTAAGCGCTCGGCGCAGTTTTTGCCGGGTGAAGGCATAGAGTAAAGGATGTGTCACTGTGGTGCCATAAGCCAGAGCTAGGAACCACAGACGGAGACTGACCAGAATATCACTCGGGCCCAAGCCCAGGATCAGTAGGTTAGTTACAGACAGAGGTGCCCAGCAGCCCAGGAAGGTAGTGATGATGATGAGAGACATTTTGAATACATGTCTCTGCCGCTCTCTGCGATCTCGGTGACGCCTCACTGCCCGCCGCAGGGCGATGATGGCTGACACCGAGGCCTGAACTCCCATTGTGGGAGCCACAGGGGCAGCTGCATCTTTGGCTGCGGCCACTAGCGGGGTGGTGGAGAACACAGCTGGGGGAGATGTAGCTGTGGGTGTGGGCGATGGAGAAGGGATGAGTGGAGGGTGGCTGTGCTGTTTAGTCCCATCTGTGGTACAGTGCTCTTCTCCTGCCTCTTCACTGTCCACCTGCTTCAGTCCCACTTTTCTTTTACTCAGTTCATCTTTCTGCCCCTTGCTGTGGGAACTCTTAAAGCGCTGGTTCTTCATGTGAGAGCCAATGCGTATGTTCAGAGCTCTCAGTATTCGAGAGTAAGTGAAAAGCATGACCGCTACTGTGGTGAAGAAGATGGGCACTTGTAGCACAAGATGATACATAGCCAGGCCTGTGTAATAGCCTTGTCCTCCACCACACAAGGAAGTACTGTTTTGCCAAGCAGGCACGTCTGTGTTAGATGAGTCAGGATAAGATGATGACAATGTAATGTACTGATCCTTTTCCTCCTCAATCACCCACTGCATTTCAAAAAAAGGGATAAAAAACACAGCCACAGAGATGAGCCAAACTGCAGCCAGAAGAAGCACTGCTCGTCGAGTGGTGAGAAGCCTGTTGGCCGGTCGGACAGAGATATCGTAGCGGTCCAGGCTGATGACCAGGATGTTTATAGCTGTAGCGATGCTGGCGAAGGTGACACAGGCCTCGTGGAAACAGCACAGAGTGGCAAGGTTAGTTCCTTGTGGCAGCAGAACGACCATGATGGTGAGGGGCAAGCACAGCACACACACTGCCACATCAAGCACGTGCAGACTGACGGTCACCATGTTGCTGACAGATTCTACAAGCTTGGACTGAGAGCAGTACAGCACCAGCACTATCAGATTACTGCTGAGGCCCAGGACCAGCTCCACCATGAGGAACACAGTGAGAGACACCTGAAAGCCAAACGAGTACGGCACAGACCAAGTAGGAGGCCTCCCAGCCAAGCCATCTCCCTGCTGCTGGAGGACCTCCACTGTCCCCACCCAGTCCGTGGTGGTCAGACTGGACATGTAGCCGTCAGTTTCCGTGAGCAGCTCAGAGCTCACACACTGCACCTGTCACACTGACGTGATCCTGGGCTGAACCAGGGCAAGTCTCCATGATGCATGGATGAAAAGGTTGTGCACGATGCTGTGGAAACAAAAACACAAAACAGACAGGTAAGAGGAAAACGTTCTCTTGCATAAATTATAGTAAAAAGAATAAATAAATAAATGTAAAGTAAAATGTATGTATAAAATAAAAACTTTGATGGCATGAAATGCTAAGTCATTGCTGTTTAGCCTCGCGTCTCCAATATCTGGAGAAAAGCCAAAAGCCTCAGGGTGTGTGGTCATGAAAATGAAGTGGACAGTTTGAAAGGGTTTACATCCTACCGACTCCAAACTCTAAGACATCTAATAATAATAAGTAATTCCTTAAAGTATCCATATCCAGACTAGGCACGGTGAAGTGTCTTGACTAAGGACACAACAACAGAACTTGGATGAACAGGAATCCTCAAACCACTAACTACTGAGTCACTGTTGCCACATCTGGACATTGTGGAGATCTACGTTGACTAAATGTTTCTCAGTGAGAGTGGCGGGCAGTGCCATCATTTTGTGGATGGATATTAACACTTTTTTTGTTTTAATTATACTGTAGTTCTGTCAAACAAAGCCTCTGCAGGTTGGTTGTCTGTTCTTATCACCTGAATAAAATTACAAGATAGTGCACCCAACATTTTTACAAACAAGAAATCAAAGAAAACTGATGCATACATTTCAAATCAAGCCTGAGTTCGGTGATGTGTGCAGCCGTTCCACTGTTGTGCCCTTCTGCAGTCACAAGGGTTGCTATAGTACATGATACATTATACAGTATATACATCAGTGCTGCACTGTTCTGTTTATTGTCAGAGTCTGGTTAACATTTTGCTTGTCTGCAACCCTGCACAGTGTGGAAGCTGTCAGAAGAGCACTCAAGCACTAGCCTATCACTAAGATCTCCCAAGGTTCACTGAGGGGAATGACCAAACTGAATGGAGCTAATGGAGGTAATCAACACTGGCCTCTCTGGATCAGTAAAACACATTTGGCAACTTGCACAAATAGGTAATGATCTCTGCTCGGGAATCTGCAGTAAAGCCATAGCTTATTCAACATGCTTCCATTGACAAAGGATCAGATTACTTCAAACTACTGATGAATCACTTGAATTCTCATCATGAAATTGCAATGTAAGATTACCCCAAAACTACAAAAACATAAATAAAAAGATCATAGGGCAAAAGAAAATTAATTTCTGTCAACTGGACAAAAGTTTATAGTACCATGTGAACCTGTAATCTAAATTGTAAATCCACATTTTGCATTATATGAGCCCATGTGCTGCTGGAGAACCGATTGCAGGAAACCCACAAGTTGATAGAATAAAAATTTAAATAGAGTTAATTTTTTTTCTTTTAAACAGATAAGACTTGTTTCAGCACTGATCCTTAAGATCACTAAATGTTATTTTGTAGATTACAACCTGATGGTCGATCATCAGCTCCCTCGTCAAAAGGCCCAGCAGAGGATTGCAGCTGACCTTTCTCACCCTATACTCTTTGGGCAGGCCTCAGGCAGGAGGCTACAGTCCATTTGAAAATGTCTTACAAATTATAATGCACACAAATCTAGTCATTACAATTATATGAGCCTATGATCAAACATGATACACTAGAGCATGCTTCTCTTTTCTTTCTTTTTCTTTTTTTTTTTTTTTTTTTTTGATAACATAATTTGTTCAGTAATTTTTAGTTTTCAAAGCAAAGATTTTCAGCACTTCATGAAAAGCCACTAGTTGAGCTTTAAAATGGCACTGATTTTCCTGTGTGATGTAATTTGGCACTAATTGGTCAATCAAATCAATCTATTTTTGAGAATGTATGTTGTGCAGGCGCAGTCACTTTGTGGTAATCATGAACAACAGATTAAAAGCAGAGAGTAGACCCACAGCACTCTGTAGCTCATTGATTAGACGGTGTCCACTGATTGCACCTGGACAAAATCAATGGAACAACAATCACTGTTAATTCTGTCTAGATTTCTCAATAACCATACAATACCATCTGCTGTAAGTAAAACAACCCATTCCCCAAACTGACTTTTCACCCAACTTGTGGAGGAAGGCGCTTGCTTGAGGCCTTGTTTCTGTTTCCATGGCAACAGCAGTGGAAGGGTGTATAGATTAAAGGGCACAGAGGCGATGCGCGGAGGCTTCTTAGTTGACATTGAGGGGACAGCAATAACACCTCATTGAGTGTAAATCAGTGCTGTTCACAGACAAAACACGGACATTTAGTTGTAGAGCAGAGAGTAGAGAGATGTAATCATCACACACATCAGCCAGACTGTGCTGCGATACGACCCAGACTGATGATGTGGTGTAAATAGCCGCTGAGAAATCCCACTACACACAACTGCTTGTCTGGTGACTTTCATGTGTTCCTGTTATCTCAGGGCATTGTAAACAACAACGGAAGACACAAATGGAAACCCCCTAAGATTAATGAACGCTCCGTGCACTTCAGACTAGACATACACCAGCGTTTTTTTTCATGCTGAAACCGATTGTTTAGAATCCAAATAAACAGATGGCCGATAATCTACGCTGTGTAGTGCCGTTTTTTTTATGTTTTGCCCAAAACGTACAATTAGAATTCACAACAAACTGATCAACAAACCTACATACTGGACGAGGGAGCAGTTTTGTTATGTTTTGTGCAGTTCCCTAAAATATTCAAATAAAGCTTTATGTGTGTTCTTTAGGCAGTAGGTCGGCCAAAACAAAATATCAGGCTGAGATGAAGATTTAAGGCCAAGAGCTGATACACTAAAACATTCAAATATTCGTCCAAAATACCATACTTCTATTATCAAACATTAAAGCTCGGGTACCCAACTTTTTATTTCAAAATTAGTACATTTTTGTTTTCCTTCTCAGGAAGTCTTAGCAGAAAAGAAGAACTTCTACACACTGTTTTCATCAAATTTAACTTTTTATCTTTTTAAACTTGTGGGACAGAGCCATGTTAATCACTATATCACACTAAGAGATGTGAGCTGATTGGCTGAGCAGAGATAATACCCTTTCTTCACTTTTACGCCTGATAAAGCTGTTCTAAAGCTGTGCTAGTGGCCCAAAAATCCATGCATGTGAAAACCAGTGATTTGAGTTTGTTTAAATACCACCTTCTTTATTTCCTTGGTTGAAAATGAGGTATCTTTAAGGGTTACAGTTAAGTCCGATCACAGACTAGCAGGTTGCGTCTAGGTTGTGTCACTTTCTTCGAACTGAACATTAAAAGTAAAGAACTGAGCAGAGGTGTTACATGGCAGCATTGGTAAACAAGTGATCCCTGGAGAGAAAGCGTTTCCACTCCAGTCTCAGTTATACCCTTTGTGGCCACATGGTTTCCTGGTTCTTTTGCCCCCAGTACATTGCCATAGTCCCAACAGACTTCGTGATTGTGTTGAAAATGTATGTTTATGCATCACGTTTACTTCGAAGAGTCCTGTCAATATTTTACTGCAGCTTAGGACTATTTTCGCGAATGAAATAATGAGGGTTGAAGGTTCTATATGCGTGAAAATAACATGTGAATGAACTTGCTCTACCCAGTGTTCTTTGACCCAGGAGAATAATGTTTTTCTCAGCCCGCTGCACTACACCCACTTCACCACTTGTCAGGGAAAAAAGCGCACTCGTGAAGCAAAAACAATTAAGATGGGTTATAAGAAATGTAACACGCTTATTATTATCACACATGGAGTTTGTGGGAGTGCAGTGAAGAAGAGTGTCATGGGGACTGTAAAGGTTACTGTTGGAAGCCAATTTGTAGATGTGCAAAAGTAACATTAAACTGAGCTGAGCTGAAACTGACATGTAAAAAGAGAGACATCTTTAGAATAATGACAGTTGTGTTCGTAAACGGTCACACTGGTGAGGAGAGCACATGAGGGTCTAATGTCAGAAAGCCGCAAGACACGTGATTAAGAGTTTTGTGCAAAATGAATTATTCAGGGGGAAATATCAGGTTCAGTGTTCTGATTATAGGACAATTAAGTTGTTTTATTCATTTATCCATCTCTTCAGACAGTATTTTCCACATTTTTCATATAGCAAAGAGGGTATTTTTTCTACATAAAGCATTATCATTAGTTCCCTGAAATGTCTTTTTTCTAATCCAGATCAAAACCAGGACTTATCCTAGTCTAAAGTGAATAACTGAATAAATAATAAATGGTGCAACACAGACATTTTCATGAGGGCAGTAGTTCAATATCATAGCCACGTCTACTGTATATTATCAGGTTTGTGTTGTCATTGGGCACACGTTACACTGGGTCATCTTCAGTTTGAAATTGTATGTAAAAGTCATGCAAGTTGGGGTTTTTTGTGTTCAAAAAAAGAACATGTGTCGCTCAGTGGTTGAGTGGATAGCACACATGCCTGCCGTGTGGGCCACAGCACTGTGAGTTCAGATCTGGCTCCGACAGTTTGCTGCATGTCTTTCCCCAGTCTCATCCCCATCTCACACTACAGTAAACTGTCCTGTCCCATAAAGATTACGGGGCGCAAAAATAAAATAAAATTTAATCTAAAAATTGGCCACTTTGATGTTGGTGCAGTACAGCCACTTGATTAGAATTTGGAGCATATGGATGGAAAGTCAAGAAGAGAAATTTAAAGTACAAGCTGGGTCTTTTTTTTTGCTTTTTGATCCTCATTTCTTATGGAGAACATGAATTAGTTTAACACCAAAAAAGTACTGTTACCCAAAAGCATGCATTGCAGTAGCACTTTTTGTTGGCATGGCAACATGGTTGAAGACTGAGGGATCTCATCAGTGGTTTTTCTTTTTTTTTTTATGCATGAACTTCAAATAAACACATGAACGTTTTATCAAAAACAAGTTAAGATGAAAGTTAAGGTATACTTTATTATTCCCTTGTCAAAATTCCTTCTTTGCATTTGACCCATCCTTCAATAGCCCATAACCTGTCAGGAAAGCTGCTGCCGTACATGTTAATGGAAACACTATTTTATTGTTATGTGTTGCTGAAATGACAAAAAGCAGCCCTTTAACTTTTTCGTGAGAGTCCGCACAATTCCTGTCCCAAGCAAAAGAAAACACTTTTAAAATCAAATTTCAAAAGCGATGCATTTCTGTTGAAAATATACTGATTTAGAAGGCAGTGCTCAAAGGTATGTAACATTTTTGGTGAAGCGTCCGCCACCTGATTGTTGCAATGGAGTTATTATTGCTTTGTTCTGTTTATGTGGAGTATAGCAGGTAGCATCACAAGTTGCCCAGGATCCAAAATATACACTTTTTCTTTCTTCTTATTCTTTTTGCGCCTCGACTCAAACTCAAACAATACTGTGCACTCAGATTAATTTATTTTCCACAATGCTTGTGAAACAAATAAGTTCATTGGTCTTCTATCATTTAGAACAAAATCAAACATCTCTCCTCTCAGATTAACAGACTTGTGTTTTTCAGTCCTTGTGATGTTTTTTTCCTCATGTTTGCTTTGATACAGACAAAGCATTATTGGCTAATCCACCTGTCAATCACACCCATCTGAAAACAGTGACCAGACTGATATCTGTATAAAATACTGAGAGATTAGAGATGTGACTGAGAGGTCACATCTGTGGAGGTGTTTTTCAACGCATTTTTGATAAAAAAAAAAACCAAAACTGAATACTGATTGAATAAATGTTAGATATACATTCATTTTTATGACATAATGTGGACCATTCCATAAAAAGAAAAATCTTAGTGGAGACAAGATGGTGGCACACCCTCCACCAGAAGTGTGTCTTTGAGGAATGAACATGACAATGGATTCTACATTGTTTGATGACACCAAAACCAGAGTGACGCTCATGATGCAGAAGCCATCAGAATGCAAAACTAGTGAAAAAGTGTCCGAATAAAACAGGGGATGGAAAATGATCAGCAGTTTCTAACTGTAAAACAATTCTTGTTTTGAAGTCTGTATCTGTGCTGTCCTCGTGCACTTTTTATTGCAGCTGACCCTCAGCTGACCAAATCAATGTTCCAGTTTCAGTGATTTGATGAAAGACTCACCTGAGTAATTTTCCTTTATTTTTGAGAGCAGTGTAAATTAGGACACAGATGAAGCTGTACCAAAGCGATTAAATAATGATTGTATACAGTTAAGACTGAATGACTGGCATTATACTGTATGTTCTGATCTTAAGATATGTATGTTCTCATCTAATTGTTTCATCTGAACTAAATGTTAAATGTTCTTTTTCATGGGTTTATGAGTATCTGGAGGCGGTGGTATATTTATTAATGTTCATCTTTGTGTATTATTGGTCATCTCCCTCTAGCACCCCTGAACGTCTAACTTGAGAAGTCCGCAAAGAAGGATTTTAATACAGCCACATTTTACTTTAGTGAATGTATCTTATCCTACATGTACAACTATAAATCTTTATTTTGTTTTGGCTACACAATGGAATGTTAATAAATGACAATAAAGAAGTAGCCTTCATCATGTAATTGCGAACCCTGTTAGAAGTAATACAATCTAAAAAGAGCCCATAACTTTGACACTCAGATGTATAGGACTCGTACATCTGAGTTGAACTGCCACATTCACACCTCTGTATCTTTGTAACATTATGCCATTTCCCTGCTTCAAAGTGATGCTCCTCCAGCGTTTCTCCCCGATTAGGAAGTCAGAAGTGTGTGACAAGAGACTGGTGGCATTCATAATTGAACAGCTCCACTGCCACACCAGTGTTCCCCGCTAGCACCAGCACTGAGATGAGAAAAGATGAATGGCAGAGAGCTAATCCTTCAGCTCCTCTGAGACAGGCTGATTTAACAGGTTGTCAAAATGATAAATCGTGAGAAACCAGCAGAACCAAAGAAAAGTGCTCAAATAGGCATAAAAAATCTATTTGAATGTAAGGCTTTAGGAGAATATGGTTGAGAACAATGAGCTCAATACGCCACAGTGTGTAAAACTAAGACTTCTTCAGCTGAGCTGGAGATCAAGTCAGATTTCTACGGTAGCGTTTGCCGTTTAACTGTCAGATTGCAGATTTAATGGTTTACGGTTAATGCCGTGGTACTGGACACATCCACATTGTCTCAAAATCCATTTCAAATAGTAATATTTGTTGTTCAACATTGAAGGATCAAGTTTGGATATTTCATTCAAAACAGAGTCTGTCAAGTTATATAAACCTCTGCCCTCCATTTGAAAATTCTAAAACACAGCTTGCAGTACAATTGCTGCGTGAGTAGACGCAAAGCCACAAATGAACACATCATTGCTTTAATTTAGAAAGAGTCAAGTCCCAATGAGATCAGTAACAATCTTCTGATCCATGCTGCACTCTTGTATGACACTTCACTACAAAAACTATAGGTACAGTATCGTAAACAATAGTGTTTTTGTTAATAAGAGATTTGTAATGTAAGGAATACATGTGTAGCCAAAGGCATTTTAAGAATCAACACTTAAACTAAGCCAATTGAATTTAAAACGGCCCTGAGCTGAGCGTTCATTGAAAACTATCATGGAGTTCACCACAGGTGACACAGACAATAATCACTGTGAACTTCATTCATTACAAACAAGAAAGTGTTCCAGTCAAGTTTTTACTACGAAGTATTGCTCTTATGTTGAGTAATCAAATGAACTTTTATGTAAATCCAAGAGAAAATTGTATTTTTAAAAATCTGTGTAAGGGAGCTTAAGTGTTATTTCTTGGCAACATTGTCACAAAGAACAGCTCTGAATGATGTTGGAAACACCCTCAGCAGTAACAGAATCTGCAGTGACTGTCACAAAGTGCACTTGAGAGGAGTCAGACACTGAGCATGACCCTGCATGTACAAAAAAACCACAAACCGCATCAGAGCGCTCTCTATTGAGACATTCAGCTGTCATCTGCACCTATCCCCTCTTTCCCCACGACAAAGGCCAGGCCCCCAAAAGCAAACCTAACAGGACAGTTTACACCTGCAAAAAGGTCCTTCATAGGTCATCAGTGAAACAAAAGCATTCATGTCCATCTTAATGTTTTGTCAAACAGCAAAGCCCTCAGGAACGTAATGTGTGTTATTGTTCTGCTTTTTATTCAGGATTTAAAGGAAATTATTTCTAACATAGGCCATTCTGCTCAAGAAGGAAGCGTTCGGCAGTTTGCATTTCACAATGCAGCTGTCGTGCAGGCTCCCATAGGCCTACATGAATTATTAATGTATCAAGAGTGACAAAGAGGGTTTACAGATGACAGATGCTGCACATTGAAGCACAGTGAAATATTATGAGGCAGCCTAAGGCGGGACGATACGATTAGAGGCGATTAATCGATATGATTAACATGGCAAGGTGAGACTACAAACAGGATTCGATTTCTTTCATGTTCACAATGAAGGAGCGTACAGATCACCACATCAGAGCAGAGACGCACACACATCAAGACTTCTCTCCCTCACTTCTGCCTCTTCTCTAAATGCACCTGGATTGGATATCCACCTTTCACCTTTATTTTGCAATAGCCAAATAAAAAATACGCACCTCCCAAAGGAGAAAAAACTATGTACAATCTGTTAAAAGTTTATATAACAAATGTGTATGCATACGAATTGGGTAGATTTGGGAAATCAATCCGATTATTCGGGTCATGGTCACGGTCACGTCAAGAAAACGACCGAAAGTGGCAATTAAAAAACTAAAAGCCTAAAAACCTAAAAAAAACCTGGTAGATAAATAATAGCACATTTTAAACAAACAAAAACAAGAAAGAAAAAAAAAGAGTCGGGTATACGCTTCTGAAGAGATGTTTGACCCTGCAGTTGCTGGCACACGATAACGCCATGGTAGAAAGCCTTTTGATGTCCGGACCACATCGCGCACTCGCGGAGGAGCGTGGGAGACGCTCAGGCTCATTTTACATCTGTGTCAAGCTCCCACTCCCACATCCAGCCCGAGGTTGCAAATAAAACAACAGAGTCCATTTGATCAATATTTCTAAGGTTTTTAAATGCACGAATTTAAAAGTGCAAAGTACGCTAGTCACCACCAGCTGTCCAAACAAAGAATACAAGCCTTTAAAGAACACTTTCAAAATCAACAAGTAACACGTTTTCATGTTGTGCTTATAGGCAGCTTGTGCGCAAAAAGTAAACTGTTCAGGACAGGTTTATTGCCTCTACATAGATACATTGCGCAAATCTAGGTGACACGTTTCAACTAAAAGGTAGACTACATCGTACTTATAACACATGCTCAATGGCTTTTACTGTAGGCTATAGATGACTTAAGTAGACTACGTGTCCTCCGAATGGAGCCCGCGCTTTTTCTTGGTACAAATGATGCTTACCTTTAACGTGGGGTGTAGAGACCCATTTTGGCAGCCAGTGCGTGTGGTACCAGTTGATCAGCGCGCAACAGCTGAACACATGCTGAGCAGCATCTCTGTAGAAGCGCAACTGCAGCTGCGCTCGGTGGGACGGACACAGCTCAGAGCCCAGAGCTCAGAGCCTACAGCTCAGAGCGTGCATCTGTGAAGGAGGTGCACCTCTGGATCCTCATCAGAGGAAATGGAACATTACAGCCTACGCAAGGCGCTAACAACATTTAACGTTCTCCATCTTTTTAGGGAATTTGTTATTGTTTTTCATATATATATTTCATATATAAGATGGATGAGTTTAATGCCATATAGTGCGAAACTGCTGGGAGACAAGTACAGATAAACCACCTGGAAAATACATACTCAAATGAAATGTGCTTCGCCCACATATGGATTACACATGAAACAAAAAAAATGTCACCTTTAGGTCCCATTGAGATTCAGAAACTCTTTCACAAGAGAGGCCTGGCCAAGGCAGCAGCCAATATAATTGACAGTGCAAAAAAATCACAAGATATTACATTAATAAATAAAGCTGTCAAGAAAAAAAACAATTCTCAATCACCACTCTTAATTGATACTTTTGCAAATTGTCACAGCAGTTCAGAATTTTCTTAAGAATCAAAGGAAATTTTTGTTTGCTTTGTCTACCGCCTTTTCCACCTTTGTGAGCAAAAGTGATACTTGTGCAGCAGATGAAGTCATCTTTCTCAATGATGAGCAGCTCTCCCCTGTGCCCCGTGCAGCTGCTCCTTGGTCTCTCTGGTTTTCTGTAGCAGAGGCAGTCTGCAGCTGACAGATCAGTGCAGGCCAGGGGACAATTAGGAAAGCGTGGGGGAGACAGCTGGACCTGTTGCCAATTATTCTATGGCCAGGCAGACGGCACATACAGTCTAACAGGCGCTTACTGCGCTTATATTTTACAATTTTAAAAACATGTTTTATTGTAGCACAATAACAATAGCATTTTTTTATCATTTATTCAATATGTAACAAGAGGAATAAAAGAGAAGTGTCTCAGGTTGTGTGGGAGCAGGTGCTTTTTTAGAGTCCATTAGAAAGTGTCAGTAGAAAGGCCGTTTCAGAAGCATGCCCTGTAGCTGTTTGACCATGCTGTCTGGAGGCAGCATCAAACTCATCTTCCCTTTGTCGTCAGCCTCCAGCAGCTGTTCGATGTAGCAGGAGGAGCCCAGCAGGAGGTGCCCCGTGGCCTGCATAGAGAAGAGCGTCCAGCGCAAAGCCTCCCTGCAACACAAAGTTACAGTAATGCACAAACATTTTATTTTAGTGGGTCCTGGCCATAGACAGAGCCAAATATGAAAAATGTTACCAACAACATGCATTTAATCCTGATCACACGCCTCAAAACAAAAAGCAGCGATTACATAACCTGCCAAAATTAATCCCACTAAAATCAAGCTTTGTTTTCTCTGAACTGGCCATTTCATGGCCATGCATGCTTTACAAATGTTTTAAATCTCGTGAAAGAATGTAAATGTGGGACACACTACATACAAAAGACAACGTACTACTCACTTTAACATCTTTTTAGCAGCATAGCAGCGCAGATCATAGGAAACAGAATAGGCCCCATACAAAGTGGCCTTCACATTCAGACAACCGATAAAATCTGTGGGGTTGTTCTTGTAGAGGTCTAATGTGAGCTTGGCCACATCTGTCCGGTCCTGGTCACACTTTCTGAAATGAGTACAGGGGCCGCTCTGCAGAGACAGAAGTTAGAGTATAAGGGGAAAGCAAATTTGTGTTGTTTAAAAGCCGCAATGCACAAAATAACCTACTCCCAAGCACACTTCTTGTGTCATAATGATGAGAAAGTCTAATTATTTTTCTGCCATGGATATGATCTAGATTCACATGATAAAAAATTAGTGGTGACTAAATTCAAACAACATTCAAAACAAAACATCTACATTTTCTTCTGCTGATACCTGTACATTTATGAAACAAAGCCAGCGCCTTGAAAAAGGACAGCTCAAAGGATAAAGTTATTACTAAAACTTCTGTAATGACACCCTCTGGTGGCAAAGAGTTGGAAACACACTCACTAAAAGTGGGGTCCACTTCTGTCCTTTGTCCAAAACCATGAGAACAGTATTTAGAGGCAAAGTCTGAAAGAAATCGTCAGTGTCTATTTCTGTACCATCCTCCTCCAGCACCAGCTTACTCTCATCTGACACGTCCAGCGACTCTCTGACCTGCACAGAACACATGCAGCCTGTGGTCATTAGCTAAACAGAACAAGAGCTTGAAACCCTCCTCCAGACAGTTCTGCGTCACCTTGGGGAGCAGGTCCTCCAGTCTGTGTGCGGTGAGGCCCTTCTTCAGGCTGCGGTCAGCATTGGTGACCCTGAAGGGCTTGGGTTGTGGGGGCACTGTCAAACTTCTGGTCAGAAGAAGAGAAAAAAAAAGGTTTACTTCTGACAGTAGCCTATTTCTATTAGGTTGTTATAGATCTTCTTACTTGGAAATAGACGAAGGCGCAAGAATGCTGATGTACTTTGAAGCGTAATCCATCTTATACAAAAAATACACAATAAATACAATAAAAACAATAAATCAAACCACTAAGCGCAAACTGGTGGGTAGAAAAACAAAACTCCTACTTCTGAAAATCCTCTTTGGTCCTTTGTCATCCTGAGTCTTCTGCTCCGAGTGCTAAATTAGTCTGACTATGTAGACCAGGTTGTGACCACTTTGTTGCTATATCTTGCGCCACACAGCAGGTGAACTTTGCCCTCATGACTTTTGAGCTAGTTGTCATCTTTTAGCACCTCCCTGTGAGCTCATCCACTGACTCATCATTACAGCTGATCATATTAAGGAAAAGTACATCTGAGATAGGTGTGGAAAAGAATATGGTCCGAGATCATTTCATCTACATTAAAACAACATTACAGGCTACATTAAAACACTTTAGTTCTATGTTATGCAGGGCCGCAACTGCAAATATTTTGCTAATCAATTAATCAATTACTTGTGTGAAAGGACTGTGAATGAAACACAACTGTACCCAAAAATAACATCTTACTTTCATATAATAACTGCTAATCATAACTGCTTGTTATAAAACCTGTTCTCACAACTGTCATGGTTTGGAACTTATAGACCAGTTAACAATTATTTGATCACTAAACCAGATAAATAATTTCAATAATCAATTAGTTGCAATTAATCAACTCACTTGTTACAGCCCTAATGTTAATGTCAGGTTTTTTAAGTGAAGTGACAAATCATCCTAAAAATCCTGTTCTGATTCACCCTGATTTACCCTGATTAAACAAACAAGGGACTCTGATAACATCACGACATGCACACCATACACACAGGCCATTTAAGGTCGCCTTTAAGTCTCAGTAAACAGCAACAGCAAAGGAAGAAAACCGTCCCGTTTAATAAGTTGCCACCAATTTTCAAGTTGTTGTTTGTAAAGATTAACAAAGCCTTTTTTCAGTTGATAAATTTCCTCTGAATACTTTTTTTTGTCTGTCTGCACATCTACGGAAGAGTAAAAGGTTTATCTGGCTTGTGCAGTGCTGCCCTTTGTGATCAAGTGGATTTGGATTGTTTATTTATGCAAACGCTGGATTTCAGAGTCGTCTGTTTCAAGTGTGGATACATGAGTCCAGTCCATGAGTTGGAAAGCAAACATGTAAAAGAATTGTCGTTGAACGTGTTTGGGGGCTTCTTACCTCCAGTGTCTGCCCCTGCACCGCTCAGCTCCACGAGACAATCACCAGCACCTGCGGCGTTCAAGAGCAGGACCAGCGGGACGTGCACGCCAACACGTGACTGTGCGCGATCAACGTCTGCTTCTAATCAAACACCCACCGATGACTTGTTGTGCAGACGGAATTTTGTCCTTTCACAATATTTGTACATTCAGAAGGACTAACTGAGGAGCGTCTAGTTGGCTCTATTTGAACAAGGCCCGTGTGATCAACGAGGCCATCTAGTGGACAATTGTTGCAGCAGCAGGCTTATTCTGTCTTGAAACCTGGTATTTGTTGTGTTTTTTTAGAGTTGGGTGCAGTGAAAAAAAAAAGTTGTAGCATGAAGTCAAGAAAATGTAGCCACAATTCGGGGATTTTTAAAAACAGCCATAAAAAAGACTGAGACTGAATCGGATGCAGCACTGAACTCTGCTACAGGTTTGATTGACATGAAGTCTGCGTTCCAAATATTGATACATTTAATTAAAAATCAGTGTCCAGTTTTACCTTAACAAATTCATGCAAAATGGGCTGGGATTTTACTTACTTTTTATGAAAACATCTGTATAAAAGGGATTATTTTGACAAATCATCACCACCAGACCAACCAAAACAGCTGAAACTGATCATATGAAGTTTATTTATTTGGTTTATAGTGAATACCTTTAATTGATACATAAGATGTGCCTTGAGTGAGTGACCCATTTGACCAAACCACTGTGGTGCCCAATCTACCTGACTTCACCCTAGTCCTGCTTTTTTTTTCCCCTTTAAAGGTGCACTATGAATTTTCTATTGGATAGTATTGTTTTTGTTTTGCCTGGAAGGTTCCACAGTATGATATTAACTCATCTATCTTTCATTCATCCAGTCAAAGGAGTTTTTATTGTTTCATGCTTGTCTCCATGGAGATAATTGCATGATTTTATTCAATCTCCAGAATAGAACGTTTCATAACCTCCTAAGGCAAACTGTAGTGCTCCTTTAAGTAACATTTATTTACAGTGGGCAAGGAAAGTCAATGATAAAAGTAAGATAAAAGTTAAATCCAGGTCAGATTTTTATTCCACTCACTTTTCCTACATTTTGTGACCACGGCAGCTTCACAGATGAACCATGTGATATCAGCATCCATCTGAAAAATAGCTGCAACTTGTCAAACGGATCAAGCGTCAGAGAGTAAAGGCCCGAAGAAAGGGTCTGTTGAAGTCTGAGAGGTCAATATCCTGCTTGTGTCTTTGTCCTGTTATCAGACATCAATTCCCAGTGTGGTGACGCACGCTCATTTGGCCAAGACCTTTTCATTTGGGCTTTCATACATTATACAGAATAATGCATCCTATCAGCGCCAATGAATTAGGCTTGTGAAGGGGAAAACATATCAAGACGTCAGAGTTGAGTTGAACCACCTTTTGTTTCCAGACAACACAGAACAGAGATGAGTTGATGCTTCGGACGACAATGTAGTCCGTATTTTGCATTGTTTATTATAATTTTATTACTGACAGGTGCAGCCTAACAAAAACTGATGTACACTACACAGACAAGAAATGTACATAAAAAGAAAATAATATGTAGACCAGTCCACACATCAAATAAACATTGCACCTGATGTATTCAAATAGGACCAGTCAAAGTCTCTGGTCACATGACACTTTGTTATTTCAGATTAGAAATATGGCAAACAATGAATTTCTTAGACTTAAAATGGAGCTGCATTTAAAGTCAAACAATAGCTGTGATGAACCAATACAATTTTGTAACTTTTATTCAAGATTGCCTCAGCAAACCAGTCAGATGACCTCTACGGGCAAAACAAGTTAGTAATGTGGGTGAAGTGTTTTGCCCAGGGACACACAACAACAATTTATTGATTGGTTCGAATACTCACTTTATTTTCTAAATGTATTGGAATTCTCTGGTGATACTGAAATAGAATCATTAAAGTTATGTTTAACACATAACACATGTATTTCACCTCCTCCTTCCTATCCGAGCCATGAGCTGAGCATTGGCCGCTGCCTTGGTTCTCATGTCCTGGTTCTTGGCCAAGTCTATGAGCATGCTGAGGATGCTTGTGGGCACATCGAGAGACAGGGCGAAGCGTGATCCTTGCTGGGCTCGTTTGGGGGTAACCTGGGGGGGCATTCGGGGGGCTCGTATCTGCCGCAGCCCACTCTGGTGCTCTGCCTGAAGCAAAGAGTTGAGTACGCCACTGAGGCTGAGGACATTGACAGCAAAAAGGTCTCTCTGTGCACCCTGGTCCGCTCTCCTCTGGCTCTGCACCCGTCCGGACAGCAGCAGTGCCAAGCAGAGACACACAGCAGCACTGGTCATGGTCAAACCTGGAGGTCTGCCGGCACACAAGCACACAACACATTTGACTTGAATGGAAACACAAAATCTAATTAAATCCTGTCTGTATTTCTTTGGGGTAAATATAAAGAGGAGTAAAGCTGCTGTTATAGATGTTGGACTGACAGACAGGAGATTGTGCAGACGATTCCCATTTCAAAGTTGAAGCCAATATCACTAAAATGAGATCTCTGGACCTCTGGAGTTCAGGAGGAATGCATAGAAAAAGGCTAAAAATGTTATCAAATAAAGTAGTTTTGGTGTATGATATTGGTGCACCGCTGAATTGTTGGTTTGACTGATAAAATGAGAAATATAGCTTTCCAATGATGTTTGATAAGTTCCTTTTTGACACGATTGACAAAATGGAATAAATAAAGAAAGAATTCAAACATCTTAGGCATATATTTACATAAGCTAAAGTGATTAAGAGTATAATAATGATACTCACAGTAGGATGCAGTTGTTTGTTGTGTCAAAGCCGGACTCTAATAAGAGGTGGATCTTCTTCTTTATCTTGTAGACTTAGTAATGTATTAAGTGGCGGAGTGATGTGGTTCTCCTTCAGATGTTCACTTGTCCTTTTGTGCTATGTGCAGACTGAGACCCCACGGTTCATCTCTACATCTCTGCTCCCTCCTCTCGCTTCCTCATTTCCTCCCCACTCTTTGGCCTCTGTCTTCTTTTCTAAAAATAACATGATGATGATCACAATTGTTTTTCTGTAATGATTGTATTGTTTCGTATATTGTTTTGTAACAACATGGCATTGACGCTCATATGTTCAATGACAGGTAATAAGCTGGAGATGCTTTAACCTCAGTGTGATTATGGGCATAAGAATCATGAATGTCAGCATGAATGACTCTAGGTGACTATCTCCAGTCCAGAACCACAGCAGACTTTAGCGGCCTTAAGAGCTGGTGAAGGTTTGGGTGCTGACGGTGACATGGTCATCAGAGCACTTGGGACGGTGACCCCAAAACTGGAAGAGTGGGTACTGCAAATCCCAGGAAAACCATCAGACATCTCAGTCCAGAAAAGTGCAGTTCTGGAAACCATAAAGATACTGCCCAGAAACCTCAAAGTTGCCCGCTGAGGGTGAAAAGGGAATATAATAAGTATCTGTTTGAGATCTTGACCTTGCAACTAAACTTGTTGTCCTGCACGGCATCCTTCAGGCTTTGAAAGTCACTTCTAAATAAAATTGATTATATTGCAGAGACAAAGTCTACTTTGAGGGTAGACGTTAAGTAAACTCAATGTTCAAACTCTGCGACTAGGATACGGAATCAAGATAATATAAAAGACTGTTTATATGGAAAAACTTGCATTCTTATGCAACAATGACGTTTGAACGTCAAAGCAGGATGACGAGGGTTCAGCATTAAAGAAAGCTGCATGGAGGTCAACTCAGGAGCAAGGTCCAAGGAAAATACAACAATGCTAATGCTACCCTCATTTCCTGACCTCCAGGCCAGCCCATCAAGATATTAAACTCATCCAACTAATGACTACTACACATAGCACCCCACTACATATCTTAGGGCCTTAAGGCGAATATGAACCATCCCAGTTTCCCACAGACATACAAACATGCAGCTGTCATCCACGTACTATACACATATACCTGCAGTTTGCGTAACTGGAACTAATGGCAAACTGAGAAGTCACGTGACACCACATCGTAACATTCACTCACTAGATCGAGCCAATTAGATCGCACACATGAGGAACAGTGTTTAAAAAGGTCATAAAATAACATTACTCATTTTTAACAAATTAACATTTTTGTGAATTCTAATGGACTGACAATATCAAATATCAGAAAAGTACTTTAGAATAAAATAATATTCACAAGTAAATGTCAGAGTACTTTATTGACAGCTTCTGTATGTACAATAGTGGACAAATAATGTTACAGTCATAAATAAACTGTTCCTCCTGAAATGGTTTGATAGGTGAACGGTGACATTATAATCACATTTTCATCGACAAAAGACAAAAGAAACCTTGCTCTGCCTTACATAGAATTAATCGTCTAAAATGGAGTTTTACTATGTCCAGATGCCTTTAGAAATCGATTACAGGTTGTAGTTCAATGTATGACTTTTTTTCTGGCGTTTCCAGTAGAATTTTGGAATAGAAGGGAAGGAGAAGAACAGACTGAGCAAAACAATAAAACCTTTTAAAACCTAAGCCAGTACATAGCACTGCGAATTCTGTTGTAGTCTGGAAGCTGTTCAACTGGACCTTTTGAAAGTGAAAAAAAACGAAACAATTATAAACAAAATATGGTACAATTATCAAGATATTTTAGAATTACTAAGGACAACTTACCAACAGCTGCGATAGCCGGACACTTGTCATAGATATATTTGGTGCAGACGTCACGCACCATCTTGGGGGTCACAGCCTTAAAAAGAAAGATTTTGTTTAATCCCCGATGCAAGTCATTTTTTTGTTTATAGCCTTTTCTTTTAGTTTAGATCTTGTTTCTCTCGACAGGTCCAGAGTCAGAGGAGTAGTCTCTAACAGAGGTCTTCTGAGAGAGTTTTTATTTGCCCCTTCAAAATGGCCACTAAACGTATCAACAACTTCTAGTGGGCAAAGCTTAAGGGGAATAAATGATGTATATTCAACTAACAAGTTGCTGGTTGAATTAGCAACAGTCCATTATGTATATGTTTTTTAAAAAATGTAGCGAAGACAACTTACATCAATTCGAGCATCCCATTCTGCCAGAGGAATACGACGGCCATAGTTAAGAACGTGCCTTCCTATGTCATCACAAATTGGTGTTGTTCCTTCACACAAAAAAATGTAACCATTATTCAATCACTTAGTCATATTTCTTTTGATTCAACAAAGACAACTGACAAACCATTTAGTTGTCCAACCAGACTGGCCTTGAGAGAAATCTTCCCCCTTGTAACATCACTTTCTGTCACTGTGGTGCACAAGTTCATCCTGCAAAAAACAGGATCTATTAGCATCTATTGTACCCTTCTGTACCATTTCACATTCTCCTGCTCCACGTTTGTACTGACCAGGCATTCTGGGACCAGTGCATCATGTCCTCAATGTGGTGCTTGTCCGCCACAAAGTAGATGCCCAGCAGCCCGGTGTCGCTGTAGGAAGAGTGGAAGGCCTGGAAGCTGTGACACAAGTTCTCCTCCACAGACAGTCGAGCAAGACGGCTGCTCAGATTCTGAACAAGACAAAGGGCCACAAAGTTGTTATTAATTATACATAAAGAAAAACATAAGCATTGGAATATGCCATGGAGGGATGATTGCTTCATAGTTAAAATTATACGAAGTGCACAGAGAGCTGTCCTTTTAGTAATAAAAAAGTGATTATACAGAATTAAAAAGAAATAATAAAGCAAAAAGTTATTTACATTTAATTTTAATACGTTCTAGCACAAGAAAAAATAATTCTGTCAACTGGAGTAAAGTTTTCACTCATAAAAGCGTTGTCCAGTTGACAGAATTCAAATTTATTTTGCTTATGGAACCTTCCTAACCTTGCCCTGCCATATGAATTCTCGTGATATTTGTGAGTTCACATACTCTAGAGAATCCATCTGGATGGTCTCCCGCTGTTGGGTTTGAGCGGCCACTGTGTGCTGAACCCGTCACAGCGCTGCACTGTGGTTTGGGCGGACAAAACGACAAACCTAAACATACATAGCGACGCCGACGGGTGTACTCCGGCCAATTTCAACACATTTATGGACTATATTGCTTTTGAAAACGTGCACATAGAAGTGCTTTGTGAATTTAAGGACAAGGAAGAAGTCTGTGCTTTTCTCTCAACTTGTTACGCTTTTGCAACGCTGCGATCAAATGTTCATCATGACGTTGCGCATTTTCCCGATGGCTTTCGGCGAGAGCTTGCCCAGACTGATAATGTGTAGAACTAAAATCAGAGTGATTTTACATATCAAGCAGGCGTTCACCAGGTTCCTGGATGACTGAGAAAACACACTAGATTAAAGTTCTATTAGATTTAAGAAAATTAAGGATTTCACTGCTGTAAAAGTGTTTCTTATTCTGATTAGAGTCCTAACTTAATTGTATTTCAGTCTTGTTCCTCCCGACAGGTCCAGAGTCAGAGGTAAGACCACTGACCCAGGTTTAAGAGAGGACCATGATTTACCCCTCAATAATGGCCACAAAAGGCATTGAGAGCCTCAAGAGGGCAAAGCTTAAAGGGGATGCTATGATGAAAAACTTCTAAAAACTAAGTGCCCCATACAAACCTTTCCACCTCCATAGGTAAGGTCATAACTGCCGATGATTGCATTAGCCACCATCAGAGGAACAATGTCTGGACTGGTAGCACTGGCCCCTTCCACAGCAATGGCAATGTGAGCCAGAGGAAGGGCATCGTCGCGCATGCAAATCTACAAAAGAACGAAAGTCAGCAACACAGTAAGACGCCTAATGTTTCTGCCATAACCTGGATCTGATATAATCAAAAACCAAAGAACCACCTCAAAACATAGAAGCACCTTACCTCACTTCCAGTGAATCTGCAAGGCGAAAGAACTGGAGCAGCATCACCTTCATATTCAAATGACACTCCACTTAAGTGAGAATTTGCAAGTCCAACGAGCTCGTCATGACTTACTCCTGAATATTAAAACATTGATTAAATGTCTCGACAAACTGAGATTTCTCAGATGAAGTGAACTTACCTCCAGCGGCAGCCAGCACCATACGTGGAGCTTTGTAATGGCTGTTAATATAATCCACAAGATCCTGACGATTCAGGCTCCTGTGAAGAATCAAACATTAGACTCCGGAGCATGGCAACGAACATTTAAAGGAAATGTCATTTGACATTGATTCCAGATTTAAGTGGGAGGCATTAAATGATCAAAAAAGCCCAGAGTCATGGCCAGAAATAAATTAAAATCTAAAGTTAAAAAAAAAAAAAAAAAAAAACTTTGCTGATTTGCTTACAGGTCAGCAATAAATATAGGTGTGAATGAGAGCACTATTCCCCCATGGACTGCAATACGTTTTACCACGTACCTGGCATTGCTTGAGGGTCCCAGTACACTGTGTCCCAAAGGAGTGCCCTGGAAGGCTGTAGCATGGAGTAAGTCCAAGCAAACCTCTTGTAAGTTTCCTTCAACCTCTTCCAGCTCGCGGAGCACTGTGGCTCTCTGCTGCTCGATGTCAGCCTCGTTTAGTGAGCAGCTCTGCACAATATCAGCCAGCAATTCCACCGCTAGAGAGCACAACAATGAGAAGTGATTTTATTTGTTTTTTATACGTCTCATTTTTGATGAAAAATGGTATGAAATAAGTAAAACTTTGTGACAGCCTTTACCAATGGGCAAATCTTTGGACAGTGTTTTGATGTAGTACGCAGTGTGCTCCCTGGACGTGTATGCACTCAGGTGAGCACCCATAGACTCGATCTTCTGCTCCAGTGCCGACTGAGTGTGTTTTTTGGTTCCCTGTGACAACAGAGATTTATAAAAAGAGGTTTGGGGTAAAATGTAGATAAAGTAAAGCAATTTAATCATTTACCTTGAAAGCCATGTGCTCCAGGAAAAATCCAGCTCCATTGTTTCTTTCACTTTCATACCGGCTGCCAGCACCTATCCACAGTCCCACCTGTCATAGAAACAAGTTACTGTAACAGATTTCAGGACACCGTAAAGTTACTTGAGTCTCTAGAGATCTTACAGTGCAGGTGGCATGTCCTGTGTCCTCCGATGCAATCCTCAGGCCATTGTCCAGTGCGGTCAGTCTGGTCTCAGGGGCACCAACCAGACTTTGGGCATAACTTACAGACGCCTGTCCACGCCTCAGAGACAGAAGGATGGGCTTCAGAGGACAACACAAAATTATGAATGATAACCCCAAATTACATTTCTGAGTAGCTAATGGTAAGCTTTGCAGTTTGACATGTTATGCAAAGTGGTAAATTTAGGTGGAAAGAACTGCGATTAAAATGGGTTCTGTTAAATCTTAACCATTACAGCGTTTATTTTTTAATAAAGTCGACATTACGGTAACTAAACCCGACTGTTATGAAGCTAACGCTCTTAACATGTCACAACAAGAGGGCAAACGAGGACAGGTATCAAATGGGACAGCTAACAAAGTTACTTACCTTGTGAACAACAGAACACATGTCTAACAGCGAGTGCAGTCATTTTATCAAACAATAACTAAAGAAGACGAGACATCAAAAAGCTCTAAACTCTAATACGAGAGTTGACCTTGTGTTTGAGGGAGGCTAGCTAGCACAAACCGGCCGACTGTCGACTGAAGCTGCGCCCTTTACGTGTTACACAGTGATCTAAGCCATAGCTTACACAAATCATGTACTCTAAACGTTTATGTGAAGACGGAGGATGAGAGGCAATACTTACATTACGTGTTTTAGAAAGCACTCGACCCACAGTGCTCCCGATTCGGCACACGGACGACGCCATTTCTCTGCTCTAGCCGCAGCTCTGCCGCGAGGACGTGCGTGATGACGTACAGACGTTACTTCTCTGCCCACTTTTATCAGCGACTGAAAACTATCGCCTCCTAGAGGATTTAAGGCGTTGTTGTCACAGTATTTGTCCAGATTACAGTCTGTGGGGTCCAGATAGGCCTAAATAATTTATAAATAGCACAATGGACACAGATAATGAATTGTGTCAATACTGAATGCCCAATAATGTAATATTGTTATGGGTCATAACGATATGATTGAAACTTTCACCCACAATTGACTGTGCACAAGGTGGCCGTTGGTCTGTTTATTTTTAATAGCTCTATTATTATTATTATTACTATTATTATAGCTAGCTCAGTACTTCCTGTCCAGTTCATTTCTATGGGGTTTTCACCCACCAAAATGAATAAATACTGACAGATCCTGCAGTGAGTTGTGTTGGACGTCTCTTAACAAGAGTGGAATTTATAACAAACATCTTACCAAGAATAAAGTCTATCTTACCATTGAAAGCATGCTTCTCGTCCTCTACCTCCAGTCTGTAATAGCGAGGGAAAACAGCATTGGCGTTTGCGGAGGAAAACCAGTGCAAGTTCCGCAAGTTCATTCACAAGTCCACCTGAAAAAGTAAAAAAAAAAAAAATCTATTTTAGTAATTTGTTCAGATTCAGATTCCCACTAGGTACTATTTGTTACTTTGAGCAGATAAAAAAGCACATAGTGGACAGTAAAAGAGGCATTCTGGGGTCTGTAAATAGCCACAAATAAATCTAAAGTCTCACACAGAATTTATATTTAAAAGGCGAATGACAGTAGGAATAAAATATTTTGAGTACTTGTTTGAGGGGATGTATGTATGCCCACAAAATATACCTTGGTGGTGAAGCTGCTTGCTTTCTTGAAAAGATTCGTAATCTGAGTTTTCCGCAAGTCTTTGGGGTAGATGGCATTTTTTCGACTTGTCCAATAAAAATAAACCATTTCATTTCGCAGCATACGAGACTGGAAGATAAAAAACAATAATGCATTTCCAGATGGTTGTTTCTTTGCCATGTCTTTATTTACTTTGTGTTTACTCACCATAAGACTGCAGAGTGAATCCTGTTCTTTTTCATAGTCTACAGCATCTGAGAATAGAGGTAATATACATTTCACATTAAAGAGTCACAGGTGAAACTTTTTCTGTAATGCTGACCAAGTGACCATCACTGTCACTGCCATCAACATAGGTGGTGATAAGGGACGTTGTTGTAGTTTCTCGCTTGTGTCTATGGCGTTTAGGTCAAGGCATGTGCTGTTTAACCCATCCTCTGACCTTCAGTGCTTTTCTAACAATAGGAGCCCTAGACTGAGAAAGCCTTGTGTGCTTGAAAAATACAAATAGATTATCAACCAATGTCTGTTTTCCTGAGTATTTAAAGAATGTATTCTACCTTAACAGCATGATCCACTATTATTTTAGCTCATCTCAGTCTTTCTGGATCAATATAAGGCAGCACAGAACAGCAGGAGATCTTTATGTGCAGAGTCTGAGCTTAAAAATGAGAAATGCAAAATGTTCAAATTGCAAAGGTTGAGAGGTTGGTCATAAGTTGGAAATCGTGTTAGTTTACTTTGCTTGTCATCTTCAGGATTTGATTCTTTCATGACAAATACCATTCAAAACCAACTCTGATGGATCACTGCATCAATAGAGACAATTTAAGTTAGTTCTGTAATTTTACTTGAACGTTACCTAGTCATTGCCTATTGCCCTTTTTTCTGGCCTTATACATTTCTCAAAAACATTTTAAACACTTCAGTACATCAATATAATAAATACCTAATTTTATGCTATTTAAGAGTAGGCCTAAAAGTGTTTTTTGTTTTTCTTTTAATTGCAAAAGTAAAGTTGCATAGTTAGAGATCAAACCGAATTCTCATCTTCACTTGTCCGTTTAACAGTTAACAATTAACATCATTAACCAAAGTTAATTGAAGTCTAATGATGAATGTCCGCAATTATGACCTCATGATTGTTGCAGTGCCTAAGCTGTTTGTAGAATAAATAATAAGCAAACAAACGGCATGAGGTTTTTACTGTAGTGTTGGTTATACAGACTTAGCGTCAATCACTCGTCCCTCATCATTTGTGAGGATAATCTGATGATTCCTAAAAATTCAAAAGATAACGGTTATTTTTTACTGACGTAGTTTACAAAATACTTTAAAATGTCAGAAGTAGCTTACCACCAGATGTCTCTCTAGTTTCTACCTTTGCACTCCATTCCGAATTTAGAATGTTTTTGTTTACAAACTTTTAAAGGGTCTATTTTGCCCCCTATTCCCAAGCCCGTTAGCTGTTGCCGTAGTAACTTGGTAACTCTAATTTCATTTGCTGTGGTCATATTTACACGCAAATGGAAGATACACTTTACAAAAAATGTGTATTACAAGATAATTATCGTAAATTTGCCTTTTTCTTTTTTTTTTCAAAACACAGAAGTTGTTGACGTTATTGTACGTCACAGCGCCACGTGACTACTCGCGCGCTGCCAGAGGCTGCCAGGGGAAGGCTTAGCGGAAGCACTCGAGCGCTTTGGTGATATGACATAGCTCCATGCATAGCTCTAACTCTTTACATAAGTAACCAACCGAATAACTTTGCCTCAAATTTAGCTGCTGATTAAACGGTAAGAAATGGCAATTTGCTGACGTCAGACGAACCATAACAACAACCCTGTAATTTAAGACCTCTTTTAGCATTAGCTAATGTTGACATTATAGCCATAATTTCTTCGCTAATATTATGTATTGAGTATAGGTCACCAAAGTTGTGCCCACATGTGCGGAAGGACTGCGTGTACATTGGCTCCTGATGAGGTAAGCCGAGCCTGCTCGTACAGGAACAGAGGAGGACAGCGGAGACAGCCTCGCTGGAGGGATGGAGATGCTGACAAATACAGACCGTCCTACAACAAGAGTCCCCAGTCCAACAGCCCTGTGCTCCTGTCCCAAAGGCATTTCGACAAGGTACTAGCAATTACTGACTGAAACCCAGACATAAGAAAGCAAATCAATTCATGTTTCTTCTATTGAGCTCGCGATCGTGACATCACAAGTCAACAAGAAAAAACACATATTTGTATAAAGTCATATTTTCCCAAGCTGTTCCTACTGTTTATAACTTAGTTGTGATTGACTTTTGACATGTAATGGCTCAAATCAATTGTGATTGTGTCACTGTGATTTTACTTTAGTGTTATTAATTTCCACATCATTTGTCACTAGAGTGCTCCTGTTGATGAGTGTGTGTTGGCCTCAATGCGATGGGGCCTTGTACCAAGTTGGTTCAAAGAAAGTGACCCAAACAAAATGCAGTACAGCACCAACAACTGTCGCAGTGAGAATATACTAGAGAAGAAAACATATAAGGTACTTGCTAATACTATAGTTGTAATTCCAACGGCTCTTTTAATTGCTTTGTCGTCTTCCCAAAGGATCCTCTGTTAAAAGGACAGCGCTGTGTTATACTTGCTGATGGATTTTATGAGTGGAAGCGAGAAGCAAAAGACAAGCAGCCATTTTTTATTTACTTTCCTCAGAGTCCAGGGGTTGGATCAGAGCAAGTAACTGAAGATAAAAGCGAGTCTTCAGCTTCCAATGACCAGGAAAGGTCAAAGGAGACAATGTCTAATTACATTAAGGTTTGTGTCAATATTTCATTACATTTTACAACATTTATGCACACTAATGTAATATTGTCTTAGACAGGAAAGCACACTTCAGCTCTCTTAATTTAATTTTGCATTCCTTCATACTTGTCCTGTTTGGGTCCTGTTTTTAGCCCTTATGTGGACATGGTTTAGCACTGGTCTACTGCAGGTTTGATTTCTGATTTTGATGTGGTGTGTGGGCAAGTGAGAACACACCCTTAATGTCAGTGTTGGGGAGTAATGGAATACGTGTACTGCCGTTACGTATTCAGAATACATTTTTTTCATAACTTTATTCCGTTACAGTTACTATTTTTAAATGTGTTCGGAATACAGTTACTTTTCTAAAATCAAAGGAATACGTTGCATTTTTGTCAAATGTTGACATATCACTTTAAGGTTAATTTAGCTTGCAACAGATCGTTTTTCTGCATCCACATATTGACTTTCGCAAAACAGCGATGGAAACACTTGTTTCGATATAAAAGGGTCAAACATGGTGACTGTCTTGAAGAGACCTGTACGGGACTAATTTTTCAACCCGCTCCCGATTGATCCTGAGGCTTTTCTGACCGCTTCTTCCCGATCCACTCCGCATCTGCCCTCCCGAGAGATCCCTCGTCAGGAGCCGCCACAGGGTGCAGCATCTCTGCACGTGGAGAGAACAGTGCCTTATGACGCTCTGGATGTTTTAGTGCAGAGACAGCCTTTATCTTTAATAAAGCCTCATTTGCGTCACTAGATCAAGCCTATAATAATGTATAGGAACTGTTCTGGTGTGACCTCCTAATCTAAATCATATTTTTTTGGAAATGCCCTCAATGCAAAATTGTGTTTTTTCCACATTTGGAGCGGTTCGATACCGCGGTGAAGTTTCATGTTGGACGTTGGACATTCACCTCCGCAATTTCAGCGGGAGCTTCCACTGACTGTGCCCGGCCCGTTCTAACCAGGTGCAGGGAGCGGCCCTCAGAAGGACCGCTGGATGCGGTGGTTAGGGAGCGTCAATAAAATACTGTCTAAAAAAAGAGGGCTAGTATATTGAACAATACCTACCACACTCAGTCCAAACCAAGATACTATTATAATGATTCGTCTCCACGTACCACACGCACCTTTGGTTTTATATTTTAACAATTTATCGAATTTTAAGGAATATTTTCTTTCAAAAATTACTAATTTCTTTCAGTAGCTTATAAGTCAGGTGACTCAGAAAGAAAAATCAAAGTCATTATAGTTTTAACCCTTTGTGGAATTTTAAGGAATATTTTCCTTAAAAAAATCAAGGTTTTCTTTCAATAGCTTCTAAGTCAGGTGACTCAGAACTTCCAAACCAAGTTATTGTAATAGTATTAGTCTCCAGGTACCACACCTTTTGTTTTTTCCAATTTAATCCTTCATGGAATTTTAAGGAATGTTTTTGCTTCAAAATTCAAGGATTTTTTTCAATAGCTTCTAAGTCAGGTGACTCAGAAAGTCCAAACCAACTTATTATACTAGTATTAGTCTCTATTCATAATGCACACTATTTTGTTTTTCCAATTTAACGCTTTGTGGAATTTTAAGGAATATTTTACATAAAAAATCAAGGATCTTTTTCAATAGCTTCTGAAATAGGGGAATCTGAAAGTAAAATCAAAGTCATTATAGAGTACAGTGTATATATATATATATATATATATATATATATATATATATATATATGTATCCAGGTACCACGCACACCTTTTGTTTTTCCAATTTAACCTGGAATTTAAAGGAATATTTTCCTTCAAAAGTCAAGTTTTTTTCCCCAATAGTTTCTAAGTCAGGTGACTCAGAACTTCCATACCAAGTTATTATAATAGTATTAGTCTCCAGGTACCATGCACACCTTTTGTTTTTTCAATTACCCCTTTATGGAATTTTAAGGAACATTTCCCTTCAAAAATGGATGATTTCTTTCAATAGCTCCTAAGAAACAAAAAATCAATATTATAGTCGTCCTCTCATGAGCACAGGTTCACCATTGGCTGTTTAAAATTTAAGAATAAGCGAGCAGAGTGCTATTTTAAAAAGTATTCTAAGTACCGATATTCAGAATACACTACCTAAATTTGGTAATAGAACATTACAAAATACTTTTTAAACAATGTATTCTGTAATGGAATACATTCTCAAAGTATTCTTCCCATCACTGTTTAATGTAGACCTGTGTGCACACTCCTTTCTTATTTTCTGCAGAGCAGAGAAACAGAGGCTGAGTGGACTGGCTGGCGCTTACTGACTATGGCAGGTCTTTTTGACTGTTGGACACCTCCTGGAGGAGGTGAACCTCTTTACACATACACTGTAATCACAGTGAATGCTTCATCCAATCTAGACAGCATTCATGACAGGTTTGTATTTACATTGTAGGTCCTACAGAGTACAAGATTTTAGTCTTAAATTGTTTTTAAGTGTGAGATAAACAATACACACACCACAGACAGGAAAATCATTTGGCAGAGAAACAAAACGTTGTGAGCCAACAAACCTTGTTTCCTGTCTAGTGTAATGAGATTCTTGCTTTGATAACCCCAAACGTTCAAAACGATCAGAACATGTTGGATGAAAGTCAAAACTGTGTTATAATAATTTGTAAAATGTGGTTCAGTAGTGCAGCTAAAAGCTTTTAATCAGCAGAAAAAGTGTCCTGCTAACTGAAGCTAATGGGCAGAAGCTTCACCAATCCTCACAGCCCATAAATACTGACATACCTTGATCTACCCTCAACTTTTTCTCACATATTTTTACAGAATGCCAGCTATCCTTGATGGGGAGGAAGAAGTGAGAAAGTGGCTGGATTTTGGAGAGATAAAATGCTTGGATGCACTTAAACTGCTACAATCTAAAAATAGTTTGATTTATCACCCTGTGTCATCACTGGTCAATAATTCTCGCAATAACACAGCAGAGTGCCTTCAGCCAGTGTGTCTTGACAGCAAGAAGGTACTAAAAATGATCATGTTACTTTAACTGCTGCTGAAGAATTCTTTACAGGTTCCTGAGCGAAAACTATGTGGCATAAATTTCAGATAACTTATTTTCTCATTGATCTGTAGGAGCCTAAGCCGACGGCCAGCAGCAAGATGATGATGAGCTGGCTGAAGAGTGGAGCCCCACAAAAAAGAAAAGACATAGTTAAAAGCGGAAAGGAGCAAGAGGGCAAATCAAAAACAGAAGCCAAGAGTGTAGGGCTACTTGAGCAGTGGCTTCATGGGACAAGCAAGAAACCAAAATTACAGTAAAATGTAGTTTATATCTTAATAAACGATATTGTTTTGGAATGTTTAGTGATACATATTACCTTTTCTTAATAAAACACAAAAAACAAATTTTAAGACTTTTATTACCCTCATCACTTGAAACGCAGACATTTTATACAAGTAGATGCTATGCATTTATCATATTAATAGTATAATGATCAATGCCAGTACTTTTCCCCATTTTTTATTTTTTTATTTTACAGTATCTATGGTATCTATAATGAATTTCCAAGTTAACATAATACATACATACAGTGAAAGAAAAGTCAAGCACTTACATTGCCAACACAAGCATATGGCAGAGACGGATATGGAGACGCAGTTTGCTTCTCTAATTTAAAAATGATTAAGAGGTTTGCAAACATAAGAGGTCGACAGTAAAGTAACTACTGGTTAAATTAGTGCCAACTTTCACTTTATCCTCTCCCAATACATGCTCTCTTGATTGGTCTAAGTTGAATGATATACCACTTTTTCAGGGAGATGACATTGGCTTCACAAAACACTCAACCTGAGCTACAATTCTGTGTTTAGTGGCTCAAGACCAAGCAATTCTTTTCATATTGTAGTCAAGATAGTTAAGTGCAAAGAAAGTGAGTGAGACCTGAATGACAAACCTGATCTATAAACGTGTCAATCACATTGGGAGATAAATGCACCTTAAGCCCAATTATGTACTGATTCTATCTTACTGATTTATTTTAAAAAGGTGTGAGGTATGGTAACAAGTGTACATCATTGTGAAACAAGTTTAAGCCACAACACAAATGAGTATAATGAGAGGGCTGCAGTGTTTCCTCAATTCATCCAGCAGTGATGGGGTTGAGAGCGTGAAATCAACCACCACTACCAAAGAAAATATTGTTAAAATGACATTAGTAGAATAACTTTACTTATAAGCACATACATGAAAAGAGATGTTTAGATTATGCTTAGATGTAACACATTAAAGCATCAAAATAAAAGCAGTTAGAATCAATGTTATGCATGAAACTGAGGTTAGCCCAAACCACCACTGCTTTGAAAGTGAAACACTGGAAAGTCAAAAGCATCATACAAGCAAATGCCATATCTCCTCCAGGGGTCTTTGGGCTAAAGGACTCTTTTTCTAGAAAATGTATTTTGTGTAAGTGGATGCAGCATGTATTTGACTTTAGAGTAATATTCTCGATGACAAAGATGCTGCTTGTACTGTTGAGCATTAGGGGTTAACACAGTGGGCCATGGGAAAGGTAATATAGACAAGGCAAGACAGGGTTGTCAGGGTTGTCCCCAAAAGATCTTCTGAGTCCTCAGCAGCTGCAGGATTCTGATGAAGGCTTTGCACGGTCGTTTCTGTCCAGTTTAATCGGCTCTGGGAAATCAGGGTTGTACAGCTCCACTTCAGTCTCCTACAACAGTCATAAGGCAGAAAGTATTTTATAAATAACAAATGAGAACACAATAAAACCTAAATCATTTGGTGTTCCAGCCGTACCTGTTTAAGAGCATTACGTGCAATTGTCTGAAAGGCCTGCTCCACATTGATTGCTTCTTTAGCACTGGTTTCAAAATAAGGGATGTTGTTCTTGCTTTGACACCATGCCTGTGCTCTTTTAGTTGTTACCTGAAACCAAGTCACGATAACAGAACTCATTTATTAATTAATGTTATTGTTATTAAGATGATAGTATCTCTGTTGAAGTAACATTGTAGAAAGAAGGAACTGAAGGTGTTCCATTATTCACACCTGTCTGTTCTCCAAATCAATCTTGTTGCCCAACACCACAAAAGGAAAGTTTTCAGGGTCTCGTGGGCTGGCCTGGATCAAGAATTCGTCACGCCAGGAGTCAAGAGTCTTGAAGGTATTGGGTGCAGTCACATCGAACACCAGGACACAGCAGTCTGCTCCACGGTAGAATGCTACACCAAGGGACTGAAATCTCTCCTGACCGGCTGTGTCCCAAATCTAGCACAAACATAAGAGAACAACATTTATTGCACACAGTGTGAGAAAAATAGTAAAACAGGCAAACGTGTACAGTGCAACAGTACTGATACTTTTTAATAAAACTTAAGGCACTTGGACTACATGGACACAAACATGTCTCTGGGATTTTACTCTAATTGAAAAATGCATATACCTGCATTGTGACAAGTCTGTCATCCACCATCACTTCTTTTGTCAAGAAATCAGCACCTATTGTGGCTTTATACTGGTTGCTGAACTTCTTATTCACATACTGGTTCATCAAAGAGGTCTTCCCAACCCTAAGGACCACAAAACACAGCAAACTTTTAGTTTTTTAGTCTTGAGCCACACCACATGCTCTCATTTCACTCACCCAGAATCTCCAAGAATAATGACTTTCAGTAGTACTTTCTTCCGTGATGTCATCGTGTTTTAGCTGCAAAGAGAAAAGACTTCAATTAAACTTTTGTGTAAAACAGATTATGCAGCAAAAGCTTCATCAGATATGCCTGTGAAAAGGTTTGTGTTATGTCAAGTAACTATCTACATGCACAGTGCTGAAAGAGAAAGTAATATGACAAAGAGTCACAGGTGGGAAATGGATAGAAAAATTTATAATATCGCAATTGTTGTGATATTGACTTTTTATCTATTAAAAAACTACCCCAAAACGAGACAAAATGGTCTAGTGAAATCTTACAAACAATTTCTGCCCTTTTGTAGTTCATTTTATGGTCCATTCACATTTTGTGTGATACTTGAACCTCAACCAAGATATTCAAGTCACAGTTTAGCAGATTCCTGATGCTTTGTAAAAATATCTTCTGAATTTTGATGTCGAGACAACAAACCCCCACAATGATTTATAGTCTATCCCAGGGTAGCTGTGCCAACAATTGTGTCTTACCATCATCAGGTGAGGAGTGAATGAATAATATAATGTAATGCGTCTTTGAGTGTCCTAAAAGGTGCAATACAAATCATTATTTCTCTTAGTTAATAGTTAATATAGATAATGTTTCTCTTAATATTAGTTAATATTTCTCACCCCTACTTGTAAAACCCATCTAAATTATTACTGATAGTAGATATAAATATAGGAATACACTTTAGCACACTTTCAGAGAGGTCCTTGGAAATTATCGCCTATTAACCGAGACAATACCATAAACTATAAACTGATTGTCTAGATTTTTTTTTTTCAAAATATCCCACAATATTGCATTTATTGCTACTATCCTTTGGCCCTTCTAATTAAAACATCAGTGGTTCCTTGGATCCAATATCATGACAAATCATAGCTAAACTTTTATATGATCACCAAGTACATTGCATAACCATGGAGTAAAACCAGCTCATCATTTTTCCACCATTTACCTACACAACGTCTGAAAACACTGTAATAATAACTGAGCTGTAACGATCAAAGTCCAAACATGAGCTTTAAGTCATACTTGTGCTAGTGGTTGGAAAGCCCTGTAACAACACGTGACTGATAGAGGACTTTCGTTATGTTGGATGCTACATATGAACCTGTTCCCAATGACTACCAATGACTAAAATATAAGCAATGCTGTAAAAGCTGCATAACGCTGTGAGTGCAGCTCATAATCTGCGCCCCATGACACTGTGTCAGGGACTGGTCACATGGTTTGAACACAGGACTAACGGGACCATGACTTGGCAGCATGATTAGCCGCTGATATTCCAAATGTGTTGTAGATATTGTATTGTATTGTCCTCATCACAAAATACCACATCCTCCCAAACCAATGAATTGTGCTTTAAAACGGTAGCTATTTTATCTTTTGGTGCATCGTGAACAAATTAAAGCTTGAACAAAAAGGTACAAGATCGATACAGCAAGATTGTATTAATTTTTTCAGGCTTGAAGACATTAATGTATAGTACGCCTAACAACTACCAACTTACCCACATACTACTTTAACGATAACAAACATTGTGCAACACAAAGTGACACAAGTGGTTTAAGCTAACATTTTGTGTTGCTAACCGTTTGAAGAAAATACAGATCACACAATTAAACAGAATCTATGACTACAATAAAGACAAATCGGAAACAAAATTAACTGACACAAACCTGGGTGACAATCCTGAGGTAAAAACGTCAAATTTGGGTTTTTCTTATGCCTCTGATGAAAACGTTAGCTAACCGCAGGCTAGCTAACAGGCTAAATGCAATGGCAAACGTCTCCCGTAAGAAAACAACAAGTTTAATAGTTCAATCCAAAATAAATCTAAAAAACTAGTAACGAAACTGACGGTAGCGGTCAAATCTAACACTGCCACTCCCTAAATATTGCCCACTTCGGCAACAAATGAGATATGTGCTCTTCTTTGCCCCGTCTCGGTTGACGCTCGCTTTTTCTCTGAAGCTAATGTGCTACGAGCTAAGGCTTCACTTCCTCCAAAACAAGCTCTGTCGGGCCCTTGGACGTCACGCACTGGACACGCCCATAAATTGTTTGGACACGCCCGCTTTCAAGTCCTGTTTTACTACTTTACCATTTACTGGTACTTAGACTTTTTAACACTGTTTTTGTACAGACAGTGATAATGGGACTAAAGGCTTTGTCAGTGATTATTCAGAGTAGGATATTAATATTTTTTGGAGAGGGGCATCCAGTGCTCCAATATCGTCTTCACCTTCCAAGCCTTCTGTCGATCTCTAAGCCCGTGGTATTTTTCAAGTTTCTCGTGTTCATTTGTCCTGACTTGATATTGCTACACCAGTCACAACAGCTGTCCTTCAGTCCTGGCCACTCTGGCCATTGAAAGGATTTCTTGTTATCAGCCGCTTTTTTCACAAAAGTCTTATCAACATTCAATTAAATGTATCTTGTAGTGCCCAAAATCACAACAACAGTTGCTTCAATGGGCAACATTAGAAAAGCAGTTTAAACAAACAATGTTCTAAGGAATTTAGCAAATGGATAACGATCCTGGAGCATCCCCTGTCCTTGACCCAAAAACAGGGTATTTTGTAGTTTTTCCTTGCCGAGAATGAAAAAGGAGGAAAAGAGAAAGTTCATGGGTCATGAGATGAGGAGAGGCATCCAAAGTGCAGTCGTCACTAGAGCAGCTGCCACAGTGTCTGAAACAGTCTCCACTCCCCAACGGATGTGGAGAAGGAGAAAAACATGTGAACAGCAATGAACAGACTATAGGTGAACTAAATCTTAAATATTGTTGATGGGAAACTAGGAAGAACCAGAGGATACTGTTCAAGCTGCCATACTTCCCCCAGCAGAGATGCTCCTAGAAAACTGTGTTTTTTTATTTCTGTTCCTAACTGGTCTGACATATTTCAAAGAGGAAGGTTTTGAGCCTGGTCTTTTAAATGTGGAGATTGTGTCGGCCTCTTTAACATAAACAAGGAGATTCCAAAACACAGGAGCTTGGTAGCTAAACACTCTACCTCCTACTGTGCTTTTAGAGACACTGCGGACCAACAATACTACTACTACTATCACATCCAGCCAGTGAAAAAACAAAAATAAGCCAACTAGGTTAAGGTTTAAGGCAAAACATATTTGTTTAGTTTATGTTTGATTACCTCTCTCCACCAAGCATAGATTTCACCCAGAGATTCTCCACCCCTTCCATTTGACTCAACCATTTGTCATCTGCCAAGACCTGTGCAGGAACCTCTGGATCACATTACATTCAATAGTTTTACATTGAGCTTTATATTCTGGGTCACACAAGAATAGCAATGCTCTGATATGAGCTGAGATAAAGTATTTATTTGTCAGCCCTTTTCTTTTGATAGTTGTATTGTTTTGAATTGGAGGTTTTTGTCTTACCATACAAATCTTGAAATTGTTTTGTTTCACTCATAAAATAACCATTTGGGGATAGAAATGGGAAGAGACAGGAATAAACAGAAGTATATGGGCATGAGCATTTATTTTATTAGTTTCAACGACTTACACTTAGGTATGGAATAAGGTGAAGGTCTTTAAGTTTTTTTTCTACAGTTGTTACCAAATCTTTATGAAGAACCATACCAAGATATTTAAAACATTTCTGAAGCAACATTGTCCAAGGAGATTGATCAGTTTTATGTATTTTTTTGAATGTTCAAGGAAAAGTATCATCATGGTCAAGTCAGGTTTGTGGAGAAATATATATTCAGTTTGTATACAGACTTTGGACCAATACTATGCAGGAAATGCATCACATTGGGTATGTAAGTTTCTTACACGTATCAGGCTCTATCCCCTCAACTGTAACTCCACTGGTTGTTTTAGATTGTTTAATTCAAAAGCCTTACTCCTCTTTCTAGGGTTAGTGGGTCTGTCATGTGAACATTCATTTTTATTCCTCAATCTTGGACTATCGTAAACATCCCTATAATTCTCATTTATTTTACATTTGTTTAGTACCTTAAATAAGTACTGTAAGACCAAAACAAAACAAAATCAAAAGTTTTCTCATCATCCAAACAAGATTATTACAGCTTTGTTTTGCTGTTTTTGTATACGATTCATTATGTGTAAAGATGGCCTTATGTTGTCTTGGGTTTGTCATTTGTCTCATTATTGTGAATTAAATTTGGTAGTATTTGTTCTATTCTTTTAGATATCATTTAGGTGTATATAGTCCACGTTTAGTATCAAAGTATAAAAGACATCATAGTTTCTTTCCAACTCTGAGGAAACTGAGCTTTTTTTAAAAGCAAAGGAGTAAGTGTTTATTTTAAAGCTTTACACCACTTTGAGGGAAACCCATCACCCCCTGGAGACTTAGTATTTTTTAGTCCATAACTGTTTCAACTCCTAATTTTTATTATAGTATACAGATTTTGATAGTAATGTAGGCTTTCAGCACATAACCCCTATCTTTGCTGCTCTTCATTGGCTCCCAGTCCATTATAGAATTCATTTTAAGGTTTTGATGATTGTGTTTAAATGACTAATTTATATTTTAAGCATGCGAGCAAACATAATGTTTTTGATTTGCACAATTCATACACAACCTAATGTTTAACTGCTTACAATTATTAAGTGCTTTACAATCATTAAAATGCATTAAAATCCCAATAGAACTGCATAAAACCTGAGTAGGCAATAATATAAAATTACAAACCTAAACACAAAAACATAGCCTAAACGGTATCGGCATTTCTAGTCTAACACCAACCCCTAATTTGTTTGTTCCTGAACAAAAACTAAGTCCACACTGCCGAAACCCGGGATCGAACCAGGGACCTTTAGATCTTCAGTCTAACGCTCTCCCAACTGAGCTATTTCGGCGTACACTGTAGAAATAATAAGATGAATTTAAAATATTTTTGTACGTCCTGTATACAGACAATATTCCTATCATTTGATAGTCCTATACCTTAGCTGATTTATATTATTTTAAAATACGCAAACGTTATTCTTCATTGCTCATTTATTACATTGCTTAAAATGTGTTTATTTTTTTTACAGCGCGCACCCTTACGTCATCACGTTGTGTTGAATGAAGCGTCATCTTTCCGCTGTAGAGCGGTGCGGCGGCCTTTCACTGCTGCAGCTCTATAAACGCACCGTAGTTTTATTTCAGTCCACCTCTGCTATTTTTTGATTCAGATTCCAACAATGGATCTACAATTTTTTTGTACGTGCCTTTTGGTTGCACTGAGTGGAGTCTCGGCAGGTGGATTGGTGAATGAAGACGTGAAGAGGACAGTGGACCTGAGCACTCATTTGGCTAAGATCACAACGGAAATCGTGCTATCCAACCAGGGACACACTGCAGTCCAGAGCTTCATTCTGTCAGTGGAACCCGATCTGGCACCGCACCTCGCCTACATAGGAGCCTCGGTAAAGTTCGGATTTTCATAACATCTGGGCGTGATGATGGTGTCCGCATGTTAGCATTAGCATGCTAACTGCCTCATTGATTCCACATAGCACCCCGCGCACAACGCTTAAAGCACAGTGCTCAACTAATTTTAGGCTTTAATTTAAGTAGCGGTATGAGGAACGAAACAAGTTCTTCACCAATAACTGTTAAATGTGTATCCACATCATTGTGAGGTGGACGATACATTGTACAAGCTAATGTTGGGAGAGTGCGCTTGCAAAGCTCGTTAATTGTTTACCTTTGCAAAAGAGAATATGAACTTATGCACATTCATAATGAGATGCAAATCGTATAAATCACAAAACACAATCTAAACCTATTCAGTATATTCAAGGCACACATTTGCTTCCGCAGCTCGACACGCTCTGTCAGTGGCTGAATGACACGTATGCGCTGGGCAGCACTTCCGCATATGACTGCACGGATCTGCCGCCTTGTGCTTAAATTGAATGAATGAAATGCAGATTGCCTCATGTAGACATTTACGCATACATGTGACCATAACCATACCATACGAAATGTTAATGTTATTGCGATGTAAACTCCACTTTTATTTATAGTTAATCTTTTGTTTTTTGATTTGTGTTTTGGTAGGTAAAGGGAGATGAAGAGGATGATGGGTTACTGGAAATTCAGCAAAGTGATATACATGGCCACAGGTTGGTGCAAAATAAAAGTCAATACCTTTTGGGAAGAATACAGAATAATGTAATGCTTGTTGTTGCAGTGGGGATTTCTACAAGGTCCACCTATCATCCAGCCTGGCTCCTGGAGCTCAGCTGAAAGTAAAGGTGGAGATGACCTTCAGCCATGTCTTGAAGCCCTTCCCCACACACATCACACAGGCTGAAAGACAGCTGGTGGTTTTCCAGGGAAACCATTACCTGTATTCTCCATATCTTACTCGCTCCCAGACTACTCGTGTCCGTCTAGCCTCCAAGACTGTGGAGAGTTACACAAAGTTGGGAAATCCTAGCAAAAATGAGGAGATCATCGAATATGGACCGTTCCGAGATGTTCCTCCATATAGTGAGGTAGTTAAAAAATAAATCAATTTACTTATATTTATATGTAATGATATATCTGTGACTTCCTGTGTAGGACACAATGAAGATCCATTATGAAAACAACACACCTTTTCTCACCATCAGTAGCCTGACCCGCACTATTGAGGTATCTCACTGGGGCAACATTGCTGTAGAGGAGACCATTGATCTGAGGCACACTGGTGCTGTTCTCAAGGGAGCATTTTCTCGTTATGATTACCAACGCCAATCAGACAGTGGAATCTCCTCTGTTAAGTCCTTCAAGGTGATGGACATTTCTTTATGCACACATTTAATTTTTTAAATGTTGATGTTTTGTACAGTGATGTAATAAAACCTTCTTTCTGCAATAGACCATCCTTCCAGCTTCAGCCCAAGATGTGTACTATAGAGATGAGATCGGAAACATCTCCACCTCCCATCTGCAGGTGTTGGATGACTCTGTTGAGGTGGAAGTTAGGCCCCGCTTCCCTCTGTTTGGAGGATGGAAAACCCACTATGTGATTGGTTATAATCTCCCAAGTTATGAATACCTCTATACTCTGGGTGAGTCTGTTGGATGTAATATAATGAAATGAGGAAATTATAGAAACTGTACGGTACAAGATATAAAGTTGTTAATGTGTGACATGTTTGTTCTTAAGGTGATCAGTACGCACTGAAGATGAGATTGGTTGACCATGTATATGATGATCAAGTTATTGATTCACTCACAGTGAAAATAATTTTGCCAGAGGGTGCCAGGTTGGTGTTTGCAACAAATCATAAACTTTTTTTTTTCCTTCTAATTGACCGTAATTTCTGTCTGAACAGAAACATCCACATGGAGACACCTTACAAGATTGATCGTCTTCCAAATCAGCTCCATTACACTTATTTGGACACGTTTGGACGCCCAGTTTTGGTAGCTACCAAGGATAATCTGGTGGAACATCACATTCAGGATGTTGTGGTAAGATAAGAATCAAATAATTGTCTCGATTTCAATCGATGTTTTGAGCTGTAAACAAAACTACTTTGTCTGGAAGAAGGCTGCTGTTCTTAACATATTGTACTGCTGGAGAATATTTTACATAAAGCAATAAATGAATAGGTTGACAAACTGGTGGTGGGTGAGAAAGAAGTCAATTTGTCTGTAAGATTTCAATATAAGCTCAGTCTAAAGAATTTCTACTTCCATCTGTGCTTAGTAGAGGGTGATTAAGAGAGTTGATAGTTTAAAAATGTATAGTTTGTAAAATTTGTTTTTTCTCCACAGATTCATTATAATTTCAATAAGATCTTGATGCTACAAGAACCACTGCTCGTTGTCGGGGCCTTCTACATCCTCTTCTTTACAGTCATCATTTACGTACGCCTCGACTTTGCCATCACCAAGGTAACAATGTGACCTAATTTTGACTGCTGCACCTCATTAACATTTTATAATGTATGTATTTACTACTATTCTACTTTCACCAGGATCCTGCTGCAGAGGTGCGCATGAAGGTAGCATCTATCACTGAGCAGGTGCTGACCCTGGTCAACAAACGCCTTGGCCTGTACCGGCACATGGATGAGGTAGTGAACCGCTACAAGCAATCACGAGACACTGGCGCGCTCAACAGTGGAAGGAAAACCCTAGAAGCAGACCACCGCACCCTGACCAATGACATCAGTTCTCTGCAGGCTCGGCTCAAAGCTGAAGGCTCAGACCTGGCAGAGAAGGTAATTGATGCCATATATAAAAACCCTGTGAGCTTTTGAAACCCTAATTTATTCACTGTTTTGTGTTAATTTGATAAAATATTATGTATATGTCTATATCCAGAGGGATTTACAACTTTTCACAATAACAAATCACTGTATCACTGTAGTACTAAGCTTTAACTTGTTTCTCCTGTAACCTATTGATAATTTTGTACCCCCCCCAGGTTGGAGAGGTGCAGAAATTGGATGGCCAAGTGAAGGAGCTGGTGTGTCGATCATGTCAGGAAGCCGAGAGGCTGGTTGCTGGTAAAGTTAAGAAAGAAGCCTACATTGAGAGTGACAAGAACCTGAACAGTAAGAGGCAGGAGCTTGTGGGTCGTATTGACAGTCTGCTGGATGCACTTTAAAGTGCTCCACTACCACATAGCATTCATTTACCTGATTTGTCAGAAAAATGTGTCAAGTCAAAGTCATTTACTTCTGAAATAAGAACATTTCCATTCAGGGTTCAGGTTAGTAATTAACTTGACTATTTGCTTTCTTACAGCAGCTATAAAAAATATTCTGCCTACATGTCCCTGCATTAGTAGCAGTCACAGTTATTTTCATCTTGACATGTGAACCATTTTTTCACTTTGGGATTTGGAGAATGGGGGGGGGGTGATTGTAATTACTGAAGGTTCTACATGTTAAGTCCTATGTCTTCTCTCACATCGCTTATGGTTACAACCTAGTGAATATAATGAATTTATGGCTTCTTTGGCACTTACTGTTTTTTCTATGCATCTGGTTAGTGAGTTTTTTTAATGCCCAAAATCTATTGCTTTTTTTTTTTATATCGTTTACTTGTTTTGTACCTCTTTTATGACAATGAGATTAGTGGACATGATATGATGTGTCATGTGACTTGAGATTGGTGTAAAACTGAAAATAAGTTGAATGTGAGAAAAGACATGGGCCATTATTGTAGTCTTGTTTTTGGCATGGGAATTTTGAAATAAAACTTTTTGAAACAATTACATTGTTATCCATACTTTATCTTGTGTATACGTTGTGCATACAGTATTGGAAGAACAACTAATTTAGTTTTCCACTGGAGGCGCTGTTGAACTAACTAGATTGCAGTTACAGTTGATGGAGGAGTTCTACTTAACCCTGTAATTGCAGAGATGATTTCAATCAAAAGAGTAGTATGTGCTTTGTGTCATTTTTTGATCCTGCAAAGGGACTTTCCAGAGCATTGTTGCACAGTTCTGCTGAAACACCCTACATAATGATTACACCCACAGTCAACCTGCCAGCACCACCAGGCCTCACCAGGGGTCATATTGAGGTCAGACCTTTCCCTGTGAGGTCACCAGGGGTCTTGGCAAGTCATTTCCTGTCCCGTAGAAGCAGACCCATTCCGCACACAATGATAAAGTTCACATATTGTGTATGTGCTATACAACATTCATTCTGAAAATACACAGCAGTGGAAAGCAAAGACAATGTCTGTTAGTGCTGATGGTCTATGTGCTACACAATGGCATTTCTCTTTGGGCAAAGGGCTACATCAGAGAAAAACCTATGCACATGTATCCTGTTATCATTTGTGTGCAAATGTTGTATAGTTGGGTGAACAAATAAATTGCCATAATTCCAGTAAGAAAGTTGAGCTGAAATTTAAAGGCCCACTATGTAACTTCTGGTGGAAAGTCCACCATCTGATTGTCTTCATAGAGATGTTATAGCTTTGTGTATTTCACATTATAGCATGAAACTTATCTGTCACAATTGGAGACGAGATGGTGAAGGTCAAGTCACAGATTGGATCTGGGGAATAGGTGACCCCCGCTTAGTAAAAATGTACGTTTTTCAAGGCTATTTGATTTCGAAATCAAATTATGTCTATCCCCTATCAGCCTTGTTTACCAGTGAGAGTGTACTTTTTGTGGTCTTTTCAAGTGCGAAGACTTTTCACATCTTGGCTTGATCCAGGATGTGATTACCCGTCAAAGAAGGATTGCGGTTTATCTGTTGGCTAAATACTGTTTAAACCGGAATTCATGTGCAGCCCTGTATCCTGATGTGGCTAACTGTGCGTGTCATAGGAAGATGAGAAGCTGGTGCAGACTGCTGGACTGGTTGGGCCATGTGGTTGAGCTGTCATGGGACCCCTCCTCCTCTTACTTGATTATTATCTCCCTTTGTTGAAGTATATAGTAATAATGCAGAGAGTGTTTCTTCTTTATCTGCCAGAAGTAATGAATATGCAGAAAGGGTGGAGTCAAACCAGGTATGAACTGAAGGGGTAATCCGGCAGTCCCATGTTGTGTGATGCGGTGGTGATTGATTACATTGAGGTTTCACCTGTGTCGCACTGCCTCTTAATCTCCCTGGCTCTAAAACACGACGAGCGAGAGGCACAAGTCACTAGTCGGAGGACAATATCCTGCTCAGAAGACCCCTCCTGGCACCAGCTCATAAATCACCCCGACAGAGTCACCACCCTCACTGTCACTGCGTTATTATTATGCACCAAAACTCACCACGCCGCACTCACTCATTAAGTTACCCCTAAGTCAAAAAGGATACAATTGAAAAAGAAAAAAAAGTTGCAGTCAGGTACAACTTTGATGCATGACTTCCTTTGGCTCAGCTTAAAAAGACTACCTTCCACAAGAGCGACTCTGTCTTTCTGCCATTCCTCACTGACAGGCTGGTGTTGGCATGGAGGGAGGAGACGGGGGGTGAGAGGCAGAGGTGAGGGATGAGGATTCAAATCCCAAACGTGGTGTCTGGTGCAGGTGGCAGGTGTGATGGGGCAGGCGGTAGAAGTGTGAGGGCCGGCCGAGGTAGGACAAAGCAGTGACTGTAGGACCCTTCACAGCTGCAGGAGGCGGGGAAGGTCCTGGCTGAAGGATAAGGTGGTCGGGCGGATGGTCAAATGCAGGGGAGAAGGACAGCATGGCAAGTGCAGAGATAAAGAGAGGACTTCAAACAAGGGTTTGAGACATCGGGTGCTGCGTGTGGAGAGATGCATTTTTGAGTGAGAGGCTGAGGGCAGGTGGGATGTGTGGACTGCAAAATGCAACTGGTATTGGTTAAAAATGTTCCATACCAGTTAATCTTATATTTTATTGATTTTATATGTGGTGTGGAAAGTTTTATTAATAAAGCTGCAATACATACCACAATTACATTGATAATGCCCGTCCTGTTTTATACAAATTATATCTGTAAATTTGGTGATAGTTGCAAATTTGCTTTGGAATCAGCACTGTAAGTTCAAGGCTATACCATTGTTATAATACTAATTGACGCAAGTAATGGTTTGAATTTGTTGTTGATTTTGATTTGAAGGCTCCAGTAGACAACCAGGTTATTTCAAATTTAGAAAGAATGTAATATTGATTAGTACAAAATTTACATTGTGGTCAATGCCCAATCTCATCAGATCTCGGACGATAAGCAGGTGGGGCCTGGTCAGTACTTGGATGGGAGGCCACTGGAACACCAGGTGGCACAGTGGGACGACCGGAGGAGGAAACATTGTTGTGTCTTTAGGCAAGACACTTTACCCACATTGCGTGACTGATAGGTGGTAGTCGGAGGGGCCGATGGTGCAGATTGGCAGCCTCGCTTCCGTCAGTCTGCCACAGGGCCGCTGTGGCTACAATAGTAGCATACCACCATCAACTATGGAGTAAATGAATAATGCCTTTGAGTGTCCTGAACAGCGTTATATAAGTATAATGCATTATTAGTCTTATGAATTTGATTTGGACATTACTATCATTAAAACAAGAAAATATAGCAATATAATATAGCAAAAGTATAGCAATAACCAATAATACATACAAGCAAACATATATATTCTTATCAACTGAAGAAACACCATTACAGAATTTAAGGGATAATCCAGAGTTTGAGCCGAGGTTTAGGGGTATTTGAAACAAAAAGGCTGGTAACCACTGCTGTGGACCATGAGAAATTATGTCAACAAAAGACATGAAATAAAGCATTCATCTCTTTAATAGCAGCAATATTTACCGATAAGTGTGTGGTTGATATGAAGACAGATGTGAAGTTGGTATTTGATCTTAAAAAAAAAAGTATTCTTATCACAATTTTTCTTTAGTGCTTTTTGAAACATTGTACAGTAGGCCTGCATTCACATAAGCATAGAACCATGCACTCGCCACCTCTGTACACCGCTGTCTAAATCTCTGCATGGATTTGTATCAGCAAGACAGTAATCCCTTCCCCTGCCGCTGCTGTGTGTGACTGTCCACAGCTCCCACTAAGACCCACTCGTTTCTGCCACATGGCGCTCCTTCAAAGCACTGATGGTCATGCCTCAGGGGGGAGGTTTTGCCAAAAAATGTGCCCATGTGGTTCTTCCCCGTCCCTCAGCGCAAAGGATCCACAGCACATCAAAGTGGTGAGTGGTACTTCAGACTATCATCCTGGATCACATAAAACAAGGCTGCTCTTTCTGCACACATAGTCCTGTAACACACATTTCCTACTTTTTCCATTGGAGTTGGTTAGAGTGACAGGGGCACTTCCCATTGGCTGTGAGAATGGCCCTCTCCTTCCCAGGGCAGCCAATTTCCCCTACTACAGAGCTGATAGGAAACTTTGATTGTCCACTGAGCTCCAAGAGACAAAGAGATTTTTCCTCTTTCAATCCACATATCAATCCATCACATCTCTACCTACAATCTCTACTTCCTCTGTCTGCAAATGGCCAAAATGTTCCAAATTCCACAATGGGCTACTGATTTCAGTCCTCTAAATTGGTATTGGCTTCTTTGATGGGCAAGATGTTTCCCTCTGTTGGTGACGTCTGCATTCTGGCAGTGCGTTGAAGTAGCATGTGACCACCAAGCTACAATAACCAACACCACTTTGATAATATTCAGAATGAATTTGATGCAGTGCACTCGGCAAATAGGTAAACAGAGGAGGAAAGGACACTGCACATATAACAACACATAAGCATATGGAAAAAGCCTTAAAAACCTACAGGAAACAGCTTTCTCGCAGCATGTGCCAAAAGCTGACCCTCCCTAAACGCACTTCCTGTCAAAGGTTCTCTAACTTTCTGTACGATTCCCTGCGTGCCGCGTTCCCTCCCTCTTTGGACTTTGTAGACTTTAACACAGACATTCTTCCAATGATTAAGCTGCCAGCTTTTTCTCAATGCAATCGCCAGAGGTCGCTACATATCAGTAAAAGACTTCCAAGTAGATGGCCCGGTCCTTGCTGACAGAAGACCAGTCCCCTGACGGCCCTGATTTAAATTACTACCTGTGAAAACAAAAAACGCGCTGTTATTGGCTTAATGATAACCTACTGAATAAAATGGCATGCATGTTTATGAATACGCATTCGTTGCACATTTAGGGGCGCGGGTTTGGTGACATTGCGCATGACCTTTTCGGAAAAAAAGAGCTAATCCAAGCTATAATAGACTCCGGGCCCGATATGGAAAACTGCTGCTGCGTTATCTTAGTTGTCTAGGAGACCATCAGCGCACCGGCCCGGTGGAGATGCCGCGGTATTAAAGGGAGAGCGCGTGCCCGTGTGTGTGCGCGTGTGGCCTATTGGCAATGTTTTATTTTCTTTTTGTATAAATATTTTGGCACTCATAAGAGGCACTCATAAATATTGCATCATGGTCCATGACCGGTTATAAATCGTTGTTTCAGGCGCATTTGACCAGCAACTATTCTCTCGTACGTGAACGAATAGACTATTACAAAAGGCCAGCTTCGGCCTGCACAAGGTCACGCAACATGACTGGCAAGTTTGCCAGGCCTTCGGTCAGTTGTAAGTAAAGTCAGTCTCCAGGCAGCATAGATATGCGCAGAGGAACGAGCCGCGAGTTGGACCTGTAGCTCCTTCACTTTCTGCTAGGCCACTGACCTCTCAATAACGTGTCACTTACTGTAAAGATAATTATAGAATAGGTTATGGCTTGTTACGAATAAAATAAACCTTTAAATCTGATTTGTAAAAATAATTTCGTATCAAATTAGGCCTATAGGCTATATCCGGTGGCACTGTCTTTATTGTAGCCTATACAAGTTGAATATAATGATATTTATAATGCATGTACATGTTCCAAGAGGGTAAAGTGAAAAATGAAGCCAATCTGAAGCAAGAGCAGCAGTGGGACTAATCATCCCGATAAGCATCGTACCCTGGTGATGTATGTTTAATATAGCTTGTATTGATATGTAAAGTGTGGCTATCCATGTGGGCCAATAACCTGCCTCTAACGCCACACATGCTTCTGCTTGGCTGTCCCGGTGCAACATAAGGCGTGTAAATATTTCTCATTCCCTGCGCCTATCTGTCTCTATCAACCTGCGGGATCTCCCTCACAAATGATGCATTAGATGCATTGAATGTATTTGTTGTGCAAGTTTGAAAAGGCGGTGATAATCTGGGAGAGAGAGATAAGGAACACCAATTTATTCAGCAGCACTTTGGAGCCCGCTCGCAGCCTCGGTCGCTGCTGACACCCCCAGCAGTTTGCTGATAACGATTAGGCCATTTATTATCTTCACACACAACAAAGATTGCGTGAAGCCGATGAAATATTACCCCTGGTAATAATCACAAGAGAAGGGCCATCTAATGCGGTGTGCATAAAGCCTAGAGAATGTCCTGCAAGAAAATTAGGCTACACACTGTCCCGAGTGGAACATTTGCAATTTTGCAATTAAAAGTTAATAATAATAATAATAATAATAATAATAATAATAATAACAACAACAATAATAATAACTTATAAAACGTGTAAAATTTGGTGAAGAAATAACACAATTTACAAAAAAAACTAACAGTCCTAATAATTTATTATTAACTAATATTAACTAATAGCCAGGATATTCCTTTGAATTCGCTTAAATTGTGGGTTTCAAAAGTGCCCCAATACATAATTTAAGCCTTACAGTCTTAGTTCAAGGAGTGCAGTAGCTGTATTGTCATTTATTCACATAGCCCAGGCTACAGTCAACGGCAAAATAAAACTGTATAGGCTCATAAATATATACAACGTTTAAAGATGCAGGATTTAATTTTGTGTTAATCAAATATAAGGGACTATATTTTATTGCACCCTATAAAGTGCACTCAATACTACAAATAAGCTAACTCAATGTATGCACATTGTTATAAGCGCTTGGTTATTTGTGGCCAGCTCATGAGTGTAAGATATTTAAATTTGACACGTTGAGTCGTTGACACTGACGCAGCCTCAGATGACGTCCTGTTTCTTCTTCTGTGCTGTGCGTGCGCGTGTGCACTCTAGGGAACCCAAACCTCGACGTGCACAGGTCCTCGCGCTTGCACCTGCTGAACGGGAGCGGCGCGCACGAGGACTGCTCGCGTGCAGGAGATTTAGAGGCTTTGCATGTTTTACAAAGTTGTTTTGGTGTGAGGAACACAAAGCACAGAACGCATCTAAAAGAGATGTATCCACTGGGGTCTTTAACACATTTAATGCGGAGGCAGGAGATTTCTGACACAAAGCAGCACCTCATTAAGTCATTTGGGACTTTGAGCACAGACGCGAGCAAAAACTCGGTACACATTTTATAGACAAATATAGCTTGAAGTTCTTCTGTGTAAAACTGCGCCACTGTTTATACACTGCACTGTTGCCCTTTTGGGAAACTCTTTTAGAGTAAAAACAAATAAATAAATAACTCGTAGAACTTGATCCAAAGCACTTATACAACATTAATAAAGGGAAGAAATAACACGGGGTGTTAGTATTATTACTAGGACTAGGACCCGGAAGCGAGGGTGTGCATGGGCTGACGTGCCATTACGTCCACTGTCCTTCATTCCTGCTCATGGAGCCACAGAAGTTTGTGCACAAATCCACAGAGAGCTACAGCGAGGGGAGGCGCAAATACTGCAGAGTGTAAGACTAAGAGGACGAACGGCACTGTGCTTTTCGACTCCAGTGTCTCGGTTGCCTCTTTCAATCGCTGCCTGTTATAGGGAATTATCGCAGTTGTATTATTATTATTATTGCTATTATTTTTTACTATTTAAGGACCCAGGAAAATAGATTAGTGCATCGACTGGACCGATGGGTCATTGGTTTGAAAGGTATAGCGCAACTCTGCTCAGACAGACAGACAGCCAGCAGGTAAGTCATTGATATTACAGAAATAATATTCCATACCTCAAACAACTTAGGTATTCCACAATTCATTGTTTGAATGACGCTTATAACTGCAAACAATCTATTTCTTAATTTGAGTACAAAGGCGCACCATTGGCTCGGTTACTGTAAACGGCGTGGAACAGAACATTTAAACGATGCTGTGAATTATATATGGTGCGTAAACATAGGCTTCAATTTTTGATGCGCTACTTAATTCTATAGGCTACTGTCATTGATTCATGTGTCATGTGTATTTGGTTGTGAATGAATGGCATTTGCAAACATTTATCCGTTTATGTCTTTGTATTCACCAGTTACGAAGGATTATAGTATACAAATGTATAATCCCAGAGCTACACTAAAACAGCCCCTGCACAGCAGCTGTTTAAGGTCGCCGTGGGCAAGGTGCACTATTCCTGAAAAAGGGTCGATCGCAAAATGGATTAGTGTATCATCAGCGTGATATTAGAGAGAACAAAGTATTCAATTGACACGCTTTAAAATGCATAATGACTTTGAGCAGACCTCTTTCATCAGCAGAAAGAGCAATCACGCCAGTACAATAGAGAAGCTGAGGCAGGGGCGACGAGGGTCTACTGGCACACACTGGAGCCTATGCATGAGACATTGTATTTTATACAGCGTACCTGTATATACAAGTATTCCCTGTCCAATAATGACTGTAATAGATTAAAATAAAAAAATACATTTAGAAAAAAATGCATTTGAAATTTCCCCCTAAAATTTAGTGGTTATACACTTTTTCCTCTTTTTGATAACATTGTTTTTCCTCAAACCCATTTAAAGTTTGTGTTGGCCAATATGGCTGCAAAACCCGGATCTGTTCTCAAATATTATTTCTATTGTAACAGATCTTAGCCAGGAATGAGTGGTGTTGTCATAAGCCATCCAGACCCTTGTGCGTCTGGGGATGCTGTGTTCATATAAAGCTCCCATTGCCCATACTTGATCTAATTCGCCGGTAGTAAAAAGGGCAATAATGCGTGAACTGGTTTGTGTCATCCTTTAGCTGAGCCTCCAAAGCCACACACTGCTCTTAGTCACACACCTCCACTGTGGATATTGATGGATGGCCATGCCCAATGGGAACAAACAGGTAGATAAAGCCTTACCCATTTAATAACAGCATAAATCAGAATGATAATCTTGTTCATTATCATCTACAGCTACACACAATTCTGAAGCCTCCCCATCTTTGGTATGGCATCCTTGTGTAAAACAATACAGCCGTGCCCTTGAAAAAGCATCATCTCTCCCCCCCGTCCAATTCCTACCACACTGCAATCTTTTGTTTTATAGCAGATACAAATGGGATTAATGAAGGTATGAATTACACACAGCTAAATCCTGCTGAGTAATCCATCTGGCAAACAGGCAACCAACAATGAGCATGCTGCAGCTCTTTACACTCAAAGACTGACCTCCCAAACACTGCTATCTTCTATCGTTGCCTGCACCTTTATCAAGTTGTACAATTAGCCTAAATCTTTTTGAAATCCAAAAAGTAAAATCAACCAACTAATGTGTGCACACCAGTGTTGTAAAATGTGTGGTCTACTGCTGTTTTTTGCATCAAAGTGAGCCCGCTGCATTTGTCATCAAAAGTGAGAATGCATTTAAACATTTGAACTGGTTTAATGGCTTTATAAAGTTTTCACTAGCTGTACTCCCAGTGGAATATTTGCCACCACTCGGCTGCTTCATATGCACTAAATTGTTGAATTTAGCTCCTCGACTCGATGTTTCTTGTGTCCTTTTGGCAATAAGCCAGTGATTTAAGAACTGATGACTGACACGCAGTTGCAGTGCGCTTTTATCATCAGATCACAGGCTCGGGTAAGTTATGACTTTAAAAAAGTGGGTTGGTTGAAATAACGAAGCCTAACGCCTGACATCTTCCCCAAATATCAACCCCCACGTGACACAGGTGATGTCAGGCCCCGGCGTCACCCTGTCGGAGAGTCCAGTCTCTGACCCACCTTCAATTATTCTGAGTAACACACAAACAGTCAAGCGCCAACTCTGCGTGGCAGCTTTACGCACGCATTTTTTGGGTAAACTTATAACCTTTTACGCATTAGCAGCAGCGGTGGAAAAGCCTATCGCCACAACATTAGCCAAACAAGATTTTTTTTCTATTGTTGTTCTAAATACAAAAACTATTTTTGTTAATTTGATAGGCAAAACTAGCCATATATAGGGTAAGTAGCCAATATGTTAGAACATGTTTACAAACTTAAAAGTTGATAGTGGGCTACAGTTAAGGCGAGGTTGTCACTAAATAAGAGGACAGGCAAAGGCCTTGTACCCATTCCGGTGCCATCAGGTAAGAAAGAGGCGCCATTAGTATGCAAACTGTTTGATTGGGTTGTCCCCGAGACAAAACCACTGTTTTCACAAGAGGAATGCCTTCTTACTAATTAAAGACAATTAGGCGCAGCCAACAATGGGCTCAATTTGGGGGTCATAAATCGACTCCTCCTCTGTAGGTTTTAGAAGTGTTGAAGTCGCTGTTTATTTACATAACACCAGTCTGCGAAAACCAACACTTACAATCATTAGTTAGAATTGGTAAGCATAATCAACAAATAGACCTATCGTTGCCGAGGCCTACACTATTTTAAATATAAGATAAAAAATATTAATTGTAATACCTGAAATAAAAATATCTGTATCTTTATTTCTGGCATTTTATTAGGCCTACCACACTTGTGAGGAGCACGGTATTTTTCACTCCGTCAGGTCTCCCCGCCTCTCTTGATAAGCTTCATTTAAAAACGATTATCTGTTACTCATTCAGTGTGAGCTTGGTTGAGAAAGAGCCCAAGAAATTATATCGCTGATTGATAAGTCTTTTAGCTTTTACGGTGTAGAAAAATGGAAATTGAAAGAAGCAAAGTGGGGATGCAGCGAGCCAATTGCGGCAGCGCTGACCTGATTGGCTTACACCGAGGCCCCGCCCCCAGTGGCTTGATATGGGAATTTACTGGCGCCAGCCGCATCAGTCTGCGCCACATCTTATTAATGAAAGCACGGATCAGGAGTTACATATCCTAGCCTACGTTTGACCTCAGCTGCGGCAACAGGTAGGCGTTGAGACACGCGTGTCTTCTCTCATACGACCCACGTTTAGACTTTTACGCACGAAGTTTACAACAACGAATGGACGGGTTTTACGCGTCAGTTTGTTAAATGATTTTATTTTGAAGCAGAGACAGTAGCCCCTAATGCGATTTGTTTCCTAAGTGTTTTCGTTTTGTTGCAGGTATAAAAGGATAGAGAGAAACGACCAGTTTAAGGATTGTATCGTAACTTTATCGACGGTGCAGGACGTTTACGTTTCTATATCCCAAGGACTACCTCACTTCCATTTGGAGGTAAAGGGATCTGAAGACATTCTGAGGGAAAGGACTGAGACATGGAGGTCGCAGCGGCAGACCAGTCCCGGTGGATGGCGCACCACCACGCCGTGCTGAACGGCCAGCATCCCGACTCTCACCACCACAGTCTGGGCCACAACTACATGGAGCCTATGACGCCACTACTGCCCCAGGACGAAGTGGACATGTTCCTCAACCACTTGGACTCTCCAGGGAATCCTTACTATTCCAACTCCAGGGCCAGAGCCTACAGCCAAGCGCACGGTAAGATGTTAGCCCCATGACCAGATGAAAAGGATTAGAGATGGACTTAATTCATTCATGTATTGCCCACTTTATGCTTTTCGTGTTTATCAATGTTGATAAGTGTCTGAAATAGTAAATAGAAATAGGCCAAATCATTTTAAGATGTATATTATGTAGGCCTTGCCGCCTAGGCCTATATGTACAACTAGAAAAACATTTGCATAGGCCTTTAACCGTCAGTGCACAAGTTTGCAGTGAGCACCGAACTGCTGTCATTCTGTACCACAAATACAGCCTAAAAGGAATTTCAAGCAAATGACAGCGAGAGGAAAAGGAAGTCATGTAACCCCTCTCTGTTAGGGGCAGGAGTTTCTGGAGAGAGAGAGAAAGAGAGAGAGAGTTAGCCTACTTCCCGAATATAAAACAAAAACCGCAAAATTACTAATAACCATCTTTAGAGCGGGAGCTCCTTCGCCCCGAAGAGGTGTGTTTTTTTTTTCTTTTTACTGAGGCCATACAGTAACAAATAAAAGCGCGTGAGCGTGACGTAAACACAGCGAAAACTGATCAGAACTGCGCTTTGAAGTTAATGTGCAATCTTCAAACTAAATGTTCGACTGTCCTAAATAATTTCGTATTAAAGGTAAGGGTTCTGGTATAGTTTTCTGTGATCCAATTAGTTAACCAATGTTTGCGTTTTTGTTTTTCTTTTGTTTCTTTTTTTTCAGCACGGCTCACTGGTAACCAAGTCTGCCGACCGCACCTTATCCACAGCCCCGGACTTCCCTGGCTGGACCCAGGGAAAGCCGCTCTGTCCGCGGCTCACCACCACAACGCATGGGCGGTCAGTCACTTCAGCAAATCCGGCCTGCACCCCACCAGCTCAGGCTATCCGTGCAGCAGCAGTGCTGGTACAACACCAGTCTCGTCTCTTACACCCGCATCCCACTCCAGTCCGCACTTGTACAGCTTCCCCCCAACTCCACCAAAGGACGTGTCTCCGGATCCAGGTCCCACGTCCCCCACCTCTACGCGTATGGATGAGAAGGACTCAATCAAATACCAAGTGCCACTTGGTGATGGCATGAAGATGGAGAGCTGTAGCCCGCTGCGGAGCGGACTAGCGCCCATGAACAGCCAGACTGCAGCCACTCACCACCCCATTCCCACCTATCCTGCGTACCCCCTGCCCCCCCACGAGTACAGCGGCAGCCTGTTCCACCACGGCGGCCTGCTCGGCGCGTCCTCCTCCAGCTTCACACCGAAGTGCAAAAGCAAAGCTCGATCAAGCTCAGGTGAGTCTCTCGTCTGTTTCCCTTGCTCTTTTCGTCCCTGTAAAGTACGTTCGTATTCAGTTGACCTCTATCCATAGCGGTCAACAGAAATCGGTCTGTTTCAATTATAATAATTAGCCTATTATTTCTTTCATTTGAAAGAAAACAATTTGAGAATTACAAGTATTTTGAATTGCTTAATGGAAAAAATAAATAAATACCGTGAGCATTATTTTGAGTCAGGTAGGCTATTAAAAAATACGGGGAAAAAATTATGATAGCTTTGTGTTTTAACTTTCGTAAAATGAATTGAATAGGTTTCATTTTATGAAGCGCAGGAATTCATATCGTGCTCTTCATAAATGTATGAAAAGTACGTGCTCCTTGCTCCAAGCTCATTTTCTGTTAAATACTCCTTTACTGAACTTAAACGCTAAAGAGTCACGACGACCTGACTGCTGCCACATCCTGTAAACCTCTAAGCGAACAAATCACGACACGCACCCCCACCCACCGACCCAGCGCTAACAAAGCACAGGAGTCCTGCTGTTTGTGTTTTTAAGCATGGCCTTATGGCCCACTGCACTCACATCAAGTGGAACTCCTCACTCTTATGGGAACTTTTATGAGATGGCACATCATTGTTTTTGTTTAGATGTAGTGCAACAGTTCAGCATGAGAAATTAGGTTATATGAGTACAGTTTGTAAAGACGTGTAATTTCCTTACATTGTTCCCCTTGAATTAATACGCACAAGACAAAAAAAAAAAAAAAACAGACCAGCAGAATGGCCTGTTAACAACCTGCAGTGTGTGTTCTTGTAATTATGAAAATGGCGATCCATTGTAAGAGTGTGTTTTATTACACCTGGGGAATGCACAGGCCTGATAGTGTGACTGAATGCAGAGAAACGCTACACTGTGACATTTAAAAGAAGCTGGCTGAGCGGTGACCGAGTCACTAACACAAACATATCAGCTCGGCCATTAAAACGCCTCTTATCTATCAAAGGCCAGTGTCCAGAGCCAGTAATAGTGATTGATTGTTGGACAAAATGCCACAATGACATTTCAGTTGTCAGTACAGATACCTTACAGTAGTGCAGCTTCCTCTTAGACACCTTTCTCCACATCAACACTTTACCTTCCCTTTTTATCTTAGTATTGCAACAGCTATTCTGCTGTTAATGATGCAGCATTTAAAACACAAAGCATTATTTCAACAGTATGGTTTTTGCGTATTGCTTAAGAAATAAAGCGGAGAGAGATGCAAAAAGGGTGCTGGGGATTTGCAGGTCAGATTCCTTTGTAGAGAGAGGGTGGGACATCGGGTGTTGCTGGCTTTATAACAGGTAGAATGACAGGATGCTCTAGGGAGAGATAGATACTTGAAATAAATGAAGCAGTCTGTTTAGCAACAGGCTGTTTGAAGTCAGGTTTTGCCTGTGTGGGATAGAAACTTCGAAAGCAGGTTGTGTTGGTTGAGTAGCATTTTCATCACCATCAAAAGAATGTCGAATTTTTCAACAATCAATAATAATTTCTATTAACTGAATGTACACATAAGCAAATTATAGCTGTTGAGGGAACCATGTTATAACAAAACTTTATGTCACATTAAACTACTCACGCCTGCTACTGCATCTTACATGCAGCAGCAGTTTTCTCTAAAGTTTCCATGGGTGCCCACTAAGTCAATAAATAATGTAGTTCTCATTTGATGGTGGTCCTTTTCTACCTGTCGGACACCTCTGAACATGTTCCCTGCTCATCTTACATGGAGGTGTCTGTAATGTATCCTTGGATCCACCTGCACTTGTTCTATTGTAAACTTTTTCTTTTTTAATCGGCTTGCTCATGATCTGATCTGGTATATTATAGTGAACTTTTTAATTATATAAATTTTTCTCTTGTCTCCCTCTCCTGAATTCTACACAGAGGGCCGTGAGTGCGTGAACTGTGGTGCCACCTCAACTCCCCTTTGGCGGCGGGACGGTACGGGCCACTACCTGTGCAACGCCTGTGGGTTGTACCACAAGATGAACGGCCAAAACAGACCACTCATAAAGCCCAAACGCAGACTGGTGAGTCCATATATAAAACGAACACTTGAACCCCCCCATTGAAGGCTCCCAAATATGAGCACAAAGCAGATGCCGGCAGCACAATTCCAGGAAAGTTATATTTTCCCTATGATCTTCCTGGAATTGTTTGTCCCTCTCACCCCCGACGATCCGCCTTCATGGCCTGTTACAATACTGCTGCTATTGCCATTGTTACTGCTATCATTATTGCTGGTACTTCTGATACTGTTACTGATACCAATGCCCATGCTGCTTTAGTTAACACCAAGGCCGAATAAATGGATGTATAATGTATGGAGATGTGTGTTCCTGTCCAAATGGAAAAATCAGAATCGTGTCAGCATTTAGAATGATTTACCTGAAGGCACTTTTGAATACAGGTGTAATAGGTATTTACTTAAAAAATATTGACATTTAAAACAATGTCTCCAGTCAAATGTGATATAAGCACATGACTTCAAGTTTGATTAATTTCTTTACATATAATCTCTACATATTCTCTTTTCTAGTTTTTATTTTCCAAGCCACCAGCACTGTGCTAATTAGCCTCTCCCCTGGCTGACCCGTCCTATCCTGATATTAGCGTCGATATGAAACTTTTTGTTCTCCTCCTGCACCTCGCCATCCTCCGTAACGCGACTTTTTCCAGCGGCTCGGGCCGTGTGCCTTTGCATTTTCAGCTCAAGTGTTTTTCAGACTATAGTGTTCAAAGGGGCATCCAGTTGTTTCCTATCCGGATATCTGTCCGCCCCAGATAAGGAAGTCAGACTCCCGGCTGTTTCCGCCTTCCACCACCGCGCTGCATTTCTCTGGCCACCCTGACATATAACTCTGTAGAGCGACCACCACAACAGTGACTGGAGCCGCTGTGAAGGCAAGAGGCGCACAGGGCGTTCATTGGAAAATAAAATGGATTTCCCACAATGGTCGGTGCGTAAAGCGCGTAAAGACGCACGTACAGCTCGTGGTTTATGCACCGACCAGAACCACCGAAAATAAGCTAGTTGATTAAAATGTTTAGCCGTGAGGTCGGTGCATGTAAAGCCGATGTTTCTTATTACGTGTGGTGAATTGATCCGAAATGGTCACAGGGGCACGCTGCCAGGCCGAACACTCTTTTACGCAACTTGATTGTTCTACATACACGCAACCACCTCTAGGCGTTAATAAAAGTATCTGATTTTAAATAGATTTAAATAGAGTAGCCTATATTTAAACGTCGGTGGGAAACACTACGTCCAATTGTCCGATATAGAACATTTTATAAGCGATTCTCACAGATTGAATAAAGTTAGATAATTTAATGTGACGCTGCATTTATTTTATTTTATCAATTTTTTGCACATGTTAACAATAGACAACGTGTTTCTATAACGTGTTCACTTTAGATTTTGCACACGCGAGGACAGAACCAAACAGATATGTGATCAATACGTTCATACACGTAAAATGTTTCCCGGTCCATGTGACCTATCCGTAAACTCTCCATGGGTCATTATTCACCACGTACTTCTCTCTTTTTTTCAGTCCGCCGCAAGACGTGCAGGCACCTGCTGCGCGAACTGCCAAACCACCACCACCACGCTCTGGAGGCGCAACGGCAACGGGGACCCGGTGTGCAACGCCTGCGGTCTTTACTACAAGCTGCACAATGTAAGTCCAGTAGGGTTTGGCACGGAGAGGAAAGGCGACTGGTCGTTAGCTGGTCAAGTGGGCGGACAGCTCTCATCGATTTAGGAGCATAGACGTGCGAAGGTCCTGCGAGGCAGAACCCAGTGTTTTATAAGTGCATGGTTGTTTGAATGGGGGCGGTACTCCCTGGAGGGGCAGCGGGTGGGACGGTCTGTAACGTTGTCGGTTACACTGATGAGGATTTGTCTGAGCAGGTCATTCAGCAGCAGCCAGACCCTCATCCTCATGTATTCATATTGTGCCCTCAGTTGGGTTTGAAATTGGACAAAAGCAAAAACACGCCCCTGCGTCGACACATAATGGGGACTATAAATGCAAAACAGCTGCTTAATATTTATAGCATTAATTGGCCAACATTATAATTTCTGATAACCACAAGCAAATCCAAGGGTTAAGAACTGTGAAATATGGCTGATGCCTTTCAGTCAAACCAGTTTGAAAAACATGTTGATGTTTTGAAAAACATACAAAACGTTGTATTTTTTTTTTCTTCAGGTTGTTCCAAATCACACAAGCTCACACTACATTGCTGATGTGTTCAGCAATCAGGCTAATGTTCTACAGCAAATAAGCTTTTACCTGGTTGACACAAATACCTCTATTTTTACATTATTATTACTTAAACAAAATATTATATTATACTATATTGCATATTTGCAGAAGTCTGACATTGCTCAGACACAGATAACATCCTAAATAAAGGCTTCTTGATGCCTGAAGGATTTATGCAACCCTTGTTATGCTCACACAGTGTGTGTGACTTTATTGTGTGCTTCGCCTTGAGCTAATGTTCGGCTCTCCACAGGTCAACAGGCCCCTGACCATGAAGAAGGAAGGCATCCAGACACGCAACCGAAAGATGTCAAGCAAGTCCAAGAGAAACAAACGAGCGGGGGATAGCTTCGACGAGTTGTCCAAGTGCATGCAGGACAAAGCATCTCCTTTTGGAGCTGGTCCTGGCCTTACCAGCCACATGACCCATATGGGGCACCTGCCACCCTTCAGCCACTCTGGACACATGCTGCCCACACCCACGCCCATTCACCCTTCATTCGGCCACCCCCACCACTCCAATCGCTCGCCGGTTTGGGCTGAGCCACACTGATATCCTTCACATACGCATGGTCATTCACATGCCATGGGCTCCATGTGAGAGCGCCCAGTGGACTGTGTCATGTACAGTGGTTGGACTAAGGTCAGATCTGGACATTATGGACTCTGTGATGAGCTAATTGGACAGAGGGTAGTAAATCCCCTTGCAGTGACCAGACCACAGGAGAGTGTGAATGGAGACACTTGTCACAGTTATGCTTATTTTACTAAGTCACTTTGGTACCACCTCTCCCTGACCCTGAAAGAGGAGACTGACGAGAGGTCCACGAGAGAACCGCTGTTCCACCTCACTACTGTCTCATAAGAAGTGAGATACATAGGTCCTGCACTGGCTTCTCAAAGCCCGGTTTGAACCATTCAGACCAAGACTACATTACCCATAAAGCAGTGCTACTTTCACATGCTGGATTGTACATGCCACAAGGCTCACAGTTTTTAATACAAACAATTATAAAAACAAACAAAAAAACAAGTAAATAAAGTGTTTATAAATACTTAATTGCTTTATTATTGTTGTTATATTGGATGTTATAATTATTGCTATGATAATTTATTTTCACTGTCTAAGCTTTTGTCAAAGACACATAGAAACTGTTATAATTTTATTTTCATGGTAATTATGTAAAGAAAACACGGACCTATCTTAGATGAAAAGTCCCTGAGCTGTAAGTTTTTATCATTTTTCCATCTCACAAAAGCAAAGGAAAAATAAAGTTTCATACTGAAAGAACCACAGCACTGCCTCCTGTGTTGCCACTCCAACATCACTGCAGTCAGAGTAGCATCCAGCCAGAGTCTCCTTTAATGATGATGGTTTCATTATTAAAATTATAAGTGATATCATATGGATTGAAGGAAGCTCTGTGATCGCTTAAGCATGGTAATGCTTTGGTCAGACTCCTCCTCTATCTGTGATGTTGCAGTCCTCAGAGAAGGCCTCTTTGTGGAGTCAAGGCCTCGGGCTGGACCATTGTGCCCAGACAGCAGGCTCCAGCTCAGGGCTTAGAGTCACACAGTGTGACTTAACTCTGCACATACCCACATGCTCTGTGTTCCACAAGAACAAGCCATCATTCTCAACACAATTAAAAGGCACACAGAATTTAGAATAATACAATATCAAGATACAATAATAATGTTAATCAACAAGATATGAGTACTGTAATGTAAGTACAAGAGACTACTGGCACTGGGACAAGTCGTAATAGGTTGGCATTAAATTAATTACAAAAGTTATACAAATTTGACCAAAGGGACGCAATATTTCCAGTATGTATTTTCAAAAGTTCAAACCTTTGTGAATTTAAAGTATTTGTTGCAATAAAACTAAAAAGAAAAAGTCCTGCTTAAGTACAGAGTAAAATCACATTTATGACATGATGATAGGCATGTACATCTAAATGCACTAAACAAATTTCCGTTATTGTGTAATAGCGGCGAGAATATTGTATGTGAGTTAATGTCATCGCTGATATCGCATCACAAATATAAATAGCTCACATTAATTTTGTGCTTTTATGTGGCAATGATGACGCTGCATTTGTGCTTGTGGACAAAGTCTGAGGCGCCCGGAGTCGAAGGAAGGACAGCAGGTCTTTAGTGGGAGAGAGAAAGAGGAAGGAAAGGCAATCAAGCGACCTGAGCAAACACACACATGAGGCAGAGTGTGTGTGTGTTGGGGACGCTGCAGCTTTGCACTGCAGATGTACATGCAGCTGAGAGTGCCAGGAAACAGCCGTCCACTCCAGCCCTCTCTCATCTGCTGCTTCTGGGGGTTTTATGCACTTTTAGATTAATTATTTGTTTTTAGTTCCCACTCCCATTTGGGCGATTACAGTAAAATAAAGAGTTTACAGAAACAGAGCCAGGACTAATGAGTTGGCTCCTATTAAGGACAAATTGGGGTTATCTTTCCTGAGTTCAGCACGCCCTTAAATGCCTCCAGTACTGCCCCGTTAGAAAGTCAAAAAGCTCTGCTCACATGTGCGAAAGTTAGCGAAAGTTCAGTTAAAAAATAATAGTCATGCAAAGATTCATAACAAGACTGTTATTCAAAGTTATTAAATGAGAGCTCTCGTGAAAGAGGACAGTTGGGTTGCAGGTTAGAGTGTCACCTTGATCCGCTTGCTTTCAGTGAAAATGTCATGCTGGATACTAGGCAGTAAAAAGCCAGACTGTGTGTATTGAGCTGCTGTGGGTGTAGTGCGTGTAGTGTGCAGCTGTGTGTGCTAGTATTGTCAAAATTTCAAAACCCAGATACTAATCAATAGTAAAACCAGAATCTAAATTAAATACTAATTAGAACAATATCGATATAGATAATGGAAAAAAAATCTGATATAAAGAAAAATCTTTCTTAAAAGTTTTACACAGTTTTGATAGTAATATAGTAATATTATAGTAATATTAAGGACCCTATTTTGTGTTGAAAATGGCATTACGAAAAGAGAGTGTTACTATTATAATTGGCACCAAAATCAGTATTGAGCCTTTCTTGAATATCAAAATTGAGTTTGAAATTGTATTATCGTGACAACACTAGTGTGTGGCCGGTTGGTGCTCGGTGGCTGGCCGTGTGCTGCTGTCGGCTGCTTGGCCGGACTCCCAGGGCCTGAGAGGGGAGACGCAGAGAGCCAGCACTCTAAGTGAGGCCCTCCACAGGGAACTAGCAGCTCCTCTAAAAATAATCCTGCAGTCTGCCAGACCAGTAACTCCCACAGCAGTGTTTTTGAATACACATTTGCACAATTTTCCCAATATTAAGGTTTTGCTATGAGCAAAGGTGGGTAATTATCATACACTTTGGTATGAGAGAAATTTGGTGTTGAAACAGGAGGTTAGGGGTTCAATTCTCTGACATGGAGCCAAAATCCAACCTTCGTTTGTGGGGTGGTGTGGAAAAGACGATTTCATCAGGGAGGGCATCTGGTGTGAAACAGACTTAATCTATAGCAGTACTCCTGGGAAAAGGAAAAAAAACAGATTATTATGCAAACCTTTCTTTGCACATTTTGGTGAAAAACAGTCATAAAAACAAAATAAATAAAATATACAACACAGTAGTCATGTCAGGTTTATTTATAAAACACACTTAAAACAACGGCAATGGCCCAAAGTGCTATACAAAGGCAACAGAAAATACAATAAGATAAAACATACAGGGCATTCAAAAACAAGCTGATATAATAATACAATGCAAATGCTTAGTTTGTGCCATGCAAACAAGTGGGGTTTCAACAAAGACTGAAAAATATTCACAGATTGGGCTGTTCCAGTGTCTGGGACCTGATACAGCGAAAGCCCAGTCCCTTCTAGTTTTTAACCGTGACCTCGGGACATCTAAGATCATGAGGTTTTCTGATCTCAACGCTCAACTTGGAGCATGGACAGACAGTAGCTCTGAAACACAGAGGAGTCAGACATTTAAAAATCATCAACGAAATCTTAAAATCAATCCTGTAACTGACAGGGAGCCAGCGAAAAGAGGCCAGCACAGGAGAAATATTTCCTGGTGCCTGCAAGCAAACGAGCAGCAGCATTCTGGACCAACTGTAGGCGGTGGATGGAGGCCTGGTCAAACCCCGAGAACAGGGAGCTGCAGTAGTCTAAGCAGCAGGTAATAAAGAAATGAAAGACACACTCCAGGTCAATACGGGGCAGGTATGGTTTCAACTTACTGAGCAATTTATAAAAAGCAGATCAAATAACTTAAAATAATTATCTAAACCAACACCAGGATTTCTGGCAGACTGGTAGCAACCCAGATACGTTTTAACATCTAATAAATCCCCAAATACCGCAATTTCAATTAAACGAAATGTGCTTTTTGAAAATTGCCCCCAGGGAAAGCATATACAAAGAAAAACAAAAGAAAAAACAATAAAGGGCCTAAAATGGAACCCTGTGGAACTCCACGACTAAGTTGGGCCGCATCTGAAAAATGAGGGTCTAACCTATCTTCCAGATATGACGTGAACAATTTTAGGGCCACATTTTTTATGCCAAGATACTTCTCTAGACGGGAAATCTAAATGTGCTGGTCCACAGTATCAAACGCTGATCAATAAAACATTGGTGGAACAATAATCAGATTTTAAAATAAGATCATTAAAAACTCTCAAAAGTTCAGTTTTAGTACTGTGACACATTTTAAAGACAGACTGAATTGTTTTCTAAGACACAATTTCCCTCCAAATGGGTTTGAATATGCATATAGCCCAACTCTCCAACACTATTGGTAGAAAGGGCAGCTTGGAATTTGGGCTACAGAACCTCAGAATCAAAGTGGGGCTTTTTAAGCAAAGGCTGACCAATAGCACGTTTAAAAGCACTCGGGACACAGCTTGAGTTTAAAAAGATATTCACGGTTCTCTTTAAATAAGGACCAATCACGTCAAAGGGATCTTTTAGGAGTTTGGAGGAAGTGTGCAGTCAGAGGCTTTTAGCAAACAAACAATATTTGCCAGATGACTAAAAGACACATGTTCAAATTGCACAAATGACAGTGCAATCAGGGCTTACAGCTGTACAAGATGGAAATAAGTCCCTAATTGAAGATATTATATTATTATAAGATATTATATATTCACAAAAAATGTGAAACATTGTATGTGTTATCACACAATAACACAGTATATTCTCCAATTATACTGTCTATATTAGACATACAATTACACTGATCTATAAATTGCCTTAAATGAGCAGTGCACAACACAACACAACAAAAACTATATTAATTATAAAGGTAGTAGAACTGGGAATAAATAGACTGTCCTAAGCTTAACCTGCAACTCTGACATGTTCTCTATCAAGTGACCACAGAAGAAATCCTTAAAAATAATATACATACATTTCAATGTATGCTATGCTGTTACCATTGCTACATCAAAAGTACACCTAGACGCAAAGTGGGAGGGGTAAATGTTGGTTTAAATTCTAAGATAAGCTCCTCAGCAATCAAGTTCAGATTAAAAAAAAGGGCATATATTTGGAGTTAAAAAAAACTGATTTACAGATTTAGTGCATCGTGGCAGAGCAGGACCCAGCACAACTAAAGAAAATTTCTTTGAATGTGTAAATAGTGTGAATCAAATAGGGCATAAATCCCTTTGCACCAAACATGGAAGCCACATGGACAGGGCATTTCTGTAGGGGTGAACGCAGTGACCACCTACATCAGAGCACTTGATAGCTTTATGACTTCAACCTGGGATGGTCAGTTTGCAGGTCCCCTCGACTCCCTATCTGCCCCGTGCTCTTTCGCTTATCCAGTCCCTTTTTGGTCTTCCATTCCGGTTAGTACTCCCACCTCTTGTCTTCTACTGCCCTTTGTATTTGTTTTTCCATCAAATTGAATTAGCTAAATCAAAAGGTATCCTGACCATCCCCTCGCAAAAGGTTGACTTGGGGGAGAGTGATGCTGGAGATTAAAGGAAGTGCAGTGCGGTTCAGACGCAGGTCTCATCTTGTGTGTGTTGCAAAAAGTGGGCTGGGGGGTTGACCTTTCCATGGGCCTTACTTAAAAAGCATCCCTCCTCACTTAAAAGAATTTTAGAGCTAGACTGGACAGAATATGCTTTTTCCTTATGGCTAGGAAATATATTTAAGTAAAGTGCTTTTGACAAGTAAAATTAAAATGCTTGCACGTGTATCAGTAAGCACAGTATATGCTTTAACTAATGCTACATCCAGTAAAGTCAGTTAAAATTTCAAGTCCTTTAATAGTTTAATACTAACAGTTTTTACTAAAATATTCACAGCACATCTGAAATCTATAGAATATTTACCTTCTGCCACGTTGGAGAAGTAATTAAGAGCAATGACACTGGCATCGATCTGTTGTGAAAAACAGTGGAAATTATATAACAATAATTCACTGTTCACAATGATTCACAATGTATGTTTGTTGTAGTTTTTTTTTTTTTAATTATTTATTCAGGAGGACAGCATATTCTGGAATATTCTGGTAATCAAGGAACTTTCTTTTTAGTTATATTTTTACTTAGATATATTGTGAATTCATAATAAACCAAAATGTGCCCAAAATTTGGTCCCATAGCTGTATTAGTTGTAGTTACAAAATAAATGTCCTCTTTTCACAGATGAAAGGACGCTCTCGGAATGCACTGCAGTGTCAAATAACTGCAGATGAAACCTTGGTCAGAATATGACACTTTTGAGTTAATCGCATGTGCCTTGAAGCATCATTGTATGTACGTAGATTTGTAATGTGTCAATTCGGTCAATCCAGGTGACAACTGATAATCAGAGATGACCTCCGCTGACATCTGAACCTGCCACAGTCCTAAATCACGCACATTATCTCCACATATGAGTCAAAACTTGATCTGCGTTTTCATGCTTAGTATACAGGAAGGCTGCAGCTGCTCACTCAACTTCAGAGAGCTTTTCAAAGCAGAGAAAAAAACAGCAAAGCAGGAAGCCAGAAGTTCCAACCCGTAATACTTGAGTTGTGCTATTAGGATCAATTAAGACAAAAGCCAGACACTAAAAAGAGATTGATTACGCGCCGACAGTCTTTAAGTGTTTATGTGTAATTCACTGCTTCTTCAGGCTTAAAAACTGGCTAAACAAATTGAAAAAAGGCAAAAACAATTCATATTAATTTTAAACATAGAGTATATATCAGGCACATAACAGAATCAAATTTATGAATGCTCAGAAGTTGACGCAAATGTGCAAAGTTATAGATTTTGAGGTGGTATTGTAAGTCAAAAATCTCCAGATAGTCTAAATATCCCTTGTACAAATTGATTTTTCTCTTGATATTCAGCATTAAACTACAACAAACAGATCATTACTTTACACGTTGTTAATTGTAAATGACCATTTTGATGTAAGACAGCTTATAATAGAAGCAAGTTAACTGACTTCCTGTTCAAAATGTCAGAACTAATAAGCCCCGACTCGTCATTGTGGCATTTCATAATAGTAAGCAGCTTTTAAAACACTACATGTGTGACCAGAGGCGATTTTTTATGGTACAGAGAAGAAAACAAAGCGAAGTGGTAGATTTAAACTGATGTCAAGCAGGACAATACAGGATTACTAAAACATAAATGAACCAATCAAAATACAACTTTGAGTAATTATGAAGAAACACATAATAACATGTTTAAAAGCTCATAAAAAGTTGAATTAACATCATATGGCCCCTTTAAATATGAATAAAACTAGGGAAGTAAAAACACTGAGCATCATATCTTTGGGTTTGTGGTTTTAAAGGAGTTTGTGAAAGAGTTGCAGACATTATATTATAGGTTTATAGCATTCACCTCTTAGAGATCACAATGACTGTTCTGCTTCATAGTCTCATGCATGGCCAGAACCTCTCCATTTCACTGACAATTCCTCATGAAAGAAAGCAGTCATGTGATCAGTCATCTGACTATTTTCCTTTTCTTCTACATTTTGTCCCATTTTGTCAAGCGACATGAATTTCTAAAAGTGTCTGACAGGAGCAGGGCGGGGACACCAGGCTGTCTCTCACCCTGAAAATGAGGTCGCCCTCCTCCCATTGGGGACAGGGAGCATTCAGGACATTCACATGGGACAGGTAGTGTTCAGGCCTTGCTCCGACAGACAAATTCATCCACACTGTCCCAGAACAAGCCACCCATTCATCCCTCAGCCTCCTTTTGACCAACAGGGGGCAAGTACAGTACTAAGGGCTCAGGGGAGAGGGCGTCTGGACCTGCCATCCTTATCCACAGAGGGACAATACTGCGCTCCTCATTCCCAGTCTCCTCTTTCGCCTCATTTGCTTTCTGCAGCAGGTAACTGGAGTCGAGAATATTCTGGACCACAGCCAGAGGCAGAGAAGATGGGTCCAGGTGCCTACCCCCTGGATGGATTCTCTGCACACTCCCATTGGGACAGATGACCAGACAGCTAACGGGACTAGATGGCGGACAGGAGAGGTCCGCAGAGACTGCTGCGTTCAGACTCACAGGCTGTTCATCTTCCAACTGAAGAATTAAGGCCGAAACAGACTATCAGCATCTCTGTTAGGGATGGGCGACATTCAAATGATATTAAGTAGGGATGTAACTGGTGATATCACAGTATTGTGATAGTAAAGTCGCAGTCATGTTACAATATGAAAAACAGCATGTCAACGTGGAAAAAAAACAAACTATAGTTTAGCCCACTCCAGCAAATCATTGCATTGCAAATTATTAATATTATTAATAAGAAATAACGAGGTATATCACAGAATACATAACTGTCATTATTGTTGTTCCTGACATAACCTGAAAATTGCACTTTAGAATGTGATCATTTCTATTGACATCGTTCTAAAATATGACATAATGCCTGTAAAATTAATCACAAAAATGTAATCAAAGGTTTATAACATATATAGTGCATATATATGTATGTATGTATGTATTATATATATATATATACATAATACATATTACATACATACATATATATGCACTATATATGTATGTATGTATTATGTGTGTGTGTATATATATATATATATATATATATATATATATATATATATATATATATATATATATATATATATATATATATATATAGGGTTAGGGTTATATTTTTTTTCTTGATGCCAGGGTTGTCTCATCGTTTGGCTAACGTAAAGTGACAATGGATTTAGGTGGCCTCGCAAATGCTACAAAAAAAGCTATCCATTATTATTATTTTGTTTTTTTTCTGGGAACGAAAACACTAAAATAAAATATACATATTATCAGGATTAAAAGAAATAACCTGATGTAATTTGACTCTGGTACAAAGTTATGTTTATTATTATCTGTATGTTAAGAGTCTTTAAATGTAGCTCACCTCACCTAGTCTTGCATGTGCACACAGGGAGGACATTTTTCACCATGTTTATCTTTGGTCTGAGATTTTGTTGTGTCTCTGCCTTTGTTGACACAATCCTTGTCAGGTTAATGAAGATATGCAAACACAAACAGAGCACTTCACACAGAGGAGCCAATGTGGCGTCAACAAGCCACAGAGCATTTTGTGTTATAAAAAGTTTAATACGATTAGAGCATTACAGGACCACAAGGGCATTTGGTGAGAGATGAAAAAGATCAAAGTGTTTTAAAGGGGAAAGCAGTGGTTAGTGAATAGCTTTATGGGAAGCTGTCTGATCAGTAGATAAGGAAGAAATTACAGAAGTTGTTTATTTCTAGAGCAACATCAGTGTTTTATTTTTCAGGAGCTTCAATGAAAATGCTCTTGTCCCTTTCAACAGTGTGCTCTCTGACCCTCAAACCACACAAAAATATAGAAAAGTGACCTAGATAGATATTACCATTATGTATCTCTTTATCTGTTATGAAATACTTTACCTAGTTGAGAAACATTTAACAATTATGTTTTAATTGAAAGTTACAAGACATGTAATCTATTAAGACTTTGAAGTGTGATGTGTCATGTTTGAATTGTATTTTAATTGCAGAAAAAGCTTATCTGTTAAGTAAACACAAATCCTTGTCTGTAGCCATTTCATAGTACCTCGCAAAATAAAGTGGAGTCAGAAATTATCAGTGGCATCACGCATACATGCACTGAGGGCCTATCTGCTGAGGATCGCTATGAAGAAGCGTTGTGCTCACTCATTGGCTCTGTGGGATGTTGCAACCCCAGCACCTAACTAGCCCTTATCTCTCCTAAGCAGACTGCACCGCTTGATATGCATCTGTCATATTTGTCGGAAAGAAAAGACACCGCAGTGAGCATGCGATGAGTCAAAAAATCGAGCAAGATACATCTACTCTGCCCTGTGGTTACTGCGTGACTATGACCACTTTCTTCTGCCTTACATTGAAAATTAGTTTGAGTACAGTGCTATTTTGAATGTTCGCTAATTGATTTATCGTGTGTCCTTATTGGTGGCGCTCACATTCCGGCATAGAGGAAGATTTTGGCCATCATGCCGTGTTGTATGTAAACATGAACTGAACACGGTTGTCATCATTACATCAAAAGCATCGCCATGACGATAGATAAGGCCCTCGTCGTCATAGCAGCCTCATCGGCTCCATCTACGGCTGTGGGGAGCTTAGCCTCTGAGTGCGGGTACGAGTGTCTATCGGAGAGCTATCTGGCCTGATAAGAGCAGGGAAAACGACACGTCCACCACAGAGCATTGCACAGCAGTATAGGGCCCAAATGATATGGATACAATCATGCTTAATTCAATAACCGGTCTTGAAATACAGTTTTATATGGATTTTAGCCACATAGTATTCTATGATTCTATGTTTTATGGCAAGGATAAAATAAAATAAAACAATAATATATGTTTTGTAATATCTGCACTGCACAAAATGGAGAGTATAGTGATGGGTATACAAAAGTTACATTATGCAATGAATGTGTTAGCTATGTACGTTTGTCAGAATTTAAGTATTAAAGATAATATATTATGCTTATTTTACATTTTGTTCATTTCATACCATCAATATGTTTAATCAATATGTGTGTATGACTTCTATGACTTCTATGAACTGCAATTCAGGTAGGTGAAAAAGAGAGAAAAAGATTTTCTTCACACTCAAGCCTCAAAACCAGGACAACACAGGATTACTCATGCATGGATCAATGAAAATAAAACTTGACAAGGTACAAGATATCATTATAACATGGTTAAAAGCTCATAAAAACTGATTTTGCGTAATACCTCACTGTTAACAAATGTAACTCGTGCCTACACCGGAGGCCTTGGGTCACGTTGGCTGCTATTCTCTTGCCCGTCTCTTTGTACGTTTAGGCTCACTGATTGACTTTTAGCCTCCGAAGCCATTATTAAATTGCATCACCCATTCACAGATGCACAGTATCTAATCCTGCTAATCCACCCAAGCAAACTGGTAACATGGGTAATCATCCATGTGAAAATAGCAGCAAGACCAAATTGACTGATAGATGTATCCCATTTACCCGTCTGATTAAACCATTTCACCGCTGACATGCTTCATTGGAGATCGTCGTGTTGTAGGAAAATAACAAAAATTAATTACTAGTTAATAATGTTAACAACTTCATTCAATTATTGGACCTATAGTCTCATTGGAGTAACAACTGCCGCATCATATTAGCTCATTAGACCTAGTTCACTTGATTAGCTCTATTCACTGTTTATGCGTGATCCTGCATTCATGTGTAAATGTAAGCAATAATCATTTCATTTTGCTAATGAAAGTTTTAGTCCCATTCTCCCAGTTTTACTTGAATTTCATTTTTATTTAAAAATCTTTTTCTCATATTCATGTTGGATTACAATAAATCTCCCGAATTGTTGCTCAGGTTTCATGCTGACTTCTTGAAATAGAAGAATCTACACAACAGTAAAATCTGAAGACAGTGTCATGGCCGATAGCACAGCGCAGCGTCATGAGTTCAAATCCGGCTATGCTATGCTACTGTGTGCCACATATCATTCTGTCCTGTCAAATAAAGCCTACAGTCAAAAAATTCTCAAAACAATTAAATACATTTTTAAAAATTTTAAGATGAAGAATATAAAATTTAAGGTTCATTTTATTGTCCCAAGGGCAGGGTGAATGTTTTATTATAAAAACAAATTGAAATGGTATTACAATAATAATAATAATAATAATAATAATAATAATAATAATAATAATAATAATAATAATAATAATAATAATAATAATAATAATAATAATAAAAATAATAAAAATCCTAATAATAATAAAATAAATTTACAGTGTAATTGATGCAAGACAAAATACTTAGTGGTGGCATCTGAAATCTAAATAATAATGTGTTAAATGATTTAAGTCATAGTTATAAGTTCTGCCTTACTCCTCACAGCTTCTTCTAGTCATTATTAATGTTTCTTTTTTTCATTTGGTAATGCAGCACCTCCAGAGTGTTTGTTCATGTGTCTCTAATAAGTTGCAATAGTTGCAATCTCTGTCTGCCTCCCTTTGCAACTGCAAGAAAAATCAGCAGCAGTGTATACAAAATGATAACGCGTTATTCCAAATTTCTACCTAACTCACCATGAAGGTCATGCAACAGTTCTGACATCAAAGTTGTTGGAGGTCAAAGAGAGGTGGGCAGAAACAGTATAGGTCAGACTTGTGCTGAGACTCCTAAACAGAGAAACAAAGAAAGTGCGGTGACTGAGAGAAAGCTCGGACTTGTGTCTTTGGCAGAATGACAAAACTGTAAGGAATGCGGTGCACAGGGAAGGAGAGGTGATCAAAAGCTCAGAAAGAAAATGGGAGAGCATGGCCGACAGATGAGGCCTGTTGAAAATATAGAGATGGACAAAAGTGAATCATTGAATCATTTCTAGTTGGCCCTTGATAACACTGCAAATGATTCTTTTAAACATGATGCAGTATTAAGTAGACACTATGATTGTTTTATCATAGGAACTATAAAAACGTATGCTATATTGTGGTAAAATATGTCTTGTCTTGCCGAAGATAAATTAAGGCTTATAAAGTAAATGTAGCTTTTGAGACCACAGATACAATAGTCAGCATACAAACACAAACAGTCACAAATTAGAGTCAAAGGGCCGAGCGGCTGTCTCTGTCAGACACATTTCACACTGGCCGATCATGGCCAGCCGTTCAGGCCTGCGGCCAACCACTGCTTATGCACTGGGTAAACACAGCACCTCCGCCACATGGAGCCTCTCACAAACTCACAAAGTGCCATCCAACATGCAACCTCGGCTCCGCATACAAGCCAGTGATTAATGGAGTGAGAGCATTGGATTTGACAGCATCACTAAAGCTCTGTGATAAAGAACCACACAGACACTACAAGCTGTGTCCATCCTTTGTCCACTGTCTTTGGAGTCCAACCAGCCAGACATTCAGCAAAGAAACACTACCCTGGCATTATGTTACCCTGTTAATTTGATAGTGATGAAATGCCCTGCCCCTGTGAAGTATTTTTAATACCTCCATTATATTTCATAAGCTCTGAACTGTTGGCAGAGAATGCAAGCCTTTCAGACACACACGGCTTTTAGGAACAAAGAATATAAGCAGAAAGTGTGTCCAAAGGCTGCGTCTATTTAAACTGTTTATGGGATGTTCAGTTTGTCTCTGAGCTAACAGAAGCTCCCCTTCTGAACTCAAGACCCATGTTTACACAATGCTAAGTCAGGTCATGAGCCATTTGCTCTGTTATTCAAGAGTTTGAATGTAGTTTGGCTTAATTATATGCCCATCATGTGACAGCAGTCAGCCAGAGTGCCCCCCTCCACGGCTCCATAGCTCCTCTTTCTCATGCCCGTCTCGTAGCCCACCCCCCACCTTAGACTGGCGCCTGTACGGTTAGTTAGGGATTGCCACAGGACATCATGTGACAAACAAGCAAACACACACAGCTCACTGCCATGTGCGCACAAACAGATCCGCTCAGAGCAGCAGCAGACACATAGGCATGTCAACTACAAGCACCAACACATTCATTCGTCATTCTGCCTTCCGTCCACTTCTTTCATGTGGGCTCACTTGAATGAGCAGTAGTGCGCTCCAACAATACAATCCTTTCTATTGGCAGCGTGGTGGTTGTGTTAGCCCCAGCAATGGTTAGACACACCTTGCGGCTAAATGTTATCACTTTCTTGGAAAAGAAATACCTTGCCAACTCCTTTGTAACTCCTTTTTAATTTACACTGGTCATAAGAGGGTTTCAAAGGAATTAGATAGTTTGTCCCAAATGACTCTGTTACCTGATTTCTATGAAAAAGAAAAACAACCATTTGATTTATTTTGGGGATTTCACAGTTTTGCGCCTTGCGGATGACAGGAGATATTAATAGTTACATCTTGAGACACAATTATGAGGCAAACACCCCGTTGAAACCTGAAAACTCCTTGATCCCTTACCTAGAGAAATGACCCAGGCTTGGCTCCGTTGCAAGCCCCCTCCAGTCGCCTTGTCTTCCCTCCTTGTCTGGCAGACCTCCAACATCTGTAACTCTAGACAGCACTGACTCTGCCCTTTCTACAAAATTTAGGAAGCCATTAGCAACATCAAATCATTACTTCAGGAAAAAGGGAGAGAATGATGCATGATGGGGGGCTACAGGCGACAGTGAGAAAGAAAGAGTGAGACACATACAGGGATCTGATTTCTCCTGTTTTCATTCACCCTATTACAATAATGTGCAGGGACTTTACTCATGCATAATAGCATTATACCATAATAAACATTCAACTAAATTACTTGCTGTGTTGTATATTCTGGCCAGTCAACAGACAACCGTTTTTGGAATCCAACCATATAGATGAAAATTGTACGGAAATAATAAAGAGAGCCAAAAGACAAGATTGGAACTGGAATTTTCAACTAAGTTGCATGTCAGAGATTGTTACAAAATTATTCTAATATTCTATACCAACGATTTAATGTTAATGAGTACAAATAACTGACAGATAGAAGACAGCGGGGCCAAGGTAAAAAAACAAAACTCGTGACCTGTACGTGTACGTACATTATATAACATTTATATAACTTTGTATCAATACATACAGGAGGAAAATTACTTTGATTTATTGATTGGATGCAAAAGTTTTTCTCAGTGTCCTTTCTTGGCTCTGCCCCACCAAACATTTTGTCTTAAGCCAGCTACACACCAGAGGATTTTTGGCCTGATTTGCCTCTCCATGAGTTTGGGGAGGTGTGATCTGAGGAGTGTTTCTCATAAGCAGTTATTTGTGGTGGCACCCCTTCTGTCTGTGGGGTAAGTGTAATTCTTTTTGTTGCGTCGCAGATCCAAAATCTTAAATCAAAGAATTTCAACATGTTGCAAATTTACGTCTGCTGTATACGATGATGTTTACCATAACCAATCAGAGCAGCCAGACTACACCCGGCACCTTAGTGACAGCTCTTAAACTGTAGAAATAGCGGAGAACACCATCACAGAGTTTGTGCAAACTTTTTCACTGAACGCTACCATCATCGCTGGTCCCTTACATCCAACTCGCACCTCAGGGTGAAAACACTGCTCCTGTGACGGATTTAATCCACACGCGTTTTGTTTAATTTTCACTTTAAATATGGAAATATGGAAAGGCAGCCTGCGCTACTCGCCTTGTATTCTTGGGTATTTGTTTTCATTTGACGTTACATTCAATCATGTGACACTTTCGTAATCTTTCACTTATAGCTATTCTTTCTTGATGGCAATGGTGTGGTGTCCCTGTCCTTTATGTGAGTTAGAAACCATTTGTAAAATGTCTGTGGTGTGCGCACTTTGGGTCATGTCTAAAAATTTAAATTCTCTAGTCTGCAGACGGCCTTAGTTGCATGTGTTCACAGAGTATGGAAAATTCATAAGATATGAGGGGCGAAATGAATAATATCATCTATAATATGGTACGCTTATTATGATTACCTTGGCAACATTCAACATCCGAGACACAATGTATAGGGCTATATCTCAGACTGAATACTTACTTAACCCCCTCTCACTCACATCTTACTTGTTACTACACTGTCACCCCAACACTAATCCGGTTCACATGTAAACAGGCTTAGGTCTTCATTCCTTGCTTAAACCGTATCAAATGTATCAAAGCCCGGGCTCAGTGGTGTCCCTGGCTACAGAGGGGTCAGAGCAGGGCCGCACGGGGCCACACACTCTACTCAATTAGCTCGAGAGTCAGTTAGTCTGAGGAGCCGACACCGCGCACACCTAAACTTTTATGGAATGGGTTTTCAAGTCTGTCAGCAGCTCTCCATCTCCCTCAGTGTACACAGTGTGGCGTATGACTCGTGAGTGAATGTAAATGGTGCCGCACATTGGGTCAATAGGTCAATTCACGGTTATAAAGGGCATGAGGATGTGTTGGTAATCTGCTGCAGTGTATGTGTGTCCACAAGAGACACTGAGTCTCAAAGCTACATCAGCCCAATAAGAAAATATGCAAAAGGTTGTCTGCAGGCTACGGAAAATAATGCTGTCTCTGTCTAGAGCGACATCATTTATCTGGTTAAGTCAGATGCCCCGGAGCAATACTCTGTGGCCTTGAGAGCGCATCTCTTCTTTTTTCCACACTGAACGCTATTTATTCCTATTAAATATAACAGCCAATACAATGGGTCCTCTCATAAAGAACACACAGACTCGAGAAGATGGTTAAAAGCTTCTGACTTAAATTTACTACTATTTATTATCATGCGAAAACACAAAAATACAGTACTTAATCACAATACCACATGTGAACCAAGCTATTATTTAACTAAAATGGGCCTCAGATTAGAATAGAACATTCCATTAAAAACATACATTATTATTATTATTATGATGTTTTGAAAAGTATGTTTTGAGACCACTACATAATATTTTTTTGTACAATAAAAAAAAAAGTGAACCGTTTTCAACTCCAGGCTCATAAACACAACCTAACAATATGGCACCTGAACCTTTAACCTTGCATGTAACATATGGCGACTCCAGTCTGATTTGTATGTGGGAATTCCCTCCATCCAATGCTTTCATTATTTGACTATCATGTCTATCACAAAACGAACAGTCCCATGAGATTTAAGGTGAATCAATGTTATCTCACAAACTCTTCTTTGTCTCAAATTTTCAATATAAACTTGTTGCTGAAGTGACAGCACACCTTTGCTAACGCTGCATACAATATACTGAATTACAATTAAAACATTACGCTGATCTCTCCTCATTATTACTATTATTGTTATTAACACATTCTAACCTTTGAAGGACTCTAGGGGGGCCACCACCATAGACAGCCTTTTACCAATATCAATCCCAAGCCCATCACTCTTCTTATGGGCTCTGAGCTGTCAATCTGAGCCTGATCTGGGAAACTGGCCTTATCAGATCCCTCAGGACTCCCCAGGGGTGCGTAGGGAGGTCCCAGCCAAGCCAAGCTCTGTCTCCTCCAAAAGCTGCCACTGACAAAATGTGCCCCCTTGTCCATGAATTCACCTTCTGTTGTCCTAAATAAATCAACCAATGGACTGTAATCATTTAATTCAAACAGTATGATCATTCTACTGATTGCCAGAAAAGTGCCTGGGTGTATTTTTAATTCTGTGGTAGCATGTTAATGCCCTTAATGTAAAACATACTTATCTATAAATCTATTATTTATTATATAATTTTATATATTATTTATTGTATTATTGTGTTATTTTAATCATTTTATTATTAAACGTTTTCATTTCATCACTGTAAAAATAAAATTATATATATATATATATATATATATATATATAATATTTTTAAAGCGCTGACAGGCTGGACTACTAATTTTGCTAAAATTTTTAAAGATTATGCTAATTGGAAATGTTTATCATTTTTATCCCTCATCTACGCATTTATTAGGTTTATTTAATTTAATTCATGTTTTAATGGTTGGAAAAATGTGTTTCTCGTGTAAAAAACGTTTGGATGGAATTGGACGGCGTCTCCCTCGTGTGATGTCATCAATAGGTTTTGGAACTCGGCTCTACTTCCTGTCGTTCAACTGATTTCTCCGCTTTTCTTCACAAATTGCAACTTGATTGGTGTAAAACTATCATTTATTATAGATATTATTCACCACATAAATCAGTAATATGCACTTTATAAATAATCTGGATTAAAATGAATGAATATTTCAAAATGTAGAAACTAATTGCACCTGTCTGTCTGCTCTAGATACCGCAAACTCCAACCCACAGCATGTACATATCTCCCAATGGCATTAGCGTGTTGACTTGTCCGTTTGACTCCATAATGGCAGGAATCAGCCCTGTCAGATCCTGAAGCTAATCGTTCAGAGTCTCCTCCATCACACAGATTCAATTGGGGCCTTTTAATTAATAATGCCGTTTATCGGGGACATCAAGCGCTGGGACAAGGGAGACATTGGGCGCTCGTCTCTGTAATTGGGAGTCCTGATTAGGCTCCGGAGGAAGCTTTTAAGCCCACCAAGGTTATCAGTGCTCCTCCCTCTGTCTGTCATCACGTCCTCAGAGCACGCAGCCTGTTTCTCTTGTCAGATAACTTTTATTTTATTATCTTTGCCTTCAAGTTCCTCCGCTTTTGCTGTCTATGCTAAAGGTACCTCCAACAGGTGTCTGTACATTTTTACAACACCTCTCAAGTATAAAGCAAGACGCATTCCACTTTTTATGCCTATTTATAAACATCAGTAATCACAAGATGCATTCATAACCTAGAAGACAAGACTTACAACCAGGAGAGGACCGAGCTTTCTCTGCGGTCAGCCCCAAACACTGGAACTCTCACAATGGAGTGTTTCACTTAAGTTTTGTCTTAAGACCCACTTTTGTGACTTTTAACAATGCGTGAGTTGTATGGTCTATGTTTTATTTTTATTTGCTGTCTGTTTTATTGTTTTTAGTTAATTACTGCTACTTCACAGTTTTGCTTTTGTTTGATATGATTTACTATCGTTTGAGGACTAGCTTTAGTTACATTGTCTAGAACTTTGAAACCTGTGCGTTTATAAAATGTGCCACAACAAAATTTGAAGGGCGATATATTGCAGATTAAAATATTGCAATAAATTATAATATTGAAACTGATTTATGGTACTGACACAATAGCATTAATAGCACAAATTTGTGGTATACCCTTTTCTAAATGAACATGTCCTAAAAAAAACATGAGTTGCGATATAAAATAATGAATGCAACACTAAAGTAGTAAGATTAGAATCATTAATGAGTCATTTATGTTAATTATTCAGCCCTTAAAAGCTCAAATAATCATGTAAGACAAAAAAAAAATTGAGCAGAAAAGGTACACACAATATTCAGACTCAAAATATTGTTACATCTATTTCATATTGAACAATAAGTCAATATAGTCATTATCGTGACAGGCCCAGTCATATAGATAAAGTGGATTGGCTTCACTGGTTTTAGCAACAGTGCTTTTCATCGGGATACATTTACAAAAATAGAGAACAATGAATAATTGTGTGGTGTTTAATTTGTGGATATGTATGAAAAACAGTGTTGTATTCAAAAGGGATTGTTTCATACGGAGTTGGTGAACATTTACATCATTTCATTTCTAAATTTGTTGGGTCAATTTAATTAGGTGACCATAAAAATATACTTATTATCAAAGCTTTTTTTTTTTTTTTTTAAGTTTGAATGTCTTTTGAAAGTGATTGTGGTTGCATAATTTGGAAAACATGCAGACTCGGTTGTTGTCTGTAATTGTTAGGACTGTGCACTTTACATTTTATGCATCAGTATTTTGTCCACAACCGACTTTATTTGACACATAACTCCTCCTTTACACGGAGCACTCCACCGTCCGCTCTAATGCCAATGAAGATGTATTGATCCCTACAGGCCCTAATGTCTTTACACCTCTGTTTGTCCCTCTTAATTACAGCCGCACCATAACTGAATGCACTCATGTCCCCTGACACTCTGCTTCTTGACCCATCCTATTCTTCATGTTAGCCTCTCTCCCCTTGTTTCCCATTTAGCCCCGCACCCCTCACATCCCAGGGGTATCGTCTCCAACGGCAGGACTGGTAAAGACAGTCTGGTGCTTGGCATGGTTGATGTATTTTGGTGTTCAACGATGTGTATTTTCAAATGCTTTCAAATAGACCAATGGTGCGTGTCCACATTGAGGAAACGCCTACATCTTAACAGTCTGGGAATAAGCAACAGGGACAGTCATTTCCTATAATTATAATGTTTAATGATTCACATGCGTTTGGGGTTGGTTTTCCTTTCTTGTCAGTGAGAGGCAAGATTAGGAAATTAATTTTAACTGTTTTTTTGAATGGAAAATCATCAGCTTGAAAGCTCAGGAACGTTTAAGGAAAGTTATAAACACATGCACAAAGACTGGGATTGTGTTACACCTCATAGTATGTTCAGTCAGTCCAATAAATAAAACATATCCCGACTATAAGATCCTGGGTATTTAACTTTCACCCACATTTAAAAGTATTCTGACACTATAGTGACAGAAATTTCATTTACCAGTAGTGAGTCAGCAGCTCAACAGATTCTTTCTCTGTCTTTTGTTTACTTTATATTGTTTGGGTTACTGTTTCTCTAATATCATTTTGCAACTTGGTAACAAACATGGTAGATTTTGCCATTTTGATGTTCAATCTCAAGCTTTATAATAGCTGAATTAATTTATGACATTTTAAGCAGGAAATGGGAAAATTGACTTAAGTAAAAAGAGGCAGCTGGAGACAGTGTTTGATTTTCTTCCTTTACAAATGATTTGTATTGTTTGTTTTTAGTCTAGGGCTAAAAATATATTTCCTTTTGTCCTCCCAGCGTCTCTCCTGGTATGCTGTGATCTCAAGATCACCTTTACCCTTCCAATAGTTTTTCTTGTGACTGGTTTGAACTCTGTCTGCATTTTTGCTTAATGTACGAGAGTAATTGCTGTCTAATTTTGCAAAAGTTAACCAGCAAATAGGTTGGAAGAAGGATAGTATGTTCGTTTGTCCTTATGATTTTAAAACAACACTTACAACCTAATTTCTTCATAAGCAATAAAACACATTGATGTTCTGTGTGACTAATATTTAAGTGGGAGATAATGGCAATGGGGTTGTACAGGAGATTTGCGATCATTGTCTGCCTATTTAGAAAAGCTGTGTAAATCAAACAGGAACAGTCTTAAAATGTGACACAGGAGAGCGTAGATAAGACTCCGAGAGGAGTAGACTGTGATTAGAAGAGTGTTCTTTATGATTGTGACCGCTAAAACGCCCACATTCTTATACACAGCTAATGCAGTGAGTCTTTTATTATTACAAGTATGTAGTTTTATATGACAAATTAATTAAACTCCCAAGTGAATGTAGGAGCTGCATAATCAGTGCTGAGTGCCACAGAATAGACCAACGTACCTAATTGAAGAAATATAATCACCTTCTGGAGCCTCACCCTGACATGATACTCAGAGTTGCAAAATGAGCAAAAGATACAGTTAGTTAGGTAAAACTGGTTTGTAGTGTGCTTTATTTATTTTAACTTTATGTCAAGTTAAAGGAACTCAATTTATTTGAAACCTATCTCTACTCTCCCCCAGCCTCAACGGCAAAACTTCTCAAACCTTACCTTACTTTATCTAAACATATTTGAGGTCAACACCTATACACATTCCTAGTCTAAAGCACAAGATTTATAAGAGAGTCAGGAGGAAGTATACCCCACATTGTCCAGACAACATACACGTCTTCAAGCTTCAAGCCCTGAACCTACCATGTCTCCGTGTTTTCTTATCCACAGATTAACATTATAATATTAGGGCTCCAGAGTGGCGTAATTGATATGTTCAGACTTTTGACCAGAAGGCCACCGGATCTAATCTCTGACATTGTGCAAACTATTGTTGCATGAAAGATGCATATGACCCTATTGTGAACTGGGATCACCAGCGTCTACCACCATGCCACTGGTTCAATGTGGCCACCCCAATGAAAATGCAAGCAGCAAATCTAAAATTGTTGTTTAGCCATAAGTATTTGTTACTGCAAACATTGACTTATCATCATTATTAATTGTTTATTTGGCTGAGACAGTGCATGTTAATGATACTGTATATATGCTGTAAACACGCCAGATTGTTGCCATGGGCTATAATTTCCATCCGTTGTCCCAGACAAAATTTAATGTCTACAGGATGCAAAGATCACACTGAAAGGCCAAAATTCTAGGCACTCCATTAGCAAATTAAGTCAGCTTCATCTAACATAGTCCATTGCCTCTTTCACAAGTTAAAAAAATGCTGATAGTTGTTGTAAAACCTATTTTAATGGAAAAACATATTAAACATATTTTTGTACATACTAATACACATATATTAGATAACATTATCATTCAATGCTACAAATGCAAAGACAAATTTGTTCTTAAAACCCTTCTTTAGCAATTGCACGTTACAAACATGAGTGTTTTATTATTTCCAAATGAACAATTGTATAGTGTTATGCTTTAATTTAATGCAAAAACTGCTGATTATCAAAATTTTCTTTCAAAATGAGATGTTTTATTAACTACAGTTGGATCCAAAATTTTGCGCACATCTAGTTGGCACTGCATGTGCGCTCTGTGTCCCACGGGCCATCCGTTGGCTGGTTCCTAATCCAGTTAAGGCTAACGGGGCCTGGCGTTTCCCGTCTTGGCTGGACAGGCTGTGCTAAATGAGGTTTTTACTTGCCCCAGGAAATCCAACTTTAATGGACCTTGACGAGAGCACACTGCAGAAAGGGGAGCTTGCATTGTTGAGTTAAAGGACAGTGACAGTAATTAACAGGTGATGTGATCAGTCAATCTAGCAGACATTTAAAAGTGAATATATCCCAACCAGATGCCAGCCAGTGTTCTTTCAGGGGTTGAGTGTCATATTTGTCCATAAATAATGTGGTCCCAAAATAAACTGTATCTTTTGGGACCACATTTTTCAGACTGATTTTTAGACCAGATGCCCTTCCTGTCACCATAAGCCACATTACTGACTCATTGGGAAAGTATCCTCTTCAGGGAGCGACCTACAGAATGTACCTCACCTCATGTAAGATTTGATCCTGCTACTTTCTGGTTGGAAGGCAACCGCACGGTCACCTGTCTCTGCTGCATACACGGATAACTGAAGCTTTTAAAAGAGTGGAACTACTATAATTTGAATTACCAAAACAGTACTACCTTTGTTCTTGCATTATAACTGGTAGCTATACATGAATTGTAATAGGCAGCAAGCGAACACTTTCCTAATATTCCATAGAAGAACATTTCAGTCCAGAGTTAATTTAGAGTTTAGTTGATATTGTTAGGAATCTTGAGTATTGTCCTTAAAATTATTTAATTTTTTTTTATAAATGCATAATACTGATTCTGATCCTAGGATAGATTGGTGATAAACCATTAAGGCATCTGGGGTTAGATCTATAAGACAAACCTATGCTTTTTTGTAATTGTGGTTTGTTGAGTCTGGTGTTGCATGGTGCGGATAAAATACAATAATATAATGCTTAAATATTAACATTGTATGGAGAGGAATACTTTGAGAATACAGTCTCCTTTGTTATACTTCCCAAATTCCCATTTGCTTTATAGAAGATGGAAACAGAATATTGACTCAACATGGAGGCCACTGTGGTCTATACACTCCTGGGTGAACTTCCTCTTTTCCTCCACAGCACAATTCTTTTGTGTGAGTAAATGTATGTATACGCCACACAAATACCAGAGTGTGCTCTACGCTGAGAAAATGCCATATGAATCTGCACTCTTTCTACTTACAAACAAGCAGAGGCCTCACTCGGCCCGTTCCACTGGGTGCATGGGATGGGCAGTGCACTCAGGGGAAATGAGGTAACACATAGGCACACAATAACACCAATGCCATTCTCTGTCCATCAAAGCTGTCAATCTCAGGGCATTTCTTATTGCCTCCGCTCTCAGACCCCGACCCACCTTTTAAGGCCCCAGGAATATTTGGTCGGGCCAGTTGCCGTGGAAACCATCCAGATGTTAGCTGCTGATTAGCCGCCGACGGTCAAATGAAATCAGAAGAGGTGTGATAAGATCGCAAGGCCGACAGGGACTAGAAGAGAGGTGGCCGTGAATGCAGGAGGGGGAGTATTTGAGATGCAGGAAGTCATCGGAGACATGTGGATGGTGGGCTTTGGTTTGAAGGGTTTGCACGAAGGGTTCTTTCACTCCTGCACACCTTTCCAATGACTTTTCCATCACTCATGATGTTTCAACAAAATGGTGCCTTTATGGCCTTAATAAGACATTGTTTTAATGTGCAATACAGACAAATATTTAGGATCCCAGGCCAGGACAAACATTGAGGGCTGCGTCAAAAGGCATCAGGTGTTAGACCTATGCTAAAGTAATATGCAAGTCACTGCAAACTGAATGGAGAATGACATGCAAGTTGGCTATTGTACACAGTGTATAATGATACAAGGGCTGCAAATGCAACTACCTATTATGTTGCTAATCAATGAATCTTATTATTGCAATTACACTTTTCATTAATCTATTAGATGTTGTGATTACGAAAGGCCAGTGAACATGAGATTGTTACTCAATATGACCCAGATACAGATGAACACAAAATACTCGCATTTTCTGTGTCTTTTTGATGTTTTTGAGTCATAAAACCTCTTCTCATCATGTTTTGAAGTTTGTTTATAGAACAGTTAACAATTATTCAATTACCAAATTAGTTGACAATTACTTCAACAACTGAGTAGTTGAAATTAATCGATTAACTTGTTTCATTCTTAAATTATACATTTTAAAGCACTTGCAGAATACTGCCCTATGGCATTATACAGTATTTACAAATATGTGGAGAATGCATGATTTTCTTTATGAAGAATCACATAATTTTAAACTTGTTCAGAATTGAGTAAAAATGTTCTGTAAGCTTAACATTCTTTGTTTTTAAAAGACAAAAGCTCTCCCTTGCGCCACAGGGTGTGGTTCAATAAAAACAAACACATTGGAGGAACGCATAAGCAAGCCCGCAGAGAGGTTTGTGTTAAGTGACCTACACAGTTTTGAGTTTGCAGCAAACACTTTGTTTTGCTCCGTCGAGGCTGATTCCATATGTGATATGACGGCCTCGAGGTGCACATTCAAATGGCTTTTAAACAAAGTCCACACGCCACTCGGTTTCTCTTATACCTGTCCGGCAAGTACCTAATCACATTCCAAGTCCCATTTCCTGTCACTGAAATTACATTAAACATCTCCCTCTAGGTCCTTGTCCAAAGTGACCCCAAACTCACAGTGACTGATAAGGGTGCTAACTAGGTAAAGGCTGGAGCACTCCACAGTGTCCGGTCAGTGAAAAGAGCCATCTGAGAGGGACAAGGGGGAGCATGATACAAGGCCTTGTCCCAGCTCATTCCATTTTCTAATAAACTCCAGCAATCAGATCAGTGCTGTTTTAAATGGACGACTTGATGGCAGCAGGCTGCATTAGCCGCTGGTGTTCTCCCAATCCGATTAGACAGAGACAGTGACAGTTTCCAGCCTAAACATTCAGGTACTGTAACACATGCTCAGAGACACATAGAACCACTAATGATCTAATAGCACTATGTGAACAAAAAGAAAGATATTTGCCTGGAATATGAACTTATCTATCTCCATGAACTTGATTACAGTAAGAATAGCAGTTTTTCTTTTGTATTTTTGAGCAATAAAAAGACCTGTATTTGAATAAATACAAAATACTGAATGAGTTTAAAGCCACACTGTCAAGACAAGAAAAGTTACATAGTGCACTTTTAAAAGATTCTGCTAGTTTATTAGAGATTTAGAGATTTATTAGAGAAAAATCAACCTCTGAACAAATAAACGGATTTACTCAAAGTTTTAGTTTAATGTTGCCTGTTAAAAGTACAATATACATAATAAAATATATGTGCACTGCTAGGTGCCAAAACATAGTTCCAAAAGCATAACAATAATGTAAATAAAATGTATGTTAAATGGTCACTATTGTATTTATTGACCTCTATTTAACCAGGTAAAACCCCACTGAGATCAAAACCTCTTATTTATGGGTGACCTGGGCCAAAGTTCAAAACTTGCAGAACAAAATTGTCAAAACATTTAAACAGCATAATTAGCAAAAACAAAATCAATATAGCACTTTTCTACCTTCAAGGCACTCAAAATACTTTACATCAAGGAACCACTCACACATTCATACACCAGTGTACACAAACATCGGGGGAGAGGTGGGTTAAGTGTCATACAAGGACACAACAACAGTATTCATCTGTGGAAGTTGGGATCGAGCAGAACCTATGGGCCAGTGGCTCTTATTTGTTCAGGGACTGAATTTTAAATAATCTCAAACTGCCGACCATCGGATCAGAGCCACAGTCGCCCATTATGTACTTTATAATACATAACACTGGACTTGTCAGGCCTGTAATACCCACAGGCAGAACCACCATCGTCATTATTGTCGAGAAGTCACAGAAACTAGATGTTTTTCACTTTCTAAGAAGTAATTAATTCATATTAGCAACTCCTAAAGGTCAAAGTGTATGCCCTGAGGTGATGTTATGTGTTGTGAGAGTGGGTACAAATGTGAGTATGACAGATCTGGTTTTGTCTGTTTTAGATTTATGTTTGCGGACGATACTCTGTTTCTACCCTTACAACTACCCTTTTAGGGCCATAATTAGCCTCTAAGTGTTTTTATACAACGGGGTGGTTTTCCATTGTGCACGTGCCTGTTTGGCAACAAGCTGCTAAGTGCAACAAGCAGTGTCATAAAAATGTTTGCCATACTTTCGACAGGTTAAAGCCGTAACAGGCAAAGTGCTATTCCGGACTTGTATAGGGCAGAGAAAGGCCCCTCAGTGTGTGCTCTTATCTGGTAAAATAAACCTGAATGATGCAAAGTAATGGCCGGGTTATATGAGAATGCATGTGTGAGGTACAGACTGGAAACTCTGCTCCTTATCACGGGCCGAGACAGAAAGGAGTGAGACTGTACTTAACAGATTTAGACGCTCAGTGAAGCTCAGCACCTGGACACAGAAAGAGGAGAATCCTATCTCAGGTTACAATGGAGCCAGTGCTGCCTCAATCTGTAAAAGAGTGGGGCAAAGTGGCGCAGCCTGAGATGGTAAAAGTTTCAGTAATAGGGCCAGTCACCAGCTGCTTTTGTCAATGTAGAAACAACTTTGTTCAATTGCGGCCACACACAGTCAAATAACCTAAGAGATGCAAAGATTTGGTCTGTGTGCTGATAAAAGAAGACCTCTGGCTGTTTTGAATGTTTAATGTTGGGAACACATTTATGCAGCGCTGCGCTACCTGACGCTTTCAGATCCTGATGATGGACCAGCGGATCAGCTAGTTAATTTAGACCAGATAAAAGGCTCTCATCTCCGTGCCAAGGTAGATTACTGTAATAGCAGCCTTTCTCATCTTTTGATCTTTTTTACTGCTGCGTGGCTTCATTTGCATGTGTCAGAGATATAGCTTTATTTAGGATGCTTATTAATATGAACAGGAGGGATTCAACACAGTAAAACCTGCAGCAGATTAGTACTGACCCCCCTAGATGCCGTTTCTCACATATGTTCATGAGCACATAATCAGTGGGGGCAGGTACAGGCAACGCATAAGGCCTAGCATATAAGCACTAAATGTAAGTATGAAGGAGATCAACTTTAAAGCATGTACACAGACTTTGAAGAGCACAAACAGTCACAAACACAAACATTGCTTCACGCCTGACAGCACATTGGACTTGGAAGCATGGCTTGGGCCTTGGTCTGTCAGCCCCTGTCTCTCTGTGCCTACTTTGCTGTGGCAGATATGGTCGATGTTGGACGTGTACTTTGTCCAGATCATCATGAGATGAGATGAGAGGAAGTGGGAGGTATTGTTCTTCCTGTGGCGCTAAGCCCCTGGGCGATTACCCTGTCAGGAGGCAGAACTCAGCGTCGGCACAGACTGCCACAAACCAGCGCTAAATCCCAACTGATCGCAAAAGAGGACGATTTTACACTTTAGATTCTCCCATCTCTTAATGCGGCCGATGAGGCAGGATCTTCGCCTCTCCCTCATCTTATCCGCCACTGCTATCCTCCTCAGCCGCCGGCATCAACCCCTAAGCTTCCGCTGTAGGGATAAGACTCAACGCCTTGTCAGGCCAGATCAATGTGATTTTACGAGTCCGAGAGGGCCCTGTAGTGCAGAGGGTGGCTAAACAACAGCACAAGCCACATGCACTGGAGCAGAGCATTAAAGTGGCTCTTAGCACCTCTGTGTATCTGCCTTGCTCCTGTAAGATACCATAATCTAACAACAATCTTGTACACAAAAGCTGTCAGCTGCATCTCCTGAATCTGACTACCTCACACATACCTGTCCTATCTGCCCCTTCTCCATTTATCTATGAGTTTATCAGCCAGGTCCATCTCTCTGAATGCCTCATTGAACTAGTACATCAGTTTATCTAATCTATTTTCTCAAAAACACTCCTTAGGACAGTTCTTGAAATTCCTCATGAAGTAGTCAAAGCATTTGTTGTTTTTCTAAGCAAATATAGCCCCAAGACAGCCCTGTAATGCCATTACAAACATGCAATGTACAAGTTCATGACAACACATATCAAACATGCATACTATAGTACAAATGCATGTTAAATGTTTGATGATTTTATTTTTCTTCTTTTTTCTATACCAAATACTACCACCAGATAATCTCTTACTGGTTTAAATAGCTGCAGTGTTGTAAAAATCGTACCAATTAAATCTATCTATTTTAGACAGCTTGTTATTTCTTATTTGCAAAACTAATTCTTTGTTTCAGTGAATTCCTTGTAGCTGTATTCCTTGCTCTTTCTATTTTCTAAGCATTAACTATGCACAATCTAACTTGCTATAAAACATACAATTATGCACTTTGACTTGCTCTCCATCTGAAGACCCAGCTGCGTGATGACAAACCCCTCCTTAGCTCCGTCATCCCTCTGGTTTCCTGTTTAGGTTTGATCAGAGCATAGGACTACACTTGGACATCATCACCTCCCTCCTCTCCCCTGCCTTAGTTTTACGAGTGACAGTTGGGAATAAAGTCGAGCGTAAATCTCTGGTCATAATAAAGCCTCCTCAGAGTTTCTTCCTAATGCTGTTCCGTTTCTCCCTCATGGCAAATTTGTGCTTTTTTTCCCCTCTTTTACAAGTTGTCTCTCATTGCTCCAAGTTAAGTTATCTTTCAGTGTCAGCTCTCTATTTGTGTTTAAGAGATCCGGCTTATCCTCCCATACAAGTGCTCAAGTACCCAGAAAGTACTCTTAGATCATAAATATTGCGTTTATTGTTGACTACTCGACACAGAGTGAGATTTTAAACATGCGCTGTTCTCTAAGCTTGACCACATTCCTGTAAAGGGCAACCGTGAATCTTGGACTGGTAAAGCAACTCGTGGCAGCACTCCCTCCTATCCCCAATAAAGTCATCCATCCCTGGGTGGGCAGGAGGGACCCACACCTCACTGACCTCCATCTATCAGTTAGAGGGGAGTGCTCATGGACTGTGCCCTAAATCCTTCAGTGTGCGGCCAAAAGAGCCTGCTCACTGTAACACTTAAAGCACACGCCACACACAGTGATTTGCATATATGCTCCAGCTGCAGCTAACTTTCTCTGGGTCCACAGGTGTCAAAGCAGGCACTCTCAGCTTCAAGCACGGCCCTCAGATTCACAATCAGTCAAGGCGCAGATAGCACTGTCGACTGGCCAAAGACATATCACTTACAAATCCTCTTTCTGCTCCAAACAGGCAGCAGAGAGAAGACTTTAAGATTACAATTAGCGCAGAAAGCTCTCAAAAAGTGGACAACAGAGACAACACGTAGCCTAAAGGGGAATGTGATATGGCATTGTTTTTTGCTCATATACTTTATGCACTGTATATACATATATATTTGAAATGGATATGAATATATATATATATATATATATATATATATATATATATATATATATATATATATATATATATATATATATATATATATATATATATATATATATATATATATATATAAGCATACATACATAGAATGCCATAAACAAGTGGCTGGCATAGTGTACAGAAACATCTGTGTGGAGTAAGAAAACGGGAAACACCTCCAAAGGTGGTAGAGAATGACCGAGTGAGATCCTGTGGGACTTCCAGATACAGACTGACAGAATGGTAATGGTAAACCAACCAGACATTGTGGTGGTGGATAAAGAGCAAAGGAAAGCCACTGTGGTTGACGTGACAACACCAAGTGATGGCAACGTCAGGAACACAAGAAACTAGAGAATTATCAAGGGCTCAGAGAAAAGCTGGAGAATGCCTGGAAGGTGAAGGCAAAAGTGGTGCCCATGGTGATTGGAGCATTTGATATAATCTATTCTAGCATTCTATGGCACAGTGCCAGTAACATTTATGAGTTCACTAATTCAGAGAGATACACATATCAATCTATCGTGAGTCAGGTTACTGTGGCAGAGCAGTTAGAGCTCTTGCCTCCTCCCAATAAGGAGATCATGGGTTAAATTCTGCAGTCTGCATGTCCTCAATGTGTTACAGTGGGTTCTCTCTGGGTTCTCCGGCTTCCTCCCACCATTCAAAGACAGAGTGTTAGGTCAAGTGGCAACCCTAATTTGCCCCTAGTGAATGAATGTGAGAGTGAATGAATGGTTGTCTATCCATGTCTATGTCTGTGATGAGTGAGTAGCTGTCGAAGGTGTACCCCACCTAAGGCCCAAAGTCACTGGAATAGACTCCATTCACAGCGACCCCTTTTGGAAACAGGCAGAAGAAAAAATTAATGTAAGACAAGAAAAACACTGATACCAAGAATTAACATTGAAATTGTCTATACTGTAAATACTAAATTGTGAATTATACAGAGGCACAGGTTGAAAGATGGGTTGTGTAGAGGCTAAATGCCTTGCAAGATCCTATTCTCTCAATAAGAAAAGCTACAAATTATTTAGTTGTCTCCTGTAAAAACGTTTAAGGCTTTTAACTGTGTGTATTAATGTGGAACAACATGAATATGATATGTCTTTTAGTTGGTTAAAGCATGATAGGTCAGACAAACACAGACCCTGGGCTGCCATAATGTCAAAGGCCATAGACCAAGAGTCACAGCAGAATCCAGGAAAACCCTCCCACATTTAGTAAATATGCAGATAATAAACAACAGGGGCATTAAATACAAGTGTGTAGACATAAAGTTAGCTCTCACAAACGCTATGCTCCGGACAAAGTGGGATTCTCACAGGGGTGGGACTGTGGGAGCTATGCTGTCACTTCCTGTGCCCGCGGGCTTTGACCAATCGTCATCAGATAAGACGAAGGGCCCTGCCAATCAGAACCCAGCCTCTCCTTCACATGATGCGTATTGTATCCGATAAGGACATAACTTGCCAGGGAAAATCTTCTTGATGTGAATTGTACTCGCATTTACCAGCCTTCTTCCCACCAAAATAGTTGTTTGAAGACAAAGTTTCTTTTTGTCTCCCGCCCATAATTATGTTCTCTTTCATCTGCCCCCTGTTCCCCTTGACCCCAGCGCAGGGGTCAGTGGCCAGGATATCCCACTCTCTGCGCGTCATAATGTGCCTTTTAGGGTGAATAAGAGAGGCATTCATGCCAGGGCAGACAGGAGAGCAAGAGGAGAGTAATCACTCCATCACACTGTGCCCCCGTCTGTCCCAGCTCCTGCCCATACACCCAAACACTTGCCTCGCGCCTAACTTCAAAGACTGTTCCCTCAGCTCTGTGCCCGCACGAAAGGGCCTGTCATCAGTAAAGGACAGTGGTCACCATGGAAATCCCTCAAAGATTGCATTTGATCAAAGAAGCATTTTTTATAATTGAGACCCAGTGTATTTATGTACAAGTCATTTTCTCTGTAATTAAATATTATACATAATTAACAATATAAACATTACAAATGGAATACAATGACACAATAAATGATGTCAGAAAAGGGAGCTCTAATTATTATGTACATATAAATTGTCACTACAGTGGTCAAAAATGCTATTCCAACTCACTAATCCAGGTAATGCATCTAAGAATGAGGAGAAAATAATACAGACTATACATGCAATAATGTGAGGTCCACTGGAGTAAAAACAAATTGTACATGTTTTTAAAGAATGATTGTGTTTTTTTTTCTCTTAACACGTAACACAGTACACGTTACTATTGTTTCACATTACACATGAGTTACATAACACAGGTTCTGTGTGTGTGGACATTGTGAGATAGACTCAGCCAGTGTTTAAGTGAATTAGACCAGAAGAGTGTAGTACAGAAAGGTCATGGATGTCTGTCAGCTTGACTCCAGTGGGCTTTGTTGGTTCATATAGTAAAAATTACAATCAGCAAAAATTAATAATAAATGACAATTTCCCAAAGCCCTTGTCAAATTTCACTGGGGGAGTGGCCGGTATTATACTGCTTCATGAGAGTTTTTAAAGAACCTAAATAAATATTAACAAAGTTTGCCTGTAAAGCCGCTCCACCAGATGAGAAGCGTGGTAAGGCTTTGGTTTAGTTTATCAACAGTGTTGATGAAGCATTTGACCTGAATAGAACCAAACCTTTTGCCCGCAGCCTCCAAGAGTTTCTCTGTGATCAATAGCAGGATTAATTGTTAAAAGTGATGAGACTGAGGCCGACAGGAGAGAGGGGGAGGTATGGGTGTGAGCCCGGGGCAGGGGAGGGTTGCAGAGGTGGGGGTTAAGATGGTGCTGACAGCCAGGGAAAGCTGAAGGGATTTACAGAACCGCACCCCCACCCTGCATACCCCACCCCAGGTCACCTGGCAGCACGCAGGGCGGCGGGCCGTCAGATTACAATCTGAGAGGGGGAGATAACCAGTTTATTGCCCCCTGGACGGAGCAGTTGGAGCCAGGGAAGGAGGAGGGCAGGCCAAGCAGGCCGGGCTAGGAGGCTGCAGGGCGGTGGGTGTCTGTGTTTGTTTTTACCTGGGGAGATAGAAGCAACCAGGCAGGGTCTGTATGAGTTAGAATACCAGTAACACCACTCAGGCAGGAGCTCATCCATCACAACACAATATGCGCATATGAAGAGAAACAGCAACTGAGAAACAACTCAAGGCTCATCTGCCTTTGGATCTTTGCACAAATTGATAGTCAAGTGCTCAGTGAAAGACAGATATTCAAATATGTCTAATAAATGCTTCCCATTCTCAGCACAGACGAGATTTGTTTGGACTGTGTTCCAGTTGGAAAATCCACTTTCTCAATGATCAACAATGTGTACTCTAGTGTTATCTTCTGAGTTATTGGTAATGGGATAAGCCCAAACCTATTACAAGCAAACACAGAATAATGTATGAAATCTATATGTATTTCACACAACTGTGATCTTGACTGGTTAAATTCTGTGCACGTATTAGGAGCCTGTATTAGCTTTGCGTGTCTGGCCCAGGCACTGCAAGAGAGATAAGGGGAGCGGATATGAGAAATATGAAAAATAGCACTGTGATAGGATGATCAGTGAGAATGAGCAATACGGCTGCAGTGACAAATGGGACAGGGAGCCAAAGAGGAGAGCAATGCAAAATGGCATTGAAGCCAAGGACAGAATAGGGGATAAGTAACATACTTTTAAAATGAACAGGTCAATAATAACTTCCTACACTCGCCCAATTAGCAGTAGTAATTTATTTCTCAGTTGTTGGTTAAGTGTGTTTCGCTGTACAAAAACAACCTTATTATCACAAAAGAAATAGAAAGCTGCTTTTGAGAAAATGCAGGATATAGGAATCATGGCTGTGATTGAATATTGAGATATTGCTGTAGTTTTAAGTTGTTTTATGTTTACGTTTTTGCTTTGAGGTATTTGTTTTATAATCCTCATTTTTTTTTTGTTATTTTTTCTTATGTAGTATATTTTTGTTAACTTGTAAATCAATATTAAAATGATCAAGATAACAATGAAACAACATCTTACGTTCATGACTTTCAATAAAATAAAGACCTCAGAAAAGATAAGATCAGATAAAATTTTTGGTGATCTACTTTTGTATTTAGGACAATCAAACTAAACATCTGAAAGTGGACTGGAGGCTGAGCATTAAGTGTGACACAGTGATTAGCATGATCCCCCCTCCACTGCACTCTGCTCAGCCCAGGCTCTCTGGACACACTCTCAAAAAAGTCTGGGGCCCTGCAGTGTGGCACGTGAGCAGCCCTCTGTCAGCTGTGTTTGCAGTCCGGCAGGCGAGGGGCACCCTGCACCTACCAGAAAGAGCAACGATCCAGGGCAACGGGAGGAAGGGGGGGTGCACTGTGGAAAGGCCAAGGCCCAAAAAGAGAAAAGAGCAGCCACAAAACAGCTTTACTCCAGAGAGACGGAGAAAGAGGGGGGTTGGCTGGAACAATGCCCTCTGAGCTGCAGGTGCAATGGCTAAACCCGCGCGTGTGTGAGTAGAGAGAGAGAGAGAGCACTTTCTTTTTGTGATCATTGAGCTGATCTGTTGTCTTTTCTCCACAGTAAGTTTCACTCACAGCTGATTAACATGTGTCCATGTGGGACTGCCGTGAGCGCAGTAATGACACAGGCAGCAGGCTGTGTAGACACAAGCTAACTCCATTTGCACTTGTATGGAGCACAGAGCAATGGTTAAAGCGTCTAAATAAAGGCTTTATGTGCAACATGCAATACAATTGCTAGTGCACAGAGGCAGCACAAGATTAAATACATATGCAAAGGATTATACAGTTTATACAAGTAACAAAAGTATTTTACATCAATGTTATACAATATTTGTTTAACTGGATCATATGCTCGTATAACACACACACACATATAACTATCACAGAAGAATGTTCATCTCTGAGCTTAAACACAACATGATTGCACAAGTATATTGGGGGTTAAACAAAGGGGGCTTTAATACTGCTGAATTTGATAAGAAAACATTTTGGAGCCTGTACTTAATGAGGTTTAGGGCTTGACGCCATGGCCTGTCCGGACCGCTGCCCCATGGTGCGAGGGCCTGATGTACAGACCCCACCAGCTTGAGCTGCCCTGTTTGGACAACTGGTTCCTATCCCACCTTTCTGTGAGGCATCACCACTGCCTGAGGGCTCATGGGGCCTGAACATGCTCTCCAGAGGTGCCCATGTACCGCCCACTGGTGAGGCTTCTCCATACCTGCACTCAAGCCTTTGTATTCCAGTAGGCAAAACAGGCACTTAGCACAGCTCAAAGTAGAGCCCAAGGCCAGCGCCGGGGAGCAGAGCCAGCGTCACTGAGGCAGAAACACAAACATATGTTACACCTTCAACAAGAATCAAAAAAGTGTCTGTCCTCCCCCATGCCGCACAGCGGCCCATCCCATTACAGCAGATTATTGGGAGAGAGAAAAAGGCAGAGGGGAGAGATGGGAAACACAGATATGACGGATAGACTGAAGAAGATGAAGACAGAGGAGAGAGATTTGGCTCTCCACCCCTCTCTGCAGATATTACTGCTTAATTAAAAGGGCAGCATGTGCTAAGTATTATTCCATCTGAGATCTCTATCTTTAGCCTATGTAATAAGATCTTCAGCCAGCTTACAGCTACATTTTCTAGCAAATTTCCTCCCCATTCTTTGCCCTTATTTCCTCATAGTCTGTTTTCTGCTGTCACTGCAATTTATGCATTTCTGCATTGCCAAGCGGGACTGTTTTGCATGTTAATTAATGTAATATTTTGTACACCACTTGGGAGTGTGTAAGTGTCCTCTACAGTGTCTTCCAATTAACAAATGTCCCTAAGGCACAAATCGGTTTGGACACAGAAACGCTCACATAAGTTTTACATATTGAGGTGTGGTGAATAAATTGTCGTGCATATACTACAGAAAAAGCAGAGCCCCTCTCCTCTTTGCTGTCAACTCAAAGCCATGTCTCCTTGTCTCCATCTGCTCAATATCCTGATGATGATTCACGTCTGCTGCTAATGCGGCAAATCCAGAGATGGTGACTGGTTGGGATGTCAAACTGTCTGCTTTTTAAATAACTTTTCCAAAACCTAAACAGCACTAGAAAATTTAAAGGAAAGCAAGCCAACCACCAACCTACCTTCAAAAATCACAGATGAATACATAGCAAACAGTACGCACGACATGTGGAGAGTACCATCCGACTCATTCATGTATCGTGCCTCATGGACGTGTTGGTCAAATGCCCTTTTGCATTTTTTCCAAAAGAGTGGCTTTGGACTCACATTCAATCATCTGGTAAATTAGTTTAATCCTGCAGCAAATCTGTGCCTCTCCTGGGACATTTCCAGAGGTGTCAATCAGAGATAAGACGGTGACAACAAAGCGGCCAAACCGCAGGGGTGAGAGGTGCTCCTTAACCGCTCCATACATTTCATAGGATTTGATTTATGGCAGCCATTTTGTTTTCCATTATTCTGGGGGTGAAGACAAAAGTAATGCATACTGACAATGTTGTGCACTATAATACAATAAATAAAGGGAGTTCATAAGATAATTGAAGAAAACCCTATTAAAGAGGTTAAATAAAGCTAATAAAACATCTGACTATTTTTACTCTATTTCTATTACTGGTCATGTCAGAAAAGCATATGTAATTTTCCAAACATTAAAATGGAGTAAAAATGTATATGTATAAGAATAAAGCCTTTGTGTTTAGTTGACAATCATGAAATCATAAGGTTAAAAAGTACAGCAAAACCTCCAAATTGTCCAAGGTTGACATTTGCCAACCTAAAACATTAGGTATATTACAAAAGTCCCTTTCGCCTTTTGTAATAGACCTAATAGTTTAGTTTATAAAACAAATCAGTGTGTTTGACAGTTTTTCATTCTTGTAATTATCTAAGCGACAACGAAAAACAGTATGGATTAACTTCAACAGCCTTCATAGTGCAATCTTTTTTACAACACTGTTCTTAAATGAATATAAATAACCAGAATAGGGTGGTCCAAGACATAAAACACTTTTTGTTAGTTATACTTTATTGCCTCCCATCTCTATGTATGAGTAATGATTGTAGTAAAAAAGACAAAAACATAATAATCAAATAGGAGAAATTACTGCTTTTGTGTTGAAATATTTGAACAGCTGTGATGTGCATACATCTATAATTATATAATAATAAAAGAGCTATATCAAAAGCCAAGTATACAGCTCGTCAAGGGTGCATGAACCACGCCGTGCATAAGATCAATTGTGCCCTCTATTGAGCAGAAATGGAACAGCAGCACTGCAGGTAAATAGCCCAATATTGAAGTAAATAAATTAAATCAAACAGACTTTTTTATTATAGGTAAGAAGTAGAGTTAAGATGATCTTTGTAGATATACTGTATAATATTAATTTAAATATACATTATTTTAATATTATGTGTATCAGGTTAATCTCAAGATTTAGTCACTTATATAAATCCAATTAGTGATGCATTTTTGTCTGGTGCAAGAAGTATGTTGAATATTTTGACAATGGAAGGTAAAAAGCAAAAATGAATATTCAAATTGAACTTTTTTCCTTTTCCAATGTGGATATATTTTATCTATAATTTGTTTTAATATGAATGTGATGAAACAAGGTCTATACATTTCATCAAATGTACAAATTTAAAGACTAATGGGGAAGTTGCCTTCATAATGTATTGTGGCTTTTATGCTAACTTTTTTTAGGAGGTTTACATGTTGTATAGTCTGGGGTTGAGTAGAGAGTTTCAAGTGTGTCCGTTTAAGGCAGAAATAAGTGGGTAACAGAGGAAACAAAAAGAGCAAAAGGGCAAAGAGAACATCAAAATGCTCTTTGAGGAAAATGAGATCACAGGCCGCAATTATATAATTCTTGTCAAGTGATTGTAGCGATAGCCTAGGAGGAATGCATGCTCCCGCATGTACACACACACATACACACCATCACCGGGATGAAGTCCAGCAAAGAATAGCCTCCTTGACTGCATTTTTAAATGTTGGAAAGTTGTGGGGGTCACAGAGGGGTCAGGTACAGGAAGAGGGCTGGTGTATGTGTGTGTGTGTGTGTGTGTGTGTGTGTGTGTGTGTGTGTGTGTGTGTGTGTGTGTGTGTGTGTGTGTGTGTGTGTGTGTGTGTGTGTGTGTGTGTGTGTGTGTGTGTGTGTGTGTGTGTGTGTGTGTGTAAGTGTACATGTGTGTGTCAGGCCTGACGTATACTGGGCCCCTGATAAAAGCACGTCTCCTGATTTCCTCTCTGGATTTTTGTTTTTGTCCATTGCGTCCCCCTCTTCTCAGTGTATGATGAAAGTCAAACAGCAAAACATTCCCAAGAGCTCCCTGATGCCAAGAGAAGATTGGAAGAAGGACTTATGCACTGTTTGATATATGTCTGAGAGTTTCCCGAGACAATCTTGATATGCCTCCTTCGCATGGGCAACAATGTGGCCTCGTGCACACAAACCTATTATAATAATTCCATATATATCAACTTGGTGCAGACTACGAGAATTAAACACATGTTCATGCAGTGGTAGCCATACTGAGTTTACAAAAGCCATTTAGAAAAGCGGCGAAGAACACAAGGGTCTTCAGTGTGGATGCATACACACTCAGACATACGTACAGTGAATGAGCGCAGACTGCCGTGGGGGGGTCTGCAGCAGTGGTTCCCAGGGAGCCGCACTGGTCCAATGGAGGCACTTTGTCTGAGGCAAGAGCAGACTGGGGCAGACTCCACCAGAGATGCCTATCAACTGCAGCCTGTGCTCCGGCCTGGAGGAGTACGAGAGGGAGAAAGAATGATGCAAGATGCTGCGTGACCAACAGTCATGATGTAGAAATGGAAGTCTGTCAGCTCCCACACAAACAGGAGCATCAGAGATTATTTTATATCACCAGGGTAAAAATAGAATATGTTAATAATACTGCTGGGACAAGTTCATTTAAAGCAATACAATGTACGGGATCATAAAAGATGCAGTAGTGTTAAGGAAAATAAAAATTGTTGGAATTTACCCTCAATGAGTCAAATACCAAACATTACATTTGAACCTGCAATCACATGAGCTCAAAACAGCTGTGAAAATGGTGCGACTAAATTGTTTATCATTTTTATTGACAAAAAGAAATCTGTGTACAAAAGATTTAGTGAAAGTCAAAAGGGTCATATTGTTTCTTTAAGTTAAGAAAAAGATTTGTTCTAACTGATTCTTAGTTTTGCTTATTGATATTGTAAGATTTTATTTTTGTGTATTTGTAAATTTAGGGGAGTTGTTGTCTCTCTCTCTCTCTCTCTCTCTCTCTCTCTCTCTCTCTATATATATATATATATATATATATATATATATACATATATATATAGTACTTTTCTTGCGTAATTTCCACGACAAAAAACAAAACAAACAAAACATTTTTCTTTAAAAAGACCAAACTGATATCCCATTCCCAAACTCTCCTTGTAGCATGCGCCCAGCCTTCTAACATATGCAGATGTGAGCCAGTGCTGACAGGCGCAGAGATGTATAGTTAAACGGTCAAGAGCAGGGTCACGACTTACTAAAGGTCAACAAGACTTGAGACCTCTTCAGGTGTGGCCTCCTCCTCTTTCTTCTTTTACACCCACTTTCTACATCAAACTTAAGTCCTGTTAAAATATCTATGACAGCTTTTTGAACGATTCGCAACTTACATTTCACGTTTCACTTTACGAAAAGATATGTTCCTCTGTTGAGCAACGATATGAGCCATACAGCCTTAGATATGAGGATGAATGGCATTTCCCTTTATTGTCTTCAGGTTGTAATCTTTGTGTCTGATTACTGAGGCAGTCAGGGGTTATGGATTTGTTAGCCGGGACAGTAGCAGACAGATTTAATGTGCACTGTCTGCTCATGGCGACTTCTTAGTTAGACCATGAGTGTGCAGCGAGGCAATGGGAAGGGGTGTGAGGGGGGTTCTCGCACCGTAACCCAAGGATCTCCACGGTCTCTGTCAGCGGAAAATTAGATTACAACAGGCCCAAGCAAAGGGCGGCTGAGGAGGGGGCGTCAAGAAGTCTAAATATGGAGTCCTCAGTATGGCCATAATCACTTTATACAAGTTAGACGCACAAAAACACGTTTGTACTGCACGCTGTCCAGATTGCAAACATTGGTGTCAAGCAAGTGTGTGTGGAGAGACACAGTCCCGATCAAAAGTTTAAGACCAGTTGAATAAATGGCTCATGTCACATTTTGTATGGTTGGATCTTAACAAGGTTCCAAGTATCAATTCAATAAGCAACAACAAACAGGAGCGAGACAAAAAAAAAGTAAACATTTTATTGAAAACAATTTTAGTAAATTTCTCTAGCCATTCATCCCCAAAGGTTCTCAATTGTATTTAGTTCAGGGGAACAAGTAGGATGGTCCAAAAGAGTGATGTTATTCTCCTGAAGAAGTCCTTTGTCCTAGAGCTTTGTGAGCTGTAGTGTTGTTGTGTTGAAAAACACAGCGATTACCACAGACGGATGCTCTCTCAGATGAGGGATGCTCTCTGCAACATCTGCACAGAGCCAGCGGCTGTTTGACCTGCACCACGTGGAGCTCCATTGTTCCACTGAAGGAAAAAGCATCCCAGATCATTATGGTGTCCCCTGTGGCGCGTAGAAAACATCTCAGGTGGCTCTGCTTGTCATGCCAGTAACTTTGGAAACTATCAGGACCATCAAGGTTAAATTTTTTCTCATCAGATAATAAAGCTTTCTTCCAACTTTCAATGCCCTATGTTTGGTGTCTCTTGTAAAGTCCAAGCAGCAGTTCTGTGGCGTTCAAGGAGACAAGGCCTTTGAAGACGTTTTTTGTTCAGATCAGATCCTGTGGCTCAGTGCTGGTGTCATTATTTTGGGGGGGTGTCTTCCAATTGACTTTTTTGTTCCATAACCCTTGGGATCTTGTCTTAGGCCCAGATTTACTAAGAAATGTGTTAAATTGCGAGTACTACTCAAAATTTGCACACACTATTTGTAGGCATGTTGCTCCTTATTTACCATCAGAAACTACACATATTGTCAGTGGTGCAAATGTGATATGTAAATGACATTACGCAGGGGAAGAGGAAGTGGATGCCTTTGCTGCTGCTCCATTAGAAGAGCATAAGAAGTTATGATGATAAATGATGATGTTGACTAGCCTCACAGGCCAACAACTTTTTTTTTAAAAAAGGATATCAATTATTTTTAATTATATAGCATATCAATGTTTTTTTTGATGAGAGATTCTCCTTAGATCATAGGGAAAGTCTATGTCTGTCTGTCTCCTTCAAACATTTGAACATACCACGAACGTTTAGTCATAAAATGACAGCTGAGTTCAGATGTGTACTGCAGCACACATAGACAGATGGGACGGAAAATCTGCAGGCGTTTGCCTTTAACCAGTGCAGCAGCGATGGCGCTCTGCGAGAGGCCCTGATTATGCAGCTCAACCCGACCACGTTCAAAAAGAGAACGTTTTTTGCCTTTGCCATCATAACTTCATGACAGTGTGAATACCTGACAGAAAATTACACAGAATCTGCATTTTTGGGCTTTTAAAGGCATGTGGTCCTAAACTTTTAATCAGCTGCAGAATAGCCTGTTGTTTTTCAATAACATGTACTCAAACTTTTTTCTTTTTTTTGTCTCACTTCCATTTCTTGTTGCTTAACTGAAACTTTGAAACCTTGTTAAGCTCCAACCATGAAAATGTATGACATTTATTCAACTGGTCTTAAGCTTTTGATTGGGACTGTATTTGAGCATCAATCCTTTGAATTCATAGCTTACCCTTTATGTTAAAAAAATAAATGTCTATTGTTCAGCGTGCTGTTCAACTTTACTGATATCAATGGTTTGGATACAGTTGCAGCAGCCAAAACACACACTGTAAGAAATTGCTGTAGTTTCTACAGTAATTTTTTACAATAACATATTGTATTCATAATTTACATGGTTTACCTGTATATTGCATTGCATTGTGGGTAAAAAATAAATTACAGTTAGTAATAATGTTTTTTACAGTAATATGTTGTTAGATTACAGGTAACTGTGCTTTAACTGTAATCAGTAGCCTATTACAGGTAAATATTGTTGCTGCATTCGTGGTGAGCACATGGTGGCAGGTTGTGAGCTGACAGAAGTGCAAGATTTTTCAAGTTTTATCGTGTCCATCCACACTCTAACTGGTAAGATAATCATTATTTACTTACAAAATAAACACGAACATTAACTTAGTAATTATATTTCCGTGGTATTAGACCTATTGCAGGTGAATCTGTCGCAATGTTTATGACAAATACTTAAGCAGTTGTAAAACAGAATTATTGTGTTTTTTAATGGGGCCAGCTCGAGTTGATAGATTTTTTAAAGATTGCGATGCTGCCAGAGACTTTATATTAGCGCGAAACAACTTCTCGTCTGTTCCTTCAATTGAGCACAGAAATCATTCTCGCCATCGTGAGTACACCGGGGCCAGGAGCAGCAGGTATCACTGTGTGTTCAGAGCTCTCTAGTCTGCGCAATGCACTTTTGTGAGCTGATTAGTTTGTGTTCTAATGGTTCTAATATACGCGAAAGTTACCGCAGCGCCAGCCACGCTCTATCGTCTATTTAATGTTGGTCTTTAGACCACCTGAATGCCATAGACCCGGCTCCACCTCTCCAGATCGTCTTGTTCTCTCTTATTCGGGGAAAAAACGTATTTTGGTAAAACCGCTCCTCTGCTTTCCACTGTCCCTGTCTCGATGCACGGATAGAAGCGCGAACCATGCGCCAAACCCGGACAAAACCAGATTTAACTAACTCCACGCTGTAGTCAGCCGAGGACAGAGACATGCAGATATCACATAGTTTCATGACAGTTAACAAAGCCTCTGTATTTGTCCCAAGCAGCTTTTGATGTCTGGAGAGGCTGCACTTTAAACAATCCGTTTAGTTTTAATCTATTACAATTTGCTTCGAAGCCACAAATGTATTAAATGATGAAACAAATTTTAAAATACACATGCCACGGTTATGGTAAAACACAAAGTAATTTATATTAAAGTTTATTCTGTGAACTGTGGTGCATTATATTCAGATGTGGAAATTTGTTTAAACAAACCACACTGATGCATTGACATAAATGTTGTGGCATCACAGATGCAAAATTGTAAGAAATGGGCATTTGATGTTGCAAATTCAAAGCCCTAAAATAACGTTCTTAGTTCATTGATAAGAAATGTATGTGCATTATACTTTTATTGTAAAAAATGTGTTACTATCAAAATTTTTCTTGTGACCATAAGTATAAACTGTTCCTGTCCTATTGAATTTACTGTCAATTTGTTTCAATCTAAGAGCCCTAGATACTCTCAATATGGAAACAGAACATTTATTATACTGTATGGTTCAGAGATTGAATGTATTTAATTAAAATTTGTTTATATTGTTAACTTTTTTTTTGATGACAAATGGAATAATAGCATTATTTTTTCTTTTTTTCAGAGTATCTTTTAATTGAAAGAATCGTCACAGACGGGACACTATTCTACGTATCAGGTGCTGCCACCAGTTGGGATTTTTTTTTGCATTTAAAGTTAGCCATAATACCCCAATGTATCACTGCAAACAATGCACCTATGAGAGCCAAACTATTGTAGGTTTTACTCGTCATATGAAACTTCACAGTAATACCCCAAACTGCCCTTTCACGTGTGGTGTACTTGACTGTAGCCGTTCATTCCGTAATTTTGCTGCTTTCAAGTCTCATATTTAAAGCAAGCAAACTTAAAGCAAAGAAAGGTGTGACACATTGTGTTAGGTTGTTTGTATATTTAAATTTGTTAATCTCTAATAAAAAATGTTTTTCAACTTTAGCCTCATCTTTGGTATTTTTGACAAATGATGTTATTTGCAATGTTACTAAAAAGCTAATTGACAAAAAAGGGAAAAATAGTTAGCAGTAAGAAAATGTAATGTCAAATACCAGCTAATTACTGGCATTTTGAGTTTCCTGGTAAATTCTGTAAATTGAAGAATACAGGAAAATATTGTACGCTACAAAGCAGTTAATTGCTGGTTTTCACAATAACAGTAGATAACTGTAAAATAAAGCCCAGCAAAAACCTGTAAATCAAAAACTGTTATATATTGTAAATTGGTTTTACAGTAATAAACTGAAAAGTTACAGTACATTATTGGCAACTTTTTTGCCAGGTATTTACTGTAAAATCTACAGCCAATTTCTTACAGTGCACGCATTTAGATGGTGCTACTCAGGATTCCTACGTCTGTGTAGATTAACATGACAAATATTCAACCCCAAAAATGATGGACTACAGAGGCACAGATCCTGCTTCTTTAGTACCAATACTTATACAGAGGCCTTGGGTATCTCGATAAACAATACAAACCAATAGCCAGGCAACTGTTAAAATCTGTGGATCAATCTCAATGATAGAGTGTGTGAAAATACTGAAACATTAATTTATTTTAATGACTGAATGCTAAAACTCACATTAAACTAACAACATATTTGGGCAAAGGGCTCAAAGAAACCTCCAGACAATGAGAGCGGATCAAACTGTGGCAGTGATGATGTCGAGAGAGGGAAGGAGACTCAGGGCGGGGATTGATGGCTATAGACAGAGCAGAAAATTGAAGTACATGTAACATGACACAAATGGACAAAAGTATTTAGCTAATGATTTATTATTAAACAGAGCAGGCAGCCCTCCTCAGCCCAATCCCCCGGCCTAGACCAGGCCCCAGTCCTATTGTGGAGAGATGGAGAGGCTGATAAGCGGCCTGTAATGGTAGTCAGATGGCAGGTGGGCCGGCTGAATCCGGGGTTAATCACTGCTAAGTGCTGCGGAGAAGGGAGTACACGGGGCCTGGCTCCGACACTGTATCCTGGGGGCCATAGGCCGAGCAGGTAAGTCCGTCCGCACGACTCTCCTTCACCGCTCACAGACAGCTGGCTCTGCCTCATAACACTGTTAACTCAGGAGTGTCTCCACAATCATATGTTACATTAACATACTTTGGCCTGTCTCCCTCTCTGCCGGGGCTTTTCAGACCCTGTTAGGCTCTTGTACATGCTTCATTCCGGCTTTTGTTGATTGGACCACATCCGAGTAACAAAAGTGATTTAATCTGTTTGAGAGGAAGGAGCATGGGCTGGGCACATCAGAGCTGTGTGAGCTTTCAAACGGTCAAAGCTGCACCATCATTTTGTTATTCATTTACATTTTAACTGAAATGTGATAATACACAGCATCAGATTTATTTTAATATTTCTTATTTATTTTTAAATCATAAAAGTTACCTAACAACCGACACACTGGATACACAATGATAATATTGTGCCAGTTGCATGTGTTCCCATCAGTTTGGATAAAGAGAGACAAAGATGCATATGTATGTAATAAATGCCATAACTGATCTTTAAAAGCAACAACACACTCCACATTTTACATCTAAAACGGTTTGTGCACCATCATTGATTAAGTACAGGGGATCAAAAGTACATTCATGTTCTACAATTACATTTTACTCTCCTTTTTGGAACTTAAAGTTATACAGTATACAATGCCTATATTTTTGGATAGACATTGTTATATGGTCAAATGGAACTGTGGCTATAAATAAATATATTTTTCCTTCTTTGTAGAGCATTTTATATTGGTAGCTACTTGGATTTAGTTTCAGCTGCTGTAGCCTCCGGCGAAAATCAAAATGCATAAAAAAAAAGAGAAAAGAAAAAAGGCTGGACCGCATGAAATGTAGGCTGCAGTTCGCCTAAACAGCGGATGACAAACTCGTAATGAAGGCGGTAATTGGAACAACATTTTGGGTCCACTGTGCACGTCCTGCTCTTCTATCCCTGCCGCCATCAGGACCTTTTCTTCCAAATCATTCCCAAACGTCCAGCAAATCAAAACAAAACACAAGGGAAAGGCAACCAGCTTTACAGAGCACTGACTTCTCATGGGCCATTTCTACTGGAGACTCAGGTCTGAGGAGGTGGGCCCTAACAGGAAACAGCTTCACTCAGCGTAGTCCAAAAGATATGAGGACAGAGTGCACTGTTTCTCTAGCATGTAGAAATAAACGCAGTGCAAAATGAATCGAGCGGCACAGCATCTACTGTTAGATAAGAGATTTAATATAAAAACACATTCATACATGTGCTACTCAATTTGCACTTTAACCTTTATACACACGCAAACACCTTAAACACACACAGTCCACTGCATCCACAACACAGCTCCTTATTTCTTTGCCTGCCCCCATAAAATGGAGTCATCGTAAACAACCGATGAAGTCGTCTTGTTTTAGAAGAGGAAGAAACAGAGAGGTCAGGCGAAGCAGGAGCCTTAGTTAAATCATCTGCTTGTTGTAAACAGTTGAGAGGAACATCTATCAGCAGGCACGTGCCTCTGACAGTATAATAATAAGGTAGCGCGAGCTGGAGCGTGCTCCGCAAACAGATGAAGAGTGGCTCTTCTCTGGAGACAGAGGGAGGCGAGGACAAATAAGAAGAGAAAGTAGCTCATCACCTTTCCCATCAGCGAAGTGAGCCCAGTGCCACTGGACACACTGCAGACGGTTCATAATCACAAGGTTACTGTGCATTGTTGAATGCGACCTGAGGCTGTGAGTGACAAGGTGTTCTCTGTGCTACAGTGGATAATCAGCTCATGACGACAAAGTGAACTTTGATGTACTGTCCCCCGCTCTAATGACCTCCCAGCTGTGGATATGTATGTTAGTGCACAGAATGCCTGCACACAAGCACCATATTAAAACCAGCCCTCCTAAATGAACACACACACGCACACACGCACACACGCACGCACGCACGCACGCACGCCGCACACACACACACACACACACACACACACACACACACACACACACACACACACACACACACACACACAGGTTTGATGTCAATCAAGAGGGTGTCTAATTAAAAGTAACAGGAGGAAGCTGCTGGGGACAGCAATCGCTATCGAACCCCCATTTTCATATGAATGGCCTTTTTTAATTAAACTCAACAGCTAATAAGCCTCAGTATCCAGACCATGTAGCAGTTTAACACACAAAGAGGCACAAAGACAACACAGACAGGAGAAAGGCAGTGTGGAGAATGGGGGATGAGAGCTCAAGACTGAAGGATGAATAATGAACAGTCTGAGGCACACTGATGCATTGCCTTTGAACCTGTTGGCTCTCTTTTGTTTGGGAAGGCGCTTTGCCAGCAGCTATTGTTGTCAACAAAGTTTATTTAGCATTGATGGTAATAAAGAACATAGTGAGAGAGAATGTGCTTCTGCCTTGAAACTGAGAGAAATCATAAAGCTGTAACAAAGCACACTGTTCAACCTGGTCCTCACATGCACAAAAATCAGCCGACATTTATTCCCTCTCATAACGATGTATTAGAGTGAGTCGCTCAAACTGGCACCAAGACACACAAGCTCGGAAAAAAAAGTATACTGTTATTATTAATATTGTGGAAGTCACTTTCTATATATTCCTATTACAATCTGGGTAACAATCCTTGCTTAAAACCTAATGTAAATAGGGCTTGGCTTAGATGTAAGCACAATAAAACTGTTGCTAAATCATATAGCAAAAGAACACAAAAAAACAAACTATGCATGATTTATTCTTTGTTAGCTCCCTTCTAACCTCAACAGTGTCACAAATGCAGTATGTGTGATAACCACAGTTTGGAAGAAAGGTGCCGACAAAGACGTACATAATACTGGGACACAGTCATTCTCATAGTGCTAAGATTTCCCTGTAGGAGGGATTATGACTTGGTTCTAACAAACACGACAAATCTCCATTTTCCCAACCTTTTACAGCAGATAAAGGGCCTTGGATCCCTTTTCCACACTAAATCCCAGATCAACTTTTCCTTCGCTATTCAAACCACCCAGCAGGTTGTTTTGAAAAGGCTTGAAAGTGAACGGAGAGATAGCCTGCTCTGGCATCTCAAATGAGCTGTTCGCGGTGCACCCCCGTGACGTTCGCGCAAGTCCTTAATTCTTTCTCCTCCTTACTTCTGCAAAAACTTTTAACATCATGACCCCGAGAAACATTTGCAAACTATAACAATAAAATTAACTTGTAATGAGCAAAATAATTGCACATCAAAAGCTGCTCGATGGTGGAGCGCAAGCTTGGAAGAAAGGGCCCAATTTACAGATTACATGGCTCATGACTACCCAAGTTCAAAACAGAGAGAAATTGGTTGTGAAGTGAGAAAAAAGGGACCTTCCAAAACGACTCCGAAGCATTCTTTAAACTTGTGTAATGGATACGCTGCGGGCAACTGGGCGAATTTACCATGCAAAGAATCTCCATTCTGCACGCAGCACTTCAAAGGCGCAAGGAACTGAGTACGAGGGAGCCAGTGGGCACAGAGGAAGAGGGGACACAACTTGCCGATGCACATTTGTCCTCCCCGGAGTGACTGGAGATTGGCGGGGGTGTTCAAAATGAGAGATTGAAGCTGATTCTAGGAGCAAAGCAGTGTTTCCAGTCAACACCATGGCGACTTCCCATCTTCAAAAACACTGCAAATCCATAACAGAGAAGAAATGATGAAGAAGTGAAAGCACATTAAAAGTGAAAGGGAGGGAGATGGTTCTGGTCCATAAGACATGTGTGATGGAAATGACTAAGACCCAAAGACAGTGGAAGATCTCTACAATGTGATGCAAGTACAACAGGTTAGGTTTCTGTGTGGTGTGCTTCTCGCAAATCCAAGGCAGTTTTGAATTTTGTTATTGCAAAGCACACTGTGACACTTTCATTTCGGATCCAGTCATGCTCTTTATCCTTCCCTGTTTACAGCTCTTTCACTTTCAATATCTTTTTTGTTCAGTTTGTTAGTGGTGGAAGAATAATATGGAAAGTAAGTCATTTTTGGCTGTGGAAGGTTTGAAATGTGTGAATGGATGATTGCACTTTGAAAATTGCTTATTTCTGCGGATGCTGCGTTTTATGGATTTGCTGGTAGTGGAGCAGGAATGATAAAGTGGCCAGCACCATGCAGTGATTTAGCTTACCTAGTGACTTATCAGATCCACAACACAAGAGATTACACCCACAAACATGTGTAAAAGCAGATACATTCTGGTCTGCACTGGACAGTGGCTATCACCAAGTTAGATAAAAAACATGAATGTCGATTGCACATATCATAATAATTATATTATTACAACATTGGTGTAAATAATTATATAGCAGAGTTAGAAAAACACAATAGATCCATAGATTTTTTGGACTCTTGTTGCTTCAGTCATCGGGGTCATGTGGTTAGGGCTGCAAATCTAACGTTAATTTGCTAATTGATTTGTTTAGCAGTCAGGTTAAGGTCCATTAATCGCGGATTCCATTTGAGGACACAACGA